>JAIOJX010000032.1:99919043-101398168 GCA_022376925.1 Tragulus kanchil
CTCAGATGGGGTGCACATTAGGTTTACTCTTATCTCCACTGGTCAAACTAGCCTTTTGGCCACACCTGCCACTGGGGCAGGGATTATCACCCATCTACCTCGAGATGCTGGTAAGTCATCCGGAAAAGGGTATAGGTCACTAAACTCCTCACTGGGAAGGGCAGAGACACTTAGGAATCAAAATGCAGTATACCTGGGTTGGGAAGATCTGTAGGAGGGCACAGTAATGCACTCCTGTATTCTTGCCTGGAGACTGCTGTGGACAGAGGAGCCTGGCGGGCTGCAGTCCATAGGGTCAGGTCGCAAAGAGGTGGACACGACCGAAGCGAGTTAGCACGTGTGCAACATCTGAATGATCCTGGAACTCCACTTCTGTTCAAGAGAAAACAGAAGCCTGGAGATACTATGTACATGCACAATTACAGAATTCTGTGTCTTGAACAAGTTTTGCTGATTCTTTGTGCCTGTTTGTTCCCCATCTGGTTTCCAGCATCCTCTCTTTCTGTTCCGGAATGTATGCTGTATTCTCAAGACACACTGAGTTTTATGTAATTTACCAAAGCTATGTGTACATTCCTAATTTGTGACTTGGTGTACGATGCTATATCTATAATTGCATTTTTCTCTTTTTGTCCTGGTAAATGTTCATTTTTTTCCTGAATACACAGGGCCTCTGAAACATCACTTGTTTCTTCTAGGCTGGGTTGGGGGCAGGCCCTGCTTCACTGGTGTCCTGTTTTGCCTATGTCTTTGCATTCTAGTTGTGTGTGGTCGTCTCTGTTCACTTAACTAGAGTGAGTTTCTAGAAGGCAGAGGTAGAAGGGAGACGGGCTGCTTTTGAGCTGCGGGTCTTTACAGCAGTTCAGCGGAGAGTCTGCAAGGGTGCCTTGAGGTAATGAATAGATGACATTTGCCTATCTAAGAACAACACTTGTCATCGTGGGTCGGTAGTCTTGAACATCATGTCCACATCAAGTCAGTTGACTTCACATCATCCCAGAACAAAAGGCCTAGGAAATCGGCCCACTGTCACGACTTACATGTGTTCCAGCTGCAGATTGTTCTTACTTTTAAAACTTGGCAATTTTTAGGCAACATGTTTCCAGAGTGATTTTTATCCCTCTGTTTTCTGGTCTGAAATAGGCTCCGATTATTCTCTTTAATTAAGTGGTTTTATTTTATTAATTGTTTCTAACTTACAGAAGTCCCTCAAGACCCTTTATATGTTTCCAAATGAAGCCAGGAAGAAAAGCGCATTAATTATACACACAAACTCCTTTTGGCAAATTAAACATGACGCACAGTGAACATGAAATGGCTCGCCCTCCTGGGCTGTCAATCTTGTCATTAGTGATGGCTTGTATTAGTGGTATTGACATGGGCTTATCCAAATTGGATTCTGCAAAGAGTCATTTTAATTTTGCACAATGGTAAAAAGACATGCTTCTTTTTTTAAACTCTCTCTGTTGCTGAGTGACTGGAGCTTCTCTGGTTGTGATACCAACTTCCTATTTTACAGTGCTTGTAAAACACCAGATGTTACCTTTGTAGGCCAGGGAGCAACCATAGGTGAGTCTGACAGGTGGAGATGTTGAGGTTTTACGGTTAAATCAGGTTATGCCTCAAAGTCTGCAACCAAAATGGGGCAGAACCTTTAGAGTTATTTGTATTTTAAAATGTTTCTCTGAACAGGGTTGCAACAGAGTTGTGGCCAAGCCCCTTTTGGATCTGTTTCAGTGTGCAGCAAAAAGGAATGACTAGCATTGTTTGGGCACCTGTTCTGTTCTAAGATGTATTGATAAGAAAAAAAAAAAACAAACTACGTTTTTTGAACGTGTATTGTATGCTAGCTTCAGTTTTAAGTGATTCACAGGATTGGCCCAGTTGGATCCACTCAGTGACCCCGGAAGGTAAGGTTATCGTTATCCCAATGTGTAGTTGAGGCAAAGAGAGATTAAGTCACTGTCTTAAGGTCACACAGTTAGAAAGTGGCAGAGTGAGGATTCAAACCCCAAAGTTGGGCACTAGATCCTAGGCTGTTAACCCTGCATCTTACTGCACCCCCAGCACCAATATCCTTCTATTAAGGGCTTCCCTTGTAGCTCTGTCAGCAAAACTTCCATCCCTGGATTGGGAAGATTCCCCTGGAGAAGGAAATGGCAACCCACTCCAGTTTTCTGCCTGGGAAATCTCATGGACAGAGGAGTCTGGCAGGCTTCAGTCCATGGCGTCGCAGAGTCAGACATGACTTAGTGACTAAATGACTTAAGTCACAAGGTGCACATGGTCTCCTGAGGGAGACAGTCAAAAATTCAGAGCAGTATTATACATGGCTGTGGTGGCTGTATGTTGATGTCGTCGAAGGTGGTCATCAGTCCCTCAGGAGGCATAGATACCCAATTCTGGGACTGTCATTGGCCACTGCTGAGCTTTTATCCTGAAACTGCATTGTTTGACAAGCACATTACATTTCCAAGGTTTCTTTGTTTATGAAAAGAGCTTGTTGTGGTGTTTAGAGTACTCCAGAGAAATGACTCACCTTCTGACCTAAAAAAAAAATGAATCCCTTAGGTTCATGGTCTCTGATGCCATTCACTGAGCACCTGTGTGTGCTGGATGATTAAAACCCTGGACTTTAAAATAGGTGCTTCACCTGGATTCTGCAGGGCATAGAGTTTTGTGTGAGTTTGAGCTATGTGTCTGCTCTATAGGCAAAGCCTTTCCTCCAAATGAACTAACTCCTACATGCTAAATATTAATACTATCTTAGGTCCAGAGGATACAGCAGTGGACCAAACCAAAATCCTGATCTCAAAATGGAGCTCATATATTAGTGGAGGCAGATAGACAACACATGCAAGAAGCAGATCTGTTACTCGATGGTGATTAGAGTGATGAGAAATAAAGAAGGGAAGGGGGATACCTGGTGAGTTAATACATTGTTGGGTGCATGCTCAGTCGTTCAGTCATGTCTGACTCTTTACTCTAGCCCGCCAGGCTCCTCTGTCCATGGAAATCTCCAGGCAAGAATACTGGAGTGGGTTGCCATTCCCTTCTTCAGGGGATCTTCCCACCTTGGGATCCAACCCGAGGCTCCTGTGGCTCCTGCGTCGGCATGCAGATTCTTTCCTACTGCACCACCTGGGAAGCTCTAAGCAGTGAATTAGGTTGCATTTGTAAGTAGCCTGCTCAGAGAGGACCTGTGTGTATGTGTTTATTGATGTTTAATTAAATATAATATAGTCATCACCACCACTTCTGCTTAGGGTCTATGATGTATATTGTTTTCATAAAATCCTTATCTACATGGACTTCCCCTGGTGGTCCAGTGGGTGAAAGTCTGCCTGCCAGTATGGGAAACACAGGTTCAATCCCTGATCTGGGAAGATCCCACCTGTCTTGGAGACACTAAGCCTGGGTGCCACAACTACTGAGTCCTCGTGCTGCAACTACTGAAGCCCATGTGCTCTAGCACCTGCGCTTACAACAAAGGAAGCCACCGCAATGAGAAGCCCATGCACTGCAAGGGAGAGTAGCCCCCTCACCGCAGCTGGAGAGAGTCTGTGCACTGCAACAAAAAACAGCAATAAATAAATAAATAAAAGCTTAAAAAAGTCCTTATATTCAGTGCCTTTTACAGCATGGTCTTGGCTACCTCTCATTTCATAGCGCCTCCCTATAAGCTGTGCTCCAGAGCCCCCAATAGATCTCCCTTTTCCTTGAGCATGCCACACCCTCCTTCTTGCCTTTGTGTGTGTCATTTCCTCTGCTGGCAACACATTCTCACTTCATCTAAAAGCTTCTCTGGACATTGCTCACCCTCTCCCCTACTTCCACTGTGTTCCGTGACAGCAGTGTCTGACTTAAAACTCTGTCGGGATTGTCTCTGCTTAATCCATGTAGAAGGAAGGGGTGCACATAGACAGGAGGAAGGGGAGAGAGAAGGCTGGGGAGGAGGGAAGACGGGAAGACAGGCCTAAAAGGGAAGGAGATTAATGTTAAGAAAGGAGGAAGGAAATTAGGAAGAATCGAAAGAAACAGAGAAGGAAGGGAAGAAATTAGGGTTTTAAAAAATTATTGAAATATAGTTGATTTGCAATGGTGTATTTAATTTCTGCACTACACATTAATGACCCAGTTATACCTGTGTATTCTTTTCCACTGTGGATTATCATAGGATATTAAATACAGTTCACTGTGCTATACAGTAGGACCTTATTATTTATCCATGCTATATATAATAGTTCGTATCTGTTAATCCTGAACTTCCAGTCTTTCCCTCCCCCACTGAAATTAGAGTGTTTGGTTAGACACCACAAGATTAGAATTGTATTTTCAAGACATGAGTCTGGAGATTAATTGTGGAAAGGAGGTCATTTAATTCTGGCATTCATCGGTCCCACTTTGGCAGCCTTTTTAAAGTTTCATTCTTTGAGTCAATAAGACACTGAATTTTCTGTGGCCCCTGAGACTGAACTCTGCTAATAGAAGGAGGGGAGAGAGGGCTGAGGAGGGAACACACCTCTGCAGACTCCTCTTGCCTCTCCCCTGAAGAATGATGAATCGCGGAAGTCCTGATTGAAAATTCTAATCACAGCTTTGCCCTCCTCCGGGCCCCACCCACTGACAGTTGACTCACTCCTTTTCAGGCCCGCTGCCTCTCTCCAGTGTGGGGGCTCTTAGGCAGGAGCCTCTCGTTAGCAGACAAAGCGTGATGAATTGGCCGGGGTTCCCTTCATCCTTAGAACCTAGGATGTGCTTTTTTTCTTTTTTTAGATTCTCAGGGCCTGTGTGGGACATGGTCCTGAAAGAACGAAGTAATACAACAATGGATGTGCCTGTTCGCTGCTGCTGTTTAGAAAGATAATGATGCATTATGAAGAAAGTAAGTAGATAGTGAGCATCCCAACCCCCCACCTGCAACCCAAGAGCAGCTGATGCGGAAAATCATTGATCACCATTCGTCCCCTAAGGAGGCTGGCGATTTCATTGTTGATGTCATGCCCCTTTCGAAATCAGAGTCGTAAACAATTTCTAAAATTGAATCTCAAAAAGAGAAATCAACCCGCATAAAGTCTTTGGACTTTCTAAAGTGATCTGAAATCCAGAAGGATTAGGATTGATTGATTTTGATCTTGGAAGAGGAGAGTCACAGCAGTTCTGAAATCCGTGATCTCTTTGGATATGATGCTATGGATGTCGGTCAGATATCACTTATTTTATTATTTAATTTGATTCTCAGACTCCGAGTCTGTATTTAATGTTTCAGTGAGCAAAACAGTTATGTTTGGTTTCAGCGAAAGATTGATAGAGGCGATTTTCGGCTGTGGAATAAAAACAGAATGAAAAAATGTCACGTTTAAATAAAATGCAGTACTTGGAGGCATCATGTGGTCTCAGAATAAATGAATCCGTGGCACAAAGTTGACATGTTTTGAAGGAGAATTTCTTTCAAAAATTTGAGGTGATTCATTTTTATGATTAATTGCAGTAAAAACAATTACTAGAGAATTTTTAAGTGAAAGGAAAGGGAAGCTTTGAGGTGTCCATAGATAATATCCTGTTGTCTTCAGTTTTACACTGTGCTTCATGCAGGCTATGAAGCTGTATGTCAGTGAAGTTTGGCTAAAGGCCCTGGATTTCTGGGGGTGCTCATTCATCCCAGGGCTCATTTGTTATTTGTGGTTTGATGGGGTGGTGCAGGGAGCCTTCACAGCAGCCCTGATGAGAAGTCCACTGGCTTTGGATTCAGAGAGACTGGAGTATGAACAAGTCTGTGATCCCAGGCACGTAACCTGTCCTCTTGGCATCTCCCGATCTGTTCCTAAAGCCTGGGACAAAAGAAGATAGAAATGAATACTGGGCGACCAGAGCCTTGCACCTACTCAGTAAAGTGAAACACAGAATGGAAGCTATCGATAGTGTTCATTTTGCCAGCATGCATTGGCATTTACTCTGTTGTCTATTTGAAGCTCTGTGCTTGATGTCCCTGATCTCAAGGATTTTGTAATCCAGAGAGGAATGGATGGACTAGCAAGAGTTGGGTAACCAGGGGCAGAAGAGGACTGAACAGACAGTATCTTCTCAACTTTGTAATCAAGCCTAGTCCAGGGACTGGTTCATGGGGAGCTCTCGGAAAAGATCGGCTGAATAAATTGAGTCAAAATGGTAAGAAATGGGATTAGAACGTTAAACAGCATCTGTGTATTAATCAGCATTCTCCAGAGAAGCAGAACCAAGTGTGTGTGTGTGTGTGTGTGTGTGTGTTTATAGAAAGGTTTGGTTTGTGTAATTATGGAATCTGGCAGTTCCATCTGAATAACTTCTCTATACGATTCAAAACCTGATTCTATGTTGATGATTTCCTTAATGCTGTGAAAATTTACACTATTATCTGCAGTCCATAAATGAGAAAACCACGACTCAGAAAGGTTGAGTCATCTATTCAAGTTTCAAAAGCTAGTAGAGAACAGATCTGGGACTCAGAGTAGTTTTTCAGAGTCTCCAAACTTTTACCTACTAAGCTGCACTGGGTCCATGATCAGAAATAATGTAACATTGTAAGGATGTCAGCAGAGGTGTAAACAAATCCCAAGGGGACATGTTTTGAAGGAGAATTTTTTAAAATTTAGGTGATTCATTTGTTTTGCGAAAAATTAAAATTTGGGGGTTGGTGTCCATAGATAATATCCTGTTGTCTTCAGTTTTACACTGTGCTTCATGCAGGCTATGAAGCTGTATGTCAGTGAAGTTTGGCTAAAGGCCCTGGATTTCTGGGGGTGCTCATTCATCCCAGGGCTCATTTGTTATTTGTGGTTTGATGGGGTGGTGCAGGGAGCCTTCACAGCAGCCCTGATGAGAAGTCCACTGGCTTTGGATTCAGAGAGACTGGAGTATGAACAAGTCTGTGATCCCAGGCACATAACCTGTCCTCTTGGCATCTCCCGATCTGTTCCTAAAGCCTGGGACAAAAGAAGATAGAAATGAATACTGGGCGACCAGAGCCTTGCACCTACTCAGTAAAGTGAAACACAGAATGGAAGCTATCGATAGTGTTCATTTTGCCAGCATGCATTGGCATTTACTCTGTTGTCTATTTGAAGCTCTGTGCTTGATGTCCCTGATCTCAAGGATTTTGTAATCCAGAGAGGAATGGATGGACTAGCAAGAGTTGGGTAACCAGGGGCAGAAGAGGACTGAACAGACAGTATCTTCTCAACTTTGTAATCAAGCCTAGTCCAGGGACTGGTTCATGGGGAGCTCTCGGAAAAGATCGGCTGAATAAATTGAGTCAAAATGGTAAGAAATGGGATTAGAACGTTAAACAGCATCTGTGTATTAATCAGCATTCTCCAGAGAAGCAGAACCAAGTGTGTGTGTGTGTGTGTGTGTGTGTGTGTTTATAGAAAGGTTTGGTTTGTGTAATTATGGAATCTGGCAGTTCCATCTGATAAACTTCTCTATACGATTCAAAACCTGATTCTTTGTTGATGATTTCCTTAATGCTGTGAAAATTTACACTATTATCTGCAGTCCATAAATGAGAAAACCACGACTCAGAAAGGTTGAGTCATCTATTCAAGTTTCAAAAGCTAGTAGAGAACAGATCTGGGACTCAGAGTAGTTTTTCAGAGTCTCCAAACTTTTACCTACTAAGCTGCACTGGGTCCATGATCAGAAATAATGTAACATTGTAAGGATGTCAGCAGAGGTGTAAACAAATCCCAAGGGGAGCCACCAAACAGAAATAAAGTCATTTGGGTCCACAAAGGAAAGGAAAGGCAGCCTTCAGAGGGTTGGTGTGGAATAGTGCAGATGCAATCTAAAGGCTGTTGGCTATAGAATTCTATCCTGTTTGGAGAAGATGGTCTTTTTGTTCTAACTAGATCATCAACTGATTGGATGAGGCCCATCCACATTATGAAGGGTGATCTGTTTACTCAGAATTCACCAATATAAATGTTACTCTTATCCCACGACAGCCTCCCAACTGATACATAAAATTAGCCATCTCACCCAAGGAGCAGTCATTTCTAAACAGATGCATCAGTGGAGGCTCTCTGTTGTACTAGAATGCCTGAGTTTAAATCTTAAATCCTTCAGTTTATAGCTGTGGCATCTTTGGGCAGATTATTTAATTCCTGTGCCTATGTTTCTTCCTCTGTAAAATGGAAGTAATAAAGTCATGATAGTGCCTACTCATTAGAGTAGTTATGAAGTTTAAGTAGGACACTAGGAGACATTATAGTGAATACTCCATGAACTAGATCTGCTAATCTTGGTAGTATTAGAAATATACAAGCATTTGAGCACTCAGATATTTGTTAGTCACCCAGTCATGCCCAACTCTTTGTGAACCTGTGGACTGTAGCCGGCCAGGCTTCTCTGACCATGGAGTTGTCCAGGCCAAAATAGTGGAGTGGGTTGCCATTTTTTTCTCCAGGATTTAAGCATTGATACACCCTAAACTCTCCATAAAAACATTATTTTAAGGAAAAATATTTTTAGATTCTTAACAGATTTCCACACTGCCATACAAGTATTACCATCTACTCTTCTTAAACATTTTTATGCATCTTTTAATGCTGTGAAAATTTACACTATTATCTGCAGTCCATAAATGAGAAAACCACGACTCAGAAAGGTTGAGTCATCTATTCAAGTTTCAAAAGCTAGTAGAGAACAGATCTGGGACTCAGAGTAGTTTTTCAGAGTCTCCAAACTTTTACCTACTAAGCTGCACTGGGTCCATGATCAGAAATAATGTAACATTGTAAGGATGTCAGCAGAGGTGTAAACAAATCCCAAGGGGAGCCACCAAACAGAAATAAAGTCATTTGGGTCCACAAAGGAAAGGAAAGGCAGCCTTCAGAGGGTTGGTGTGGAATAGTGCAGATGCAATCTAAAGGCTGTTGGCTATAGAATTCTATCCTGTTTGGAGAAGATGGTCTTTTTGTTCTAACTAGATCATCAACTGATTGGATGAGGCCCATCCACATTATGAAGGGTGATCTGTTTACTCAGAATTCACCAATATAAATGTTACTCTTATCCCACGACAGCCTCCCAACTGATACATAAAATTAGCCATCTCACCCAAGGAGCAGTCATTTCTAAACAGATACATCAGTGGAGGCTCTCTGTTGTACTAGAATGCCTGAGTTTAAATCTTAAATCCTTCAGTTTATAGCTGTGGCATCTTTGGGCAGATTATTTAATTCCTGTGCCTATGTTTCTTCCTCTGTAAAATGGAAGTAATAAAGTCATGATAGTGCCTACTCATTAGAGTAGTTATGAAGTTTAAGTAGGACACTAGGAGACATTATAGTGAATACTCCATGAACTAGATCTGCTAATCTTGGTAGTATTAGAAATATACAAGCATTTGAGCACTCAGATATTTGTTAGTCACCCAGTCATGCCCAACTCTTTGTGAACCTGTGGACTGTAGCCGGCCAGGCTTCTCTGACCATGGAGTTGTCCAGGCCAAAATAGTGGAGTGGGTTGCCATTTTTTTCTCCAGGATTTAAGCATTGATACACCCTAAACTCTCCATAAAAACATTATTTTAAGGAAAAATATTTTTAGATTCTTAACAGATTTCCACATTGCCATACAAGTATTACCATCTACTCTTCTTAAACATTTTTATGCATCTTATGATATAGTATTTATTGGAAACATGGTGTTGTATTATTGAACCTATTTCTGGGTGATAAACAGAGGCTTAGAGAGTTAAATGATGGATTCTGGGTGATACAGTGACTCCGTGGCAGAGTAGGGTCTCCATTGGAATCATCTTGACTCTTCACCTGGTTCATTTTCCATCTTAGCATATTTGTGTGTTGTTGGATGGGAGAGGTCATTTGGGCCTGAGTTTTCTGCCTCTTTATATTTGTAAATTCAGTTATTTGGGGGGGTTCTTTTGGTGGTTTGCATTTAAAAGCTTCCTTTTCATGTAAAGGGACTATCGGTGCTCATTTTGGATTTAGTTTTGACCCTTTCTCTACTTTGCTTCATTTCCTTTTTGACTATAACTAGGTTTCCTAGAAAACGGCAGGTGCAAAACACATCCCATTTTACATGGGAAGTAGCCTAGTAGCTATTTCTAAACAGGGAGAAATGAGAAATAAACACATGTGAGTGCTTGATGTAAGTTCAGTGTTCCTGGACTGGGCTCTTTGCAACCAAATGGCCCCATGAAAGTCAATGATGACCATAGCCAAGTTCCATTTATTTTTACTAACATGGGAGATTTGGTAGAACTCAAGTTTGTCTCTGAAGAAATCACATAGCAAGATGTGTGTGTGTGTGTGTGTGTGTGTGTGTGTGTGTGTATTTAGTGTTCATACACGTGTCTGTCTGACCCTTTAGCCTGTTCCCTACTTGCATTTCCAACCAGCTTGTTCTCCTTATTCTCTTTCTCCAAGGTATCACTTGATATAATTACTTCACAGAATGTCTTGCAACTCCTTAGCGGGTTGTGATCTTTTATGTCTCCAGACTCCTCAGTTTGTCCTGCCTTGAATGTTGAGCTCCCTTCTTTAGCTACCTGACGAACTCCTATGTATGCTTCAAAACTCAATTTAGATAACCAGCCTCTGAAGGATACCCTGCCTTTCCTTTGGGCCCCCAAATGAATTCCATTCTCTTCAGTGAGTCCTGTTGAATTTGTGTATACTGCTTTTGTTGTTTACATTTTAGATTCTACAGTTTACATTGCCATACAAGTATTACCATCTACTCTTCTTAAACATTTTTATGCATCTTATGATATAGTATTTATTGGAAACATGGTGTTGTATTATTGAACCTATTTCTGGGTGATAAACAGAGGCTTAGAGAGTTAAATGATGGATTCTGGGTGATACAGTGACTCCGTGGCAGAGTAGGGTCTCCATTGGAATCATCTTGACTCTTCACCTGGTTCATTTTCCATCTTAGCATATTTGTGTGTTGTTGGATGGGAGAGGTCATTTGGGCCTGAGTTTTCTGCCTCTTTATATTTGTAAATTCAGTTATTTGGGGGGGTTCTTTTGGTGGTTTGCATTTAAAAGCTTCCTTTTCATGTAAAGGGACTATCGGTGCTCATTTTGGATTTAGTTTTGACCCTTTCTCTACTTTGCTTCATTTCCTTTTTGACTATAACTAGGTTTCCTAGAAAACGGCAGGTGCAAAACACATCCCATTTTACATGGGAAGTAGCCTAGTAGCTATTTCTAAACAGGGAGAAATGAGAAATAAACACATGTGAGTGCTTGATGTAAGTTCAGTGTTCCTGGACTGGGCTCTTTGCAACCAAATGGCCCCATGAAAGTCAATGATGACCATAGCCAAGTTCCACTTATTTTTACTAACATGGGAGATTTGGTAGAACTCAAGTTTGTCTCTGAAGAAATCACATAGCAAGATGTGTGTGTGTGTGTGTGTGTGTGTGTGTGTGTGTGTGTATTTAGTGTTCATACACGTGTCTGTCTGACCCTTTAGCCTGTTCCCTACTTGCATTTCCAACCAGCTTGTTCTCCTTATTCTCTTTCTCCAAGGTATCACTTGATATAATTACTTCACAGAATGTCTTGCAACTCCTTAGCGGGTTGTGATCTTTTATGTCTCCAGACTCCTCAGTTTGTCCTGCCTTGAATGTTGAGCTCCCTTCTTTAGCTACCTGACGAACTCCTATGTATGCTTCAAAACTCAATTTAGATAACCAGCCTCTGAAGGATACCCTGCCTTTCCTTTGGGCCCCCAAATGAATTCCATTCTCTTCAGTGAGTCCTGTTGAATTTGTGTATACTGCTTTTGTTGTCCTTACAGTGCTTGAGTATAATTATTTCTAAACATGAACCTAGTGTAACTTAGTATACTGTTAACTATCATTTAGAGTCTGAAAAGCCTAGGTTTGAGCCCCAGATATGCTCTTTGCTACTTTTTGAAGCTTGAAGAGGTGGCTCAACCTTTCTGGGCCACAACTTTCTCATTTGTAGACTGCAGATAATAGTGTATCTCTTTGTAGCAGTAAGTCGGTAATAAACGTGAATCAACTAGCATAGTGCCTGTCCCATGGTGAGCGTCCAAGTGGCTGCTGATGTGACTGCCTCAATATGCTGTTTCCTTTTGTTCCTTGTGAGCCTCTCTGAGGTCCAGAGCCTTGTCCTCTTTATTTCTGTATCTCTGACTCTTAGCACAGCATGCTCAGTAAATTTCTAGTAAATTCTCTAAGTGGAGTCCATAGAATATTTTATAGACCCATAGGTTTATAAACTTTATCATGATCATTCATTAAGAGGATTTTCTTTTTATCATCATGTCTGAACATGTGACTGAAACAGCTATTTTTCTTTGAAGGCACCTGATGCCAGATGTTTTGACTTTATGTGGAGTCACCTGGAATTTGGGATTTTCTTCTCTTTGATTCCCAAGGTCATTGTCTCTTTTTAGTGCCCGTTGGAAGTACAGGCATGCCTGTGATTAGCTTAGCCAGGCAGGAACTTATGATTATTGCTTCTACTAAGATGATCTCAGTACAGAGAACACTTACTCGGTTCAGGCCTCAGGGACGAGTGGGAGCCACGTTATCCTTTTCCTGTGTACCTTTCATGAAACATTCAACGTAAACAGACATTAGCATGTGGTTTATTATTACACAGCTTTGAACTTACGGATGTGGTCAGTTCTATCTGTGGATGATAATGACATTTAAGGAAGTAGTAGAGAGTGGCAAAATCAAACACGTTTGTGTTTGAATCCTGGCTGTGACACTTAGAAGCTGGTGGGGAACATAGACGCCTAGGAACTCTCTCTGCCCCAGAGAGAGACCTTCTCCAGTGAATCTTCCCAACTCAGGAATCGAACCAGAGTCTTCTGCTTTGCAGGCCTGGTCCATGGGGTCACAGAGTCAGACATGACTGAGAGAGTAAGCACACATCTCAGAGATTGCTGCATGATGGCGAGATTGTACGAACATCGTTGGTAAGGAAAAGAGACTATGGGCACTGTTTTAGCCATATAAAAAGCACCCTTTTGTAGAGACTCTTGGACAAACTGCAGATACACCTGATTCAGTTTTGTTCATAGCTTTCTTTTGTGAATTCTTTTCCCCTTACTAGGGAAAATTCTTCCCATCCTGTGAAAGCACCTGATGTGGAATTCCTCTACAGCCATTGAACGAACAAACGTATGCTGCTTTTTCCTTGAAGGAGCCTAAATGGAGGGACTATATGTTAATCATCAGTCCTGAAAGGTGTCATTTAACAGCAGGGGAAGCATGTGATTTGGTGTATTAATGGAAAAGAGATTATTTTCAAACATTTCAAAACCCTGAGGACTCTGGGGAGCTTCCCTTTTTTTCACTACCCAATTTAGAGAAAAGATACCACAGCTTTCCATGATTTACAAACAGGTCTTTAAGTCTCGTGAAGAAAACCTAATGTCAGAAAGTTAAAGGTGAAATGTGTGATGCTCAGGCAATCAAGATGCTACACAGAGCCCTGTCACACACACACACACACACACACACCCCTTTTATCTGGAGTGTGATGGTGATTTTACAAAAGCAAGGTTAGAGTTACAGAAATGCTCAGAAATTCTACAAATGCCTAATGGTCTGGGATGGAAAATATCTCACTTACAGCATGAAGGAGAGATAAAAGCAAAGACATACAGAACAAAGGAGGGCTGTGCTGAAGAACCCAGGATCGAAGAAGAAGAAGGTGTGACCCTCTTTAGAATGGTGGAAGAGGGTCAAACAGACATTAGCATTTTTTGAACCTACGGATGTGGTCAGTTCTATCTGTGGATGATAATGACATTTAAGGAAGTAGTAGAGAGTGGCAAAATCAAACACGTTTGTGTTTGAATCCTGGCTGTGACACTTAGAAGCTGGTGGGGAACATAGACGCCTAGGAACTCTCTCTGCCCCAGAGAGAGACCTTCTCCAGTGAATCTTCCCAACTCAGGAATCGATCCAGAGTCTTCTGCTTTGCAGGCCTGGTCCATGGGGTCACAGAGTCAGACATGACTGAGAGAGTAAGCACACATCTCAGAGATTGCTGCATGATGGCGAGATTGTATGAACATCGTTGGTAAGGAAAAGAGACTATGGGCACTGTTTTAGCCATATAAAAAGCACCCTTTTGTAGAGACTCTTGGACAAACTGCAGATACACCTGATTCAGTTTTGTTCATAGCTTTCTTTTGTGAATTCTTTTCCCCTTACTAGGGAAAATTCTTCCCATCCTGTGAAAGCACCTGATGTGGAATTCCTCTACAGCCATTGAACGAACAAACGTATGCTGCTTTTTCCTTGAAGGAGCCTAAATGGAGGGACTATATGTTAATCATCAGTCCTGAAAGGTGTCATTTAACAGCAGGGGAAGCATGTGATTTGGTGTATTAATGGAAAAGAGATTATTTTCAAACATTTCAAAACCCTGAGGACTCTGGGGAGCTTCCCTTTTTTTCACTACCCAATTTAGAGAAAAGATACCACAGCTTTCCATGATTTACAAACAGGTCTTTAAGTCTCGTGAAGAAAACCTAATGTCAGAAAGTTAAAGGTGAAATGTGTGATGCTCAGGCAATCAAGATGCTACACAGAGCCCTGTCACACACACACACACACACACACACCCCTTTTATCTGGAGTGTGATGGTGATTTTACAAAAGCAAGGTTAGAGTTACAGAAATGCTCAGAAATTCTACAAATGCCTAATGGTCTGGGATGGAAAATATCTCACTTACAGCATGAAGGAGAGATAAAAGCAAAGACATACAGAACAAAGGAGGGCTGTGCTGAAGAACCCAGGATCGAAGAAGAAGAAGGTGTGACCCTCTTTAGAATGGTGGAAGAGGGTCAGGATCACTTGCCCAAGACTAGAGAGGAAGGAAATGGGTTTGACCTGGATGTTAGCCGTCATGGCATCCCCCACAGATGACTGGACCCACCTCTTACTCTGTAGGTGGAGCAGTGTTTGGGGAAAGAATGAAAGAGCTAGGCTAAGGGCAAGTGTGCCTTTTCTCCTGGAGAACTTTGGCGTCTTCTTAGAGCTAGCAAAAAACCCATACCTCAGGCTGAGGGGTAAACTAGAGGCATTTCTAGAGGGCAAAACCAGGTGACATGACTTAGGCTTTGTGTCATCAGGCAGGAGAGAGTGGGCTTCTGGTCAGAAGAGAGTGAGACAGCCTCTTGGAGTACTTGTCAGGGGGGCACATGCACCCTGGTTGGTTCCTGGAGTGTAGATTGGTGTTCATGCCTGGCAAAGAGAGTGAGATGGGGAGACTGTGTGACCTTTCTGTGCCTCAGTTACTTCACCTGTACAATGACACCTTAAATGAGCAGCAATTAGAAACATACGTACAGGCATATATATCTGCACACATATGTGTATATTTGTGAGTGCTTGGTTGTGTCTGACTCTTTTGCAGTCCTATGGACTATAGACCTTCTGCTTATTTCCTGCTTCCCAGTGACCCCTTGAGTATTTTGCAACTGTTTGTTTATACTGCAAGTCATAGATAAGGGTCAGATCGTACGCGAAGAGTTTGACTCTCTACACCTGGACACACGTACCCGCTCTCCTTGGCTCGTCCTCTGTTCTCTTCCATTGTAGTCCCCGTGATAGTTTAGCAGACTTGGGAATTTCTCAGAGATCTATTTCCCGCAGTGGACAGTGAGTTTCTGAGGGGCAGAGAAAATCTACTCTTCTCTCTACAGGAAGCCCTCGTTTCATGGAGCTTCACTTTATTCCCTTTTCAGATACTGTGTTTTATACAAATTGAAGGTGTGTGGCAACCCTGCATCGAGCAAGTCTCTTGTCACCTTTTTTTCCAGCCGCACCAGTTCAGTTTCATGTTCTGTATCACATTTGGTAATTCTCATGATATTTCAAACCTTTTCATTATTGTTGTATTTGTTCTGGTGACCTGTGATCAGTGATCTTTGATGTTATTACAACAGATTGCTAAGGACATGGATTGTTGTTCAGTTGCTCAGTCGTATCTGAGTCTTTGTGACTCCATGGACTGCAGCATGCCAAGGCTCTCCTGTCCTTCTCTCTCGCTCTGGGTTTCCTCAAACTCATGTCCACTGAGTTGTTGATGCCAGTCAACCATCTCATCCTCTGTTTCCCGCTGTTCCTCCTGCCCTCAGTCTTTCCCAGCATCAAGGTCTTTTCCACTGAGTTGGTTCTTTGCATCAGGTGACCAGAATATTGGAGCTTCATCTTCAGCTGTCAGTCTTTCCAGCTCAGGGTTGATTAACCTTAGGATTGAATGGTTTGATCTTGCAGTCCAAGGGACACTCCAGAGTCTTCTCCAGCCTCTCGGGAGCCTATCTCCAGGCTTAGATAATGGTTAGCGGTGTTTCAAAATCAAATATTTATTAGTTGAGGTATGTACATTGTGTCTGTAGACATAATGCTGTTGTACACTTAGTGACGATAATACAGTGCAAACATAACTTTCACATGTACTGTGTTGTGCTATGTCACTTCAGTTGTGTCTGACTCTTTGTGATCTCGTGGACTGTAGCCTTTCAGGTTCCTCTGTTCGTGGGACTCTCTAGCCAAGAATACTGGAGTAGGTTGCCATTTTCTTCTCTTTGTATGCACTAGGAAACCAAAAAAAAAAATCACGTATTGTGCTTTGTTTTGGTGGTCCATAACTGAAATAACCCCCAATATCTATCTGTGTTTCTATCTCTTCAGGAACTTAGCCGGCATGGAGGAAACTGTAAGTTTTGAGTACTGTGTCAGCTTGTCCTTTTCCTGCTTGTATTCTTATGTCATTTGAGGTGAATTTATCATCCTGTGGTTCCCGAATACTCTTACTGATTGCAATAGGCAATGGTGATCAAAGGGCCAGATGCTTCATCTAGAGAGGGCCTGGAAAGTTGTTGAGATTGGTTCACCTCTTTGAGCTTCAAATGAAAACAAAGAAGGTTTGCAGCGGTGTCCGATGAGTGGTGGCGACCCGAAGCTCATTCACAGACAAGAGTGTGGTCGCACCCTCATTTCCCCCTGCATCTCTCACTTGGAATTTGCTTTTTTTAGCCATCTCAGCCACGATAGAACTGAGAAGGCTGATCTGACGCTTCAAAATCAAACCCTAAAGTATAACCTGAAACCAAATTAAAATAGGCCTTTTGGATTAGCTCTGCCATTTTTGTCTCTCATTAGTGCCGATAATTAGAGGAATTAAGGATGGACATTTAAATTATGGCTTAGATAACAAAACATCTCAGAATATAATTACTTTTCAAGTTACATTTTTGGTGAAATCTTGAAATCACTTGATAAAATGAGTCTGAACAATGCCTTGATGTTGGGGGCTGTGAACTCCAGAACCAGAATGGATCATTGGAGTAATGATAAAAAGCATCGTGATGGCCATTACCTCACACATTTTTGCAGCAAATTAGAGTGTATAAGGCTCTTTCATAAGAAAAGAATCTTAACAAATTGGAAGAGGAAGTGACTATAGAAATCATTTTGTTATGCCACCCTTTCATCTCATGGGTGGGAAAATGAGATTTTAATTCCATTGCTTTAAAATCACTTCAGAATGCCTGGACAATTCGAACTACTATCACTTCAAAACAGCTTTATTTGGATATTCTTGAATTTTATTACACGTGTTTCCTTTGCCTCATCTTGATCCTGGCCATTTCTATTTTAAATCTGAACACTTACAAATTGAAGAATAAAAGGCAACCAGGAGTCATTTTTTATTAAGATATCATTGACACATAACATTGTATTAGTTTTCGGTGTCCAGCAGGATGATTCGCTCCATGTATGTTTGGGGAACTGATGGCCATTGTCAGTTTAGTTAACATCCGTCTCCGCACGTGGTTCCAGCTTTATTTCTTATGGTGAGACCTTTTAAGATCAACTCTTTCAGCAACTTCTCATGTTTACAGTGCAGTCGAGTGAATGGTAGTCGCATGCTGTATGCTACATCCCAGGATTTGTTTATCTTATAATGGGAAGTTTGTACCATTTGACTGCCCTACCCATCTGCCCTCCCTCCGCTACACCCCGGGGACTAGAACATTTCATCTGGTGGTCATGGCAGGTCTATTTGGTGAGGTAGACAGGGCGAGTTTATTATCCCCTCTGTATCTGATGAGGACTCCAAAGGCTGAAGATGAAAAATGTGTGGGTCTTATTGATAAAATGGGGTGGGGCTTTGCTGCTGTTGTCCTGATGCCCCTCTGTCATCTCCTAGCTTAAATAACTGGCCTTGGTTGACACCCCACTTGCTCAGTTGGCCTTCCCTGCCCGTGAACTGAATTAGCCTTTTGCTTCCTGCCCTGTTTGATGTCTGATTCCCACCTTGTGTTACAGAAAGTATATTTTCTTTTATCTGTCGGTTTCCTCCGTTAGAATATAAGCTTCCTGGGTTTATTTATATTGTACACAGGTAGGATCCAGACACTTGAAACAGTTCCTTTCACACATTGGTACTCAATAAATGCTTGTTAAATGATTGAGTGAATAATTAAAGAGGCAGATGACAAATGCAGATACTGTTGAGTTAAGGTGACTTAGGGAAAAATCCTCACTATATTTTGAGGACTTGATGTATGGTTCAGAAAATTAGCCTATCCATTTGCTCTGCTGTGGTCTCAGCTCTTAATAATTCATTCACTGAACAAGTATTTGAGAGTAAATTTGCTTCCGGTGTTCTGGACACTTCAAAACAGCTTTATTTGGATATTCTTGAATTTTATTACACGTGTTTCCTTTGCCTCATCTTGATCCTGGCCATTTCTATTTTAAATCTGAACACTTACAAATTGAAGAATAAAAGGCAACCAGGAGTCATTTTTTATTAAGATATCATTGACACATAACATTGTATTAGTTTTCGGTGTCCAGCAGGATGATTCGCTCCATGTATGTTTGGGGAACTGATGGCCATTGTCAGTTTAGTTAACATCCGTCTCCGCACGTGGTTCCAGCTTTATTTCTTATGGTGAGACCTTTTAAGATCAACTCTTTCAGCAACTTCTCATGTTTACAGTGCAGTCGAGTGAATGGTAGTCGCATGCTGTATGCTACATCCCAGGATTTGTTTATCTTATAATGGGAAGTTTGTACCATTTGACTGCCTTACCCATCTGCCCTCCCTCCGCTACACCCCAGGGACTAGAACATTTCATCTGGTGGTCATGGCAGGTCTATTTGGTGAGGTAGACAGGGTGAGTTTATTATCCCCTCTGTATCTGATGAGGACTCCAAAGGCTGAAGATGAAAAATATGTGGGTCTTATTGATAAAATGGGGTGGGGCTTTGCTGCTGTTGTCCTGATGCCCCTCTGTCATCTCCTAGCTTAAATAACTGGCCTTGGTTGACACCCCACTTGCTCAGTTGGCCTTCCCTGCCCGTGAACTGAATTAGCCTTTTGCTTCCTGCCCTGTTTGATGTCTGATTCCCACCTTGTGTTACAGAAAGTATATTTTCTTTTATCTGTCGGTTTCCTCCGTTAGAATATAAGCTTCCTGGGTTTATTTATATTGTACACAGGTAGGATCCAGACACTTGAAACAGTTCCTTTCACACATTGGTACTCAATAAATGCTTGTTAAATGATTGAGTGAATAATTAAAGAGGCAGATGACAAATGCAGATACTGTTGAGTTAAGGTGACTTAGGGAAAAATCCTCACTATATTTTGAGGACTTGATGTATGGTTCAGAAAATTAGCCTATCCATTTGCTCTGCTGTGGTCTCAGCTCTTAATAATTCATTCACTGAACAAGTATTTGAGAGTAAATTTGCTTCCGGTGTTCTGGACACTGTCTCAGGTGTTTGAAAGCCACAGCGACAAAACAGATTAAGAATTTCCGTGATAGTAGAGCTTTCATTTTTTGTGTGTATGTGTTTGTGGTGGGATGGGTCATAGAGACAACTGTAAATTTAAGGAATAGACTTTATAAATATATAACTTTGCAACTCTCTGTGTAGGATAAGAGTTAAAATATGAAGAGTCAAGCATAGCAGAAATAGGAACTATGGAAGTTCTGTTCTACATGTAGCTTAGAAAGTCTCTGAGAATTGATTTTTCACTGTTTGATGAATGAACATGCAGTCAGTAATTGTTGAAAGGAGGAATGTTTTTAAGTCCTAATTGTTTCTGCATCAAAATACCTGTGATGCAGCATTCTTCAAGTAAAGTGCATCCAATGCTTTCAGGCTAGTACTTAGGAAATTCAGTTGAAGTTCAGATCTAACCTGGTGCTGGATTCCATCTCCATCTTCTCTCTCCTGCTCTGAAGTGGGTGGGAACCACCACGTAGGAGCTGAGCATGGTGGAGCCATGATGTAGACATTGCATCTTTGACCATCCAACAGCATCCAGGTCCAGCCTCACTCACCTCCTCCGTTTTCCAGCTCCGTGACAAGGGATCGTTTCCAGAGTTTTCATTCTTCCAGGGATGATATTAATTTCTACACTAGTCATTTTTCTAATGTGCCTCCCACTTCCTGACCTACAACAGGAGTTCAACAAACATTCATTTCTCATTCCCTTTTGTACCTTGTATGCCTTAAAATTGCCCTGTTATGGAGGGATTAGAATACCATGCAAGTGTGAAAAGAAAGCAGTTCAGAGTCTTCCTTGCACGTGCGCCAGCAGCAATTGCAGGGCCAGGATACATGATAACCACCTCATCTCAGCTCATAAACGCTGGTACATTTTAATCAGATTTTAGATGTTATGAAGGCTCCAAGTAATTACAGTTATTTTTGCCTTAAAATTGAACTGCTCTTATTAACATTCTTTCATTAAGTCTTTATTTCCCCCCTCTGGTAGTTACAGGGGATTGTAGAATTTCCAAGTCAGGTAACTGGGCAGCAGATGGCACTCAGACAGATGCTTTTATTATTTAGATGTAGGAATAGGTCCCCAAAGATGATACTGCTGATCCTGGACTAGCTGGTAACCCTGGAACTCCAAGAGGAGGCGGGCTTTTCTAAAGTCATCTCTGCTGGCCCTTTCTCACTCCTGCTTACCTTTATCCTGATACGGGGCTTTATTTCTGCTTTACAGACTGCCCTCCAGTCCGTTTTTTTTTTTTTTTTCTTGAGTCAGTTATGGTTATTACAATAAGAAAAAGGAGGCTCAGATATATCCCTGTTTGTTCATCCAAAACTCTTTACCACTCGTGGGCCGTATGTTAAGTGCTGTGCTGGGGGATCCAACAATCTGTGCAGGTGCCCCTGGCCCCGGGGGAAGGCACATCTAGGATGGGGACACGTCCCCAGGTCCAGACTCAAGGCTCCTTCCATTTCACTCTGCTGAAGACTTAGGACTCCCTTAACGGCCAAACTGTATCTTAGTAATGAAAATGATGATAATCATCCTGAGAAAGATGGGGGTGTAAGATGATGCAGAGAGGCTAGGACGCTCAAAGTAAACGAGACTCTCTGCACCCTCAAAGTGTGCCTGTCCATCGGGGTGGCGTGTGGCGGGCCTGCCAACACTGGCACGTTCCACCAGGCTTCTGACCTGAGAGACACCGTGCTGGGGTGGCAGGCTGTAAACTCCTAGCAAATCTGTCTGGTGACTAGAGTGTTACCCCTGTTTTATGGATGACAAAACAAAGGCTCCATGTCTTCCATAACTCCCTGCAGGTCATGCAGCTCGTGGGAACTGCAGGTGGGAATCAGACCCAGGCTGGTGGGCCCCGCTGTCTGTGATCTCATGAAGCCCTAGTGTTCTGGGGTGCGGGGGGATGGAGCTGCATTTGAATGAGATTGCAAACAGGGACAGATGTGTCAGTTCCCAATTTCTCACAAGATGCTGACGTGCCTTGATTTTTTTTTTTTTTTTTTTGCTAGGACCTTCTCTCGCTTTCCCATTGGTCCATCAGAGTGACCATGGGAGCCTTCTCGTCTGAGAGACTGCTGGGTGTGCCTAAGCTCACACCTTTTGAGCTAATTGTGTACAATTTAGCATTCGCAAAGCACTGACAGTCCTTCTTCAAACCAAGTGTGAAAGTTTTTAAATTAGCTTTCACAGTTTGATTCACAAGCAGCAAATGCAAAACGGCACAGGATTCATTTTTCCAACCACCACCACGATGGCATAGCTGAAGGCTATCGTAGCTCATTTCCTTCAACAGTTAGAGAAGGGGCTGGCCAGGGGCAGTGCTCTTAGAAGAAGAACCTTCTACAGGAGATCTCAATGCTGTGGTTATTATAAGAATCAGATCCACAAATGACATTTTGGCAGCCTGGAACAAGAGTGCGTGAGGAATAGGAACTTTGGAATGGTCTTGGTATCTTAGTTCAGTTGCATACTGTTTTTTGTTTTTTTCTCTCTTTTGTTGCAGCATTTTATTCTTTCATACTGGTAGTGAATTGGGACAGGTCAGTTACCATTTTTTAGCCTCACTTTACCTCATTGTATAATGGGGATAATATTCTCAATTATCCAAAAGACTCTGGTGAGGGTAAAATGATATACTGTATAGGACAACGTGGCACAGCAGCTGACATCAGAGACATCTCAGTCAATTAGAGCTATTTTTAGAGTCATCTTGAACTTCTCCTGCAAATAGTGTTCACTGTCTTAGGGAATGTTTTCCCTTTGGAAACATTGAGCTTCTGCTGGGTGCCAAGTGCTGTACCTAGCACTGGGGATAAGTTGATAAGCACAGTCTGCTGGGCCTCTCACCCTGTTTTATGGATGACAAAACAAAGGCTCCATGTCTTCCATAACTCCCTGCAGGTCATGCAGCTCGTGGGAACTGCAGGTGGGAATCAGACCCAGGCTGGTGAGCCCCGCTGTCTGTGATCTCATGAAGCCCTAGTGTTCTGGGGTGCGGGGGGATGGGGCTGCATTTGAATGAGATTGCAAACAGGGACAGATGTGTCAGTTCCCAATTTCTCACAAGATGCTGACGTGCCTTGATTTTTTTTTTTTTTTTTTTTGCTAGGACCTTCTCTCGCTTTCCCATTGGTCCATCAGAGTGACCATGGGAGCCTTCTCGTCTGAGAGACTGCTGGGTGTGCCTAAGCTCACACCTTTTGAGCTAATTGTGTACAATTTAGCATTCGCAAAGCACTGACAGTCCTTCTTCAAACCAAGTGTGAAAGTTTTTAAATTAGCTTTCACAGTTTGATTCACAAGCAGCAAATGCAAAACGGCACAGGATTCATTTTTCCAACCACCACCACGATGGCATAGCTGAAGGCTATCGTAGCTCATTTCCTTCAACAGTTAGAGAAGGGGCTGGCCAGGGGCAGTGCTCTTAGAAGAAGAACCTTCTACAGGAGATCTCAATGCTGTGGTTATTATAAGAATCAGATCCACAAATGACATTTTGGCAGCCTGGAACAAGAGTGCGTGAGGAATAGGAACTTTGGAATGGTCTTGGTATCTTAGTTCAGTTGCATACTGTTTTTTGTTTTTTTCTCTCTTTTGTTGCAGCATTTTATTCTTTCATACTGGTAGTGAATTGGGACAGGTCAGTTACCATTTTTTAGCCTCACTTTACCTCATTGTATAATGGGGATAATATTCTCAATTATCCAAAAGACTCTGGTGAGGGTAAAATGATATACTGTATAGGACAACGTGGCACAGCAGCTGACATCAGAGACATCTCAGTCAATTAGAGCTATTTTTAGAGTCATCTTGAACTTCTCCTGCAAATAGTGTTCACTGTCTTAGGGAATGTTTTCCCTTTGGAAACATTGAGCTTCTGCTGGGTGCCAAGTGCTGTACCTAGCACTGGGGATAAGTTGATACCAAAGCACAGTCCTGCCCTGAGAGGCCTCTCATTGCAGAGACAGACACATAGAAACAGCCTTATGATACAGCATGGCAAGTGCGGTGGGAAAGCAGAACGGCTTCTGATCCCCCTGGAGGGAGTGGCAATAGGAAACCTTAGGGCGTCTTCAGTGAGGTGTCACCTTATGCTGGTCTGAATGTCAGTGACACATCATCGAAAAGTCTACCAATGATAAATGCTGGAGAGGTTGGAGAAAATGGAACCCTTCTGCATGGTTGGTGAGCATGTATATTAGTGCCGCCTCTGTGGAGGATGATATGAAAATTCCTTAAAGAGTTACCATGTGAACCTGGAATTCTACTCCTGGACATATATCCAGAGAAAACTAATTGGATGCTCATAACAGCATCATTCACAATAGCCAGGGCATGGAAGCAACCTAAATGTTCGTTGACCGGGGAACAGATAAAGAAATTGTGGTACCTACATACAGCGAAATATTGCTAAGCCATGAACAGGGTGAAGTAATGCCATTTGCAGCAACACGGATGGACCTAGAGATTATTGTGCTAACTTAAGTAAGCCAGAGAAAGACAGCTATCATATGATCATGCTTGTGTTGGAAAAAAGGTACAAGTGAACTTATTTACAAAACAGAAATAGACCCACAGCTATAGAAAAGAAACGTTTGATTACTGAAGGGGAAAGGAGGAAGGTATTAATTGGGAGGTTAGGATTGATATATACATACTAATATATATGACCTAGATAAGCAACATGGACCTACTTTATAGCACAGGGAGTTACACTTAATATTTTATAATAACCCATAAGGGGAAAGAATCTGAATAATTTATTTTTATATAATATATTTACATTCCTTTTATTTACTCATATATTCGTTGTATAAACTGATTACCTGTATGATATACTTGAAACTAGTATAACATTGTACATCAATTATACTTCAATTTAAAAATAAGAAAACCTTTGGGAGAAACATAGTTTCAAAACATATGTAGGAATCTGAGAGGTAAGAGGATTGAAACGGAGTTCCAGGCAGAGGATATAACCCACGACAAAGGCAAGGAGGTGAGGAGTGGGCTTCCTTTGGGGAATTTCTGAGTGCTTCCCTGCAGTTGCAGCAACCTGTATGTGAGTAAGTAACTTGAACTGCCTCCCACGTCCTCACCTGTAAAATGGGCATAGTGATAGGACCTGCCTCATTGGACTGTTGTCAGGACAAAATCCCTTGAAGCAAGTCAAGGGATATCCTTGGAATACACCTTGGCACAGAGTAGCAGGGAATGTTGTCAATTACCATTAAGTAGTATTGAACTGTGTTTAATGGATGTCATTACCTAAGAGCTTCTGAGGACTTTTACGATGTCAGGGTACATTCTGTGTCCTCAGAAGGGTTTTCTTACATGTGGCATTCCCTAAGCCTGCTTGATCATGAGTTGGATGGAGAACATTTGTTGTTTTAGTAAATTCTTGGTAGTAATCTTTTCTTGGGACCTTTGTGCTATAAGTTTGGGGAATGCTGTGGTTGGATGCAAGAGATGAAATCTATGTTCTTGTTCTAAAAGAAATTAACCTAGTTGAGCTTCTAACAGCTCAAGAGAGAAAAAGAGAAAATTTAAAGGATTTTTTTTCCTTTCTTTTTGTTTAGGGACCGACCCCTGTTTGACAGACAGACACACACATACACACACACACAGTCACACCCAATATTGGCATTGGAGATTTAGAATTAAAAACACACTCAGAGGAGTTACAACCTGAAGGTTTAGTAGGAATCACTCTTTGTTTATTTCAGTTGTGTTCCTGATATTCATGTCAAGCTGATAGTGTTATTGATCAGGTGTATATAGCAAAATAAAAATGGAAACATTTGTTTGCTCAGCACTAAAATGGACCTACTTTATAGCACAGGAGTAACCCATAAGGGGAAAGAATCTGAATAATTTATTTTTATATAATATATTTACATTCCTTTTATTTACTCATATATTCGTTGTATAAACTGATTACCTGTATGATATACTTGAAACTAGTATAACATTGTACATCAATTATACTTCAATTTAAAAATAAGAAAACCTTTGGGAGAAACATAGTTTCAAAACATATGTAGGAATCTGAGAGGTAAGAGGATTGAAACGGAGTTCCAGGCAGAGGATATAACCCACGACAAAGGCAAGGAGGTGAGGAGTGGGCTTCCTTTGGGGAATTTCTGAGTGCTTCCCTGCAGTTGCAGCAACCTGTATGTGAGTAAGTAACTTGAACTGCCTCCCACGTCCTCACCTGTAAAATGGGCATAGTGATAGGACCTGCCTCATTGGACTGTTGTCAGGACAAAATCCCTTGAAGCAAGTCAAGGGATATCCTTGGAATACACCTTGGCACAGAGTAGCAGGGAATGTTGTCAATTACCATTAAGTAGTATTGAACTGTGTTTAATGGATGTCATTACCTAAGAGCTTCTGAGGACTTTTACGATGTCAGGGTACATTCTGTGTCCTCAGAAGGGTTTTCTTACATGTGGCATTCCCTAAGCCTGCTTGATCATGAGTTGGATGGAGAACATTTGTTGTTTTAGTAAATTCTTGGTAGTAATCTTTTCTTGGGACCTTTGTGCTATAAGTTTGGGGAATGCTGTGGTTGGATGCAAGAGATGAAATCTATGTTCTTGTTCTAAAAGAAATTAACCTAGTTGAGCTTCTAACAGCTCAAGAGAGAAAAAGAGAAAATTTAAAGGATTTTTTTTCCTTTCTTTTTGTTTAGGGACCGACCCCTGTTTGACAGACAGACACACACATACACACACACACAGTCACACCCAATATTGGCATTGGAGATTTAGAATTAAAAACACACTCAGAGGAGTTACAACCTGAAGGTTTAGTAGGAATCACTCTTTGTTTATTTCAGTTGTGTTCCTGATATTCATGTCAAGCTGATAGTGTTATTGATCAGGTGTATATAGCATTATATGGACAGGTGAAAAATCCATAGGGCACAGAATCCATAGGTCTTGTGGCTTATTTGTTTGCTCAGCACTAAAACCAAGGTTTGGTCCCATATGATCTCCTTGCTTCTTCCCCATGTACCAGAGAACAAGCCAGGCAGGCTACCTGGAAAGTAGGGAGAAACTGAGGTGGGGAAGAGTTGGATATAGGGATCAGAGTTGCAGCCTGGGGGTTAAAGAGTATACACTCTGAGCTCAGACCACCCACTTCAGACTCTCTGCTGCTTACCAGTTGTGTAACCTCAGGCTAGTCACTGATTTTCATGGGTCTCAGTTTCCTCATCTGTAAAGTGGGGACACAAAGCAGTAGCCACTTCATGGAGCTGCTGAGTGTTACCATGTGAAATCCTTAGAACAGCTCCTGGGTTTCAGGAAAGCTGCGGATGTACTGACTGCTGGGGGAAAGCCAGTTCTTGTCTCCTGGAGTGAATTAGCCAGTTTCTCTGAGCCACTGTTTCCTGTGATCGTCACACCCATTGCCTAGAACTGTTGGGAGGCTGAAAAAATGAGGTAAAAGTGAGTGGGTGCTCAGTATGACTGTCTTTCTAGTGCAGATTTCAGGGGCTGGTGTCCCATGGACCTGGTTACCAGCTAAAAATCTCTGTGCTTCTCTCAGCCCTAACGACTGGGCCAGCAGAGAATTCCCCAACTTTCTATTCTAATAAATTGTTTATAAACCAAAAACAGCAACAACAAAAAAAATCCCTCTGTGCTTCTGCTTCTTTAGCACACACACCTAGAAGGGTTGTGAGGAATCAAACATG
The DNA here is from genome assembly GCA_022376925.1 of Tragulus kanchil. NCBI lineage: Eukaryota > Metazoa > Chordata > Mammalia > Artiodactyla > Tragulidae > Tragulus > Tragulus kanchil. The sequence continues at coordinate 99,946,580 of JAIOJX010000032.1, forward strand.
CAGTGCATGCACTTGGCACAAGGCCAGTCCAGAGACTGATGCTCAGTAAGGGTTAGTGCTTATTGTGTGCTGGGCGAGGCTGGCCATCCCGAGCCTGCACATTGCAGCCTTCGGCTGCAGAACTGAAGCAGATGTAGATTGTGTCTCCATACAGCCAGCAAATGGTTACGGTGGCTGCCTTTCCACAGTGGCTGCAGGAATCAATACAGATGGCTACCCGATCGATTCCAGTACAGTGTATCTGATAGACAGACTTCACGGGCCATGACACGCAGAGGCAGGGAGAGGTTCTGAGGTTTTTCCCGAGCCTCAGCAGCAGGATGGATTCTCACGGTGTGCTCCTCCTTAGGCCCGGGGTGCTTATTTTCCAACACGAAACACATGTGAATGGACAACAGGTGCATGCTTTCGATGTAATCAAGAAGAATGAGCTCATGTGCAAGCATTAACTTGCCTTAGTTCAGCATCAGGATTTCCAGAGCTTTGTGATATGTGGATTTTGGTTTGGGCTTTCATCTTTGTGGACAGGGACTTAAGGTGTATTAATAGTGTCTTACCTCTTCTTCCCCTTTTCAGATGAATTAGATGGGGGCAGGGGTGAAGTACTGCATGCTATGCAAATTCCCTTCTACTTAGGGTACCTGGAAAGGTGCAGGATTTGGCTCTGCTCTCTGGCATCTTCCAAACAAGCCAGAGTGACCAGCCTCAGAAACTTTCATCACGGGACAAGTATGTTGAAATGAATCCCAAGTATTTTAGACCTTGCTCCATCTCTGCCATCCGTCCAGTGTCCCAGAGTGTTGCCTCTCTGGAGCTCACGGGGAAATTAAGTGCTGCTTCCGAATAGCGCACCTGTTGCTGAAACATGAAAACCTTTCGTTGACATGACTTTCCGGTGCTGCATGTCATTTTGTCTTAACTAGAAGGGATCATATCTTATTTTCATTCAACATGCATTTCTAATTATATTCCTTGAAAACGCTGACTATGCCTGATAGGATAATGTGCACCTAGGGTAGGTTCTGCAAATACATGTTGGATTTTGATTAAAAGGTGGTTTTAAAAAATGAGACCGTAAGTCCCTTCAATGTGTCAGCTCAATTCATGTGTCAGCCTGAAATCGTTGGTCTGTAATCACTTCTCATTCCTACTTGCCTTTCTTAAGTGTGCCTTTAGAAATGACAGTCTAATAATAAGAATATACCCGAGTGCTTTGTTAAAGGCTTTGACAATGTTTTTTTTAAGAAGAAGTACTATGGGAGGGGGAGCCAAGATGGCGGAGGAATGAGGGGAAGAATTCACCAGCTCCCCAACAGAATCAACAGAACTAATCAAGACAAACCACCACCAACAAACCAGCCGCTAGACGACAGAAGAATTCCATAGGTCCGCAAGAGTAGAAGAGTGAACAGCCAGATCTCTCCCGGAGCTACGGTTCTAAGAATCCTGTATCCTAACCCCCACGCCGGACTGCACCGACGGAGAGCGCGCCAGCAAGTACCCTAAAAGGGGGCCTAAGCGGAGCCTCGGGGGAGAGAGGGCAGCGATCAGTGTGAAAACTCCAAGAATCCGCCCAGATCGCCGGCAGAAATTAAGACACTGTGAAGATAGGATACTGGAGCAGGGCCAGACTGAACGCAATTGGAGTGCTGCATAGCAAACTGGAGCCGGGAGGGAGCGCCCAGTGTGAAAATCACACCGCTCGGCCGGGCAAAAATCGTGACTTTCCGCCTGGCACCGGGTGAGTTCAGACACTCCTAGTGGGGGACTGGCTGAAGCGGAAGTCGCCCACAGATTGCTGACCAAGGACCTGGCTCGGACTAGACGGGGAAGCTTGTGCCTGCCTTTGGGACTTGGACGCGTAACCGGCAGTGCGCGCGCGCCAATGGCGGTCTCAGAAGCCCGTGCACCCCCATAGCTACCCGCAGCGGAGGAAGCCGGGAGAAGGGCAGGTATCACAGGCTACCGGCGGGTGCGCGGCAGAGCCAGGGCGCCCCTGCCCAACACGGGACTGCGCGCGCTGCAGCTCCCCCGCCCGACGGACTGGGATCAGCCCTCCGTCCTGGCCAGCACCTGAGCTTGCAGACCGGCGCCATAAGGGAAAGGCTATATCATCAAGACAACACCATCCAGAGCAGATTGGCTTCCACCAGACAGATGAGAGGATAAAAACCAGGGACAGTATTTAGCTTTTTTGCTTATCTGTTGCGGACGGTTCTGTTTATTCGTTTGATCGGTCAGGTTTGGGTTTTTTTTTTTTTTTTCCCTTTTGTCCCTTCTTATTAAGTTTCTCTTCCCTTTTTAATTTTTAATTTCTTTTTTTAAAATTTTAATTATTAATTTTTTTTAAAAAAAATAATTCTTGAACTTCTAATTTTCTTTCCTCTTTCCCACTCCTTCCTCCCTCTATGTTCTAAATCTAAAACTTTCTCCTATCTACCACTACCCCCTAGATAAATATTTCCTACCTTCCTGTCCCCACTATTCTCTTCCAGCTGCACTAAACAATACAACACACTGATCTTGGCTACCTAACCCTATAAAACCCTTCCAAGTCGAATCTATTCCTTCTCATTACCCATACACTCTCCACCTCCTCACCCCCAACACATGTCTTAGTTAAAAATTGCTTTCAATGAAATAGTCCAAGCCAGAACCTTACCCAAGATCTATATTTCCAGGCACTATTTTAATTAATTCAGAGCTTAACGGGCAAGTACCATCTTTGATTGCGTCGTCTGCCAGAAAAATTTCCTATGCTTTGTCACTGTAAGACTGGTTAGATGTGGTTATTGCTGTGTATGTATGTGTATCTTATGACTATGTTAGAAAACATCTACATGCTTTTATGACTGTCACCCATCAGGGACATACCTCTTGCTCCTCAGATGCTAGTATATGAACTAATATCACAGAACACCATAGCAAACCAGACATAGAGCCTACACCCCTTGACCAATCATTAAACCAAGGATCCTCGAAGTAGAAGCCCTGATTCCAAGACCCCACACTATCAAAGAACATACAACACTAGGGATTGTTCACCTGTAAACAAGACCTAACACCACCCAAGACACAAACCATTGAACCCTTCTAGAAGGACAGAAACCCAAAGGAAGGGAGAATTCAACCAAGAAGCCTGGTGGGGAAAAGAACTCCACACACACAGACACCCACAAAGAAACAAAAACTAACCTAATAATGAAATGACAGAGAAACACTGCACAAATGAAGGACCAAGCTAGAGAATCACAGCTTCAAATGTCAGAGGAGGAGATAGACAAATTATCTGAAAGAGAATTCAGAAAAACTATACTAATGAGGATGCAAAACACTGAAAACAGAATATTCGAGGAAATTAATGCACTGAGAAAAGACATGCAGGAAATGAAAAATAAGCAAATAGAGACCACCAACTCAATGGCTGAACTCAAAAATACTATAGAAGGTCTCAACAGTAGAGTATCGGAGGCAGAAGAACAGATAAGTGAGCTGGAAGATAGACTGGTGGAAATAAATGCTGAGGAACAGAACAAAGCCAAAAGAATTAAAAGAACTGAGGATAGCCTCAGAGACCTCTGGGACAATATCAAATGCACCAACATTAGAATTATAGGAGTTCCAGAGGAAGAAGAGTGAAAGAAAGGTTACAAAAAAATTCTTGGAAGAGGTTATAGTGGAAAACTTCCCCAGCATGGGAAAGGAAATAGTCAACCAAGTCCAAGAAGCACAAAGAGTTCCATACAGGAGAAACCCCAGATAAAACACACCGAGGCACATTCTAATCAAACTAATGCAGACTAAATATAAAGACAGATTACTAAAAGCAGCTCGGAGCAAACAACAAATAACATATAAAGGAAACCCCATACGTCTAACTGCGGATCTCTCAACAGAAACCCTGCAGACCAGAAGAGAATGGCAGGACACATTTAAACGGCTAAAAGAGAATAACCTCCAACCAAGAATTCTCTACCCAGCAAGAATCAGTCAAAAGCTTCTCAGACAGACAAAAACTAAAAGAATTCTGTACCACAAAACCAGCCCTACGACAAGTGTTAAAGGGCCTGATATAGCCAATAAATACAAGAGTAGAAGAAGTCCTACAAATCAAACCCCAAACTTCTAAGAAGATGACAATAGGAATATTTGTATCAATAATTATTTTGATTGTAAATGGATTAAATGCTCCAACCAAACGACACAGGTTGGCTGAATGGATCAAGAAACATGACCAATATATATGCTGTTTACAAGAGACCCACTTCGGATCTAGAGACACCCATAGACTGAAAGTCAGAGGCTGGAAAAAGATATTCCATGCAAATGGAAATCAAAAGAAAACTGGAGTAGCAATCCTAATATCAGTGAAAACAGAATATTAGAGGAAATTAATGCACTGAGAAAAGACATGCAGGAAATGAAAAATAAGCAAATAGAGACCACCAACTCAATGGCTGAACTCAAAAATACTATAGAAGGTCTCAACAGTAGAGTATCGGAGGCAGAAGAACAGATAAGTGAGCTGGAAGATAGACTGGTGGAAATAAATGCTGAGGAACAGAACAAAGCCAAAAGAATTAAAAGAACTGAGGATAGCCTCAGAGACCTCTGGGACAATATCAAATGCACCAACATTAGAATTATAGGAGTTCCAGAGGAAGAAGAGTGAAAGAAAGGTTACAAAAAAATTCTTGGAAGAGGTTATAGTGGAAAACTTCCCCAGCATGGGAAAGGAAATAGTCAACCAAGTCCAAGAAGCACAAAGAGTTCCATACAGGAGAAACCCCAGATAAAACACACCGAGGCACATTCTAATCAAACTAATGCAGACTAAATATAAAGACAGATTATTAAAAGCAGCTCGGAGCAAACAACAAATAACATATAAAGGAAACCCCATACGTCTAACTGCGGATCTCTCAACAGAAACCCTGCAGACCAGAAGAGAATGGCAGGACACATTTAAACGGCTAAAAGAGAATAACCTCCAACCAAGAATTCTCTACCCAGCAAGAATCAGTCAAAAGCTTCTCAGACAGACAAAAACTAAAAGAATTCTGTACCACAAAACCAGCCCTACGACAAGTGTTAAAGGGCCTGATATAGCCAATAAATACAAGAGTAGAAGAAGTCCTACAAATCAAACCCCAAACTTCTAAGAAGATGACAATAGGAATATTTGTATCAATAATTATTTTGATTGTAAATGGATTAAATGCTCCAACCAAACGACACAGGTTGGCTGAATGGATCAAGAAACATGACCAATATATATGCTGTTTACAAGAGACCCACTTCGGATCTAGAGACACCCATAGACTGAAAGTCAGAGGCTGGAAAAAGATATTCCATGCAAATGGAAATCAAAAGAAAACTGGAGTAGCAATCCTAATATCAGACAAAATAGATTTTAAAGTAAAGAAGATTCTAAGAGACAAGGCAGGTCACTACATCATGATTGAGGGATCTATCCAAGAGGAAGACATAACAGTCATGAATATCTATGCAGCCACCACAGGGGCACCTCAATACATAAGACAGATACTTTCAGACTTAAAAGAAGAAATCAATAATAACACAACAGTAGTAGGAGACTTTAACACTTCTCTCACACCAATGGATATATCATCCAAACAGAAAATGAATAAAGAAACACAAGCCTTAAATGCCACACTAGAAAAGATGGGCCTCATCGATATCTTTAGGACGTTCCATCCAAAAGCAGAAGAATACACTTTCTTCTCAAGTGCTCACGGAACATTCTCCAGGATAGACCACATCTTGGGCCACAAATCTAACCTCAGTTAGTTCAAGAAAACTGAAATTATATCAACCATCTTCTCGGACCACAATGCAATGAGACTAGAGATCAACTATAGGAAAAAAACCGCTAAAAATACAAACACATGGTGATTAAACAACACATACCTAAAAAAACCAACTGATTACTGAGGAAATCAAAGGAGAGATTAAAAAATTCCTAGAAGAAAATGACAATGAACATACGACCGTGCAAAACCTATGGGATACTGCAAAAGCAGTTCTAAGAGGGAAATTTATATCAATACAATCCCACCTCAAGAAATTAGGAAAATATGAAGCAGATGACCTAACCCTCCACTTAAAACAATTGGAGAAAGAACAACAAAAACATCCCAAACCCAGCAGAAGACGAGAAATTATAAAGACTAGAGCAGAAATAAACGAGAAAGAAATGAAAGAAACTATAGTACGGATAAATAAAACAAAAAGCTGGTTCTTTGAAAAGGTGAACAAAATTGACAAAACTCTGCCCAGACTCATCAAGAGAAAGAGAGAGAAGAACCAGATCAACAAAATCAAAAATGAAAAAGGAGAGATTATAACAGATCATGCAGACATCCAAAGGATTCTAAGTGACTATTATGAGCAACTCTATGGCAACAAACTGGACAACCTGGAAGAAATGGACAGTTTGTTGGGGAAAATCAATCTCCCAAGACTGAGCTAGGAAGAAACAGAAACTTTGAACAACCCAATCACAAGCTCAGAAATTGAATCTGTGATTAAAAATCTACCCCAAAATAAAAGCTCTGGGTCAGATGGCTTCACAGCCGAATTCTACCAAACATTTAAAGAAGAGCTAATGCCTGTCCTTCTAAAACTCTTTCAAAAAATTGCACAGGAAGGAAAACTTCCAAACACATTCTACGAGGCCACCATCACCCTGATACCCAAACCAGGCAAAGACAACACAAAAAAGGAAAATTACAGACCAATTTCTCTGATGAACTTAGATGCCAAGATCCTCAACAAAATCCTAGCAAACAGAATTCAACGACATGTCAAAAAATTCATACATCATGATCAAGTCGGGTTCATCCCAGGCATGCAAGAATTCTTCCATATCCGCAAATCAATCAACATGATATACCATATCAACAAATTGAAAGACAAAAACCACACGATTATCTCAATAGATGCAGAAAAAGCCTTCGACAAAGTACAACATCCATTCATGATAAAAACTCTTCAGAAAATGGGCATAGAAGGAACCCATCTCAACATAGTGAAAGCCATATATGAGAAGCCCACAGCAAACATTGTCCTCAATGGTGAAAAACTGAAAGCGTTCCCTCTAAGATCAGGAACAAGACAGGGGTGTCCACTTTCACCACTGCTATTCAACATAGTCTTGGAAGTTCTAGTAACAGCAATAAGAGAAGAGAATGAAATCAAAGGAATCCAGATTGGAAAGGAAGAAGTCAAGCACTCTCTTTTTGCAGACGTGATATTATATGTAGAAAATCAGAAAGACACTATTACAAAGCTACTAGAGCTAATCAATGAATTCAGCAAAGTCACAGGATACAAAGTACAGAAATCACAAAACTCTGCCCAGACTCATCAAGAGAAAGAGAGAGAAGAACCAGATCAACAAAATCAAAAATGAAAAAGGAGAGATTATAACAGATCATGCAGACATCCAAAGGATTCTAAGTGACTATTATGAGCAACTCTATGGCAACAAACTGGACAACCTGGAAGAAATGGACAGTTTGTTGGGGAAAATCAATCTCCCAAGACTGAGCTAGGAAGAAACAGAAACTTTGAACAACCCAATCACAAGCTCAGAAATTGAATCTGTGATTAAAAATCTACCCCAAAATAAAAGCTCTGGGTCAGATGGCTTCACAGCCGAATTCTACCAAACATTTAAAGAAGAGCTAATGCCTGTCCTTCTAAAACTCTTTCAAAAAATTGCACAGGAAGGAAAACTTCCAAACACATTCTACGAGGCCACCATCACCCTGATACCCAAACCAGGCAAAGACAACACAAAAAAGGAAAATTACAGACCAATTTCTCTGATGAACTTAGATGCCAAGATCCTCAACAAAATCCTAGCAAACAGAATTCAACGACATGTCAAAAAATTCATACATCATGATCAAGTTGGGTTCATCCCAGGCATGCAAGAATTCTTCCATATCCGCAAATCAATCAACATGATATACCATATCAACAAATTGAAAGACAAAAACCACACGATTATCTCAATAGATGCAGAAAAAGCCTTCGACAAAGTACAACATCCATTCATGATAAAAACTCTTCAGAAAATGGGCATAGAAGGAACCCATCTCAACATAGTGAAAGCCATATATGAGAAGCCCACAGCAAACATTATCCTCAATGGTGAAAAACTGAAAGCGTTCCCTCTAAGATCAGGAACAAGACAGGGGTGTCCACTTTCACCACTACTATTCAACATAGTCTTGGAAGTTCTAGTAACGGCAATAAGAGAAGAGAATGAAATCAAAGGAATCCAGATTGGAAAGGAAGAAGTCAAGCACTCTCTTTTTGCAGACGTGATATTATATGTAGAAAATCCGAAAGACACTATTACAAAGCTACTAGAGCTAATCAATGAATTCAGCAAAGTCACAGGATACAAAGTCAATACACAGAAATCACTGGCATTCCTATACACAAACAATGAAAAATCAGAAAACGAAATCAAAGAGGCAATCCCCTTCACCATTGCAACCAAAAGAATCAAATATCTAGGAATAAACTTACCCAAAGAAACAAAAGAATTGTACACAGAAAATTACAAGACACTCATGAGAGACATTAAAGACGACTTAAACAGATGGAGAGAGATTCCATGTTCCTGGGTCTGAAGAATCAATATTGTGAAATGACCTTACTACCAAATATCATCTACAGATTCAATGCAATACCTATTCAACTTCCATTGACATTTTTCACAGAACTAGACCAAAGAATAACACAGTTCATATGGAAACACAAAAGACCTCGAATAGCCAAAGCAATCCTGAGAAAGAAAAACGGAGCTGGAGGAATCAGCCTCCCTAACTTCAGACTCTACTACAAAGCAACAGTCATCGAGACAGTATGGTACTGGCACAAAAACAGAACTATAGACCAATGGAACAAGATCGAGAACCCAGAGATCAACCCATGCACCTATGGGTACCTTATTTTTGATAAAGGAGGAGAAACTATAAAATGGGACAAAGACAGCCTCTTCAACAAGTGGTGCTGGGAGAATTGGACAGCTACATGCAAAAAAATGAAGTTGGAACATTCCCTGACACCATACACTAAGATCAACTCAAAATGGATTAAAGACCTAAATGTAAGACCAGAAACCATCAAACTCTTAGAGGAGAATATAGGCAAAACCCTCAAGGACATCAATCAAAGCAAGATCTTCTCTGACCCACCTACTAAAATAGTGGAACTGAAAAGAAAAATGAACATGTGGGACCTCATGAAACTTAAAAGCTTTTGTACAGCAAAAGAAATTACAAAAAAGCTGAACAGACACCCCACAGAGTGGGAGAAAATCATAGCAAATGAAACAACAGACAAAGAATTAATCTCCAAAATCTACAAGCAACTCAGACAACTCAGCACAGGGAAAACGAGCAGCCCAATCAAAAAATGGGAAAAAGATCTAAAGAGACGCCTCTCTAAAGAGGACATACAGATGGCCCAAAAGCACATGAAACAATGCTCAACCTCGCTTATTATTAGAGAAATGCAAATCGAAACTACAATGAGATACCACCTCACACCCGTCAGAATGGCCATCATCAAAAAATCTGCAGACAATAAATGCTGGAGAGGGTGCAGAGAAAAGGGAACCCTCTTGCATTGCTGGTGGGAATGGAAATTGATACAGCAAGACATTAAAAAGAATCAAATATCTAGGAATAAACTTACCCAAAGAAACAAAAGAATTGTACACAGAAAATTACAAGACACTCATGAGAGACATTAAAGACGACTTAAACAGATGGAGAGAGATTCCATGTTCCTGGGTCTGAAGAATCAATATTGTGAAATGACCTTACTACCAAATATCATCTACAGATTCAATGCAATACCTATTCAACTTCCATTGACATTTTTCACAGAACTAGACCAAAGAATAACACAGTTCATATGGAAACACAAAAGACCTCGAATAGCCAAAGCAATCCTGAGAAAGAAAAACGGAGCTGGAGGAATCAGCCTCCCTAACTTCAGACTCTACTACAAAGCAACAGTCATCGAGACAGTATGGTACTGGCACAAAAACAGAACTATAGACCAATGGAACAAGATCGAGAACCCAGAGATCAACCCATGCACCTATGGGTACCTTATTTTTGATAAAGGAGGAGAAACTATAAAATGGGACAAAGACAGCCTCTTCAACAAGTGGTGCTGGGAGAATTGGACAGCTACATGCAAAAAAATGAAGTTGGAACATTCCCATACACTAAGATCAACTCAAAATGGATTAAAGACCTAAATGTAAGACCAGAAACCATCAAACTCTTAGAGGAGAATATAGGCAAAACCCTCAAGGACATCAATCAAAGCAAGATCTTCTCTGACCCACCTACTAAAATAGTGGAACTGAAAAGAAAAATGAACATGTGGGACCTCATGAAACTTAAAAGCTTTTGTACAGCAAAAGAAATTACAAAAAAGCTGAACAGACACCCCACAGAGTGGGAGAAAATCATAGCAAATGAAACAACAGACAAAGAATTAATCTCCAAAATCTACAAGCAACTCAGACAACTCAGCACAGGGAAAACGAGCAGCCCAATCAAAAAATGGGAAAAAGATCTAAAGAGACGCCTCTCTAAAGAGGACATACAGATGGCCCAAAAGCACATGAAACAATGCTCAACCTCGCTTATTATTAGAGAAATGCAAATCGAAACTACAATGAGATACCACCTCACACCCGTCAGAATGGCCATCATCAAAAAATCTGCAGACAATAAATGCTGGAGAGGGTGCAGAGAAAAGGGAACCCTCTTGCATTGCTGGTGGGAATGGAAATTGATACAGCCTCTATGGAAGACAATATGGAGATTCCTTAAAAAACTAAAAATAGAAGCACCCTACAACCCAGCAATCCCACTATTAGGCCTATATCCTGATGAAATCAAAACTGAAAGAGGCACCTGTACCCCAATGTTCACTGCAGCTCTCTATACAATTGCTAGAATATGGAAGCAACCTAGATGTCCATCGACGAATGAATGGATACAGAAGCTCTGGTACATATAAGCCCAGGTACATATATACAATGGAATACTACTCAGCTGTTAAAAGAAATGCAGAAGACTCAATCCTAATGAAGTGGCTGGCTCTAGAACCTATCATAAAAAGTGAAGTAAGTCAAAAAGAGAAAGACAAATACAGTATACTAACACACATATATGGAATCTAGTAGGATAGTCTTGATAACACACTCAGTGAACTCATGGAAAAACAGACAGAGCATAGACATAGGGACATTGTGGGAAAGAAATAGGGAGGGGAAAGCATGGAGGGAGTAACATGGAAACCTATACTGTTATGTGTGGAAAAGATAGCTAGTGTCATTGTGCTAAGGGAATAGGAGGGCTTACAATGGCTTGGGGCGATGGTCTGGAGGGGGGGGATGGGGGGAACTGGGGGTGGGGACCATGGATATGCATATGACTGATCTGGGAACATACATGTCTGTGAACAACAAAACTCTGTAAAACCTTTAAAATAAAGATTAAAAAAAAAAGAAAAAGAAGTACTATGTTTTCCTAAGTCAGGAACACAGAGATGAGCAGAAACCTGGTGATAGACAGGGGCTGAGGAGGGACAGTAGGCCAGGGTTTCCTATGTGCCATTTCCCATCTCAGCTTCACTCAGCACCCAGCTAGTCACTCACTCTGTTTTCTAGATAAGGAACTGAGGCTTAAAAAAATACAAGGAACTTGGCCAAAATAATATCGTTTCTTTATGAAAAAAAGAAATATCTTTATGAAAAAAGATCGTTGATATTAGAAAAGAAAATATTTTATACTTTCAGGTACTACTAAGTTGACAAGTCTAGCTAATGCACAGTAATAAGACAAGGAAAAGAAAAAAAATTAAGAATGAAAAAAAAATAAGCTGTAATAATTGATACAGCCTCTATGGAAGACAATATGGAGATTCCTTAAAAAACTAAAAATAGAAGCACCCTACAACCCAGCAATCCCACTATTAGGCCTATATCCTGATGAAATCAAAACTGAAAGAGGCACCTGTACCCCAATGTTCACTGCAGCTCTCTATACAATTGCTAGAATATGGAAGCAACCTAGATGTCCATCGACGAATGAATTGATACAGAAGCTCTGGTACATATAAGCCCAGGTACATATATACAATGGAATACTACTCAGCTGTTAAAAGAAATGCAGAAGACTCAATCCTAATGAAGTGGCTGGCTCTAGAACCTATCATAAAAAGTGAAGTAAGTCAAAAAGAGAAAGACAAATACAGTATACTAACACACATATATGGAATCTAGTAGGATAGTCTTGATAACACACTCAGTGAACTCATGGAAAAACAGACAGAGCATAGACATAGGGACATTGTGGGAAAGAAATAGGGAGGGGAAAGCATGGAGGGAGTAACATGGAAACCTATACTGTTATGTGTGGAAAAGATAGCTAGTGTCATTGTGCTAAGGGAATAGGAGGGCTTACAATGGCTTGGGGCGATGGTCTGGAGGGGTGGGATGGGGGAACTGGGGGGTGGGGACCATGGATATGCATATGACTGATCTGGGAACATACATGTCTGTGAACAACAAAACTCTGTAAAACCTTTAAAATAAAGATTAAAAAAAAAAGAAAAAGAAGTACTATGTTTTCCTAAGTCAGGAACACAGAGATGAGCAGAAACCTGGTGATAGACAGGGGCTGAGGAGGGACAGTAGGCCAGGGTTTCCTATGTGCCATTTCCCATCTCAGCTTCACTCAGCACCCAGCTAGTCACTCACTCTGTTTTCTAGATAAGGAACTGAGGCTTAAAAAAATACAAGGAACTTGGCCAAAATAATATCGTTTCTTTATGAAAAAAAGAAATATCTTTATGAAAAAAGATTGTTGATATTAGAAAAGAAAATATTTTATACTTTCAGGTACTACTAAGTTGACAAGTCTAGCTAATGCACAGTAATAAGACAAGGAAAAGAAAAAAAATTAAGAATGAAAAAAAATAAGCTGTAATAATAAGCTGTAAAGAATATATAATATAGCTTTTGAACACTAAGAGAATATGAACTACTTGCAGATCTACATTTCATTCACCTTTTCCATAAATTCATCAAGCGGGAATGCTTAAAGTTTTGTGGTTGAGGTAACAGAGCTAGAAAGACTTGTCTAAGGCCCCGTAAACCTGTTGGGGCAGGGGGTGATGTGGCTAGTACACTGGACCCTGGATCTCAGAGACTGCACTTGAGTGGTACCATGCCGAGTGATCATTATGTGAAGAGTGACAGGCTTAGATGGGGTTCTGGATTACTATACAATTATAAGCAGAAATAGGTACCACATATATGTTTAACCAGGTCCTTTTGCCTTTATAAGTTATATTAAATGCCTGCTTATTTCTAATTTTAGAAAAAAAGAACTTTCCAAAACTGAGCCTTGCATCCAGATGCTTGGACTCAGGCGCCCAGCTCAAGGTTGAGAATGGCTGGGGAACAGAGGGGGCTGAGATGGCAGAGGACACACACCACAGCCATCAGCCCAGATGAGCAAATAGCACGTCTCAATGTGTCCGTGTGTTACAGGATGTATGTCTTTCAGAGCAAACTCTGTCCTTCCCAGTTGGTACACAGGAATGGGAATAAGGAAGAAAGATGGAGAGGGAGGGGAAAGATGTGAAAAGAGCATGAACAGACTCTGTTCAGTGCAGCACATAAATAGGCCACCCACAGCGACTACTGTCATAATGTAAGAGAAAGGAATCTAAAAAGATGTATCTAATGTAGAGCTGAATCACCGTGCTGTACACCTGAAACTAACACAACATCATAAATCAGCCCTTCTTCAATTGAAACAAAAAGAAAGGCCTTGGGGTTCCAAAAAATTCATGGGGGAGCTAGTCTGTGGACCCTCTGGAAAGCCCAAGGAATGTGAGAACACTCTGCTTCCTGCCCTCCCGCTCTCCCATGTTTATCAGCACCTGCTCCTGTCTAGGTGCTAAAGATACAGTGCTATGTCAGTCTCTTTTACCTTGTAGTTGGGAGATTTGCACAAGAAACACAACCTAACATGCACGTTACGTGGTAAATCAGAATTAGGAAAACCTAGTAGAGGAGACAGACGGAGTGCACAAGGGTCAGGGCTTGTAATTTTAGACAGAGACATCAGGGCAGACTTCCCTAAGAAAGTGAGATGTGAGCTGAGGCTTGAAGGAGTTTGTGGGGTCTGTGCCAGCTACGACTGAGGGCACTGCAGGTGCCAAGCTGGGAGCACACTACGCATGTGGGAAGGATGGCAAGGGCGCCAGTGTGCCCAGAATAGGGCAAGCAGGGAGAATGGTGGCCAAGGGAGTCAGAGGATAACAGGAGTCAGGCAGGAAAAGGCCACAAAAGGGCATTACTATACAATTATAAGCAGAAATAGGTACCACATATATGTTTAACCAGGTCCTTTTGCCTTTATAAGTTATATTAAATGCCTGCTTATTTCTAATTTTAGAAAAAGAACTTTCCAAAACTGAGCCTTGCATCCAGATGCTTGGACTCAGGCGCCCAGCTCAAGGTTGAGAATGGCTGGGGAACAGAGGGGGCTGAGATGGCAGAGGACACACACCACAGCCATCAGCCCAGATGAGCAAATAGCACGTCTCAATGTGTCCGTGTGTTACAGGATGTATGTCTTTCAGAGCAAACTCTGTCCTTCCCAGTTGGTACACAGGAATGGGAATAAGGAAGAAGGATGGAGAGGGAGGGGAAAGATGTGAAAAGAGCATGAACAGACTCTGTTCAGTGCAGCACATAAATAGGCCACCCACAGCGACTACTGTCATAATGTAAGAGAAAGGAATCTAAAAAGATGTATCTAATGTAGAGCTGAATCACCGTGCTGTACACCTGAAACTAACACAACATCATAAATCAGCCCTTCTTCAATTGAAACAAAAAGAAAGGCCTTGGGGTTCCAAAAAATTCATGGGGGAGCTAGTCTGTGGACCCTCTGGAAAGCCCAAGGAATGTGAGAACACTCTGCTTCCTGCCCTCCCGCTCTCCCATGTTCATCAGCACCTGCTCCTGTCTAGGTGCTAAAGATACAGTGCTATGTCAGTCTCTTTTACCTTGTAGTTGGGAGATTTGCACAAGAAACACAACCTAACATGCACGTTACGTGGTAAATCAGAATTAGGAAAACCTAGTAGAGGAGACAGATGGAGTGCACAAGGGTCAGGGCTTGTAATTTTAGACAGAGACATCAGGGCAGACTTCCCTAAGAAAGTGAGATGTGAGCTGAGGCTTGAAGGAGTTTGTGGGGTCTGTGCCAGCTACGACTGAGGGCACTGCAGGTGCCAAGCTGGGAGCACACTACGCATGTGGGAAGGATGGCAAGGGGGCCAGTGTGCCCAGAATAGGGCAAGCAGGGAGAATGGTGGCCAAGGGAGTCAGAGGATAACAGGAGTCAGGCAGGAAGGCCACAGGCTTTGTCCTAGTATAAAAAACCCTGATGCTGTGAAAGCGTGAGGGCAGGAGGAGAAGGGACAACTGAGGATGAGATGGTTGGATGGCATCATTGACTCAACGGACATGAGTCCGAGCAAACTCCAGGAGAGAGTGAAGGACAGGGAAGCCTGGCGGGCTGCAGTCCATGGGGTCCAGGAGTCAGACAGCCGAGCGACTGAACACAATAAGAACAGAAGAAACTGATGCTGTTTTGAAAACCTATTGTAGGGCAGTCTGCGCAGAAGCAGAGAAGGCAGCTAGGAAGCTGTGTCAGTAAGTAATCCCTGCGGAAGATAGTGGCAGTTTGCAGCAGAGTAGTGGCTGAGCCATTGGCGAGATGTATTCTAGATTGTATTCTAGATGGAAGTGTGTATTGAGTTTGTGCTTGGGTGCCAGACGCTGAGGTCCAGGGCACTGAAGGGTTCGAGCATCATTCAGAAGCAAGTGAATAGCACAGGCTTTGAGGATGCTCTCCAGAGACTAACAATCCTGGGGAAAGAGGCTGTGCTGTGTGAGTATAGGAAACCAACCTCCCAGGGTCCCATTCCGTCCTGCCACATGCTAGGAGGAGGCGCAGAGTAGCAACCATTTAACCTCTGTTTTCTCATCTGTAAAAGGGGAAGGTGATATCTATTTGGACACTTCAAATGTGTATAAATAACAAATACAGGTTTCTTAAGGAAATCCTCTTAACAAACAGGGCAGACACAGAGAGGTAACATCCAGAGACTTTGAAGTGGCCAAAGAATGTTGTGTTTAGGAGCCACCTGGACGCCAGACCTCCTCCAGCTCCCAGGCAAGAATCTAGTAGCCTTATGAGTTGGGGTTTGCCAGCCCTACGACGTGGAAATCAGAATTAGGAAAACCTAAAAACAAGGAGTGCACAAGGGTCAGGGCTTGTAATTTTAGACAGAGACATCAGGGCAGACTTCCCTAAGAAAGTGAGATGTGAGCTGAGGCTTGAAGGAGTTTGTGGGGTCTGTGCCAGCTACGACTGAGGGCACTGCAGGTGCCAAGCTGGGAGCACACTACGCATGTGGGAAGGATGGCAAGGGGGCCAGTGTGCCCAGAATAGGGCAAGCAGGGAGAATGGTGGCCAAGGGAGTCAGAGGATAACAGGAGTCAGGCAGGAAGGCCACAGGCTTTGTCCTAGTATAAAAAACCCTGATGCTGTGAAAGCGTGAGGGCAGGAGGAGAAGGGACAACTGAGGATGAGATGGTTGGATGGCATCATTGACTCAACGGACATGAGTCTGAGCAAACTCCAGGAGAGAGTGAAGGACAGGGAAGCCTGGCGGGCTGCAGTCCATGGGGTCCAGGAGTCAGACAGCCGAGCGACTGAACACAATAATAAGAACAGAAGAAACTGATGCTGTTTTGAAAACCTATTGTAGGGCAGTCTGCGCAGAAGCAGAGAAGGCAGCTAGGAAGCTGTGTCAGTAAGTAATCCCTGCGGAAGATAGTGGCAGTTTGCAGCAGAGTAGTGGCTGAGCCATTGGCGAGATGTATTCTAGATTGTATTCTAGATGGAAGTGTGTATTGAGTTTGTGCTTGGGTGCCAGACACTGAGGTCCAGGGCACTGAAGGGTTCGAGCATCATTCAGAAGCAAGTGAATAGCACAGGCTTTGAGGATGCTCTCCAGAGACTAACAATCCTGGGGAAAGAGGCTGTGCTGTGTGAGTATAGGAAACCAACCTCCCAGGGTCCCATTCCGTCCTGCCACATGCTAGGAGGAGGCGCAGAGTAGCAACCATTTAACCTCTGTTTTCTCATCTGTAAAAGGGGAAGGTGATATCTATTTGGACACTTCAAATGTGTATAAATAACAAATACAGGTTTCTTAAGGAAATCCTCTTAACAAACAGGGCAGACACAGAGAGGTAACATCCAGAGACTTTGAAGTGGCCAAAGAATGTTGTGTTTAGGAGCCACCTGGAAGCCAGACCTCCTCCAGCTCCCAGGCAAGAATACTGGCCTGGAGGGGTGGGATGGGGGGGACTGGGCAGGGGAGAGGGTGCCGGGGATATGCATGTGACTGATCTGGGGGCATACATGTCTGTGAACAACAGCATTCTGAAAGAATTTTTTAAAAATAAAGTTAATTTAAAAAAATGCTGTTACTCAAAATATGTTCATTATGTGAGTATAATTATTTCAAATATTTAGAATTTTCATTATCAAATTAACCAAAACATAGTATTTCATTTACCATATGTAGATTTCTTTTGCCAGTGAGGGTCATCTTAAGTACTCGTAATGCTTCCTAATATTAAATAGCATTTTTGAGAACCTTGAAAAAAAAAAATACTGGTGTGGTTGTCAGGTATCTTCCTGACCTAGGACTCAAATTTGTGTCTCCTGGGTATGCTGTATTGCCAGTGGATACTTTTCCCACCAAGCCATTGGGGAAGCCCCTATAACTATGCAATTCTGGACAAATCACTAATCTTTCCATGCCTCACTTGTACAGCGGATAAGGGGGTACCTGCCTACTAGGTTCATAGGCGAGCATGTAACACATGCCTGACATACAGTAATCAGAACTAGTCCCTAGTGTTGCTATGAGTTTCAGGGAAGTTGTTCAGAATATCCTCAGATCATTAGCATATATGTTCTGCATTGTGCCTATTTCCAGGACATTTTTTATTTTCATGTTTTCTGAGTCCAAATTTTACCCCATGGTCGAAGAACTGCAAAGAAATCAAACCTTTCTATTGGATTCTCTGCTTATCCCATGCAATCAGAGTGTCTCTTTAATTTTGTCTTGGATTAGTCGTGTTTACCAACAGCTCTAAATATATATTCCAGCTTTCAGAAAGTAACAACAATAGCCATAACAAGGTATTAGAGGCTGTATATAAACTCATCTTGCTTGAAGTTAATGTGAAAAAAATGTAGAGAAAAAAAAAAAAAAGGGGAAATTTGGGAAATTGGGCAATGATGTTTAACCAAAATGACATGTGCATCTCTGAATGTAAAATGCACAACTGCGTTAATGCCTTGCCGGCTGCCTGCCATCCTGAGGTTTTATCACATCGTAATGCTGTGATGAGGTATTTCTTTGCTTTTCGAGTTTTTCCACTCGCAGATGCCAACAATGATTATTTGTAATTTCAGAAATAAAGATACTCAAAAGCAACATCTGTGATTCCATATTTTTCTGTGGGATTCAGAATGCATCTCTTACTCCTATCTGTAACCAGGGAATATTTGCAGTCAAACGTAATTCCTGTGTACTTAATTCAGCTCTGGGCCAGGTTGACTAAAAGGTTTTAAAATGGGGCTCGTGCTCTCCATATCTACACTGTGTGGATTTCTGACCTTTTAATCCTCATTTTCTTTAATACAAATAAAAGAGAGTTTATCAGTTGATTCAGATGAGTGGGAGTGTGCCATGTAAATTTCAAGGAATTATGTGCTAAATTACAGGACCCATTTGGGGCTTAAATATTATTCTCCACTACACAAAACCAGCGTGGATTTTATTTTAACTTAAATGGCACACAGTGGCAGGCAATTATTTTTGTTATTGTATTTCCTATCCTGGCCTCCAGAACCTGAGGACAATGGAAGGGGATGTTCATTTATAATTTGACCTCCTGAATTGTTCTTGAAATGCAATTTGATCCTCATATCAAGCAAAGTCTAATACTATATTTGCCAGTAAAATAGTCATTTGCATTTTTTATTGACAATACAAATTGTGTTTAATCAGGCAGTCAGCCTGTTAGCATTTCCAGATGATTGAAGACCTAGTTTGGTTCAAACTACATCCCATTTGGGGTCAGATGTATGTTGTTCTTATTAATTATCGGAGTACATCAAGTTGCTTTTTAACATTGTGCTGCTTTATATTCCCTTGAAGTCCAGGTCCCACATAACTATGATTACTTATCTCTGGAAGAAAGCCAGAGAGCTCCTAAATCTTTTGTATTTACAGATTTTAGCCCAGCTTTAAAGTTGAGGCTGTATATAAACTCATCTTGCTTGAAGTTAATGTGAAAAAAATGTAGAGAAAAAAAAATAAAAAGGGGAAATTTGGGAAATTGGGCAATGATGTTTAACCAAAATGACATGTGCATCTCTGAATGTAAAATGCACAACTGCGTTAATGCCTTGCCGGCTGCCTGCCATCCTGAGGTTTTATCACATCGTAATGCTGTGATGAGGTATTTCTTTGCTTTTCGAGTTTTTCCACTCGCAGATGCCAACAATGATTATTTGTAATTTCAGAAATAAAGATACTCAAAAGCAACATCTGTGATTCCATATTTTTCTGTGGGATTCAGAATGCATCTCTTACTCCTATCTGTAACCAGGGAATATTTGCAGTCAAACGTAATTCCTGTGTACTTAATTCAGCTCTGGGCCAGGTTGACTAAAAGGTTTTAAAATGGGGCTCGTGCTCTCCATATCTACACTGTGTGGATTTCTGACCTTTTAATCCTCATTTTCTTTAATACAAATAAAAGAGAGTTTATCAGTTGATTCAGATGAGTGGGAGTGTGCCATGTAAATTTCAAGGAATTATGTGCTAAATTACAGGACCCATTTGGGGGCTTAAATATTATTCTCCACTACACAAAACCAGCGTGGATTTTATTTTAACTTAAATGGCACACAGTGGCAGGCAATTATTTTTGTTATTGTATTTCCTATCCTGGCCTCCAGAACCTGAGGACAATGGAAGGGGATGTTCATTTATAATTTGACCTCCTGAATTGTTCTTGAAATGCAATTTGATCCTCATATCAAGCAAAGTCTAATGCTATATTTGCCAGTAAAATAGTCATTTGCATTTTTTATTGACAATACAAATTGTGTTTAATCAGGCAGTCAGCCTGTTAGCATTTCCAGATGATTGAAGACCTAGTTTGGTTCAAACTACATCCCATTTGGGGTCAGATGTATGTTGTTCTTATTAATTATTGGAGTACATCAAGTTGCTTTTTAACATTGTGCTGCTTTATATTCCCTTGAAGTCCAGGTCCCACATAACTATGATTACTTATCTCTGGAAGAAAGCCAGAGAGCTCCTAAATCTTTTTGTATTTACAGATTTTAGCCCAGCTTTAAAGATAGGTAGGACATATTTTTACTAACTTACTTGATCGTTGAAAAGAATGTGAGAAATAGACCTATGCCTTGGACCACAGATTGACAGGCTGTGTTTTGATGACCCATTACCAAAGAGAAATAGTTTTCCAGTTTTCAGCTATGTGCCGCCTCATGCCTCCGAGCCTTTGTTTCCTTATTTATAAACAAAGAGGACAGAAATGTCCTTTCACTTGTTTGAGTATTTTCCTGAGCTTTGATCTTTTGAGAAGTACCATAACTAAACTGGAAGAGAAGCCTACCTCAGCTTTTACTAGCCAGATGACCTCAGGTAGGTTTACTAATCCCTGCCTCAGTTTTGTCACCTGTATAGTGGGCACATTAATAGTATTTACTCCACAGGGTTTTTGTGAGTAACAGTTAATGTACAGAAAGCTGTAAACAATGCCTCACCTGTGGGAAGTCCTAATTTTGCTGCTATTATATTATCATCATCATTCTTACTGTGACAGCATTTCTGCACAGGGTTATTGTGTATATTAAATCAGTTCCTATTTGCAGAGTACTTCCAAGAAACCCTAATGAGTAGTGAGTCCTTTTAAGTATTTGTTGCTATTTTTATTTCTAGTTAGTTGCCATTTGTGAAGTGCTCCCTGGATGTTAGATGAGGAATCCTTCTAGCAGTGGATGAGGAGGAGTTACTAACATGGCTTTACAGAAAAAGGGTATGAGAAGTTAGCCCCCCTACCCTCATGCTGGGGCGCAGACAGCGTGAGCAGCAGTCAGGCCTGGAGGGCAAGGCAGCGTGACCCCAAGCAGGTGCCCTTTCACGTCTGTGCCTCTTCAGTCCTGTGCTCAGGCCCTAGAGTCCTGAGCTTGGAGTCTACCTCAGACACGTGTCTTCGGACCATTGTTCCAGGCCCTTCTGTCACACACAGGGTTGTGCATCTTTCTTTGGCTTCATTAGTCACCATGGTGACCTGGGCTGGACCACACTGCCCCACTCACACCAGCCATAGGAGCTTCAACTTGGCCTGGTTGTCCCTACTGTGAGGGAACAGGAGTCTGAGGCCTGGGTCCCTATTTCTGTTTGCCCCCTGCTCCAGACCTATTCCAGCCATAGGTCCCCCTCATTCCCTCCTCCAGCCTGCTCTTTGGTATTCCCAGTACAGTACCCCTTGCCAGTAAAATGTATAAGAACCAACACCGATGATGACAGTGATGGGTTCTAGTTGGTCTCGGTGTTAGACATTCAGTGATAACTGAACACATCAAATGTGTTTGGATTGGCTCATGAAAGCACATGGTTGGTTGAGTGTTTACTATGCCAGACTTCTTCTAAGTACTTACCTGTTTGATGCAGTTACTTTTTTTCCCAAACCTTGGAAGAGAAGCCTACCTCAGCTTTTACTAGCCAGATGACCTCAGGTAGGTTTACTAATCCCTGCCTCAGTTTTGTCACCTGTATAGTGGGCACATTAATAGTATTTACTCCACAGGGTTTTTGTGAGTAACAGTTAATGTACAGAAAGCTGTAAACAATGCCTCACCTGTGGGAAGTCCTAATTTTGCTGCTATTATATTATCATCATCATTCTTACTGTGACAGCATTTCTGCACAGGGTTATTGTGTATATTAAATCAGTTCCTATTTGCAGAGTACTTCCAAGAAACCCTAATGAGTAGTGAGTCCTTTTAAGTATTTGTTGCTATTTTTATTTCTAGTTAGTTGCCATTTGTGAAGTGCTCCCTGGATGTTAGATGAGGAATCCTTCTAGCAGTGGATGAGGAGGAGTTACTAACATGGCTTTACAGAAAAAGGGTATGAGAAGTTAGCCCCCCTACCCTCATGCTGGGGCGCAGACAGCGTGAGCAGCAGTCAGGCCTGGAGGGCAAGGCAGCGTGACCCCAAGCAGGTGCCCTTTCACGTCTGTGCCTCTTCAGTCCTGTGCTCAGGCCCTAGAGTCCTGAGCTTGGAGTCTACCTCAGACACGTGTCTTCGGACCATTGTTCCAGGCCCTTCTGTCACACACAGGGTTGTGCATCTTTCTTTGGCTTCATTAGTCACCATGGTGACCTGGGCTGGACCACACTGCCCCACTCACACCAGCCATAGGAGCTTCAACTTGGCCTGGTTGTCCCTACTGTGAGGGAACAGGAGTCTGAGGCCTGGGTCCCTATTTCTGTTTGCCCCCTGCTCCAGACCTATTCCAGCCATAGGTCCCCCTCATTCCCTCCTCCAGCCTGCTCTCTGGTATTCCCAGTACAGTACCCCTTGCCAGTAAAATGTATAAGAACCAACACCGATGATGACAGTGATGGGTTCTAGTTGGTCTCGGTGTTAGACATTCAGTGATAACTGAACACATCAAATGTGTTTGGATTGGCTCATGAAAGCACAGGTGGTAATATCAGACATTTGTTGAGTGTTTACTATGCGCCAGACTTCTTCTAAGTACTTACCTGTTTGATGCCGCAGTTACTTAATTGTTTGTCTGATTTTCAAGAAATCGTAGGTGAAAGGCACTGATACCACCTGCAGCCTCCTTGATGTGCAGGGAGGGGGACGACGTGAGGAGCAGAACTAGGAGAGACCTCAACATTTGATTCTACTCGTCTTTTTTCTCGTTGTTAATTGGTTGGTTGAGCACCATTCACTTGGCACCGTGTCCTCCAGGTGATGCTCATGAGTGGAGAAATAGAAGGGTGAGGCGCCAGGGTTTATTGAACCTGCATATGCTGGGCATGGGCTCCATCCTTTGCCCGTGTAGTCATCTGTCATGTTGACAACAATCCTCTAAGCTGGGTGTGCTCTTTCTCCTGTTAGAGATGAGCTTACTGTGAATTGGAGCTGTTCAGTGGTTTCTTTCCCTCACACTGTTACATGGCAAAGCCAGGATTTGAGCCCAGGTCTCTTGATGTGTGAAGGTCAGATTTTTGCAGGGCTTTAAGTTCTTCACTTTCTCCTCCCTCTAGTTTTAAGATTACAGTTGTAAACAAAACAGAGAGTGTGCCTGCCTTAAAAAGACTTACCTTCTAAGATAAGGCAGATGTGGTCCATATATACAAGGGAATACTACTCAGTCATAAGAAAGAATGAAATAATATAATTTGTAGCAACGTGGAGGGAACTCGGGATTATCATACTAAGTAAGCTATAAAGAGAAAGACAGATACAGTGTGAGGACATCCCTTTCATGTGGCATCTAAAATGTGACACAAGCGGACTTTCTTATGAAACAGAAACAGACTCACAGATACGGAGAACAAACTTATGGTAGCCAAGGAGGAGGGGAGGTGGGGAAGGAATGGAGTGGAGTTTGGGGATAGCAGATGCAGACTAATATGTATAGAATGGATAAACAACAAGACCCTACTCTAAAGCACAGGGAATTATACTCAATATCATGTGATAAATCATAATGGAGAAGAATATGCTAAAGACTTTGTGTAGATGTGTGTGCATATACATATACATAAAACTATCATGAATCACTTTCCTGTTCAGCAGAAATTAGCACAACATTGTAAATCAATTATATGTCAATAAAATATAGAAAAGGAGGCTTACATTCTGGACAGAGAATCAGGCAAGAAACATAAATAAGGAGGTCATTACAGATGTGTAGGAGATTTATAGGGTGGAGGCGAGAGAAGGAATCTAGGAAACAGACCCTTGGCGAGGGTCCTCAGGAAAGGCATTGCTGAGGTCCTGAGGATGGGATGGAGACAGTCATGGGAAGAGCAAGGCAGAGAAAGTATGCGGCAGGTGGGAGAGCTGGGACGGCAGCCCCAAAGCAGAATAGAGTGTGGGCTATTTGAAGAACAGAAGGAAGGATGTTTGGTGGAAGGCAGTCAGAGGTCAGATCAAGCAGGGCTTCTTGGAATAGGGTAAGTGACAGTCAAAGTTGCTCAGTCATGTCCGACACTTTGCAACCCCATGGACAGGCTCTTATGTCCATGGCGTTCTCCAGGCAAGGATACTGGAGTGGGTAGCCATTCCCTTCTCCAGGGCATGTTTCTTCATCCAGAGATTGAACCCGGGTCTCCTGCATTGCAGGCAGATTCTTTGCCATCTGAGCCACCAGGGAAGCCCTTGCTGAGATAGGGTAAAAGTCAGGGATCTATGCCAACTTCCTTGAAACCTAGAATAAAATTAACTGTGTGGCCTTGAGCAGTTCCTTTATAGCCCTGAGTCTGCAGGTCTTTAATCTTTTGGATGTGGTAGTAATCCCTGTCCTGTGTTTATCTCAGGGATTGAACATCAAATGACAAGGAAATCTAGAGGCATTCTTCAAAAGCCACAGAGAAAGATGGCTAATTTACCAGATATATTTGTCTCTGAAAAAGAGGAGTCTTGGAAAAACATTTATTTTAAAACAAATAAACAAAAAACTGAGCAGTGGACTTCCGGAGTGCCAGGTCTTTCATTGACTAGTAGTAAAAGTAGAAGCAATGATGATGATGATAATAAGAATAAATATTCAGTAGGCTTTTACTATGTTTCAGAAACTGAGCTCTGCCCTTTAAATGCATTGTTGTTTAATCCTCACCTCACTGCGTAAGACATAGATACTGTTGCTACCTTCATTTGACAGTTGAGGGACCGAGGCACAGTGATAGTTCGTTTTCATATGTTTGGTTGTGAATAACAGAAAACTCAACAAGTGCTCTGAGGATGTAAGATCTTTATTTTTATCATATTAAAAGAAGAGTGAGAGTAAATTAGTGGTGGGGAATCTGCTCAAGAAAGTCATCAAGAACCCAAGATCCCCTGCTTTTCTGATCCATCATCCCTACTCTGTGTGTGTGTGTTATTCCCCATGAGAGCAAAGTAGCTGGGGTTGCTCTAGTTTTCTTGTCTCAATATCACATCAGAGAAAGGAGAACAGCAATTGTGGGAAGGGTTAAAGCATTCAGCTTGTGAGCCTTTGCCTTTGGGAGGAAGGGATACATTTATCTGTATCTTCTTTGTCTCCAACCCTCCCTAAAAGGGAAACAGGATTCTGGAATTTCACTTTTTGATTGAGCAGGCTACGGTGACAGAAAGTGTGTTGGTGAGCCACACCCAGTCACATGACTAGTACATGGTGAAATGTGTTTCAGCTGAGTCATTTAGACTCTAGAAGTCACAACTCTTGACCCATGGTGCCATGGTATTTTGCTGGGGAAAGGGTTAGGAATCTTGGACCAGTTAGTTACCCTCTCTGTGCCAATGTTGTTATTTGTAAAAGGGGAGTAATAAGAGTATTTAAACAATTGGGTTACTGGAAGAATGAAGCCAGTAGTCCTAAAGCGATTGCCACAGGGTCTGGCATCTAGTCATTGCACACCAAGTAAAGGCAGGCCTTGCTTTTCTTGTACTGTCATTTTGCACTTTGCAGATGTGTCTTTTACAAACTGAAGTTCTGTGACAACCCTCGCTGAGCAAGTCTATCGGTGCAGTTTTTCCAAAAGCATTTGCCCACTTCATATTTATGTGTCATATTTTGCTAATTCTTGGCAATATTTCAGACTTGTCCATTATTATTATATTTGTTGTGGTGACTTGTGCTCAGTGATTTTTGCTGTTACTCCTTTGACTCACCAGAAGATTAGATGATGGTTAGCATTTTTATTAATAAGTGTTTTTTAACTAAAGTTAGTATATTATTTCTTAGACATAATGCTATTGCACGCTTAGACTCAGTAAGTGTAAATATAGCTTTTTAATTAAAGTATAAATGATTTGCAGTATATTAGTTCAGGTGTACAGCATAGTGATTACATTTAAAGATTCTTTTTATTTAAAGTTATTATAAAACATTGGCTATATTTTCTGTGCTGTATGTTTATACATAGTAGTTTGTACCTCTTAATCCCATATCCCTATTTTGTCTCTCCTCCCTTCCATCTCCTCATTGGTAGCTAGTAGTTTGTTCTCCAGATTTGTTTCTGTTTTAGTATATTCACTCATTTGTCTAATTTTTAAGATCCCACATGAAAGTGATTATATATACTTCCCCTCTCTGACTTTTTCACTGAACTTAATATCCTCCATGTTGTTGCAAATGTCAAAATACCATTTTTTATGCTGAGTAATATTCCATATATGTTTATACATCACAGCTTCTTCATCCATTCAGCTATTAAAGGACAGTTAGGTTAATTCCATATCTTATCTGTTGTAAAAAAATGCTGCTGTGAATATTGGGGTATATAGATATTTTTGGATTGGTGCTTATGTTTTTCTTGGCTTTGTACCCAGGAGTGGAATTTCTGGATCATGTGGTATTTGTGGGAAAGGGTTAGGAATCTTGGAATTTTGTAAAAAAAGGGAGTAATAAGAGTATTTAAACAATTGGGTTACTGGAAGAATGAAGCCAGTAGTCCTAAAGCGATTGCCACAGGGTCTGGCATCTAGTCATTGCACACCAAGTAAAGGCAGGCCTTGCTTTTCTTGTACTGTCATTTTGCACTTTGCAGATGTGTTTTTTACAAACTGAAGTTCTGTGACAACCCTCGCTGAGCAAGTCTATCGGTGCAGTTTTTCCAAAAGCATTTGCCCACTTCATATTTATGTGTCATATTTTGCTAATTCTTGGCAATATTTCAGACTTGTCCATTATTATTATATTTGTTGTGGTGACTTGTGCTCAGTGATTTTTGCTGTTACTCCTTTGACTCACCAGAAGATTAGATGATGGTTAGCATTTTTATTAATAAGTGTTTTTTAACTAAAGTTAGTATATTATTTCTTAGACATAATGCTATTGCACGCTTAGACTCAGTAAGTGTAAATATAGCTTTTTAATTAAAGTATAAATGATTTGCAGTATATTAGTTCAGGTGTACAGCATAGTGATTACATTTAAAGATTCTTTTTATTTAAAGTTATTATAAAACATTGGCTATATTTCCTGTGCTGTATATTTATACATAGTAGTTTGTACCTCTTAATCCCATATCCCTATTTTGTCTCTCCTCCCTTCCATCTCCTCATTGGTAGCTAGTAGTTTGTTCTCCAGATTTGTTTCTGTTTTAGTATATTCACTCATTTGTCTAATTTTTAAGATCCCACATGAAAGTGATTATATATACTTCCCCTCTCTGACTTTTTCACTGAACTTAATATCCTCCATGTTGTTGCAAATGTCAAAATACCATTTTTTATGCTGAGTAATATTCCATATATGTTTATACATCACAGCTTCTTCATCCATTCAGCTATTAAAGGACAGTTAGGTTAATTCCATATCTTATCTGTTGTAAAAAAAATGCTGCTGTGAATATTGGGGTATATAGATATTTTTGGATTGGTGCTTATGTTTTTCTTGGCTTTGTACCCAGGAGTGGAATTTCTGGATCATGTGGTAGTTCTGTTTTTAATGTTTTGAGGAGCCTCCTTACTGTTTGCCAGAATGACTTATGTTCCTATCAACAGTGTGTAAAGTGTTTTCTTCTGTCCACATCCTCACCAACATTTGTTATTTATAGTCAGTTTTTGGGTTTTTTTGGGCTATGTTGTGTGACCCACACAATCTAGGTCCCTGACCCAGGATAAAACCTGCACCTGCTGCAGTGGGAGTGTGGTGTTAACCACTAGACTGCTAGGAAAGTCCTTGTGATGTGTGGCCTTTTTGATGAGAGCCGTTCAGACAGGTGTGAGGTGATATCTCATGGTGAGTTTGATTTATGGATCTCTGGTGATTAGGTTGAGCATGTGTCTGGTGATTAGGTTGAACATGTGTCTTGTTGGTCATTTATATGTCTTTATTTGAAGAATGTTTAGGTTTCCTGCCCTTTTAAAAATCAGATTATTAGTGTTATGATATGGAGTTATGTGAGCTGTTTATGTAGTTTGGATATTAACTCTATCAGACACATCATTTGCAAATATTCTCTCATTCATTGGTTGTCTTTTTGTTTTTGTCTATGACTTCCTTTGCTGTGCAAGAGCTTTTTAAGTTTTATTAGGTTCTATTTGTTTATTTTTGCTTTTGTTTGCTTTGCCTGAGGAGACAGATCCTCAGATATAACTTATATGCACTGAGAAACCAAAAAAAATGTGTAGCTCTCTTTATTGTGATATTTGCTTTATGGTGGTGGTCTGGAACCGAATTCATATCCTGGAGATATGTCTGTATATGTTAGCCATTTTTACTATTACATTGTTATTGTTCTCACTGTTTGTAGACAGTTCCGTTTCTGTGCCACTGTTTATGGAAACAGAGAATCAAAATATGATAACAAGGTTAATTTCAGTGATGGAGTGAGGGCAGCAGTAGCAGGGGTGAGGGAGGAATTGAGATTCCTTGGAGGTGACCGGGAGGAGGTAGGCAAGGGGTGAGGAAGTCAGGGAGGCAAGAACGTGTGTTTATAGAGATGATGCTCTTAGGTGGCAAAAGAGCTGGGCTCATCAGGAAGAAGAGAGGGAAGATGATTCCTGACAGAGGGAATAGCATATGCTGAGCAGGTGCAAAGCCAGAGAAGGGTCAGACGGCACAGCCTGCTGGGGGAAGAACACGTATTTCCAACTGTCTAAAAGGTAGCATGGTGTGAGCAGAATTCCTGAGCATCTTCTTTATGCCAGGCCCTGCCCTGAGCCCTAGGAACATAGTGAGCAGTGAGGGACAACCCTGCTCCCAAGAAGCATTTCCTATTGGAACTGTGTCTTCTCATTTGAAAAGAGAAGAAAATAGAAGAACCCCTCTATTGTTAACTGTCTAGGCTAATAGAAGAAACCTACGTGTTGTGAACTATCTGTTCTTTGCCAGGTTAAAGGCTAAATGTGCTGTGGACATTGTCTGACTTAACTTCGGGGTCGTTACTGCTCTGTCCATTTTACAGGTGAACAATCTGAGACCCAGTGAGATGAAGCAGGTTGTCCAGACTACCTGGCTAGTCACAGGTACCGCAAGGACTCTGGCTCTGTTTTCTCTGACTCCAGAACCTGTGCGCCCTGCTTTCTGCTCTGCTTCCAGAAACCTGGGTCGTGACACACACCTACCCTGGTGATAAAAACCCAACAGCATCCAAGGGCACTTCAGAGTCAAATGCAGGACACACACCAACTGCTCAGATTTTGTTGTTGTTGTTTTCTTAAAGGGAAAGCCCTTTTCTCCTACAGTGAATTTCCACCCGCCTGTCAGTTATTGCTCAGCCAGGCTGATTAGCCAGAGTGGAGCTGTCCACATTGCTTATGTGGTGGAGGAGGACTTGATTGTAGTTCAGCACCTTAGCTATCACGGAGCTGCCTTCCTAAATATGATCCTTATTGCCCTGCTAACCCGTCTATAAACACCACTGCAGTGAAAGCATAAAACATTAAAAACATCCCCTGGGTGACTGCTATTGCCTTTTGAATTAACACCAGAAATGCTCATTTGAGAGAGGTGGTTTAACTCAAGCGATATTTCTTGACGGGTTAATGAAGACCGTATGTTATACTTTAACCTAATATAACACTATCAATTATTTAGTTATTTTTATTGATTGACCTCTTCCAGATTATTTAATAGTAGATTTTCTTAAAGAGAGGGAAGATGATTCCTGACAGAGGGAATAGCATATGCTGAGCAGGTGCAAAGCCAGAGAAGGGTCAGACGGCACAGCCTGCTGGGGGAAGAACACGTATTTCCAACTGTCTAAAAGGTAGCATGGTGTGAGCAGAATTCCTGAGCATCTTCTTTATGCCAGGCCCTGCCCTGAGCCCTAGGAACATAGTGAGCAGTGAGGGACAACCCTGCTCCCAAGAAGCATTTCCTATTGGAACTGTGTCTTCTCATTTGAAAAGAGAAGAAAATAGAAGAACCCCTCTATTGTTAACTGTCTAGGCTAATAGAAGAAACCTACGTGTTGTGAACTATCTGTTCTTTGCCAGGTTAAAGGCTAAATGTGCTGTGGACATTGTCTGACTTAACTTCGGGGTCGTTACTGCTCTGTCCATTTTACAGGTGAACAATCTGAGACCCAGTGAGATGAAGCAGGTTGTCCAGACTACCTGGCTAGTCACAGGTACCGCAAGGACTCTGGCTCTGTTTTCTCTGACTCCAGAACCTGTGCGCCCTGCTTTCTGCTCTGCTTCCAGAAACCTGGGTCGTGACACACACCTACCCTGGTGATAAAAACCCAACAGCATCCAAGGGCACTTCAGAGTCAAATGCAGGACACACACCAACTGCTCAGATTTTGTTGTTGTTGTTTTCTTAAAGGGAAAGCCCTTTTCTCCTACAGTGAATTTCCACCCGCCTGTCAGTTATTGCTCAGCCAGGCTGATTAGCCAGAGTGGAGCTGTCCACATTGCTTATGTGGTGGAGGAGGACTTGATTGTAGTTCAGCACCTTAGCTATCACGGAGCTGCCTTCCTAAATATGATCCTTATTGCCCTGCTAACCCGTCTATAAACACCACTGCAGTGAAAGCATAAAACATTAAAAACATCCCCTGGGTGACTGCTATTGCCTTTTGAATTAACACCAGAAATGCTCATTTGAGAGAGGTGGTTTAACTCAAGCGATATTTCTTGACGGGTTAATGAAGACCGTATGTTATACTTTAACCTAATATAACACTATCAATTATTTAGTTATTTTTATTGATTGACCTCTTCCAGATTATTTAATAGTAGATTTTTCACTCTATAGAAGACTTAATGCTGAGCACTCAGGCACCTGCTTTCACCATTATGAGAGTCCTCTGAATATAGAGGTGTGTGTATTTCTTTTTGGAAGAGACAAATTGCATGCCATCCTAGAATTAATGAATGTGATGCGTAAATAAGCGTGCTGAATCCAAACGTGACAAAGAATCGAACTGCAGATGACACTGGAGAAAGGTTTTAAAGAGGCAGATCATCCAACCTGGACAATTAGAATTGCCACTGAAAATGCAAAAAGCAGAGGGAAGTTCAAGTGGGAGGGGACATGTGTATACCTATGGCTAATTTGGGTTTATGTATGATAGTAAATAACAAAACTCTATAAAAATGAAATTTAAAAAAATGCCAAAAACAGAAGGACAATCCTGGAAAAGGGAGAGTGCATGGCAAAACTAAGTGTCAGTATCATGTGTGAGAAGTAACTCATAAAAGCATCTCTAGCATTGACTTTTAACTGATTAACTAGGAAGAGATACAGAATCATGTCTGGTTTGTGTTATGCAACATAGTGTGTGTTCCTGTGGGCTGTGCAGGGAGGAAGGAAAACGAGACTTGAGGCTGGTTGCCTAGCATCAGCTTCTCTCATGACACTGGGTAGTTTTTTTTTTTTTTTTTTTTTAATTGAAGTATAGTTGACTTGCCATGTTGTGTTAATTTCCGCTGTATGGCAGAGTGATTCAGTTGTACGTATGCGTATACATTCTCTTTCGTATTCTTTCATTCTGGTTTATCACAGGATATTGAATACAGTTCCTTGTGCTCTACAGTGGGGCCTTGTATGTTTATTCTATATGTAATAGTTTGCATCTGCTCATTCCAAGCTCCTAATCCATCACTCTCCCGCCCTCTGTCTCGCTTTGTAACCATGTCTTCTGTTCTCTATGTCTGTGAGTCTGTTTCTGTTCTGTAGATAAGTTCATTTATTGCACAGTTTGGATTCCACATATGATATTTGTCTTTCTCTGTCTGACTTACTTCACTCATATGATAATCTCTAGGTCCAGCCATGTTGCTGCAAATGGCATTATTTCAATCTTTTTATGGCAGAGTAGTATTCCATTGTATACATGCACCACATCTTTTTTATCCATTCACCTGTCCGTGGACATGTAGGTTGTTTCCACCTCTTGGCTACCAGAGTAGCGCTGCTGTAAATGTGCCATTTAGCTTGGTGACAGTGGGAGGCATCAGTCCAGTAAGCCACATCTTTTGACCAGAGGCCTAGCTTTCCTTGCACCTGGCTGATTTGTGGGATGTTACTCTAGGCTGCATGAGGGTGGTAATATGAATGCAGTGCATGGGTGATAGAATTAGAGAAAGGCAGAACACTGGGATGACAAGATATGTTCTCATGCAGGCAGATCAGGTTGGAATTTGTTCCTTGAAGTGTTGTCAACAGGAATGATTTTTCCTAAGGCCTCATTCTCTGCCAACCTGTTGGCCGTCTCTGTATACGAATGTTCTTACTGCTAATTTTATTCCTAATAGCCAGAATTTATCCAGTGATTGATAAGTGGCAAAGGAGTATTTATATATATCATCTCATACCCCTAGAGACAGATGTTATTTGGAGCAAATGTCCAACGTCTAAGACTTTTCCCCAATAATTGTAAGTCAGTGAGGGAAATGAGAATCCTACCTTGACCTTTAGGTGTACAACCAACTTGCCTGGAGAGAGGACTGGTGGTCATAGCACCTAGCATTTAATTTGGACAATTCTGGTTACTATTGATGGTTTTGTGACCTAGTCAGCTCATCTCAACTTCATACAAGTCTTGCAGTCTGTAATTTTTGAAAACATTTGAAGTAAACCTGGCCAAGAAGATAACACAAGCATGCAGTTCAATAAAGCATATGAAAGTGTTCACTACTGGGAAATAGAAATAGAGTGCAAATGTATAGGTTTTTCTAACCTAGGGATGCTGTGTCCTTCGCATCTAGGAGACCACTGCTCACCTCCACAGTAGATATTTCCAATCCTTTGTGGAATTCTTTTCCATGAATCCATGTGCAACCTTAAAATTCTTTTCAGTACAAGACTAAACCTGGCAAGTGAGATGCAAACTTACCTCCTATCCTAGCTCTGGCTCAGGTATGCTAGCCTCCCTCCTCCTCCTCAGAGATGGTCATGTATCTTTTGCCCCTAATTCAAGAGATCCGAATTCAATTCTGCCCCTAATTCAAGAGCTCACAAACCCACCTATCTCTCAGAAGCTAGGTAGACATGCTCTGTGCTCTTTGCTGAGTGACAGCTGTGAGAAATGTCATTCTGCAGGACACACCAGCGTCATGGTTAGCAAACCACCTGGTGAAAGCCCAGGAGACATGCATTTTTAAACCCAGGAAACTCAACAGCGTGTGCTCTGTTGTAACTAGATTCTTTCACCCAAATGTGACCTGTGGGGCACTTAGAGGCACCCATTTTTAAAACTTGTCTTTTAATCTCCTAAAGGTACTTCAAAACTTGAATTTCAGATCAGTCAAGCCCCATGTTTAATTTTTCTAATTTTTTTTTATCTCTTTAGCTTTGAGGAAGAACAACTTTGGCTAAGTCAGTGATTTGGCTGCTCGCATCTCAAGGGGCTGTGGTGGAATTCCCCCTCCCACTCACCAAGCCCATGGGACGGCAGTGTTTCCTTTGTGCTCTGGTTCAGTTCCTGGCAAGCTCAAGCATTTGCATTTCCTTCTCCTGCCAAGGCGCAGGAGGTTTTGTTCTGACTTCAAATGAGAATCCTACCTTGACCTTTAGGTGTACAACCAACTTGCCTGGAGAGAGGACTGGTGGTCATAGCACCTAGCATTTAATTTGGACAATTCTGGTTACTATTGATGGTTTTGTGACCTAGTCAGCTCATCTCAACTTCATACAAGTCTTGCAGTCTGTAATTTTTGAAAACATTTGAAGTAAACCTGGCCAAGAAGATAACACAAGCATGCAGTTCAATAAAGCATATGAAAGTGTTCACTACTGGGAAATAGAAATAGAGTGCAAATGTATAGGTTTTTCTAACCTAGGGATGCTGTGTCCTTCGCATCTAGGAGACCACTGCTCACCTCCACAGTAGATATTTCCAATCCTTTGTGGAATTCTTTTCCATGAATCCATGTGCAACCTTAAAATTCTTTTCAGTACAAGACTAAACCTGGCAAGTGAGATGCAAACTTACCTCCTATCCTAGCTCTGGCTCAGGTATGCTAGCCTCCCTCCTCCTCCTCAGAGATGGTCATGTATCTTTTGCCCCTAATTCAAGAGATCCGAATTCAATTCTGCCCCTAATTCAAGAGCTCACAAACCCACCTATCTCTCAGAAGCTAGGTAGACATGCTCTGTGCTCTTTGCTGAGTGACAGCTGTGAGAAATGTCATTCTGCAGGACACACCAGCGTCATGGTTAGCAAACCACCTGGTGAAAGCCCAGGAGACATGCATTTTTAAACCCAGGAAACTCAACAGTGTGTGCTCTGTTGTAACTAGATTCTTTCACCCAAATGTGACCTGTGGGGCACTTAGAGGCACCCATTTTTAAAACTTGTCTTTTAATCTCCTAAAGGTACTTCAAAACTTGAATTTCAGATCAGTCAAGCCCCATGTTTAATTTTTCTAATTTTTTTTTATCTCTTTAGCTTTGAGGAAGAACAACTTTGGCTAAGTCAGTGATTTGGCTGCTCGCATCTCAAGGGGCTGTGGTGGAATTCCCCCTCCCACTCACCAAGCCCATGGGACGGCAGTGTTTCCTTTGTGCTCTGGTTCAGTTCCCTGGCAAGCTCAAGCATTTGCATTTCCCTTCTCCTGCCAAGGCGCAGGAGGTGTGTTCTGACATACGCTCTCATTTTGGTGATCTCTTAACTTTCATTTTTCCCCTGACACCTTCCATGGCAGAGTGAAGCATTTGGGGCGCTTGATTGCCAGATTTGGCAGCAGGTCTACGGAGGCCCCATCTGCAGCCCTTGAAGACTGGATGATGCTTTTCCCAAGGGTCATGGAAAGATGCATTCCCACACTCAGGAGAATTACTAACAAACTCCTCTGTGGAAGGCACCTGGTGCTGCAGAACGGTTATGTTTTGGGTAACTCCTAGGAAGATCGATGTTGCTCTTTCTCTTCTCTGACACTTCTACTCTAGATTATCCCAGGAAGTCTCCCAGTGTGATTCTGGACATGTAGCCCTGCCTCATGTTCTGGTGAAGAGGTTGGGAAATGCCACCTGTTATGGACTGAATGTGTTTTCATAGTAGTCATATGTTGAAACCCTAAACCCCAAATGTGAAGATCTTTGGCTTCCCAGGTGGTGCTAGTGAGTGGTAAGGAATCTACCTGTCAGTGCAAGAGACGCAAGAGACATGGTTTGATCCCTGGGTTGAGAAGATCCCCTGGGTCTTCCTCCCCCCTGGAGGAAGAACTGGCACCCCGCTCTAGTATTTGTGCCTGGAGTATCCCATGGACAGAGGAGCCTGGTGGGCTATAGTCCATGGGATCACAAAGAGTCAGACACGACTGAGCAACCCAGCACTCACATGTGAAGATATAAATAGACAGGGCTGTGGGGAAGCACTTAGTTTAGAGGAAGTCATGAGGATGGTGTTCCCGTGATGGGTTTAGTGCCCTGTAAGAAGAGGCACCAGAGAGCTTTCTCTCTCTCCCTGACATGTGAAGATACAGAAAGAAGGCATCATCTACAGGGTAGGGAGAGAGCTCTCACCAGAAACAATCTGCTGGCACCTTGATCTTGGACGTGCCGGCGTGCAGAAGTGTGAGAAGTGTACAACGTAAGCCCCTAGTCTGTGGTCTTCCGTCGTGGCAGCCTGTGCTGGCTAGGAAGCTACCTGCACCATCTTCTCAGTGTTGAGCTGAACATCATGCATCAGTTACCAGTGCCAGAGAGCGGGAGAGGGGAACTCCAACTCCATGAAGGGGAGCGAAGGCCATCACAGTTCCCAGCAGTAGAAGTCCAAGCACTTCTGCACTCTGCCTCTTGTTATCAGAGTTGCTAAGGAAACAGTGCAGCCAGGCAGTGGATGGAACACCTCTTCTGTGGAGAAGAGACAGAACAAGATCAGCCCCAATGGTGGCTGTTGTGGGGAGGGAAAGGTAGGGGAAGCCAAAAGTATTTCAGACTTGGAGTTTGTCCTTTATCCCAGCTTACCTTGAGGCATTCATTTCAACAACTGTTGTTACCTATTTACAGTGATCGGCTTGTGTCTTAGTTTGGGCTGCTATAATAAAGAATCATAGATGTATAAACAATAGAACTTTATTTCTCACAGTTTTGAAGGTTGTTGGTCTAGATCAGAGTGCCAGCATGGTTAGGGCCTGGCATGGCCCTCTTCAGGATTGTAGGCTGGTGACTTCTCTGTGTTATCAAATGGCAAAAAGGGTGAAGGAGTTCTCTGGGGCCTCTTATGATACGAGCATGAATCTTATTTGTGAGGGCTCCACCTGTATGACTTGATCACCTCCTAAATTTCTGCCTCCCTAATACCATCACATTGAGGGGCTAGGACTTCACCATAGGAATCTGGGGGGCGGCACAAACAGCAGCTTGACTTCAGAGCTTTAGAGGAAAGAGTGACAGATCAGGCATGGTCGCTATCCTTCTGAAGTTCAGGGTCTGATAGATTATAAAATATGTAAACATCTGGTTATAATCATGGCATCTCCACAGGACCAGGCACTATGTATAATAGTGTTTCATTCATTCGTCACATGGAACCTACATGTGGGTGATGTTTATCACCCTCTTGCAGGTAAGAAGAACAAGGTTCAGGAAGGTTAAGTGGTTTGTTGAATGCAGCAGGGTTGGGTTCTGACCCTTGCCCTCCTTCCCGCTTTGCTCAATTGTTCAACGTATACTTATGAAGCAGTCTGACCCCTTTCACTGTAGCAAAATCACAGGGGTCTGAGAGTCCTGAGGAGGGGCAGGCAATTTGTTCTGGCAATTCAGCAAGGTGTGCACTGAGTGCCAGCAAAGGTGAGTTGTTCTGTTTCTGTCTCTTGTCTTTCTGCTCTGAGCTTGAGATTGGCCCCAGAGGAACTTGGAATTGAAACTCAAGGATGTCTAGTGGGCTTGCTGGAAAGTAGAAATAAAAGGTGAGGAAGGAGATGACGGGGTGGGATACAGAATCTGTGTGATGAGCAAGCAAGGCTTATTTGGGGATGTGGCAGACATTTCTAGAGCACTACGCTGGGCAAGACACCAAAGATATCAATACTGAAAGGAGACAGCCTCAACCCCAGCTCCCGAGTGCCTCTGAAGGAATCAGCAGAAATGCAAACAAAGCTACCAGGGGACAACTGGAGCGTGGAGGAGGGGGGCCGCTCTGTACTGTGCTGGCATGGATGGTGCTCGGAGGCAGGAGAGGACCGTGGCAGTTTTTCATGGGGCTCAGAGTGGAGAGCAGTGCCTTAAAGAATAATTGGGAGGTTGCTGGGAACAGAGAGGAGGTGGAAAAATCAGGACAGGGCTTGGGCCAAGGCTTGAATGGACATGAATCTTATTTGTGAGGGCTCCACCTGTATGACTTGATCACCTCCTAAATTTCTGCCTCCCTAATACCATCACATTGAGGGGCTAGGACTTCACCATAGGAATCTGGGGGGCGGCACAAACAGCAGCTTGACTTCAGAGCTTTAGAGGAAAGAGTGACAGATCAGGCATGGTCGCTATCCTTCTGAAGTTCAGGGTCTGATAGATTATAAAATATGTAAACATCTGGTTATAATCATGGCATCTCCACAGGACCAGGCACTATGTATAATAGTGTTTCATTCATTCGTCACATGGAACCTACATGTGGGTGATGTTTATCACCCTCTTGCAGGTAAGAAGAACAAGGTTCAGGAAGGTTAAGTGGTTTGTTGAATGCAGCAGGGTTGGGTTCTGACCCTTGCCCTCCTTCCCGCTTTGCTCAATTGTTCAACGTATACTTATGAAGCAGTCTGACCCCTTTCGCTGTAGCAAAATCACAGGGGTCTGAGAGTCCTGAGGAGGGGCAGGCAATTTGTTCTGGCAATTCAGCAAGGTGTGCACTGAGTGCCAGCAAAGGTGAGTTGTTCTGTTTCTGTCTCTTGTCTTTCTGCTCTGAGCTTGAGATTGGCCCCAGAGGAACTTGGAATTGAAACTCAAGGATGTCTAGTGGGCCTGCTGGAAAGTAGAAATAAAAGGTGAGGAAGGAGATGACGGGGTGGGATACAGAATCTGTGTGATGAGCAAGCAAGGCTTATTTGGGGATGTGGCAGACATTTCTAGAGCACTACGCTGGGCAAGACACCAAAGATATCAATACTGAAAGGAGACAGCCTCAACCCCAGCTCCCGAGTGCCTCTGAAGGAATCAGCAGAAATGCAAACAAAGCTACCAGGGGACAACTGGAGCATGGAGGAGGGGGGCCGCTCTGTACTGTGCTGGCATGGATGGTGCTCGGAGGCAGGAGAGGACCGTGGCAGTTTTTCATGGGGCTCAGAGTGGAGAGCAGTGCCTTAAAGAATAATTGGGAGGTTGCTGGGAACAGAGAGGAGGTGGAAAAATCAGGACAGGGCTTGGGCCAAGGCTTTGAAGCTGTGAAGGAGGGTGGACATTAGCATGGATGTTATGGGGAGAGGGACTGGCTAGTGATGCATCTTGAAGACAGAGGCTGCCAGAGAGGCAGGTGAGGGCTACCCTGGAAGACCTGCAGAGCCCTACCACATGAAGGCGTTTAGACCATGAGCAGTTCCCTTCTTAGTCTCCTCTCCAATGCACGCTGCTAATTGAATGTTTTTTTATAGACTCCGAGACCCGTATTAACATGGTCTACTTTTAATTCCATACAATTGGGGAATAAAATCTCTTGGCTTTATTGACTGCTTCTTTATCTGACTTCACCTAATTGGAAAATAAACAGATAAAATGATACCTTTACTGCTAATGAATAATTCATGTTCTCTTTGTCTTTTGTCATAAAAAGAGAGCCCAGCAGATCTGTCTTTAAATTAGGATATCTGGTAGGGGAGAGAAAAATGTGAGCAATTAACTCCAAATTGAGTTTCGTGTGAGAATTTCTCAGCGTCGAAGTCCTCCTCTGTAATGAAGTTTAGATTGGTTCACGTCATGGTTCACCTGGCTCTGGTGGAGCCCCAGTTCAGAACATATGAGTGCGATTGACCTGTTCATTTGAAATGTTTTAATCTTCATAAAAATACGTTGTATTAATTGTTTCCTATTAACCGGGGCTGACGATCATGCCTGCTTGAATTCGGCTGACTCTCTGTCTCAGCCTTTGTGGTTTCGTGTGTCCCAGACACAGGTACCTCTTCTCTCCTCCCGTCAGGCATCAGAATG
Source organism: Tragulus kanchil (assembly GCA_022376925.1). NCBI lineage: Eukaryota > Metazoa > Chordata > Mammalia > Artiodactyla > Tragulidae > Tragulus > Tragulus kanchil. Next base: position 99,986,124 of record JAIOJX010000032.1, read on the forward strand.
GGTTTAGGCTGTGCTGCGCTCAGATGAGAGAGAAACCCACCCACCATCTGCAGACACAGACACACATCATCCTCACACTATCGCCACTTCTCGACCCCTCTCTCCGAAGGGTTCCTCTTCTCTAATTAGCCTTGGTAACATTTCTCCACCCCAAGCTCACTGGTTTGCATCATTTTCAAAATGTTGGTAAATACCTCTAATTCCTTAAAGAAGTCTGTGTGTCAAAAAATAAAAGGACTGGAACTGAAAAATCCAATTTTAAAAAATGTAATTCTTAATTATTTTACACATATACTCTGAGATCTCTAGGGGCAGAGAGGAGGTGGAAAAATCAGGACAGGGCTTGGGCCAAGGCTTTGAAGCTGTGAAGGAGGGTGGACATTAGCATGGATGTTATGGGGAGAGGGACTGGCTAGTGATGCATCTTGAAGACAGAGGCTGCCAGAGAGGCAGGTGAGGGCTACCCTGGAAGACCTGCAGAGCCCTACCACATGAAGGCGTTTAGACCATGAGCAGTTCCCTTCTTAGTCTCCTCTCCAATGCACGCTGCTAATTGAATGTTTTTTTATAGACTCCGAGACCCGTATTAACATGGTCTACTTTTAATTCCATACAATTGGGGAATAAAATCTCTTGGCTTTATTGACTGCTTCTTTATCTGACTTCACCTAATTGGAAAATAAACAGATAAAATGATACCTTTACTGCTAATGAATAATTCATGTTCTCTTTGTCTTTTGTCATAAAAAGAGAGCCCAGCAGATCTGTCTTTAAATTAGGATATCTGGTAGGGAGAGAAAATGTGAGCAATTAACTCCAAATTGAGTTTCGTGTGAGAATTTCTCAGCGTCGAAGTCCTCCTCTGTAATGAAGTTTAGATTGGTTCACGTCATGGTTCACCTGGCTCTGGTGGAGCCCCAGTTCAGAACATATGAGTGCGATTGACCTGTTCATTTGAAATGTTTTAATCTTCATAAAAATACGTTGTATTAATTGTTTCCTATTAACCGGGGCTGACGATCATGCCTGCTTGAATTCGGCTGACTCTCTGTCTCAGTCCTTTGTGGTTTCGTGTGTCCCAGACACAGGTACCTCTTCTCTCCTCCCGTCAGGCATCAGAATGGGTTTAGGCTGTGCTGCGCTCAGATGAGAGAGAAACCCACCCACCATCTGCAGACACAGACACACATCATCCTCACACTATCGCCACTTCTCGACCCCTCTCTCCGAAGGGTTCCTCTTCTCTAATTAGCCTTGGTAACATTTTTCCACCCCAAGCTCACTGGTTTGCATCATTTTCAAAATGTTGGTAAATACCTCTAACTCCTTAAAGCAGTCTGTGTGTCAAAAAATAAAAGGACTGGAACTGAAAAATCCAATTTTAAAAAATGTAATTCTTAATTATTTTACACATATACTCTGAGATCTCTAGGGGGCTGAGGCTGTACAGTGTGGTTCTGCCCTTGAGGAGGTCATGGCCTGGTTCTGGAGGTACGGCTTCAGTGTACTAAAAGGTACATAAACAGAAAACAACAAAATTCTGCAAAGCAGTTATCCTTCAATTTTTAAAAAATAAATACACTAAAACAGACAAACAAATGAGTTAAGTAATGGTTCAAATCAACATTGTAGGGAAAATCCCAGGCTGCATCTATGGTTAAATGAGTGAGTGACTCCGTGGGAAACCGAGAAATACTGAAGTTACCTGAATGTGCTCTGTGTTTTTGTTTTGCCTCCCAGGTTCTAAGGCTTTTCCAGTGCTTTGATGGGTCTGGAATAACTTTCCTCTGTGTAATTCAGTGGAGGCATCACCTTTTCTGGGAAGGTGTCCTCGGCCACCACCACCCTCTAGGCTCGGGAGGTGCCCTCCTCTGGGCTCACAGGCCACCATTGTATCTAACTTGCCATTCGCTTGTCTCTTTCAGTCAGCTGGAACGAAAGGTTCAGCATGCAATCAATAAGGAGGCAAATCTGAAGAGGAAATTTAGGGAGAATTAGGTGGTATATCCCAGGCTCACATTCCTCACTGTGTGCTCCATGGACCAGCAGCGTTAGCATCTCCTGGCTGTGAATTAAAAATGCAGAGTCTCACCCTCCACCTCAGACCTATAAACTCAGCATAAATTCTCTATTATAGAGAAGCCTGCTTGAATTCGACCTTAGTGGTTTCGTGTGTCCCAGACACATCCTTCTCCTCCGTCAGGCATCAGAATGGGTTTAGGCTGTGCTGCGCTCAGATGAGAGAGAAACCCACCCACCATCTGCAGACACAGACACACATCATCCTCACACTATCGCCACTTCTCGACCCCTCTCTCCGAAGGGTTCCTCTTCTCTAATTAGCCTTGGTAACATTTCTCCACCCCAAGCTCACTGGTTTGCATCATTTTCAAAATGTTGGTAAATACCTCTAATTCCTTAAAGAAGTCTGTGTGTCAAAAAATAAAAGGACTGGAACTGAAAAATCCAATTTTAAAAAATGTAATTCTTAATTATTTTACACATATACTCTGAGATCTCTAGGGGGCTGAGGCTGTACAGTGTGGTTCTGCCCTTGAGGAGGTCATGGCCTGGTTCTGGAGGTACGGCTTCAGTGTACTAAAAGGTACATAAACAGAAAACAACAAAATTCTGCAAAGCAGTTATCCTTCAATTTTTAAAAAATAAATACACTAAAACAGACAAACAAATGAGTTAAGTAATGGTTCAAATCAACATTGTAGGGAAAATCCCAGGCTGCATCTATGGTTAAATGAGTGAGTGACTCCGTGGGAAACCGAGAAATACTGAAGTTACCTGAATGTGCTCTGTGTTTTTGTTTTGCCTCCCAGGTTCTAAGGCTTTTCCAGTGCTTTGATGGGTCTGGAATAACTTTCCTCTGTGTAATTCAGTGGAGGCATCACCTTTTCTGGGAAGGTGTCCTCGGCCACCACCACCCTCTAGGCTCGGGAGGTGCCCTCCTCTGGGCTCACAGGCCACCATTGTATCTAACTTGCCATTCGCTTGTCTCTTTCAGTCAGCTGGAACGAAAGGTTCAGCATGCAATCAATAAGGAGGCAAATCTGAAGAGGAAATTTAGGGAGAATTAGGTGGTATATCCCAGGCTCACATTCCTCACTGTGTGCTCCATGGACCAGCAGCGTTAGCATCTCCTGGCTGTGAATTAAAAATGCAGAGTCTCACCCTCCACCTCAGACCTATAAACTCAGCATAAATTTCTCTATTATAGAGTTAAAGTTAATTTACAATGTTGTATTTGTTTCAAGCAAAATGATTCAGTTATACATATATGTGTGTGTGTGTGTGTGTGTGTTTCATATTCTTTTCCATTATTGGTTGTTATAAGATATTAAGTATGCATATGTGCTATGTATATAGCACATAGTATCTATATAGCACATTACTATGTGCTACATACATTAGGTCCTTTTTGCCTATTTTATACATATTAATACCAAACTCCTAATTTATACCCTCACTATCTTCTTTGGTAACCATAAATTTGTTTTCTGTGTCTATATCTCTGAGTTTGTTTCTGTTTTATAAGTAAGTTCATTTGTATCATTGTTTAGATTCCACATATAAGTAATCATATGATAGTTGTCTTTCTTTGTGTGACTTCACTTAGTATGATAGTCTCTAGGTCCATCCATCTTGCTGCAAATGACATTATTTCATTCTTTCTTATTATTGACTAGCATTCCATAGTGTATATATAACACATCTTTATTCATCTGTTGATGGACATCTGGGATTCAGCATCAGATTTTTAAATTTTTTTTTGGCCACTTCTATTGATCTTCCATTTATTTATCTTTGTTCTTTGTCCTGTGTGGACCTCCTATCGCAGTGGCCTCTCTCACTGCACAGTGGCCTCTCTCCCTGCAGAGCATTAGCTCTGGGCGCATGTGCTTCAGAGCTCCGATTCGGTAGTTGGACACATCAGTCCAGCCACTCTGCGGCATGTGGGATCTTCCTAGGCCAGGGATCAAACCGGCGCCCCTTGCACTGCGAGGCGGTATCCTTACCCACTGGACCACCAGGGAAGCCCCTCAGCATCAGATTTTTAACAGATATGAGTGATTCATATGTACATTAAAGTTTGAGCAGGACTTGCGCTGGCCTAGGCTGTTGTTTCTAAAACTTGGCTGTGTGTTGGACTCACGTGAGGGTCTTGGTAAAGTTCTGATATGTGGGTCCCACCCACAGAGCTTCTGATGCAGTTGGTTTGGGTGTGGCCAATTAGAAGCTCTTCAGGTGATGCTACTATGTAGCCATGTACATGAGCCACCACTGGGTTCTTGTTTTCCAGCTGCTGTCTCCTGTCATAGCACTTACTGTGCCGTGTAGTTATTTTCATTTATGGGTCTGTCTTCCCTGCCTCTCAAGGGCACAGACTCTCTTCTATATCTTAAGACTCTCACATAGTATCTGTCACTGAATAGCTGTGTATTAAAGTGGATGGAAATGAACCAGGGTGGAGGCCTTGATGAGGATGAAATTGTGTGTGGGTGTGAGTGGCTGTATCATGTCCAACTCTGCGACCCCATGAACCGTGGCCCACCAGGCTCTTCTGTCCATGAGATTGTCCAGGCAAGAATACTAGAGCGGGTTGTCCTTTCCTTCTCGAGAGGAGAACATGGGGAGGAGCCTTTTTTAAAAAGTACTGTCAGTAGCTTGGATGAAGAATTGAGGCGTGGTTATTAGTATAGGTGGCACAAAAATGATTCAGAATGTTCTCAGTTGGTTAAAGTCTACAGGATACATCAAGTTGTGGGTGCTCAGGTTTCATGGGAAGAGAGTTGGGCGGGGAAGACCCAGCAAGTTCTCTTTTAACGAGAGGAGACTTCCAGGTTTAATTTAGTTCATCCTAAGCCCTAGATGCTGCAAAAGTAGTTATGTATCTGACTCCTAAGAAAATAACAATACAGTTTCCAAATACATTCATGGAAGTATAGTATTTCCTCATAAAAGATACTGAATGGCTATATCTCCTCTGCATACCACACTTGGTGAAAAACGTTTTTTGAAAAGGCAGAGACATCACTTTACAGAGGCCCATATAGTCAAAGCTATGGCTTTTCCGTAGTCATGTACAGATGTGAGAGTTGGACCATAAGAAGGCTGAGCACCGGAGAACTGATACTTTCAAATTGTGGTGCTAGAGAAGCCTCTTGAGAGTCCCTTGGACAGCAGGGAAATCAAATCTGTCAATCCTAAAGGAAATCAACCATGAATATGCATTGGAAGGACTGATGCTGAAGCTTCAATATTTAGGCCACCTGATGCGAAGAGCTGACTTATTGAAAAAGAGCCTAGTGCTAGAAAAGATTAAGGGCATGAGGAGAAAGGGGCAACAGAGGATGAGATGATTGGATGGTACCACCAACTGAGCAAACTCAGGAAGATGGTGAAGTATAGGGAAGCCTGGCATGCTGCAGTTCATGGGGTCACAAAGAGTCGGACACAACTTAACGTCTGAACAGCAACAACACCTATGCTTTGAGAAATTACTGGGCATAGTGGATAGTACAGAAATCATGTCAAGGGAGGGAATCTGTGAGAATGAATACCTGAAGAAGAGAGCATGCGGTGAGGACCTGATTGCATTTTTAGAAGGAATGATTGTTGTGGGAGAGCAGAGTTGTGCTGTGCTACTCCATGGGGCAGCGCTAGGGCCAGTGGAATTCACAGAGACAGATTTTGGCTCAGGGTCGGGAAGACGCGTTGCCAGTGAGAGCCATCCAATAATAGAAGCGGCTGCCTGGGGAGATGGTGTGATGAGCGAGCTCTCTATCTTTGGAAATGTTCTAGCGGAGCCTGGGTGGCCATCTGTCGTGGGTATTGTGGAAAGATGTATGCATGCAGTAGATGAACAGAATTTTGTGGCTCATGATACTAGTAGTAAATGTGATGACTGTGTGCTGAATGCCCATGACATGTGCCAGGTACTATGCTAGGCAACTTTGTATCCCTTATCATCTTTAATCTTTCTATGACCTTAATAAAGGCGACAGTTGTTACTTCCAGTTTAACAAAAGAAATGGGTTCAGAGCTTGGATTTGAACCCTGAACTTTCTGATCTCCAAACCCTAATCTTTCAACTCTGTATCATCTGCCTTTTGTGGTTCTTTCCCTCGCTAAGATTTGGTAATTTCAGATGTATTTAGACACTGTATTTGGACATCTGTGTGGAAAAGGTCCTATGGAGAGTGGGCCATGAAGGCTAAGGAGTTGAGGGAGTGGTCAGGATGGCAGGTATAGACCTGAGCATGCTCTGCCAAGACATGAAGGTTGATGCCATTGCATTGGAAAGATTCTCAGGGTGGTGACTGAGGAGCAGCAGAGAGAAGTCAGTATTGATTGACTCCACTTTGCTGGAAGCCAACACCATGGGAGAAGCCATGAGCCTTGCTTTCTAGGTTGTTATTGCATGTTGCAGACTTGATTTGGAATCTCATTAAAATGCAAATACAGCTACAAATGTCTATATTCTCGATGGAGACCATGCAACTCTAGTGCTGAAACTGGAGTCAGTATAACACAGTGACTCAAAGTAAGGCTTCTTAGAACCTTGCTCCTCTCAACTGTATGTCCCTCCACACATTACCTTCCTGTTCTTCAATTCCATCATCTGTAAAATGGCAAAGATGATGTTCCATTTAGGTTACCCCTGTAGGTAACCTCTAGGTTTATCAGGAAGCCTAAGTAGAAGAATGCACATAAAGTGCTTGAACAGTGGCTGACATATGGAAAGCTCTTGGTGTTTATATTCAGGTTGGTTTTAAATCCAAGTAAACCCCAAAGTACCACAAATGCAATAGAGGACACTCTGCCATCCCCTTGATTCAGATCGAGCCACCCTGTAAGAATTCACCTTATATAGTAAAATATCTAAATTTACAGCTTATACTCTTAGTTAATCAAATAGTTTAGCTTAATTTTTCCGTCTGCTTTGTTGCATTTCTAAACTGTATTAATCTGCTCTTCACTGTAGTACATAGTCTAACCATATCGAAGTGAGACAGCACAACGTAGACCTTAAAAGAAGGAATGTGTAGTCAGACTGACTGGATTTAAGTTTTTAACTTTACTGTTTACTAGACCTATGACTTGGAGAAATTTACTTAATCTAACTAAGTCTCCGTTCCTTTCCAGTAAGGTGGAGCTAATAGTAATACCTACCTCACAGGGCTTAGAGACCAAATGAAACTATATATAGAATATTCAGGAAGTTGATTAGGGGCTGTCAACATAGTAGGTACTCGTGCCCAGTCATGTCCGACTCTTTGCAATCCTTTGGGCTGTAACCCGCAAGGCTCCACTGTCCACGGGATATTTCAAGCAGGAATACTGGAGTGTGTTTAGTTTTCTTTCTCCAGGGGATCTTCCTGACCCAGGGATCAACCCTGTGTCTCCTGCATAGCTGGCAGATTCTTTACCCCTGAGCCATCGAGGAAGCCTGTCAACACAGAAGGCATTCAGTGAATGATGAAGATGATGATACATGTATCTTGTAAGACAAAGAGATTTAAAATGCCTTGGGATCCTTGGGATCCTATATATATCAGTGCTGATTTTATAATCCTGTATCTGTACATAGTCTATAGACAGGCTTTTCTGTGAACAAGAAAGTAACGTGCTGTCCTTAGGTGGGCTTGTAGGGGGCCTCTGATGCTTCTGAAATTGTAGGCAAGACTTGGGAGTGTGCATGTTTATGTGGAGAAGATGTATGCCTTCATTCATTTCTCTCTGACCTTGTAAAGTTTAAGAAGGATTAGCAAGAGAAACTTGAAGTGGAACATGAAACTGTTGGTGACAGCAAAGGGAAAACCTTGGCTGACAGTGACCAGGAATAAAGTGATTGTGTTATTCATATAACAGAGAGTCAGAGGTAGGTGGTCCTGAGATCAGTGCAGTGGTTCAAAGATGTGATCAAGGCCTCAAGTTCTTTTTGTTCTGTGTTATACTTAGATTAATGCTTTACAGTCCCAGAATAGCTACCATAGAAACAAGTATCACATCCCTCATATAGCGTTGCTGAAAACAAAGAAGCCAAGAAGCCAAGACAGCCAGGATGGTATGATAGAACTTTAACTATTTGTCTCCTTTCTTTTATCAGAGGTCTGAAACAAAACAAACAACCCCCCCTCCACCCCAGTTCCTCAGAAGGAACTCTCAAAAAGCAAGATATCTCCATCCCTGTTCATTCTTTATGTGCCAGAATGGATCTGTATTACGACCTCCAGCCAGAAGGGAGGCCAACAAAACAAGTGTCTGGCGTTTTCAGCATCTCTATAAGAGGGGTGGGCAAACAGAAGAGGCAGGGTGAGTTCAAGAACTTTCTAACAGCAGTGCACCAAAAAAACGTGAAAGCTGGTGGGCCACAGAGAGGTCACACCAATTATTTGAATGTTGACGGGGGTTGGGGGGACAGTTGTTTGGTAAGAGACAGACAACATCTAGAGAAAGAAGCAGAGCCAACAGGCAGGGCTTTCAATGCCTTCAAGACACTTTACTCTAAGCAGGCATCACTCATCAGTGAGTAATACAGAGGAAATGCCTGGATTCCAAACACACAAGTAGACGAGTGGTCACAGGAGAGTCAGCCAGCGGCTCTTGTTTGCAGCTGCTGCTTCTGACCCACGTCTGCCCTCCACCGATCCTCACCCTGCGTATCTGTACATAGTCTATAGACAGGCTTTTCTGTGAACAAGAAAGTAACGTGCTGTCCTTAGGTGGGCTTGTAGGGGGCCTCTGATGCTTCTGAAATTGTAGGCAAGACTTGGGAGTGTGCATGTTTATGTGGAGAAGATGTATGCCTTCATTCATTTCTCTCTGACCTTGTAAAGTTTAAGAAGGATTAGCAAGAGAAACTTGAAGTGGAACATGAAACTGTTGGTGACAGCAAAGGGAAAACCTTGGCTGACAGTGACCAGGAATAAAGTGATTGTGTTATTCATATAACAGAGAGTCAGAGGTAGGTGGTCCTGAGATCAGTGCAGTGGTTCAAAGATGTGATCAAGGCCTCAAGTTTTTTTTGTTCTGTGTTATACTTAGATTAATGCTTTACAGTCCCAGAATAGCTACCATAGAAACAAGTATCACATCCCTCATATAGCGTTGCTGAAAACAAAGAAGCCAAGAAGCCAAGACAGCCAGGATGGTATGATAGAACTTTAACTATTTGTCTCCTTTCTTTTATCAGAGGTCTGAAACAAAACAAACAACCCCCCCTCCACCCCAGTTCCTCAGAAGGAACTCTCAAAAAGCAAGATATCTCCATCCCTGTTCATTCTTTATGTGCCAGAATGGATCTGTATTACGACCTCCAGCCAGAAGGGAGGCCAACAAAACAAGTGTCTGGCGTTTTCAGCATCTCTATAAGAGGGGTGGGCAAACAGAAGAGGCAGGGTGAGTTCAAGAACTTTCTAACAGCAGTGCACCAAAAAAACGTGAAAGCTGGTGGGCCACAGAGAGGTCACACCAATTATTTGAATGTTGACGGGGGTTGGGGGGACAGTTGTTTGGTAAGAGACAGACAACATCTAGAGAAAGAAGCAGAGCCAACAGGCAGGGCTTTCAATGCCTTCAAGACACTTTACTCTAAGCAGGCATCACTCATCAGTGAGTAATACAGAGGAAATGCCTGGATTCCAAACACACAAGTAGACGAGTGGTCACAGGAGAGTCAGCCAGCGGCTCTTGTTTGCAGCTGCTGCTTCTGACCCACGTCTGCCCTCCACCGATCCTCACCCTGCCGATCCTAGCTCGTAGGGGCCGGTCCTCTAGCTCTGCCAGGATGCAGATACCCGTCTCCGTGGCTCCCCCCACTCTCCAGACAAGCTGTTCCTGGGGAAGGAGACCGTCACCTGCATTCGTAACAGGCCTAGTTATTAGCAGCCACCCCGGGGCCCTGCCACGCTTCTAAAAAGATAGGTGATTCAGTAAGGTCTGCCACCACCCCCGAGAGGTTCCCAGATGGAGAAACCGGTGGGGACCCCCAGTGCTAGTGACAAGGAGGCCTGTAAGCTGCAGTTGGTAGAGGGCAAGGATTGGGAGATGAGGGACAGAAGCAAAACAGGTGGACGTGGAGTCTGCGTGTCATTTGTTAATGGAAGAACCTGTTTTATACATGACCTTGACAAATCGTGCTGCCCTAAAGGGCAGAGAATCCACTGAACTGTGGCACAGTCATGTCAAAATAAACATGCAAAATGTGGAAACACTATGCAACTTGCTCTGTCTCCTCAGTACTTAATCCAGAGACTCAAGAATTGGATGAATATTCATTTTTGTATGTATTTATTGGTAAGAGGTTGAATGTTTGATAATGCATTTGCCATACTGAATCAAATACACTAAATTACTATAATAATTATTTTCTCCCATAGAGTGGACGAATGCAGTTAAGATCAGTGAAGAAGCTTTACACCTCCCCTGGGAGTTAGGGATCCCAAAGAAAGAACTCTTGAACTCATTCAGGAATACTTAGTAGCAACCTGGGGCTTGTAGGGTGAGTTCAAGAACTTTCTAACAGCAGTGCACCAAAAAAACGTGAAAGCTGGTGGGCCACAGAGAGGTCACACCAATTATTTGAATGTTGACGGGGGTTGGGGGGACAGTTGTTTGGTAAGAGACAGACAACATCTAGAGAAAGAAGCAGAGCCAACAGGCAGGGCTTTCAATGCCTTCAAGACACTTTACTCTAAGCAGGCATCACTCATCAGTGAGTAATACAGAGGAAATGCCTGGATTCCAAACACACAAGTAGACGAGTGGTCACAGGAGAGTCAGCCAGCGGCTCTTGTTTGCAGCTGCTGCTTCTGACCCACGTCTGCCCTCCACCGATCCTCACCCTGCCGATCCTAGCTCGTAGGGGCCGGTCCTCTAGCTCTGCCAGGATGCAGATACCCGTCTCCGTGGCTCCCCCCACTCTCCAGACAAGCTGTTCCTGGGGAAGGAGACCGTCACCTGCATTCGTAACAGGCCTAGTTATTAGCAGCCACCCCGGGGCCCTGCCACGCTTCTAAAAAGATAGGTGATTCAGTAAGGTCTGCCACCACCCCCGAGAGGTTCCCAGATGGAGAAACCGGTGGGGACCCCCAGTGCTAGTGACAAGGAGGCCTGTAAGCTGCAGTTGGTAGAGGGCAAGGATTGGGAGATGAGGGACAGAAGCAAAACAGGTGGACGTGGAGTCTGCGTGTCATTTGTTAATGGAAGAACCTGTTTTTATACATGACCTTGACAAATCGTGCTGCCCTAAAGGGCAGAGAATCCACTGAACTGTGGCACAGTCATGTCAAAATAAACATGCAAAATGTGGAAACACTATGCAACTTGCTCTGTCTCCTCAGTACTTAATCCAGAGACTCAAGAATTGGATGAATATTCATTTTTGTATGTATTTATTGGTAAGAGGTTGAATGTTTGATAATGCATTTGCCATGCTGAATCAAATACACTAAATTACTATAATAATTATTTTCTCCCATAGAGTGGACGAATGCAGTTAAGATCAGTGAAGAATCTTTACATCTCCCCTGGGAGTTAGGGATCCTCCCCCCCCCAAAGAAAATGTAACTCTTGAACTCATTCAGGAATACTTAGTAGCAACCTGCTGGTTTATAGAGGTTGTGGCTTATGTCAGGGCTTTTATGTTGGTATTTTAGGTGGAGAAACAGCACCTAAAGAGTATACAGTTGTAAAATTCAGTGGTCAATTGATATTGTGTTTAATGAACACTTTTCTCTTCTTCAGAAAAAAAATCCCCTTTTCTTCTTTTGGAGATGCTTCTTTCCTGCCTCAATTGTATGGTCAGAGTGGAGGTAATAGTCAACTCCATCTCTAGATACAATGGCCTCGAGGAAAAGGAAGTGTCAGGGCCAGTCAAAGTCTTCCCTAGGATCTTTTTAGCTACATATGGGAGGGAGGTTTCAGTCATCTCATCACTGGAGACAAAGAGAGTAAGGTACGGGATTTGTTGATGGTGCTGACCCTGCCATTTAGAACTACTCTTGACTGCATAAACCCAGGTCCAACGTGCTTAGATCACAGTGGCATGGGTTGTAAAATTTCATAAGCATAATCCCCCTATTTCTCTCATTTCTGTGTTTACTTTTATAAAAACAGACAGAGTTCTTCCAAATGGTGGAAACCAGAATCCGCATCAGGTGAAAAGTGAGAGACATTGAAAAACCAATACAATTCATGAATAAGACGGTCTTGTGGAATGTTGTTTCTCAAACATTGATATCCTGTAAATCAGCTAGAGAATTTCCTATCATGCAGATTTTAATTTAGTAGATTGGAATGGTCCTTAAGATTTGCATATCTAACAAACTTCTGGGTTGATACTGATACTTCTGGTTCAAAGACCACACTTTGAGTAGGAAAGTGTTCAAAGATGATGTTTAAGAATTGAAGAGATTTGAAAAGCTGGTGCATTATATGGTAGCATGGCAACACAGGTAAACTTCAGTTGTTCTTTTCAGTAGGGTGATTAGGATGGGCTTGTGGAGGTGACATCTGAACAGAGTTGAAAAAGGTAATTATATTGAAATGACTAAAACTAAATAAACAAAAATTATATATATATAATATATATATATTAACCTTAAACATTGCATGTTAAGGCAAGAAGTGTTTAAATTCCTCAGTTATGGCAGGTGACCTTAGCTGGTTGTTCTTGCTCAGGATCTCTCTACAATCAAGGTGTTGGCCAGAGTGGCCACATCCATCTCAAGGCTCACATGGGATGGATTTGTTCCCAGGCTCACTTTTGTGGCTGTTGGCATGCCTCATGTTGCTCACAGTGGCCAGTGACCTCCTCCAATTTTTTGCTATGTGGGTCTCCCCAAAGGACCAATCTCAAATATCGCAGTGGACTTCCATTAAATTAAGAAAACTGAGGGCCAAAGGTAGCTGGCAAAAAGGAAGCCAGACCCTTTCCATAACCTAATTTATCAATTGATATCTCATCAATTTGGCTATTGTCTAATTATTAGAAATGGGCCAGTGGGTCAAGTTCCTACTCAGAGGGGAGGAGGTGACTAAAGGCATGCAATCCATGAAGCAGGGCTCACTGGAGGCCACTTTAGGGGCAGCCCACTGCAGTGTGTATTTGCAGATCCCCTCAAAAACCTGGGTGTTTCAGGGTCTAAAACAGGTTATTGTTATTGCCAGTTTGTTTAGCAAAGAGGATCATGGGAAATTCTTGGCTCCGACAGAAACCGAAATTGGCCCAAATGGTTCTGATCAAGCTAGAGAGAGTTAGCTTTGGCTGATCTTCAGCTCTGGAGGTGAGTCCAAGCCTGCTTCTTTTTTGAGACATTTGAGCAGAGCCTTGAAGGCCACCTGTGGGCTTGTGGGCAGCTGAGCTCTGATTGACCCCCTGGCCATTTTAATGCTGCCAGTGAAATGGCCTGAGGAGCCTGCCAAGGAGACAGATGCTGCTGCTGGAGAAACACCTTCTGTAGTCTGGCATTTGTCCGGTAATTGCTCTCCATGAGAAAATAAAGTCTTCACGTGAGGCTGGAGAGAGATGGAGCCTGATCGTCGAGTAAAGTAAAAAGATGATTTAGAACAAGTGGTGCAAATAAAATGCCAAAGATTTTATTAAAAAATAGAAGACATTTTTATAGATCTAAAGTTAGTTTATTTAAAAATCTGCTGAATCAGGAAATGCTTCTTGTTTTCCAGGCATAGACTAATGCACAGTGAATTGAATTATGTGCAAATGCCTCACCTGATCCCTCAATCCTGTTCCTTTTGTAGCCATATTTCCTTTGCAGTAGAGAGCACCACTTATTTCCTTCTGGCTTATGGATTCATAGTATAGTAGAAACAGCACTGGCTTAGGACTGGGAAATAGGTTTGAGTGATGGATTCAGTTTGCTGAGAAGAGTCCTAGGCCTTTTTTTTAGTTGGTTTTATTCCGTGTGTTTTAATTTTTATTGGAGTTTCCCATCTCAAGGCTATGTGGGCCCCTCCCCAAAGGACCCCAATTTTTTTTCCCAAAATAATCGCAGTGGACTTCCATTAAATTAAGAAAACTGAGGGCCAAAGGTAGCTGGCAAAAAGGAAGCCAGACCCTTTCCATAACCTAATTTATCAATTGATATCTCATCAATTTGGCTATTGTCTAATTATTAGAAATGGGCCAGTGGGTCAAGTTCCTACTCAGAGGGGAGGAGGTGACTAAAGGCATGCAATCCATGAAGCAGGGCTCACTGGAGGCCACTTTAGGGGCAGCCCACTGCAGTGTGTATTTGCAGATCCCCTCAAAAACCTGGGTGTTTCAGGGTCTAAAACAGGTTATTGTTATTGCCAGTTTGTTTAGCAAAGAGGATCATGGGAAATTCTTGGCTCCGACAGAAACCGAAATTGGCCCAAATGGTTCTGATCAAGCTAGAGAGAGTTAGCTTTGGCTGATCTTCAGCTCTGGAGGTGAGTCCAAGCCTGCTTCTTTTTTGAGACATTTGAGCAGAGCCTTGAAGGCCACCTGTGGGCTTGTGGGCAGCTGAGCTCTGATTGACCCCCTGGCCATTTTAATGCTGCCAGTGAAATGGCCTGAGGAGCCTGCCAAGGAGACAGATGCTGCTGCTGGAGAAACACCTTCTGTAGTCTGGCATTTGTCCGGTAATTGCTCTCCATGAGAAAATAAAGTCTTCACGTGAGGCTGGAGAGAGATGGAGCCTGATCGTCGAGTAAAGTAAAAAGATGATTTAGAACAAGTGGTGCAAATAAAATGCCAAAGATTTTATTAAAAAATAGAAGACATTTTTATAGATCTAAAGTTAGTTTATTTAAAAATCTGCTGAATCAGGAAATGCTTCTTGTTTTCCAGGCATAGACTAATGCACAGTGAATTGAATTATGTGCAAATGCCTCACCTGATCCCTCAATCCTGTTCCTTTTGTAGCCATATTTCCTTTGCAGTAGAGAGCACCACTTATTTCCTTCTGGCTTATGGATTCATAGTATAGTAGAAACAGCACTGGCTTAGGACTGGGAAATAGGTTTGAGTGATGGATTCAGTTTGCTAGAGATAGAGGTTCAGCCTCAGGTTCATCATCTTTGTTTAAATTGGGATAGTAAACACTTCTCTCATGAAGTTGGTTTTTTTTATTCCGTGTGTTTTTAATTTTTATTGGAGTATAGTTGATTTACAATGTCGTGTTGGTTTCAGGTGGGTCAGTTATATGTATACATATATCCACCCTTTTTTTTTAGATTCTTCTCCCATATAGGCCATTAGAGGGTATTGAGTAGTGTTTCCTGTGCTGTGAAGCAGAGTCTTATTATTTTATATATATATATAATATGTGTATATGTCAGTCCCTATCTCCCAATTTTTACCCTCCCATTCCTTGGTAGCCATAAGTTTGTTTTCTATGTTTATGACTCTACTTCTGTTCTATAAATAAGTTCATATTTACTTTTTTTTTTAGATTACACATATAAACAATATAATATGGTATTTGTCTTTCTGTATCTGACTTCACTTAAATGACAGTTTTTAGGTCTGTTTTATGGCTAATATTCCACTGTGTGTATGTACCACCTCTTTTTTATCCACGCCTCTGTTGATGAACTTCTAGGTAGCTTCCCTGTCCTGGCTGTTGTGATAGTGCTGCTGTGAGCATCGGGGTGCATGTATCTTTTTGAATTATGGTTTTCTTGTATATGACTGTGAGTGGGATTGTTTGCTCATATAGTAGTTCTATTTTTATGTCCAAACTCTTCTCCATAGTGGCTGAATTCTATTCCCACCAACAATGTGAGAGAGGGTTCCTTTTCTCACACCTCTTCATCATTTATTGTTTGTTAAATTTTTGATGATGGCCATTCTCACTGGTGTGAGATGATGCCTCGTAGTTTTGATTTTCATTTCTTTAATTAGTGATTTAGCATCTTTTGTGTGCTCTTAAGCCATCTAGTGAAAATGCTGAATCAGGAAATGCTTCTTGTTTTCCAGGCATAGACTAATGCACAGTGAATTGAATTATGTGCAAATGCCTCACCTGATCCCTCAATCCTGTTCCTTTTGTAGCCATATTTCCTTTGCAGTAGAGAGCACCACTTATTTCCTTCTGGCTTATGGATTCATAGTATAGTAGAAACAGCACTGGCTTAGGACTGGGAAATAGGTTTGAGTGATGGATTCAGTTTGCTAGAGATAGAGGTTCAGCCTCAGGTTCATCATCTTTGTTTAAATTGGGATAGTAAACACTTCTCTCATGAAGTTGGTTTTTTTTATTCCGTGTGTTTTTAATTTTTATTGGAGTATAGTTGATTTACAATGTCGTGTTGGTTTCAGGTGGGTCAGTTATATGTATACATATATCCACCCTTTTTTTTTAGATTCTTCTCCCATATAGGCCATTAGAGGGTATTGAGTAGTGTTTCCTGTGCTGTGAAGCAGAGTCTTATTATTTTATATATATATATAATATGTGTATATGTCAGTCCCTATCTCCCAATTTTTACCCTCCCATTCCTTGGTAGCCATAAGTTTGTTTTCTATGTTTATGACTCTACTTCTGTTCTATAAATAAGTTCATATTTACTTTTTTTTTTAGATTACACATATAAACAATATAATATGGTATTTGTCTTTCTGTATCTGACTTCACTTAAATGACAGTTTTTAGGTCTGTTTTATGGCTAATATTCCACTGTGTGTATGTACCACCTCTTTTTTATCCACGCCTCTGTTGATGAACTTCTAGGTAGCTTCCCTGTCCTGGCTGTTGTGATAGTGCTGCTGTGAGCATCGGGGTGCATGTATCTTTTTGAATTATGGTTTTCTCTTGTATATGACTGGGAGTGGGATTGTTGGCTCATATAGTAGTTCTATTTTTTTATGTCCAAACTCTTCTCCATAGTGGCTGAATTCTATTCCCACCAACAGTGTGAGAGAGGGTTCCCTTTTCTCCACACCCTCTTCATCATTTATTGTTTGTTAAATTTTTGATGATGGCCATTCTCACTGGTGTGAGATGATGCCTCGTTGTAGTTTTGATTTTCATTTCTTTAATTAGTGATGTTGAGCATCTTTTTGTGTGCTCTTAAGCCATCTCACAAAGTTATTTTAGAGGTTAAGTTAAAATAACACTAGGAAAAGTTCCTGTTTCTTTTATTTTTATTGTTGCTGAGGTATAGTTGGTTTACTATGTTGTGTTATTTTCTGGTGTACAGCAGAGTGATTGAAATATATATATTTATGGAATATATAAAATCAATAAATAAGTTTCATCCCAATGTGTATGTGTGTGTGTATATGTCTGTGTGTGTGTACACTGAGTCACTTTGCTGTACACAAGAAAGTAGCATAACATATATTATATGGGCTTCCCAGGTGACGTAGTGGTAAAGAATCTGCCTGCCAATGTAGGTGACTTGAAATCTGATCCCTGGGTTGGGAAGATCTGGAGAAGAATGGCAATCCACGTCAGTAGTCTTGCCTGGGAAATCCCATGGACAGAGAAGCCTGGTGGGCTACAATCCATGGGGTCATGAAGAGTTGGACACAACTGAGCATGTGCACACACACATACACACTCATATTCTTTTTGGATCTACCCATTTACTACTTATTTTAAAGAGCATCCTAAAAAATAGAGAGTTCTGGGCTTCCCTGGTGGTCCAGTGAGTTAAGAGTCTGCCTTGCAGTGCAAAGGGCACTGGTTTGATTCCTGGCCCAGGAAGATCCCACATGCCACAGTGACTGGACCAGTGTGTCCAATTACAAGCCAGCGCTCTGGAGCGCATGCACCCAGAGCTGGTGCTTTGCAAAGAGGGAGGCCACTGCAGTGGGAGGCCCACACAGGCCGAAGAGTGAAAAATGATGGATGAAAATAAACAAACAAATAAATAAATAATATAGAGTTCTGTGGAAAACCCTGGAGGCGTTCCAGTCCCCAGCTTCAGTTTTGGACACAGACACTGATTTTTTTAAAGTGCTCTGGTATGTATTAAAACATATATAAAAATATATATTTGTTTAATAGCTGATAAAGACAATTTTGGTGAAATTTCTCTTTGGAGGGAAAATGTTTCCTTTCAAATTCATTGTCATTATTCAGTATGTGCCTCTGTTGAGTAATGGCCACAGCCTGCAGCTATGGGGAGATTTGGAGGAGCTGATAAATGAGTAAATCACATAGGGAATAAACTTATGCCTCTCTTGTTCCAAAAGGCTTAGTCTTTGAAGAATGGCTAAGTTACATTTTCTCAGGAATAACGATGTAATATTAAGAGCCATTGAGCATCTGCTGGATCCCAGTCATGGTGCTGGATGAATTATAGATTAAACCACTAATGCTCACAGCATGTTGGGAGGAAAGTGCCGTCAGTTCCATTTTTTGGTAAAAAAAAACTCATGGCCAATTTAGCCAGTAGAGCAATAGCACCATGCCTCAGGCTCCAGTAGATTTTTAGGAGCCCACGATAAATGTTTTAATTTCTTTTTTAAAATCAGAAGAAGGAAAAACTTTTAAGGTAGAAGATTACATTTGTTGTTAGACCAACACTGCTGTAGAATGGAATTTTAACTTTTTTTTCTTTTTTAATGGAGAAGGCGTCATCGAGTATGAAGTGTGTGGGGCTCTGAAAATCACCATGTGGGGACGTCAGGAAAACTGAAACATTTTCAGAGGCATGTGGGGAGAAGGACACAGATGGACACAGCCCCTACCCTCCATTCTTTCCCTCCCATCCCAGGGCCCCATTGTCAAGTGCTTTGTTGTTGTATTAGTTTCTCAGTCGTATTCAGTTCTTTGGGACTCCGTGGATTATAGCTCACCAGGCTTCTCCATCCGTGGGATTTTCCAAATTAGAGTACTGGAGTGGGTAACCCTTCGCTTCTCCAGAGGATCTTCCTGACCCAGGGACTGAACCAGATCTCCTGCATTGCAGGTGGATTCTTCACTCTCTGAAGCACCAGGGAAGCTTTGACCCCGCTCCGTTTTTAGTCTAAGCATCCTTTCATAGAAACAGGAAGTGCTTGTGAACTAGTCTCTGCATTCTTAATTTTAGCACCCATCTACTCTGGGAGAATGAGACAGGGAGGCACAGAACCTTTATGCAGAGGGCTTCATCCCAGGATCCCTGGGCAAAGGCACCGACCCAGCCAGGGTCTTGATGAAGTGAGGAGGGTGGAGGGTTGGATTGTGCTGGCTCTGCCCTCTTCAAGCAGACTGTTCAGTCCCACAGAAGTGCCCCTGTGGGTTAGACTGAGTGTGAAATCCTCCTCCGGGAATCCTTGAATAATGAATTTCGAAACAGGTGGATAGCAACAGTTTTGAGATTTGCACACAGCTCCACTGCCCGTCAGCCACTTTTCTGTCAGTTAGAACCTTGGAAAAGTTTGGCCTTCGTTTCTCTGAGTAAGAGTTCAATATAAATGGGGAAATTTGCATTCAAGCCACAAGGCACTTTCCTCCACCCCCTCTAAGTAAAATGGAGTTTCACTAAAGCCTTTGGGTGATTCTGGATTCCATAGTTACTCCCTTTGCTCCTCGTTGCGTTCATCCGTGCCCTGGTGATGGTTCCCATGGCATTTAGTCGTGTTGTCCTTTGACTGAATTTGTCATCAAGAAGAAGTCTCTGAATTATTCCAGAAGGGAGCTGCTTTGGCAAAGGTATATAATATGTTCTCTCTTTGAACCTCAGTTTCCCCGTTTGTAAAATGAGAGCCTGAGATGATTTCTAAACTCTCTTCTAGCTCAGTTCTATTTTTTTGAGCAACTTCTAAGTGAAAGATCCCAAATTAAGAGCTAGAGATTTGTTTTGGGCATCATCTAAGATTATGGATGGAAAAATGTCATGTAAATTTTATTCACCTTTGTTTTAATGGAGAATAACTACTGTCAGTTACTAGGGAATGACTGTGAACCAGAAATGTTACATACAGACTTGATTTTTACATACTTGTTCCCTATAATTAAATTGTAAGATAAATGTTAATATTCATATTTCAGAGATGAGGAATTTAGGTGCAGAGAGGTTAGGAAACAGTAAAGTTCAGAACCAGGAATGAAGTCTAAGGTTGACATCACCTCATGGCTGCTGTTACTTCTATCATCATTATCCTCGTGTTGCCTTTATTTCACTGTCCACTAAGAAGAAAGATGTGTACATAAAGACCACAGTCTAATAGTCATAGATGGATTAAAATGGTTCAAGTCGAGGTGTTCACGGATGTTCTTTGTCTGGATACAGATTCTGTTGGAAATAAAAGGTGTGGAACGTTCCAGGGAGAAAAGTGGCCAGAGCATGTTCATTTTTCCTATAAGGTGAACAGAATCTTGATATATTAGGAGCAAAGTCCAGCGCAGTAAGCATGCACTAATCCGCATGACCGATTTTCTTTCCTCTTCTTCAGATAGATTAGGGGCAGGAAACCTTCCTTTTGGGAAGGATTAAACCCCGTCATTCTAAGACAACAACAGAGAATCTGATGTCTGTCTGCCTTTTTTAAAGGCCTAGCTTCCTAAGCCTGGGAGTCCTAGGCAGCTGCCTTCCCATTGGCTTCTGGAAGCCAGACTTACTCAGCGAAGTCCGACAGGTTTAGTCTTTCACCATGTGGATCCCCCCAGCGCCTTTTAAAACTGAATTTGCCCCCCATCCGTGCCTGGTGATGGTTCCCATGGCATTTAGTCGTGTTGTCCTTTGACTGAATTTGTCATCAAGAAGAAGTCTCTGAATTATTCCAGAAGGGAGCTGCTTTGGCAAAGGTATATAATATGTTCTCTCTTTGAACCTCAGTTTCCCCGTTTGTAAAATGAGAGCCTGAGATGATTTCTAAACTCTCTTCTAGCTCAGTTCTATTTTTTTGAGCAACTTCTAAGTGAAAGATCCCAAATTAAGAGCTAGAGATTTGTTTTGGGCATCATCTAAGATTATGGATGGAAAAATGTCATGTAAATTTTATTCACCTTTGTTTTAATGGAGAATAACTACTGTCAGTTACTAGGGAATGACTGTGAACCAGAAATGTTACATACAGACTTGATTTTTACATACTTGTTCCCTATAATTAAATTGTAAGATAAATGTTAATATTCATATTTCAGAGATGAGGAATTTAGGTGCAGAGAGGTTAGGAAACAGTAAAGTTCAGAACCAGGAATGAAGTCTAAGGTTGACATCACCTCATGGCTGCTGTTACTTCTATCATCATTATCCTCGTGTTGCCTTTATTTCACTGTCCACTAAGAAGAAAGATGTGTACATAAAGACCACAGTCTAATAGTCATAGATGGATTAAATTGGTTCAAGTCGAGGTGTTCACGGATGTTCTTTGTCTGGATACAGATTCTGTTGGAAATAAAAGGTGTGGAACGTTCCAGGGAGAAAAGTGGCCAGAGCATGTTCATTTTTCCTATAAGGTGAACAGAATCTTGATATATTAGGAGCAAAGTCCAGCGCAGTAAGCATGCACTAATCCGCATGACCGATTTTCTTTCCTCTTCTTCAGATAGATTAGGGGCAGGAAACCTTTCTTTTGGGAAGGATTAAACCCCGTCATTCTAAGACAACAACAGAGAATCTGATGTCTGTCTGCCTTTTTTAAAGGCCTAGCTTCCTAAGCCTGGGAGTCCTAGGCAGCTGCCTCAATTTCCCAATGTGATCAGGCTTCTGGAAGCCAGACTTACTCAGCGAAGTCCGACAGGTTTAGTCTTTCACCATTGGATTAGGACATTGCCATGTGGGACTGCACAGCTCTCAGGCTGGGAGAGGTGACTTGGTTCCACCACCCTACATAACACGCTGGGTCACTAGGACAACCACAGCCATCCTGTGGCCTTGCGGCTCTTCCCACACTTTGTGTCATGAAGTTATTTTCAACCACCGTTTTCCTGGCATTGTCATTCAGGGGTCTCAGAGCTGTGGCCCTTGGCATCACAAAGACCTGTGTTCTAACACTACCTGTGTTTTCTTGAGCAACAACTGAATGTTCTGTGTCTACATTTCTTATCTGTGACATGGAGATGAAAATATTTAACCCACATGGCGGGTCTGCAGAGGAAGAGAGATGACACGCAGGTGTTGGGTTTGAAATCATCTCACTCCAGTGACAGGAGCAGGATTCGTGGAATAGATGAGGTGGGATTATGATTGTTCTCAACTCACAAAGGTCTTCCTTTCCCAGAGTCGTATGGCGAGTCCATGGTCAGCCTGAAAAGTCAGCCCTGAAAAACCCAGCCTGGTGGGGAGTATTGCTTTTTGCTAGACCGTCAGCTGCCTAAAGCCATGGACCCCATCCTGTCTGCCTCAGAGCCTGGCCCTGGCCTCATCTATGCCTCACATTTTGGTTCTTTCTCCCTCTCCTCTCTGGTCCACACCAGCTGTAGCTGAAATGCAGACTCTGTATACTGGTGCCGGATTAGATCTTTCAGATAGTTTTGGGTGAAATAGGACGAAATAGATTTAATGCTTTGGTGGGTAAAGGGGGCCACAGCGGGCTAATGCCCTCAAAACTGTGTGTTCCTGTCCCCCTGCCGACACACAGTGAGGAATCTTGCAGTATTTAAGAAGCAAGGCCTGGTCAGCCTGGAGACATTCTTCTGGTTGGCTGGGAGTGAGGTAGTTGGGAGTCAGCATCATGAACTTTCTGTTTCAGCTGGTCTGGGGTGTGTGTGCTTGTGGGCAGCATATAGTTAACTTCTTCCAGCTGGTGGGGTTTCAGCACCTGTGAAACAGCTCAAAGGTCATGGCTCCGAATATTATCTGTAGTCCTTGAGGAGGAACCAAAGGTCTTTGACTTTGTTTATTGGCTAAACTATTATTATTTTGTCTTGCTTGATGGTTTTCCTACTGTTCTGTACTTTTTTACTTTTCTGATTATACTTTGACTAAAGGTTTTCCTACAGACAAAAGGCAAGCAGAAGACATAGCTGGGGGTCTATTCTGAGAAGGCCTCCTAGGGTCCTGCTTGGTTACACAGCATCTTCACTGATCTTCCAAAATGCTCAGCTTGTTTCTTCCATGGAATCTGGTGCTTGCTGTCCCCTCTGTCTGAAATGTGCATCCCCCAAGTCCGCATAGTTTCACCTTTACCTTCTTAAAAGCTTTGCTCAGTGATACCTCGGTGACACTTTCCCTGACTACTTGGGAAATGTTCCCCTTTCCAGCACTTTTTCCTCTCCATCCTTATTTTCCTTCCCAGTTCTTCCCAGCATCTGACATCTTGCATACATACAGGTGTACCTTCTTTGCCTGTACCTTGCTTATTGCTCTTCACAGAGACTGCTTTTTAATTCATTATTGACCGGGGGAGTTTTGAAGAAGGTAATGCCTATGGCCAACAATTTTTAAACACTTTGCAGGTTATCACATTCAATAGTTACAAATGACACACCTATAACGTCTTCTGATTTTCATGTAATGTTATCTGCATTCCACTCTTCTCCAGAAACAAAGGAGCTCATTCTCCAGCAGCATGAATTTCATTTTCCCTTTCTGTTTCAGAATCAATCACTAAAGTTTTTTGTCTTTTTGTTGGTCTAATATTCCTATCGTCTGAATCAGAACTATATTCTGAAGAACTGTCATCTTCTGAGACACTAATACATATGTTGCTTGGACTGTCGGAATGTTATCTGCATAAAACGCAATAAAAAAATTCTCCTTCACTCAAAAATTTTCAATGCCTCATTTTTTTACATGTGACATTTATAATATACCCAAGGTTGGAACAAAAACCTAACGTTAATTGTATAACTCTCTAAAAACACTCTTTAAAATACAAAGTCTCTCTAAAAATGTCTCCAGTCAGTAACATGCAGGTAACAAAAGACCGAAGGGCTCCCTGGGTGGCTCAGTGGTAAAGATGCGCCCTGCCAGTGCAAGAGATGTGAGTTTAGTCTCTGGGTCATGAAGATCCCTTGGTGGAGGAAATGGCAACCCATTCTAGTATTCTTGCCTGGGAGATCCCAGGGACAGAGGAGCCTGGTGGGCTACTGTCCCATGGACGGTGCCCAAAAAGGAGGTGGGCACAACTTAGCGACTAAACAACAACAGCAAAAGATGTATTAATACATCTCTGGTCAATAAAGTGTTAACAAATAGAGGGTATGGGGCAACTCTGTGTTGAGCAGATCCATCCACACCATTTTTCCTCCAGCATTTACTCACGTCACATTTCTGTGTCACATACTGGCAATTCTTGCAGTTATTTCATACCCTCCAGTAGCAAAAAGATTATGACTCACTGAAGGCTCAGACAGTGGCTAGCATTTTTTAAGTAATAAAGGCCTTTTATATTAAGGTATGTATATTGGTTTTTTTAGACCTAATGCTATTTCACACTTAAAAGATTACAGTATAGTGTAATCTTAACTTTTATATGCACTAGGAAGTCAAAAACCTCACATGACTTGCTTTATTGCACTGTTCGATTCATTGTGGTGAGTCTGGAACTGAACCCACCCCATCTCTGAGGTCTGCCTGCACTTGACTTATTCATCTGTTTTTGTCTTCCTTCACTAGAACATAAGCCATGTTTCCACAGTTCACCGATGCATAGCAAACAGCCTGCACTCAGTAAATTAAACACTTTTGACTGAATGAGTCAAGAAATCTATTTGAAGTTGGAATGGGGGAGCTCTGCTTGACCTTCCCTTGCCCTGATGATATTCATGGCAGAACACGTATGCGTATCCCCACGTGATCATGCCTGCCAAACCCCTTTTCTGGCAATCACCGAATCGCCTCTGGTTGTGATTCCCAGCTGTGAACTTTGCCCTTCCTTGCTTGGGGGCCCGGTGACTCTGGGCTGGGAACAAAAACCTAACGTTAATTGTATAACTCTCTAAAAACACTCTTTAAAGTACAAAGTCTCTCTAAAAATGTCTCCAGTCAGTAACATGCAGGTAACAAAAGACCGAAGGGCTCCCTGGGTGGCTCAGTGGTAAAGATGCGCCCTGCCAGTGCAAGAGATGTGAGTTTAGTCTCTGGGTCATGAAGATCCCTTGGTGGAGGAAATGGCAACCCATTCTAGTATTCTTGCCTGGGAGATCCCAGGGACAGAGGAGCCTGGTGGGCTACTGTCCCATGGACGGTGCCCAAAAAGGAGGTGGGCACAACTTAGCGACTAAACAACAACAGCAAAAGATGTATTAATACATCTCTGGTCAATAAAGTGTTAACAAATAGAGGGTATGGGGCAACTCTGTGTTGAGCAGATCCATCCACACCATTTTTCCTCCAGCATTTACTCACGTCACATTTCTGTGTCACATACTGGCAATTCTTGCAGTTATTTCATACCCTCCAGTAGCAAAAAGATTATGACTCACTGAAGGCTCAGACAGTGGCTAGCATTTTTTAAGTAATAAAGGCCTTTTATATTAAGGTATGTATATTGGTTTTTTTAGACCTAATGCTATTTCACACTTAAAAGATTACAGTATAGTGTAATCTTAACTTTTATATGCACTAGGAAGTCAAAAACCTCACATGACTTGCTTTATTGCACTGTTCGATTCATTGTGGTGAGTCTGGAACTGAACCCACCCCATCTCTGAGGTCTGCCTGCACTTGACTTATTCATCTGTTTTTGTCTTCCTTCACTAGAACATAAGCCATGTTTCCACAGTTCACCGATGCATAGCAAACAGCCTGCACTCAGTAAATTAAACACTTTTGACTGAATGAGTCAAGAAATCTATTTGAAGTTGGAATGGGGGAGCTCTGCTTGACCTTCCCTTGCCCTGATGATATTCATGGCAGAACACGTATGCGTATCCCCACGTGATCATGCCTGCCAAACCCCTTTTCTGGCAATCACCGAATCGCCTCTGGTTGTGATTCCCAGCTGTGAACTTTGCCCTTCCTTGCTTGCCAGGTGACTCTGGGCTGGGCAGCCGTTTCTTCAGGAGCTGTTCTTTGCAATCGGATCACATGGGTAATGTAACATTTAATTTTTTAAAAAATCTCTAAGTAAAGCTCTTGGTTAGAAATTAACTTGCTCAGATTCTTGGGTGTTCTTTGCTTTTAGCTTTCTGAGGTGTATTCCCTGGTAGGAGATAGTTCCCTGAGCTCTTGCAGTCCTCTGTCTGAATTTCTAGAGAAATGACTTCTAGATCGTCACCCTGTGAAGCTTAGGTTTGGTAAATTATGTTCTGAACAGTGGGCACCTTCTATAGTGTGGACAGAAGTCTAACTCTTCTTTTTTTAAAGGATTCTTTAATGTGTTTTGGAATGTCTCAAAACCAACTTGTTCTTCAGGCAAGAATCTTGTAAAAGTAACTGATATGCTAGAAATTGTCTAATAAAATGAAACCAAATGGAAGTGTGTCCTATGGCTGCTGTTACAAATGGTGTACATGTTGAGCTGTGCTGGTGTCAGAAAAGGACTAGAAATCAGATGACCTGGCTAGAGTTGTTCTGTGTAATTGATTATTTGGTTGACTTTTGCAAGCCACTCAGTGTCTCTAAAATACAGTTCTTGATTTGAAAAATGAAGACTCTAGACCACAATCTTCATTATATCCAAGCTAGATCCTTTCTAGCTTTAAAGCTCCTAACTAGATGCCTAATCACTTCGATCTTAACTTGAATACAGCTGGTTACTAGTACTGGGCCTCTGAGTAAGTTGGCTTCTTCAGAGCTCTAGCCTCTCAGTCTTTCAAAAAGAGATCAAGATAGTTTGTGTTTTTTCAAGGGCATTAAGAGAATTTTATTTGAATACACAAAGGTGAGCATATATTTTAGCTGTAGAATCCTGTGTTTATTAGAAGCAACGTCTTTATTGTGATTTCATGGCATTGTGCCAACAGACTGGTTAGATAAAAGGAAATGAAAAGTCATTACATATCATCCTGACAGTTTATAAATGGTACTTTTAAAATATATGAGTGTTACATCTCACTTTTGTTTTTTGTTTTTTTTTTTTTTTTGTAATTCCCATCTTAAGTTCTTGACTTGAGCTTGGGAAAGGGATTCAGACATAGCTTTCATTTTCAAAGGAGTATTTTCAAAGGAGTATTTCATGTCCCCGTTTTTAACCACTGAATTTTTTGTGGGTGTTTCTCCCTGGGATTCCTGGGGGAAGAGATCTTTTCATGCTTCTTCTGATCATATATCCATTCCTCCGTGGATGGTTATTAGCAGATAATACCTACAAAATCACAAATGTGTGAGTGGCTTATTGCAGGAGCAGCTGGCTGCTTTCTGGAAACTTACAGTTGATGGGCACCTGAGCGACACGGACTCACTCTTTAGAGATAAGCCTAATTAAAAATCTGGAGTCATTCATTTACCAGTTTGGCTCTTGAAAGCCATTTAGTATTAATATTGTTATCTCTGTCTTAATCTTTTTGTCCCTAATGAATAAACTATAAATTTGAATGACCAGAGGCTGAAGTTCCCTCCAGGGAGGGAAAAGGCATCATTTTATTAGGGTCAGTGACCCCACTGGCTTGACCCAGGTGGCTATGCAAAGGTTCAGAGCTCCATCAGGCAAGGGAAGGGGTGTGGCCTAAAGTCAGCAGACCCAGGAGGTTTGGTCTTGGCATCTGTGGCTGAGATAGCAGGATTGGGACCAGCTAACACACTAGCCACACTGGCAATAGGTTCCTGCCTTCTTACCCTCAGCCCACCCGCATCCCCATAGGCTTAATTTTAACTCTAGATAGTCTATAGGAAAGCAACATGTAGAGCTAGGAGTCAAGGTATGAACAAAGATCTTGAAATCCAGAAGACGTGGATTCCAGTCCTATTTTCAACACTTTCCAGCTGGCAAACCACTGGCCCATCTCTTCTTATCCAAACTTGGCAAAATAGGGACAGCAAAGCCTAACTTCCTGTCATGTCACAAAGATGCAGTCAGTGTGCAGACAGGAAGGTGGTTGGCAGATCATGACCGTCTTTAGAAGGGACCAGAGGGCACCCTCCCAAGAGAAGCTGGAGGTCTTTTCCTCTCCCTGTTGCTATGTTCTGACAAGGTGTGTTGTGTTCCTATCACGTGAAGGTGGGAGTGCGAAACGGAAGAAGTGAGCTGTTTGGCCTCAGGCCTCAGCCTTCTCTTGGAGCTCAGGCCTACTCACCTCTGTTTCCCAGTAGAGAAGGCTAAAGGAGTTAGTGAGGAAATGTTAGAGAGGCACTTGAGGGCTTTTAGCAACACTTCCACCAGGTAACGTTACACACATGTAACCACGTAACGTCAGCTGTTGAGAGCTGCATGGTTATGTTACTAATTGTTTTTTTTTTTTTTTTTTAATTAGTATTAAAGACTTGAACTAAAGTCCATTAAAAAAAAAGAAGAAGAAACCTATTATTGGGTATGCTTAAGGAAACAAGCAAAATATTTCTTTTAAAACTTTGTGTAAAATTGATGTACCCAGAATCCTCGTCTTGGCAGGCAGAAACACATCTAAACTGTTTTCCAAATTTACCAAGTGCTTGCCTGAATAGACAAGGAGCCTGGGGTATTTCTTGGAGGAGTGATGAGTTGTGAATCCCAATATGAGATTTGTGTTAAAAAAAAGAAGTCTGTTTAAAGAGGGAAAAGAAGTTTCTGACTGTTTGGCAAAACAGGTTATTTTTAAACGGAAGAAAAAAGAAGAATTGTGATGATTTCAAACAGTTTTGTGATTTTCTCTGTATGTGGGGCTTTCTTACATCTTACTAGCACAGGGACAAATTGAGATGCAAAAGGAATAAAAGACTGTCTCTACCCTCAGGTGGCCTTCATGCTCATCAAAGGACAAGATGGAGGTAGATCAGAAAGTGACAATGTATGCAAAGCAGACTGGATTATGGGAACGCTGTGATGTTGGGAGACAGGTGCAGTTGGGTTTTAGAAGAACTGGATTCACTTGGGGATTCATGTTTGTCAGTTCAGTGCCTCAGTTTCTACTTACTGAAAGGTAAACCTTCCCAGGCTGTAAAGATAAATGAGACGAGGCTTGTGGAAATTATTAACAAAGACACAGCGCATAGTAGTGTAATCATGAATGTGGTTCTATTTTTGTTTCTTTGTTTCTCTCTCTGTTTCATGCTCTATCACAAGGAGACATACAGGCTTGAAGGTCCTTTGGAATGCTGAAGGCAGTGACTAGTGTTTATGGAGAGGGACTGCCTTTGGTCTTTGAACTGGCCGGCTTCTGCTGATTCTTCCAGGGTCCACTCTGCTCTCCCTCCTCCTCATTTCCTTCCTCTGCTCTCCCTCCTCCTCATTTCCTTCCTCTGTGCAAATTGCATCCGTGGACTTCTTGGCCTCTTGGCCTCTTCTTGGAACTAGGCAATGCTGAGTTGAAGAGTTGGCAGGAGGGAGAGTGAAGAAGTCCATGTGTTTCGTTCAGCTTTTCGGCTTTCTACTTACTTTGGGCTTGATGTATCCTAGACTGAGTGCCACTGCTCCTTTTATGGCAACATTCTCTACTGAGTTTGCTCCCAGTTCTGGTCACCCTTCCCTTCTCTTACCCCTTCAAGCCTAAGAGAGGCACCAGTTCCACTATTCTGGTCCTGGAATCCTGGCCTGTCCTTCACTGTTTCCCTTCAACTCAGCCGGCCCTTGAACACATAATCTCTGTACTAACTCTTTGCAATTATACTATGCTGAGTTTGTCATCTGTTTCAGGATGGGACCTAAAAGAGTGGACTGGATTTGATTAGGTGAGGAGGTTTGGCATTGGGTAACAAGGGTGTGCTCTGGGGTCTATGACTAACCTAGTGTAGCCATGGTGTGTATTTCCTTTGAGGAGAATGGGATGGACTGAGCTGTGAATCTGGGCAGATGTGTTTGACTAGAGCATAAAGGTCAGGCTAACATATCAGACTTCATATCATAGCAGAGATAGTTTTTGGTGATGGTTTCCTGATTCATTTTAACAAGTGTCTATTCAAAAATCAGTAGGTGTATGGTGTAGCAAATTCCCCTTTTCTTCCAAACAGTGATATGCAAATGAACTAGAAGGAAGGGAAGGCAAACAATATGGAATGACTCTCTCATGTAGTACCAGACAATTTGCATGTATCATCTTATTTATTCTGCTCAGCAGCCATTAGGGGGAAGGTACAGACATTCCAGCTTCACAGAGGTACAAACAGATGCCCAAAGACTTCAACAGAGTTGGCAAAGGTCAAAAAACCGGATTCTATTTTTGTTTCTTTGTTTCTCTCTCTGTTTCATGCTCTATCACAAGGAGACATACAGGCTTGAAGGTCCTTTGGATCTGAAGGCAGTCAGTGTTTATGGAGAGGGACTGCCTTTGGTCTTTGAACTGGCCTTCTGCTGATTCTTCCAGGGTCCACTCTGCTCTCCCTCCTCCTCATTTCCTTCCTCTGCTCTCCCTCCTCCTCATTTCCTTCCTCTGTGCAAATTGCATCCGTGGACTTGGCCTCTTGGCCTCTTCTTGGAACTAGGCAATGCTGAGTTGAAGAGTTGGCAGGAGGGAGAGTGAAGAAGTCCATGTGTTTCGTTCAGCTTTTCGGCTTTCTACTTACTTTGGGCTTGATGTATCCTAGACTGAGTGCCACTGCTCCTTTTATGGCAACATTCTCTACTGAGTTTGCTCCCAGTTCTGGTCACCCTTCCCTTCTCTTACCCCTTCAAGCCTAAGAGAGGCACCAGTTCCACTATTCTGGTCCTGGAATCCTGGCCTGTCCTTCACTGTTTCCCTTCAACTCAGCCGGCCCTTGAACACATAATCTCTGTACTAACTCTTTGCAATTATACTATGCTGAGTTTGTCATCTGTTTCAGGATGGGACCTAAAAGAGTGGACTGGATTTGATTAGGTGAGGAGGTTTGGCATTGGGTAACAAGGGTGTGCTCTGGGGTCTATGACTAACCTAGTGTAGCCATGGTGTGTATTTCCTTTGAGGAGAATGGGATGGACTGAGCTGTGAATCTGGGCAGATGTGTTTGACTAGAGCATAAAGGTCAGGCTAACATATCAGACTTCATATCATAGCAGAGATAGTTTTTGGTGATGGTTTCCTGATTCATTTTAACAAGTGTCTATTCAAAAATCAGTAGGTGTATGGTGTAGCAAATTCCCCTTTTCTTCCAAACAGTGATATGCAAATGAACTAGAAGGAAGGGAAGGCAAACAATATGGAATGACTCTCTCATGTAGTACCAGACAATTTGCATGTATCATCTTATTTATTCTGCTCAGCAGCCATTAGGGGGAAGGTACAGACATTCCAGCTTCACAGAGGTACAAACAGATGCCCAAAGACTTCAACAGAGTTGGCAAAGGTCACAAAACTGGCACTTAGTGAAGCTGTAATTTGAAATCTCAAGGCCAGTGAGTGAGATGGTGATGTTCGTGAATCTCCAGCATCGTCTGCTGTAAGATAGGAGGCGCGATGCAGTTGAGAGTTCAGATAAGAGGTACGGGTAAGAACAGCAGAGTGTGAGCTTCGGGCCGTTTGTTACAACCCCACCCCAGGAAGAAGGAGTGCTACATTGTAAGGCCACGCACAGCAGGAATTTCTGCAGAAGGAGTTTCTCTAGAATCTCGGAGTAACAACGTGGTATCCCAGACGCTGGAGTGTGATTTCATAACAGGAAAGATCCTGGGTATTTCTCAGGGATCCAGTCAACTCATTCCAAATGCACAAGACTTTGTTGACTCCTTGCCATTGGGCACTCTGTTTCTACCTCTATGGAGAATGATTTCCATCTCTTCCCTAACTGTACATATATTTCTCTATCTGGTGGCTTCTGCCAGCCTTTACTTCTGCTAATGCCTGACTTCTGCTCCGTCTCCCCTTGCTGCCTCAGAGCTTCTCCACATGCAGCTTTTCACTTCTGGCCCTGTTACTTCTGGACAGAATCTGTACCAATTCAAATTCTTGGGAGAGAGAATATGCCTATCTTATCTTCATATGACCAATCTGGATCAAACCGTTCCTGTGAGGCCAAATTGTGACTCTGATCATCCAGTGAGTTATCCTTGGATAAGGGATGGACTTAGCCAAAGCTATGGTTTTCCCATTAGTCATATATGGACTTGAGAGTTGGACCATAGGAAGGCTGAGTGCTGAAGAATTGATGCTTTCAAAATGTGGTGTTGGAGAAGACTCTTGAGAGTCTCTTGAACTGCAAGGAGATCAAATATCAATCCTAAAGGAAATCAACCCTGACTATTCATTGGAAGGACTAATGCTGAAGCTGAAGCTCCAGTACTTTGGCTATCTGATGTGAAGAGCCAACCCACTGGAAAAGACCCTGATGCTGGGAAGATTGAAGGCAAAAGGGGTTGGAAGAGGGTGAGATGGTTAGATGGCATCACCAACTCAATGGACATGAATCTGAGAAAATTCTGGCAGATAGTGGACAGGAAATCCCGGCAGACTACAATCTATACACAGAGTCAGACATGACTTAGGGAATGAATAGCAACAAAGAATGGACTCTGTGAAGCTGGAAAGTTTGTACCTTACCCTAATCATCACTAAGCTGGGACTCAAATTAGGGAGTGGACATTTTCAGGAAGGGACATTCTGTCTGTTCTGATCCATCTTCTGGCCCCAAGGATTCCAGCCCAAATGCAGAATACAGACAAGATCTCTCTGACCTCATTAGTTCAAAAGTCCAGATTCCCATTGTCCAAATTATCTAAATCATATGCCAGTGATTAGGGCATGGGTGGCTTTGGGAGGTGGGGCATTTTTCTGCCTAACTCCAGTACTTACCACTATTGTTAAGCATCTTACATAGATTATGTCATTTAATACATTCATTGTATGTGGTGAGTATTCTCAGTATTTTGCGGTGGACATGTTCAGATGGTAGGAGATTCAATAACAGGCCCAATCATGTGGGGCCAGGGAATGGGTCATGCGGGCCTGAAAGCATGTGAGTTCTCTTTACTGTTAGGTCTGTGCTTCCCTACTATGTTGCTGCATATTTGGGTTGCTTGGGGAGATTTTAAGCATCCCAGTACCCAGGTGGCATCTCACAACAGTTAATTAGAACCCTGGAGTGGGAACCAAAAGTAAATAGTCTTTCCAGCCTCTGAGTTCAGTTCAGTTGCTCAGTCATGTCCAACTCTTTCCAACTCCATGGACCACAGCACTTGAGGCTTCCCTGTCCTTCACCATCTCCTGGAGCCCGCTAAAACTCATGTCCACTGTGCAGCAAAGCTTGGAGTCTCTTCCCTGCATTGCTTACTTATCACTAGAG
The DNA here is from genome assembly GCA_022376925.1 of Tragulus kanchil. NCBI lineage: Eukaryota > Metazoa > Chordata > Mammalia > Artiodactyla > Tragulidae > Tragulus > Tragulus kanchil. The sequence goes on from JAIOJX010000032.1 coordinate 100,019,274, forward strand.
GCCACTGCTCCAGAGGAAGGGTGTATGTGGTCCGGGAAGCCTTCCCTATAGAGGGGAGCTTGAGCTGACAGTCGAAGGTGTGTGAGTATAACCATGAGGAGGGCGTGGCGTCCGGAGGAGACAGCTTTCCATGGGGGCGATTTGCTTGGTATTTGCTGAGTGTGATGGAATTTTTAACTTTCCATGAGACGGTTCACATAAATTCATTCACAAATGAGGAAACCAGGGGAAACAAGAGCTCCTTTGTCAGAGCATCCGTCCCCATTTACAGCTTGAGCAAAATACAGTCCCATGGTTATCAGTGTTGTGGATATGTTTTGTGAGTGAGATAATTGTGGAAATTGAGTTGCTTCCCGTCAAATATGGATCCTTTTGTGGAGAAAATGTGAGCTCTTGATACAGTAATTGACATTTTCAGGAAGGGACATTCTGTCTGTTCTGATCCATCTTCTGGCCCCAAGGATTCCAGCCCAAATGCAGAATACAGACAAGATCTCTCTGACCTCATTAGTTCAAAAGTCCAGATTCCCATTGTCCAAATTATCTAAATCATATGCCAGTGATTAGGGCATGGGTGGCTTTGGGAGGTGGGGCATTTTTCTGCCTAACTCCAGTACTTACCACTATTGTTAAGCATCTTACATAGATTATGTCATTTAATACATTCATTGTATGTGGTGAGTATTCTCAGTATTTTGCGGTGGACATGTTCAGATGGTAGGAGATTCAATAACAGGCCCAATCATGTGGGGCCAGGGAATGGGTCATGCGGGCCTGAAAGCATGTGAGTTCTCTTTACTGTTAGGTCTGTGCTTCCCTACTATGTTGCTGCATATTTGGGTTGCTTGGGGAGATTTTAAGCATCCCAGTACCCAGGTGGCATCTCACAACAGTTAATTAGAACCCTGGAGTGGGAACCAAAAGTAAATAGTCTTTCCAGCCTCTGAGTTCAGTTCAGTTGCTCAGTCATGTCCAACTCTTTCCAACTCCATGGACCACAGCACTTGAGGCTTCCCTGTCCTTCACCATCTCCTGGAGCCCGCTAAAACTCATGTCCACTGTGCAGCAAAGCTTGGAGTCTCTTCCCTGCATTGCTTACTTATCACTAGAGGCCACTGCTCCAGAGGAAGGGTGTATGTGGTCCGGGAAGCCTTCCCTATAGAGGGGAGCTTGAGCTGACAGTCGAAGGTGTGTGAGTATAACCATGAGGAGGGCGTGGCGTCCGGAGGAGACAGCTTTCCATGGGGGCGATTTGCTTGGTATTTGCTGAGTGTGATGGAATTTTTAACTTTCCATGAGACGGTTCACATAAATTCATTCACAAATGAGGAAACCAGGGGAAACAAGAGCTCCTTTGTCAGAGCATCCGTCCCCATTTACAGCTTGAGCAAAATACAGCCCCACGGTTATCAGTGTTGTGGATATGTTTTGTGAGTGAGATAATTGTGGAAATTGAGTTGCTTCCCGTCAAATATGGATCCTTTTGTGGAGAAAATGTGAGCTCTCCGTGTATCCCATTTTACAGTAATTGAAATTGGACTGGCAAGTCATTAGCAAAGCAAAGGAAGATGATGGGCTTCTTTTTTTTTTTCCCCCAAAGGAAGGTGGAAAAAAAGTGAATGTTTGAGAAGAGGGAGAAGAATTAAAATCAGTGATGGGAAGGAACATGCCCATCCCTTGCCTCTTTGGGCAAGGAGAGGGTGGAATCTGCGCTGAGACCTCCCCCCCGCCCCCCAGAGGGCCACCAGTGGGAAGGTGTCCCTGTGATCAGGACAAGCACTGAGATGTGGACCATCTAGGTATGAGCCTCTGCCCAGGGCCACCCTGGGAACCAGGCTGCATGGGGATATCTGTCACTTACCCAGCTCTCCATCCGCAGATGTTGGCTTGTGGGGTTCTCTTCCCCACCGTCAACTTTGAAGATAATGAAATGCAGCTTATGGAAAGGAGAGTCAATAACAGCATTATATATTTTAGGTAAATCAGCAGGTGAAGCTGCCAAATGCTTCACTTGTTTATTTAAAGTCTGCTTCACCGGGAGGGCCTCATTAAATACTTGTCTTTTCTTCTTGCAAGACCCCAGGGAAGAGCAATAGTTTCAAGTTACTCAGACACACGGTGGAGGAAATGGAGATGAGAGTAGAGGGCGTTCAGTCTCCGAGAGCACATGGGCAGCGTGCCCCGCCAGGCCCTGGGCTGGTGGGTTTCAAATGAGGACAGACGTTGGCTAAAAAGTGAGGTAATGAGGGAGGTACAGTTTTAGGACTAGTGCTGGGAAACAGGCAAGAAGGCCCCCTGAGGCCACTTCCGGTCCCTGGGACAGGGTGGAGCAGTCACCAGTCTCTCTCTGTACCTTTCCCAGGTAGTCCAGGGCCTGCTGTGGCAGTGAAAGTGTCAGTTGTTCCGTCCTGTCCGAGTTTATGCAGCCCCATGGACTCTAGCCCTCCAGCCTCCTTTCTCCATGGGATTCTCTAGGCAAGACTACTGGAGTGGGTAACCATTCCCTTCTCCAGGAGATCTCCTCGACCCAGGGATCAAACCCAGATCTCCTGCTCTACAGGCAGATTCCTTACCGTCTGAGCCAGCAGGGAAGGCTTGGCGCTTAGAAATGTATGGGAAGGAACATAATTTGATTGACAGAATCAATAACTTGATGGCTACATACTAAAGGCATTAGGGATATTCACTTTTTTACTATTTCTTCCTGAAAATCCATTTATCTAGGACATCTTTGAAAAGAAAGATTGGAGAGCATTAGCTTTTAATCTCAGCAACTCTGTTGATGCAGGCAGTCTCCCCACTGGTCCCCTTGTCCCCGCTGTCATTGGTCTCTAGCCCCAGAGTGATCCTGGGTTAGCCTCATCTCAAACGAACTGAGCTGTGTCACCACCACCCTGTTCAGTAACTGCAGTGGCCCCTGTCACCACCCACTAATGAATCAATTTGAAGTTCGCACCTGACAGCAGCACATACATTTTTAGACATAAAAATGTATACACACATGCTATTGTGAATCTGCCTGCTATTTTTAGATTAAAATAATTTTAAGTAGATTATTACAGAGGTTGATGTCTTCACTCCAGTGGATTTTCTTCAATCCTGCTTGGACGCCTACTCCCTGGAAGGGGGCCTCATTAAATACTTGTCTTTTCTTCTTGCAAGACCCCAGGGAAGAGCAATAGTTTCAAGTTACTCAGACACACGGTGGAGGAAATGGAGATGAGAGTAGAGGGCGTTCAGTCTCCGAGAGCACATGGGCAGCGTGCCCCGCCAGGCCCTGGGCTGGTGGGTTTCAAATGAGGACAGACGTTGGCTAAAAAGTGAGGTAATGAGGGAGGTACAGTTTTAGGACTAGTGCTGGGAAACAGGCAAGAAGGCCCCCTGAGGCCACTTCCGGTCCCTGGGACAGGGTGGAGCAGTCACCAGTCTCTCTCTGTACCTTTCCCAGGTAGTCCAGGGCCTGCTGTGGCAGTGAAAGTGTCAGTTGTTCCGTCCTGTCCGAGTTTATGCAGCCCCATGGACTCTAGCCCTCCAGCCTCCTTTCTCCATGGGATTCTCTAGGCAAGACTACTGGAGTGGGTAACCATTCCCTTCTCCAGGAGATCTCCTCGACCCAGGGATCAAACCCAGATCTCCTGCTCTACAGGCAGATTCCTTACCGTCTGAGCCAGCAGGGAAGGCTTGGCGCTTAGAAATGTATGGGAAGGAACATAATTTGATTGACAGAATCAATAACTTGATGGCTACATACTAAAGGCATTAGGGATATTCACTTTTTTACTATTTCTTCCTGAAAATCCATTTATCTAGGACATCTTTGAAAAGAAAGATTGGAGAGCATTAGCTTTTAATCTCAGCAACTCTGTTGATGCAGGCAGTCTCCCCACTGGTCCCCTTGTCCCCGCTGTCATTGGTCTCTAGCCCCAGAGTGATCCTGGGTTAGCCTCATCTCAAACGAACTGAGCTGTGTCACCACCACCCTGTTCAGTAACTGCAGTGGCCCCTGTCACCACCCACTAATGAATCAATTTGAAGTTCGCACCTGACAGCAGCACATACATTTTTAGACATAAAAATGTATACACACATGCTATTGTGAATCTGCCTGCTATTTTTAGATTAAAATAATTTTAAGTAGATTATTACAGAGGTTGATGTCTTCACTCCAGTGGATTTTCTTCAATCCTGCTTGGACGGCCTACTCCCTGGTTTTGAAGGCTGTGGGGTATACAGACTGCCCATTTTATAGATGAAGACATTGAAACTCAGACTGGTTTGGTAGCTTAAGTGAGTGGGAGAGTCAGGCAGGATTCCAACCCAGCCCCCAGTTTATTGCTTTGAGGTTCTGCTGCTTATTGATACTTTTTTGTAAAATCAGAGGTGAAGATTTTAGAGGTTGGCTACATGTTGGGACCCACGTATTAAAAACACTAATGGAACTATTTTAAGCTTACACACATTTTATCCGATCCTCTATTCATTTATGTAATGAATTTTCATGCTGCAGTAAATACTCAGTGAAACTGTGTGATCCATTAGTTAAATGAAATGTTTCTAAGTATGCCATGTTGCTGTCACATAAATTTCTTTAATATTGCTGAAATCTGTTTCTGACTCTGGGAGCTTTGAGTTTGATGAAAAAGACACCTTCTGTTCCTCCTGTCGCACCTTACTGAAGGCTGACTGATACCTGAGTAATCACAGTGCCTGCCTTCTGGAGTGGAACATTCTATTTCCCCAAAGTACTCACATAACTTTCATTTATTCCTGTTTATTTAATCTCATGAATTGCAAGCAAGCATTATCCCATTTTTAAGATGAGTAAACTAATGGAGCATCTTGTTTTTTAAAATTCTGGATCTGCACTAGAAATGCTAGACCACCAAGACAGCTTATATAGCAAGATCCCAATGGTTTAACTTTCAACTAAGAAGTTAAAAGAAAAGCATACTTTTTCAGAGAGAGTTTAAAACAGCTTGAGTCATTGTTTTGACTCTCTTCAAAAATACTGATGCTATTATGCTTTTGTATTATACCCTCAGCATAAGTTAAGGGACATTGAAAATACCCTATTTGAGTCTTTTTTTTTTTTTTTTAATAGAGGCAATGCGGATATTAATGTCCTTGGGACCATATGCTGTTGATATTTTTTTAAAATTCATTTTATTTATCTATTTATTTTCATCTATCATTATTATTTGGCTTGTGTGGGCCTCCCCATTGCCTCTATTGTTGCAGAATACTGGCTCTGGGTGCATGCGCTCCAGATCACTGCCTCATAATTAGGGATTTTCCGAGGTCAAGGATCGAACCAGTGCCTCTTGTATTGCAGGGTGGACTCTACCCACTGGACAGCCAGGGAAGCCCTACAGTGTTGATTTTATGAAAGCCTGTAGGCCCTTTTCATTCTTTATTTCTGGTTAAAGGTTATTTGAGCATGACCTTTGTGGAATGTATAACCGATCGTATTTCCTTCTTCACTTTGACCTCTAGGACTCTCAGATTATAGCTTATCTTCTTCAAGAAGGTTGTTTCTAGTATCCTTTATTTGCTTCTGCTTGTACCTTCATTTTGAATTCTTTGTTCCCATTCACTCCCATTTTCCACATTCGATCCTCTATTCTTTTATGTTGTTTCTGAGAATACTGTAAATTGATCCATTAGTTAAATGAAATGTTTCTAAGTATGCCATGTTGCTGTCACATAAATTTCTTTAATATTGCTGAAATCTGTTTCTGACTCTGGGAGCTTTGAGTTTGATGAAAAAGACACCTTCTGTTCCTCCTGTCGCACCTTACTGAAGGCTGACTGATACCTGAGTAATCACAGTGCCTGCCTTCTGGAGTGGAACATTCTATTTCCCCAAAGTACTCACATAACTTTCATTTATTCCTGTTTATTTAATCTCATGAATTGCAAGCAAGCATTATCCCATTTTTAAGATGAGTAAACTAATGGAGCATCTTGTTTTTTAAAATTCTGGATCTGCCCTAGAAATGCTAGACCACCAAGACAGCTTATATAGCAAGATCCCAATGGTTTAACTTTCAACTAAGAAGTTAAAAGAAAAGCATACTTTTTCAGAGAGAGTTTAAAACAGCTTGAGTCATTGTTTTGACTCTCTTCAAAAATACTGATGCTATTATGCTTTTGTATTATACCCTCAGCATAAGTTAAGGGACATTGAAAATACCCTATTTGAGTCTTTTTTTTTTTTTTTTAATAGAGGCAATGCGGATATTAATGTCCTTGGGACCATATGCTGTTGATATTTTTTTAAAATTCATTTTATTTATCTATTTATTTTCATCTATCATTATTATTTGGCTTGTGTGGGCCTCCCATTGCCTCTATTGTTGCAGAATACTGGCTCTGGGTGCATGCGCTCCAGATCACTGCCTCATAATTAGGGATTTTCCGAGGTCAAGGATCGAACCAGTGCCTCTTGTATTGCAGGGTGGACTCTACCCACTGGACAGCCAGGGAAGCCCTACAGTGTTGATTTTATGAAAGCCTGTAGGCCCTTTTCATTCTTTATTTCTGGTTAAAGGTTATTTGAGCATGACCTTTGTGGAATGTATAACCGATCGTATTTCCTTCTTCACTTTGACCTCTAGGACTCTCAGATTATAGCTTATCTTCTTCAAGAAGGTTGTTTCTAGTATCCTTTATTTGCTTCTGCTTGTACCTTCATTTTGAATTCTTTGTTCCCATTCACTCCCATTTTCCACATTCATTAATTTTATCCTTTTCTAGTGAATGACTTTATATAAAACTTCCTATAAGCTGCCTGACTTCTTTATTTTCTTTTTTTTTTTTTTTTTAATTTATTTATTTATTTATTTATTTATTTTTGTACATGTATGTTCCCAGATCAATCAGATGCATATCCCTTGGCCCTCCCCCCACCCAGGTTCCCCCCCCCATCCCTCCAGACACTTCTTTATTTTCATAATGTTAGGTGAACATAATCAATAAATGACATAATGAACATAAGGTCCAGAGAGATCTCCTACATCTGAGATTTTTCCGTGCTTTCTTGATACACAAAACTGTGGCAAAACAGCCTGGATTCGGTGTACAGTGAGGCTGTTGACCTGTCTACTTTGTGGCCTTCAGAGTTTTAAAGTCAGGATGTGTTCTATCAATGTAGCATCATTCTGGAAGGGTTTGGTCTAAGCAAATGATGGCCCTGCTGTGAGGATGGTGGTACTTTATCAGTGGAGAGAGATATAGTATCTTCAAATATCATTCTGCTAAAGGTTTTATATCCTTTGCACTTCTGACACCTAGGCAGAATTAAACAAATGTTTTCACTGGGCTCACAAAACCTTGCTCTTTCCTATTTTCTTGATCCTGAAAAGAGCGATTGTATGGAATGAGCAAATTTTGGGCAGTTTCCAAATGGACTATATCAGATCTGTTAGCCTTTGACATATTAAAAAAAAATAGAAAAAGTATTGCTAGTTTAAAGTCACAGTCCTCAGGATAGAGAGGGAGATGGTCCAACAAGGCTGACTTTTGACCCTTCCACAGTGTGGGGATTTCACTGCCTCATAATTAGGGATTTTCCGAGGTCAAGGATCGAACCAGTGCCTCTTGTATTGCAGGGTGGACTCTACCCACTGGACAGCCAGGGAAGCCCTACAGTGTTGATTTTATGAAAGCCTGTAGGCCCTTTTCATTCTTTATTTCTGGTTAAAGGTTATTTGAGCATGACCTTTGTGGAATGTATAACCGATCGTATTTCCTTCTTCACTTTGACCTCTAGGACTCTCAGATTATAGCTTATCTTCTTCAAGAAGGTTGTTTCTAGTATCCTTTATTTGCTTCTGCTTGTACCTTCATTTTGAATTCTTTGTTCCCATTCACTCCCATTTTCCACATTCATTAATTTTATCCTTTTCTAGTGAATGACTTTATATAAAACTTCCTATAAGCTGCCTGACTTCTTTATTTTCTTTTTTTTTTTTTTTTTAATTTATTTATTTATTTATTTATTTATTTTTGTACATGTATGTTCCCAGATCAATCAGATGCATATCCCTTGGCCCTCCCCCCACCCAGGTTCCCCCCCCCATCCCTCCAGACACTTCTTTATTTTCATAATGTTAGGTGAACATAATCAATAAATGACATAATGAACATAAGGTCCAGAGAGATCTCCTACATCTGAGATTTTTCCGTGCTTTCTTGATACACAAAACTGTGGCAAAACAGCCTGGATTCGGTGTACAGTGAGGCTGTTGACCTGTCTACTTTGTGGCCTTCAGAGTTTTAAAGTCAGGATGTGGTCTATCAATGTAGCATCATTCTGGAAGGGTTTGGTCTAAGCAAATGATGGCCCTGCTGTGAGGATGGTGGTACTTTATCAGTGGAGAGAGATATAGTATCTTCAAATATCATTCTGCTAAAGGTTTTATATCCTTTGCACTTCTGACACCTAGGCAGAATTAAACAAATGTTTTCACTGGGCTCACAAAACCTTGCTCTTTCCTATTTTCTTGATCCTGAAAAGAGCGATTGTATGGAATGAGCAAATTTTGGGCAGTTTCCAAATGGACTATATCAGATCTGTTAGCCTTTGACATATTAAAAAAAAATAGAAAAAGTATTGCTAGTTTAAAGTCACAGTCCTCAGGATAGAGAGGGAGATGGTCCAACAAAGGCTGACTTTGGCTACGTAATTGGTGCTATCGACCAGGGTTCTTGGCCACCTTAATCAATAGAAATTGATCAGAGGCCAGACGAGAAATCCAGGCAAAGCTTTATTGGGGCACCTGCTGCAGCAGTGGGGAGTGAGAACAAAAACAGGACCCCTTTCTGGCTGGCTCCCCAAGGGGGCAAGCTTGTTCCTCATATGGGGTAGGGGTGTGTCCAGGGATTGGGCTGGGCAGATGGTTTAGGTGTTTGTCCGCCTCTTAGGTGGTGTGTGCAGGGGGCATGCACAGTACCTTGCTTTTTGTATTTTGTTGTTCCCGGAGAGGTGTGTCCAGATGCAGGCATCACAGCACTGAAGCAAAGGGTCCCGGGTCCCAAGCCTGTCTCTAAAGGAGGCTAAACTGATCTCTGGAGGCAATAGCTGAAAAGTCTTAGGGGGCAGTTCCTGTCTTGGAGACAAATCTGGAGGTCCAGTGCTCAGGAAGAGAGAGACCTGTTTGAAACAGCCTTGGTCCAGAGACGTGGTGTCAAGTCAAGCATGCCAGGCAGATACGGGATGAAGTTGGAGTCTGTAATAAGAACTGACAGCCATATACTAATTTTATTTTATTTTTTTAAGATTTATTTATTTATTTATTTTGGTGGGGGTGGAGGTGGGGGTGGGGAGGGAGGGGAGCAGGCGGGCCACTTCTATTGGTCTTTCATTTGTCTGTTTTCATCCATCTTTGTACTTTGGCCCCTGTGGGCCTCCCATCGCGGTGGCCTCTGTTGTCGCAGAGCACCGGCTCTGAGCGCATACGCTCCAGAGCTCCGGCTCGGTGATTGGACACATCGGTCCAGCCGCTCCGCGGCACGTGGGATCTTCCCAGGCCAGGGATCAAACCGGCGCCCCTTGCACTGCAAGGCGGTGTCCTTACCCACTGGACCACCAGGGAAGCCCCGAGATAATTGTTTATCCCTACAAAAGGAAACAAGATAGACCAACCAGGAAAGAAGGAAGCTGTTTCTTTCCTTGGGAACGTCCTGGGTTTTAAAATGACAACATCACCAGGCAGAGAGACATGCCAGAGGGTCAGAAGGTCATACTTCTCAGATTAGCTTTTTACTTAATTTCTGCACATGCAAGCATATGAATGCTTTACGTCTCAGAAAAATTAACAGCAATGAGAAGTGGGGAAAGGCTAAAACTGGAAGTGGGCTGAAACAAATACCTCCAATTGTATTTCAAAGGAGCATCATAAACACAATCGCTGAAGGGGTGGGAGAGAAATAATATGAATAATTTACAAGCACAGAATTTAACTGTTTACACTCCACCTTGAACAGGACCAGGGCAGGGAGATCTGCAAACCTCAAACTCTTTTAGTAGGCCTTTTGGGGTAGTCTTATTGGCAAAGCAATTATGAAACTATTTTAGCTGTATTATGAACATGCATGCTAAGTCACTTCAGTCATGTCTGACTCTTTGTGACCCATGGGATTGGTCTAAAAAGTAAATTCTTTAATGTTCTTGGGAGACAAGACTTTCCCTATTCAAGGATAAACATTAAAATTTGGAAAGGGGGAGGGCAGGAGAGCGCTGTGGGGACAGTTAGGAAATTGGAGATTTCAGGGTATAAACTCATGGTTTATAAAATAAATGTGCATCTGATGTGGCTGTGTGTATGCACATGTTTATATGCATATATTTCCTAGCCCTGTCTACTGAACAGGTCTAGAAGTGAAGATACCCTAGTGACAATGTGACACCTTAATACCCATGTTTTAGTTTCTACTCTTAGTAAAAGGACCTCGAGTTTCTAGAAGTGGGTGACTTCAGAGCCAGGGAAGAACAGATACAAGATGAGCCCAACAGATCTGGTTGTCCCAGAAAGTCAGTAAATATGGAATCCAAGAAGCCACTGTTGGGACTTCCTGGTTTCCCAGTGGTTAGGACCCTGCACTTCCACTGCAGGAAGCCATTGCTAAGTCTTAAAGTGTCTTCTCATTCGTTGCCTCTATGTGCAAGGGGAAAAAGTCTGTGATTATATAATGGAGACACTGAACAACCCCTCACCTAGGTTATCAAAATTAATATGACCAGAGATGAGCAGATGGGGATCAGGTGATATCCTGAGAAGATCACATCACTAACATGCAGTACCCTGGCCAGAAATCTAATGAGAATATGCTTACAAAAATATGGAGAAAAGTCTCTTCTTCAAAAATGACATAACCAAAGATAGACTATGAAAATATGGTAGATGAAAAAAAAACAAAAGAGACCCAACAACTCAATGAACTACTGGATCCTCTTTATTGGAGAAAAAAGAAATGCTACAAAGGGAATTAGAGAGTCAGCCAACAAGTTGAATATAGATGGCAAATTAGGTCAAAATACTGTATCAAGGCTAAATTTATTTTACTTGATAACTTTCCTCTGGTTACATAAGAGAACATACCTCTTCTTAGGGAATACACACCAATTTAGGTATAAAGGGTTAAGCTAGGTGCACCATCCAAACAATTCAGGAAAAACAACCCACATACATGTATATATAGTATGTACAGCATGTGAATTGTGTATCTATGGATAGACACACAAGACAGAATATACAAATGATAACTCAAATGTGACAAAATATTGGAAGGTGAGTCTAAGTAAAGCAGGTGGGGTAGTTTTTGTACAGTCTCATACTTTTTACTGTAACTCTGAAAATATCCCCAAATTTAAAAATTAAAAAAAAAAAAAAAAAGCCTAGCTCAGACCATAGGTATGCATGCAACAAAGCCAATTCTGGCGTCACTTTCCTTTTAAAAAGTTCAGACACAATTCCAGCTCCCTGGATGGCATGTTTTTTAATTCCCAAGGCTAGCTGGGTTTAAAATTAGTGTATGGGGCTTCCCTGGTGGGTAAAAGGACACTGCCTTGCAGTGCAAGGGGCGCCGGTTCGATCCCTGGCCTGGGAGGATCCCACGTGCCGCGGAGAGGCTGGACCAATGTGTCCAATTACCGAGCCAGAGCTCTGGAGCGCATGCGCTCAGAGCCGGTGCTCTGTGACAACAGAGGCCACCGTGATGGGAGGCCCACACGGGCCAAAGAACAAAGATGGATGAAAATAGAGAAATAAAAGACCAATAGAAGTGGCCCGCCTGCTCCCTTCCCTCCCCACCCCACCCCCACCAAAATAAATAAATAAATCTTTAAAAAAAACAAACAAACAATTATGTCTCCTCCTCTCTTATATGAAGACTTGCATGCTGTAGATTGATGCCCGGATCTCATTGATCTTCCAAATCTTATACTCTTGGTGGTCTTCCCATTTTACTGATGTGAAATCGGAGGCTCCATGTTTGTACTGCTGCGAACCTTTATGGCTTGTTGATAAAGGGCCTGTTTTCAGTGCTTTATACTTTGGATGAAATTGATTAAGATTAGGCATCAGGCAGTGGCAGATACAATTTTAATCCATGAAATTTCTGCCCTCTCAAACCCTCAAACCCCTACTTCTTGGAAGTCTACCTTTTCATCTGTTTTTTTTCTTTTTAACAAAAAAACATTTATTTATTTATTTATTTTGGGGGTGGGGCGGGCCACTTCCATTGGTCTTTCATCTGTCGGTTTTTCATCCATCTTTGTTCTTTGGCCCATGTGGGCCTCCCATCATGGTGGCCTCTGTTGTCACAGAGCACCGGCTCTGAGCGCATGCGCCCTAGAGCTCTGGCTCGGTAATTGGACACATCGGTCCAACCGCTCCGCGGCATGTGGGATCTTCCCAGGCCAGGGATCGAACCGGCGCCCCTTGCACTGCAAGGCGGTGTCCCCACTCACTGGACCACCAGGGGGAGTCCTTCATCTGATTTTTAAGGTTGGATTGTCCCTTCAGATTGGAATTTTCAGTGTCTTAGAAGCTCCTGCAATGGTTGGGAAGGTTGTTTTTAACTTTCTGTTTTTCCTTTTTAAAATTGAGATGAAATTCATGCAACATGGGACTAACCATTTTAATGTGCACAATGCAGTGGCACTTCTTCTATTCATGTTGTTCAGCCATCACCACCAGCTAGTTCCAAAACACTTAGTCTCCCCCAGAGGGAACTCTGTAACCATTAGTCACCCCCCATCCCCTGCTTCCCCTAGAACCTGGCAGCCATTGGACTACTTCCTGTCTCTCTATGGTTTTATATATTTTGCGTATTTTGGAGGTAAATGGAATCATACAGTAAGTGACCTTTTGTGTCTTAACTTCTTTCACTTGGCGTGTTGTTTGCTGGGTGCATGCACCTGTAGCCCGTATCAACACTTCATTTGATTTTATGGCTGGATAATATTCCAATGTGTGGATAGACCACATTTTTGTTAATCCAGTCTCCAGATGATGGACACCTCCCCGGGAGTGGGGTCCTTGAGTGAAGCTGGGGAGAAGAGTGGCTGGTATCTTGCCTTGTGCTCTGTAACCTTCTAGCCATGTGACTGTGAACAAGCTACTAAACTGACTTGAGCCTCCATTTCCTCACTTGTCAAGTGAACATAATAATGGTATGTACTCTTCAAGTGATTAGATAAGGATAAGTGAGGGATTGGATAAGATAATAATATATGAGAAGTATAGTACCCTGAAACTCTTAAACATTAGCTGTCCCAACTTTGGATTGTATGAGGATGGGTGGGAAGGTGAGAGAACAGAAATGTGTGTTATAGTAGGTATGTTAGCGTATGTTTGTTCTGCTGTAGCTACTCAAACCTTTGTGCTTTGTTTTAAAAAAAAGGCCTCTCTGTTTTCTCTGCTTTGTGGTTTGCTGTTTTTGCACCCCATCCTTGTCTACCCCTCATCACTGAACGTGAAATTTTACGTTTATAAGCAGTTCAGTAGACAGAATGTCTGTAGTGGAATGTTACATAATTCACATTTAGATTTGAAGAGCTCATTATAAAAAACCTGACACACTTCAGGAATATTAAATTACTGCAGATTGTGTGGAGCAAAGAAACATTATTGAAGCATTTCAAAATTCTAGGCAAGCCTGAATTTAACTGATAGGGTTTCACAGCTTTTACTGGGGAAAAATAATTTAAGTTGTCACATGATTTCTGGCCCTAGAGGACTTTAATCTCCTTAATTACAAAGAAACGAATTTCCTAAATAATTTGGAGCTACTTCATAGCATTTGCTCAACCTCTGGCTTTTGGCAAATTAAAGGGAACGCTGGGTCCTGGCCACAGAATGTTCTCTTCTTACTGTAGCTTCCTCATGCATGTTTTTGTTAGAGATGACGCTGGTTTCTTTCTTTATTTATATGCGTATGTACTTCCTGTCTCTCTATGGTTTTATATATTTTGCGTATTTTGGAGGTAAATGGAATCATACAGTAAGTGACCTTTTGTGTCTTAACTTCTTTCACTTGGCGTGTTGTTTGCTGGGTGCATGCACCTGTAGCCCGTATCAACACTTCATTTGATTTTATGGCTGGATAATATTCCAATGTGTGGATAGACCACATTTTTGTTAATCCAGTCTCCAGATGATGGACACCTCCCCGGGAGTGGGGTCCTTGAGTGAAGCTGGGGAGAAGAGTGGCTGGTATCTTGCCTTGTGCTCTGTAACCTTCTAGCCATGTGACTGTGAACAAGCTACTAAACTGACTTGAGCCTCCATTTCCTCACTTGTCAAGTGAACATAATAATGGTATGTACTCTTCAAGTGATTAGATAAGGATAAGTGAGGGATTGGATAAGATAATAATATATGAGAAGTATAGTACCCTGAAACTCTTAAACATTAGCTGTCCCAACTTTGGATTGTATGAGGATGGGTGGGAAGGTGAGAGAACAGAAATGTGTGTTATAGTAGGTATGTTAGCGTATGTTTGTTCTGCTGTAGCTACTCAAACCTTTGTGCTTTGTTTTAAAAAAAAGGCCTCTCTGTTTTCTCTGCTTTGTGGTTTGCTGTTTTTGCACCCCATCCTTGTCTACCCCTCATCACTGAACGTGAAATTTTACGTTTATAAGCAGTTCAGTAGACAGAATGTCTGTAGTGGAATGTTACATAATTCACATTTAGATTTGAAGAGCTCATTATAAAAAACCTGACACACTTCAGGAATATTAAATTACTGCAGATTGTGTGGAGCAAAGAAACATTATTGAAGCATTTCAAAATTCTAGGCAAGCCTGAATTTAACTGATAGGGTTTCACAGCTTTTACTGGGGAAAAATAATTTAAGTTGTCACATGATTTCTGGCCCTAGAGGACTTTAATCTCCTTAATTACAAAGAAACGAATTTCCTAAATAATTTGGAGCTACTTCATAGCATTTGCTCAACCTCTGGCTTTTGGCAAATTAAAGGGAACGCTGGGTCCTGGCCACAGAATGTTCTCTTCTTACTGTAGCTTCCTCATGCATGTTTTTGTTAGAGATGACGCTGGTTTCTTTCTTTATTGATATGCGTATGTACTTCAGGAATTCACAGGTAATGCTAATAACACGTGAACACAATCTCATTTTGTTAGACAAGTGGCACTGGAGATGCCCACAGAACAGGGCGAAGTGTTGTTTTGTGGCTTACAAAGTTGAAGGAAAGAAAATGGCCCAAATCCAATCCAGTTTTATACATTGACTTTTAAGAGTGCTTGAAATGGTGTAAAGCCCATGTATTTCACTCCATTTCAGTGTTAATGGACTAGGTGCCTACTGTGGGCAAGCCCAGGATGATGGGAATATCTTAGCTTCTACCATTTACTGCAGTTTGTCCTTAGAAAACTGACTTCACATGCCTTCATTTCCTCTTCTATGAAAGGAGGGTAACAGTATGACCCTGAACCTGTGTTGTGACCTTGTATTCCTGTGTTTATAACACAGGAAACTATTAGTACCTTATATTTATCAAGTACCTGCCAGGAGATGTGTTAGGCACCATTCTAAGCATGTTACCCATGTGATCATAATATCCTCAACCACTCCATGAAGTTGATACTATTACTCTATTATAAAGGTATAAAAACTGAGGCAAAGAGGGATTGCATAATTTCTCCACTATTTACACTGCTTGTAAGTGGCTCACACTATGAAGATGGCCAAGAATGAGATATTAAGTAAGCAGTTCAGTAGACAGAATGTCTGTAGTGGAATGTTACTAATAATTTAGATTTGAAGAGCTCATTATAAAAAACCTGACACACTTCAGGAATATTAAATTACTGCAGATTGTGTGGAGCAAAGAAACATTATTGAAGCATTTCAAAATTCTAGGCAAGCCTGAATTTAACTGATAGGGTTTCACAGCTTTTACTGGGGAAAAATAATTTAAGTTGTCACATGATTTCTGGCCCTAGAGGACTTTAATCTCCTTAATTACAAAGAAACGAATTTCCTAAATAATTTGGAGCTACTTCATAGCATTTGCTCAACCTCTGGCTTTTGGCAAATTAAAGGGAACGCTGGGTCCTGGCCACAGAATGTTCTCTTCTTACTGTAGCTTCCTCATGCATGTTTTTGTTAGAGATGACGCTGGTTTCTTTCTTTATTGATATGCGTATGTACTTCAGGAATTCACAGGTAATGCTAATAACACGTGAACACAATCTCATTTTGTTAGACAAGTGGCACTGGAGATGCCCACAGAACAGGGCGAAGTGTTGTTTTGTGGCTTACAAAGTTGAAGGAAAGAAAATGGCCCAAATCCAATCCAGTTTTATACATTGACTTTTAAGAGTGCTTGAAATGGTGTAAAGCCCATGTATTTCACTCCATTTCAGTGTTAATGGACTAGGTGCCTACTGTGGGCAAGCCCAGGATGATGGGAATATCTTAGCTTCTACCATTTACTGCAGTTTGTCCTTAGAAAACTGACTTCACATGCCTTCATTTCCTCTTCTATGAAAGGAGGGTAACAGTATGACCCTGAACCTGTGTTGTGACCTTGTATTCCTGTGTTTATAACACAGGAAACTATTAGTACCTTATATTTATCAAGTACCTGCCAGGAGATGTGTTAGGCACCATTCTAAGCATGTTACCCATGTGATCATAATATCCTCAACCACTCCATGAAGTTGATACTATTACTCTATTATAAAGGTATAAAAACTGAGGCAAAGAGGGATTGCATAATTTCTCCACTATTTACACTGCTTGTAAGTGGCTCACACTATGAAGATGGCCAAGAATGAGATATTAAGTAAGGGGATATGCTGTGTTACCAGTAGGGGCTCATACTGCTCACTGCACAACAAACCCCACTAAATCGAGAGACGAACTGTCACAGCAAGGAATAGTGACTTTATTTGGAAAGCCAGCAGAGGAAAAAAAGACAGTGGGCTAGTTCCCAAAGAACCATCTTACCAGAATTAGAATTCAGGATTTCTTTTATGAAACTAAAAGGTGAGTGGATGTAGTTGGTTTTTGCAAACCTCTGGGCTGTTTCCATCCTTTGTTGTTGAGGCTGTCCATGTAGGTCAGGTCACAATGTTCCTATAAACCTTCAACAAGACAAATGTTTCTTTCTGCCCTGCAAGTTTTTATCTCTATATGAATGTAAAAATGTTACACCTCTAAAGGTCAGAGCCTTGGGAATGGGCCATCCTGTTTATTTCAGGCAGTAGACAGTATTCTTATAGCAAAAACAATAGAGTACAAAGGTTAAAATAAAAGAAACAGATTCAATATGGAGTCAGATTTGTTCTTCCCTATTTCAGTTCCATTTAATAGAAGGATCAGAAAATCTTTCTGCCTGAGATACCTCTTTGAACTTAACCTTGAGAATGTCAAGGCAGACTTGAAACATTCCACAGAGAGGTAGCAGCACAACGGAAAACTGGGAAGAAGGGAAAATGTATCACCTCCCTACCAGGCATATGCCTCCTTTTGTTATTTTGGTTGTCAGTTTCAAGCCTCCTTGGACATGCTGATCCTTCTGCCTGAGACAACCGTTTCTTCACTTATTATACATACATTTGTTGAGTACCTGTTGGTCCTTTCCTTTACCGTCCATGTAATGGAGGCATCATTCTTCAGGATCACAGAATAGAGAACTTCTTGTCTGTGAAACTTTACTGACTCTTTCAAACAAGGTGAAACCTTGCTCGTTTGTGCTCCAGTCCAACTGTTTTGGTTCTGATCGTGTGTATTTCAGCCCCTTACGTGACCTCTGCTAGACTGAGCTTCTCTGAGGACAAGAGGTCAGGCTTTGACTTGGTCCTCTGGGCCTGTGTGGTTGTGCAATGCACATCTGCTGACACGAATGAGCCATCACTTGCCATCTTAGTAGGTATGTTTGGCAATGAAATTAGTATTATGTCCTTATAGGACTGAGTTTTATGACTCTGTCTTCTGTCATGTAACGTTGCCTTTGGGAGTCAAGCGGTTAGCAAGGGGAGTGAGGGCTTAGTGGAATGGTACAGATTGATGGCATAGAAGTGGTGGGAAAAGTTTCATTTTCCACATAGGATCGCATGGACCCCATCCTAGGAAAGTAATATTCTGCTTTCTTTAATTTAGTCTCAAATCCTGTACGTTAAGTACCTTCATTCAAGGCTAATATCTTTCTTAAAGAACAATTTGTTAAAAATAAACAAAGAAGATACCTTTGAATAGGTCTAAATTTTCCCGTAATTAAGTCTCATTAAAATTTTGTGTGACTTTTATTATTAAACTTTCTAGTTAAACCATCTTTAATTGGCTTGATTAAGGGGTTTGAGTTATTATTCTTTTTGAGCTGACGCTGGCATTCAGGGTCAATCCTTTCAGATTAAACAGTTCTAGATCTATGGCAGGCACTAAGAACTGAGGCACAGTTTGAAGATCCATTTCCAGTAGCTTTATCTTAATAGTCTTTTAAAGTGGGTAACTCTAGAAATGTTTAGTTTCCACTGAACTCTCACATATATCTATCAGAGAGAGAGTCACTGAGAAAGATTGTTGACTTGACACCGGGAATACATTCATTCAATTTAAATGAAATCAAATGAGATAATGTATGTGCAGCAGGAGCCGAGGGCACAGTATATAGTAAATGTATAGTAAATACTGGCTGTAATTGAAGTGGTATTATTATCATTATTATCTCTTCCCAGCACAGTGTCTGAACTTAATAGTATCTAGTAGTGTGCAATGCATATTTATTACCAAAAAAAAAAAAGGGGATGAAATGTACATCCTCTTGCTCCTGTCCTTTTCTCCCCCCATCTCCAACCCCCACATTAAATACTTGTCTGCTCATGGAGCTGAGGGAGAAGCTGACATAAAAATTGGCTTGCTGGAAAGTTTCTCAGCCCCATTTGTCACCTTGCCTTTGGAGCCCAATTGTATGTCATTTGCATGTCCCCTCGGATGCCTGCTAGTGAGGGACAGACTACAGGTCACTTCCCTATGATCTGCTTTGGCTGCTAGGGCTCTGATCAAGCTTGGCTGATGGATGGGTGCCTCACTGTTGGAAATATCTCCACGGCAGCTCAGAAAATACGCCAGTGCTGCATTTTCTGGGTGCATTCTAGTGCTTTACAATAAGAATACGTGGAAAATAAAGCCCTGAGTTGTGCTTTTCTTGAAAGTCCAGCATTTGAAAAATCTGCTTTGCATTCCCTAGTTGGAGTTTTGCAGATTCTAAGTTTTTGTTCCTACAATAAAGCAATACGTGGAAAATAAAGTCCTGTACGTTAAGTACCTTCATTCAAGGCTAATATCTTTCTTAAAGAACAATTTGTTAAAATAAACAAAGAAGATACCTTTGAATAGGTCTAAATTTTCCCGTAATTAAGTCTCATTAAAATTTTGTGTGACTTTTATTATTAAACTTTCTAGTTAAACCATCTTTAATTGGCTTGATTAAGGGGTTTGAGTTATTATTCTTTTTGAGCTGACGCTGGCATTCAGGGTCAATCCTTTCAGATTAAACAGTTCTAGATCTATGGCAGGCACTAAGAACTGGGTGCACAGTTTGAAGATCCATTTCCAGTAGCTTTATCTTAATAGTCTTTTAAAGTGGGTAACTCTAGAAATGTTTAGTTTCCACTGAACTCTCACATATATCTATCAGAGAGAGAGTCACTGAGAAAGATTGTTGACTTGACACCGGGAATACATTCATTCAATTTAAATGAAATCAAATGAGATAATGTATGTGCAGCAGGAGCCGAGGGCACAGTATATAGTAAATGTATAGTAAATACTGGCTGTAATTGAAGTGGTATTATTATCATTATTATCTCTTCCCAGCACAGTGTCTGAACTTAATAGTATCTAGTAGTGTGCAATGCATATTTATTACCAAAAAAAAAAAGGGGATGAAATGTACATCCTCTTGCTCCTGTCCTTTTCTCCCCCCATCTCCAACCCCCACATTAAATACTTGTCTGCTCATGGAGCTGAGGGAGAAGCTGACATAAAAATTGGCTTGCTGGAAAGTTTCTCAGCCCCATTTGTCACCTTGCCTTTGGAGCCCAATTGTATGTCATTTGCATGTCCCCTCGGATGCCTGCTAGTGAGGGACAGACTACAGGTCACTTCCCTATGATCTGCTTTGGCTGCTAGGGCTCTGATCAAGCTTGGCTGATGGATGGGTGCCTCACTGTTGGAAATATCTCCACGGGGCAGCTCAGAAAATACGCCAGTGCTGCATTTTCTGGGTGCATTCTAGTGCTTTACAATAAGAATACGTGGAAAATAAAGCCCTGAGTTGTGCTTTTCTTGAAAGTCCAGCATTTGAAAAATCTGCTTTGCATTCCCTAGTTGGAGTTTTGCAGATAAGGCCTCTTAAGTTCTTTGTTGTATGAACCCTGCCAATGGCATGATGAAACCATGTGAGCAGTTTATACGTGGAGACCAAGGTTTTCCTGTTTTTGTATGTTTGACAGGTTTCCTTTTTGCCTTCCGAATGTCTGACTTCACCAGGGTGGTTTTTCTGAATACTCTCTTCCCTTGTTTTGCAGCGCTCGAAAGGAGTGAATGAAATGTGCTGCTCGGGGTGTCATTTCTGAAAGGAGGAGTCATTTTCTTGGAGAGGAGTCCTCAATGAGCCTGGCCGAGGCCCGGGATCTGTGTGAAGTGGACTAAGGATTTAGTAGGATGTCAACTGAGACAGAACTTCAAGTAGCTGTGAAAACCAGCGCCAAGAAAGACTCCAGAAAGAAAGGTAGGGCTCA
The DNA here is from genome assembly GCA_022376925.1 of Tragulus kanchil. Classification (NCBI taxonomy): domain Eukaryota; kingdom Metazoa; phylum Chordata; class Mammalia; order Artiodactyla; family Tragulidae; genus Tragulus; species Tragulus kanchil. The sequence goes on from JAIOJX010000032.1 coordinate 100,040,051, forward strand.
GTGTGTTCCTTTCCCAAGGGCTGCGTATTGTACAGGGATCAGTTGATCTCTGGTCTAGTATTTGGTACTATCTTTGTGATTGCATATATTTTTACAATCACCAGCATTATTCGTTTTGTCTTTTTTTTTTTTTGTATTCACAGTATCATGTTTTAATGACTTATTCTTCTTCTCTGGGCAAACCCCTCCCCCCCAAATTGTTTTCATAATGCATAAAGCCCTTGAACTGACTTCTACCCATCCCTCCACCCCTCTAGCAACATCTTGGCCTAAATCCACACCTCATCCCCACCCAACCCTATTTGCCCTCCAGGCATTCTGGGTCTTGTAGTTCACCTTTGAATACATTGGGTTGGTCAAAAAGGTCGTTCAGATTTTTCCATAAATCTTATGGAACAAACAGACATTTTGGCCAGCCCAATACCAGTAATACTCAAATTCCAGCCCCACAGAAGTCACGTAGAAGACTTGCTAAATGACAGATAGCTGAGTGCCGTCCATGGAGTGTTTGGGTGACTAGGTCTGGGGTGGGGCCCAAGGTGCATTTATAACAAGGTCTGGAATGCAGTGAAAATTTTCCTTTAGTGAGAGAATAGTGGAAAATAAAGCCCTGAGTTGTGCTTTTCTTGAAAGTCCAGCATTTGAAAAATCTGCTTTGCATTCCCTAGTTGGAGTTTTGCAGATAAGGCCTCTTAAGTTCTTTGTTGTATGAACCCTGCCAATGGCATGATGAAACCATGTGAGCAGTTTATACGTGGAGACCAAGGTTTTCCTGTTTTTGTATGTTTGACAGGTTTCCTTTTTGCCTTCCGAATGTCTGACTTCACCAGGGTGGTTTTTCTGAATACTCTCTTCCCTTGTTTTGCAGCGCTCGAAAGGAGTGAATGAAATGTGCTGCTCGGGGTGTCATTTCTGAAAGGAGGAGTCATTTTCTTGGAGAGGAGTCCTCAATGAGCCTGGCCGAGGCCCGGGATCTGTGTGAAGTGGACTAAGGATTTAGTAGGATGTCAACTGAGACAGAACTTCAAGTAGCTGTGAAAACCAGCGCCAAGAAAGACTCCAGAAAGAAAGGTAGGGCTCAGTGTGTTCCTTTCCCAAGGGCTGCGTATTGTACAGGGATCAGTTGATCTCTGGTCTAGTATTTGGTACTATCTTTGTGATTGCATATATTTTTACAATCACCAGCATTATTCGTTTTGTCTTTTTTTTTTTTTGTATTCACAGTATCATGTTTTAATGACTTATTCTTCTTCTCTGGGCAAACCCCTCCCCCCCAAATTGTTTTCATAATGCATAAAGCCCTTGAACTGACTTCTACCCATCCCTCCACCCCTCTAGCAACATCTTGGCCTAAATCCACACCTCATCCCCACCCAACCCTATTTGCCCTCCAGGCATTCTGGGTCTTGTAGTTCACCTTTGAATACATTGGGTTGGTCAAAAAGGTCGTTCAGATTTTTCCATAAATCTTATGGAACAAACAGACATTTTGGCCAGCCCAATACCAGTAATACTCAAATTCCAGCCCCACAGAAGTCACGTAGAAGACTTGCTAAATGACAGATAGCTGAGTGCCGTCCATGGAGTGTTTGGGTGACTAGGTCTGGGGTGGGGCCCAAGGTGCATTTATAACAAGGTCTGGGATGATGCAGATGCTTTTGGACCAAATAGAAGACTTTGAAAATCCCTGGACTATCAGTGCAGCCTGAAGTCCTTTGGTTGCTTTCCACTCTTTTGTAGACTAACTCCTACGTAATTCTTCAGTATTGAGCTTAGTGGAACCTCCGGGAGGGCCTTCCCTTACTCCCCATAGTAGGTTACTTGCTTTTGTTTGTTTCATTTCACTAGCATTTTGTTGGCATCTCACGTTATTAAAAACACCCTGTCTTTTCACTGGTCAGCTGTACTATAGACTCCTTCAGAGCTGGATCTCTCATGTATCCTTTTAACACCCACCAATTAACAGGGTGTCTGGTACAGAGGAAACACATAGGTATCTGCTAGAGAAGACTGGCATGCATAGCGTGATAATGAAATAGTTCTGTTAGTCTTAGTGGTTTTTGGAGGATTTGTTCCTATGGCTTTATGAACATGTCTTTCATTGACTTTGTCTCCTTGTTATAATTAGATGTAAACAACTTGTTGCTTTGTGTGTGTGTGTGTGTGTGTGTGTGTGTGTGTGTATGTGTATGTATATGCATGTGCATGGTGTAGTGTATTTTCTGCCTATGATTTCATCTTTTTCTCTCCCCTGTCTTTAAAAGTTCATGAAAGGGGATTCATAGAGCTCTCTTTCAGTTCTTAAAATTTGTCAACATGGGCCTGCAAACAAGATGCCCTTGGTTGCTTTCTATAGACAATGATTTGTCGGGGACCTCGCCTTGCCTGCCGTCATGTTTTCTGATGGCATTTGTCTACGACCCTCCATAGGAAGCAAGAGACATAAATATAATGCATATGTAGTTCTTGGACAGACAGAACCCTTCAGGAAGAACTATAAATTTTGCTTTAGATGTTTATTTGAAACACAAATGTTTTGGAAGTCTGTTTTATCCCCTAGAACCTAATGTAAGGCTTGCGTTTTATGCATGATGGTATAAGAATAATGGAAGGAAAGCAAGTAGGTGAGCGAACAGGTCTTGGGAGAACGGCTCCATGGAATAAAAAAGATTGCAGAGTCTGGTATGTACTAGCATTCAAATGCTTTTTCGCTGGAAACTGACAAGTTATATTTTTGCTTCAAATTTAACCTTTCCACTAAACTTATGCTCTTGAATGCCTAATGCATTAAACTGGTACTTAGTGCATATATTTTCATTCCTAATTTAAATACACAGAACCAGAAGCAGTCTAAAGAGAGGATTCAGGTTTTTCAGAACATGGGCTTAGTTGAAGATTTAGAATGGGACTGTGAAGGGCACCTTCTGAGCTCCTCCTTATCTTCATGTTCTTAGTAGCCTAAAATCAACACAGAACCTATGCAAGGAGTGTCCTCCAGTGAGTGGCTAATGCCATCAAGTCTGGGCAGGGAGAGCTGGGTTCAGATTCTGGCTACATCGCTTCCAAACTGTGTGATCTTAGAATGTGACTTGACCTCACTGAGCCTCAGTTTCCTTTCCCTTAAAATAAAGATGTAATATTACAAATCTCAAAGGCTCCCTAGGAAGATTAATTGAAATAAGGCAAATTAAACACTTCCTGTAAGAACCTGGCATATGTTACAAACTCAACAAAATTTATCTGTCTTCCTCTCCTCCTCTTCTTTCCCGTCCCCTCCTCATATCTTCTCATTCTTTTATTTCCCTTCATCTTTCTCTGTCTTTCCTACCTCTCTCTTCTTTTTCTTATTTCTCTTCTCCCTTTTCCACTCTATCCTCCTCCTCTTCCTCCTCTTCACCAGAATCATCACATTGTTTTCTCTTACCCAAAAGGATCTTAAAAAGTATGTAGCTAATTTGCCCCAGGACAGGATGTAACAATTATTTATAATTATGCAACAGTGATAAACCGGTTTTATTCTTGATACCCTTGTTTGGACCAAGGCAAAAGGAAAGCACACATACACCTTTAAAAGAGAGAACAAGAATATGCTGGTAATAGGGTTAATTCATTTCCTATTCTTTAGTTTTGGCTGTGAGATAGTATAAGTATTCTATTAAACAAATGTTGCTAACTGGGCCAAAAGAAGTAGAACTTTAAAAGGAAATAAGCATTTTTTATATTAATTGGTCTTGAATCTTGAATTTAATAGTGTTACTAGACTCTTTCTCTATAACTCCTCTTTGATTTTCTGTTGAAGCAATATATAATCTCATAAGTAAGTTTCTGACTTTTCCCCAATCCTTAAATACTTGTTCTTTTTCTTATTGTATTTCCTCAGTCTGTTGCAATATTTAGTAAAGAGTAGGTATCCTTAACCTTTTCTTAAATTAATGGAAATGCCTTAAATTACCTATAAGTATGGTCCTTAAGTTTTTTGCTATATGTTTGTTATTAGTTCCCCTTCATTTATCATTTCTAGACATTATTTTCTAAATCCTGAATGTTAATATTGAATTTTATCATGCTTTTTCTATATTTATTTCAGTGATGATACGTGCATTTTTTCTTTTCATTTAAAATCAGGAGTAATTCATGACTCTCACTGATAGATTTTCTCATCTTCATTTCTGTTTATGATGGCTTATTTTCTATACCCAGTGGATTTAGTTTCATACTTTACTGTTTTGCTGTCTGTATTCATCAGCAAGCTTGGTATATATTTTTCTTTTCTTGAGCAATCTTTGAGCCTGATACAGGTCAAATACCTCATATAATGATGATGGTTGTAAAGAAACACAATTAATTTTAGACTTCTTTATGAAAAAAATATATATTTTTCTTTTTAAGTCATTTCATTCGACTTTCAAAAGGTATACATACTTATTACTGAAAACTGGAAAATATAAAGTAACCATGCATAATCCTAAAATTAAAAATAACTATTAGTAACATTCTAAGTTACCTCCTTCTAGATGAACTTTCCAGGGTAATATATGTACTTCATATTATACTGTTCCTATGCTTTTACATCTTGCTTTGTCATTTGACATTTTATCCTAAGTACCTTTCTCATATGGCTACCAGATATTACAGAAGAGAGAAGTTTTTTTCTTTTCTTGGCAAGATTTAGATGGTTGGTGGGAAATATTTTATTTCCTAAAAAATAACTCCTGACACTGTGAGGCATTTATCATGAGAAAGAGCAGCGTAAAGAAAGCTAAGAGGCCCTTTATAATTCTTCACAAACCTATCACCCCCATTCTGTGGCCCAGGCTGTTGAAAGTAAGTCAGACAGATTCACACACAAGTCACAGTGGAACATATTTCACCACAAAATGAGTTTATAGACAGGCTGTGCATAAGATGCAACAAGAGTATTCACAATTCAAATAAGGAGGGGATGGAAGTAGTGAGAAATAGAGTTGTTTCCTTCTGTTCGTTTTCATTGGATTGTGTCACTACACATACAGCTCGTCAGAGGTAAATTAATGGAAATGCCTTAAATTACCTATAAGTATGGTCCTTAAGTTTTTTGCTATATGTTTGTTATTAGTTCCCCTTCATTTATCATTTCTAGACATTATTTTCTAAATCCTGAATGTTAATATTGAATTTTATCATGCTTTTTCTATATTTATTTCAGTGATGATACGTGCATTTTTTCTTTTCATTTAAAATCAGGAGTAATTCATGACTCTCACTGATAGATTTTCTCATCTTCATTTCTGTTTATGATGGCTTATTTTCTATACCCAGTGGATTTAGTTTCATACTTTACTGTTTTGCTGTCTGTATTCATCAGCAAGCTTGGTATATATTTTTCTTTTCTTGAGCAATCTTTGAGCCTGATACAGGTCAAATACCTCATATAATGATGATGGTTGTAAAGAAACACAATTAATTTTAGACTTCTTTATGAAAAAAATATATATTTTTCTTTTTAAGTCATTTCATTCGACTTTCAAAAGGTATACATACTTATTACTGAAAACTGGAAAATATAAAGTAACCATGCATAATCCTAAAATTAAAAATAACTATTAGTAACATTCTAAGTTGCCTCCTTCTAGATGAACTTTCCAGGGTAATATATGTACTTCATATTATACTGTTCCTATGCTTTTACATCTTGCTTTGTCATTTGACATTTTATCCTAAGTACCTTTCTCATATGGCTACCAGATATTACAGAAGAGAGAAGTTTTTTTCTTTTCTTGGCAAGATTTAGATGGTTGGTGGGAAATATTTTATTTCCTAAAAAATAACTCCTGACACTGTGAGGCATTTATCATGAGAAAGAGCAGCGTAAAGAAAGCTAAGAGGCCCTTTATAATTCTTCACAAACCTATCACCCCCATTCTGTGGCCCAGGCTGTTGAAAGTAAGTCAGACAGATTCACACACAAGTCACAGTGGAACATATTTCACCACAAAATGAGTTTATAGACAGGCTGTGCATAAGATGCAACAAGAGTATTCACAATTCAAATAAGGAGGGGATGGAAGTAGTGAGAAATAGAGTTGTTTCCTTCTGTTCGTTTTCATTGGATTGTGTCACTACACATACAGCTCGTCAGAGGTACCTGTTCTAGGAGTGGAATTTGATGGAGGACTGGAGGAAAAGAATGTTTATTTTCAGGTTCGTTACCTGTTGTCAAACAGGGGAGATCAGCTGGCAGGGTTTGTGGTGGTCCTGACCTTAGGACATCTAGTAGAAGACCGTGGTAGAGGGGCAGATCCCAGGATGAGCAGACCCCTCTGGGAGCGGGGTCTAGAGGTTTTAGTCAGCACCATCTGGCCAGCTTCATGCCATGGACGAGCACTAACTGTGGAGTCCGGCAGACCTGGCTTTTCCTGTGTAACTCTTGTTCTTCTCTTCTGTATAACCAGAGATGGGTTAGGTAGTGTCATTGACCCTTGTCTTTAAGGGTGTGCAATTGCAAATATGTGTGTGTGTGTGTGAGTCTGTATTACTACTCTGCTTGCTCTTAAGAAAGGTGAGTAAGATTATCTTAGATAATGGACCAACTTGGGCTCTGCAACATGGCAGTAGAGTGCTTAAGGTCAGCTTTTCTGTCCTCTTCTGAGATCACAGTTTAGTATTTTGTACTTATTTTCTAGAAATACTTTGAGATAAGCTTAATCACTGTCCTTATATTTATAGTGAAGCTTTACCCATGGATAATTAGTGAACAACAACACAGCAGCATGCTCCCTGATTATTTCATTCCAGAAAGGTTAGACTCCAAGAGTCAAGGCCCTGATGGGATCTAAGAAATTTGGTGGTCACATGGCAGACACAGCTCTGGAGCCACATCAGGCCAAGTTTGAACCCTGGCTGTGTGCCTTGGTAGCTGTGCAGACTTGAGAGAAGTTTCTTAGAAAATTCCTGTCGGTTGGGATGAAGCAATGATTTCAGGAATGGCATGCTCAGGGTCCTGATCCCTCTGCTTATCGGTGAGCCCTGGGAAAGAACTCTGTTAATAGCTTGGGAGGTGATAGACTATCGTATTTATTATCCCACTGGTCCTTAGGACCTTGGCAGACCAAATTTTAGGAAATAATTTCACCAGGTCTGGTGCAGAGAGCTGTTGTTTCATCACTTCTGTCTGGTACTTTTATCCGGCAGGGGAGGTAAGGTAGCCTTGGAGTCATTGAGACCTTGAATTTGGGTTTGTACCTCAGACCTCCCACTCTCTAGCTGTTCACCTTCGGTCAAATCAGGTCCACACTTTGAGCTTCAGTTTCCACAGGCACCCAGTGGTTGTAGAACTTATATTTGCTTGGCCAAATTTGACCTGTAGAAGCAGAATGTTTAATGAACTATTTTGTCCGCAAATGTTTATCCAGTCCTGATCATGGAGCCTAGTGGGAACTCCATGTTCTGAGGGAGAATCAGGAGTAGAGAAGGAAAAGGAGATTCTGACTCCCGTCATTTCTTGTCTACACATATAGTCCAAGGACTTCTCCCTAAAGGGAGGCACTTCTGATCTCTGTAGGTCTCTTTCTTAAAGAAGGTCAGTGGTAAAGAATTCACCTGCGATGCAGAAGATGCAGCAGATGTGGGCTCAATCCCTGGGTCAGGAAAATCTCCTAGGGGATGAAATAGCAGCCCACTGCAGTAGTCTTGCCTGGAAAATCCCATGGACAGAGGAGCCTGGGAGGCTACAGTCCATAGAGTCACAAAGTCAGATACACAACTGAGCATGCACACATTCATCTTCAGATATATATCTTTTTCCATGTTGGCACTTTTAGTCATTGCCATCTATTACTATTCATAAACTTTATGTTTCATTTTTACTATAAATTTATGTTTACTAATTAAAATACTGTGTTTTCATCATAATAGAGGAAATTCTTATGTGAACTCGTTTCACTGCTTTCCTGACCCAAAGCAAGTAGATTTTCAACTTAATAAACGGAAGTAACACAGTATTCTGTGAATGTCTGTATACATTGAAGCATGAATAGGTTCTTCAGAAGTACATAAAAGTTTAGAAGAACTTAGTGTTTGGGAGTAGAAAGAACCTCTTTCTCAAGATGAGTTCTTAAGAGAAGAATGACTTGCCCATGATTGCTCAGTTGGTTAATGGAGGAGGCAGAGCTGGAAGCCAGGAATAACTCCCCGGATACGTTGCTTGAGTTCCTCAACAACTTCCTCTTTTGGATTAAGCTCTTGGTGTGTTTGCTCCTTTGTCTTCACACTGAAGACTCCTGAAAGAGCTCATGCTTTAGAAGGAGACTGAAATGTGTGTCAAAGCTGAGCACATTTGCTGCATGTGTATCCCAGGCAAACTACTAATTTTTCCAAGCCTCAGTTCTTCCATCCTTAAAATGGAAGTAATGGTACCTATCTCAGATACTTGTAATGAGCATTGTATGAGTCAAAAATATAAAACACTTAACACAGTTCTCTATATACTTACTCTAGATATGGAGTTTTCCCTTTCCCCTCTGCCCACCCCCCAACTGCCTACCTGAAAGGCAACATGTTTCTTAGTGCTGCAAGATATAAAGAAAGGTAGAGGTGAATGGGGTAGTCAGGCAGTGAAAAAAAGTACTGATCCATCTTCCAAAGGAATCTTGTTCCAAGAATTACTGAGTAAGTGGTTATGAATTGCAAAGGAAAATGAACCATGTTGTTAAGCTACATTCATTAATAACCATCATTTCTTGTGTACTCCCTGCATGTAACCATTTTAGATAAATTCTTCCCAATGAGCCCAGATCTTAACATTGCCCCAGTGAACACCCAAGAAAATAATATCCAGAGAGATCAAGAGACTTGCCCGAGGTCACTTGGCTTGTCTGCATGGGCTAGAATGCACTAATGAGTTTGTCCAGTGTGAAAGTTGGTACCCTATTCCGTGAGTACATGGGTTGGCCCTGTGCCTTGGTGTGGGAGGTGAGAAATGTGAAAAGGGGCTATGCTTTTGGGGGATGATGGACATAGACACAGCTTAGTCACCTCATGTCAATTTATGGCATGGTTCTGCCTACTTCAGGGTTGGATGTTGGTGAGCTAATCACTCTCTGCTGATGTGATTTACAGGCTTTGGAAATTCAGCATCAAGGATTTAGTAGCAAGGCAACACATTTCTCTGGGTCTGGTTCGTAAAATTCTTGGCTGAAGAGTTTGAGAGGGAGGGAATACCATTTAGGGTCCAGAAGTCTGGAAAGGCTGACAGCTGGGTCACATTACATGTGGTGGGCAGCGGCTTCTGTATTCTCTGTGAGAACATAACCTTGAACTTATTGCAGGACCCCTCACTCACTATGGCTGTTCCCTGAAGACACATTCATTTCTGGTTTCACTGGCGACTTCATTCTACCTGTTTTCCTTACAAGAAGTCAGCCTTTCTTCATACCCTGCTGCACACCTCCTCTCTTCTGTGAACATAGTTTGTAAGCTCAGCAGCCAGCTGCAGAGGGTAGCACTGCAAGCCAGCCTTCTGAGACCTGGTCCCTGCCTCTCTTTCTGTCCCTTTGCTTCTGCACACCCTGCACCACTTGAGCTCAGGTTCCAGGACACACCTCTGCAACTTCTGTGCACGCTTCTCCCTTCCTTGGATCATCTTTCTCACCCCGTTCCCTGGGCTGACTCCTGGCCATTCTTCAGGACCCAGCAACCATTTGACAGGGCCATCGTCCTTGATGCTTTGAGCTTCCAAGGGTCCTCGATGAATGAATCAACGATACGAATCCCTGCAGCTTCCTAAATATCTCTCAAATCCACTCATCCTCTCTCTCTCTAACTGCCTCTCTCCTCAGGATAGTTAAGACTGCCTTCATCTGTCATCCAGACCATGAGCAGTCCTCAGGTTTTCAGAGCGATTCATCTCCAATCTCTTCCTGACAATGCCCACTAATGGGAAGATCTGATTATCTCCAGCCTTTGCTTCAGACCCTGCCCAGAATAGCCCCCACTGCCTTCAGGATGAAGTCCATGAGGATTATCAGACTTCAGCAAGGCCCTGTGTGGCCTGACCCCTCCTTATCTTTCCAGTCACATCCCTCACCACTCTTCCAGAATGATATGCCACTCCCTGGCTCAATGGAAATAATTTCAGTCCCGTTAATAATTTCAGTGTCGCTTTCAAGTCGAACTTTTGCAAATGCTTTTTGTTCTTTCAGAAATAGTACTAAAAAACATTCACTTCAAGGCCAATTGTACTTCTGCTTTAGTTTCAGGTTACGTGTTATGTTTCCCAGAGGTGCTCTGGGGACCCCTTGCAACCCACCCAGTGTGATTCCCCTATTGTGTTCATGACCTATCTGTGTGCTCCCAAAGCACCTCATTTTGCCCATCTTTTGACATTGTTTTAGTCATCTTTTTGTTCCTCTTTCTCCCTCACTAGACTGGGGACTTTGTGAGTTACAGGGACTGTGTCTGACTTCATTTAAAAAAGTATTTATTTATTGGCTGTGCTGGATTTTTGTTGTTTCTCAGGCTTTTCTCTAGTTGCAGCGAGCAGGGGCTACTCTCAAGCTGTGATGTGCGGGCTTCTCATTGTTGTGGCTTCTCTTGTTGTGGAGTATGTGCTCTAGGACATGTGGGCTTCAGTAGTTGTGGTGCCCAGGCTTCATTGCTGTCCGTGGCAGGTAGGATCTTCTTGTACCAGGGATCAAACCTGTGCCTCCTGCATAGTTAGGCAGATTCTTTACCACTGAGCCACCAGGAGGCCCCTAGCTTCATTCTTACCATGAAGCACAGTGTTAGGAAATGTATGTGTGCTACCACGTTTGTCGAATGAATAAGTAAGCAAATGAATGAACTTATGACTAAGAAAACCTCGCAGGCCTCATTTTGTGAGGGTTCTTATAACACCCTGCTTTTTTTTAACATTTATTTATTTATTTAGGGGGTGGGGAGGGAGGGGGGCGGGCGGGCCACTTCTATTGGTCTTTCATTAGTCTATTTTCATCCATCTTTGCTCTTTGGCCCATGTGAGCCTCCCATCGCGGTGGCCTCTGTTGTCACAGATCATCGGCTCTGGACGTACACGCTCCAGAGCTCCAGCTTGGTAGTTGGACACATCGGTCCAGCCGCTCCATGACACATGGGATCTTCCCAGGCCAGGGATCGAACTGGCGCCCCTTGCACTGCAAGGCGGTGTCCTTACCCACTGGACCACCAGGGAAGCCCAACACGCTGCATTTACTCAGATAATCACATCTACCACATTTTTCTTACTTTTTTTTTTGTTTATTTCTCTGCCTCTGCCATTAACTATGAGTTCACAGCACAGCATTCTGAATGTGTTAGGTAGTCATTAGATGCTTGTTGAATTAATTATCGTAAAGTGTGGGGAAGAATGATTTGCACAAACAGGAAGAAAATTTAAAACCATAAACATCTCCCTTAAGAGCTGGCTCTCAAGTTTCTTATTATGAGGCATTGAAAATTCCTCCCATTCAGTGAACTACCTCTCCTCTTGCGATGTGTGTCCAGTCACGTCTGGCACTATAATTCAGCATGATGTGGGCCATATTGGTAGTAAAAGCTATAAGATTTGCCATATTAGTTCATCCCACTGCTTCATTAAGCTCAGTGTGCTGCCTCTGACGGTGGCTGGGCTTGAATTTTGATGTCTACAAGAGCAAAGCCCTTCACATTAGCCCTCCGATTCCTGTGAGTCAGGTAAGGGTACACCCCTACCCAGTCTAAGGGTCTTCATCTTTGCAGATAATCAGTAAGTGGCTCAGAGAATGGGGTTTTATCATCAGTAGTTGTGGGGCCCAGGCTTCATTGCTGTCCGTGGCAGGTAGGATCTTCTTGTACCAGGGATCAAACCTGTGCCTCCTGCATAGTTAGGCAGATTCTTTACCACTGAGCCACCAGGAGGCCCCTAGCTTCATTCTTACCATGAAGCACAGTGTTAGGAAATGTAGGTGCTACCACGTTTGTCGAATGAATAAGTAAGCAAATGAATGAACTTATGACTAAGAAAACCTCGCAGGCCTCATTTTGTGAGGGTTCTTATAACACCCTGCTTTTTTAACATTTATTTATTTATTTAGGGGTGGGAGCGGGGCGGGCGGGCCACTTCTATTGGTCTTTCATTAGTCTATTTTCATCCATCTTTGCTCTTTGGCCCATGTGAGCCTCCCATCGCGGTGGCCTCTGTTGTCACAGATCATCGGCTCTGGACGCACACGCTCCAGAGCTCCAGCTTGGTAGTTGGACACATTGGTCCAGCTGCTCCACGACACATGGGATCTTCCCAGGCCAGGGATCGAACTGGCGCCCCTTGCACTGCAAGGCGGTGTCCTTACCCACTGGACCACCAGGGAAGCCCAACACGCTGCATTTACTCAGATAATCACATCTACCACATTTTTCTTACTTTTTTTTTTTTTTGTTTATTTCTCTGCCTCTGCCATTAACTATGAGTTCACAGCACAGCATTCTGAATGTGTTAGGTAGTCATTAGATGCTTGTTGAATTAATTATCATAAAGTGTGGGGAAGAATGATTTGCACAAACAGGAAGAAAATTTAAAACCACAAACATCTCCCTTAAGAGCTGGCTCTCAAGTTTCTTATTATGAGGCATTGAAAATTCCTCCCATTCAGTGAACTACCTCTCCTCTTGCGATGTGTGTCCAGTCACGTCTGGCACTATAATTCAGCATGATGTGGGCCATATTGGTAGTAAAAGCTATAAGATTTGCCATATTAGTTCATCCCACTGCTTCATTAAGCTCAGTGTGCTGCCTCTGACGGTGGCTGGGCTTGAATTTTGATGTCTACAAGAGCAAAGCCCTTCACATTAGCCCTCCGATTCCTGTGAGTCAGGTAAGGGTACACCCCTACCCAGTCTAAGGGTCTTCATCTTTGCAGATAATCAGTAAGTGGCTCAGAGAATGGGGTTTTATCATCCATGTGGGTTTGCTTAGCAGACAAAAGTCTCAGGTGTGTCAGAATGTCAGCACCCCATCTTATTGTGGCATAGTTTCCGGGATGGTCAGACTACAGAATTCTGCGAGATTGCACATTTCTGTCCAGTCCATCAAGAGAGCACCCCTAGGTCAAAGGCAGAGAAGAGGGTGGAGGCGAGATCTCTTTTTTTTTTTTTTTAAGATTTATTTATTTATTTATTTAGGGCGGGGGTCGGGTTGGGGAGGGAGGGGAGCAGGTGGGCCACTTCTATTGGTCTTTCATTTCTCTGTTTTCATCCGTCTTTGTTCTTTGGCCCGTGTGGGCCTCCCATCACGGTGGCGTCTGTCGTTGCGGAGCACCGGCTCTGGGCGCATGTGCTCCAGAGCTCCGGCTCGGTGATTGGACACATCAGTCCAGCCGCTCCGTGGCACGTGGGATCTTCCCAGGCCAGGGCTCAAACTGGTGCCCCTTGCACTGCAAGGCGGTGTCCTTACCCACTGGACCACCAGGGGAAGCCTGAGATCTCTTATTTAAACTTGAAAACAGCCTCTAGGCAAGCAACCTATTTGTCATGAGAAACAACTGATTGGTGAACAACTATAAAATTTTTGAACTGTAAGGTTAGTGAACAATTCGTCTGAGACCACACAGCATGTGACAAGTTAGGGGCCCATTTGCACCTAGGTCTCACTGACCCCAGAGCAGAAGCACCCCTGTGCTTAACACTGTATTGAGCTGCTCGCTCTGAATGGGTGTCCTCTTGTTAATTACCAAGTGGTACTTACACTGAAAGATTATCTTTCCACAGATTGCAGTAGCTGGACCATTAGGCTGAGACAGCCTTGGAGGCAGAAAGGAGTGATGGTAGACCAGTGGTGGAGGCAGAAGGGATGTGGGCCATATTGGTAGTAAAAGCTATAAGATTTGCCATATTAGTTCATCCCACTGCTTCATTAAGCTCAGTGTGCTGCCTCTGACGGTGGCTGGGCTTGAATTTTGATGTCTACAAGAGCAAAGCCCTTCACATTAGCCCTCCGATTCCTGTGAGTCAGGTAAGGGTACACCCCTACCCAGTCTAAGGGTCTTCATCTTTGCAGATAATCAGTAAGTGGCTCAGAGAATGGGGTTTTATCATCCATGTGGGTTTGCTTAGCAGACAAAAGTCTCAGGTGTGTCAGAATGTCAGCACCCCATCTTATTGTGGCATAGTTTCCGGGATGGTCAGACTACAGAATTCTGCGAGATTGCACATTTCTGTCCAGTCCATCAAGAGAGCACCCCTAGGTCAAAGGCAGAGAAGAGGGTGGAGGCGAGATCTCTTTTTTTTTTTTTTTAAGATTTATTTATTTATTTATTTAGGGCGGGGGTGGGGTTGGGGAGGGAGGGGAGCGGGTGGGCCACTTCTATTGGTCTTTCATTTCTCTGTTTTCATCCGTCTTTGTTCTTTGGCCCGTGTGGGCCTCCCATCGCGGTGGCGTCTGTCGTTGCGGAGCACCGGCTCTGGGCGCATGCGCTCCAGAGCTCCGGCTCGGTGATTGGACACATCAGTCCAGCCGCTCCGTGGCACGTGGGATCTTCCCAGGCCAGGGCTCAAACTGGTGCCCCTTGCACTGCAAGGCGGTGTCCTTACCCACTGGACCACCAGGGGAAGCCTGAGATCTCTTATTTAAACTTGAAAACAGCCTCTAGGCAAGCAACCTATTTGTCATGAGAAACAACTGATTGGTGAACAACTATAAAATTTTTGAACTGTAAGGTTAGTGAACAATTCGTCTGAGACCACACAGCATGTGACAAATTAGGGGCCCATTTGCACCTAGGTCTCACTGACCCCAGAGCAGAAGCACCCCTGTGCTTAACACTGTATTGAGCTGCTCGCTCTGAATGGGTGTCCTCTTGTTAATTACCAAGTGGTACTTACACTGAAAGATTATCTTTCCACAGATTGCAGTAGCTGGACCATTAGGCTGAGACAGCCTTGGAGGCAGAAAGGAGTGATGGTAGACCATGTGGTGGAGGCAGAAGGGGAGTTAGCAAAGCACAGAAACCCTAGCTCTTCACCCTTTGTGACTGTGGTGTGTAGGAGGTTGACAGGCACAGGAGCCCCAGAGGCTGAGAAGGAAACATTTCTCTTTCTTATGGAGGATCCCAGTAATCCAGCCTTTCCAGCTGTTTTCCAGTTTTCACAGACAGCAAGATGAGGTGCACTTGAAGGATTTTAACTGCCTGTACATCAGAATGCATTTTTAGATCTGAATTTGAAATAGGCACTCTGGTTTTTCAAATGCCCCAAATCTGTGAATAGTGTCATCGACCCGTTTACCTCCCAGGTGGCACCCCCACATCAGAAATACTAACAAGGATGCTGATGATGAAAGTAGCGACTCTCTGTCTGAAATTACAGAGTAGCAGGCCATGTGTTCAAGCCTTTATATGTGTTTTCTCCTATAGAATGACCCTTTGAGGTAGCTTCCTATTTGAAATTTCATGTTTATGGGGAGAAAACAGAAACAGGAGAGAGGAGACAGAGTGAATGCCATAATCTTAGAGTTGAAGCTCTGAAGAGCCCTGTGGTTGTGTCTCACCCATCCATTTTAGCGGGTGTTACACATGCCTTACACATGCCTTGCCCATTCTGAGCACAGTGACCTGCTTGAACCTCCCTGAGCATACGTGAGTTTGCTGCAGCTCTCCTCTCAGGCTGGAAAAAATCGCCTTCACTCTTGTCAGCTTTCAAGGTTCATCGGATCCTCTTAGACCCAGCTATATGGCCTCTCCCTTAGCATCCCCCTCCTCCCGTGGAGTTCAGCCTTCCTTTCCCAATGATTCTCAGCATGCTATTTTAGAACAATTTTCATTCAAATGGTGCTCTCCTTCCTTTCTCTCATGTATTAGCATTGCACTTCTCTTCTTTGCTGGATTGATAGCGAGCACTATGTCTTGTGCATCATTTTATCCTCTCAAAACTGGGAGGAGAAGAATTATTTTAAAAATTCCCAGTGAAGAAAATGGGAAATGGCATTAATTACTTAACTACTCAATACAGGCAGAGAATGCAGTGATCATGCAAAACATTTATGAAGTTGGTAGTGCTCCCATTTTGCAGATGAAGAAACATACTTAGATAAGTTCAGAGTTTGTTCAGGGTCATCCATCCTGTCAGTGGAAGAGCAGGAATTTTAAACTCAGATCTGAATGATCCAAAGCACAGGATCTTTTTTGCTATCTATATTCTGTATGTTTCTAGCAGTGGCAATTGAATAAAATCTCAGTGAAAACTCATTTCCTAAGGGTCTGGTTGCTCTTGCAAAGTAGTGGCAGTATATGAACTTTACTTTTATAGTTTCTGTATCAGCATTAGAGATTCACTTCCTTCCAACTGGGGTCTGTGGTCACTTGAGTCTGTCACCTTTCCCTGGCTGCCACTACTGCTCCAGGGAGAGCATGCATTCTGATTGTTAAACCAGAGACAAGAAAAGCCATGTAGGAACTCACATTGGAAGAAGCGCAGCGGATGATGAATAGCAGACCTGAATCTTATCATGTATTTCAGGATGATGTACGGAACTGTTGGAAACTGCCTTTGACAAATGTGCCCGGCAAGGGGAATTATCTCCAACAATGAAAAATGTTCTTATTATGTGATCCTAAAAAGGATCAGGACCCCTATCATTGGGGAAATGATCATCCCCACATCCTTTATTAACAGCAATATGGAAGCGTGTGCTCCAGACGATGGACACAGCAGTGATGCTGTGACGGATAGCCATGCGTGCTGGACTTAGGAAAGGTAGCCTGATGCTTGATAGGAGATGGGAAATGTGTAACTCTCTCAGGTCGCTTTTAGCCCTTACTTCCTGAGGCTCTGCAAGACTTGTCCCTGCTCTCTTATTCGAGTACCTGGTGACTTTTGGTCAGGCTGAAGCTCTTAATAAATAGCAGAAGGGATAGAAATTTGTAGGCAAAAGAAACCCACATTTTTATAGGGAGAAGAAAATGGTGCCCCAAGCATGTTAAATATTTAATCTCATTTTCTTTGTACATTTTACATGCATATGTAGAAACCTGGAGTCATATTGAATAGCCTGCCCAAGGCTGGAAGCCAGCAGAGTGAGGATTTGAACCTGAGCGGTCTGATTTCCAATTCTGTGTGCTTTGTAGACCATACTAGCTTTTAATAAATAACATCCTGGCCAGAGTTCCAGATACAGCTGAATGCTGAATTATGTGAAGGTGCCTACTGCCATCTTTAGTCCAGAGTAGATGTTCCAAGAAATGCCACATGTATCAAGACTTGTGGTATACCACAGGGAGCTCAGGTTGGTGCTCTGGGATGTCTCAATAGGAGGTCCAAGAAGGAAGGAATATATGTATACATATAGCTAATTTACTTCATGAACAGCAGAAACGAAGACAACATTGTAAAGCAATTATACTCCAATGAAGAAAAATCCAAAGCAAGACTTGCCAGTGCTAATTTGGCCAGGGACTGTGCAGTGATTCTGGTGTTCTTTGAGTTGCTTCCTTTCTTTCTTCCTCCCCTCTCTCTTTCCTGCCTTCTTTCCTTCATTCCATTTGTGAGCTTTTTATCTAAACCCAGGCAGAATACTGGCCGCAGAAGAAGATAGTATACAAGTCCTGGGCTTAAAGAACTTAAAATATAATATGAAATACAGACAACTGAAAAGCAGTCGTAGTCCGTAGTAGTAAGTTCAAATCCCTGAGCAGAGATAACCAGGTTTCCATGGACTTCCAGGGGTTATGAGATTAAATAAAGATTCTTGGCATTCATACTTATTTTTTTTCATTCAATGGATGCTTTGTGAAATATCTCCTATTATTATAGATCTTATCAACCTATTAGATTTAAGTCCCCAGTTGTAAAAAATAAATCCTACCCTGTCTGTGAGTGAAAGGGAGGCCAGCAAATCAGACATCACACTGAGCAGCAAAAGCTCCTTCAAGATGCACACATTGTATTCATTTCTTGTTGTGTGTAGAAGCAGGTACATAGTATGTGCTCATTAAGGTTATGTTGAACAGTAGAGCAGGCTATATTAAAGGTAATTCTTTGGCCTTTGGCCTACATTTTCCTAGAATCAGTAATTTATATTCCATTAGTTTTCCTTTGATGTTTTAAAATAATGATTACTGTAGCTTTTCCTCCTGCTCTCCGAGTTATAGATTGCAAATAGGTTTTGTGTAATTTGCCAGTGCCAGTCAGTTTTAGTGGCTGCTTGGAGCACTGTGTAGAGAATTCTGAAGTTGTATCCTGGGTTGGAGTGAGAACATGTAACACTTAGGTGTATATCTGTTCACTCTTTTCAGTTTTTCTGCATAAGAGTGTGTGCACACAAGCATGTGAACACGTATCTTCTTGTTTGGTCCTCCTGTGTATTTAATTCTGCATTGCTTTTTCACTAAACCTTACAATTGAAGCTGTTTCATATTGTTACATACTTTAAACCATCATCATTTACTAAAATCCCAAGTGGTCTCATTTTATTTAGCTTTGGCTCACAAAACGTCTCTCCTAACGCTTCGGTCATTGTTGCCATTCTTGGGTGGTGCATTCCCACTGTAGCCAAATGTTGCCGAAGCTGGACCCTACAGAACTGCTTTCAGTAACCCATGATTCATTTCATTTTTCCTCCTTGCACCGTTGCAGTGTTTGTCTTCTGTATTTTGTGCCCTAGGGAAGGATGCTAACCTGTTCTCTGCAGTGAGAAGAAAACAGAGGCTTTGGGGTGGGCTTCCCTTTGGGGGAGGCACTCCAGTGGGGGCCACTGTTCAGGCATCACCTTGGCCTTGAGCTTTGCCAGTGGAGACCTCTGAGCTCCAGCACTGTTTTCGGTCAAATCTTTTAACTTCAGCATATCAAGTGTAATACATTGTCCTGATGCCTTGATTTTTTGGTTCATCTATTTTAATGTGGTGAAATGTAAAAGCCTAGCTCAGCCGTGTCCCCTCATAGTGACTTTAGGATTTTTCAACTGATAACCTAGCCTTTGTCTGTTAAGGATTAGAATTTTAAACAGTCAAAAATACATTTTTCCTGCTATCTATCATCAAGTGATTAGTGCAACTATTTAGTTCTGGTTGTCTTTCCTATTCTTGGTAGATTTATTTTCTCTTCTTAGAATTCTCTCATCGCCCTCTCTGTCTGGGAGACTGGGGATGTCATTTAAACCTTGCTTATTAGGATTCCATTATTTGTCTCTTGTATATAGTCAGCTAAATCAAAAAGTGAGACAGTGTTTTTAAATTGCAAATTTAAATGACAATTTATAGACCAGGTCTACTGGAAATTTTCTGTCTTTGGCATCCATCATTGTTTATGTGTGTGGAGTTTTATGTTCTCTCTTTTTATCTTCTTGAGAGCACAGCACACATATCCATCAGGAGAATCAGAACTGCTTGCAGTCAAACAAAAAAGGCCATAAAGATCTTGAAAGGAAATGAAGATAAACACCCTATACCAGACCTTACTTAAATATTAGTTCTCTTCCTCCTCCTCCTTCTCCTCTGCCTTTTTTAAAAGAGGAAGCTAGCATTAGTCACTTTTCTTTTTTTAAGTATCAAACCTCATGGTTTAGATCCAGAGAAAGTAAACATTTCTCAGGGACCTGAAATATGCCAAATACTCATGTCTCAGTTAATCTTTGTGATAAACCAATGATCGTGACATTTATTGATAATATTGTGATAGCTGATATTTATTGAGCAGTTACTATGTACCAGGCACTGGTCTGTATTTTTACTTACATAACTCATTCAGAAGAATAATAGGTTGCTTTCTGAAGGAGGAAACTGACTTTGATGGGAGGCAATTTGCTCAGGCCCCCAAACGGAGTGAGTCATGTAACTCCTGCTTCCAAATTAGAACTCTACCCACCACACTTCTCAGTAAAGAAAATTTGTTTCAGTAAGGAGATTGGGGACCTATTTAGTGTCTCTATTTTGTAAGAATGACAGGCTGAAAAGTCATCTCACTATGCCTTGCTGAGTTTTAATTTTGAACAGATTGCCTTAGAAGGGGTAGCTTTAAACCTTGAAATCATCTTCTTTTATCGGTCCATTTTCTCTAGGATCAGAGTAGATTGGCAAAAGCATTATGATCTTCCATTTCAAAGCTGAAGGATTATCCATCTTGATGGGAGAACTCATCTTTAAAATCCTTCTGAAGCCAGCTGCAGAGGTTGGTACATTTCAGAAAATGCCTGGGGTACCCAGTAACTTCAGTGATGGAAGTCAGTGGAGTAAGGTTTGCATCAGGAGGGCCCACCTTTAGCACGTGGTCCCAGGGCATGCATTGTGTCAGGCACTTTTATTTACAATAGGAGCAGGAAGTTTTTGCTTGCAGTTTAGCAGGAGTGGGTGGAGTCAAGCTTGCAGGATTCCAATCAGAGGTAGGTGGTGAGAACCTGGGGCCATGAAGAGATTGCCTTGTGCCTAGGGGGAAAAAAAACAGAAGGAGCAAGTGAAGGCTAGGGTAGCCATAAGACTGCAAATGCAGGTTTGACCCTACCTGAAACAGAGAGGGAAGGAAGGGAGGTAGAATGGATGGAAGGATGTTAGACATCAGCAAGATCTTTGTCGAGTCATTGAGCCAAATTGGTTCATCAAAGGAGTCCTGGGTTTCCTGGGAATGGGTCGGCCAGAGTATTCCTGCCCTGGTCTATTTTTGGCTGGGAACAGCTTGTGGGGAGCATCGTCATGGTGCAGATGGGATTTCTTTTTCTTTCTAAATTTCATTTCCTGTTGGACTATAGTTGATTCACCATGTTATTCAAGTAGGCAGCAAAGTGACTCAGTTATACATATACATATATCTACTCTTTTTCAGATTCGTTTTCCATACAGATTATTCCAGAGCACTGAGTAGAGCCCCCTGTTCTGTACAGTAGATCCTTGTTGGTTATCTAGTTTATGTACAGTGGTGTGTATATTTCTGTCCCATCCTCTTGATGTATCCCCCACCCAACACTGTCTGGACCCTTTTGGTAAGCATAATTTTTATTTTTCATATCTGTGAGTCTGTTTTTATTTTGCAAATAAGTTTGTTTAATTTTTTAGATTCCACATATAAGTGATGACATATGTTTGTTTTTGGCTGGCTTACTTCATTTAGTATGGTAACCTCTAGGTCCATCCATGTTGCTGCTAATGCCATCATGTCATTCTTTTTTATGGGCGAGTACTCTTCCACTGTATACACAGGTACCGTTCTTCTTTACCCATTCATCTGTCGGTGGTTGCTTCCTTGCCTTGGCTATTGTGAATAATGCTGTACTGAATGTTGGGGTGCATGTATGTTTCCAAATTATGACTTTGGGTATATGGCCAAGTGTGGTATTGCTGGTTCATACAGTGGCTCTAGTTTTAGTGTTTCAAGGAACCTCCGTGCTGTTCTCCATGGTTTCTGAGTGCGGCAGCCGGGGCACCGGGTCATTTTCTTTCACTGGGGTTGGTGGCTAGCAAGACGTGTTCTCACGGCCCCCTCCTTGCACCAAACTGATCTTCCTGAAGCCTAATTATGATACATTGCTATGAGATGCTCCCTCTCACTTCTTCAGCTTGCTGCTATTCTGTGCAAACCAGTGGTTGAGTCCTCTCCCTAGGTTACACTGTACCCCTCAGATAAAGGTGGGCAGATGTGGCATCACAGCTGAAGTTCAGGGAGATCAGGGTCCTAGGTTCTCTGGCCGATTGGTCTACCAAGTTCCAGAACATTCTGCCCTTTCACAGCCTGTAAGGGGCAAATAAGAGGAGACAAACAGACGCTGCAGGATTGACAGCCTGAGAAGGAAGCCCTCGTAGTACCTAGCATTCTTCCTGCACACAAGAAGAATAGCTGCCCGGTTAATCTCCACTCCCACGGCATCCCCTTCCTGGCCAGGAAGGCTCCGAAGTCACATTTCTTGAATATCTTGCTGATGGCCAGCCTACACAGGGCCTTACTTAAGTCCACTCCATCAACCTTCACAACCAGTGAAATAAGTGTTCATTAGCATATAGCCTAGTGATTGTGTTAATGTCTTCAGAATTACAAAGTGATCAGTTATCTCTGCTATTTATTAAGGATTCTGACCTTGGGCAACTTATAAATCATTTAAGCCTCCATGTTCATATGCAAAGTGGAAGCGATAGGACTCATCTCTTGGGGAGATAATTCAGACCAAGTGAAATCATATATGTAAGTGTTTGCACATATATATGTGTGTGTATGTGTATAAAGCCCATGTGTCATGGCTGATTGTTGGGACCATAAGGTTTGTGAGATGTGGACTGTGCAAGGCCATATGTGGGTGCCCATCACTCCCTGACTCTGTGCTGGAGGTGCTGCTGGTGGTAGAGAGATGCCACCTGCCTGCCTTTGAGGAAGTCATAGCTGAGCACTCCAGTATCACCTGTTGGTCCTCAAGCGCACCGTGTTACTTCACGGCTTCCTGCTTCACCTTGGCCTCCCTCCAGAATCACTTGTTGCTTAGAACAGAACCCACTCATAGAAGAAGTAACCTGGAAGGCTGGGCATCCTGAGGGCACGAGCCCCACCCTGGGAAGCTAGACACTGACATGTCCCCTTTCTGTCTCCTCAACTATTTCCCTTTGCATTTTTCAGCCCTACTTCCTGCTGTCCCTCTCCATGGAACAGGTTTGCCTTGGTCACTGGGCTCGTGGCCAGCCTTACTGATTGGTTTATTCAAGATCTCAACCAAGACTGAGTCACAGAATCCCAATTCTAGATTCTAGGGGAAGAAAATCTGTAAATCTCAGCCCAGTTCTGACAGTGGGGACCCCTGGTCTCTTCAAGAGTTAGGGACATATCAGGTTTCCTTGGCAGTCCAGTGGGTAAGAACACCACCTTGTAGAACAGCGGGCGCTGGTTCGATCCCTGGCCTGGGAAGATCCCACGTGCTGTGGAGCAGCTGGACCGATGTGTCCAGCTACCGAGCAGAGCTCTGGAGCTCACGTGCCCAGAGCCAGTGCTCTGCAACAAGAGAGGCCACTGCAATGGAAGACCCACACCGACCAAAGAACAAAGATAAATGAATGAAAGACCAATAGAAGTGGCCAAAAAAAAAAAAAGATAAATAACCCATTTAAAAAAAGAGGGACATATCATGCGAACAGGGTGTTATAGTCTACCCTATGGGTGATGAAAGGGGATCACTATGCAGAGTAATGAGGCATGGACTGAATACATACAATGTGGAAAAAGTTCAGTTTAGGTGTCACTTCCTCCAAGCAGCCTCCCTGGACCCAGTTAAACAAAGCACAAGGATGGTTCGATCCTCCACTGTGCCACTTGAATCTGGGACTGTGGGCTCTGTTACATTAGCTCTCAGATCGTACTGCACTTTCCTCAACCCCGTGTCTGTCTTCTCACCACATCCTGCCTCCTGCATGCAGGGACGGGATCTCGCTCCTCTTTACAAACCCTTTCTGTTGTCCAGTGCCTGCCACAAAGTAGGTGCTCCATGAATGTTTGCATAATTGAGCATCACTGGGGAAACGGACATATAATTGCCATGTGGAATGAGAAATACTTCTTAGTGACAATACAACATGGTCCCTTGGGCAATAAAACAGTTGTACCCAGTCCTTTCCCGCCAAGGTGCCCTTGACATCTGTGAGGCCAGCAGCAGTATGGAAGGGATGGCCACCTTTCATGTACAGTCGTGTTCTATGTCTTTGATCCCAGACTCTTTAGGTTCTGAATGTTAAAGAGCCTGCTGCAGCTCCTCACTTGACAGCCATCCAGCGCCACACCCATTAGGACTAATTAGCCTGGGAGAGATGAAAACTTGGAGGACAGAATGAGCTGAGTTGGCACCTGTTCACTCAGCATCTCGTGAGCTGCTTAAACCAGCTGGAAGGTGTCAAGATTAACCTTACTGAGAAAAGGTTTACAAAGGCATTTTTTTTAGCTTCCAATGTTCATTTTATGTTGGGTGACTGACCTAAAGTTCTTAGGGTGAAAAATCTTCAAACCCCAGGGCTCATGCCATACCCATATGCAGGTATCCATCATAGCCCCTGCCCATGAGAGCTGAGGCACTGAAACCGAGGCAAAGTGTTAACCCTGTGCACCATACAATCATGACCTTCCCACAGATGTGGTCACTTCAGAGCAGCGTGAGAGGGCCACGTGTGGTGCCTGGTGCCAAGGTACTCCATGCCTGTTGATGGAGGGACTGTCCCCAGAACCCTGCAGTGTCGCAAAGGAGACCCTCTGCTTCCCAAGGACACTCCTGTGTCCACTCCTGTGGGACCATCCCCTCCACCAGTGCCTGGCTTATAGTAGGTGCCTAGTAAGTATTTGCTGAGTGAACAAGTGAAGCAATGATGGAAAGTAATTAAGTGCTCTCATGGAGAGAGACTGGGACTTGAATCTTGCCTCTCTCACTTCTGAACGTGGTAAACACACATCCTTTACTCAGTCTCTTTCAGATCCTCATTCTTAACTGTTTGTTGAGAAGACCGGTGTCTCTTATGATTTGGGGCTTAATGGTGAAACACTTAGCTTGGTGTCTGGTATCTGGTATGTGGTAGGGCTTCCCTGGTGGCTCAGATGGGAAGCATCTGCCCACAGTGCTGGATATCAGGGTTTGACCCCTGGGTTTGAAGGATCCCCTGGAGAAGGAAGTGGAACCCCACTCCAGTATTCTTGCCTGGGAAACCCCATGGACAGAGGAGCCTGGTGGACTATAGTTCATGGAGTCACAGAGAACCAGACATGACTGAGCGATTAACACTTTCCCTCTTTTTCTCTCATGGTTTGGGCCTTAACTGTGAAGCAGTTAGCTTGGTGTCTGGTAAGTAGTAAGTATCTAACAAATGGAGCTGTTCTTAGTAACTTCTTTTGTTCATGGAGTAACTTTAAATACAGCACTTGATACCATGTCTCGGTCGGTTCACGTATTGAATGAAAATACTTCTGTCTGCTGCACAGGGTGAGGGCTAGTGTAAGATGGGGCACAGAGCAGTGTGCCCTGGGTCAGTGCTTGATAAACGCTGGCTGAGACACCGTTACCTTTAGTAGAAGATCTCAAAGGCTCAGACTGTAACCCCTCACCTCCTGGAGCAGTAGACATGTTTGCAGACGGGCCCATCTAGAATGTGATGGCAGCTTTCTTGGGCAGACACCCAGTGCTCTGCCCTTTCCTTGGCCCTTCTCCCTGAAAGAACTGAGGTTTTTCACAGGCATCCAAGGCTGTATTATCAGACTTTCACCCAGCAAGCTGTTCTTTTCAGCAGCCCGACTGTTAATAATTCTCATGACCGAGCCCCAACCCTTCTTTACCGAAAACCCCTTAATCCTTTGATCTTGTCTCAGTCACAAGAAATGATTGTCTGTTACCTCTTGCCATACACGAGTTAGAGAGGATTACCAGGTGGCAGCCTCAGTCCAACCCTGTCCTTCTTCTCCTCCAGCAGCCAGTCATTTCCTGATCTGAAATCTTCCTCCTCTCTCCAGTTGCTGGAAAATATCCTTAGGAAGAGCAGAGCAGAGGAAGGGAGCTGGGTTAGAGCAAAGGGCATATCCGGGTAAGTGACTGATGGGGATATCCCGGTGGTGGCAGGAAGGGCCACGTCTGGATAGATGGACAGTATTGTTAAGTGAAAGGAGACAGGCCGTGTGGTTCAGGAGCACACAGGGGCCTCCCAGTTGACAGCGTACCACTGTGCAGGCCATCCCGCCGAGTCCTCAGATCAGCTCTGGGGGTGGGCAGGGCCGGGCGTAGCAAGTCCACAGCGCTCTTCCAACACAGGCCCAGGGCTTGCGCGACTTGGGTGTGGTGAACAGTGGTCCCTTCAGGACTGGATCTGAGCTTCGGATGATGCTGTGGTGTGGTTCTGTCAGCAAGATCAAGGGCTGAGAAGTAAGGTGGGTCTTGGTATCTTGATCCCTTGCTTGTTTGCTCTCAGGTTCATCATCTGCTGACGTGTGGCAGGGTATTCTGTGTATCTCATGGAGCAGGCCTTGCAAGTGCCATCCCCTTAAGTCCTTCAGACATCGGGGCTTTCGTCTGAGCTCAGCCAGTAGGAGGTCCTGGAGGGAGACTAGAGAAGGGGGCAAGGGGCAAGGCTGGCCGCTTCTCTCCTCTCTCTGCTTCCGCTCGCGGCTCTGGCAGTCACTGTATCAGCTCTGTGGATCCAGGTCCTGTGGACAGTGGCACTCCTCTTGATGCCTGAAGCTCTCTCAAGCAACACAGCCATGGGCCCAGCCCCCTCCCACTGAGTCCATCTCCTGCGACCTGGTCACAGCATCTCTCTTTTTTGTTGGTCTAATCCTGGGACTGGTTGCAGCTTCCTGCTTTCACTAATCCCTGGATCACTTCCTTTTCCCCTGGCTTTTCAGCTTTTCCAGCACCATTGTAAGGGTTCCCCACATTCAGTTCCCTCTTTGAATAGCTGGCAAGGGCTCTGCTCCTCTGATTGGTCCCGACTGATCCTTTGTTTAAAACCTGGCTCCACAGTATATGAGAAATAAAACTTTGGACAAGCTACTTAACCTGCAGATCCTCTTTACTCATCCAGAAAATGAGGATTTTAGAATCAGAGATTAGATATGTATGGAATTTACCAGAGAGCTTCACACATAGTAGATATTTAAGAAGTGACAACTCTTTGTTTTATTATTTAGAAAGAGAGTCAGAACCTCTCAAGGAAGGAACGTAGTCTTTTTATTTTTTAATTCCTAGCAGGATGCCTCACATTTAATAAAGACAATAAACTTAATAAAAATTATACACATACACACACATATATTCATATACCTCAACTGAAAGGGTTGGATGGATTGAGAGACTCCGCCACCATCATTCCACTTATTCTAGGATTCTTTTTTTGTTGTTGTTAATTAATTGATCATGTATGTGAGAGGTATTTTTCTTTTTTTTTTTTTGGTCTCTCTGTTGTGTTCTGTTGTTCTATATTTCTGTTTTTGTGTTAGTACCACATTTTTTTAGGATTATTTGTTCCTGACTGTGCTGGGTCTTTCTTGCCCCCCACAAGCTTTCTCTAGTTGTGACAAGTGGGGAGCCACTCTTCTCTCTGGTGCATGTACTTCTCACTGAGGTGACTTTGCTTGTTGTGAGCATGGGCTTGGGGGCTTTAGCATGGACTTCAGTACCTGCTGCACGCAAGCCCAATAGTTGTGGCTCAAAGGCCATCGAGTGCAGGCTCAGTAGTTGTGGAGTACAGGCTTATTGTTCTGTGGTATGTGGGTTGCTCCTGGACCAGGAATTGAACCCTGTGCCCTGCACTGGCAGACGGATTCTTACCCACCGTGTCACTGGGGAGGTCCTATTCCAGGATTCTTAAAGGAAGATTCCAAGCAAATTTCTTGATGGATTTTCTAGTGGAATTAGATCACATTTTTACTTTGGGAGCCCATGGTAATGTTAATTATCATAAAGGTAACAATTGGAAAATGTCACAGAATCCCTCGGAAGGTACTTAACAATAGCCACGTTGTCAGTTTCCTCTTTTTTTTGGAGGTGGGGTATCACTGTTTCTTCTTTCCTGCACTCGCTGTTCAAAGCTGAGTCCCTTAGCAGTTCTCAGCGATCACAGCTGTACCTCAGGCACACTAAGACTGTCCCTGCATCAGGACTCTTGCAAGAGTGGACAGATGTTCCCGGTTTCAGGGTAGAGGACTGTAAGGTTTCATTAGTCACACTTGCTAAAGCTGTACCACTTCCAGGGGGCTCGTCAAACATGGGGAAATCCCTGCCTGTAAATATTTATGGATTAGGGATCCCGTGTTAAATATTTACTTCAGCTTCTTGAAACTAGAAATGATTTAACAAACCCTTTGAGGAGCTGGCATGGCTTTGGCTTAGAGCCAGCCCGTATACTTGTCTCCCTGGCCCCTACGCCCACCCCTTGTGACATAGCAGCTTTGGGGAGATGCTTGTGGAAAAGACAGAGAGCTCAGCTTTTTGGAGATTGGCTTCATTCTTTTGATTTTGCCTTCCGTGGTGCATGGTCAGTGTTTCAAGAGCGGACACTCATGGAGCACTTTGAGGGCAAAAACCCATCCTGCAGTGTCAGCCTTCTCAACTACACTGTGTTACACAAAGCACCTGGATGTTTACCAAAAAGCACAGGTGCCGTGGCCCTTCCCCAGATCCCGTGGGTGGCATCTTCCACAGGTAGGGCCTGAGCATCTGGAGGTGTCTGAACTTGCGCTGAGGTATTAGGAGGTGTCCCTCTAGGAGGCTACTCCTGGAAGGACCCTGTCATCACAGAGAACACAATGTCTTCAGAATAAGACGATTCAGATCTGAATCTCATCTCTGCTGATGGATAAACTGTGCATCTTGGAGAGAACCTTTCTTCTCTCAACTTCCATTTCCTCATCTTGATAGCAGAGATAAAAGTAACTCTCTGTATTAGTTTCCCAAGGCTGCTATAAAAAATTGTCACAAACGTAATGACTTAGGAAAGCAACGGGAGCTTCCATGATGGTCTGGTGGTAAAGAATCTGCCTCGCGGTGGAAGGGACATAAGTTTGATCCCTGGTTCAGGAGGATTCCATATCTTGTGGGGCAACTAGGCCTGTGTACCACGACTAATACTCAATGCAGCTAAGTTAATTAATTTAAAAAAAGAAAGCAGAAATTTACTCTCACAGTTCTGGAGGCTAAAAGTCCGAGATCAAGGGGTCCCTGTGGAAGTTACAGAGGGGAATCTGTCACTTGCCTCTTGCAGCTTCTGGTGTCGGCTGGAATCCCTTGGTTTATGGCCACATTGCTTTCTGCTCTGTCTCCACTTCCTGTCTCTGTGTCTCTTATAAGGACATTTGTCACTGGATTTAGGACCCACTGAAATGATCCAGAATTATTTCTTTGTCTTAAAATACCTCACTTAAATGCATCCACAAAAACCTTTATTCCAAATAAGGTGTCATACACAGACAAGATCCATGGCTGAGGACCTGGAAAAGGACACTCACAGCTTCTAAAGGGTTGATATTGTCTGTCACTGGCAACAGGTCTGATTGGTCAGTACCCCTGCCATGAACTTACTTATAGCAAGCCTGTTTTGTGGAGGTACTGTCGTTGATTGAAATTATATGCCTGTACTCATATGCCTGGGGCATAGTAAACATTTATTAAACAGTAGCTTTTGCTATAGTTTATAACATATTGACATGTTTTACACATCATTGGTTTGATCATATAGCCATTCATTCCATTTGCATTCATTGAAACAGTTGACAGAGTACCTGTCTACCTGGGCCAGTCACTCGTCTGGCCCTAAAGATATAAAATACAAAGCATAGTTTGTTTCTTGAGACACAATCCCAATGCAAAAATAGATAGTAACTATAGCTCAGTGTGACACCTTCTTGTAGGTTTTTACCAGGGACTGGAGAAGGCTTCACAGAAGAGGTGGCATTCAACATGACTTGTGAAAGTTGATGAGTTCATTATACAAAAGGAAGACAGGTGCACGCCAGTTGTGATGCTGCGTGTATTGAGGCATAAGGAATCTTAGTGTTTTGGAGAGATGGTGAGAAAGTCAGCGTGCAGGGGACAGGGTTTACGCAGGAGAGGTGAGACAGCCATCAGAAACAAAATCCAGATTTCATGTGATGCTCTCAAAGGGGAAGTAGTATTGATCCCATTTACTGGGGAAGAAAGAGAAATGGACTTGCCCAGCATCACATACCTGGTTAGTTGAAGGGCTTGTGCCCCGCTCCTGCCTCTCCTTTTTCCTTATAAGATGAGCCTTCCTGAATGCCCTTCCACTGTCTGCCAAGATTCTCTGCTCGGTTTTTCATTCCCTCTCAGTTGTGCTCCCTTTGATTCTAGGGATCATGCCTTGTGACTAGCATGCAACCCTGGCTTGCCTTGTTCCTGGCACCCAACAGGCATCAAGCAGATCTTTGTTAAATGAGTTTCGTTGCAGCCGAAATTCTGGTATCAAGCAGGAGAGCTGGATGCAATTCTTTCTTAAATCCTCCCTGACCTCAGGCTTCTAGATTGAGTTTGCTTATATGGGAAGCTGAGATTTTCCTTGGGGGTCAAAAGACATGGATACCACCTGGGGCCGATTGTTACTTATTTCTCTGGGGCAGGGGCATATTTTTCCCTGTAGAGCCTGCTCTCCGTCTGTCATATGCCTTTTTATTGGTTTACAAGTATAGATCTATTTATGTTTGCTGTCCACGAGTGCTGCTTTCTCAATAATTCATAGAAACGTCGCACAAAATTAATCGACAACGAAAACTTGAACTTGACTGAAGCTGAAGCCCTTGCTTGAGAATGTCTTTGTTACTGACAGCATATCCGCCAGAGCTCTTTCCAGCATTCCCTAAGTTCTGAATTCTCCTTTAAGAAGAAGCAGATTGAGGAAATCATTAATCTCTGACAGTTGTGTAGATATAATTAAAGATATATGAATTTAAAAATACCTGCTCTCTCAAATTACTTCCTAAAAGAACAGGGAGGGGAAGAAAGAGTTCTGTTTAAAATGTCAGATACGGACACATTAGGCTGGGTAGTCAAAGCGCTGTGTGCCTGTCACTCATGAAAACTGACAATTAGGTCCATAAATAGATTTTACAGGCTTCCACACAAGAACGCACATTCTGCGCGTCTCATCTGCATAAAGATGAGCGTGGATGGCAGCCGCTGACTCATGGGAAGGGAGCAGGGTTTCGGAGGTGCTGAATGAGACATTCAAAGCAAATTCACTGTGCCTGGGGGCTGGGTGAGGGCCTGGTGGGAGGCGGGGAGCCCACTGATGCCAGGGAAGGGCATGTGGGAGCAGTCAGTCTCGGCTCTTCCACATGGCACCCACGCAAACATGGCTGGTCTCTTCATCTTTCCTGCTCATGCTCTGTCACTTCAGTCATGTCTGACTCTTTGTGACTCCATGGACTGCAGCCCTCCAGGCTTCTCTGCCCATGAAATTCTTCAGACAAGACTACTGGAGCGGGTTTCCATTTCCTTCTCCAGGGCATCTTTCCTGGTGCAGGTTTATTTTCCTATGTGCAAAATGAAATTGGCAGCAACCATCTCTTCTATTCCCATGCCCTACTTCTAAGGGTTGTCAGATCAAATGAGGTTAGAGAACTCCTTGGAAACTTGAAAAGACCTGTACATACATACACTGTTGATTTGTTGTTACTAACTGGTTGATACTGACAGCTGAAGTATTGGCATACATACCAGGAAGAGATCAAGTGGGTGATCCGAGCGATGTGAAGACTAAGACATCAGAGAATCACAGAGAAATGCCAGAGAGTATGACTGAAGTTTGCTTCACCTTTGGGAATAGGAAATTCAGCCACACCCACATGGATGAGAGCCTGGGATGTTGGGGAGCAGGATTGGGAGACCAGGAGACCTGCTGTCACTGTTGAGGCTGCATGCTCAGGGGTCCTCACGCTCCAGGGGTTCAGTCTCCCTCTCAATAAAATAGGTCATATGGGTCTATGACAGCATATCCGCCAGAGCTCTTTCCAGCATTCCCTAAGTTCTGAATTCTCCTTTAAGAAGAAGCAGATTGAGGAAATCATTAATCTCTGACAGTTGTGTAGATATAATTAAAGATATATGAATTTAAAA
The DNA here is from genome assembly GCA_022376925.1 of Tragulus kanchil. Classification (NCBI taxonomy): domain Eukaryota; kingdom Metazoa; phylum Chordata; class Mammalia; order Artiodactyla; family Tragulidae; genus Tragulus; species Tragulus kanchil. The sequence goes on from JAIOJX010000032.1 coordinate 100,071,567, forward strand.
ATACCTGCTCTCTCAAATTACTTCCTAAAAGAACAGGGAGGGGAAGAAAGAGTTCTGTTTAAAATGTCAGATACGGACACATTAGGCTGGGTAGTCAAAGCGCTGTGTGCCTGTCACTCATGAAAACTGACAATTAGGTCCATAAATAGATTTTACAGGCTTCCACACAAGAACGCACATTCTGCGCGTCTCATCTGCATAAAGATGAGCGTGGATGGCAGCCGCTGACTCATGGGAAGGGAGCAGGGTTTCGGAGGTGCTGAATGAGACATTCAAAGCAAATTCACTGTGCCTGGGGGCTGGGTGAGGGCCTGGTGGGAGGCGGGGAGCCCCCTGATGCCAGGGAAGGGCATGTGGGAGCAGCCAGTCTCGGCTCTTCCACATGGCACCCACGCAAACATGGCTGGTCTCTTCATCTTTCCTGCTCATGCTCTGTCACTTCAGTCATGTCTGACTCTTTGTGACTCCATGGACTGTAGCCCTCCAGGCTTCTCTGCCCATGAAATTCTTCAGACAAGACTACTGGAGCGGGTTTCCATTTCCTTCTCCAGGGCATCTTTCCTGGTGCAGGTTTATTTTCCTATGTGCAAAATGAAATTGGCAGCAACCATCTCTTCTATTCCCATGCCCTACTTCTAAGGGTTGTCAGATCAAATGAGGTTAGAGAACTCCTTGGAAACTTGAAAAGACCTGTACATACATACACTGTTGATTTGTTGTTACTAACTGGTTGATACTGACAGCTGAAGTATTGGCATACATACCAGGAAGAGATCAAGTGGGTGATCCGAGCGATGTGAAGACTAAGACATCAGAGAATCACAGAGAAATGCCAGAGAGTATGACTGAAGTTTGCTTCACCTTTGGGAATAGGAAATTCAGCCACACCCACATGGATGAGAGCCTGGGATGTTGGGGAGCAGGATTGGGAGACCAGGAGACCTGCTGTCACTGTTGAGGCTGCATGCTCAGGGGTCCTCACGCTCCAGGGGTTCAGTCTCCCTCTCAATAAAATAGGTCATATGGGTCTATGGTTCCTTTCTCCACAGGATCGATGTGACATCAGGCAAAATCCCAGATATGCCTTGCAAATTATAATGCTAATGTAAGCTTCTGGATTGAAAATAAGATCATAATCAAATTGGAAAGGGGTGAGAGGGCGACCACTCATCTTCCATCATTCATTCATTCATTGACCTCATTAAATCAGCATACATTTATATCGTATGTTTCATTTATATTGATTGAATGTTAAGTTCCACAAAGGCAGAAATATTTTCATGTTTATTGTTCATTGAAGTTTCCCAAGTGCCTAGAAGAGCCCCTATGACCTAGTAGATGAATAGTATATATTTCAGGAGTTAGGTTTGTTAATGTGTTTGGTATGAGCATGCGAGCAGGTGCTGAGGTACTGAAAAGACTGTTGTCCTTCAGAGAGTTCATTGTTTGGTTGAGGGTGTGATAGAGGAGATGCATACAAACAGATGGGTCTAAAGCAAAATGCGCAGAGCAATGTGATATATACAGAACCTATATATATGTATACACACATACTATATACTTAGAATATTGAATTGGTATATGTACATGCATATATGTATATGAAGACATATTAAATTGGTCAAAAAGTTCTGATTTTTCCACAATACCTTACAGAAAATCCCTAAGGAACCTTTTCGCCAACATGATAGATGTAGAGATATAGAGAGGAAGTAAGAAGTGAATACAGGAGATGTATACATACTTATAGTAAATATATAGGGAACAGATGGGGAGCATAAAAGAAGGTATTCTCCAAGAGTCTGTATTCCTGAGGTCTCCAGTTTGCCCCGTGTGCTGTGTTGTGTGGCAAAGGGGCTTCCCAAGTGGCACTACTGGCAAAGAACCTGCCTGCCAAGGCAAGGGATATAAAGAAATCAAGTGGGTGATCCGAGCGATGTGAAGACTAAGACATCAGAGAATCACAGAGAAATGCCAGAGAGTATGACTGAAGTTTGCTTCACCTTTGGGAATAGGAAATTCAGCCACACCCACATGGATGAGAGCCTGGGATGTTGGGGAGCAGGATTGGGAGACCAGGAGACCTGCTGTCACTGTTGAGGCTGCATGCTCAGGGGTCCTCACGCTCCAGGGGTTCAGTCTCCCTCTCAATAAAATAGGTCATATGGGTCTATGGTTCCTTTCTCCACAGGATCGATGTGACATCAGGCAAAATCCCAGATATGCCTTGCAAATTATAATGCTAATGTAAGCTTCCGGATTGAAAATAAGATCATAATCAAATTGGAAAGGGGTGAGAGGGCGACCACTCATCTTCCATCATTCATTCATTCATTGACCTCATTAAATCAGCATACATTTATATCGTATGTTTCATTTATATTGATTGAATGTTAAGTTCCACAAAGGCAGAAATATTTTCATGTTTATTGTTCATTGAAGTTTCCCAAGTGCCTAGAAGAGCCCCTATGACCTAGTAGATGAATAGTATATATTTCAGGAGTTAGGTTTGTTAATGTGTTTGGTATGAGCATGCGAGCAGGTGCTGAGGTACTGAAAAGACTGTTGTCCTTCAGAGAGTTCATTGTTTGGTTGAGGGTGTGATAGAGGAGATGCATACAAACAGATGGGTCTAAAGCAAAATGCGCAGAGCAATGTGATATATACAGAACCTATATATATGTATACACACATACTATATACTTAGAATATTGAATTGGTATATGTACATGCATATATGTATATGAAGACATATTAAATTGGTCAAAAAGTTCTGATTTTTCCACAATACCTTACAGAAAATCCCTAAGGAACCTTTTCGCCAACATGATAGATGTAGAGATATAGAGAGGAAGTAAGAAGTGAATACAGGAGATGTATACATACTTATAGTAAATATATAGGGAACAGATGGGGAGCATAAAAGAAGGTATTCTCCAAGAGTCTGTATTCCTGAGGTCTCCAGTTTGCCCCGTGTGCTGTGTTGTGTGGCAAAGGGGCTTCCCAAGTGGCACTACTGGCAAAGAACCTGCCTGCCAAGGCAAGGGATATAAAGAAATGTGGGTTCAATCTCTAGATTTGGAAGATCCCTGGAGAAGGGCATAGCAGCCCACTCCAGTATTCTTGCCTGGAGAATCCCGTGAACAGAGGAGCCTGACGGACTACAGTCCATGAGGTTGCCAAGAGTTGGAGATAACTGATAGGACTTAGCATGCTCACAGGTACAGCAAGGAGCCTGGGCAGGCAGGCCTGCCCAGGTGTTCTTGGAGTCTGGGATCCATATTTCCTGGATCAGAGAGCACTGCCAAGGGACCTTCTCTGTTAGATTTGTGCTGAGGCCAGAGATGGGGGGATGGTGAGCCCCTACCCACTGCACCCAGAGGAAGTCTCTGGGATGCTCAGGATCCCACTTCACTTGATGGGCTTGGTACCTAACAAAAGGGAAGAGCAACCCCTGTGGTCTGGCTGGATGCAAATTAGCCTCTTAGAGATGCAAATGACTTTCCTACAAAGAGGAAGGGAGCTCTGGGTGTGAGCTGAGATGCTGAGTGACTGAAAATGCTGACTACTGAAAAAAAGGAGACAAACTTCCCTTGGGAATTACCAGCTCATTAACAGTGTTGGCCCTGCTTGGTGGCTGGCCTATAGATATGAGTTAACCTGTGGGCCTGGTGCTCAGTCTTTATCCTTGTGGGCAACCCTGGGGAGAATCCCTCGAGGCTAGGCTCTGGGCCATGAGGTTACAAATCACAGGGCAGCGGTCCTGTTCACAGCTCTCAGGAGAAACCAAGCTTCTCTGGGATAGTTTTGCCTAATGATTGTTGTCTGATGTAATTGCAGTCCAGCAGGCCTGGTTCAAATGTGGCTTCTGTCACAGAAAGCTGTGTGACCTTGGGTAAGTCACTGAACCTCTCTGAGCCTTGCTTTCCTCCTGGTGCTATGGGAATAGCAATGCTCAGCGACAGGAGTGGTTCCAGGTATTAACAGGTATCAACATGTTCCCTGGCATGTTGAATAACTTCTCACCCCACTGGGTACCTCCCTTCTTCCTCTCTCTGCCATGTACGCCTAGGTTGCCTTTTTTTGAGGGTCATTTCCTCTGTTGACCTGCAACCACCTCTTCCCCCACCCCCCTTTATTCCTCCTCAAGCCGGTAAAGGACCTGAGTGAGGACCATGGCTTGCCTTGTTCATTTGTGTTCGCTCAGTGCATGTGCTAGAAGGATGACGGGTCGATGATACTCCTGTCATTCTATCCATAAGAGCACCAATGACATTTCTGTGCTGCACTTGTGAAGAGTAATTTTACTGTTCACTTATGATTTTGTCTTCCCAGAGATTTGTGCGATGAGATGTATTATGATGATTCTACAGGTAAGGGGCAGTAACTTGGCCAAGGTCACTGGGCTGGTACAGGATGTGTCTCAGGCTTCATTCGCTCTTCACCCCCGTGCATAGAACACTTGCTGTGTGTCTGCAGAGTGAGAGCTGCCTGTGGAGCTTCCTAAGGGAGCTGGGTCTGATTCCTGCTGAGAACCACACTTAAATGGACATTTCCACCTGTTTGAGATGCACCAAAATAGACATGGATCACTGCCTTCATAGAGCTTGCTTTCAGGTAGTGGGAAGAAAGTGCGGGGATAAGCAGCACACTGTGGGCTTTCCTTGTGGCTCAGACTGTACAGAATCCTCCTGCAATACGGGAGACCCAGGGTGGATCCCTGGGTTGGGAGGATCCCCTGGAGAAGAAAATGGCTGTATGCCCCAGTATTCTTGCCTTCTTGCCTGGAGAATTGCATGGACAGAGGTGCTTAGTGGGCTACAGTCTATAGGGTCACAAAGAGTTGAACTTGACTGAGTGACTAACACTTCACTTGTTGAATGAGTAAGTTGTCGAGAACATTAGAAGATGATACCAGATATAGGGAAAAAATGAATAAGGGGTCTGACACCTCTGAAAGGACTGTTTAGACTCTAACATCTCTTGTTTTCTTTGATACTGATTGTGTGCCTATCTGCACTTTGAGAAAATATATGCCAGATCCCAAGAGTCATTGCAAAGTATGAAGAATTAAGTCCAGGCAGTCTATGTTTTTTGCAAAGGCTGGGTGTGTGTGAGGATGTGGAGTGTGCTGTAGCTGTTGTCATGGGCAGAGTTTGGAGAATTCCTAGGAATATATTGGGCCCCAGGGTATAAAGAGACTAGTGAAGATGATTTAGATGATCCTCGAACCCCAGATGAGCTTCTGAGACCTAGAATTCGCCCCTTGGAAAGTGCTATTAGCACTGATGGAGAAGAAGACTGGGTGAATATGGTGATGCCTAAAGGAGGGATATGTATTAACCCAAAAGGCTGGAGGTTTGTGTCTAAAAGAAGCTATAGTCAAGTAAGCCAGGATTTGCCCTCTAGCAATGAGGAACTTATGACTCACCCCATGCCGCTCCGACAGCACTCCGCTCGTAAGCGAAACCGAATCCAAAGATCTGATAGTGAATGGGTATTCTTCTGGTGCAGTGTACCTTGTGGGGTAAACACCTTATAACAATATTCCATTTGATTTTGTTTGCTTAAGAATAAGGTAGTTTATGGGCTTCCCCTGGTGGTCCAGTGGATAAGGACACCGCCTTGCAGTGCAAGGGGCGCCGGTTCGATCCCTGGCCTGGGAAGATCCCACGTGCCGCGGAGCGGCTGGACCAATGTGTCCAATTGCCGAGCCGGAGCTCTGGCGCGCATGCGCCCAGAGCCGGTGCTCTGCAGCGACAGATGCCACCGCGATGGGAGGCCCACAGGGGCCAAAAGAACAAAGACGGACGAAAATAGAGAAATAAAGGACCAATGGAAGTGGCCCACCCGCTCCCCTCCCTCCCCAACCTGACCCCCTCCCTCCCCAACCCGACCCTCGCCCAAAATAAATAAATAAATCTTTAAAAAAAAAAAAAAAAAAAGAATAAGGTAGTTTAGTTTGTAGAATGAATAACCTACTCTGGTCTATCTCATGTGGAAAGTTTCATGTTATAGAATCCTTTTGAATAGGATTGACGTGATTTTATGGGCTTATTGCTAAAAAGCAGAAAAAAGTGGTGACACAAATAGCTGAGGCTAATATAAAGCGCCATTGTTTCTTCCCTTCTGAATTTTAATAATGTAAAAATAATGATGTACTGCGTATAATCTGATAAGACCAGCTAGGACACCACACCGACCAGCTAGGATACCACACCGACAGGCGTGTAGGCCATATAGAAGCAAAATTTTCTTTATATAAAGGGGGAGAAAGATTGTGAGGAGCTCACTCACAGAACTCAACTGCGCCTGAGGTGAGATTGAAGCTTCCCAGCTCTGGGGTAAGAATTCCTAGGAATATATTGGGCCCCAGGGTATAAAGAGACTAGTGAAGATGATTTAGATGATCCTCGAACCCCAGATGAGCTTCTGAGACCTAGAATTCGCCCCTTGGAAAGTGCTATTAGCACTGATGGAGAAGAAGACTGGGTGAATATGGTGATGCCTAAAGGAGGGATATGTATTAACCCAAAAGGCTGGAGGTTTGTGTCTAAAAGAAGCTATAGTCAAGTAAGCCAGGATTTGCCCTCTAGCAATGAGGAACTTATGACTCACCCCATGCCGCTCCGACAGCACTCCGCTCGTAAGCGAAACCGAATCCAAAGATCTGATAGTGAATGGGTATTCTTCTGGTGCAGTGTACCTTGTGGGGTAAACACCTTATAACAATATTCCATTTGATTTTGTTTGCTTAAGAATAAGGTAGTTTATGGGCTTCCCCTGGTGGTCCAGTGGATAAGGACACCGCCTTGCAGTGCAAGGCGCGTTCGATCCTGGCCTGGGAAGATCCCACGTGTCGCGGAGCGGCTGGACCAATGTGTCCAATGCCTGAGCTGGAGCTCTGGTGCGCATTCGCCCAGAGCCGGCGCTCTGGAACGACAGAGGCCAATGCGATGGGAGGCCCACAGGGGCCAAAAGAACAAAGACGGACGAAAATAGAAATAAAGGACCAATGGAAGTGGCCCACCGCTCCCTCCTCCCCAACCTGACCCCTCCCTCCCCAACCCGACCCTCGCCCAAAATAAATAAATAAATCTTTAAAAAAAAAAAAAACAGAATAAGGTAGTTTAGTTTGTAGAATGAATAACCTACTCTGGTCTATCTCATGTGGAAAGTTTCATGTTATAGAATCCTTTTGAATAGGATTGACGTGATTTTATGGGCTTATTGCTAAAAAGCAGAAAAAAGTGGTGACACAAATAGCTGAGGCTAATATAAAGCGCCATTGTTTCTTCCCTTCTGAATTTTAATAATGTAAAAATAATGATGTACTGCGTATAATCTGATAAGACCAGCTAGGACACCACACCGACCAGCTAGGATACCACACCGACAGGCGTGTAGGCCATATAGAAGCAAAATTTTCTTTATATAAAGGGGGAGAAAGATTGTGAGGGAGCTCACTCACAGAACTCAACTGCGCCTGAGGTGAGATTGAAGCTTCCCAGCTCTGGGGTAAGAAACTTTGTTACTGTTGATTGAGTTCTGAACTTTTGAATTACTACTGCTTGTGCGTTAACTACTAACATTGCATTCTTTATGCTAATAAATCTGATCTTGATTTGAACTCCACGCCTTATTACTGTTGAAGTTCTATTCTCTAATGTTTGAGGGAACTACATTGTGTAGGTCGAAAGTTCTCTGAAAATAGAGTAGAGGTGATTTAGCATTTCCTTGCGTCTATTAATCAAGGATAAGTGACTGCGCAGTGCCCGCGACACTGTCTACCAGAGGACTCAGTGCCAATGTATCTGAAGAGATTAGGAAGTTGGAGTAGTAGGCACAGTGAATGTGTTCAGCCATGTCCGGCGAGCCATGGAATTCTCCAGGCAAGAATACGGGAGTAGGTAGTCATTCCCTTCTCCAGGGAATCTTCTCACCCCAGGGACTGAACCCAGGTCTCCCACATTGCAGGCAAATTCTTTACTGTCTGAGCCATCAGGGAAGTCCAGAGTAGTAGACATAAATGTAGCTGATAGTTATTGCGGGTTTATGATCCAGGCACTTATCTGAGGCCCTTACACATAGTAACTCATTTAGTCTTCACAGCAAGCTTTTAGCATGAGCCTCATTTCATGAAATGGGAAACTGTAGCTCAGAGAGGTTAATAACTTGCTTAAATTCACACAGCAGATCTGGGCTGTGAACTCAGGCTGACCATCTCCAGCATGAGCTCTGTTAATTGTGCTGCCTTGCTGCAGGGTAGAAACCAGCCCCACCTGATGGCAGAACTGGCTTTGTGGGGCCCGAAAACTGCCCATGTCTGTGGACATGGGCCACAGAGTGATAGGAGCATATGTACGGTGAAATCACTCTGAGTGTGAGGAAACAAGAACGCTGGATGCCATGAAGCTGTTTTTAACCTTCGGTGGGTTCCCTGACTGCTCTGTGCCTCCGTATCCTAATTCATACCCTGAGGGCTTTTTGGACTAGAGGATCTTCTAGAGGCCCTTTTCTGTGGTATACAGCCTCAGGTTCTTTAAGATGTATGCCATTTCATAGGCTCTAGTTATCAGAGGTAAAAGTTGCAAGTTTAGAATTTAAACTGATTTAAGTTTAAATTGCGATTCTACATTCTCCTAAGGGTGGGGGAGCTGGCTTGGAAATATCGCTGAAGTTGGATAACTTGAGCCTCAGTTTCTTTGTCTGTTAAATGGGTGTTCCCAAATATCCCTTCCCGTAAGGTTCTTAATGAAGTTTAAATCAGATCATGTGTATAGTGAGCTTGCTATTCTGTCTGGCATTCACTAAGCACCTAGGTAATTGTGGCTTCATCTAACCATAATATGGAGAGAACTGTCTGTATCCCCTACCCTAAACTATGATTGCCTTGAAGGAAGACAGGGACTGCATTGTCCTTTGCTCTCTGTGTCTGGACCCCGAGGTGACACCTGGTATGGAGCTGGCCTTGGTGAGTGTGGGTAAAGCAATGAGGCCTTTGCGTTGCTGTCTCTGTGCCCGCAGAACTAGGTGGTGAGGCTGCCTCTTGGCAGAGTTTTGGTACCTGAAATTCAACGCTGCATATATTTTAGAGTTCTGAGTTTTTAAGGATGCTTTCCGCATTGAGTAGGCAATCAAGAACAACCTTGGAGTTTGCAAACTTGTCTCATTTTTTTAAAAAATCACCACACTCCTTTCTTGCTCAGAATAATAGCAAATGAGAAGAAGTGGAAAATAATGTAAAACCACAACTACATCAGCTGAAACCCAAGCCTGATTATTTCAAAGCTTTGAAAACCATCTTAGATGGTTTTTGATATCCTGGTCAGTTTTTATTCATTCAGATACCACAGCAGGGTTGCAGAAACCCCAAAATTATTGGCAGTAACAGGCAAGGGAAAGAATTTCTCTTAAAACTGGTTCACCATCTTTTTATTACTTCTTGAGCACACAAGTTGAGTTTCCCAGGTAGCTCAGTGGTAAAGAATCCACCTGCCAAGCAGGAGACACAGGTTCAATCCCTAGGTAGGGAAGATCTCCTGGAGAGGGAAGTGACAACCCACTGCAGTATTCTTGCCTGGAGAAGCCCATGGACAGAGGTGCCTGGAGCACTACAGTCCATGGGGTTGCAAAGAGTCAGACAGGACCTAGTGACTACATAGCAGCAGCAGCACACTGATTGCATTGGGACCCAAGTAAATTGCACATGACAGTCCTTTCATGTCCATGTCATTTACTCTGTGTGTTCTGTGAAGTTTCTCACTGTTACTCTGCTTTGCCTCTGCCCACTAGCAACCAGCAGGACCTCGAACCTCCTGAAACCTTCCCTGCCCTCTCCTCCTTTCGGTCTTTGCAGGTGCTCTCTGCTCAACCTCAGGCACTTATCTTCCTCTCTCAGGGGCCAACTCCTGCCTGCTGGTTAAGACTCAGTTCGTTACCCCTCATTCTAGGATGTCCTGGTGGGCTGACTCCAGTTGGAATGAGGTAATTTTCTTCTCTGCACTTCTAGAATCTCCTGCTTCCCTCCTACAAGCCTCACTTCACTGTTTCAGTAACCTCTTTATTGGTCTGCCTCCCATCTAAACTGTGAGTCTCCCAAGGACAAGGTCTCGTTCTGTGGGCATTAGGTCCCCAAGTGATGCTTAGTATAGTTTGTTGGCTGAAAGTCTCATGAATCGGAAGAGATCAGACAGCGTCCTGAATTGAGTGAGGACCCTGTACAGGGAAGGCAGAGATAGTCTTGGAGTTTGCAAACTTGTCTCATTTTTTTAAAAAATCACCACACTCCTTTCTTGCTCAGAATAATAGCAAATGAGAAGAAGTGGAAAATAATGTAAAACCACAACTACATCAGCTGAAACCCAAGCCTGATTATTTCAAAGCTTTGAAAACCATCTTAGATGGTTTTTGATATCCTGGTCAGTTTTTATTCATTCAGATACCACAGCAGGGTTGCAGAAACCCCAAAATTATTGGCAGTAACAGGCAAGGGAAAGAATTTCTCTTAAAACTGGTTCACCATCTTTTTATTACTTCTTGAGCACACAAGTTGAGTTTCCCAGGTAGCTCAGTGGTAAAGAATCCACCTGCCAAGCAGGAGACACAGGTTCAATCCCTAGGTAGGGAAGATCTCCTGGAGAGGGAAGTGACAACCCACTGCAGTATTCTTGCCTGGAGAAGCCCATGGACAGAGGTGCCTGGAGCACTACAGTCCATGGGGTTGCAAAGAGTCAGACAGGACCTAGTGACTACATAGCAGCAGCAGCACACTGATTGCATTGGGACCCAAGTAAATTGCACATGACAGTCCTTTCATGTCCATGTCATTTACTCTGTGTGTTCTGTGAAGTTTCTCACTGTTACTCTGCTTTGCCTCTGCCCACTAGCAACCAGCAGGACCTCGAACCTCCTGAAACCTTCCCTGCCCTCTCCTCCTTTCGGTCTTTGCAGGTGCTCTCTGCTCAACCTCAGGCACTTATCTTCCTCTCTCAGGGGCCAACTCCTGCCTGCTGGTTAAGACTCAGTTCGTTACCCCTCATTCTAGGATGTCCTGGTGGGCTGACTCCAGTTGGAATGAGGTAATTTTCTTCTCTGCACTTCTAGAATCTCCTGCTTCCCTCCTACAAGCCTCACTTCACTGTTTCAGTAACCTCTTTATTGGTCTGCCTCCCATCTAAACTGTGAGTCTCCCAAGGACAAGGTCTCGTTCTGTGGGCATTAGGTCCCCAAGTTTATGATTAGTATAGTTTGTTGGCTGAAAGTCTCATGAATCGGAAGAGATCAGACAGCGTCCTGAATTGAGTGAGGACCCTGTACAGGGAAGGCAGAGACTGAAGTTGACACAGGGACTTTCCACTTTTCACAAGAGCTACTGAATCACATCATCTAGTTGTCAATTACCTATGTCCTGCCACTCTCCAAGGTGCTTAATCAAACCCAATTGTTAGTCCTCACAGAAATCATCGAAGGACGTGAGAAAGTAGCATTCTATTTTTTCTTGTTGGTAGCATAAGGAAATGAGACATCAAAGGTCTGAACCTGTCTATACATTTGGACGTTCATACAGTTAACTCCTCAGCTCCTGGGGGAGTGGATTCAGAATCCACTCCCCTCCCTGAACCTGCTCCCATTCTCTCGCTGACACCATCCTGACACACCTCCCCTATCTCATCCTACCTCCCACCTTCCACTCCCATCTATTTATGATCCTCTATGTCACATCCAGGTTCACGGATGATTTTAGAAGTGGAGAGCGAGCAGTTTAACTAGAATCAACAGGATTTGGATCATTTGCGTAATTGGGCTAGCAGATGGTAAATGTAGTTCAAAGTACAAAAATGTAGAATAATTACAAGGGGAAAAAGTAACGCAGTTATGGATGAGGAAAACGATTTGGGAGAAAAGCTCATTGAAATCATTATCTGAATGTGTTAGAAACGAAGGACAAATAGCCCCGCTCTGGATAATAGAGACAGAGGTTGCAGAGTGGCCTGGTGATGCCCCAGCTGCTTGGAATGCAGGAGGGAGGACACTGAGGTGCTCTCTGCTCAACTTATCTTCCTCTCTCAGGGGCCAACTCCTGCCTGCTGGTTAAGACTCAGTTCGTTACCCCTCATTCTAGGATGTCCTGGTGGGCTGACTCCAGTTGGAATGAGGTAATTTTCTTCTCTGCACTTCTAGAATCTCCTGCTTCCCTCCTACAAGCCTCACTTCACTGTTTCAGTAACCTCTTTATTGGTCTGCCTCCCATCTAAACTGTGAGTCTCCCAAGGACAAGGTCTCGTTCTGTGGGCATTAGGTCCCCAAGTGATGCTTAGTATAGTTTGTTGGCTGAAAGTCTCATGAATCGGAAGAGATCAGACAGCGTCCTGAATTGAGTGAGGACCCTGTACAGGGAAGGCAGAGACTGAAGTTGACACAGGGACTTTCCACTTTTCACAAGAGCTACTGAATCACATCATCTAGTTGTCAATTACCTATGTCCTGCCACTCTCCAAGGTGCTTAATCAAACCCAATTGTTAGTCCTCACAGAAATCATCGAAGGACGTGAGAAAGTAGCATTCTATTTTTCTTGTTGGTAGCATAAGGAAATGAGACATCAAAGGTCTGAACCTGTCTATACATTTGGACGTTCATACAGTTAACTCCTCAGCTCCTGGGGGAGTGGATTCAGAATCCACTCCCCTCCCTGAACCTGCTCCCATTCTCTCGCTGACACCATCCTGACACACCTCCCCTATCTCATCCTACCTCCCACCTTCCACTCCCATCTATTTATGATCCTCTATGTCACATCCAGGTTCACGGATGATTTTAGAAGTGGAGAGCGAGCAGTTTAACTAGAATCAACAGGATTTGGATCATTTGCGTAATTGGGCTAGCAGATGGTAAATGTAGTTCAAAGTACAAAAATGTAGAATAATTACAAGGGGAAAAAGTAACGCAGTTATGGATGAGGAAAACGATTTGGGAGAAAAGCTCATTGAAATCATTATCTGAATGTGTTAGAAATGAAGGACAAATAGCCCCGCTCTGGATAATAGAGACAGAGGTTGCAGAGTGGCCTGGTGATGCCCCAGCTGCTTGGAATGCAGGAGGGAGGACACTTGCTGAGGCTAGGAAGGAAGTGAATAGGAGAGAGAAGGGTCTGGGAGAAGGGATGGTGTTTGGTCAGGCAGAAGAGCATTCATGCTCACTTTACTGAGTGCACACTTCACCTGCTTCTGTCCTACCAGTGACTCTCAGTGAAAATCCACGTCCCCCTGTTCATGCAGTAGCACTAACAGACTAATGCCTGCTTTCCTGATACCCTGAATAATATATGAGATCACCGATGTGAGAAATACATGCAGCAGGTTGTTCTGGGAACCGAGGAACTTCACTTTTATGATATTAATATTATATTTACAATGCCACAAATGAATCCAGCACATTCATTGAATGGAAGTTGGAATCAGGTTGTTTACCAATATGACAGGCTGAATAATGACCCCCAAACATATCCATGTTGTAATCCTAAGAGCCTGTGAATGTTACTGCGTATGAGACTTTGTAGATGTAATTAAATTACAGACCTGGTGTTAGGGAGATTGCCCTGGATTACCCAAGTGTGGCCTCAGTACAGTCACAAGTGTCTTTTAAGGAAGGAAATTGAGGGAGATTGACATAGAAGAAGATTACGCGACCACAGAGGCAGAGAGAGGAGCGATGGGGCCATAAGCCCAGGGATGGCAGTGACCATCAGAAGCTGGCAGGGACATGACTAGGATTCTCTCCTAGAGCCTCCAGAGGGAGCACAGTGTTTCCAGTACTTTGGTTTCAGCCCAGTGAAACTGATTGTAGACTTCTCACTTCTGTAACTCTGAGACAATTAATATCTGTTGTATTAAGACAGTTTGGGGTAAATTTTTATATCCTCCACAAGAAGTTGATATAAGTATAGAGAAAAAAACCACCAACACAAGAAAGATCTGGATCAAGTCTGATTTTCACTTCAGTGGACCCCTGGGTCGTCTATCTTGATCTCATTTTCCTTGTCTTTAAAATGGGATAATAATGTTTTCTGAATGTGGATTGTTGGGAATGCATAAAAAGATATATTGCTGTGCTGTGCTTAGTCACTCAGTCATGTCTGACTCTTTGCGACCCCATGGACTGTGACCTGCCAGGCTCCTCTGTCCGTGGGGATTTTCCAGGCAAGAATGCTGGAGTCAGTTGCCATGCCCTCCTCCAGGAGGTCTTCCCCATCCAGGGATTGAACCTAAGTCTCCTGCTTTGCAGGTGAATTCTTTAGCATCAGAGCCACCAGGGAAGCCCCAAAGAGATAATACAAGTACCCTATCCACCATAGACACAGTAAAAAAAAAAAAAAAAAAAAAAAAATACTAGGCATAGTTCTGAGTTTTAAATCAGGCCATATTTAGCCAGCAGCCAGATTTCCAGAGATGCTGATAGGGCCCATTGTTATAGGTTGGAGGGTAGAGTCAGTGGTATGGAGGCAGTCAGCAGTGTGAATGACACCTTGGAGGCAGTAAGGGGCTCCAGTCTAGCTCCTGTCCTGGAGAAGGTTGGAGTGTTAGGAAAAGCAATCAAGCAGAACCCATGAGCTGGCACCATGATCAAGGGGCGGGGGTACCTCATGCTCAGAAAAGGCTTTGAGGTAGGGAACTCTTGCTGGGGACTCTTGATCCCAGATGGCCCTGCCAGCGAAAGAACCTCAAGTAAGACTGCTGGGCCCAGAGCCTAGGCTTCTAAGGACAAATAGTGCCAAGCCCTAAGATTTTGAAGTCAATGATATAAATCCTACTTTCATCAGAATGCCCAAACAAAACCAGGTACATGACTAGGATTCTCTCCTAGAGCCTCCAGAGGGAGCACAGTGTTTCCAGTACTTTGGTTTCAGCCCAGTGAAACTGATTGTAGACTTCTCACTTCTGTAACTCTGAGACAATTAATATCTGTTGTATTAAGACAGTTTGGGGTAAATTTTTATATCCTCCACAAGAAGTTGATATAAGTATAGAGAAAAAAACCACCAACACAAGAAAGATCTGGATCAAGTCTGATTTTCACTTCAGTGGACCCCTGGGTCGTCTATCTTGATCTCATTTTCCTTGTCTTTAAAATGGGATAATAATGTTTTCTGAATGTGGATTGTTGGGAATGCATAAAAAGATATATTGCTGTGCTGTGCTTAGTCACTCAGTCATGTCTGACTCTTTGCGACCCCATGGACTGTGACCTGCCAGGCTCCTCTGTCCGTGGGGATTTTCCAGGCAAGAATGCTGGAGTCAGTTGCCATGCCCTCCTCCAGGAGGTCTTCCCCATCCAGGGATTGAACCTAAATCTCCTGCTTTGCAGGTGAATTCTTTAGCATCAGAGCCACCAGGGAAGCCCCAAAGAGATAATACAAGTACCCTATCCACCATAGACACAGTAAAAAAAAAAAAAAAAAAAATACTAGGCATAGTTCTGAGTTTTAAATCAGGCCATATTTAGCCAGCAGCCAGATTTCCAGAGATGCTGATAGGGCCCATTGTTGTAGGTTGGAGGGTAGAGTCAGTGGTATGGAGGCAGTCAGCAGTGTGAATGACACCTTGGAGGCAGTAAGGGGCTCCAGTCTAGCTCCTGTCCTGGAGAAGGTTGGAGTGTTAGGAAAAGCAATCAAGCAGAACCCATGAGCTGGCACCATGATCAAGGGGCGGGGGTACCTCATGCTCAGAAAAGGCTTTGAGGTAGGGAACTCTTGCTGGGGACTCTTGATCCCAGATGGCCCTGCCAGCGAAAGAACCTCAAGTAAGACTGCTGGGCCCAGAGCCTAGGCTTCTAAGGACAAATAGTGCCAAGCCCTAAGATTTTGAAGTCAATGATATAAATCCTACTTTCATCAGAATGCACCCAGGGACCAAAATGGGTTTGATCCAGGTACAATGGCTGCCAGACTACCAAGGTTACGAAAGGCTGCTTTGGAAAATGGGGCCACCTAGTTAAGGAAGTCCAAGGTGGACCAAGATAGTTCTGGAGGGAGACCAAGGTTTGTCCCATTCAGGAAACAGCCGAGCTGGGCAACCAGTACACAGATTGATCAAAAAGGAAAACAAGAATACAGAGTTGTCAATAGCATTCAAGAACTTGAGTCTGAAGGAGAGAGGAAGGTGATTGGAAGTGAGGCATGAGGTTGGGATCTGAAAAGATCAGTCATATCTAGAAATCTGGGTGCTGGATGGGTGCACGCCAGCAGTTTGGAGACTGTGGATGAAGACGGGGCCTGATGGACCCTTGGTGTGCCTGGGTGTGGTGCTGACTGTGGCACAGGGAGGCTCTCATGGATGAATATGAAACATGAGCACCAGAAGGATTTAGCAACTTGCTTAAAGATGTGGCATGGTAGAGACAAAGCTGGACCTGGACATTTTGTCCTTGACCAGATTTTTCACCTGATCAAATATGACCTTTTTGTAGGTCTCAAAGACTCCTTGCTCTGCAATTGAGAGAAATTAAGTTCCAGATCCTGCCTCTGTTCTAATCAGCATCCACAATTGTAACCAGAGAGCACAAAAGTTGTTCACCTCAAGTTTTTGACCATCATTTAAAGAAAGAATAAGCAGGGAGAAAGGGAGGCTTCAGGAATAAAACGTAATTAAACATAATAAGTCTCCTGAGATTAGCCATTAATTTGGATGTGAAATGTAAAATTGCCTTTAAAGTAATAAGGGATAATATTGAGCAATTGTAATATCCAGCCTGGGAAGTACCATGCTGATAACATTGCAGAGGGTGGGATAATACATGTGGCAGTTTCCTGATTTTTGTAGAATTAATGATGTTGGTTTCATTTCACTGCTGATTTAAGATACACATTTCACAAATGGCACATTAAGGCAAATGTATCAAAATTGCACTGAAAGAGCTGAATCGTCGGGAAATGGCAGCCCCTTGAACTTTGCAATTTGATGATATCTTATGTTTAATGGTTAATCAGTAGATATTTACAACTGTTTATTTAAATGCCTTGAAGTCCCAGTTCAATAGAATTATTGGAACTATTCGAAGAGAGGTTTGTGGGTATGCTGCGATAGCATTCTGATTTAGACAGTAGGCTGGAAAAGAGACCAAGATACTCTGTAAAGAAAAGATTTTGTTCTTTTTCTTCTCTTGTTAACAGAACAGAGGACCTGGATTTTTCTTGTCATGCTGGAAGAAGTGTGTTGTTTGGGTTTCAGAGAATACATTGGCATATAAAAATAGAATAAAATGAGTTAAGACAGTTTCATAACCAGGTTTGACACACATTGTATTAACTTCAGACTTTATTGTGATGGTGCCTTCTTCTGGCACAATGATTTCTAAGAGAAGCAGGGTGATGGTCCGGCTAAATATTTCACTGTTTTCAGGGGAAAACCCATTCATTCATTCTTTGTTTATCCATTTATGCTTTTTCATATATCCATTCATCAGATGTTTATTGAATGCCTACTATTTGTCAGGTTCTGTTTTGAATGTTGAGGACTCAGTAATTAAAAATGAATCAGTAGTCTCTTACATTCTATGTTATGGTCTTAAGAATAGAGTATAATATGCCATAAGGTTTTTTAAATGGTTAAGAATTTGACAAGATCCTTAAGATCTCAGTGAGAAGACAAAATGAATGTCTGATTCAATGTTAACCTTTAGTTTTATCTCTCTGTATGTATTTGGGTAGGAGTAGAGGAATTAATTATTTAAGTGAAACACTCCAAATAGTAAAATGCGTACACTCTGATGTTGTAGGTTAAGCGTGTATTTTGTTTTCATTTTTGTATTTATATTATTTTCCACAATAAATATTCATCGCTTAGCAAGATAAGAAGAGGAAATAGTTATCTCAAATGGTTACTGGTTATATAACTGACCAGCAAGGGTATTAGAGGATCTTCGGGAGGTTAGCTAGGGTACATAGGCAGAAAAATACGTTATTTTAAGTAGAATTAATGATGTTGGTTTCATTTCACTGCTGATTTAAGATACACATTTCACAAATGGCACATTAAGGCAAATGTATCAAAATTGCACTGAAAGAGCTGAATCGTCGGGAAATGGCAGCCCCTTGAACTTTGCAATTTGATGATATCTTATGTTTAATGGTTAATCAGTAGATATTTACAACTGTTTATTTAAATGCCTTGAAGTCCCAGTTCAATAGAATTATTGGAACTATTCGAAGAGAGGTTTGTGGGTATGCTGCGATAGCATTCTGATTTAGACAGTAGGCTGGAAAAGAGACCAAGATACTCTGTAAAGAAAAGATTTTGTTCTTTTTCTTCTCTTGTTAACAGAACAGAGGACCTGGATTTTTCTTGTCATGCTGGAAGAAGTGTGTTGTTTGGGTTTCAGAGAATACATTGGCATATAAAAATAGAATAAAATGAGTTAAGACAGTTTCATAACCAGGTTTGACACACATTGTATTAACTTCAGACTTTATTGTGATGGTGCCTTCTTCTGGCACAATGATTTCTAAGAGAAGCAGGGTGATGGTCCGGCTAAATATTTCACTGTTTTCAGGGGAAAACCCATTCATTCATTCTTTGTTTATCCATTTATGCTTTTTCATATATCCATTCATCAGATGTTTATTGAATGCCTACTATTTGTCAGGTTCTGTTTTGAATGTTGAGGACTCAGTAATTAAAAATGAATCAGTAGTCTCTTACATTCTATGTTATGGTCTTAAGAATAGAGTATAATATGCCATAAGGTTTTTTAAATGGTTAAGAATTTGACAAGATCCTTAAGATCTCAGTGAGAAGACAAAATGAATGTCTGATTCAATGTTAACCTTTAGTTTTATCTCTCTGTATGTATTTGGGTAGGAGTAGAGGAATTAATTATTTAAGTGAAACACTCCAAATAGTAAAATGCGTACACTCTGATGTTGTAGGTTAAGCGTGTATTTTGTTTTCATTTTTGTATTTATATTATTTTCCACAATAAATATTCATCGCTTAGCAAGATAAGAAGAGAAAATAGTTATTTCAAATGGTTACTGGTTATATAACTGACCAGCGAGGGTATTAGAGGATCTTCGGGAGGTTAGCTAGGGTACATAGGCAACTTTGTGTAAAACAGTAATTTATTTGGATCCTTTGTTGATCCTGTTTTAAAGCCAGTAAGTCCTCTCCCTTCTTTGGCACATTCTTAACTCTGGCAAGAGCAATGATTTCTGACATGATTAAGGGATTTCACGCTAGTGAAGGATTATTAAAAACTAGCTGCTTTTGGTAATTGATTATTTTGCATGTGTTACCTTAATGATCCTGTCTGAAGGATGAAATATCTTTTCCCCATTTTCCAAAGCAGCCTTCAATAACCCCTGGTGACACTGGGTTTTCCTCACTGCCTTTAATTACTCCATGCAGAAGCTCCTGTTCCAAGGCTGGGTGTGCTTCCCCTATGGTGAGGGGACCCAGCTGATGAACAGGCCCACAAGAGCCTCCAGAGCTAGTCATGGAATTTGGAAACCATTAGAATGCTGGGCAATTTCATTATTCATTCACTTGAAATAATCCCGAGACTGCTTTCAGTGACATGGTTCCTTCAGCAAATAAAGATAAGCCAAATCCCTGGGCACTCAAAGAAGGAAAAGATTCTCTAAATTAATTCCAGGCTCAAATAATTCAGCAGTATTTGTAATATTCTGTGCATAAATTGGCAATTTGCTAGAGAGATCAGGAAATGATAAAGGCTTTCTCTCCCCTCCCCCTTCTCATCTTAACAACTGCTGAGGCAGCTATTGGGATAAAAGAAATGTTTTATCCTTAATAAATGTCCTATCAGGTAATGCGCTGATTAAGGGTGTCCAAACATGGCACCCTTCCCCCTTCAAAGCAATTATTTTTCACCACAGAGGCTGAAATACTGGGGGAATAGAAGAGGGTATTAATATATTTTTTCCAGAAGAAAGTTTTATATGAAAAGTAAATGGATGAACATTATCAAGGAATATAGAAATATAAGTTCTAAACACCAGGGTTTTTCCTCTTTGCAATTGGAAGGCATTTTAGTTGTTTTGTGATGATTTTTGAAACATTGTTTTCTGGTGTACTGATGATCCAGATCCTAAATCCAGCCTTCTGTGTCTCTGAAACCTTTTTTTGTCCTTACGCCCACTGCCGTTCCTGTTGGGGAATCTGTGGAAGGACTGCTTACTTGTGTGTCCCTCTCCCTCTGCATTTTGAGCTAACTTGAAGTTAGCTTCAAGTATGACACAGGAACCTGCTAGAGGTAGGGAATACCTGCAAGTCGCTGGCAAAGGTGGCCCCGGAGCATGTGGCTTAGATCTGTGGTTGGAATCAGTCTTCCTTGTCCTTGCACTCCAAGTCTATATCTGGAGACCTGTAGTCAAAGTGAAGTCACAGTCGCCACCCGGTCAGGTGGCTGAAAACCGCGTTCCACCGGCATCCTCCCCTTGTTTCTCCCTCTCACATACAGGGGCAGAGGCAGGGCTTGCCCTGGTTGGCCCAGTACCATTATGCTCACTCACATCATGCAGATCCTGAAAGAGAACCCCGGATGGTCTGTGCCTCACTCCCCACATCGTTCCCAGTTTCAAGGATTGGGATCATGCACCCCTTCTCTTAGAAGGAATGAAAATAGGGATGAAAGGGCTGCAGCTCCCTTTCCATTCTTTGAAAAAAGGGCTAGGGGCTCCATTGCAAGAGTTACTTCTGCTGGATCCACCCAGCCAATCTGCCTTTCCCTTGGATGTCTGGAATCATCTGTCTAAAACACAAAACTGCTCCTGCCACTCTCCTGCTGTCTTGTCTTTCAGGTTAGCACAGGTTTAAGCCCATTCGTGACATGCCTTCTGTCCTGTCCCGCTGATTCATAACTACACTCCAGCCATGCCCCAGCTGTTTGTTGGTAGAACCTTAGAGCCTGTGCTTTCTCCGCCCTAAACCTTTGCCTTGCTTACAAGCTCGCATTCTCCTGGAGTGGGTGCCCTTCATCTGGGAGATCCAGGCATCTGCATTTATTTTACACCCATTGTATTATCACAGCATATTTCATTGGTAGTGTCCTTTCCCCTCTCTCCATCTAGACATGTGAGATGTCATATTTGGTACATGGTAACTGCTCATTAACTTATAGTTGGGGACGTGAATGAATGAACACGTGGACAAAAAGAGTAATTAACCTTACATCGAATCCATCTGAAAGGAGGTTGTCAAACTGAGTTGTGTTTTGCCTTGTTTTCGGGCATGATCCAGACCCCGCTTTTGGCAAAGGTGGCCTGTTGGGGAATCTGTGGAAGGACTGCTTACTTGTGTCCCTCTCCTCTGCATTTTGAGCTAACTTGAAGTTAGCTTCAAGTATGACACAGGAACCTGCTAGAGGTAGAGAATACCTGCAAGTCGCTGGCAAAGGTGGCCCCGGAGCATGTGGCTTAGATCTGTGGTTGGAATCAGTCTTCCTTGTCCTTGCACTCCAAGTCTATATCTGGAGACCTGTAGTCAAAGTGAAGTCACAGTCGCCACCCGGTCAGGTGGCTGAAAACCGCGTTCCACCGGCATCCCCCCCTTGTTTCTCCCTCTCACATACAGGGGCAGAGGCAGGGCTTGCCCTGGTTGGCCCAGTACCATTATGCTCACTCACATCATGCAGATCCTGAAAGAGAACCCCGGATGGTCTGTGCCTCACTCCCCACATCGTTCCCAGTTTCAAGGATTGGGATCATGCACCCCTTCTCTTAGAAGGAATGAAAATAGGGATGAAAGGGCTGCAGCTCCCTTTCCATTCTTTGAAAAAAGGGCTAGGGGCTCCATTGCAAGAGTTACTTCTGCTGGATCCACCCAGCCAATCTGCCTTTCCCTTGGATGTCTGGAATCATCTGTCTAAAATACAAAACTGCTCCTGCCACTCTCCTGCTGTCTCGTCTTTCAGGTTAGCACAGGTTTAAGCCCATTCGTGACATGCCTTCTGTCCTGTCCCGCTGATTCATAACTACACTCCAGCCATGCCCCAGCTGTTTGTTGGTAGGACCTTAGAGCCTGTGCTTTCTCCGCCCTAAACCTTTGCCTTGCTTACAAGCTCGCATTCTCCTGGAGTGGGTGCCCTTCATCTGGGAGATCCAGGCATCTGCATTTATTTTACACCCATTGTATTATCACAGCATATTTCATTGGTAGTGTCCTTTCCCCTCTCTCCATCTAGACATGTGAGATGTCATATTTGGTACATGGTAACTGCTCATTAACTTATAGTTGGGGACGTGAATGAATGAACACGTGGACAAAAAGAGTAATTAACCTTACATCGAATCCATCTGAAAGGAGGTTGTCAAACTGATTTATTGTTGTGTTTTGCTTTTTTGTTTTCTTAGAAATAAGTACTTCTTAATTCAGTTCTTCATTGTTTTAAAGATAGCCAAGAGGTTTGTTATTATGATCAGTGGACTCTAAAGCCTTTACCTCATCTTGGCTCCTTTGTGGTAAGCTGCATGAGTGCTTGGTCTGATACTTAGGTTGCAGGGACTGGTTTTACTTGCATGGCATTTTCTCTGCTTTGCTGCAGAATCAAATAGGAGAACATGGGCTGTGGGCCAGGTTTGTACTGATAATTAACAATGGATGAAAGATTTTTTCAATGTAAGAGAAGGACAAATAATGTATCTTTGTATTGGCTGTAATTGGAATTTTCCCCTATTATTAAATGTATTCTTTGCCGTTATCGAGAGCCCTTCTTTGAAGTCTCTGACTCACTAATAATTGGGCTAACAATGACTGTGATTTCTTCTTAAGGTCTTAAAGGAAAAGGAAGACAGCCGCAGGTGTGTTTCACTTTCATTCTGTCCCAGGAGTCTGCTCAGTTTTCAGGCTTGCCATCCAGGAGGTTTCTGTGGCTGCTGGAGGGCTCCTGGTGACAAAGGTCGTTCCCTATTAGTGCCTCCACATCAGTGAACGCGGGCCCCTCCCACACCCTCTGATCCCGTAGAAAGGCCAGAATTTTTTGTTTCCAGAATCACTGTCTCCAAAGAAAGAGAGAAAACTTCTCCCAGCAGGTTTTGTTTGGAAGAAAAGAGCTTCAGGGACTAGCAAGGAAAAAAAAACCTTCCTTTTTCTTTCAATAAGCAAGTTAAAAGGAGGGTTTTGGGGTTTTGTTTTTTTTTTTTTTTTTCCTTTGCTTTGCCTTAGTTTCTGTTGAAGTTGAGCTGATAAAAGTCCTGAAATGAGAAAATCAGGGGAAGGGCAGCAGTTTTAAGCATTTGTCTAATAATGTCTTTTTCTATCTCCTCAAGAGCATGTTTAAGCTTCTTACTGGCCATTTCAGTGTTCTTGGGGTTACTGGCTGTATCACAGGATAAACCTTTAAAATACGTCATTTACAAAATTATTCAGCTCCAGCAGGCTAAACAGTTTTACAAGGTTGGTTTCTTAAGAAGACGTCTGGGTAGAAGATGAAGCTGTGTACATCCTCCCCAAATAGTCCATAAAGCTCAGCATTTCAATAGGTGCTAAGGACACTGGTGATTAATAGTGACATCAAGGCAATATGATGACTCGGTTTCCAGAAATGACCCTAGAAGCTGGCAGCCACAAACGCCATCCTTTTTCTGCTCTACAGCAAGACCTTCCACTTAAAATATTTCACCTTTACAGAGACAGTTGACTGTTTAAACGAGCATATTCAAGAGACAGCCATTCACAGTGGTAAGATGTAGTGTTGTTTTTGATGGCCCAGAGTAACATGTGGACAACAAGATGTTTAAGGCCTTAAACATCTTAAGGTCTTAATGTAAAATAATATAGGAGGACTTCCCTGGCAGTCTAGTAGTTAGGTTAAGGCTCTGTGCTTCCAGCGCAGAAGGCATGGGTTCAAACCTTGGTCAGGGAACTAAGATCCTACATGCAACATGCCAAAAGTTTTATTTTAAAAATTTTAAAAAGACAAATTCTTTGATAAAAAAAAATTTTAAGAAATAATATATGATTTTTCTATGAATTCAGGGATACCACAGTTTATTTTTCCAGCCAATTAATACTACCCCTTACCCACCCCCACTCCCAAGGCACTGCCACACACACACAGCTTTTGAACTCTGGTCTGGTAAAAAGAATGTATCCTTTTTTTAACTGAAGGATAATTGCTTTATGGAGTTTTGTTGTTTTCTGCCAAACATCAACATGCATCAGCCACAGGTATGCATATGTCCCCTCCTTGAAAGAACCAAGTATAAATCTTGGGTCTGAAAAATGCTGTCTGGATGACTTGTTGAGTTACTTCACCTTTATGGGTATCAGATTTCTCATCTGTAAAATGAGGAACAGAAGCATTTCCCTTAAAAGAAATAAATGAAAGTATGTATATTAAGTAATTTACTGAGGTTAAAAAAAATAAATATGCATGTTTAACAAAATAATGAGTTAATGAAAAGCTTTGAGCTGGTGAAAGAATCTTAGCTGTGGGACTATTATTCTGAATTGATAGGCATGTGCAAATTATGAAAGGCTCTAGTTTTTGCTATAATGTAAGAAAATGGAAATCTTGAAAAGATTTTTGGAGTGAGTCTTTTTAAAATAGACTTTATTGGAGCCTGGCTTTCTGTGGCAGGCTGTAGGAATGTCCCCAAAAGAACTCCCTTAAGTTTGCCTTAAAGGATCTTGCAATGGGGTAGAATGAGGAAGATAAATGTTCTAGTTTTTAGTATGTGTGTCATCTACATCTGGGTTATGACCCCCTTTGTGTAGGCATTACCTTAGTTTTACTATCTTTATCCCTTCATAATTCTAGTCTGCATACAGAAGATTGAAAGATTACTGGCACAAATAGAGTACCAAACCTGGACAGAAGGGTGTACTGTGTTCTGCCAGTTGAGGTGAGGAGCGAACATCTGTCTCCCAACGTGACTCCTGCAAGCCACAGGTCCATGGCAATGCATTTGATTCACTTGAGCAAAGGCGTGAGTCTGGTTTTGATAGATGATGGTAGATAGGTTACCATGAATGGTGTCCGATTCTTGATCTCCAAAGAAGATGATTTCACAATGGGATCAAAAAGACTTGGCTTTGGTTACTCAGAGCTTCATGCAGGAGAAGATTTTATTAAGAAAAAAAAGATCGAGAAAGCTTCCAGCATAGACACTAGAAGGGGGGATAGAAGAATACCCCCAGAAGCTAGTTTAGACAAGGCATTTTGTAGTTTCTAGTTGGTTATTAACAATAGATCCAAAGAATATCTTAAGGTTGTAACGACCTTCCTAGGTCCACTTCCACAACATTTACAAAAGATTAGCCAGAGAATGGTCTTCAGACATCTAGACTAGATGAGACATTCCAATGTAAAGGCCTTGCTAGGCCCATACCCCTAACATTAACATAAGACTAAGGTATGGAAGGAGTAACATGAAAACCTACACTATCATATGTAAAAGAGATAACCATTGTGATTAAGCTGTAAGACTGAGGAAATTTACATGGGTGCTATGCATCATCCTGGGGGGTAGGACGGAGGGAAAAGGAAGGGGGGCTTGGTTAGGAGGGGTTGGAGATACCTATGACTGTTTGGGGATAGCTATAAACAACAAAATTCTGTAAAAGACGTATAACAATAACTTTGCTGTACACAGGAAACTAATGAAACATTGTAAAACAACCAAACCCCAATAAAAAATAAATAAATAAATATGACTAGTCAGAGTATGGTCTTGGACTTCAGGCCTAAATGAGACGTTCCAATGAAAAATATAGTTTATCTCCATAAGATAATAAACTTAGCTTCAGACTGGATCCTTATCATGGCAAATATTTTACACAAGAGAATGTTTGTTCCTTTTCCTCCTCTTCCTCCTTGGGAACTGCTGGCCTCCTTATCAAATCTGCCTATTCACCCCTTTCAGTTTCAACTTTTTTACTAGTTCTGTGTCCTTGGATAGACACTTCTGTTTCAGTAGGATTTGATATTATTGCAGTTCAGTTGAAGACAGCAAACGTTGGCTGAATTTTTGTGGGCCAGCTGACTCTAGGCACTGTGACCTCAGGGTAGAAGAGACACAGGCCTTGCCCTCCAGTGCCACCTTTGAAGAAGAGATAGACCTGAACATCCCTAATTATGATGTGTCAAATGCTAAAGGAAGTTACTGCAAGTGTAAGACCGGTTTTAGTCTAAAGATATAGGTTATCAGAGCAATATAATAGAGGAAGAAAGGCCCAGGCAGAATTTTGAATGGAGACAGTTCTCAGATGTAGGATGTTGAATGGATGGAGTGGAGTAATGAAAGTGCATGAGGCATTCTGGGTAGCAAGATAACATGTACAAAGTCAGAAAAAGCATGGCGTGTTCAGATCAAATTATAAGTAGGACTGTTTTGTTGAGAGCTTCATGAGTGTGGGGGATGTTTATATATAGAGATACAACTCTAGTTCCTAGAGTAATGCCTGGGACATGATACTCAATAAATGAAAAATGACGGGAGTAGATAAATCAATGAAAAGGCTTGAGATACCCCTAACATTAACATAAGACTAAGGTATGGAAGGAGTAACATGAAAACCTACACTATCATATGTAAAAGAGATAACCATTGTGATTAAGCTGTAAGACTGAGGAAATTTACATGGGTGCTATGCATCATCCTGGGGGGTAGGACGGAGGGAAAAGGAAGGGGGGCTTGGTTAGGAGGGGTTGGAGATACCTATGACTGTTTGGGGATAGCTATAAACAACAAAATTCTGTAAAAGACGTATAACAATAACTTTGCTGTACACAGGAAACTAATGAAACATTGTAAAACAACCAAACCCCAATAAAAAATAAATAAATAAATATGACTAGTCAGAGTATGGTCTTGGACTTCAGGCCTAAATGAGACGTTCCAATGAAAAATATAGTTTATCTCCATAAGATAATAAACTTAGCTTCAGACTGGATCCTTATCATGGCAAATATTTTACACAAGAGAATGTTTGTTCCTTTTCCTCCTCTTCCTCCTTGGGAACTGCTGGCCTCCTTATCAAATCTGCCTATTCACCCCTTTCAGTTTCAACTTTTTTACTAGTTCTGTGTCCTTGGATAGACACTTCTGTTTCAGTAGGATTTGATATTATTGCAGTTCAGTTGAAGACAGCAAACGTTGGCTGAATTTTTGTGGGCCAGCTGACTCTAGGCACTGTGACCTCAGGGTAGAAGAGACACAGGCCTTGCCCTCCAGTGCCACCTTTGAAGAAGAGATAGACCTGAACATCCCTAATTATGATGTGTCAAATGCTAAAGGAAGTTACTGCAAGTGTAAGACCGGTTTTAGTCTAAAGATATAGGTTATCAGAGCAATATAATAGAGGAAGAAAGACCCAGGCAGAATTTTGAATGGAGACAGTTCTCAGATGTAGGATGTTGAATGGATGGAGTGGAGTAATGAAAGTGCATGAGGCATTCTGGGTAGCAAGATAACATGTACAAAGTCAGAAAAAGCATGGCGTGTTCAGATCAAATTATAAGTAGGACTGTTTTGTTGAGAGCTTCATGAGTGTGGGGGATGTTTATATATAGAGATACAACTCTAGTTCCTAGAGTAATGCCTGGGACATGATACTCAATAAATGAAAAAATGACGGGAGTAGATAAATCAACATAATGCAGAAAATAGATGCTTTTCTCTGTATGTCCAAGGACCACATCAAAATTCTGTTACTGTGCTCTTTTGATTATCACATTTCACAAGTAAATCATTCTTCACCAGTAAAAAGCACTTGGAAGGTCTTAAGTAGACACGTGATAGTTGAATAATTCGCTCAAGTCTGAATCACAGTGTAAAACCTTTAGAGAAGGTCTGACCTGGCACTGCCCATGGCTAGGGATTCTGAGGTTAACATGCCTCCCTTGTTGAAGGGCGGCACAGATCAGGTGGGTTAATTCTGACGATTGTCTTGGGAAGCCTGTTAGTGAAGGCAACACAGCATCTGCAAGAGACTTGACTGGGTTTCCTAAGGAGGGAAAAAAAGTGTTAGGGAAAAATTCATTGGAGATTAAATAACATCCCATACTATAATGAGGGCCTGAGCAAACGCAGATACCTGTGGTTAAAGAAAATCAGAGTTCCTACCTTCCCAGCACAGTTGTGGGCGTCAGGGACCTTCCTGCTTCATTATTCTAAGGAATAGCATTATCAGGGAATTGCAAAGATTTGAGCTTCAAAATCAATGTGTGCTGAGAATTACACGGCAGGAAAGCCAGGAACTATAATACTTTGAACACTGTTTTTATAGTCAATTTTGAGAAAGTCCATGAATTCAAACTCAAGGACACATTTTCAGCCCAGACACTCGTTAACTGATATAGGTGTGGGTTTCTTCTTCTCTTTTTTTTCCTTTGTTCTTTTTTATATTTTAGAAGCGTTGGATGCATATATATCATTGGCCAAGCACTATTCTAGGCCTTTGGTATGTTGAGTGCTATGAATCTGGATGTCAAGGAGGGTACAGTGAGATTAGGGCAATTACAGCCACTCAGCCAAAATACATAATCATTCAAGAGAAAGCAGAGTCAGCTTCTTGCTCATGTAGCAGTCTTGGGCAGGTGAACTGGTTGACGGGCTTCTCTTTTCCAGGAGTCATTCAGGAGTATAGACTAGAGGAAGTTCCACCATTTTCTGTTAATAAGTCCAAGGCCTTCCTAAGACTGGTCTCCATTTCGGAAAAGTAAAATGGGCAAGGGAAGAGAAGAGTGTCCATGCCCTGCAAATGGGCATCCTTACTTCTACTGATACTTAGATTCCATGAAACCATACTTAGATACTTAGAACCCATCAGAAACCTGTACCTGACTGCAAGGGAAGTTGAGAAATGTGACTCAGCTGTGTACCCAGGGGTGGGGTACCCATTGCAGTCTCTACCATCGCAAAGAAGAAGATAAGTAGCTTCAGATCCCATGGTGATACAAGAGGAAAGAGGACCACGTACGTTTATTGGCTACTGGCTGATAAGCCCCTCGCTTTATGTTGCCACATGATTTAGAGCATTTTGTCCTTCAGATAGCTTCAAGTTAGTATTAAAGTTATTTTAAAAAAGAAAAGGTGGAGGCTTAGAGCATTTTAAGTGACTTTGATGGTGTTTCTTTGAAGCTACAGGTACAGAATGAAATGAAGGTTTGATGCAGGCCCCGTGTCTCTGATTTGCAGGAGAATTAGCATTATTTTCACTGGTCAACAATAACAATGTAACAAATATCATTCTATACCTCTCAGGACAGAGCTTTTAGCTGGATATCATCAGGCCTTTTTCTAATCTGCTCTTCAGCCCCTTTTGGTGACAGGCAACTTCCAGTACCAGTTTAGCTGTTGACACTCCTCTAAGGCATGGAACAGAGACTCAGTCACTTGTTTGCCTGTCTCTCCATCTTTTCATTTGTCCACTTGCTTGGTAATTTGCTCATTCTTTTATCAAACATGTCCACTATTTAATGTGCCCATTGGATGTGTTTAGCACTGTGTGAGGTATTTGGAATACAAAGGAAAAATTAGTGCTTTGCCTTTGACAAGTTCACTGTATTCAGGTTGTCAGACATTGAAAACAATAATTAAAATTGTTGTGAGATTTTTGAAAATGGCATAGGGCAGAAAATGCAATTGGACTGAGAGATGGGAAAGCCAAGTGTGCCACAAAGTGGTCCAAAAAAGAGGATGCACACAAAAAAGCAATAAATAGATTTGAGGAAATGGAGAGTTTTCCCAAGTCAAAGAAATGACAGGCAGAACATCCCAGATAGAGGACATAACACAGGTAAAGGAAAAGAGGCATGTGAAAATGAAATGTGTTCAAGGTTGGTTTAAAAATCAAAAACCATGAGATGGTAAGTGGCTTTGGGGAGTGGTAGAAGATGTGCATGGCTTGGATCTGAATGTCAAGGAAGGCACATCCTCAGGCCTGATGTCCTATTCATCTGCTTCCCCAATGAGTTGGGATCCTGGTGGTTGTCAGGGTTGGTTTGTACCCTGATGTGGAGGCTGTCCCCACAGCTGTTTTATGTCACATTGTAGACAGTGCCAGGATCGAGCTGGTCCAGTGGACCTCTCCAGAGGTCAAAGAAAAGAGAAGACCTGTCCAGTGAGTAAATTTCAGTGCATCAAAAACTGCCCGATCCAGCAGTCAAGCCTGATATGCAGACTGAGCCCTAGAGGTCAGACATTGTACAGATGCAATATCCGAGGGGCAGCAGCAGCAGAGAAGGGAGAAGGGAGGTGGGGATCCAGGGCTTTGGGTTAGAGATTGGTTAACCCACCCTTCCCTCCCCATTCCTGACATGCTTCCTCCTTCCCCCAAAATATGTATGTGCACACACATGGATCACGATTCTATCTATTGAGAGCTTAGTATGTTTATAATTTGGTTAGCTCAGTCACAAGGTAAAAACACAGACTTGGGGCAAAAACATGTTAGAAAAAGCTGCTGTGCATATCAGGATGCGTGGGAGAGATGCACCATTAACCACTAATCCTCTATGGATTTTTTCCAAGTATGTCTCAGCTGTTATATTCATTCGCAGTGATTTCAGGGACCACTTAATTACACCAAGTAAGGCAGTCTTTAAGAATGATTAAAATGAAAACAATAACAATAAACATGAAGATATCGATCCATCATGGCTGATCAATCATATCTTTTCCATTTAGCAGGTGGATAATTAGTGCTGTTAACAGGTGTGATGACTCAAACATAAACTAGAGTGAGTCAGTCGAAGGAACCTCAGAGCACCCACTTTATGACTCTCGCAGCTGGTGACAACCCATTTAAAGTCAATTCAACAAGTATTTATTGAGTGTCTACTAAGCACATGAATTGTGCTGCCAGAATAACAGTGATCAAAGGATACTAATCTGAATGAAATTCTCCTTGAAGTTTTTTTCCAGTTGGTTAATTATGTTTAGAATTGTGGCTCTAGGGAATGACAAATGGAGGTAGTCTAAGACTGTAGCTCTGTTTAGATGTGTTTTGGAATGGTTAGTTGAGACTTTTGGCACTTTTTAAAAATGAAAATCAGGTTAAATTTTGCTTCAGGAATGGCTGGAAGGTTATGATCTTTAGTATTAAAATATTTGCTGGCAGAAATTAGGAATTTTAATAAATAAGGGTTCTGTCCCCACAGCTGTACAGTGCCAGGATCGAGCTGGTCCAGTGGACCTCCAGAGGTCAAAGAAAAGAGAAGACCTGTCCAGTGAGTAAATTTCAGTGCATCAAAACTGCCCGATCCAGCAGTCAAGCCTGATATGCAGACTGAGCCCTAGAGTCAGACATTGTAGAGATGCAATATCCGAGGGGCAGCAGCAGCAGAGAAGGGAGAAGGGAGGTGGGGATCCAGGGCTTTGGGTTAGAGATTGGTTAACCCACCCTTCCCCCCCCATTCCTGACATGCTTCCTCCTTCCCCCAAAATATGTATGTGCACACACATGGATCACGATTCTATCTATTGAGAGCTTAGTATGTTTATAATTTGGTTAGCTCAGTCACAAGGTAAAACACAGACTTGGGGCAAAAACATGTTAGAAAAAGCTGCTGTGCATATCAGGATGCGTGGGAGAGATGCACCATTAACCACTAATCCTCTATGGATTTTTTCCAAGTATGTCTCAGCTGTTATATTCATTCGCAGTGATTTCAGGGACCACTTAATTACACCAAGTAAGGCAGTCTTTAAGAATGATTAAAATGAAAACAATAACAATAAACATGAAGATATCGATCCATCATGGCTGATCAATCATATCTTTTCCATTTAGCAGGTGGATAATTAGTGCTGTTAACAGGTGTGATGACTCAAACATAAACTAGAGTGAGTCAGTCGAAGGAACCTCAGAGCACCCACTTTATGACTCTCGCAGCTGGTGACAACCCATTTAAAGTCAATTCAACAAGTATTTATTGAGTGTCTACTAAGCACATGAATTGTGCTGCCAGAATAACAGTGATCAAAGGATACTAATCTGAATGAAATTCTCCTTGAAGTTTTTTTCCAGTTGGTTAATTATGTTTAGAATTGTGGCTCTAGGGAATGACAAATGGAGGTAGTCTAAGACTGTAGCTCTGTTTAGATGTGTTTTGGAATGGTTAGTTGAGACTTTTGGCACTTTTTAAAAATGAAAATCAGGTTAAATTTTGCTTCAGGAATGGCTGGAAGGTTATGATCTTTAGTATTAAAATATTTGCTGGCAGAAATTAGGAATTTTAATATTAAGTGACTCCAAAATGCTAAATGGGTTGAGAAAATTCAGGTTACATAGACGAATATTTAAAGATGATCAAGCAACCAGCAAGGGGTTGTGTGTGGACCCTCTGAGGAGTTATACGTATGCTGCTCTTGTTGCTGTGAATGTCCTTGTGTTTTTCTTCCTCGTTTTCACTTTTTGTCTTGAGAGGAAAGAATAAGGAAATTGTAAGGACAGTAGGTTCTGAGATAATACATGTTCTGAGCACCTCCTTTAGAAATGCAGGCACCTCCTGTAGCTCCCTGATATATATATACCGCCCCCACGCCCCCATCCAGGAAGGAGTCTTGGCCCTTTTTCCACTCCAGAGAAATCTCTCTCTCTCTGCCTTTGCTCCAGCAAAGTCCTTCATGACCCCTTTGCCCAGAGTTAGAAGATTAAAGGCAGAAGGGAAGCACCTGAAAATGCTTTTGTCGCCAAGATGCTCTGAATCCCCGAAGGGGAAAAACCGTGAAGATGCTTTTAACTCTTAGAAAAAAGTTCAGGGTAAGTTTGAAGGTTGCTTTTTTTCTAGGACCTTGGAGTTGGGCTTTAATAATTTCAACCATAAATCTATAGCCATTTACTTGTGGTATCTTTTTTCATAGATAGTACCTAGAAAAAGGTATATGGAATGATGTGTATATAGAGATGAAAAGATCATACAAGTGAAACTAGCTCCTGCAAACCCAAGACGGTATGGTTGTCATAACTTAAGCAGACTCTTATGTGAGATTTTGTAATTTTAACGTAAGATCAGGAAATAGGAATTGGGGGAAATTACTTGTCTGAGACTGAAGGCATGAACCAGCTATAGCCATAGCTCTTGAAAACATGGGATTTTAAAGGATACTAATCTGAATGAAATTCTCCTTGAAGTTTTCCAGTTGGTTAATTATGTTTAGAATTGTGGCTCTAGGGAATGACAAATGGAGGTAGTCTAAGACTGTAGCTCTGTTTAGATGTGTTTTGGAATGGTTAGTTGAGACTTTTGGCACTTTTTAAAAATGAAAATCAGGTTAAATTTTGCTTCAGGAATGGCTGGAAGGTTATGATCTTTAGTATTAAAATATTTGCTGGCAGAAATTAGGAATTTTAATATTAAGTGACTCCAAAAAATGCTAAATGGGTTGAGAAAATTCAGGTTACATAGACGAATATTTAAAGATGATCAAGCAGCCAGCAAGGGGTTGTGTGTGGACCCTCTGAGGAGTTATACGTATGCTGCTCTTGTTGCTGTGAATGTCCTTGTGTTTTTCTTCCTCGTTTTCACTTTTTGTCTTGAGAGGAAAGAATAAGGAAATTGTAAGGACAGTAGGTTCTGAGATAATACATGTTCTGAGCACCTCCTTTAGAAATGCAGGCACCTCCTGTAGCTCCCTGATATATATATACCGCCCCCACGCCCCCATCCAGGAAGGAGTCTTGGCCCTTTTTCCACTCCAGAGAAATCTCTCTCTCTCTGCCTTTGCTCCAGCAAAGTCCTTCATGACCCCTTTGCCCAGAGTTAGAAGATTAAAGGCAGAAGGGAAGCACCTGAAAATGCTTTTGTCGCCAAGATGCTCTGAATCCCCGAAGGGGAAAAACCGTGAAGATGCTTTTAACTCTTAGAAAAAAGTTCAGGGTAAGTTTGAAGGTTGCTTTTTTTCTAGGACCTTGGAGTTGGGCTTTAATAATTTCAACCATAAATCTATAGCCATTTACTTGTGGTATCTTTTTTCATAGATAGTACCTAGAAAAAGGTATATGGAATGATGTGTATATAGAGATGAAAAGATCATACAAGTGAAACTAGCTCCTGCAAACCCAAGACGGTATGGTTGTCATAACTTAAGCAGACTCTTATGTGAGATTTTGTAATTTTAACGTAAGATCAGGAAATAGGAATTGGGGGAAATTACTTGTCTGAGACTGAAGGCATGAACCAGCTATAGCCATAGCTCTTGAAAACATGGGATTTTTTAAAGCTCATCTCAGAATTCAGGGACTAGTACGGTAGCTGGGGCCTTGCTGCAGAAGGCATAAGCGCTGGGTGTTTGAAGCTCTGCAACTTACAGGAACAGCCTCATGGCCTCCGTTCCATGGCAAAACCCAACCAAAGAATCATAGTAAAGGGAGTAAGGCCCTAATTCCCAGGACAGGATCTGGCAGAGGCTAGCTAGACTCAGAAGTATCCTGCATATAAATGGAACCATTCCTATTTCTAATGAGGGACACTGTGCATTTGCAATCCAGGTTGTCAATACAGCCCCATACTCTGGCCAAGTTCAGTTAACTTTGATATTACCAAGATGTCCAGACTCTGCTCTAAGCCCAGTGGGTATTGGGTCTATGTCCATATGACCAATTCTAGGCCCTCCTTTCTAATGAGACTGATGATATATTTTCTGCTCTGAATAATAAGCTTTAGACTTGATAGGCTGGCATCTGGGTGTTTCATACTCAGGCTGTATGTCCCAAAATTAAAGGAGGACTGGAGGAGGCAGGAGCAGGCTGACAAAGGTCATAGCTGTATAGAACCATGAATTTCTCAGGACTTTATTCCTCTTCTTCTTCTTTCCCCCTATTACCAGGGATAGTTGTGTATCCCTTTTGGCTATTGTGCAACACAGATTGTGTTGATTCATAGTTGGCAAGAAACATAAAGTAGTTAAGCTCATGAATGCAGTACACTTTTATGGAGCACCTAATCTGGGTCAGGAGATACTATGGTGAGTGAGATCATCTCTGCCAGATTTTGTACCCCACCCTTGGCTTGCTTTCTTAGAATACCCACCACACCTCTTGTGCAGAATTTTTCTAGGACCTTGGAGTTGGGCTTAAATTTTCCTTAAATAGCCATTTACTTGTGGTATCTTTTTCATAGATAGTACCTAGAAAAAGGTATATGGAATGATGTGTATATAGAGATGAAAAGATCATACAAGTGAAACTAGCTCCTGCAAACCCAAGACGGTATGGTTGTCATAACTTAAGCAGACTCTTATGTGAGATTTTGTAATTTTAACGTAAGATCAGGAAATAGGAATTGGGGGAAATTACTTGTCTGAGACTGAAGGCATGAACCAGCTATAGCCATAGCTCTTGAAAACATGGGATTTTTTAAAGCTCATCTCAGAATTCAGGGACTAGTACGGTAGCTGGGGCCTTGCTGCAGAAGGCATAAGCGCTGGGTGTTTGAAGCTCTGCAACTTACAGGAACAGCCTCATGGCCTCCGTTCCATGGCAAAACCCAACCAAAGACTCATAGTAAAGGGAGTAAGGCCCTAATTCCCAGGACAGGATCTGGCAGAGGCTAGCTAGACTCAGAAGTATCCTGCATATAAATGGAACCATTCCTATTTCTAATGAGGGACACTGTGCATTTGCAATCCAGGTTGTCAATACAGCCCCATACTCTGGCCAAGTTCAGTTAACTTTGATATTACCAAGATGTCCAGACTCTGCTCTAAGCCCAGTGGGTATTGGGTCTATGTCCATATGACCAATTCTAGGCCCTCCTTTCTAATGAGACTGATGATATATTTTCTGCTCTGAATAATAAGCTTTAGACTTGATAGGCTGGCATCTGGGTGTTTCATACTCAGGCTGTATGTCCCAAAATTAAAGGAGGACTGGAGGAGGCAGGAGCAGGCTGACAAAGGTCATAGCTGTATAGAACCATGAATTTCTCAGGACTTTATTCCTCTTCTTCTTCTTTCCCCCTATTACCAGGGATAGTTGTGTATCCCTTTTGGCTATTGTGCAACACAGATTGTGTTGATTCATAGTTGGCAAGAAACATAAAGTAGTTAAGCTCATGAATGCAGTACACTTTTATGGAGCACCTAATCTGGGTCAGGAGATACTATGGTGAGTGAGATCATCTCTGCCAGATTTTTGTACCCCACCCTTGGCTTGCTTTCTTAGAATACCCACCATGCTAGTGGTTGCCTTCATGGAACAGGTGTATGCACATGGAAATGTTGTCCATTATTTAATATACCTGGAGGTGCACAGCTCAGATAATCCTACTGAGAGTGCAAGAAGATACGAGGTCTGTGTCTATCTTAAATAGGGCCTTTCCCAGAACAATGGTCAGTCCCAGAGGGAAGGTCGATGTAATTAAGCAAACACTGATAGCAATGATAGTTTCTGTACTTTAATCCCATGTAATGACTGCAGTTTTAATGTCTGTAGTACTGTCATAGCCACCCTTCACCTTCCAAGCCCGTCCTCCTCATGGTATTCTATCCTATGATCATCATTCTTGCCTTTCATTAGTTAAACCATAGCTATAGAGGCAGTGCTAGCTAGTAGAAGCACCAATGGGCAAGCAGTCAGAAGGCCTGAGTTTCGATCTTGGTGCCTCTATTATTTGTGATGTTGGTCTAGGCTTCCCTGATGGCTCAGATGGTAAAGAATTTGCCCTCCGTGCAGGAGATCTGGGTTCGATTCCTGGGTCAGGGAGATCCCCTGGAGAAAGGAATTGCTACCCACTTAAGTATTCTTGCCTGGAGAATTCCGTGAATAGAGGAGCCTGGTGGGCTACAATTCATGGGGTCACAAAGAGTTGGACATGACTTAGCCACTAACATTGTCGCTGGTCTGGTTACAATCTTCTGAGCCTCGCTTTTCCTGATCTGTAATGATTCTGACATTCTAGGACTCATGGGTTCCATCAGATGATGTGTGAAAATTGCTTAAAAGTTCAGGTGTTTTTTCTGAATCCCTTCCACTGTGTATGACACATTGTAACAATTGATACATGCTTGCAATAAAACCATTGTGTGTCATATGCGTTGTATGAGATTCACATTTGCCTTTTTGGTGTATTCTTTTTTGATTTGCTACATTTCAACTTTTCTTTTTAAATTGTGGCCTATTTATTGTTTATTTATTTATTTTCATCTATCCTTATTCTGTGGCCTGTGTGGGCCTCCCATGACAGTGGCCTCTTTTGCTGCAGAACACCCGGCTCTGGGTGCATGCACTCCAGATTACTGGCTCGCAGTTGGACACACCGGTCCAAGCACTCCACTGCACGTGGGATCTTCCTGGGCCAGGGATCGAACCGGTGCCCATTGCACTGCAAGGCAGACTCTTGACCTACTGGATCACCAGAGAAGCCCCAACTTGTTTTTATAAATGCCTTGTCTCCCTCATCATACTCTCCACTCCTTAGGGAAGTGCCTTTTCCTTTTCTTTTGTCCTTCTTTCTCCCCCTCCCAGGTCTTACCACAGTGCGGAGATTTAAGAAATGCTCAGCAAATAATAATATAGTGTTTCTCATGTCTTTTCTACCACCAATTAATAAGTGGATGTCTTATGAAATGCATGGGCCCGTCCTCCTCATGGTATTCTATCCTATGATCATCATTCTTGCCTTTCATTAGTTAAACCATAGCTATAGAGGCAGTGCTAGCTAGTAGAAGCACCAATGGGCAAGCAGTCAGAAGGCCTGAGTTTCGATCTTGGTGCCTCTATTATTTGTGATGTTGGTCTAGGCTTCCCTGATGGCTCAGATGGTAAAGAATTTGCCCTCCGTGCAGGAGATCTGGGTTCGATTCCTGGGTCAGGAGATCCCCTGGAGAAAGGAATTGCTACCCACTTAAGTATTCTTGCCTGGAGAATTCCGTGAATAGAGGAGCCTGGTGGGCTACAATTCATGGGGTCACAAAGAGTTGGACATGACTTAGCCACTAACATTGTCGCTGGTCTGGTTACAATCTTCTGAGCCTCGCTTTTCCTGATCTGTAATGATTCTGACATTCTAGGACTCATGGGTTCCATCAGATGATGTGTGAAAATTGCTTAAAAGTTCAGGTGTTTTTTCTGAATCCCTTCCACTGTGTATGACACATTGTAACAATTGATACATGCTTGCAATAAAACCATTGTGTGTCATATGCGTTGTATGAGATTCACATTTGCCTTTTTGGTGTATTCTTTTTTGATTTGCTACATTTCAACTTTTCTTTTTAAATTGTGGCCTATTTATTGTTTATTTATTTATTTTCATCTATCCTTATTCTGTGGCCTGTGTGGGCCTCCCATGACAGTGGCCTCTTTTGCTGCAGAACACCCGGCTCTGGGTGCATGCACTCCAGATTACTGGCTCGCAGTTGGACACACCGGTCCAAGCACTCCACTGCACGTGGGATCTTCCTGGGCCAGGGATCGAACCGGTGCCCATTGCACTGCAAGGCAGACTCTTGACCTACTGGATCACCAGAGAAGCCCCAACTTGTTTTTATAAATGCCTTGTCTCCCTCATCATACTCTCCACTCCTTAGGGAAGTGCCTTTTCCTTTTCTTTTGTCCTTCTTTCTCCCCCTCCCAGGTCTTACCACAGTGCGGAGATTTAAGAAATGCTCAGCAAATAATAATATAGTGTTTCTCATGTCTTTTCTACCACCAATTAATAAGTGTTTGTCATCAGTCTGTATGATAATATTACTAGCATACCCAGCATGGTTGGGGTGAGTGGGATCTGCAGGGTTCTATAGACAAATGCAATCGAAAAATGAGTAACAGTTCAATTCAGTATAATCAGGGTCAAGAGACTAGAAACATTCTAGAAGATGAAGGCTGTTTCCTTTCTCATTTGTGAATTCCTGGTGGAGGGACTGATTCACAACAGGGGCTCCTTAAAAGTTTGCCAGTTGGATGGATGGATAAATTAATTAGTTAACTGACAAATGACTTGACAAACAACAGAAGTCTTTGAGAATCAGAAGGGAGAGAATTTATCAGTGGAGTGGAATTTTTTTTCTAAAGAGGAACCTAATTAGTCTGTTTGGGTTCTTTCAAGATGAAATAATCCTTTGGGTAAATAAAAGGAGAAAAAAAAAAGAGGCGATATTTCTCTAGGCAGGGAAAACAGAACAGGCTAAACTTGTCTTTAATTTTCTTATGTGGAAATCAAATCCATTCTTCAAGATCTACATATAATTCACTTTCCATTGTCTGAAAGTATTTTCCTTACACAGTGTAAAAGGCTTCTTGGATCAACCTGGTTTTCAGTTCTAACTTGACATTATAGAAGCTTTGAATCTCTGAACAATTTGGAGAATTGCTCTGAGCCTTTACTGCTGTAAAATGAGAATGGTGATTAGAGACTTACAAGGCTATTGTTGGGATCAAACCCATCAGTGCATGGGAAAAGTTTCATAAACTGTGAAGTGCTATTAAACACTAATTATTTGTGCTATAATTTTTCTTAGACTTTTTCCTATATACTCAAGGCTATTAGAAAAATTACAATTAACATTTTTGCTTAGCTCATACGCAGTAGAAAGCAGGAGTGACTTTATGAGAAGGAAAAGGAATCTGCCTATTTCTTTGTGTAGAGTCATGCTGCTAAAAAGAAGGAAAGAAATTCTTTCGGTTGGATGATAAAGGAATGTAAGGATAATTTATTTTCCAACTTGACTTACCTCTGGGCTATTAAAAACAAGTCTCAGCAGTGGTTTTTGTTTAATTGTAAAGCTTCCCTGAGAGAAGATGAATTGTCTCCCAGTGGGGAAAGGTTGCCTTTTATCTGGGCTGTGGCTGCTTCCGCTCGGCAGATGTTCCTCGTGTTAGGTTCCAAGCTGGGTGTTTTGGGTGCATTCCTGCAGAAGAGAGACAGTTCCCTGCCCTCGAAGAATTCAAGTCCAGTAGTGACAGGTCTTGCCAACATCACCACAGGGCAGTCTCTCTTATCCACATGTATTGGGAGGCTGGATCACTTGAGAAGAGGGAGTGGAGATGGAAACACCCAAGGAATTCTTACTCAGTGTTCTCCTATACAGCTGCCACTGGCCACATGTGGCAAGTTTAGATTTCAATTAATTTAAATGTATTTCCATGAAAAATTCAGTTCCTCAGTTGCTCTAGCCATGTGTCAGGAAAGCTTCCTGTGGCCAGCAGCTACCCTATCTAATGGCACAGAATATTTCCTTCATGGTTGAGGGTCTGGTTGGGAAGCTCCAGGAATCTGGCTCCTGTGCATTCTCTGGTGGACCAAGGACCTGGCAGGACCCATGGCATCAACTTTCATGAGCTTTCTGCCCCTTTGGCTTGACCTGCTGTGGGATCATAGTGATATGTTCTGCTCTCAAATGGCAAGATTGCTCCTTTAGAAGCAAATCAGTCCTTAACTTCCTATCCAGTGAGAAGAAAAGACAAAGTCTTCAGCATGACATAAAAAAGAGCATCCACAGGGGTCTTCCCTGTGTCATCCCTGTCCCTTGCCTCGTGTGTGCTGTTTCTGGACTAAATACACCACTTTTCAGTCACACCTTGTATTTTGATTCTCCAAGCTCTTTGCCTACCTACCCTTTCCCTCTTATCCACATTCTTTGTGTGCATCCTTCAAGGTGCCTGTTAAATGTCTACTGACAGGGACTTCCTGGTGGCCCAGTGGTTAACAATCCATCTTGCAATGCACACGATGCAGGTTTGATCTCATGGATGGGGAATTAAGATCCTACCTGCACTAGAGCAACTAAGCCCATGTGCCGCAACTAGATAATCTGCGCAGTGCAATTAGGGAGCCTGCCCACTGCAACTAAGACCTGATACAGCCAAACAAACAAACAAACTGACTGACTTACAAAAAACAAAAAATGTCTATTGACAGTTGGTCTCTTCCTTCACTATCCTTTGGAGTTTTGCTGTGGCATTTCTCATGTCCTACCATAATGAACCTTTTATGCATCTCTCTACCTCCTCGACGGTGAACTCATTGTGAGCAAGACCGCACTTAGTCACCTTTGAAGGCCATGCTTCTGATAAAAAAGTCAAAAGTGACAAGTTAAATGAATGGGTTCCCACATGAATGAATGAAATGCTGTTGCGTGAATGAAAGAGTACACATGAGACTTCTTAGGCCAAATGAGAATCAAAGAATTTTGTTAAACCTTGGGTATCCCCAGTCCTATTCCATTCTCTTCTTGGCTATAGGGTTCTAGGTCATTTCTCAGTATCTAGAACCTGATATCATTGAACCCAGATACCAGGGCACTGACCTCCAATGTGAGGTAATCATCTTAAGAAAAATGTAGGTCAGGAGATAGGGAGGCATGCTGGCTTCTGTTGAGACAGATGTTGCTAATAGGCTCTATGTGTCCTCCTAATGAAGTGGACTATCAGTTCTGCGCTGTGCACACCACAGCAAGCGGGGGCACTGGCATTGTGATGAGTCCACATTATTCTGTGAGTTTAAGGGGATTAAAATGCAAGCCATTAAATTGTGCTTACTGTGGTGGTTGCAACAGATGTGATTCAGCAAGACACAAAGCAATTGATTTTTGGAAGTTTTAGGTAGAAGACAAAGAGCTAAAGACTAAGGTCTAGGTTTGAGCATTGGCTGGCTCTGCCCTCATTTAATGAGGGCCACAGAATAAATTACTTGAACCTTTTTTACCTGTAAAACACAGGTAGTAATAACTCATCTACCTGACATAGATTTTTGATACCTATAAGAGATGACACAACACCATGCAAAACATAGTCTCCAGGAAGAAAGGAACTATCATCTATCAGGCATCTTCTATGAGCCAGACCCTGTACTAGGTACCACATCATGTTTAATCCCCATCACAGTCCTCAAAACGTAATGGGATCAGTACCACAAAACGACATCTCCTGTTTTAACCCTACTCTCCATTTCTGACCGTTGACTGTATCAGACATTAGTTAATTTCTCAGGTGAAATGTCAGTACATTCTACCAGGTAAACTGGCTCATAATATCCTCTACTTAACTATGATGAGCTGACTCATCAGAAAAGACCCTGGTGCTGGAAAAGATTGACGACAAAAGAAGAGGGCAGCAGCAGATGGTTACATAGCATTGCAGACTCAGTGCACATGAGTTTGAGCAAACTCCAGAAGATAGTGAAGGACAGGGAAGCCTGGCATGCTACAGTTAATGGGGTCCCAGAATTACTTACTGGCTGAACGACAACAAAACTATTATGAGAGAGTGTTCCAGAGAGGTTAAGTAACTTGTCTAGAGGCAGAAGCTAAATGGCAGAGTGGGGGTCTAACCCAGTGTTGCAACTAAAACTGAAACTTTTCTGACCCACTTGATTGGTTGTAGTTCTGTGCAAGGCAGCATTTCTAAAATGATAGCCCACCTATCATGCCCTGATGTCTAATATCTGTGACTCAGATGAGATGCCAGTCTAGTGATGCATTGTGTTATGTGCAGAGTTTCTGTGAAGAAGGGAGATTTTCCAAGTGGGCATGATCTAATAATCAGTCAAACCCTAAAGAGCAGAGAGACTTCTGCCTTTAAGTCAAAATTTTAAGATGTCTGGTTTAGAAAAGAAGTCAGAGAGATTCGAAGCACACAGAAGATTTGCTGTGACGCTGCTGTCTTAGAGGTGAAAAAGGGCTCCTGAAAGAGATTCAGGTAGGCTTGAGGAGCTGTGAGTGGCACCAGCTTACAGGTATAACTATAGAGAACCAAATTCTGCCAACAACCTGAATGTGTTCAGAAGTAGGTTCTTCTCCAGCACCCCAGATGAGAACACCTCCACTAGCATGCTGATTTTGACCTGGTGAGACCCTGGGCCTCCCTGGATTGTAGACAACTGAACTGTGAACTCATAAACAGGTGTGAGATAAAGCTGCAAATTTACGATAACTTGTTGCTTGGCAATAGGAAACTAATACAAATGTTTTCGATTCGTTTCTGTTAGTTTATAGCACCTGTCTGATGAAGTTCTGAGCTGGGAAAAAAA
The DNA here is from genome assembly GCA_022376925.1 of Tragulus kanchil. Lineage (NCBI taxonomy): Eukaryota > Metazoa > Chordata > Mammalia > Artiodactyla > Tragulidae > Tragulus > Tragulus kanchil. The sequence continues at coordinate 100,114,495 of JAIOJX010000032.1, forward strand.
AAAAAAATCAAAACTATAAAGAACTTACGCCATTCTTTTTTTTTGCGGGGGTGGGGGGTGGGGAGGGAGGGGGCAGGCGGGCCACTTCTATTGGTCTTCCGTTTGTCTATTTTCATCCATCTTTTTGTTCTTTTGGCCAGTGTGGGCCTCCCATCGCGGTGGCCTCTGTTGTCACAGAGCACCGACTTTGGGCGCATGCGCTCCAGAGCTCCGGTTCGGTAATTGGACTCATCAGTCCAGCCGCTCTGCGGCATGTGGGATCTTCCCAGGCCAGAGATCAAACCGGTGCCCTTTGCACTGCAAGGCGGTGTCCTTACCCACTGGACCACCAGGGAAGCCCCTTAGGCCATTCTTGACATTTTGTTCTTATTGTTATTCAGTTGCTAAGTCACGCCCCACTCTTTAGTGACCCGGTGGACTGTAGCATGCCAGGGTCCTCCTTCCTTCACTATCTCTCAGAGTTTGCACAAATTCATGTTACTGAGGTGGTGGTACCATCCAGCCATCTCCTCCTCTGCCGCCCCTTCAGTCTTTCCCAGCATCAGGGTCTTTTCCAATGAGTCAGATTCTTAACATTTAGGAAGCACTTAAAAAGTGTTAGGTCTTTCTTTTACCATCATGCTGATTTTACAGATTGGGAAACTGAGGCTCTAAAAGGTTAATAGCATACCCAAAGCCATAGAACTGGTGGGAGTCACAGTGAGAATATGAAGGAAGGACTGCATCTTATACAAGTGGGCTCTTGGTTCACAGACCAGTGATTCTTAACCAGGAATGCACATTGGAATTTTTGGCAGAATTGGCTAAAATACCAATCCCAGTCATTATGACTCAAGGTCTTTGGTGATCCTGGGGAGCTCTCTTTTGTAATATAAACCTTCAGTGATGTTTTTAAGGTATACACCAGCAGAGTTATTGCACTAGCGTCTTGAGTTAGAGACATTGTATTTTTTTTAATTGAAGTATAGTTGATTCACACTGTGTTAGTTGAAGGTAGACAGAAAAATGATTCAAATATGTTTTTCAGTTTTTTTCCACTATAGATTACTATAAGATATTGAATATAGTTCCCTGTGCAATACAGTAGGTTCTTGTTTATCTGTTTTATATATAGTAGTATGTATCTCTAAATCCCAAACTCCTAATTTTTCCCTTCTTCTGCTCCTTCTCCCTCAGATAATCATAAGGTTTTTTTTTCTATGTCATGACTCTGTATTTTGCATGTGAGTTCACTTGTATTAACTTGTATTATTTTTTAGATTCTGCATATAAGCGATTTCATATACTGTTTTTGTCTGACTGATATCACTTAGCGTGATAATCTATGGGTCTGTCCATATTACTGCAAACTGCATTCATTCTTTTTTTATGGCTGAGTAATTGTCCATTGTATAATTTTACCACATCTTCTTCATCCATTCATCTGTGGATGGACATTTAGGTTGTTTCCATGTCTTGGCTATTGTGGATAGTGCTGCTATGAACAGAGGTGTATGTATGTGTCTTTTCAAATTAGGGTTTTTATCTCTTTCAGATACACACCCAGGAGTAAAATTGCAGGATCACATGGCAATTCTTTTTAGTTTTTCTAAAGAGCCTTCATACTGTTCTCCATAGTGACTTTACCCATTTACATACAGCCAACAGTGTTGGAGGGTTCCCTTTCCTCCACACCCACAAAGGGTCTTTTTTTTCTTTAATCTTTATTTTACTTTTAACTTTTACAGAGTTTTGTTGTTTACAGATATGCATGTTCCCAGATTAGTCATATGTATATCCCCCCTTCCCACCCCTCCCGACCATCACACAGCACCCCTGAAGGATCCCCTTTTCTCACAGAGCAATGACTATAGCTGTTTTCTTCACTTATCACAGCACAGGCCTTCATGCTATTCCTTTACGCCTCCCACCCTCTGTTCCTTCCCCACAATGTCCACTGTCCATGTCTGTCTTTCCGTCGCTTCATTGCGTGTGCCATCATCACCATGCTACTAGATTCCATATATATGTGTTAATATACTGTATTTGTCCTTCTCTTTCTGACTGACTTTTGATGATACGTTCTAGATCCAGCCACCTCATTAGGGCTGATTCTTCTGCATTTCTCTTTACAGCTATGTAGTATTCCATTGTATATATGTACTAGAGCTTTTGTATCCATTCGTTCATCGATGGGCATCTAGGTTGCTTCCATGTTCTAGCTATTGTATAGAGAACTGCAATGAACATTGGGGTACAGGTGCTTCTTTCAGATTTGATTTCATCAGGGTATAAGCCTAAGAGTGGGATTGCTGGGTTGTATGGTGCTTCTGTTTTGAGTTTTGTAAGAAATCTCCATCCTGTCTTCCATAGAAGCTGTATCAATTTACATTCCCATCAGCAATGCCAGAGTGTTCCCTTTTCTCTGCACCCTCTCCAGCATTTATTGTCTGTCAGTTTGTGGATGACGGCCATTCTGACAGGTGTGAGGTGATATCTCATTGTAGTTTTGATTTGCATTTCTCTAATTATAAGTGAAGTTGAGCATCGTTTCATGTGCTTTTGGGCCATCTGTATGTTGTCTTTGGAGAGGTGTCTGTTTAGGTCCTTTTCCCATTTTTTGATTGGGTTGTTCATTTTTCCAGTGCTGAGTTGTCTGAGTTGCTTGTAGATTTTGGAGATTAATTCTTTGTCTGTTGTTTCATTTGCTATGATTTTCTCCCATTCTCTGGGGTGTCTGTTCAGCTTTTTTGTGATTTCTTTTGCTGTACAAAAGCTTTTAAGTTTCATTAGGTCCCACATGTTTATTTGTCTTTTTAGTTCTGCTATTCTAGTAGGTGGGTCAGAGAAGATCTTGCTTTGATTGCTGTCCTTGAGGGTTTTGCCTATATTCTCCTCTAAGAGTTTGATGGTTTCTGGCCTTACACTTAAGTCTTTAATCCATTTTGAGTTGATCTTTGTGCATGGTGTCAGGGAATGTTCCAACTTTTTGTGCTATTCCTTTACGCCTCCCACCCTCTGTTCCTTCCCCACAATGTCCACTGTCCATGTCTGTCTTTCCGTTGCTTCATTGCGTGTGCCATCATCACCATCCTACTAGATTCCATATATATGTGTTAATATACTGTATTTGTCCTTCTCTTTCTGACTGACTTTTGATGATACGTTCTAGATCCAGCCACCTCATTAGGGCTGATTCTTCTGCATTTCTCTTTACAGCTATGTAGTATTCCATTGTATATATGTACTAGAGCTTTTGTATCCATTCGTTCATCGATGGGCATCTAGGTTGCTTCCATGTTCTAGCTATTGTATAGAGAACTGCAATGAACATTGGGGTACAGGTGCTTCTTTCAGATTTGATTTCATCAGGGTATAAGCCTAAGAGTGGGATTGCTGGGTTGTATGGTGCTTCTGTTTTGAGTTTTGTAAGAAATCTCCATCCTGTCTTCCATAGAAGCTGTATCAATTTACATTCCCATCAGCAATGCCAGAGTGTTCCCTTTCTCTGCACCCTCTCCAGCATTTATTGTCTGTCAGTTTGTGGATGACGGCCATTCTGACAGGTGTGAGGTGATATCTCATTGTAGTTTTGATTTGCATTTCTCTAATTATAAGTGAAGTTGAGCATCGTTTCATGTGCTTTTGGGCCATCTGTATGTTGTCTTTGGAGAGGTGTCTGTTTAGGTCCTTTTCCCATTTTTTGATTGGGTTGTTCATTTTTCCAGTGCTGAGTTGTCTGAGTTGCTTGTAGATTTTGGAGATTAATTCTTTGTCTGTTGTTTCATTTGCTATGATTTTCTCCCATTCTCTGGGGTGTCTGTTCAGCTTTTTTGTGATTTCTTTTGCTGTACAAAAGCTTTTAAGTTTCATTAGGTCCCACATGTTTATTTGTCTTTTTAGTTCTGCTATTCTAGTAGGTGGGTCAGAGAAGATCTTGCTTTGATTGCTGTCCTTGAGGGTTTTGCCTATATTCTCCTCTAAGAGTTTGATGGTTTCTGGCCTTACACTTAAGTCTTTAATCCATTTTGAGTTGATCTTTGTGCATGGTGTCAGGGAATGTTCCAACTTCATTTTTTTTTGCATGTAGCTGTCCAATTTTCCCAGCACCATTTGTTGAAGAGGCTGTCTTTGTCCCATTTTATATGTTCTCCTCCTTTGTCAAAAATAAGGTACCCATAGGTGTGTGGGTTTATCTCTGGGTTCTCTGTCTTGTTCCATTGGTCTATATTTCTGTTTTTGTGCCAGTACCATACTGTCTTGATAACTGTTGCTTTGTAGTAGAGTCTGAAGTTAGGGAGGCTGATCCCTCCAGCTCCATTCTTCTTCCTCAGGATTGCTTTGGCTATTCGAGGTCTTTTGTGTTTCCATATGAACTGTGTTATTCTTTGGTCTAGTTCTGTGAAGAATGTCATTGGTAGTTTGATAGGGATCACATTGAATCTATAGATGACATTTGGTAGTATGGTCATTTTCACAATATTGATTCTTCTGACCCAGGAACATGGAATATCTCTCCATCTGTTTAAGTCTTCTTTAATTTCTCTCATTAGTGTCTTGTAGTTTTCTGTGTTGAAGGGTCTTCTTAATCATCATAATCACAAGAAGACCTGGGCTGATAAATATTTAGGTATATATGTTACATATTATCCTTCCAATGGGTTGCTGGGACTTCACTGTTTCGACTAAGGTCTCACTGACCTTGTAATGGTTGTTGGTGAATATACCACTCTACCTTTCTTCTAAATTGCCCCATCCTGGTGACTGGGAGTGTGAGCCCAGCGTTTATTGTATCTGACAACTCTCAGCCCTTGTGAATCAGCTTCTATGGGCTCTACCTCCACACTCATATTCACGTCTGTAGTTTCTCTTTTTTCTTAGTTTGCAGAGGAGGGCTTGCCACTCACCTGACAGCAGCAGGTTTAAAATAAGTGTCAGAATAGGAGTAGCAAAAACAAAGACAAAAAAAAAGCATAGGATCAGAAGCCAGCAGCTGCATTGCTGCGATGCGCAGAGTTGCTGGAGAAAGGCGGTGAAAAGACAGGGTGGAGCAGGAGCAGGGCAACCCAGAGAGGGAGCCCAGCTTGGTGTTGGCCCTTGGTTTTTCCTTTCAGTCTCAGAGGTGGGTGCCAGTCTCCTTTGTGGTTTTTTTCCTACTCAATTTTATTTTTAAAACAGTTCCCTTTTCTCCAGACAACCCACACAATTAAGTTGGTAACAAACCATGCTGTGAACACCTTCCAGGAGACAAAGGAAGGCTACTGCAAGTCCTCGGAGGCATCAGCCGCCTGCAGAATGTTTGACTGGACATGGTCGTGGTAATGATAGCCCTGTTCTAAAAAATTTATATTGCTTCTACTGTCTTTCCAAAGAAACTGCACTCTACTGTCAAATTAGTTTCCACTGCTTCTGGGGGAGTTGCTGACAGTGAAATCCAGGACTTAAAAAATCTCCATCTCTTGAATGCCAAGCCTTTTGAAATGTCCCTGCTTTCATGGCGCCTAATAAATGTCAGCTCACATGTTGCTCATCAGATGGGCGCCATCTGGTGTATTGGAAAGAGATTTTGTTTGGGAACAGCAGAGAAACAGGCCTTTACTAGCTGTTTGACTTCTGGGCCTGAGTTTCCTCTCTAAAACTGGGGAAGTGTGTTGAGACTATCTCTAAGGTACATTTCGTCGGTTAGAGCTCAAGAAACATATTAAGGAGGGAAGGAAGCTTCATGAGGGGCGACCATCTGTCTTGTTCATTTTGTATTCCCATTGCCTGGCATGGCGACCAGCAGGTAGCGGTTGTAGAATCAATATTTGTGGAATAAACGACTGACTGACTGGATGGGTGAATAAACTAATGAAGAAATCACGACAAATATTATTATCTTTTATGCTCATTTTAACGGGTTTGTGGGGGAAAAAAGAACAGAAAAAGGAAAATGGCAGCTGATATATGATATAGTGCCTTTGACAAGTACATTAGCTGTGATGGTGTGGGAGTGATAATAGATTTGTTACTCTTGGGTCATCAAACCCCTTTACAGTTAGCCTTATTATTGGTATTGGGTGTTGCATAAAAACTTGGGGTGTTGATCAGCCTGTGAATTACATGTGCATATGGGGTATGCTTGGCAGTGACCACCAAGGGTGGTAAGAGAACTCAGAATTCAGAGGCTTCCCTTAGACCTCGGGTTAACTATGGCTTCCCTTAGATCTCAGTTTAAGTTGCTAGGGGGCTTCCCAGCTGGCACAGTGCTAAAAAATTTACCTGTCAATGCAGAAGATGCAAGAGACGAGGGGTTTGATCCTTGTGTTGAAAAGGTCCCTGGAGGAGGAAGTGGCAACTCTCCAGTATTCTTGCCTGAGGAATCTCATAAGACAGAGGAGCCTGGCAGGCTGTAGCCTATGGGGTTACAAGGAGTTGGACACGACTGAGCGACTAACACTTTTAAGCTGCTAAGAGCCAAAATCTAGGGAAGTCAGACAAAATAGAGAAACTCTACAGGTTAGGGGAGATGGTGTCCAGACCCACTGAGTGAGAAACTCAGGAGAAACAGTCAAGGAATAGGGAGCTTGATACCTGATATCAGAGTGAAGGTTGGATGAGTCACAAACAAATGCTTCATTCTAGGATCCCACATGTGAGGGTCTTCATCCTAAAACTTTCAGTTTGCCTCCATTTTTTTTCCCAAAAAGAGTTTGTTCTTGAAGGTGGGTGATCTAGATGGATAGCGAGAGTAAGTTTTAGAATGAGACTGAAGTGAATTTGAGAGCTGGTGCCATCATTTAGTACTTTCATATTCTGGAATAGATTCTTTCTTTGAATCCTGATTTTTCTGTCTTTAGTATGTAGTTAAGAACAGTGCCTAGGGTAGCGGTTGTAGAATCAATATTTGTGGAATAAACGACTGACTGACTGGATGGGTGAATAAACTAATGAAGAAATCACGACAAATATTATTATCTTTTATGCTCATTTTAACGGGTTTGTGGGGGAAAAAAGAACAGAAAAAGGAAAATGGCAGCTGATATATGATATAGTGCCTTTGACAAGTACATTAGCTGTGATGGTGTGGGAGTGATAATAGATTTGTTACTCTTGGGTCATCAAACCCCTTTACAGTTAGCCTTATTATTGGTATTGGGTGTTGCATAAAAACTTGGGGTGTTGATCAGCCTGTGAATTACATGTGCATATGGGGTATGCTTGGCAGTGACCACCAAGGGTGGTAAGAGAACTCAGAATTCAGAGGCTTCCCTTAGACCTCGGGTTAACTATGGCTTCCCTTAGATCTCAGTTTAAGTTGCTAGGGGGCTTCCCAGCTGGCACAGTGCTAAAAAATTTACCTGTCAATGCAGAAGATGCAAGAGACGAGGGGTTTGATCCTTGTGTTGAAAAGGTCCCCTGGAGGAGGAAGTGGCAACTCTCTCCAGTATTCTTGCCTGAGAAATTCATAAGACAGAGGAGCCTGGCAGGCTGTAGCCTATGGGGTTACAAGGAGTTGGACACGACTGAGCGACTAACACTTTTAAGCTGCTAAGAGCCAAAATCTAGGGAAGTCAGACAAAATAGAGAAACTCTACAGGTTAGGGGAGATGGTGTCCAGACCCACTGAGTGAGAAACTCAGGAGAAACAGTCAAGGAATAGGGAGCTTGATACCTGATATCAGAGTGAAGGTTGGATGAGTCACAAACAAATGCTTCATTCTAGGATCCCACATGTGAGGGTCTTCATTCTAAAACTTTCAGTTTGCCTCCATTTTTTTTCCCAAAAAGAGTTTGTTCTTGAAGGTGGGTGATCTAGATGGATAGCGAGAGTAAGTTTTAGAATGAGACTGAAGTGAATTTGAGAGCTGGTGCCATCATTTAGTACTTTCATATTCTGGAATAGATTCTTTCTTTGAATCCTGATTTTTCTGTCTTTAGTATGTAGTTAAGAACAGTGCCTACTTCTCGGTGTTGCTATGAGGACTGGATCAGGTGACAGGCGTGCAAAGCACTGGCTCTGTGTCTGGCATGTGGCAAGTTATCAGGAAATACTTGTTTTATTTTTCTCATTCCTAGTCAGTCATTGATTATTCACTGAGCACCCAGAGTTTGGTAGGCACTGTGCCTGATTCAGGTGATAGAGACATGAAAGAGATGTCCACTCTCCCCTGAAGCTCACGGCTGAGTGGAAGGAGCAGTAAAAACAGGAAAGGACAACATAAAATAGTATGGTGGTATCTGAAATATACTGGAAATTTATACACACACACACACACACACATATATAGTATGAACTGGGGGTATCAAAAAAAAGAAATGCTCAGTTCTGTCTTGGGGAGTCAGATAAGCTCCCCAGATAGGCTTATCCATTTCACTCTAGCTCAGCTATTTTGAAGATACCTGTCAAGATCCCCAGTTTGGGGAAAGAAAATATTCTCTTATATTTTGAACGTTGTTTTTAAAGGTTTTCATTCAACATTTGAGTGGTAGGAACCAGGAGCACTTGATTGATGGTCCGTTGAAAATAGCAAGGTCTCACCTGTGTCGATTATGTGTGGCAAGTGATAATAATAATAGTTAATATGTGTGGCAACTAAGACTATGACTAATAATTACTAATTCATCTTTATGTGACAAGTGTTTTTCTAAGCCCTCTCATTCATCATATCAATTAATTCTTCTCAGATTCCCATAATATCCATTTTATTATTCCATAACACTTTCATTATCCCCATTTTACAAAGGAGGAAAGTGGAGCTTACAGAAGTCAGGTGATTTCTCCAAGGGCACCTGTTAATCATTTACAGAGTTGTTTGTGACTTGAACCCATTTTTGTCTGGCTTCAGAGCTCATGCTCTACAAGAGAACAGGCTGCCACCAGAAATCTGTTTATTTAGAAAAGAGAAATAGCATGGCTGAGTTTAACTTCAGTTCCACATTAGGATATTGGAAATGATGTTTCTACATAATCATTTAACTGTAATGATCCTATTTCCTTATCAGGATGGCATTCTTTTTGAAGATCTGATGAGTAAGTTTTAGAATGAGACTGAAGTGAATTTGAGAGCTGGTGCCATCATTTAGTACTTTCATATTCTGGAATAGATTCTTTCTTTGAATCCTGATTTTTCTGTCTTTAGTATGTAGTTAAGAACAGTGCCTACTTCTCGGTGTTGCTATGAGGACTGGATCAGGTGACAGGCGTGCAAAGCACTGGCTCTGTGTCTGGCATGTGGCAAGTTATCAGGAAATACTTGTTTTATTTTTCTCATTCCTAGTCAGTCATTGATTATTCACTGAGCACCCAGAGTTTGGTAGGCACTGTGCCTGATTCAGGTGATAGAGACATGAAAGAGATGTCCACTCTCCCCTGAAGCTCACGGCTGAGTGGAAGGAGCAGTAAAAACAGGAAAGGACAACATAAAATAGTATGGTGGTATCTGAAATATACTGGAAATTTATACACACACACACACACACACACATATATAGTATGAACTGGGGGTATCAAAAAAAAGAAATGCTCAGTTCTGTCTTGGGGAGTCAGATAAGCTCCCCAGATAGGCTTATCCATTTCACTCTAGCTCAGCTATTTTGAAGATACCTGTCAAGATCCCCAGTTTGGGGAAAGAAAATATTCTCTTATATTTTGAACGTTGTTTTAAAGGTTTTCATTCAACATTTGAGTGGTAGGAACCAGGAGCACTTGATTGATGGTCCGTTGAAAATAGCAAGGTCTCACCTGTGTCGATTATGTGTGGCAAGTGATAATAATAATAGTTAATATGTGTGGCAACTAAGACTATGACTAATAATTACTAATTCATCTTTATGTGACAAGTGTTTTTCTAAGCCCTCTCATTCATCATATCAATTAATTCTTCTCAGATTCCCATAATATCCATTTTATTATTCCATAACACTTTCATTATCCCCATTTTACAAAGGAGGAAAGTGGAGCTTACAGAAGTCAGGTGATTTCTCCAAGGGCACCTGTTAATCATTTACAGAGTTGTTTGTGACTTGAACCCATTTTTGTCTGGCTTCAGAGCTCATGCTCTACAAGAGAACAGGCTGCCACCAGAAATCTGTTTATTTAGAAAAGAGAAATAGCATGGCTGAGTTTAACTTCAGTTCCACATTAGGATATTGAAAATGATGTTTCTACATAATCATTTAACTGTAATGATCCTATTTCCTTATCAGGATGGCATTCTTTTTGAAGATCTGATGAGTACATTTGATATCTTTGTTGTCATTTAATTCACTTAACAACTGGAGCAGCTGTTTTACTTTTTTTTTTCTGAAGGAGTGGTAGTTGTCATCTTTGGGGGAAATTTTTGCTTTTTCTTACACATCTTCAATATTGAAAACAAAACAAATGGTTCAGGCAATCTCTGAGTCGCAGCTGACACATTTTCAGAGTAGTTGTTAGCTTGCATAAAAAAGATAATATAGACACTGTCAGAATGAGAGTTAAAAAGCTCAATTTTGGGTTGCTAGAGAAATCATCTGTAATCGCAAGAGAGATGACTTGGGCATTCATTGAATTCAGACCTGAAATATAGAAGACTCTGCAATAGTCACACATTTTTCACGTGCTAGGGAGAAAGGTGTGCTTCAATAAACAAATCTTGATGGTAAAGACCACATAAGGAAGGTGGGAACTATATGCATAACTCTGATCTTAGGCTCCTGCAGATTTCCTTTCTGATGACTGGGGCGATGGTTTGGGGCAAAGTCAGGGGCCCTCATCTGAGAGATCAGTTGAAAGACACTGATGCAACTCAAAGTGACCCCCCATAGAAAAAAGGCACATTCAATTCTTCTGACAACGAATATAACACAGGGTGTTTACTTTTGCCTGGAAGCAGATACATAATTTGGGGAAGATGCATATGGCCATACAGTTCTACAGATGGCCACCAAAATGCTGCAGAAGTCTCACTTGAGACCCGAAAAAACCATTCCGATGTTTCATTGTTGCTTTTAAAATCATGCAGATTTTAAACAGACCAATAAATACAAAGACTAATATAATGGACCTCCACATACCTGTTACCTGGTTTTGGCAAAGCTTCAGATTTTTTTTTCCTTTTAAAAATGAAAATATTATGGATGTAAGGAGAGTCTCTGTGATACTTTTACTTGAACCCATTCCATTTTTCCTTGAGTGAAAATCAGTATTTTGAGTATAGTGTTTGACGTTTGTTCAAGAGTTTAAAATTTTACTGCATATTATGTATCTAAAACAAAATGTGCTTTAGATGCTGTGTATTTTAAAACTTTACAAGAAGTGCATTCATATTGAATATGAACTTATCTCTTTACTTTTGGGGCTCAACATCTATTTTGAGATTTATCCCTGTTGATATAAGTAGTTCTAATTCATTCACTTTAACTGCTACGTAACATTTTAGTTAAATGACTATAGCAGCATTTGTTTACCATGTCTTCTGATGATGAGCCCTTAGGTAGTTTATGATTGTGGGCTATAAACCATTTTTAGTTATATTTTTATCTATCCCTTTGGCCTCATGTGAGAAGCCATTTTAAGGTAGAATGTCTAGGATCAGATTGCTGACTCCTACTAAATAGGCATCTTCAGTTTTTGTGGATATTTCCAAATTATGTTTTAAAGTGGGTTTCCCAATTTATATACCCACCAGCAGGGCGTATCACAGTGCCCCATATTGCATACAAAAAGCAGTTGTCAAATCATTTATTAGTGTTAGACTTTTAGTTTTTCCCAAATTTTTGGAAATAGAATGAGTCCTCATCTCTGTTTTAATTTGCATTTTCCAGAGTACTTTTGAGGTTAGGCTACTTTCATCTTTTTATTGGCTATTCAGGTGTTTTCTTTGGGTTTCATGTTCATATCCTTGCCCTGTTTTTATCTTGAGTGAGTTTCCTTTCTCTTATTAGTATGTAGATCTTGTGTGTTTTTTCTACAGATTTATTTCTTAGTACCTTTATAAATACTGTTGTGGTCGTTGTTTTTGCAGATGATGCAGTAAATACAGTGCATTCCAGCTCAAAATCTTAACATGTGTGGGTGTGTTTTATGTAATTTGACAGCTTCTAAAATTGATGTATCAGAATGCAGATGTCTAAGAATAGCGAAGACTGTTTTGAAAAAGAACAAAGTGGCAGATACCATACTCCTGGATATTAAGTCTTCTTCAGTGTAGAGCGCATATCCAGTTATTATTGCAGGCAGTTTAGTTTGCTAATAGAATGAAAGGTTAGAAGTATTCCTTTTAACACTTCAGGGACCAGAACAATTTCTGTTGCTTCTCTTTCAGGTGATGAGGCAGGCAATACCTAATGCTTCTCTCCTCACCTTTCGCCATTAGGTGTAACGCTTCTTCCTACGACTCACCTGGCAGTTACTCTGCTGAAGAACAGCTGACCTCTTGCTGCTGCTTCAGCGCATTAAGAGCACTCCCGTCTGCTTTTTCCCACTAGTCATTCTCTGTTGCTCTGTCTTCTTTACCCAGCTTTGTAACTCTTTGTTGTTATTGTTCTTCTTTAATGAGTAAGTTGTATCCTACTCTTTGCAACCCAATGCACTGTAGCACACCAGACTCTTTTCTCCTCCACTGTCTCCCAGACTTTGCTCACCTCCATGTCTATTGAGTCATATCTATTTTGTTTTATTGTTCATCTCCCCCTTTAGACTATAAGCTCTCTAAGGACATTTTTTCGTGTTCACTGCTGAACTAACAGGTCTAGAATACTGCCAGATTTGTAATCGATTTTCACATAGTACTTGTTGAATGAATGAATGAGTCTAGTCTATATTTTTAAATCATATTTATATACTTTGGTTCCACCAAGGCTTAGGATATAAGTGTAGTTTGCATTTAAGGCACACAGTGACTTCTTGGCAGTAGGGGATTATGGTTAAGCATGAGGACTTTGGGGATTCCCTGGTGTTCCAGTAGGTAAAGAGTTTCTTTTGCAGTGCAAGGGGCAGCGGTTCAATCCCTGACCCAGGAAGATCCCACATGCTGAGGAAGGCTGGGCCAGTGTGTCCAATTATGAGTCAGTGCTCTGGAACGCATGAGCCCAGAGCCAGTGCTCTGCAGTGAGAGAGGCCACAGTGATGGGAGGCCCACACAGACCAAAGAATAAAGATGGATGAAAAATAAATGATGACTTAGAGGCAAAAAAAAAAAGAGTGAGGACTTTGCATTCATAAGGAGTTGGATTTACCCTTTATTCTTGCTCTAGAGGAAGTGGTGGAGGGTGTGAGAAACAACTAAATTCCTAACGCATTTCAAAAATAGAGCCTTCAGAGTTTAAGAGATTTGCTTGGGAAAGAGCATTTGAGAATATCTCTAAAAGTTTGGGGCTGAGCACCAGGGAAGGTTGGAGTCGCCATTTACTGAGCTGGGAAAGGCTGAAGGAAGAAAAGGTTGGGGGAGTGTTAATGTGGTCATTAAAGTTTGAGATGTGGTCTAGATGCCTGAGAATAGTTGTGGAACAGACAGATGGGTAAAGGAGTCTAGAGTTCAGAAGAGAGATGAGTGCTGAGGATGGACGTATGAGAGGCTTCATCAGCTAGATGCAATTAGATACTATTAAAAATGGATGCGAGTGGGCTTCCCTGGTGGTCCAGTGGGTAAGGACACCTCCTTGCAGTGCAAGAGGCACCAGTTTGATCCCTGGCTTGGGAAGATCCCACGTGCCGCGGAACGGCTGGACCGATGTGTCCATCCAACTACCGAGCCGGAGCTCTAGAGCGCATGTGCCCAGGCCTGGTGCTCTGCGACAACAGAGGCCACCACGACGGGAGGCCCACATGGGCCAAAGAACAAAGATGGATGAAAATAGATAAATGAAAGATCAGTAGAAGTGGCCCTCCAGCTCCCCTCCCTCCCCACCCCTCCCTGACCAAAATAAATATAAATAAATAAATCTTTTAAAATGGATGAGAGTACTTAAATAATGTTTGAGGAGAGAAGAGTTTTGAGGTTTAGGTCATGCTATATATATATCTCAACATTTAGAAGGTAAGAAGATTAGAAGGAACTAGTGATGGAGAATGAGTAAAAGTGGCCATTGAGGAAGGAGAAATCCAAGAGAGGAAGAGTCAAGACAAGAGGTGTTTCCAGGAGACAAGAGGGATCAACTGTGTCCAGTAATGCTTGCATTGCAAGTGAGATGACCACTAAGAATTGATCAATATTAGGTTAAATGTAAATAGTTTTGAACCTTATCCAAAAGGTAAATGATGGAGCTTGACCCAAGAAACTTCTAAAAAATCCCTCTATTAAAAAAAAAAAAAAAAGACAGGGCTTCCCTGACAGCTCAGTGGTGAAGAGTTTGCCTGCCAATGCAGGAGACACAGGTTCAACTCCTGATCCAGGAAGATCCCACATGCTGCGGAGCAACTAAGCCTGTGAGCTGCAACTATTGAGCCTGTGCTCTAGAGCCTCAGAGCTGAAACTGTTGAGCCCATGAGCCACAGCTACTGAAGCCCATGTGTCCTAGAGCCCAAGTTCCATAGCAAGAGAAGTCGCCACAACAAAAAGATGTGGTCTAGATGCCTGAGAATAGTTGTGGAACAGACAGATGGGTAAAGGAGTCTAGAGTTCAGAAGAGAGATGAGTGCTGAGGATGGACGTATGAGAGGCTTCATCAGCTAGATGCAATTAGATACTATTAAAATGGATGCGAGTGGGCTTCCCTGGTGGTCCAGTGGGTAAGGACACCTCCTTGCAGTGCAAGAGGCACCAGTTTGATCCCTGGCCTGGGAAGATCCCACGTGCCGCGGAACGGCTGGACCGATGTGTCCATCCAACTACCGAGCCGGAGCTCTAGAGCACATGTGCCCAGGCCTGGTGCTCTGCGACAACAGAGGCCACCACGACGGGAGGCCCACATGGGCCAAAGAACAAAGATGGATGAAAATAGATAAATGAAAGATCAGTAGAAGTGGCCCTCCAGCTCCCCTCCCTCCCCACCCCTCCCTGACCAAAATAAATATAAATAAATAAATCTTTTAAAATGGATGAGAGTACTTAAATAATGTTTGAGGAGAGAAGAGTTTTGAGGTTTAGGTCATGCTATATATATATCTCAACATTTAGAAGGTAAGAAGATTAGAAGGAACTAGTGATGGAGAATGAGTAAAAGTGGCCATTGAGGAAGGAGAAATCCAAGAGAGGAAGAGTCAAGACAAGAGGTGTTTCCAGGAGACAAGAGGGATCAACTGTGTCCAGTACTGCTTGCATTGCAAGTGAGATGACCACTAAGAATTGATCAATATTAGGTTAAATGTAAATAGTTTTGAACCTTATCCAAAAGGTAAATGATGGAGCTTGACCCAAGAAACTTCTAAAAAATCCCTCTATTAAAAAAAAAAAAAAAAAGACAGGGCTTCCCTGACAGCTCAGTGGTGAAGAGTTCGCCTGCCAATGCAGGAGACACAGGTTCAACTCCTGATCCAGGAAGATCCCACATGCTGCGGAGCAACTAAGCCTGTGAGCTGCAACTATTGAGCCTGTGCTCTAGAGCCTCAGAGCTGAAACTGTTGAGCCCATGAGCCACAGCTACTGAAGCCCATGTGTCCTAGAGCCCAAGTTCCATAGCAAGAGAAGTCGCCACAACAAAAAGCCTGCTCACTTCAACTAGAGAGCAGCTTCTACTCCCTGCAACTAGAGAAGAGCCTGTGGCAGCAGTGAAAACCCATAATAGCCAAAGATAAATAAATACATAAAATTAAATTTTTTTAAAAAATTTCCTCATTTTCCTTCGTAATCCATCTTTTTAAAATGTTCATACGTTGTGCTTTTAAGAGACTATTGATTTATAACTGGATGCACTAGAATTCACTATCATTTAGTTGTGCTTTTTAAAGACTTTTTTAAAAGCAGCTTTAGGGTTACAACAAAATTAGAGGAAAATATAGAGAGTTTCCAAGTCCCCACTCCCCTCACACAAACGTAGCTTCCCTCATTATCAATATCAGACACCAAAGTGGTACAGTTTTCACAAAGGATGAATCTACGGTGATACATGATAATCGCCCAAAGTTCATAGTTTACTGTGGGATTCACTCTTGGTGGTATAAATTCTGTGGGTCTCAACAAAATAGTAATGATGTACATCCATCTCTATAATATGCACAGGGTATTTTCACTAGCCTAAGAGTCTTTTAGGTTCTGCCTGTTCATATTTCCTTGTTTCCCTCCATGCATGCCACTGGAAAGCACTGATCTTTTTATTGTTTCTGTAGTCTTGCCTTTTCTAGAATAACATATGGATGGAATCGTATTCACTTTTTTTAGATTGGCTTCTTTCACTTAATAATATGCATTTAAGCTTCATTTCTTTTTCATTGACTAATATTCATTGTCTAAATGTACAATGGGTGGTTTATTCATTTTGCTACTGAAGGGCATCTTGTCTGTTTCCAGGCTTTTGCAATTATTGTAAAATGACTATAGACATTCAGGTTTTTGTGTGGACATACATTTTCAACTCTTTTCACGAAACATCAAGGAATACAGCTGCTTACTCAGATGGTGAGAGTGTGCTTAGTTATGTTAGAAACCTTCAAACTGTGCAGCAGTATCTGTATGATTCCATAGTATCTGTGTGATTTTGGATTTCCACCAGCACTGAATGAGATTTCCTGTTGCTCTACATCCCTGTCAGCACTTGGTATTACCAGTGTTTCAATATTTCTCCATTCTAATAGGTGCCTAGTGGCAACTCATTGTTGTTTTAATTTGGACTTCCTCATGGCATGTGAGGTAGAGTGTGCTTTCATATGATTATGTATCATCTGTGTATCTTTTTTGGTGGGGTATCTGTTAAGCTTCTGTCCCATTTCTAAATTTTTTTATTCTTTTAATTGGAGTATGATTGCTTTACAATGCTGTGTTGGTTTCTTCTATCTTGGCCCATTTTTTCATTGATGATGTTGTTGTTCAGTCACAAAATCATGTCCGACTCTTTGTGACCCCATGGAGTGCAACACACCAGGCTTCTCTGTCCATCACTATCTCCCAGAGTTTGCTCAAACTCATGTCCACTGAGTCAGTGATGCCATCCAACCACCTCATCCTCTACCACCCTCTTCTCCTCTTGCCCTCAGTCTTTCCCATCATCACAGTCTTTTCCAGCTCTTTGCATCAGGTGGCCAAGGTACTGAAGCTTCAGCTTCAGCACCAGTCCTCCCAATGAGTATTCACGTTGATTTCCTTTAGGGTTGACTAGTTTGATCTCCAGGGGACTCTCAAGAGAGCCTTCTCCAACACCACAGTTTGAAAACATCAGTTTTTCAATCCTCAGCCTTCTTTATGCTCCAGCTCTCACATCCATACATGACTACCAGAAAAACCATAGCTTTGACTATATGGACGTTTGTCTGCAAAGTGATGTCTCTGTTTTTAATTGTCATTGACTAATATTCATTGTCTAAATGTACAATGGGTGGTTTATTCATTTTGCTACTGAAGGGCATCTTGTCTGTTTCCAGGCTTTTGCAATTATTGTAAAATGACTATAGACATTCAGGTTTTTGTGTGGACATACATTTTCAACTCTTTTCACGAAACATCAAGGAATACAGCTGCTTACTCAGATGGTGAGAGTGTGCTTAGTTATGTTAGAAACCTTCAAACTGTGCAGCAGTATCTGTATGATTCCATAGTATCTGTGTGATTTTGGATTTCCACCAGCACTGAATGAGATTTCCTGTTGCTCTACATCCCTGTCAGCACTTGGTATTACCAGTGTTTCAATATTTCTCCATTCTAATAGGTGCCTAGT
This sequence comes from Tragulus kanchil, assembly GCA_022376925.1. Lineage (NCBI taxonomy): Eukaryota > Metazoa > Chordata > Mammalia > Artiodactyla > Tragulidae > Tragulus > Tragulus kanchil. The sequence continues at coordinate 100,132,243 of JAIOJX010000032.1, forward strand.
GGCAACTCATTGTTGTTTTAATTTGGACTTCCTCATGGCATGTGAGGTAGAGTGTGCTTTCATATGATTATGTATCATCTGTGTATCTTTTTTGGTGGGGTATCTGTTAAGCTTCTGTCCCATTTCTAAATTTTTTTATTCTTTAATTGGAGTATGATTGCTTTACAATGCTGTGTTGGTTTCTTCTATCTTGGCCCATTTTTTCATTGATGATGTTGTTGTTCAGTCACAAAATCATGTCCGACTCTTTGTGACCCCATGGAGTGCAACACACCAGGCTTCTCTGTCCATCACTATCTCCCAGAGTTTGCTCAAACTCATGTCCACTGAGTCAGTGATGCCATCCAACCACCTCATCCTCTACCACCCTCTTCTCCTCTTGCCCTCAGTCTTTCCCATCATCACAGTCTTTTCCAGCTCTTTGCATCAGGTGGCCAAGGTACTGAAGCTTCAGCTTCAGCACCAGTCCTCCCAATGAGTATTCACGTTGATTTCCTTTAGGGTTGACTAGTTTGATCTCCAGGGGACTCTCAAGAGAGCCTTCTCCAACACCACAGTTTGAAAACATCAGTTTTTCAATCCTCAGCCTTCTTTATGCTCCAGCTCTCACATCCATACATGACTACCAGAAAAACCATAGCTTTGACTATATGGACGTTTGTCTGCAAAGTGATGTCTCTGTTTTTTAATTGTCTAGGCTTGTCATAACTTTTCTTGCAAAGAGCAAGTGTCTTTTCATTTCATGGCTGCAGTCACTGTCTGCATTGATTTCGGAGCCCAAGAAAATGAAATCTGACACTGGTTCCACATTTTAATTGATACCTGTGCCTTTTTAGAGTTGTATCTCTATAGCCCCATATACTGTACTCTTCTGCTGTAACCTGCCTCAAAGGGAGATGCTGACAGGGAGATGCTGTCCAAAGAAAGGAACAGTGTGACTCAGGTTGGGACTCATGACCAAGGCAGCCCTGAATGTTGGTTGGTGTTGGGTAGGACATAGCAGTCACACCAGCTAGTTAGTTGTCAGCCTTTTGGCTCAGGAACAGTTAATCCCTTTGAAGCAAATGTTCTACCAATTCCAAAAGGGAGATGGAAAATGGATTCATCCCATTCTCCAGATAGTGGGTTAGCTATGATCCTATTCTCCAGGCAGTGGGTTAGTTAGGAGGCACTTTGTGGGATATAGTTGAGGTTGGCCACAATCCCAGCAGAACCCAAGTAGTGATCAGGGAAGGGAAGAGACAAAATTCAGAGAAACAGCATTTATTAAGGGCTCCAATGATGGCCCACTGTACCATGTTTTTTACACCTTCCACAGCAGTTCTTTGAGATAGAGATTCAATGTTCATCTACATAGACATGTTGAGTTATGCTGTGTACAAGGCACTGTAGTAGCCTCTGGGGTAAACAGCTGTGATTCTCTGAGTAACTTTATGTCTACCTGAAAATAATGAAAAAGTGACAAGAACAGTAAAATGTGTTAAGTCCAATGGATTCTCATGAGAAGCTCTTTTGTCTTTTCCAGCTCTTTGCATCAGGTGGCCAAGGTACTGAAGCTTCAGCTTCAGCACCAGTCCTCCCAATGAGTATTCACGTTGATTTCCTTTAGGGTTGACTAGTTTGATCTCCAGGGGACTCTCAAGAGAGCCTTCTCCAACACCACAGTTTGAAAACATCAGTTTTTCAATCCTCAGCCTTCTTTATGCTCCAGCTCTCACATCCATACATGACTACCAGAAAAACCATAGCTTTGACTATATGGACGTTTGTCTGCAAAGTGATGTCTCTGTTTTTTAATTGTCTAGGCTTGTCATAACTTTTCTTGCAAAGAGCAAGTGTCTTTTCATTTCATGGCTGCAGTCACTGTCTGCATTGATTTCGGAGCCCAAGAAAATGAAATCTGACACTGGTTCCACATTTTAATTGATACCTGTGCCTTTTTAGAGTTGTATCTCTATAGCCCCATATACTGTACTCTTCTGCTGTAACCTGCCTCAAAGGGAGATGCTGACAGGGAGATGCTGTCCAAAGAAAGGAACAGTGTGACTCAGGTTGGGACTCATGACCAAGGCAGCCCTGAATGTTGGTTGGTGTTGGGTAGGACATAGCAGTCACACCAGCTAGTTAGTTGTCAGCCTTTTGGCTCAGGAACAGTTAATCCCTTTGAAGCAAATGTTCTACCAATTCCAAAAGGGAGATGGAAAATGGATTCATCCCATTCTCCAGATAGTGGGTTAGCTATGATCCTATTCTCCAGGCAGTGGGTTAGTTAGGAGGCACTTTGTGGGATATAGTTGAGGTTGGCCACAATCCCAGCAGAACCCAAGTAGTGATCAGGGAAGGGAAGAGACAAAATTCAGAGAAACAGCATTTATTAAGGGCTCCAATGATGGCCCACTGTACCATGTTTTTTACACCTTCCACAGCAGTTCTTTGAGATAGAGATTCAATGTTCATCTACATAGACATGTTGAGTTATGCTGTGTACAAGGCACTGTAGTAGCCTCTGGGGTAAACAGCTGTGATTCTCTGAGTAACTTTATGTCTACCTGAAAATAATGAAAAAGTGACAAGAACAGTAAAATGTGTTAAGTCCAATGGAGGATTCTTGGAAATGCATATAAAGAAGGTAGTGTTCTAAGAATCAGAGTGGTGGGAGCTTACCTAGTAAGGTCACCCACTCAATAAGGGAGTGGAGCCAGGAATGGAAGCTAGGGTTTTCTGAGTCCACAGCTAGTCTTTGCACAGGGCTGCACAGTCTCACCTGAAGAGGCATGGTGATGGGAAGGAGGGCTGTGCACCGTGGCTCCCCGCCCAAGGGACTGTGGCACTGGACTCACTCCGACCATGCCCCCTGGTGTGTGGTGATTGGCATGTGGGCTGAGTGAGGCTGGGAGTGCCCCTTGAAGAGCATCAGTAGGGCTTGCCCTGGAGGATTCACTGGAGATGGTTCTCCTTCTTTATAGCATCTCCACCATAGAGCCCCGGGATTTTCTTCAGCATCTGCCTGCCTCTGTCCAGAGTCTGCTGAGACAGCACATCCTGGGACGGACTTGGCCTCCATCCACACTGCTAACTAGGAGGTGGATGCTGTGATGGTCCATTTCCTCTTTTCACATAATGAATGGATTGCTTTGCTAGGCATACGGACCAGAGACAGGGCCCCAGTCTGGTTACTTGAAGCTCGAAGAGGAAGTGACAGATCTGGAACTACAGCGACCTGCTGTCAGTTTCTCAGCCAGCAGGCAAAATTCCAGTTTCTGGGGGAAGACTTGGACCACATGGCCCTGACCAATCCTATACTTGTGGACAAAAGCCTTGCCATTATGACACAAAATCTCCTCTTCTGTAACACCTACTGTTTTGAAATCTCTCTTTTTATCTGTTTTCCTCTTTCTTTTTAAAATAAAATTGATTTCTGAGGTGGTCACTGAATGAGGTTTTGGAAACCTTTGCTATGTAGGATGGTGTTTATTCTCTTTGGACTCTTGGTCCCATCTTCCTTTTGCTTCTTTAACAAATGACTGCATTGATTTTGCTCTGAATAGCACTTGCCCTGGGTTTCTTGCAAGCTGAAACAGTGGAGAGGTTTCTGTGCAAAGCGTACTTATGTGAGGAGCCCTACATACGTCAGCTGTCGGAAACTTTCTCTTGCCAGGGCATCCAGAGGAAGGATGGGGAGATTTTATTTTGCTAGAAGTACCTCCGCAAGGCTCCCCTGGAAGCCAGGCAGGTCGCTTCATACCCCAGGAGGCACCTGGTGTGGGGCAGCTGTGCCCAGACTCAGGCATGAAATGCATTACAAGTCATTAATGATAACGTACACAAACATTTGACAATATGTGCTTCTTAAAAGAACAGTTAGATTGGATATAGGATTGTTCCTGTCATTAATTTCTAAGATTCTTAATCATTTCCCAGTGGGAGAAAAAGGGCTAGAGTTCTAATGAGCGTGCACAGGATTGAGCATCATTATGTTTACACCTATGAAAATGGGTCACTTATGTGAATGTCTTGTGTTTCATTGGGGCTGTAGAAAAATGGTAAGTGTGAATCTGGGCTACAGTGAAGTAAATCCAGACTCCTTGGAGTTGCATAAAGGCCCTAGCCTGGGTCGCCTTGTCTAGCTGTATTTTTTACCCACCTCAGTGCAAGTCTCCTCAGCTCACCTGCATTTGGTTACTACTTATGCTGTGATGGTCCATTTCCTCTTTTCACATAATGAATGGATTGCTTTGCTAGGCATACGGACCAGAGACAGGGCCCCAGTCTGGTTACTTGAAGCTCGAAGAGGAAGTGACAGATCTGGAACTACAGCGACCTGCTGTCAGTTTCTCAGCCAGCAGGCAAAATTCCAGTTTCTGGGGGAAGACTTGGACCACATGGCCCTGACCAATCCTATACTTGTGGACAAAAGCCTTGCCATTATGACACAAAATCTCCTCTTCTGTAACACCTACTGTTTTGAAATCTCTCTTTTTATCTGTTTTCCTCTTTCTTTTTAAAATAAAATTGATTTCTGAGGTGGTCACTGAATGAGGTTTTGGAAACCTTTGCTATGTAGGATGGTGTTTATTCTCTTTGGACTCTTGGTCCCATCTTCCTTTTGCTTCTCTAACAAATGACTGCATTGATTTTGCTCTGAATAGCACTTGCCCTGGGTTTCTTGCAAGCTGAAACAGTGGAGAGGTTTCTGTGCAAAGCGTACTTATGTGAGGAGCCCTACATACGCCAGCTGTCGGAAACTTTCTCTTGCCAGGGCATCCAGAGGAAGGATGGGGAGATTTTATTTTGCTAGAAGTACCTCCGCAAGGCTCCCCTGGAAGCCAGGCAGGTCGCTTCATACCCCAGGAGGCACCTGGTGTGGGGCAGCTGTGCCCAGACTCAGGCATGAAATGCATTACAAGTCATTAATGATAACGTACACAAACATTTGACAATATGTGCTTCTTAAAAGAACAGTTAGATTGGATATAGGATTGTTCCTGTCATTAATTTCTAAGATTCTTAATCATTTCCCAGTGGGAGAAAAAGGGCTAGAGTTCTAATGAGCGTGCACAGGATTGAGCATCATTATGTTTACACCTATGAAAATGGGTCACTTATGTGAATGTCTTGTGTTTCATTGGGGCTGTAGAAAAATGGTAAGTGTGAATCTGGGCTACAGTGAAGTAAATCCAGACTCCTTGGAGTTGCATAAAAGGCCCTAGCCTGGGTCGCCTTGTCTAGCTGTATCTCTGTCATCCTTTATCCATGTTCCTGGCTTGCTGACCTCTGATCCAGTGGTGCCAAGTCTCCTCAGCTCACCTGCATTTGGACTCTATCACCTGAGGCTTATGCTGCTCCTCCACCCAATCCTCACTCTCAGGGAGGACTGAGTTCAGCTTGGCCTTCCCTTCAGCTCAATCCAGACAACCTTCTCCAGCCTCCCTGCCCCTGTATTTCCCTTTATCACATTTCAGACCTTTCTATTATTCACCACATTGATGCTCCTTAGGATAGAACCAGAACTTTGTGTCCCTAGTAGCAGAGTTTGTTCATGTATTTAGGGGAAGTAAAAAGAAGGGAGGGAGGGAGGAAAGAAAGGAGAAAAGTAAAGGCCAGTTAGGCTAGAGAGTCAGTCATAAGTACGTGGGTCAGATTCAGAGCTTTTCTGTGTCATCTCTAGCAAATCTCTTCAACTCTTGAGCTTTAGTTTCTTCAGCTGGAAAGAAAAAAAAAAGGTATAACAAAAAAGTACTACTTTCCTCACTTAATTAGAAAGATTAATGAGAAAACATGTGTGAATGATCTAACAGTGCCTGGCCCTTGGAAGGCAAGAAATAAATACTGTTTTCCTGCCCAAGTGGTCTCTTTGGACTAAGAAAAATAGAAAGGAATTCTTGTGAAAGGAACTGGGAAAAATAATCTATCACCCCCTTGCCCCAAATCAAGTACTGTCCATTTGAGAGTAAAAAGTCTGTTCTTTAAACATGAGGCAGAGGGTAGTGTTGCAGAGAGGAGATGACATCTTGGGGCATTTTGTGGCGGAGAAGGAACAGATGTGTTTGTTTTTTTCTTTTTTCTTTTTCTTTTAGTTTTTATCTTTTTCTGAGAACGTTCACCACACGTGATGTCTTGACCTCTCAAGGCTGAAGTCGGGAGGGCGTGATTCTACTGACAGCACAGGCTACGTGTCTACGTGGTTTCCTTCTCCAGGGTCTTACTTCACACTTACTAGCTGTGGGGGGAAGGACGGGGAGGTTAGGATTTTCATAGATTGTGGATTCCAGCCCCAGATGTGCCAGACAGTCTAATTTCAAAGCATCATGGTCTTGTAAAAGACTCCTTGTTGCATAAGGCCCTAGCCTGGGTCGCCTTGTCTAGCTGTATCTCTGTCATCCTTTATCCATGTTCCTGGCTTGCTGACCTCTGATCCAGTGGTGCCAAGTCTCCTCAGCTCACCTGCATTTGGACTCTATCACCTGAAGCTTATGCTGCTCCTCCACCCAATCCTCACTCTCAGGGAGGACTGAGTTCAGCTTGGCCTTCCCTTCAGCTCAATCCAGACAACCTTCTCCAGCCTCCCTGCCCCTGTATTTCCCTTTATCACATTTCAGACCTTTCTATTATTCACCACATTGATGCTCCTTAGGATAGAACCAGAACTTTGTGTCCCTAGTAGCAGAGTTTGTTCATGTATTTAGGGGAAGTAAAAAGAAGGGAGGGAGGGAGGAAAGAAAGGAGAAAAGTAAAGGCCAGTTAGGCTAGAGAGTCAGTCATAAGTACGTGGGTCAGATTCAGAGCTTTTCTGTGTCATCTCTAGCAAATCTCTTCAACTCTTGAGCTTTAGTTTCTTCAGCTGGAAAGAAAAAAAAAAGGTATAACAAAAGTACTACTTTCCTCACTTAATTAGAAAGATTAATGAGAAAACATGTGTGAATGATCTAACAGTGCCTGGCCCTTGGAAGGCAAGAAATAAATACTGTTTTCCTGCCCAAGTGGTCTCTTTGGACTAAGAAAATAGAAAGGAATTCTTGTGAAAGGAACTGGGAAAAATAATCTATCACCCCCTTGCCCCAAATCAAGTACTGTCCATTTGAGAGTAAAAAGTCTGTTCTTTAAACATGAGGCAGAGGGTAGTGTTGCAGAGAGGAGATGACATCTTGGGGCATTTTGTGGCGGAGAAGGAACAGATGTGTTTGTTTTTTTCTTTTTTCTTTTTCTTTTAGTTTTTATCTTTTTCTGAGAACGTTCACCACACGTGATGTCTTGACCTCTCAAGGCTGAAGTCGGGAGGGCGTGATTCTACTGACAGCACAGGCTACGTGTCTACGTGGTTTCCTTCTCCAGGGTCTTACTTCACACTTACTAGCTGTGGGGGGAAGGACGGGGAGGTTAGGATTTTCATAGATTGTGGATTCCAGCCCCAGATGTGCCAGACAGTCTAATTTCAAAGCATCATGGTCTTGTAAAAATATTAGATTTGGGGAAAAAGAGATGTCTCTATTATTATTGATCAGGTGACCTTGGTCATGTAACTCCTCTAAACTTCAGTTTCTTTGAATGAATGAATATGCTACTAATAATATCCAATATCAGAACATTGCTTAAAGGATCACACGTGGTTATAGGCAAGTAGTCTTTTGTAGAATCTGTATGTTATACCAAGGTCAATCATGGTTGTGATTGCTACCATCCAGGTCCATAATTCAGGCCTAACCTCACCCAAGCCTCTTGAGAATTTTTATTTTTGGTCTAAGGATGAAACAGTGCTGTTGAATGTCTGATTTACAGTTCAGAACACACTGTCTACCAATGCTGTTCTACTAGTGTCCTTGCAAGGATCCTCCTGGCTTTCCAGAAGGATTATAGCAACATAACCACAACCCAGTGGAACCTGTCAAAGTACGTTTGGAATCGAGGAGACCACTTTTCAGTGCTTTGGCAACCTGGAAAGCGGAGACAAGTATTACCAACAACTAGCCTTAAGTCAGGGCTAGTCCAGATCAGTCTGGAGCATTTATTCCCTATCATTTATGTGCATTCTAGGCCTTCTGAAATCTTCTCTCAAGAAGCTGGTAGTATGGTGCATTGTTTAGCTTTTGTTGAATAATGAATTACTACAAGCTTAGCATCTTGAAACAACATACATTTATTATCTCATCATTTCCAAGAATCCTCAGTTTGGCAGGGGCTTGTTCTCAGGATCTCACAAGGCTACATGGTGTTGGCTGGTCTGTGTTCCTTCCTGGACCTTGATTTCTCTTTCAGACTAATGTGGTCGTTGGCAGAATTTAATTCCTGTGGTTGTAGGACTGAGGTGCCCATTTTTTTGCTGGACAGGTCTCAGGACACACACACACATGCACACATATGCACAGCAGCAGCAGCAGCAACAGCTAGGGACTTAGACTATCTTATATCCATGTAATAGAAAAAGGAAAGTTTAACACAGTTTGCTTAGGTTGTTTATAGACTAAGCACGGTTTCCTTAATGCCTTTCCCCAGCAAAGTTGTACCTTCACCTTGGTTATTTCTGGACCAGAGCAAGGCCCTCTGATCTGGCTCTGTTAGCACCTCACCTACACCTGTGCTGCCGTCCTTCTAAGGGAGAGGAATGGGGTTAAGGTCCCAGCATCTTTTATCTTGTCTAGAACTGCTTTGTCCAAAAAAAAAAAAAAATGTTTCTCTCACCTACTCTTGAGCCCAGAACTCTTCACGACATTCAGTTACTTTGTTTTCTTGTCACTGTTAACACAAAGCAGACTATTCAAAATGTGGGTTATGGTAGCAAAAAGGAAGGAAAATATAATTTCATCCAGGATAGTAAACAGAAAAAAGATTACTTATAAGAGATATTGTTTGAGCTGGGTCCTACAAAATGAGCTACAAATTGGTTAAGATTTCAAAAGGCAGGTGGAGTGACGACATTACAAGTAGAAAAGGCCTTTTAAACCAGAGGACACATGCCAGAGGATACTTTTTCTATCCTCAGTGCCTTTGCACATGCTGTGTCTTCTGCCGTTAATGCCTTTTCCCCAATCTTGTCCCGTGGGTAGTTACCATAACTGACTTTCACAGCACAGCTCAGATAGGTCTTTGAGAAATCCTTCTCTGCTTTCCTGCATCATGGTATGGTGCTGTACTAGGGTACTTGTGTGTGTGTGCTCAGTTCCTTCAGTCATGTCTAGCTCTTTGCAACCCTATGGACTGTAGCTAATTGGGCTTCTCTGTCCGTGGGATTATCCTGGCAAGAATACTGGAGTGAGTTGCCATTTCCTACGCCCAGGCATCTTCCCAGCCTGAGGATAGAACCCATGTCTCCTGCAGTGCCTGCATTTGAGGGCAGTTTCTCTACCACTGAGTCACCTGGGAGGCCCAGGGTACTTGTCAGCCTTTGGTAGTGATCGGTCCTCTTCTCTAGACTGTGACTGTGTGGTGATTTGGCCAAGGCCATATGAATGTGAGCTGTACAAGGAGGCATAGCTGTATATCAAGGGGGCTGGTAGAAGAGATCGGATTTGGAAGAGCTTAAATAAAAATGCAGTCATTTATTCCTCAGATTAGGGGGTCGTTGCCCCTGAACAAGACAGTGACACTGTCAGAATCATGACTTAAGGTGATCATTTTATCAGGAAGGTAAAAAAAAATTGACTCCTGGCCTTCCCCTTCCCTGGCCTGAGATTATGTGAAGCCAGAGATTTGCCAGATATCTTTTGAATTCTCTGTCGTCTTGCTCCACGTACCTAGCCTGTTTGTGTCTCAGTGCTCTGCTTCTGTGTTTTCAAAGCATTTATTTTTGGATTCTTGTAGCCAAGGAATATGATGATATAAGTTGACGTTAACTCGATTTTGTTTCTGAACCAGTAGGAAAGTGTTACTCGGGGCCTGTGTATCCGCTGCCGATAGAGAGCCCGGCTCTGCCTGGTCTTTTGTAGCAGGCTGACCTTCCCACAGCCCTCAGGAGGTTGACCGAGTGATACTAGAGTTAAAATCTATTTCCTTAATGCACTTTAGTATAGAACTTAAAGCACAGAGTCTTTAATTCCTATCTTAAAGTGGCATAAGAAGTCCATTAAAATCTTAGGTCCTTTAAGTAAATGAAAGCAATAAAAAGTATTTAGGGAGGAAATTAAAAGGGATGCCCTCCTTTATGAAGGCTAGTTTCTTTTCTTAGGCAGTCTTCCAATACAATTATCTGTGCCAGCTTGAGAAGACCTTGTCTGGTAATAGGCCTTGTCCCATTTTATAGTCCGTGTTGTTGTTCAGTCCTAAGTCGTGTCTGACTTTTTGCAGTCCCACATACTGAGGCACACCAGGTTTCCCTGCCCTTCACTATCTCCCGGAATTGGCTCAAATTCGTGTCCATTGAGTCTGTGATGCCATCCAACCATCTCATCCTCTCTTTACCCTTCTCCTCTTGCCCATAGACCATGAAGCAGAGGGAAACCCTCTCAAGTCCTAAGGGCTCAGCTGATGGTAGATTGAGAATCTATCTCACCGTAATAGAAAAGGAAGGCCCTATCAGGCCCAGTAAATATCTTTTGAATGAATGAATGAATGAACGTTCAAATTTCTACTAGAACTTCTATAGTAAGGAAATCAGAAGATAAACCAGCTTTAGAATGAAAAGAATCTAAGTAAAATCCATGACAAAAGTCCATATAATCAAAGCTATGGTTTTCTTAGTAGTCGTGTATGAACATGAGAGTTAGACCATAAAGGAGGTTGAGCACCGAAGAATTAATGCCTTTGAACTGTGGTACTGGAGAAGACTCTTGAGAGTCCCCTGGGCCTGTAAGGAGATCAAACCAGTCAATCCTAGGGAAGTCAACCCTGAATATTCATTGGAAGGACTGATGCTGAAGCCGAAGCTCCAATACTTTGGCCACCTGATGGGAAGAGATGACTCATGTGAAACGACCTTGATGCTGAGAAAAATAGAAGGCAGAAGGAGAAGGGGATGACAGAGGACGAGATGGTTGGATGGCATCACTGAGTCAGTAGACTTGAGTTCGGGCAAGCTCCAGGAGATGGTGAAGGACGGGGAAGCCTGGTGTGCAGCAGTCCGTGAGGTTACAAAGAGTCAGACATGACTGAGCGACTGAACTAAACTGAGAATCGCCAGGCCTGCCATTTATCATGTACTTCGACTCTTCGAACAGTTTCTAAAGCCTTTCTGAATCCTGGTTTCCTCTGGTAGAATTTTTTGCAAGGTTATCTTGAAGGAAAATACTGGATTGACCAAAAAGTTCTTTCAGATTTTGAAAAACCCAAATGAAGTATTTTGGCCAACCCAATGTATATGAAAGTATCTTGATCAGTTATAAAATGATGTATAAATAAAAGGGGTGCCTATAGGTATAGTCGCTGTATCTTATTATCTTGCACTTTATTGTGAGTATTTCTGATTATGCCTTTTTTTCCCCAAGTTTGATGGAAAATTCCTTGAGGCCAGAGACCTTGATTGCCCTAAGATATGTTGACAGTTCAATCCAAAACCAAAATTGTCAACATGTCATCACATAAGAACACATTTTACTTACAGGGAAGCTAAAGAGAACATTTGAAAATGACACTATCCTAGAAAATCCAAGTCATTCCTATAACTTCATGTGCCTTATAAACCGTGACATAGTACCATAACCTTAATAAATGTTGGTGGAACTGAATTTATATAAAATTATATAAAAGGGTCACTTTACTTGAGTATCTGGTATGCTCTATGCACCACACTGGAGCCATTACGTGTGTTTAATGCTTGAAGCAATCCCAGAGAAGAAACATTCACTCCTCTTTATAGGTGAAGCATCTGAAATGATGACAGAGGGTAAGTAACCTCCCAAGATCACACAGCTGGTTACCAGAAGAAGACAATCTCAGCCCATGTATTAGATTTGTAAAGGTCATTGTTCATCCTTAGCCTCTCCTTTAAGTGGTCACACCTCTCCATGCGAATAGCAGTAGGAATGTGTGAAATGCTAAGAGTGAGTCGGGGACGTCTATTTCTGGAATTTATTCTGATTAGTCCCATCTCCCAGCTCTTGTCTGACTTACCACTCTCTGGTCAGTTTGGCCTTGCACGTTAGATCCTAGAGAGGTCACCCTCAGTGTCCTTTGTGGACATGTTCACTGCAAACATGTGTTTCAGGGTCCCTCACTCTTTTCACACACACCCTTTTCACTAGTCTGGGCTTGGCCTGGGCTGGTCCAAAAGGGACTTTCTGAAACCTCTGGATGTTCTCCAGTACCAGTCTGAATTTGTGCAGAAGAAAGAAAGGAGGTGCGGATTTGCCTAGGTCTAGCTGAATATGGAGGAATAAGGTTCATAGAAGGAGGCAATTTTTTACTTGCAGTGATCACTGTATATTTCCATTAGGAGAAGGATGACCTTCTCAGAAAGGTTATAAAATCAATATTAGAGATCATCAGAGCTGAGCAGACGCTGGATTAATGCCGATTTGGTAGGTTTTATAAAGAGTGCTTGAATGCAAAATACATGGGCCAACACAAGACATATTTTCAAACTGCAACAACTGTGTGCTCAGAAAGTTTCTGGCTTTAGGGAGCCCCTGTGTGTGTGTGTGCTTGATCCAGATTCACAGTGCCGAGTTTTCAGGTGAATCTGTCAAGGGAGGGACTGGCATTCCTGGTGGTGCATTTGAAAATGACACTATCCTAGAAAATCCAAGTCATTCCTATAACTTCATGTGCCTTATAAACCGTGACATAGTACCATAACCTTAATAAATGTTGGTGGAACTGAATTTATATAAAATTATATAAAAGGGTCACTTTACTTGAGTATCTGGTATGCTCTATGAACCACACTGGAGCCATTACGTGTGTTTAATGCTTGAAGCAATCCCAGAGAAGAAACATTCACTCCTCTTTATAGGTGAAGCATCTGAAATGATGACAGAGGGTAAGTAACCTCCCAAGGTCACACAGCTGGTTACCAGAAGAAGACAATCTCAGCCCATGTATTAGATTTGTAAAGGTCATTGTTCATCCTTAGCCTCTCCTTTAAGTGGTCACACCTCTCCATGCGAATAGCAGTAGGGATGTGTGAAATGCTAAGAGTAAGTCGGGGACGTCTATTTCTGGAATTTATTCTGATTAGTCCCATCTCCCAGCTCTTGTCTGACTTACCACTCTCTGGTCAGTTTGGCCTTGCACGTTAGATCCTAGAGAGGTCACCCTCAGTGTCCTTTGTGGACATGTTCACTGCAAACATGTGTTTCAGGGTCCCTCACTCTTTTCACACACACCCTTTTCACTAGTCTGGGCTTGGCCTGGGCTGGTCCAAAAGGGACTTTCTGAAACCTCTGGATGTTCTCCAGTACCAGTCTGAATTTGTACAGAAGAAAGAAAGGAGGTGTGGATTTGCCTAGGTCTAGCTGAATATGGAGGAATAAGGTTCATAGAAGGAGGCAATTTTTTACTTGCAGTGATCACTGTATATTTCCATTAGGAGAAGGATGACCTTCTCAGAAAGGTTATAAAATCGATATTAGAGATCATCAGAGCTGAGCAGACGCTGGATTAATGCCGATTTGGTAGGTTTTATAAAGAGTGCTTGAATGCAAAATACATGGGCCAACACAAGACATATTTTCAAACTGCAACAACTGTATGCTCAGAAAGTTTCTGGCTTTAGAGAGCCCCTGTGTGTGTGTGTACTTGATCCAGATTCACAGTGCCGAGTTTTCAGGTGAATCTGTCAAGGGAGGGACTGGCATTCCTGGTGGTGCATTGATTTCGTCTTCTCCCACATTCCAAGTGCAGTGTCAAACATGAGACAGTTGGTTTGTTCTAGCAAGTCCTCCTGGGAACAAATGTTTTCTGTTTTTATTAAATTTCTACTTGCAGATTCTTCCCGGATACTTATTGTCTCCATCTGATTTGGAAAACTGCTTTTCCTCCTACATGTTTCACATCAGGCTAATATTATGCATCCATCAGGACATGGGAAGCTGTGAGATCGCAGCTCAAGCTCAGACCACAGCTCTTCCAGCCTCTAGGGATAACTGGAGTGTTACTCTCTCAGTAGGAATAGGAGAGACATTGTTATGCAAGAGAACTTTTAGTTCACTATCCACTGGCCTGGAATCCTGTGTGGGTCTTGATGTTCAGGTCTCATGAATCCTCAAATGGTTTTCACTCTGTGTTTTGTTTTCTTTTGTGTTTCTATTCTAAAACAGAAGCCATGGCCTTTTCCTCTATGGCTAGACAGGCCAGTCACAATGTCAAGTTTCTTTGCTTTGGACTAGGATTTAGCAGCTCCTTGTGAGACCATACTGGACGGCTCTTAGTTACACTGGAGAAGAAAACTGGCAAAGGAAACGATGACTTGGTAACTAGGGATGGCAAACCCATCCTCCTCTCACTGTAAGGGTAGTCTCATGCTGTCTCCTTGGCGACCCTGTTATATTTAGATCCCTCTAAAATACCTTTCCGTGCATCCATTTCTCACCACACTGTAACTTTCTTTTCTTTCTTTTTTTTTTTTTTAAAGATTTATTTATTTATTTATTTTGGGTGGGAGTTGGGTTGGGGAGGGAGGGGAGTGGGCGGGCCACTTTCATTGGTCTTTCATTTCTCTATTTTCATCCGTCCTTGTTCTTTGGCTCCTGTGGGCCTCCCATCATGGTGGCATCTGTCATCGCAGAGCACTGGCTCTGGGCTCATGCGCGCCAGAGCTTGGGCTCGGTAATTGGACACATGGGTCCAGCCGCTCCGCGGCACGTGGGATCTTCCCAGGCCAGGGATCGAACCGGTACCCCTTGCACTGCAAGGCGGTGTCCTTACCCACTGGAACACCAGGGGAAGCTCCACACTGTAACTTTCTGAGGTCAGGGACAATGTTCCTCATCTCTCAGTCCCCTAACCCTAACCCAGGGCTTGCCTATAGCACATGCTCAGTGGATAATGGAAGCTTGTAAAGAGGACCAGAGAGAAATGGTGGTGGATGGGGAGAAAGAGATTGGAAGAGGAAGTGAGTGAATAAGTGTATTAGTCTAGATTTTCCATATGATATAGACATATGGAAATATTTATGTCTGTGTGTATATACGTATAGATATGTATCATATCTATGATATATAAATGGTTACAAATACAATATGTTCAGAGATTTATTAATACATTAGCTGACTGGATTATGGAGGCTGTGACATTCCATGATCTGCCATCTGTGAGCTGAAGACCCAGGAATGCTGGGGGCATAGTTCCAATCTACTCCTAAGGCCTGGGAACCAGGAGCCTGAAGGTGTAAGTCTCAATCCAGGGACAGGAAAAGATGGGTGTTCCAGATCAAGGAGTCATACAGAGACCAAGTTCTGTCTTCCTCTATCTTTTTGTTCTTATTGGCTGTCCACGGATGGGGGGATGCCTGCCCACATCAGGTCAGGCAGTGGGCTTTACCCAGCCAACTGACACAATGCTGATCTCTTCCAGAAATATCCTTCCAGACACACTTAGAAATAGTGTTTACCCAGATAGCTGGGTGGCTCATGGCCCAGGCCAATCAACACGTACAATGAATCATCACAACCACCCAAGAAAGAAAAAACACTGGTGAAATACTGCAAGGATCCTAGGTTAGTCATATCACCTCATTTTATAGGTAAAGCAGCACGGTCTGAAAGAGGTCCCCTGTCTATAACATAATGCACTCCAAGCTTTGTTCTGCAGTTTGGGCACCTTCTGCCTTTTCTCTCATTCTTTCCCCAGGGAAAGAAAGGAGGAAGACCTGGGTCAATGTGATGAGCTTCCTTTTGGGTTGTATGTGGAGACTGTGCGTAGTGTGATAGTAGACTCAGATAAAGTGTGGGATAAGTATTACTGTCTTTCTCCTCCCTTTGGGTCTCTACATGGCCCAGAAATCAGGACCTAGACCGCTACCCCCTACCTAGACTCTAGGTCTGCCCTGTCTACGACAGTGGCCATGGAGCACCTGAAAATGTGGTTAGTCAAAAATGAGATATACTGGAAGCAAATAATACACCCCAGATTTTACCACCTTGATATACCAGAAGGGAGTATAGAATATCTCATTAGTGATTTTTCACACTGAGTACATGTTGAAACGATAATACTTGAAATATATTGGGTCAAATAAAATATAGTGATGTAATCCACCTGTTTCTTTTCACCCTTTTCAATGTGGCTAGGAGAAAATGTTCAGCTGTGTCTGTAACACACATTTGATTTCTTCTGGACCTCAGTGCGCTAGATATAAGTGCGCTTTGAGTAATATATTGGGCCCTCAGCAGCACAGGTCACCCAACACTTGGACTCATCTCCCCTCTGCGGCCCCTGTGCCCTGCTCTTCTCTGGGCTGTGCCCAGCCCCTGTCCATCCCTCTTCCTGCCACTCTCCACTGGTCAGACCAGGTCCTTAGGCCCCCAGGTCTGCCTTTTCTGGAGCTCAGTTTAGGATGGTGAAAACTGAAGTCAGATCCAGCATTGAGTCCACATTCTGCCACTGATTAGCCACTTAACCTTGGCAAGGTCAGTGCCCTCTTTGGAGTGCTGGATTCACCCGTATTTAGAATAGGAGTCATAGCATCAACCTGCCATAGGGGGTTGTCACGATGAGAATCTAAAAGAATTAGTCCATGTGAAGTACTTTGTAAATTATTGGTTGGCCAAAAAATTCATTTGGATTTTTCCATAGGATGCTACAGAAAACCCTGAATGAACTTTTTAGCTAACCCAGTACAAAGTGGCATGCACATGTAATATTACCAGTGGCTATATTTTAGTTTCTAATTTCATAATCATTACTGCCATATCTAACTCTTGCCCTCACTTCCTGCATGGCCATTGGAAATATAAAAGCGTAGGCTAGGCATTCCTCCAGCTCCGTGATGTTATGGAAGGATGCGGATGTGTGGGATAAGTATTACTGTCTTTCTCCTCCCTTTGGGTCTCTACATGGCCCAGAAATCAGGACCTAGACCGCTACCCCCTACCTAGACTCTAGGTCTGCCCTGTCTACGACAGTGGCCATGGAGCACCTGAAAATGTGGTTAGTCAAAAATGAGATATACTGGAAGCAAATAATACACCCCAGATTTTGCCACCTTGATATACCAGAAGGGAGTATAGAATATCTCATTAGTGATTTTTCACACTGAGTACATGTTGAAACGATAATACTTGAAATATATTGGGTCAAATAAAATATAGTGATGTAATCCACCTGTTTCTTTTCACCCTTTTCAATGTGGCTAGGAGAAAATGTTCAGCTGTGTCTGTAACACACATTTGATTTCTTCTGGACCTCAGTGCGCTAGATATAAGTGCGCTTTGAGTAATATATTGGGCCCTCAGCAGCACAGGTCACCCAACACTTGGACTCATCTCCCCTCTGCGGCCCCTGTGCCCTGCTCTTCTCTGGGCTGTGCCCAGCCCCTGTCCATCCCTCTTCCTGCCACTCTCCACTGGTCAGACCAGGTCCTCAGCCCCCCAGGTCTGCCTTTTCTGGAGCTCAGTTTAGGATGGTGAAAACTGAAGTCAGATCCAGCATTGAGTCCACATTCTGCCACTGATTAGCCACTTAACCTTGGCAAGGTCAGTGCCCTCTTTGGAGTGCTGGATTCACCCGTATTTAGAATAGGAGTCATAGCATCAACCTGCCATAGGGGGTTGTCACGATGAGAATCTAAAAGAATTAGTCCATGTGAAGTACTTTGTAAATTATTGGTTGGCCAAAAAATTCATTTGGATTTTTCCATAGGATGCTACAGAAAACCCTGAATGAACTTTTTAGCTAACCCAGTACAAAGTGGCATGCACATGTAATATTACCAGTGGCTATATTTTAGTTTCTAATTTCATAATCATTACTGCCATATCTAACTCTTGCCCTCACTTCCTGCATGGCCATTGGAAATATAAAAGCGTAGGCTAGGCATTCCTCCAGCTCCGTGATGTTATGGAAGGATGCGGGATGCTGCGGTGTGGAGAACTGGAGTTTGGAAACTCGCAGCTCCCAGCTCTGGAACCCCAGCTGGACCTTTCTCTGGGTCCCCTCCACCGAGTGGCTGCAGTGGGCAGTGTTCCTGCTGATATGAACACGATAGTCTCTCCGGATGGTGCTGGTGGCAGCTTCACCTCAGTTAGTGTGTCGTATCATGGCCCTTGAGGTGAGGAACGCATCGGGGCCTTCTCAGACCGTGACCTCCCTGGGACCAGTGCTCAGATAGCTGATGAGGGCTGCGTAGCCGGGCTTCCTCTGCAGATCATGGGAGTGCTCAGCAAGGATGCCCTCTGGCGCCTGCAGCCCCTTTATCCTCACCAGCAGGAAGCCCAGCCTCTCGAAGTGCAGGGTCCCATCCCAACAAGCTGCTACTGCCTACCCCACCTCGGTCTAGCTTCAGCGCCACCAGGGTCTGCTCTTGGGCTCAAGGGGGCCCTCCCAAGCCTGGAGCAGCCTTGGCCTGGGGTTTCAAGGCCAAGGGCTGAGTGTAGTGAGGGATGTGCCCTGCCAAACAGCCAGGAAGGAAGGGATGGAGGGTCACATACATTAAAAAAATTTTGTTTATTGACATATAGTTGATTTACAATGTGGTGTTAGTTTGAGATGTACCGCAAAGTGTGCCAGTTATACCTATACATTTTTTGGCTTGTTTATTTAATGATTTTGCAATACATATGTGTGTGTGTATGTATATATAATATTTATGTATCATATATATGTATAAAAATATATATAATCCTTTTAAATTGAAACGTAGTTGACATACAGTATTGGTTTCAGGTATATATGGTAACAGATGGTTGCTAAACCTTCTACCCATTATTTTCCAAATTCTTTTCCCATTTAAGTTGTTATATAATATTGAGTAGTGTTCCCTGTACTAGACAACAGGTTTTTGTTATCTTATATAGAGTAGTGTACATATGTCTCCTAATTTGTCATTTCCCTCATATTTTCCTTTGAAAACCATGAATTTGATTTCAAAATCTGTGAGTCTGTTTCTTTTTTTTATAATCATGTCTCACTTCCTGCATGGCCATTGGAAACATAAAAGCGTAGGCTAGGCATTCCTCCAGCTCCGTGATGTTATGGAAGGATGCGGGATGCTGCGGTGTGGAGAACTGGAGTTTGGAAACTCGCAGCTCCCAGCTCTGGAACCCCAGCTGGACCTTTCTCTGGGTCCCCTCCACTGAGTGGCTGCAGTGGGCAGTGTTCCTGCTGATATGAACACGATAGTCTCTCCGGATGGTGCTGGTGGCAGCTTCACCTCAGTTAGTGTGTCGTATCATGGCCCTTGAGGTGAGGAACACATCGGGGCCTTCTCAGACCGTGACCTCCCTGGGACCAGTGCTCAGATAGCTGATAAGGGCTGCGTAGCCGGGCTTCCTCTGCAGATCAGCAAGGATGCCCTCTGGTGCCTGCAGCCCCTTTATCCTCACCAGCAGGAAGCCCAGCCTCTCGAAGTGCAGGGTCCCATCCCAACAAGCTGCTACTGCCCGCCCCACCTCGGTCTAGCTTCAACACCACCAGGGTCTGCTCTTGGGCTCAAGGGGGCCCTCCCAAGCCTGGAGCAGGCTTGGCCTGGGGTTTCAAGGCCAAGGGCTGAGTGTAGTGAGGGATGTGCCCTGCCAAACAGCCAGGAAGGAAGGGATGGAGGGTCACATACATTAAAAAAATTTTGTTTATTGACATATAGTTGATTTACAATGTGGTGTTAGTTTGAGATGTACTGCAAAGTGTGCCAGTTATACATATACATTTTTTGGCTTGTTCATTTAATGATTTTGCAATATATATGTATGTGTATATGTATATATAATATTTATGTATCATATATATATATATATATATATAAAATCCTTTTAAATTGAAACATAGTTGACATACAGTATTAGTTTCAGGTATATATGGTAACAGATGGTTGCTAAACCTTCTACCCATTATTTTCCAAATTCTTTTCCCATTTAAGTTGTTATATAATATTGAGTAGTGTTCCCTGTACTAGACAACAGGTTTTTGTTATCTTATATAGAGTAGTGTACATATGTCTCCTAATTTGTCATTTCCCTCATATTTTCCCTTTGAAAACCATGAATTTGATTTCAAAATCTGTGAGTCTGTTTCTGTTTTATAAGTAAGTTCATGTGTATCACTTTTTAAAATTAGAATTCACATATAAACAGTATCATATGGTACTTGTATTCCTCTAGCTTACTTAGTACTTAGTACTTGTCTTCCTCTAGCTCACTTAGTACGATCGTCTCTAGATACATCCATGTTGCTGCACATGACGTTGGTTCATCCTTTTTCATGGCTGAGTAGTATTCCATTGTATATGCTTACCCCTATCTTCTTTATCTATTCCTCTATCATTGGACATTGAGGTTGACTGGATGTTTCCACACACTTTGACATTCTTATCCTGTAGCCCTAGTTTGCAGATGACTTAAAGGAGACATCCATTGTTTAAGTAATGCCTCCTAGGTCATTCGTCCGTAAAATGGGAAGGAGGATTTGAATGGGTACCTTATATTCCTTCCTACCCATCACGTTGTATCTGATAAAACATAGAGAAGAGGAAAAACTTCCCTTATTAAAGAGTTCAGTGTAACTCTCCCCCCTTCACAGCAGGCTCCCTTCCTGACTTCCTGTGGGGTCCCATCTCTTTCCAGTGATCAAGCATTTGAGAGGCTCCAGTTCTTCCTCCAAAAGCTCCCTCACTGGAGAGCCTAAACGAACCCTGAGTGTTTTCATTGACTTTTCTGATCTTCCAACTCAAGTTAAAAGCATCATTTTGCTTCGCTGTCAGTCAGTTTCACTTTTGTAAGAATTTTTAAGATGAATAAGCCCCTCAGGTGACAGTCCCAGCCTGATGCTGTCACACTGAGCTGTGTCATATTGAATTCTGCTGCTGAAGAGAAACAAAATGAAGTGCACCCAGGTGTGAAATTCCAGGCCTTGTTCCTCCTTATCGATACCGGATTAGAATGGCAGCGTCTCGTGCTATGAAATGGATATGGTGAAGATGGGTGTTTTCACTCTGATGGGTGTATAGTAAAATGTACCGTTTGTGTATTTGTGCACAGACAGTGCAGACCCGTTCATCGGGCCCCACCTTTACATTTTAAAGATTTTCTATTGGTGATTAGACCCAATGCCTGCTAAAATGTAAATACTGTCTCTCTTGTCCTCTTTCTGAAACTCAATGAATGGGTTGCAGCCACATGGTCTTTCCATCAAATTTACCAAGAAGCCTGTTGGTTTGAGGTGAACTTTTATCTGTGTGTGTATATGGGTATGTGTGTTTAGGTACAGTGTCTTGCAGTGATTCTTAAAATGCAGATTATTTCATGAGGTGGCCAGTGATGAATGAGGCCTTTGGTATACTGCTGATGAGACGCAGCAGTCTTAAAGACGTCAGGCTCCTATCACATTTACCGAGAAACCACTATCCCTCAATCTCCATGCTGGGCAGCAAGCTGGGTAGGCTAGCTCCTGCTGACTTTACCTCCAAGGACTCAGGCTGCAATGTTTTATTTATTATTTTTGAATTTTATCTTTATTCAAATTCTTTTCAAGAGTTTAATGGCAGGAAAATACTAAACGACTCTCTTATCTTCCTGTCCTTTTCAGGTACGATTTTGGTTATGTTTTCAAACTATAGCAGTAGACATTATTCCCTAAAATATTAATGGAAATTGTATGTCTTTAAATCACATGATAATGATGACTCTAGCAACGTGATGCTTATTAATATTAATACCAGTGCTAATGAGAGCAGCTTCCACAGATCAGGTTCTTAAGCACTCATTCAGCTTTTTTTCCCTATCTTCCTATTTAATCTTCACCATAATCCTCGAGTGTTTTCAATTTTGACCAACTCAAGTTAAGCATCATTTTGCTTCGCTGTCAGTCAGTTTCACTTTTGTAAGAATTTTTAAGATGAATAAGCCCCTCAGGTGACAGTCCCAGCCTGATGCTGTCACACTGAGCTGTGTCATATTGAATTCTGCTGCTGAAGAGAAACAAAATGAAGTGCACCCAGGTGTGAAATTCCAGGCCTTGTTCCTCCTTATCGATACCGGATTAGAATGGCAGCGTCTCGTGCTATGAAATGGATATGGTGAAGATGGGTGTTTTCACTCTGATGGGTGTATAGTAAAATGTACCGTTTGTGTATTTGTGCACAGACAGTGCAGACCCGTTCATCGGGCCCCACCTTTACATTTTAAAGATTTTCTATTGGTGATTAGACCCAATGCCTGCTAAAATGTAAATACTGTCTCTCTTGTCCTCTTTCTGAAACCCAATGAATGGGTTGCAGCCACATGGTCTTTCCATCAAATTTACCGAGAAGCCTGTTGGTTTGAGGTGAACTTTTATCTGTGTGTGTATATGGGTATGTGTGTTTAGGTACAGTGTCTTGCAGTGATTCTTAAAATGCAGATTATTTCATGAGGTGGCCAGTGATGAATGAGGCCTTTGGTATACTGCTGATGAGACGCAGCAGTCTTAAAGACGTCAGGCTCCTATCACATTTACCGAGAAACCACTATCCCTCAATCTCCATGCTGGGCAGCAAGCTGGGTAGGCTAGCTCCTGCTGACTTTACCTCCAAGGACTCAGGCTGCAATGTTTTATTTATTATTTTTGAATTTTATCTTTATTCAAATTCTTTTCAAGAGTTTAATGGCAGGAAAATACTAAACGACTCTCTTATCTTCCTGTCCTTTTCAGGTACGATTTTGGTTATGTTTTCAAACTATAGCAGTAGACATTATTCCCTAAAATATTAATGGAAATTGTATGTCTTTAAATCACATGATAATGATGACTCTAGCAACGTGATGCTTATTAATATTAATACCAGTGCTAATGAGAGCAGCTTCCACAGATCAGGTTCTTAAGCACTCATTCAGCTTTTTTTCCCTATCTTCCTATTTAATCTTCACCATAATCCTCGAAGTTAGGCATTATTATCTCAGTTTTCTTAATGAGGAAACCAAGTTTTAAAGGGGTTAATTCATTTGGCTCAGGTCACACCATTTGTCAGAAGCTGAACTGAGGTTTTAGTTTGGGGCTTTTTATTCCAAGCTCTGTTACTTTTCTATAATCATATAAAGACCTTTTCTTGTAGAATTGTGCTGTGTTTCTATCACAGTAGACCATGTAGGCTGAGAAGTGCCTGGTGTTTATGAGGGGAAGATGGAGGAAGCAGGTGCGGGGACCAGAGGAGAGGAACAATGGTGAACCATTGCATTAAACAACAGTGAGAGGGCCGTGGGTTGTGAATGATGCGTTACACCCGTTGGTTTCTCCCACTTTGCAGTTGCTGGTTATCCAGTATCAGTAGCCAAAGTTCAAGAGCAGATTAAGGTCAAATAAAGCAGCCAAATGTTAGCTGTCAG
Organism: Tragulus kanchil; assembly: GCA_022376925.1. Taxonomy (NCBI): domain Eukaryota; kingdom Metazoa; phylum Chordata; class Mammalia; order Artiodactyla; family Tragulidae; genus Tragulus; species Tragulus kanchil. Next base: position 100,155,621 of record JAIOJX010000032.1, read on the forward strand.
ATCTGTTCAGCTCTGTGACGGGAGATGTGAGTTATGTTACAGGGTGGTCCCTTTACCTCGCCAAACAAAGGTGTGACTGAGAATGGAAGCTGACTGCCAGATATGCCCTCCCTCCTTGTCACTAGGTGAAGGGCGCTATTGACAGCAGCAAACACCTGCCAGAGCCGAGGGGCAGTTTTCAGTCCTTGATTTTACCATGGCAAGTTCCCGGTTGGCAGTAGGAACTTCCCCCAATTCATTTAACTGTCTTTGCAGCAGAACAAACTGTGTTTAAACCCTGTGGTTTGGGCTTTCCTGAGTTTACTTAGGCTGCAATGTTTTATTTATTATTTTTGAATTTTATCTTTATTCAAATTCTTTTCAAGAGTTTAATGGCAGGAAAATACTAAACGACTCTCTTATCTTCCTGTCCTTTTCAGGTACGATTTTGGTTATGTTTTCAAACTATAGCAGTAGACATTATTCCCTAAAATATTAATGGAAATTGTATGTCTTTAAATCACATGATAATGATGACTCTAGCAACGTGATGCTTATTAATATTAATACCAGTGCTAATGAGAGCAGCTTCCACAGATCAGGTTCTTAAGCACTCATTCAGCTTTTTTTCCCTATCTTCCTATTTAATCTTCACCATAATCCTCGAAGTTAGGCATTATTATCTCAGTTTTCTTAATGAGGAAACCAAGTTTTAAAGGGGTTAATTCATTTGGCTCAGGTCACACCATTTGTCAGAAGCTGAACTGAGGTTTTAGTTTGGGGCTTTTTATTCCAAGCTCTGTTACTTTTCTATAATCATATAAAGACCTTTTCTTGTAGAATTGTGCTGTGTTTCTATCACAGTAGACCATGTAGGCTGAGAAGTGCCTGGTGTTTATGAGGGGAAGATGGAGGAAGCAGGTGCGGGGACCAGAGGAGAGGAACAATGGTGAACCATTGCATTAAACAACAGTGAGAGGGCCGTGGGTTGTGAATGATGCGTTACACCCGTTGGTTTCTCCCACTTTGCAGTTGCTGGTTATCCAGTATCAGTAGCCAAAGTTCAAGAGCAGATTAAGGTCAAATAAAGCAGCCAAATGTTAGCTGTCAGATCTGTTCAGCTCTGTGACGGGAGATGTGAGTTATGTTACAGGGTGGTCCCTTTACCTCGCCAAACAAAGGTGTGACTGAGAATGGAAGCTGACTGCCAGATATGCCCTCCCTCCTTGTCACTAGGTGAAGGGCGCTATTGACAGCAGCAAACACCTGCCAGAGCCGAGGGGCAGTTTTCAGTCCTTGATTTTACCATGGCAAGTTCCCGGTTGGCAGTAGGAACTTCCCCCAATTCATTTAACTGTCTTTGCAGCAGAACAAACTGTGTTTAAACCCTGTGGTTTGGGCTTTCCTGAGTTTACTTAAAGATAGTGTTGTTCAGAAAATGCCAGTCAATCCAGAGACACCAGATGATAATACCACTTCCTTCCTGAGTCAGCATCCCCCAGGGCCTCTCTCATCTCCTCACATGCCTCTAGTTCATTCTGCCACAAGCCCTAAGTTCATTCCTTCCTTTGCCTCCTAGGTAGTCTAATCACTCAGCTTGCTCTGTCCACTTAACCCCCATGGGACAGTCTGTGCTAGGTCCCTTGCAGTGTGCTGGGTGCCAGGGGGTGATTCTGGACTCCCCTTCTCAAGGAAGAATTAGCAGTTGAATTGCATCCTCCTCATGACCCCAGCAACACCTTGAGACTCTCTGCCTTTGTCTCCAAAGCCTTCAATGGACTAAAATAAATTCCTTGTATCTTTGCCTGAACCCTCCTTCCATAATCCTTAAGGGTAAGATCAGGGCTTGGGAATGAAACAACCTTAGATATGAGTCTCAGACTTGCCTATTTGAGCTCTCAGTATTTAGCTCGTAACTCCTCCAGAACTCAGTTTCCTCATCTATAAAATGGGGAAAGAAAATGAAAATAGAGGATATCATGAAGACCAGACAGACAATGTGCAGTGAAATCACTTGTCAGAGAACATGGCCTAAAAGAGCACCTGAGGAAGAGTGGACTTTTTATCTTCGCAAACAGGTGCTGTACACAGATCATGTTCTGGATCCTTTTCTGGGTGTGCCACCTGTAGAGGTGACTGAGATCCAGGAGGTTTAAGGATGATGTTGATGTAGGGAGAATGACAGTAACATGTGTGAGGAGTACATGAAGATCAGATGCCTGAGGTCATGGCGGTTGGAGGACAAGAGAAGGAGGTCCAGGCAAGAAGAGTGGCGGGGGTCGGTCTTGCCTAAGGGAACACTGTGGTCCATGGCTAGGAAGGGGAGCTGATGCTCCAGGGCCCTCCCATATCTACACGTACTGTCCTCTGTGATTCTAGTACCTCCCGAAGCTGCATTTCTGTACTGACGTTTCTGCAACTGAGGATGGCCATTTTACTGATCAGGATTGTTGACATCTCTTATAGCCCTTGTTAACCAGCGACTCTGGAAGTTGTTATTGACATACCCCAGCTTCAACATCCTTTGGATGGGATGATTGAGACTGTGTTTTACTCGTTTTCTGGCATCTGGTTTAATAGTGCACCTTCTGTTGACTGTCTTTTTTCCTGAATCACCTTTCTCTCCTATGCCAGTGTTTCACATCTCTTCCAAAGCAGTAACCTGATCTGAAACCCTTATTTCAGGGCCTGCTTTAGGGCATCTCAAAGTAAGCCAAGAACCTATTTTCCCAACTTGGTGTCCCAGAAGGCCATATGCTGTTTCGGGGTCTTTGACCTTCGTGGACACTTTGCACATGACCTCACAAATTGGCCATCAACTTGTCTTGAGCTGTGACTTTATTAAACTTTTAAGAACTAAGCCCTGTAAGATATAAATACGAAGTCCATCCCAAGACTTGAAGCCTGGCCAGAGGAAATAAATATCTAGCAAAGGCAGCTTAAGCTCCTTTTGAGAACAAAGAGGTCAGAAATTCAGTTCACTAAATTATTTCTGTAAAAGGACATACAGGTTTCTTTCCTGCTCTTCTTTTGTGGGAAATCTTAAACTGAAGAGCTGAAACTGTTACTGTCCACATTCCCCTGATATCTGGAGCAGATGGTATTTGTTAACAATAAAAATAGGCATGACTTTCATTAGAACTCTACATGAATCAAACCTTGTACATACATCATGGCACTTGTTTGTTACGACGCCCTATCGACACACAGACTTCAGAGGGGCTGAAGGAGCACGTAATTAAGCCTAGGCCTTCCTGACCTCAAAACTCCCCCATGTGTCCCTTGGTCTGCACACTGCCTCTTGGTGGAGCCCCATGCTTGCACTCAGCTCTGATCTGTAGACATAGGCCAGACCCAAAAGGACCATGGACGTTTCCATGTGTCTTTATCAGCGAGAGAACCTGTGTAAAAGCCAGATCTGTGCTGCACTTCAGTTCTTTGAGGAAAAGAAGAGCCACCAGCCATAGCCTCGTGCATGATGGTGCTCCTTTGTCTAGTCTAATGGGGGAGAAAGGGAACAAAAAAACAGAGGAGAAGGCTGACATCTCTTATAGCCCTTGTTAACCAGCGACTCTGGAAGTTGTTATTGACATACCCCAGCTTCAACATCCTTTGGATGGGATGATTGAGACTGTGTTTTACTCGTTTTCTGGCATCTGGTTTAATAGTGCACCTTCTGTTGACTGTCTTTTTTCCTGAATCACCTTTCTCTCCTATGCCAGTGTTTCACATCTCTTCCAAAGCAGTAACCTGATCTGAAACCCTTATTTCAGGGCCTGCTTTAGGGCATCTCAAAGTAAGCCAAGAACCTATTTTCCCAACTTGGTGTCCCAGAAGGCCATATGCTGTTTCGGGGTCTTTGACCTTCGTGGACACTTTGCACATGACCTCACAAATTGGCCATCAACTTGTCTTGAGCTGTGACTTTATTAAACTTTTAAGAACTAAGCCCTGTAAGATATAAATACGAAGTCCATCCCAAGACTTGAAGCCTGGCCAGAGGAAATAAATATCTAGCAAAGGCAGCTTAAGCTCCTTTTGAGAACAAAGAGGTCAGAAATTCAGTTCACTAAATTATTTCTGTAAAAGGACATACAGGTTTCTTTTCTGCTCTTCTTTTGTGGGAAATCTTAAACTGAAGAGCTGAAACTGTTACTGTCCACATTCCCCTGATATCTGGAGCAGATGGTATTTGTTAACAATAAAAATAGGCATGACTTTCATTAGAACTCTACATGAATCAAACCTTGTACATACATCATGGCACTTGTTTGTTACGACGCCCTATCGACACACAGACTTCAGAGGGGCTGAAGGAGCACGTAATTAAGCCTAGGCCTTCCTGACCTCAAAACTCCCCCATGTGTCCCTTGGTCTGCACACTGCCTCTTGGTGGAGCCCCATGCTTGCACTCAGCTCTGATCTGTAGACATAGGCCAGACCCAAAAGGACCATGGACGTTTCCATGTGTCTTTATCAGCGAGAGAACCTGTGTAAAAGCCAGATCTGTGCTGCACTTCAGTTCTTTGAGGAAAAGAAGAGCCACCAGCCATAGCCTCGTGCATGATGGTGCTCCTTTGTCTAGTCTAATGAGAGAAAGAACACACAGAGGAGACAGAGCTGGTCCTGACATGTTAGCTGAAATACAGAGGAGAGATGAAGGTAACCCTAGCGGCGCCAAAGGCTCCACAGTTTTTTGGAAAAACTTCAGACTATTCCCACATTACCCCTATGGGTGGCGTGCCTAGTCATGACTGACTCTTTGTGACCCCATGGAGTGTAGCTGGCCCCAAATCCTCTTGTCCATGGGATTCTACAGGCAGGAATACTGGAGTGGGTTGCCATTTCCTTCTCCAGAGGATCTTCCTGACCAGAAATCAAACTTGCATCCCTGTGCCTTCTGCATTGGCCAGCAAGTTCTTTACCAGCTAAGCCACTGGGAGCAGGTCTTACCAATAAGAGGTCAGAGTTAGGCATGTGCGGAGCTAGAGCCTAGGACTGCCCAGTGGAGCACCGTCTGGTGGGTGGAGTCCCCATTCCATCTTCAAGCTGGGGAGGAGGGTGGTGATGGGAGAAATCATCTCCTACCGCCCGATGTCTCTAGTTCTGTTTGTGAGGCATCCCTTCCCTCCTTTTCCTTCTACCTCCTCTCTCCCTGCCTCCCCACCCTCCTCTTACCCCTGCCTCTTCTCCGAAGTCTTTCTAACAAGCTCCCTGTTACCTAAATTACAGAACAAAACCAACTTCCTGCTAACCTCTTCGGACTTTAATTAGAGGCTTATTTAAATGTGTTCCTGGCTCCAGCATCATCAGCACTAAATAGCGTGTAAGCACTTTCATAGTGCTTAATGTAAATGTGTTGGAAAATGTACATTATTTCTCACCAAGTTTAAATTGGATAGGAAAGGATAAAGTAAATTGGTATTGGAGAGAGCATTCAAAAAGAGAGCAACAAGGAGAAGAGCCAATAAAGGCTTGCGGTTTCTAAGTGCAGATGCAGTGAGTTCTCTTTGAGGCCCTCATTTGGTCACACTGTGTGAATGTACTTGGAGACAGTTCTGGAGATTCAAGTTGCAATAGCATTGACTTTGAGACCAGACTGTCTCAGGGGGACCACTTAGTTAGGTGCCTGACCTGAACAAGGGGGTTAGCCTTTTTTTGAGACTCAGTTGTGGTTGTTATAAAATTGAGTGAGATGATACATTGAAGGTGGCTCAGATGGTAAAGAATCTGCCTGCAGTGCAGGAGACAGGGGTTTGATCCCTGGATCAGGAAGATTCCCTGGAGAAGGAAGTGACTACCCACTCCAGTGTTCTTTTTATTTTTTTAACATGAGACATTTTTATGTTTTTTTTTTTTTTTGCCTCGAAGTCATCGCTTATTTTTCATCCATCTTTATTCTTTAGCCTGTGTGGGCCTCCCATTGCAGTGGCCTCTCTCTGTGCAGAGCACTGGCTCTGGGTGCATGCACTTCAGAGTGCTGGCTCATAATTGGACACACCAGCCCAGCCACTCTGCGGCACGTGGAATCTTCCTGGCCAGGGATCGATCCAGTGCCCCTTGCACTGCAAGGCAGACTCTTGACCCCCTGGTCCACCAGGGAAGCCCCACTCCAGTAATCTTGCCTACAAGACTCCATGAGCAGAGGAGGCTGGCAGGTTACAGTCCATAGGATCACACGCGAACACTAAAGCGACTAACACTTTGGTTATTAGAAAATTGGTTGTGAAGACGTACTGACACATCCTGGTCTCTGACACGTAGTAGGTGATCAGTCACCCTTAGTTCTATTTCCAGTTGGGTAAAGTCTCTGACTTTGGGGGTCTGTAAGGGAGGAGCTTTGACCCCGGATCCCCTAGTTGCCTCTCTTTAAAATTTTTTAATTGAAGGATACTTCTTTACAATATTGTGTGTGTTTGTGCTGTACATCATGTGAATCAGCTGTAAGTATATAAATGTCCCATCTCTCTTGAGCCCCCTACTTGCCTCTTAAGTTCAGAAAGGGCTAGACATATCTTATTTTGTTTACTGCCTAGCATATAGATGGTGAACCACACATATTTGTTGGAAAGAATAACAGGTGACATTACTTGAATCAGCCCATTGCAATTGAGGTAGAAATGCCAGGAAATCCAATTTTGTGAGAGGTTTTGGATTTTAGGACTCATGAGGGACCCTGCCTCTGATTAGATGGTCTCACAAATTCTCCTTTGTATTGGGTGCAGGGAGACTTTCCCCTCATGTTCTATGATAAGCAAGGAACTCTGTAATAATGAGAGAATCCACAAAGGGACCAGGTGCCTTCTGAGGAGCCCTTTCTCTGGAATTCCATTAACACCCTCCAGTGGGTGGGCTTGAATTTCCCACAGAGCAGCCTTGTTTTCCAAAGGTGAGAGACTCCTCTGGGAAATTGCTGCAACTGCCTTTTTCCCTTTGTTTTGAAAGCTCCTTGAAGTTAGTGTTGCCATTTGTATTTTAATGGGGGTGGCAGGAGGAGGGGTTGAAGAACCGCTGCCATTTTTCAGAGCCTCCTTGGTATATATAGGGTCACAATGAATGAAAGACAACTTTGGTAAAAGTAAATGGCAATAATAAGCAGCACATCAGCCTTAGTCCCAAATGCTAATTGTAGACTAGGCAAGCTACTGTTGCTTGCCTAGTCTACGAAATACTTTATCTACATTTTCTAGACCCTTGGGACAGTCCCAGCAAAGCCTTTGTTAGGATCCCCACTGTACATAAAAGGAGCCTGAAATGACTTTCCTGAGATCCTGTCATCAAAGTGCTTGGGTCTGTAATCAAACTCTGATGTTCCCATCAGAGACCTCATTCCTTGATGTTTCGGGTGTAGATTAAGTGCTAACCTGCTAGACCTGCTGTAGTAACACCTAGCATTTTTCTAGACTCCTGTTGCTATTTCTTGTTCTGTGGATTCTTAGGTCTGTGGAGGTGCCTCAGGAGTGGAAGGTTGAGAGGGAGCCTAAATAAATGGTACCCATTGCCCCTCCATTCTCATTCCAATTTCAAAGAACTCATATTCTTTTTTTTTTTTTTTTCTTTTTAGATTTGGGGGTTTCTGAGTACTATTTAATTTGGAAAAAAACCTTGCTATTATTTTTTGAAAGCACTGCTCTGAGAAGAGTTTGAGCCAGAGCCAGCAAAGTGGGCCTCCTTGTCCTTGCCAGTTTTCTAGAACTGGAATAGGTTGTGTTATGTCCTTCCAGGGAAGAGACCTTGAGAGTCTTAGAAGATGAAAGACATACAGATGTGGGCTTGGGTTAGAATGAAGATAGCATGTGTGATGCTAAAGCCACAGAATTCAGTAAGCTTTACCGTTGATGAATCCCTCATGAGGCCTTTCTCAGCTGTCAGGTGTGGGGGTGTGCAAGGAACCCTGCTGGTCAGTTTGTTCTTGATCAGTTTAAAGTCTGGGCTCAGCTGGTTTTCTAGCTGCCACTGCATGGTGACAGCTAGTCTCAGGGTGACTGTTCCTGTCCCACCAAGATCCCCATCTCTTACTGTTCCTGCTCAGCTCATCCACACATTGTGTGTCAAGTCCCACACGTCACTGTCCTTGCCTCAGGGAGCTTATAGCATAGCAGAAGGGATACACGGATAAGCAAAGGTTCATGCAAAAGCCAAGAAAATGGAGGGAGAATTACAAGAGGGTACCTAAATGATTAGTAAGAGTTCATCTCGTGGAGAGAGAATGAAGGGATCTTTCTGTCAGATTGTCCGAAACTTAGAGCCGTGAACAATGGGCTGGCATTTGATCTGTGTGGCTGTGTTTGGGGGCGGAGGGTGATGTTGTTTCTCATACTGGTTTGTATCCAGCTTCCTCTGCCTGAATCCATCTCTGCATACCCACCCCAAACATTTCATCCACCTAACACAGATCCCACACTAGCACTTGTGTGCTTAAATAAACCCCGTCTACTCCAGGAGTCCCTGCTACAGGACTTCTAACATACATTTGCTCAGATTGATTCTCTGTCTGTCTTCCCTTGTTGTACTGGAAGATTTTGGCACACAAGGCCCGTGTCTGCATGGCCATCACTGGGGAATGAGAGAAGGAGTGAAGACAGCTCAGGGAAGGTGGGTTCAATGCGCATGTGGCAAGCCTTGACCCTGGACTTCAACTTGAAAGCAGCAGGCTCCCTCTGAACTTACTTAAGTAGGGAACTGCATGATCTGATTTGTACAGAAAAAAGGTAATTGGCACCAGTGTGATAACCACGGATTTTCAATGAGGATCAAATGAAATAATGAATGGATGCATATTTTTTTTAAAATGCGCTTCTAAACTGTAAGTGCTTATCCAAATGGAGGGAATAGCTACTATGTATTTTTTGACACCTGCAGTTCAGAATTCGTGTGTCAGTGAATGAACCCTCTCTATCATCCTCCAGTTTCTAATCTTGATTCACTGGTAATTCAGCAGTTAATTCCACATTCCCTTTTCTCTCCTTCCCCAGTGAATGCAGGTAAAGGGATCGTAGTTAGAGACCTGGCCTCTCTTTGCATTTCAATGCACTCCCATGTGGAACTGCCAAATTCCATAGTGCGATTAAAGTGGGCAGTACACCAACAAAAATCTGTCTTCATCAAAAATTCAGGAAAATGAAATTAAAAGATGTAAGGCCACATTTTCAAAGGATTCCTCTTGACCCCCTTGTATTTCTCTGTTTATGCAAAATGTATTTTTTCGCACCTGCAAGCACAGCCTCTATAAGCCAACTATAGCCTCCAAATTGCCAGGACTTAAAAAAAAAAATTGCTTTTCAGATTCAGCCCAGAAGCCCAGCAATGAAACAAGAATGGGGTGGAGGGCTGCCTAAAACTATTTATAGGAATATTGAGAGAGATAATTACTACCTTGCAGCTTGTTCTCAAATACCTCTGCTTGACAGAAATGTGTCTACCACACTCAGGGATGGAAGGGGATCCTTAAAGATGGGGATTACTTGAATTTGTGACAGTGGCAGCTTAGGTGCTTTCCTTTTCCTTAACCTGTTTTTTAAAAACAAGCTATATAAGATGTTTTGGGAATGTCAGCTGCCTTCATTCCCTCACTCGTTTATTCACACATTCATGTATGCAGTCATCTTTCATCTGAACTTCCATAGAATTCATCTATTAAGTACCTGCCAGGTTTCAGGCTCTGTGCTAGGCTCTGCTGATTTAGTGGTGTACACAAAAACCACGCTCGTATTCTTACACATCTTCTGAGTGAGTAGGAATTACAGCCAGCTAATGATTATGGAGAGAATTCTTTTGCAACTGTGTTGAGAGCTCTGGGAGAAAATTCTACATCTGCCTAAAAAGGAAATTTTGATGAGAGCAGGGAGTTTTGTGTTCATGCCGTGTTCTCAGGTCCTGCAACTGTCCTGGAATAACTTTTTGCATGAATTTAGAAACACACATTTTCTGATACAGGAATTTAGAAACACACTTTTTCTGATGGCTTGGCAGAAGTAGCAAAGGCTTCTGGTGTCAAACTCAGCCCTTAGTGTTGCTGAGCTGTGTGGCCTTGAGGGAATCACCAAGCTCTCTGAATCAAACACAGTGGTGATCTCATCGTAAATGATGCCGCAATTCTCTCTTGGACCTTTGTTCATTCAAGAAACATCCTTTGCACACCTAGTATGTATCTGACCCTGGGCTATGTGCTAAGGACCCTGTGATGATGAAGGCAGTGAGAAAAATGTCTCGCCTTGACTACCTCCTGAAGGTAGCTTTGCTTTGATTATCAAGTGAGAATATGTATAAATACATTTTGTAAATTGGAGAGTGATGTATAAACATGCGTTGGTTTTTATTCCATAATCTCGCCTGTGTGTTGATCATCACTTTCAAGCCTTCACTTACAAAATTATAAGTGAAATCGCTTGTGGGGTTGGTCAGATGTAATTAGTAAAAATTTCATGAGCATTTATTTTAGTTCTTATTAGGTTCCAGGCACTGCCCTAAGGACTTTAGATGTATGGACTCAGTCCTTTCTGAATCCGAGGCCCACGAGGATGAAAGGACTTACCCTAGAGGGTACCACAGGAAGTTTGTGACAGTGGCAGCTTAGGTGCTTTCCTTTTCCTTAACCTGTTTTTTAAAAACAAGCTATATAAGATGTTTTGGGAATGTCAGCTGCCTTCATTCCCTCACTCGTTTATTCACACATTCATGTATGCAGTCATCTTTCATCTGAACTTCCATAGAATTCATCTATTAAGTACCTACCAGGTTTCAGGCTCTGTGCTAGGCTCTGCTGATTTAGTGGTGTACACAAAAACCATGCCCGTATTCTTACACATCTTCTGAGTGAGTAGGAATTACAGCCAGCTAATGATTATGGAGAGAATTCTTTTGCAACTGTGTTGAGAGCTCTGGGAGAAAATGCTACATCTGCCTAAAAAGGAAATTTTGATGAGAGCAGGGAGTTTTGTGTTCATGCCGTGTTCTCAGGTCCTGCAACTGTCCTGGAATAACTTTTTGCATGAATTTAGAAACACACATTTTCTGATACAGGAATTTAGAAACACACTTTTTCTGATGGCTTGGCAGAAGTAGCAAAGGCTTCTGGTGTCAAACTCAGCCCTTAGTGTTGCTGAGCTGTGTGGCCTTGAGGGAATCACCAAGCTCTCTGAATCAAACACAGTGGTGATCTCATCGTAAATGATGCCGCAATTCTCTCTTGGACCTTTGTTCATTCAAGAAACATCCTTTGCACACCTAGTATGTATCTGACCCTGGGCTATGTGCTAAGGACCCTGTGATGATGAAGGCATTGAGAAAAATGTCTCGCCTTGACTACCTCCTGAAGGTAGCTTTGCTTTGATTATCAAGTGAGAATATGTATAAATACATTTTGTAAATTGGAGAGTGATGTATAAACATGCGTTGGTTTTTATTCCATAATCTCGCCTGTGTGTTGATCATCACTTTCAAGCCTTCACTTACAAAATTATAAGTGAAATCGCTTGTGGGGTTGGTCAGATGTAATTAGTAAAAATTTCATGAGCATTTATTTTAGTTCTTATTAGGTTCCAGGCACTGCCCTAAGGACTTTAGATGTATGGACTCAGTCCTTTCTGAATCCGAGGCCCACGAGGATGAAAGGACTTACCCTAGAGGGTACCACAGGAAGCAGCAGACTGGAATTTGTACCCAGACTGAACTGCCTCCAAAACACACGTGGGTCACCCGTGCATAACACATAGGACCGAGATGAGATTTTAATTTCGTTGTCAGGTTCATCCTGGCTTAATGCCTCCTCTCCAGTCACAGACCAACTGCATGTCACATGAGGGCCAAGACCATGGAGATGCTTGCCCACTACACCTAGAACAGTACGCGGTATACAGGATGCATTCAGTAAATATAACCTAAGTGAATCCTTGCCAGCAACTTAAAACACATTATTTAAGGCTAGAGTGTAGCTGCACTTTAGGCAGCTGAAGATGCTCAAGGTAAAAGAGGGCCATTGTCACCAACAGCTTCATATCCGCTAGGGGGCAGTTTCAGAAAGACTGCCTTGCCTAAAGCTATTCTAATGGTCTCATTTGATATAAAGACTTGGTTAGTGAAAGATTGGCTTGATTTGTATGGTCCTTTGAGGACTATGGCGTTGACAGGGCTGGCATCTTAGACACCAAGGTCTCTTGGTCCCAAGCCCATAGGCTTCCGGAGTGCTCACAGTTCCAGGAGCTTGCGGGAACCTTTCCAAGGCCACACAGCTTGTCGATGGCAGAGGTAGGACCGGAACCCGGGGTTCTGACTCAGGAAATGAAGTGAGTGCTGTTATAGCGGTTCTGGACTGCTGCTTTAGTCCGTGTCTCATGCTTTCCCAGTTTTGAAACTGATTGATTTGGAGGTTAGGTAGTTACCATGGGGATTGACGGGAGAGCAGGACACAACAGCATGGCTTCTCATTCTGGCCCCATTTGTATTACCCTCCTTGGTAGATATAAAAAACTTTTTTCGTTGGTTTTATTCCATAATCTCGCCTGTGTGTTGATCATCACTTTCAAGCCTTCACTTACAAAATTATAAGTGAAATCGCTTGTGGGGTTGGTCAGATGTAATTAGTAAAAATTTCATGAGCATTTATTTTAGTTCTTATTAGGTTCCAGGCACTGCCCTAAGGACTTTAGATGTATGGACTCAGTCCTTTCTGAATCCGAGGCCCACGAGGATGAAAGGACTTACCCTAGAGGGTACCACAGGAAGCAGCAGACTGGAATTTGTACCCAGACTGAACTGCCTCCAAAACACACGTGGGTCACCCGTGCATAACACATAGGACCGAGATGAGATTTTAATTTCGTTGTCAGGTTCATCCTGGTTTAATGCCTCCTCTCCAGTCACAGACCAACTGCATGTCACATGAGGGCCAAGACCATGGAGATGCTTGCCCACTACACCTAGAACAGTACGCGGTATACAGGATGCATTCAGTAAATATAACCTAGGTGAATCCTTGCCAGCAACTTAAAGCACATTATTTAAGGCTAGAGTGTAGCTGCACTTTAGGCAGCTGAAGATGCTCAAGGTAAGAGAGGGCCATTGTCACCAACAGCTTCATATCCGCTAGGGGGCAGTTTCAGAAAGACTGCCTTGCCTAAAGCTATTCTAATGGTCTCATTTGATATAAAGACTTGGTTAGTGAAAGATTGGCTTGATTTGTATGGTCCTTTGAGGACTATGGCGTTGACAGGGCTGGCATCTTAGACACCAAGGTCTCTTGGTCCCAAGCCCATAGGCTTCCGGAGTGCTCACAGTTCCAGGAGCTTGCGGGAACCTTTCCAGGGCCACACAGCTTGTCGATGGCAGAGGTAGGACCGGGACCCGGGGTTCTGACTCAGGAAATGAAGTGAGTGCTGTTATAGCGGTTCTGGACTGCTGCTTTAGTCCGTGTCTCATGCTTTCCCAGTTTTGAAACTGATTGATTTGGAGGTTAGGTAGTTACCATGGGGATTGACGGGAGAGCAGGACACAACAGCATGGCTTCTCATTCTGGCCCCATTTGTATTACCCTCCTTGGGGAACTGAAGCGATCACATTATTCCCCTGTTTTAAACCCTTCTTGCTTCCTTTCCTCCAGCTTCCAGCCCTGCTTACCTCCCACGCACATTATTAAACTCAGCACAGACATCACCTCCTGCAGGAAGCCATCCTTGAGTTCTCTTTCCCAGGATTTTAGGGCCAGTCCTCTTTTCTCTTTCTTTTCCTACCATCTTATGCTTGCCTGCATGGTAATATCTGCAATGGACCTTTTGAGACATGGCTTATTCTGCTTCTTCTGTGAAATCAGAGTTGATTTCAGTGTATGGCACACAGTAAATGCATAATACATATTTGTTCAAATAGGTAAATAACCAATTAATTAATCTGCTAGATGGCAGATCACAGGGTGGGCCTCAGATCTCTTTTGCTTCTCTTGAAAGTGAAAGTCGCTCAGTCGTGTCTGACTCTTTGTGACCCATGGACAAGGCATGGAGTTCTCCAGGCAAGAATACTGGAGTGGGTAGCTTTTCCCTCTTTCAGGGGATGTTCCCAGGGATCAAACCTAGGTCTCCTGCACATCCAGTTTCTTTACCGTCTGAACCACCAGGGAAGCCCAAGAATACTGGAGTGAGTAGCCTATTCCTTCTCCACCAAAACTTCCTAACTCAGGAATCTAACTGGGATTCCAGTCGGATTCTTTACCAGCTGAGTTATGAGGGCTTGCCTTTCTTGGGGACTCTTTAATTCATGGCCTTTCCTTGAATTTCCTGTACCTTTTCTGCATAAATGAGCCTGGATGCTCAACATAGCCAGACTTCCCCCACCCCTCACCCTGCCCCCGACAAACTCGGGAGCCCCCTGTAAAAAGTTTGTGAGGCTGTGTATTGGCTTTTGGACTAATCTGGACCCCTCAATATTAACTCCACTGTGTATTAACTCCACTTGGCACTAGGCTAGATCCACCTTTGATGGAACAGTTATTCCCATTTAATGGGCAAGGAAGCATGGGCTAGGACAGTTTTGAAACTGATTGATTTGGAGGTTAGGTAGTTACCATGGGGATTGACGGGAGAGCAGGACACAACAGCATGGCTTCTCATTCTGGCCCCATTTGTATTACCCTCCTTGGGGAACTGAAGCGATCACATTATTCCCCTGTTTTAAACCCTTCTTGCTTCCTTTCCTCCAGCTTCCAGCCCTGCTTACCTCCCACGCACATTATTAAACTCAGCACAGACATCACCTCCTGCAGGAAGCCATCCTTGAGTTCTCTTTCCCAGGATTTTAGGGCCAGTCCTCTTTTCTCTTTCTTTTCCTACCATCTTATGCTTGCCTGCATGGTAATATCTGCAATGGACCTTTTGAGACATGGCTTATTCTGCTTCTTCTGTGAAATAAGAGTTGATTTCAGTGTATGGCACACGCTAAATGCATAATACATATTTGTTCAAACAGGTAAATAACCAATTAATTAATCTGCTAGATGGCAGATCACAGGGTGGGCCTCAGATCTCTTTTGCTTCTCTTGAAAGTGAAAGTCGCTCAGTCGTGTCTGACTCTTTGTGACCCATGGACAAGGCATGGAGTTCTTCAGGCAAGAATACTGGAGTGGGTAGCTTTTCCCTCTTTCAGGGGATGTTCCTAACCCAGGGATCAAACCCAGGTCTCCTGCACATCTAGTTTCTTTACCGTCTGAACCACCAGGGAAGCCCAAGAATACTGGAGTGAGTAGCCTATTCCTTCTCCACCAAAACTTCCTGACTCAGGAATCTAACTGGGATTCTAGTCGGATTCTTTACCAGCTGAGTTATGAGGGCTTGCCTTTCTTGGGGACTCTTTAATTCATGGCCTTTCCTTGAATTTCCTGTACCTTTTCTGCATAAATGAGCCTGGATGCTCAACATAGCCAGACTTCCCCCACCCTTCACCCTGCTCCCGACAAACTCGGGAGTCCCCTGGAAAAAGTTTGTGAGACTGTGTATTGCCTTTTGGACTAATCTGGACCCCTCAATATTAACTCCACTGTGTATTAACTCCACTTGGCACTAGGCTAGATCCACCTTTGATGGAACAGTTATTCCCATTTAATGGGCAAGGAAGCATGGGCTAGGACATGGGGCTCATAACCCACAGCCACAGAGCTGGCCATGGAGCTGCTGTTGGGCCTAGAACTTCTGACTCCAGATCCTAGCATTTCTTCTTTCCATATGGCCCCATCTTTGGTAACAATGATGTTATTCCCGAGGCATCCACAGTTGCCCTACCAGTGACCCATAATTTCACTATAGTCAAAATTGTGTTTGCATCAGGAAGATGTATAAGAAATGCTCCATCTGCTTGCTTACTCATGACCATCATGGCTGTGGTCATGTTTCCTCTCTGCCCCTCCCCAACCCCAGTGTGACATGGTTTCACATAATTATGGCCACCGGGCCATCAAGAGGCAAGCCAGCTGTTGCTTCCCTCCAAGCTGTTAAGTGAAGGTGACAAAGCACCCAGGTGTTGGGCACATCTCTCAGGAGCAGCCCTTGTGAGGCCTGTGTGAGCTGCACAAGGCACTTTCTGATGCCCTGTTCCTGCTCGAAGTATCCTGTATGTAGATATCTTCAAAGATAGCCACTAGTTCATCCTCCATTTAAAAACATCAGTATTGGTAGATGACGGTGGGCAGATTACTGTGAACGGTGTAAGATTCTTGATCTCCAACGGAAGAAAATTCACATTGGGATCAAAAAGACTTGGCTTTGGTCACTCAGAGCTTTGTGCAATGAAAAGTTTATTAAAGGAAAAGAGATAGAGAAAGGCTTCCAGCACAGACACTGGAAGGGGGTTAGAAGAGAACCCCCTTTAGCCAGTTCAGGCAAGACAATTTGTATTTTCTGGTTGGTTTTTAGCAGTGGATCAAAAGAATATCTTAAGGTTGTAAAGGCCTTGTCAGGCCCATACCCACAATATTAATATAAGATTAGCTAGAGAATCTTCTCCAGATTTTAGGACTAGGTGAGACATTCTTATGTAAAGACCATGCTAGGCCCACCCATTAAGGTAACCTTTAGCTAGAGGATAGTCTCCAGGCTTCAGGGCTAGGTGAGGCATTCCAATGTAAAGACTTTGCTAGGCCCACAACATTAACATAAGACTTAGCTTCAGGGTTGATCTTTATCATGATAAACATTTCAGGCCAGAAAATGTTTGTCTTTCCTTTTCCCTCTTCTTCCCCCTCCTCTTTGGGACCTGCTGGCCTCCTTATCAAATCTGCCTATTCACCCCTTTCAAGTATACAGAATTTCTACTTTGCAAAAGAAGTTGTTCAAAGCTGCAGGAAACTTGTTTTCTTTAAAATTTATTTTATTGAAATATAGTTGATTTACAATGTTGTGTTAATTTCTGCTGTTCAGCAAATTAATTATACATCTGTGTACATTCTTTTGGAGCCCAGTTCTTTTGATTCCATTTCAGAGGGGAATTCTTAGTAACTTCTTGGTAAGGTAACAAGGAAGCATCTAGAGAGTTCCCACAGTGGGTAAATGAGGACTCAGCTACTGTGGTGGATTTTAGTCCAAACGCCCTTCCTCACTAATTATAACCTTAGAAAGTGTTTCCTTTTTCCCAACCCTGGTTTCCTCACCTGGTCAAGCCTAGTCTCTCCTCCATGCATTTTCCACAAGCTTTTTCTTTTAAAACAAATGTGTCTAGCACCACTGTCCTCCTCTTTCCCCTTCTAGGGTCCCCCTTAGTGCAGGCATCTCACTGCAGGCTCCTGAACGTGACAGGCAGCCTTTGGAAGCAGGACCGATGCTTACCTAATTACACCCCGCGCATTTCAGCACCCCACCCATCTCTCTGTTCACCCAGTCCACCTCCTTTCTCATGGGTCAACACCTCTGCTCATCTGATCTCTGCCTTTCTCTCCCTTTCCTCTTCCTCCTCTTTGAAACACCTCATCTCCTCCTTCAGATTGCAGCTGGCATGCCGCCTCTGGAAATCCTTTCTCATTCTCCCAAAGTTGATGGAGAGTGTGTGTGTGTGTGTGCGTGCATGCATGTTGGGCCAGATTATAGATGGAGGGGGCATTTCTGGGAAATGAGACAAAAATGCAAAGGAGAAAGAATTTGGGGCCCTTGGGGACCAAGGTTTATACTCCTGGTGCATAGTGCAGGGAGAATAGACAGATACGAGTGAAATCCAGGAGTTTGAATTGTACTCTGAAGGTGGTTACAGAGGTCATGAGAGGTTGCATTATACTCTAATGATTTTGCTTTAGGACCACGTGTGTCTCCCTGCTAAACAGTGACTTCCTTGAGGGCAGCATCGTGCCTTCAGCTGCCCGCTACCCCCACAGCCATCTCTTACTCTGTACATGGTGTGTGGTAGTAAATGTTTAATATTTAGTAGAATAGACACAAAGGAAGGAAGGCTGAGATAAGGAACCTAAGGTTGATAAAAGCTACTGAGACCCCTTCTTATTTCTTCCAGCTTATATTCTGCTGTTCTTCCAATCTATCAGTGTAAGTTTGGCAGAAAGAGTTTATAAGAAAAACAAGATTGCTTTGAGTGCAGTTGATGCTTATTATGTGTACTCTAGCCTTATTATTTTATGTGCCAAGATTGTTTCTTCAGCAAAACTCTTTGGGGAGATAATATGCAAAGATATCCTCTCTTTTATTTTTACTAACACCTCTGCAGTTTGCCAGATCATCACCTTCAAACCATAGTCTAATCCACTGGTCTGCTTTGCAAAGCATTTTTACCTTTTACAAAAAGTGTCTAACACCACTGTCCTCCTCTTTCCCCTTCTAGGGTCCCCCTTAGTGCAGGCATCTCACTGCAGGCTCCTGAACGTGACAGGCAGCCTTTGGAAGCTGGACCGATGCTTACCTAATTACACCCCGCGCATTTCAGCACCCCACCCATCTCTCTGTTCACCCAGTCCACCTCCTTTCTCATGGGTCAATACCTCTGCTCATCTGATCTCTGCCTTTCTCTCCCTTTCCTCTTTCTCCTCTTTGAAACACCTCATCTCCTCCTTCAGATTGCAGCTGGCATGCCACCTCTGGAAATCCTTTCTCATTCTCCCAAAGTTGATGGAGAGTGTGTGTGTGTGTGCGTGCATGCATGTTGGGCCAGATTATAGATGGAGGGGGCATTTCTGGGAAATGAGACAAAAATGCAAAGGAGAAAGAATTTCGGGCCCTTGGGGACTAAGGTTTATACTCCTGGTGCATAGTGCAGGGAGAATAGACAGATACGAGTGAAATCCAGGCGTTTGAATTGTACTCTGAAGGTGGTTACAGAGGTTATGAGAGGTTGCATTATACTCTAATGATTTTGCTTTAGGACCACGTGTGTCTCCCTGCTAAACAGTGACTTCCTTGAGGGCAGCATCGTGCCTTCAGCTGCCCGCTACCCCCACAGCCATCTCTTACTCTGTACATGGTGTGTGGTAGTAAATGTTTAATATTTAGTAGAATAGACACAAAGGAAGGAAGGCTGAGATAAGGAACCTAAGGTTGATAAAAGCTACTGAGACCCCTTCTTATTTCTTCCAGCTTATATTCTACTGTTCTTCCAATCTATCAGTGTAAGTTTGGCAGAAAGAGTTTATAAGAAAAACAAGATTGCTTTGAGTGCAGTTGATGTTTATTATGTGTACTCTAGCCTTATTATTTTATGTGCCAAGATTGTTTCTTCAGCAAAACTCTTTGGGGAGATAATATGCAAAGATATCCTCTCTTTCATTTTTACTAACACCTCTGCAGTTTGCCAGATCATCACCTTCAAACCATAGTCTAATCCACTGGTCTGCTTTGCAAAGCATTTTCTCTAACATGACATTCCCTGGGTTTAAAAATAACTGACTCTAAAACATCCAAGTGAAGTCAAGCAGGTGTTTGTCCCCTTTAGCCTTTTGGTGTCTGTGTGTCTGTCTCATAGCTGAGGGATGAAACTTACAGTCTTTTGAGAAGAGGAAGGTATTCTCAGGGAATGGGAAACCGTGCTTTCTACTGAGTAGTCTCTGAATGTGGAATGAACTGAATTTGGTTCTAAAATCAGGCTCTACTGCTAATTAGCAGTGTGAGATCTTGAACAATTCACTTAATATGTATAAGCTCCAATGTCCCCGTTTGTAAACTGAGCATGAGTTTGACTAGTTTGTATTTAACATCAATGTTTGAAAAGAAAATACATAAAGTGCTGGTAGGAGTTCTAACCCATAGGAAATAATAAATGTTAGCTATAGTCATTAATAGTTAAAACCCTGCTTTTTGCACTGTGGCTTTAGTCAAGTGAGTGAACTTAGGTGCTTCCATGGCCTCATCTCTTAGGTGGAGGTGGTATTAGGGGTACTATGTGTGTTGAGTGGATCACATGAGCAAGTGAAGTTTTTAGGAAGTGCTTGATGTATGGTAAATCCTCAATGAATGTTAGCTTCTCTTATTACTAATACCAGTTATCATTATGTATGGTTGATCTCTACTATCAAATACCAAATAAAAGTGAATTTCCAGATTGTACAAAGGCTAAACTTTGCAGAAGCAAAAGGGACTGTATCAGACATTAGTGATTTTCACTTAATGTGATGTGCCTGCAAGTCAGGAGTATTTTCACTTTCTGATGTATCTAAATGGTTGTGTTGTTATGACTGTAATAGTCTGAGGTCTAACCAGTTTGATTGACCCCAATGAAAGATGCCCAGTGACTCAAGGCTCAAAATTGATCTTCATTAAACATACATAAGCATTGCCAATTCTGCTTATATCAGTGTTGGGTTCAGACTAAGAATTACTAAAATGATCCAATCACAAAAAAGTCAAATACTGAATGCTGTCACTTACATGAGATACTTCAGTTCAGTTCAGTTGCTCAGTCATGCCTGATTCTTTGCGACTCCATGGACTGTAGCATCCCAGGCTTCCCGGTGCTTCCCCATCTCCTGAGGCTTGCTCAGACTCATGTCCATTGACTCTGATGCCATTCAACCATTTTGTCCTAGAGTGGTCAAATTCATGGAGTCAGAAATAGACTGGTAGTTGCCAGGGACTGGGGTGGGGAGGAGAAATGTGGGATTGTTACTTAGTGGGTGCAGTGTTTCAGTTTTGAAACACGAAAAGAGTTCTGAAGATGGGATGGGCAACAATGTGAATGTATTTAAGGCCACTGAACTGTATACTTAAAAATGGTTAAGATAGTAAATGTTATGTTAAATTTGTTTTACCATGATTAAAAAAAATACAGGAAATACAGGAGGTAATGAAAGCACAACTTAAAGCTTTAGAAACATAGGCACAATAGTGGAATTGTAAGGTTTTTTTTTAATCAAGAGAGGGCTAAACTGCCCCCTACCCCCACCCCATATCATCAACACTGCTGTGCTCCTCCATGGAGAAGGGATAGGAAGGTGCCCAGAAGGGCTGTGCCAGGTACAGGTGGAGCACATGGGACATAGAATGGCAGTAAGACAAGTGGCCAGAGCAGAGTAAAGATGACACAGATGGTGCCAGTAATAGCAGCTCACCCTTCCTGAGCACAGGGCATTGTTCTCCAGGCTTTGCCTGTTTTAACTCATTCAGTCCTCATTCACAGGTGAGTAACCTGAGACACAGAGAGGTTAAGCCACTTACCCAAAGGCACACCAATCATAAGTGAAAGAGCTGAGGTTTAAAATCACCTATGGGCTTCCCCGATAGCTCAGCAGGTCAAGAATCTGCTTGCAATGCAGGGGACATGGGAGATGCGGGTTTGATGCCTGGGTCAGGAAGATCCCCTGGAAGAGGAAATGACAGTGAACTCCAGTGTTCTTGTTGAGAAAATCCCATGGACAGGAGTAGCCTGGCGAGCTACAGTCCATGGGGTCACAAAGAGTTGGACACGCCTGAGCTACATGCAGGCACGTAGGTCCAGAGCCCACATTTTCAACACCACCCTCAGCTGCCGTGCTGTGCTGTTTGTCTGAAACTAACAACAGTTCTTCTGATTTCAGTTCTTGTGGTGCTGCACTGTTAATACAGCGTGGTCCTCTGCTCAGTCTCGCATCGTCTTACCTTGATTCTCATGTAACTTGGGAGATCAGCTGGGGTGGGCGTCCTCACCCACTTAGTACAGACAGAGCAGCTGCTGCTCAGCATCCCAGTGGGGTCACCACCCCATGTTTGCCTCCGCCCTGCACCCGCGGTCCAGGACTGGCGGTACGCTCTAGACATTCTGCAAGTGTGCATAGACATTGTGATCAAGATGGAGATCTCCCGTCAGTGTTATGGTCGTGTCCGTGGTTCAGAACTTTGAGTGGAATGGGGATTATAAAATTCCATCTAAGTCTCTATGAACAGAAAAGAGGCAGCGGACGATGGTGAGCACTCACCAAGGAGGAAGGAGAACATGGGTCTCAGAGCTTTGCCTCAGGAGCATGTAGGAGGGCATGGTCAGGGTGACCCTCAACTGCCCCTACCCCACCCCATATCATCAACACTGCTGTGCTCCTCCATGGAGAAGGGATAGGAAGGTGCCCAGAAGGGCTGTGCCAGGTACAGGTGGAGCACATGGGACATAGAATGGCAGTAAGACATGTGGCCAGAGCAGAGTAAAGATGACACAGATGGTGCCAGTAATAGCAGCTCACCCTTCCTGAGCACAGGGCATTGTTCTCCAGGCTTTGCCTGTTTTAACTCATTCAGTCCTCTTTCACAGGTGAGTAACCTGAGACACAGAGAGGTTAAGCCACTTACCCAAAGGCACACCAATCATAAGTGAAAGAGCTGAGGTTTAAAATCACCTATGGGCTTCCCCGATAGCTCAGCAGGTCAAGAATCTGCTTGCAATGCAGGGGACATGGGAGATGTGGGTCTGATGCCTGGGTCAGGAAGATCCCCTGGAAGAGGAAATGACAGTGCACTCCAGTGTTCTTGTTGAGAAAATCCCATGGACAGGAGTAGCCTGGCGAGCTACAGTCCATGGGGTCACAAAGAGTTGGACACGCCTGAGCTACATGCAGGCACGTAGGTCCAGAGCCCACATTTTCAACACCACCCTCAGCTGCCGTGCTGTGCTGTTTGTCTGAAACTAACGACAGTTCTGATTTCAGTTCTTGTGGTGCTGCACTGTTATACAGCGTGGTCC
Source organism: Tragulus kanchil (assembly GCA_022376925.1). Taxonomy (NCBI): domain Eukaryota; kingdom Metazoa; phylum Chordata; class Mammalia; order Artiodactyla; family Tragulidae; genus Tragulus; species Tragulus kanchil. The sequence goes on from JAIOJX010000032.1 coordinate 100,178,214, forward strand.
TCTGCTCAGTCTCACATCGTCCTATCTTGATTCTCATGTAACTTGGGAGATCAGCTGGGGTGGGCGTCCTCACCCACTTAGTACAGACAGAGCAGCTGCCGCTCAGCATCCCAGTGGGGTCACCACCCCATGTTTGCCTCCGCCCTGCACCCGCGGTCCAGGACTGGCGGTATGCTCTAGACATTCTGCAAGTGTGCATAGACATTGTGATCAAGATGGAGATCTCCCGTCAGTGTTATGGTCGTGTCCGTGGTTCAGAACTTTGAGTGGAATGGGGATTATAAAATTCCATCTAAGTCTCTATGAGCAGAAAAGAGGCAGCGGAGGATGGTGGGCACTCGCCAAGGAGGAAGGAGAACATGGGTCTCAGAGCTTTGCCTCAGGAGCATGTAGGAGGGCATGGCCAGGGTGACCCTCAAGAAATGAGTCAGTGGGAAAGGAAGGACTAACAGACAGCGAGACCCCAGTACAGACTGGACAGCGATTGGCCAATGGATATTGATGATTTGTTGTTTAAAATCTTTTTATAAAAATTATTTTTAGCAGAAGAATCGTTGCTTTACAGTATTATGTTCGTTTCTACCAAGCATCAACATGAATCAGCCATAGATATACATATGTCCCCTCCCTCTTGAACCTCCCTCCCATCTCCCTTCCCATGTTTTGACTCTTTAAATCCATTCAAGCATCCCCTACAAATTCCCAGATCTGAAAGTGTACCATAAATACAAAAAGACAGAGCAGTGCTCCATCCTGTGATGTCTTGCAGGTGGTGGCATCTCCATACCTCAGTAAAGGAAACCTAGGCTGGGACGCTAATGGCTTTTGATAAACATGCAAAATGCCAAAGTAGAGAAGGCAAAGTCAGGTCCTCCGTGAAGAGCTCCAATTTTCAAGCATGCATTTCCCATCAGCCTTAGCATGAGCTGCTATAGACTCCTGGATATCATGCAGGGTCCCTTGGGCCATGATGGGCTATTATGGTGGGTTTATTTTATTTTATTTATTTATTTTTGGCTATTCTGGTTTTACTGCTGCCACAGGCACTTCTCTAGTTGCAGGGAGTGGAAGCTAACCTCTGGTTGAGGTGAGCAGGCTTCTTGTTGTGGTGATTTCTCTTGTTGTGGAAATCGAGCTCTAGGGCACACGGGCTTCAGTAGTTGTGGCACATGGGCTCAATAGTTGCAGCTTCGAGGTCCCAGTGGGGTCACCACCCCATGTTTGCCTCCGCCCTGCACCCGCGGTCCAGGACTGGCGGTACGCTCTAGACATTCTGCAAGTGTGCATAGACATTGTGATCAAGATGGAGATCTCCCGTCACTGTTATGGTCGTGTCCGTGGTTCAGAACTTTGAGTGGAATGGGGATTATAAAATTCCATCTAAGTCTCTATGAGCAGAAAAGAGGCAGCGGAGGATGGTGGGCACTCGCCAAGGAGGAAGGAGAACATGGGTCTCAGAGCTTTGCCTCAGGAGCATGTAGGAGGGCATGGTCAGGGTGACCCTCAAGAAATGAATCAGTGGGAAAGGAAGGACTAATAGACAGCCAGACCCCAGTACAGACTGGACAGCGATTGGCCAATGGATATTGATGATTTGTTGTTTAAAATCTTTTTATAAAAATTATTTTTAGCAGAAGAATCGTTGCTTTACAGTATTATGTTGGTTTCTACCAAGCATCAACATGAATCAGCCATAGATATACATATATCCCCTCTTGAACCTCCCTCCCATCTCCCTTCCCATGTTTTGACTCTTTAAATCCATTCAAGCATCCCCTACAAATTTCCAGATCTGAAAGTGTACCATAAATACAAAAAGACAGAGCAGTGCTCCATCCTGTGATGTCTTGCAGGTGGTGGCATCTCCATACCTCAGTAAAGGAAACCTAGGCTGGGACGCTAATGGCTTTTGATAAAAATGCAAAATGCCGAAGTAGAGAAGGCAAAGTCAGGTCTCTTTGAAGAGCTCCAATTTTCAAGCATGCATTTCCCATCAGCCTTAGCATGAGCTGCTATAGACTCCTGGATATCATGCAGGGTCCCTCGGGCCATGATGGGCTATTATGGTGGGTTTATTATATTTTATTTATTTATTTTTGGCTATTCTGGGTTTTACTGCTGCCACAGGCACTTCTCTAGTTGCAGGGAGTGGGAGCTAACCTCTAGCTGAGGTGAGCAGGCTTCTTGTTGTGGTGTTTTCTCTTGTGGAAATTGAGCTCTAGGGCACACGGGCTTCAGTAGTTGTGGCACATGGGCTCAATAGTTGCAGCTTCGAGGCCCTAGAGCACAGGCTCAGTAGTTGTGGCTCACAGGTTTAGTTGCTCCACAGCATGTGGGATCTTCCCAGCTCAGGGATCGAACTCGTGTCTTCTTCATTGGCAGGCAAACTCTTTACCACTGACTACTAGGCAAGCCCTATTATGGTGCTTTTGTTTCATTTATTTTTTCCCTCTGCTGTTCTCTGCCAACAAATGTTGAGCACATCTGAGAGCTAGCCAAATACCCCAGTTTTGGACATGCTTCCGTGTCTTCTTAATTGCTCTCCTGTTTGTCTCCTTGGACTGCCTGTGTGCATCTATCCAGTCTCCTCCTCAGATGGTGGGTGGATGGGCTTCATGCTCTTCATCAGGGACAATTCAGAGGCACTTTTGTAGCTCCAGGCTTGACATTGTGACCTGCCTGCCCTCTCGCTGTCAGAGATGACAGGGGTCCCAGGAAAGCAGGTGGCAAGTGCTCAAGAGAATCTATTAGGGTTAGTGAGTCCTGCAAAACCATTCATTCTAGACAAGAGATTGCTTACAAATAACTCCGTCTCTACCAGCCAGGGTCTGTTACCCACTAATTATTTTTGGATTAGGAAGGGCTAACATGACTTGGCCTTGGGAGGTCAGAATAATTTGAGTAGATAACTAGGTTGCTACGTTCCCTGGAGGAAAGAAGGATCTGTGAGATCAAGGCTTCAGCATTTTGATTGAAAGGAAACCATGCCCTTGTTTTTCTCTAATAAATGTGGATATAGGACTACCTTTATATGATTTTTCAAATGTCAGCTATTGCATCTTGTGGTTGAACCACTTGGAAGATACTGTTGCTGAAGCAGTGCCATCAGCCACAAAATTCTTAGTAGGTGACAAGGGGCAGGAGAGGAGGGAGGAAGACTAAAGATGAGTAGGTGATTGGGATCCTCCAGACAAGTGGTGACGAGGGCCCTGATTAAAGGCATGGAGTGGAGTGGTGAAGTCCAGCAAGCCTGGATTTGAATTTCTCTTTCCCAACCTTTCCCCCTCCTCTGAGCTTTGAGACCTTGGGCAAATTAAGTAAAAGTCTGTTGTTTTCGGATTTCTAAACTGAGGGAAAATAAACAACCCTGCAGCATCATTATGAAGATTAAGTGAGAAACTTTTAAGGATGAATTTATTTTAGCCAAGGATCTGGTACATGATAAAGACTCAACAAAGGCTAGCTCTAATTATTCTTACTGAAATAATGGCCATGAGTTAATGTGGTGAGTGAGGTGGAGAGGAATGTCTATAGAGTTGTTCTCAAGTCACTGGTACATGGAACAATTTGGAGTAATGAGAGAAACAAGAGTGGAAGTCAAGGCAAGGACCAGGAAGTGGCAATTGAAAAAGCAAGGTGTATATGAATAAAGAAACACTGGAACTTTGATTAGATCTCACGCGCATGCACACACACACACACACATGCACACGCACAGCCTCTGTTTTGATAATGACATCAGTCAAATGGAGTGTGAAAATATCTAAATGATGGCTCTCAGTGCCTCTTCTCTGGGTCATTATGAGATGGTCTCCAATAGCCAAGTGAAATTCTGGTCTTGTTTTTTCATTAGTCTGAGACACTTTTTTCTCTGTAAAGCCCCATTTATAATTCCCTCCTTTCTTCCTGCCTTCTCTTATAGATCACACATTGAACCATTATCATCTGATGATGACTCATGATGAAAAATTCCATTTCAGAGTGTCAGTGGTCACTGTGCTTAATTGAATGGGAATTCTAAATTGATTCTGAGGTGGGTTATCAGTGAAATGGTTTGCCTGAGAGGTCTCAGTACCCTACTCACTCAGGCACCACATACGGGCATAGGACATGGCCCTTCTTTTTCCTTTTGCTAAAGAGCCAGACAGACTTTGGATGGAATCCCAGCTCAACCACTTACTGAACAAGTAATTTTTTTGGCAATTTACTTAACCTCTTCGTTCGCCTTAGTTTTGTCTGCCATACTAGGGATTAGAGCATAAATATGTGCCTTATATTTGCAAAGTCTTCCCTGACATCCAAGGCCTGGGTTACATGTGTATCCACTGTATTCCCACAACAACCTAGACCTTCCTTGACATGGGCTTTTGCATGTTCACTTAGAACTGTCCATATATCTCTCACTGTTAGATGTTTGTGTTTTGTATCACTGTATCCCCGGCTATATCCTGAGTGCCCAGGATGTAGCAGCTGTTCAGTAAATACTGGCTGGATTGAATTGCATAGTGTATCCTTGAGAAATTGCTTTGCCCTGCCCCTTCCACGTGCCTATTAGTTATCTTCAATCTCAGGATGTTACCATGGAAAGATTCTTCCCCCACAGATTTTTTTATTAATATCAGTCCTTTGAGTCCATTGATCACTTCATTGTTCTCAAAGCCGTTTCAATGTCTGGGTCATCCCTCGGGGTATGCAGGTCAGGGCTTACGCAGCTGAAGAGGCAGAGAGTGAGGCTCAACAGACAGGTACTAGGTCTCCATCATCACAGGTAAGAAGTCAGGTGGGTTGAGAAGCTGTGGTCTAAGCCTGAGTTGGTGTGACTCCACAGCCTTGGACTCTATGCTCCCTCTCCTAATTCCTTAGGAGGGGTTTGCTCTTAGAAGTATCTCTATCACTTTTCCTGCCAGTACTCTTTGCCACTTCTGTATCAGTTGCCTGGAACAAGATGACATTCAATATGCGGTATAGGACAATGTGTTCAACCTAAGGAGGCAAGACAGCCTTTGATTCAGAGACCCACCTTTTTCTTTAGAGATAAACAGAAGCATTTTGGTCCGTTGTTTTGGAAGTTGGCTGCTGATGCACCAGAGTTAATAATGGAGGAAAACTGTTTCCTTTATACAGTTGGTTTCGGATTTTTATCCTCAGCCCCCCAAATTTATTCAGAAACTGACTTAATAGTTTTATTTCTCTACTCAAATGTTCCTGTGTGTGTTTCTGAGGTACCCTCCAGCCTTGGTTTGGTGATCTCAGAGGACTGGATAGCAATGCTCAGAGGGGATTGTCAGCCCAGGGAGAGGGGTTCTGTGTGGACAGGGGCCATCTGACCAGATTTCTTAGGCAGTTCCCAGTGTTCCGTATCCTGCTCTACAAACCAAAAAGCACATTGACATCTTGGTACATGCACTTTCCAGACTCATATGCAACTTGCTGTGTAAAATATGATACCTTATCATAAGAGGCGATGGTTTTCTTTTTACACACTACCTTGTTGCAAAGATAATGTGAGGGGGTTTATAGTGATAGCTATTCTATAAGACATATTAATTACATAACTAACATGAAAGCAAAGAAAGACATGTTGGATAAAAATCATGCCATAAGGTCTTGTTGTTTGGTGTGGGAGCTATAGTTTTGATTCTAAGCTTCCAGGTCATCAAAGGGAAAAGACAAACACAACCAGTTTTAAGGTTTATAGCATCTAGTCAAAACAAAGTTGGTCTGGGGAATCACCGAAGGTATGTGCTTCATAGAACGTGGGTACACATTTTTAAATTCAACAGGCAGTCTGAAGTTTTTATACTACTCTAGCTTAAAAATTGGGAACATATATCCTGAGATCTTTCTACATAGTAACTTTCTGGCAGGGGCAGGGGTGTATGTGTGGCAATAGCCATCAAAACTTGGCACTTCTGGGGCTTCCCTGTTGGTCCAGTGGGTGGAGAGTCTGCCTTGCAGTGCAAAGGGTGCCGGTTTGATTCCTGGCCTGGGAAGATCCCATGTGCCGCGGAGTGGCTGAACCTGTATGTCCAATTACCAGCCAGTGCTCTGGAGTGCGTGCGCCCAGGGCTGGTGCTCTGCAACGAGAGAAGCCACTGTGATGGGAAGCCCACACAGGCAAAGAATAAGGATGGATGAAAGTAAATAAGTAGAAAAACAATAAAGGAAGCCAAAATTTAAAAAACAAACAAACAAACAAAAACATTTTAAAAAAACCCAAAACTTGGCACTTCTATACAAAATGGAAATTAAACAGCCTAGAACTAAGCTTCTAGGAATTTTCTAGACCTCTTCAGTAGAGAAACACCCTGTTATTCAATTACAGAATATATATTATTTCTTATGTAACTGAAACAGAATAGTTAATTTTCCAGAAAAGCATCCTAAGACTCCTGGCCAGCCTGCACTTGAAATATAGATGTCTTTGCATCACTAATAGAACTTTGCTAATTCTAAAATTCTGAAGTTCACCACTGGAAGAAGAATGTTTGCACACTTTACAAATGATGTGCCTCAGTGGGGGTGAACGCTGACTCCTGAATTTCAGGTGGTGGCTCATTTGGATATTCATAAGGTCCCTCTATGCTAATTATGTCAGCACAGCCTCTTTATTGAATTATGGATTGTGGATTTAATCAAGGCCTGTGCTTTATTATTTAGCTGTACATGAAAGCAAAGAAAGACATGTTGGATAAAAATCATGCCATAAGGTCTTGTTGTTTGGTGTGGGAGCTATAGTTTTGATTCTAAGCTTCCAGGTCATCAAAGGGAAAAGACAAACACAACCAGTTTTAAGGTTTATAGCATCTAGTCAAAACAAAGTTGGTCTGGGGAATCACCGAAGGTATGTGCTTCATAGAACGTGGGTACACATTTTTAAATTCAACAGGCAGTCTGAAGTTTTTATACTACTCTAGCTTAAAAATTGGGAACATATATCCTGAGATCTTTCTACATAGTAACTTTCTGGCAGGGGCAGGGGTGTATGTGTGGCAATAGCCATCAAAACTTGGCACTTCTGGGGCTTCCCTGTTGGTCCAGTGGGTGGAGAGTCTGCCTTGCAGTGCAAAGGGTGCCGGTTTGATTCCTGGCCTGGGAAGATCCCATGTGCCGCGGAGTGGCTGAACCTGTATGTCCAATTACCAGCCAGTGCTCTGGAGTGCGTGCGCCCAGGGCTGGTGCTCTGCAACGAGAGAAGCCACTGTGATGGGAAGCCCACACAGGCAAAGAATAAGGATGGATGAAAGTAAATAAGTAGAAAAACAATAAAGGAAGCCAAAATTTAAAAAACAAACAAACAAACAAAAACATTTAAAAAAAACCCAAAACTTGGCACCTCTATACAAAATGGAAATTAAACAGCCTAGAACTAAGCTTCTAGGAATTTTCTAGACCTCTTCAGTAGAGAAACACCCTGTTATTCAATTACAGAATATATATTATTTCTTATGTAACTGAAACAGAATAGTTAATTTTCCAGAAAAGCATCCTAAGACTCCTGGCCAGCCTGCACTTGAAATATAGATGTCTTTGCATCACTAATAGAACTTTGCTAATTCTAAAATTCTGAAGTTCACCACTGGAAGAAGAATGTTTGCACACTTTACAAATGATGTGCCTCAGTGGGGGTGAACGCTGACTCCTGAATTTCAGGTGGTGGCTCATTTGGATATTCATAAGGTCCCTCTATGCTAATTATGTCAGCACAGCCTCTTTATTGAATTATGGATTGTGTATTTAATCAAGGCCTGTGCTTTATTATTAGCTGTATAACATTTCATTGTTTCAGTGGAAAATGGAACATGTAAAAGCTGATTCACATGAAGAGCTGTGGGCCCACTAATAAATAACGTTTTACAGAGAACTCTTTTATACCCCTATAATCTTTACCCGCCAGGGAAAAGAGACTATATAAGCACCCCTCACACCGGTGGATTGGGGAAGTATCCCTGTCAGTGGTGGCCAGCTGGATTCCACGTGTGGAGTTTCACTAGCTTGCTTCTCCTATTGTCATCCTGGACGCTGAGAGTCAGAGCAGTTTTGGAGAAATGCTAATACATATTAGAGACAGTTTGAGTTCTAATGCAGTCACTCAGTGGGGAGGTTCGACTTAGTCTGATGATGCTGACCACTTGGTTGCATCTTACACTCAAGTAGAACAGCTAAAAATACCATTGCCTGGAATGGCCCTGGGGATCCAGTGGTTAAGACAGAGCTTCCGATACAGGGAGCTTGGGTTCAGTCTGTGGTCAGGAAACTAAGATCCCACATGAAATGCAGCATGGCCGGAAAACACCATTGCATGGGCCCCACTTCTAAACACTTGTATTCACCTGGTCTGAGTGGCCCCAGGTGATACTGACGTGGAGTCAAGTATCACTGAGTAGCTAGTGCTCAGGAGGGCCAGCAGTTACCCTGCTGAGTGGCAGTGAGCTGTGAGCCCCAGTTCCACACTAGACTGCGTGAGGGTAGAAGTCCTCCGTGCTTTCTTCTTCTGGAATCTCACACTCAGGCATTTGTGGCTCAGGGTGCATGCATACTACATCCTTTCAGTCATGTACAACTCTGTGATTCCATGGAACCCCTGTGATCTCAGGCAAGAGTAACTGAAACAGAATAGTTAATTTTCCAGAAAAGCATCCTAAGACTCCTGGCCAGCCTGCACTTGAAATATAGATGTCTTTGCATCACTAATAGAACTTTGCTAATTCTAAAATTCTGAAGTTCACCACTGGAAGAAGAATGTTTGCACACTTTACAAATGATGTGCCTCAGTGGGGGTGAACGCTGACTCCTGAATTTCAGGTGGTGGCTCATTTGGATATTCATAAGGTCCCTCTATGCTAATTATGTCAGCACAGCCTCTTTATTGAATTATGGATTGTGTATTTAATCAAGGCCTGTGCTTTATTATTAGCTGTATAACATTTCATTGTTTCAGTGGAAAATGGAACATGTAAAAGCTGATTCACATGAAGAGCTGTGGGCCCACTAATAAATAACGTTTTACAGAGAACTCTTTTATACCCCTATAATCTTTACCCGCCAGGGAAAAGAGACTATATAAGCACCCTCACCGGTGGATTGGGGAAGTATCCCTGTCAGTGGTGGCCAGCTGGATTCCACGTGTGGAGTTTCACTAGCTTGCTTCTCCTATTGTCATCCTGGACGCTGAGAGTCAGAGCAGTTTTGGAGAAATGCTGATACATATTAGAGACAGTTTGAGTTCTAATGCAGTCACTCAGTGGGGAGGTTCGACTTAGTCTGATGATGCTGACCACTTGGTTGCATCTTACACTCAAGTAGAACAGCTAAAAATACCATTGCCTGGAATGGCCCTGGGGATCCAGTGGTTAAGACAGAGCTTCCGATACAGGGAGCTTGGGTTCAGTCTGTGGTCAGGAAACTAAGATCCCACATGAAATGCAGCATGGCCGGAAAACACCATTGCATGGGCCCCACTTCTAAACACTTGTATTCACCTGGTCTGAGTGGCCCCAGGTGATACTGACGTGGAGTCAAGTATCACTGAGTAGCTAGTGCTCAGGAGGGCCAGCAGTTACCCTGCTGAGTGGCAGTGAGCTGTGAGCCCCAGTTCCACACTAGACTGCGTGAGGGTAGAAGTCCTCCGTGCTTTCTTCTTCTGGAATCTCACACTCAGGCATTTGTGGCTCAGGGTGCATGCATACTACATCCTTTCAGTCATGTACAACTCTGTGATTCCATGGACAGGCTCCTCTGTCCATGGAATTCTCCAGGCAAGAGTACTAGAGAATGGTTTGTCATGCCCTCCTTCAGAGGATCCTCCCGAACCAGGAATCAAACCCTTGTCTCTGATGTCTCTCACCTTGCCAGGGTGGGGGAGTTCTTTACCGTTCGCACCACATGGGAAGAGCTCAGGGGAAATGGGTCTACTTGGAGCCCTTGAAGTCTCAGCTTCTGTTCTGGTGCTTCCTGTCTGGGAGCACCTGGGAAATCTACGTCACTCTGGAGGAGAATCAGAAACCTGGTTGAACTGTGACTTTGAATTGCTTCTGTGGGAAACAACCTCATAAGTTCAGTGCCCGAGTACCACCTCTAGCCGCTTGAATGTTAGTGAGTGTAAGGTGACTGACTCATGGTGAAGAGGGGGATGGTAATTTCTATTTCTCTAGGCTATTGTGAAGATTAAAGTAAGGTTATGTCATAAGGGTTCTTTAAATCAAAGCTATCTGTATCCATGAGCACAGGCCTCGTGGAATGCACCATCCAGGTGTGGTCTGGCAAGGCTGGTCCGGAGTGTAAACCACAAATGAGGGAGGTGAACTTGAAGCATATGTACACTGTCTGCATAAATTGAAGCATACGTACACTATCTGCGTAAATTGAAGCATACGTACACTATCTGCGTAAATTGAAGCATATGTACACTATCTGTGTAAATTGGGCCGCTAGTGGCAAGCTGCTTAAAGCACAGGAAGCTCAGCTCAGTGCTCTGTGATAGCCTAGAGGGGTGAAACGGGGGTGGAGTGGGAGGGAGGTCCAAGAGGGAGGTGTATCTATATCCCTGTGGTCGACTCACTTCATTGTACAGCAGAAACTGGCACAGTATTGTTAAGCACTTATATTCCAATGGGAAAAAAAGAAGTACGTTTCTGACGGTGGTAAGGCAGAATGGAAATAGTCTTGCCAGGCAGAGCCAACACGCCCAGCCTCAATTATTGGTGGTAACTTTGTATTTTTTATGGTGAAACCTGTAATTCCAAGGGTTTGCCAGCCTGAGGACTTGAGGCTTTGTCCTGTGGGAAGCCATGAATGGATTTGAAGCAAACGGAAGGAATAGGGTGAGGCAGCACAGTCAGGTGGCATTTTTTTTTTTTTTTAAAGATTTATTTATTTATTTATTGGAGAGGACGGGTTGGGGAGGGAGGGGAGCAGGCGGGCCACCTCTCTTGGTCTTTCGTTTCTCTATGTTCATCCGTCTTTGTTCTTTGGCTCCTGTGGGCCTCCCATCGCGGTGGCCTCCGTCATTGCAGAGTGCCGGCTCTGGGCGCATGCGCTCCAGAGCTCGGGCTCGGTAATTGGATACATCAGTCCAGCCGCTCCGCGGCACGTGGGATCTTCCCAGGCCAGGGCTCGAACCGGCATCCCTTGCACTGCAAGGCGGTGTCCTTACCCACTGGACCACCAGGGGAAGCCCGGCATTTTAAGATGAAGTCCTGGCGGGGAGGAAGAGAGTGAATGGGAGTACGAGACTGGAGGCAGTATAACCTCTAACATGGTGTTTTCTTTTCTCTCATCCAATGAGAAGAATCCTTTCTCTCCAGGCTTCCGCCTGAATCAGACCTTCATAATTGGCGCTTTCCTGAAACACCTGTGGCTCACAAAGGCCTTCACCCACATTCTCATTCTCGGATGGGAGGAGACGGCCTTCGCCAGCACCGTGCCCTCTGACAGCATAAGGAGGGAGGAGATGCCTGGATGTGGGGTAGCTGGAGTTCCGGCTCTTCTCCCACTCCTGTTTTGTAATTAACTCTTTCTAGAAAAATCTTGATTTAAAATAATAGTAACAATCATGGTAAGAAAAAGTGGAATGCAGCAGGGAGAACTGGCCCATTTTTAAGATAAATCCCCTTACATCATCAGTCTTGTCTAATGACGTCCTTTTAGACTTTGAGGCAACTGCCGCTCCTCCATGAAACCACCCCCATTCTCTTGTGCTTCTCCTCTCCACCTCCCGTCCTTTGGTTGACTGCCCATCTCCCCTGGAAATCATGAATCCTCTGAGGAGAGGGATTAGTGACTTATTTTTCTAAGTATTTTCCTCTGCAGTCAGATGCTTGGTACACAGAAGGTTTTCTCTCTCCCGGTAAACCGGTTTATGGCTCACAAGTTATTAGGAAACAACTGTAGTTGGATGAAATGGGCCTGGGACCTCCGCATCTGACGGCCTGGTGGGCGTCTCCATCAGAATGTGCCATAGACAAGAGGTAAACATGCCCAGAAAGAAGGATTTGAACTCTATCAGCCCCTTTCCGGTCGCCCCCTTCCTTCTCTGTGTCACGCCCCAGGTGATGGTAGCATTGTGCCCATACATTTTCTCCACCCATTATCCTGGGAATTGTTTACTCTTCCCTCTCTCAATACACTCAGTGTTGATTTCTCTGGCTTCATCTCCTGCATGTACTTCTCCATGTGTTCCTGCCTTTGCATCTCTGCAGCTTTGTGCCTAGGTTGAATGGCATTTCTCACAGTATCTATGCCTTAATGTCTGCACCTTGCAGCTGAAGTGACCTTTCTAACCCCCGGACACATTCCCCTCAGTTTTCTGTTTAAAATTCTCAGCAGCTCCCCATCATGCTGGCCTCCTTGTGACCAGCCCTCTACTGCCCTCTCCAGCCTCTTGTGTTTGTGCTATAGCATTTTGAGTGTTATCGCATCCGCCACACTGAACTCTCTGTAATGATAGAAATATTCTATGTGTGCTCGCCAGCATGGTAGCCATCAGCCACAGAGGCCTGTTGAGTACTTGAAATATGATTGGTGTGACAGAAGAATGGAAATTTTTATTGTATTGAGTTTTAATTAATTTAAATGTGAAAAACCACACAGTAGAGTCTCCGATCCACTTGCTATTGCAGGAAATGTGGGTTCAGTTCCTGGGTCAGAAAGATTCACTTGGAGAAGGAAGTGGTAATTTGCTCCAGTATACTTGCCTGGGAAACCCCATGGACAGAGGGGCCCAGCGGGGCCCTGGGGTCACAAAAGAGTCAGACATGGCCTAGTGACTAAACAACCCCCACCACCATATTGACAGCACCATTCTAGACTGTGAATATACTACAGTATCCTATACCTCTGTACCTTGGATCAAGGCTTGCTCTCTTTCCAGAATGCTCATCCCTGAATCATTTCCAAGAAAGCTCCTACTGGTCTGTAAGAATCAACCCCACTACTCTCCCCTCACTCCCCTTAAAATCTTTCCTGCACGTGAGACTAAATTTGGTGTTGCTTCTCCGCTGTCCTCACCTACACCATGAAACTCAGCACGCATTTTACATTATACCATCTCTCATTTCTGTCTTTTTCCTTCCATCTCCTCCTTTGAACAGTAGCTGCCTCTAATGTGTCACTTCAGTCATGTCCAACTCTGTGTGACCTCATGGACTTTAGCCCATCAGGCTCCTCTGTCCATGGGATTTTTCAGGCAGAGATACTGGAGTGAGTTGCCATTTCCTCCTGCAGGGGATCTTCCTGACTCAGGAATCAAACCCACGTCTCCTCTGTCTCCTGCAGTGGCAGGCATGTTCTTTGTTCACTAGTGCCACCTGGGAAGAAGCTGACTCCAGACTAGAGGTTGTAGCTCTCCGCCCTGGTATCCCAAGGCTATAGCATGGTACATGCTGACCCCAAGACAGAGAAGGGCCTTGTGACACAGGGTAAGTGGATAGGCAGTTCTGCATTCTGGCCCACTTTCTGCTACTTACCAGCTTTCAACTTAGGCCAAGTTCACCTCCCTAAGCCTTCATTTTTTCACTTATCAATGGAGCATTATGATTCCTTCATTGTTCAAGTGGTTGTGAGGATTACTGATAATGTACTTCAAGTCCCTGGGATCACCCCGTAATTGATAGCTACTTTTATTAGAGTCTCCGATCCACTTGCTATTGCAGGAAATGTGGGTTCAGTTCCTGGGTCAGAAAGACTCACTTGGAGAAGGAAGTGGTAATTTGCTCCAGTATACTTGCCTGGGAAACCCCATGGACAGAGGGGCCCAGCGGGCTACAGTCCCTGGGGTCACAAAAGAGTCAGACATGGCCTAGTGACTAAACAACCCCCACCACCATATTGACAGCACCATTCTAGACTGTGAATATACTACAGTATCCTATACCTCTGTACCTTGGATCAAGGCTTGCTCTCTTTCCAGAATGCTCATCCCTGAATCATTTCCAAGAAAGCTCCTACTGGTCTGTAAGAATCAACCCCACTACTCTCCCCTCACTCCCCTTAAAATCTTTCCTGAACGTGAGACTGAATTTGGTGTTGCTTCTCCGCTGTCCTCACCTCCACCATGAAACTCAGCACGCATTTTACATTATACCATCTCTCATTTCTGTCTTTTTCCTTCCATCTCCTCCTTTGAACAGTAGCTGCCTCTAATGTGTCACTTCAGTTATGTCCAACTCTGTGTGACCTCATGGACTTTAGCCCATCAGGCTCCTCTGTCCATGGGATTTTTCAGGCAGAGATACTGAAGTGAGTTGCCATTTCCTCCTGCAGGGGATCTTCCTGACTCAGGAATCAAACCCACGTCTCCTCTGTCTCCTGCAGTGGCAGGCATGTTCTTTGTTCACTAGTGCCACCTGGGAAGAAGCTGACTCCAGACTAGAGGCTGTAGCTCTCCGCCCTGGTATCCCAAGGCTATGGCATGGTACTTGCTGACCCCAAGACAGAGAAGGGCCTTGTGACATAGGGTAAGTGGATAGGCAGTTCTGCATTCTGGCCCACTTTCTGCTACTTACCAGCTTTTAACTTAGGCCAAGTTCACCTCCCTAAGCCTTCATTTTTTCACTTATCAATGGAGCATTATGATTCCTTCATTGTTCAAGTGGTTGTGAGGATTACTGATAATGTACTTCAAGTCCCTGGGACACGTGCACCCTCAGTAATTGATAGCTACTTTTATTAGATGTTCCGTAAATGTTTGAGCCTTTCCCTTTACAATTCCTCAGGTACTTGAGAGTTAATTGGTGTGTTAAGCAGTTGATTAGGATTCACTTTATGACAGTCCTAATAAGGCAGTTATGACTATCACATTCAATGGTTGAAGTCGTACTCCATAGGTGGAAAGTGACTTCGCTGCGATGCAAGCCCAAGTTTGTGTGAATGCAAAGCCCACACTAGCTTTCCTCAATACCGTTCTCACATGGATTTGTACTTAATTCCAGGTAGCGATGTACATATTCAATTAAAGCAGGTCACAGGGGAGATTGTTTTAACACAGCTGACAGAATCCCCTGAGCAAGTGGATTCGGGAGACTGGGGTTGTATTCCTTGTACAGAGTTTCCATTCCCTGCTTGCTGTTTTTAGGTGAAGAGATAAGGAAACCTTTAATCCATTCTCTCAATTAGGTTGTGTAATAGATTGTCATGAGCATTTTCAAGTAAGTGTTCGATGGTAGTGTTGTGAAGTACATTGATCAACTGCATTCCCAGAAGTCTCGTTGATTATAAGTCTGTGAAACAGAAAGGCTGCTACTGGCTGATCCTTAGAGGACTCAGACCTCGGGGTTTGAAGGAGCTTCAAGTCAGGCCCTCCCTTGCTTTAACTGTACAGTATGCGTTGCTTTTGAAGAAACTCAGCTGGAGCCTGGATGCTGGCCCATTTATTGACACCACTGGGTTCCTTCCTCTACAGTTGATTTTGTTTTCTGAACATCACCTCTCTTCTCTGCCTCTTTTATGGAGTATCTACAATATAAAGGCACTGAGGTTTATGGCCACTGGGTTAACCTGCTCTGGAGCGACACCTCTCTCTGTAGCATTAGAAAACTTCCTGATAGGCAGTTCTGCATTCTGGCCCACTTTCTGCTACTTACCAGCTTTCAACTTAGGCCAAGTTCACCTCCCTAAGCCTTCATTTTTTCACTTATCAATGGAGCATTATGATTCCTTCATTGTTCAAGTGGTTATGAGGATTACTGATAATGTACTTCAAGTCCCTGGGACACGTGCACCCTCAGTAATTGATAGCTACTTTTATTAGATGTTCCGTAAATGTTTGAGCCTTTCCCTTTACAATTCCTCAGGTACTTGAGAGTTAATTGGTGTGTTAAGCAGTTGATTAGGATTCACTTTATGACAGTCCTAATAAGGCAGTTATGACTATCACATCCAATGGTTGAAGTCATACTCCATAGGTGGAAAGTGACTTCGCTGCGATGCAAGCCCAAGTTTGTGTGAATGCAAAGCCCACACTAGCTTTCCTCAATACCGTTCTCACATGGATTTGTACTTAATTCCAGGTAGCGATGTACATATTCAATTAAAGCAGGTCACAGGGGAGATCGTTTTAACACAGCCGACAGAATCCCCTGAGCAAGTGGATTCAGGAGACTGGGGTTGTATTCCTTGTACAGAGTTTCCATTCCCTGCTTGCTGTTTTTAGGTGAAGAGATAAGGAAACCTTTAATCCATTCTCTCAATTAGGTTGTGTAATAGATTGTCATGAGCATTTTCAAGTAAGTGTTCGATGGTAGTGTTGTGAAGTACATTGATCAACTGCATTCCCAGAACTCTCGTTGATTATAAGTCTGTGTGAAACAGAAAGGCTGCTACTGGCTGATCCTTAGAGGACTCAGACCTCGGGGTTTGAAGGAGCTTCAAGTCAGGCCCTCCCTTGCTTTAACTGTACAGTATGCATTGCTTTTGAAGAAACTCAGCTGGAGCCTGGATGCTCGCCCATTTATTGACACCACTGGGTTCCTTCCTCTACAGTTGATTTTGTTTTCTGAACATCACCTCTCTTCTCTGCCTCTTTTATGGAGTATCTACAATATAAAGGCACTGAGGTTTATGGCCACTGGGTTAACCTGCTCTGGAGCGACACCTGTCACTGAGATCAAGTTTTGACATTGACATCTGAGTGGACTGCACCCAGATAAATGGCCCACAGGTAATGTTAGCGAGCACCTATGGTAAGAAGCATCCACCATACCTAAGAACTTATATAGAGTACTTCATTTAATCCCCACCACAATTCTATGTGTTAGATGCTGACTATCCCCATTTGATAACTGGAGAAACATACACATAAAGATTGCATATCTTGCTCAAGTTCACACAATCAGTTAGGGTTAGAGCTAGGATTTGAACCCCAAGAGTCCAATTTCAAAGTCTTTGGTCACACCCACAGTGCTGAATAGCCTTTCCATCATCCTACAGATGATTATAATATGAGGTCAGAGGTCAGATGGGATGAGTGGTACGGCTGTTCCCCAAATAGTCTGTATCACAGGATCACCCATATATTAATGGCTTATTAGTGAAGACCACTGCAGTGGATCAGCCTAGGCTTGCTGGGACTGAATCCCTAAGAGAGGGCCCAGAAAATGATATGCTTTCAAAAAACATCTCCAAATTATTTATATGGACAACTAGCTTTGGGCATCACTACCATGAGAAAAGAATACATCAAGTGCAATGAAGAAGTGAAACAAAGACAATACTCAAGAGGTGAACATTGGTTAGAAGAGGAAAAATTGCTTTAGTCAGGAGTCCAGAAACCTGGGAAGAAGGCAGACTTATGTCCCACAACCAACTCCATAGATTCTACTTGTCCAAAAAGAAAGGATCATTAATCGATGGTAGTGTTGTGAAGTACATTGATCAACTGCATTCCCAGAAGTCTCGTTGATTATAAGTCTGTGAAACAGAAAGGCTGCTACTGGCTGATCCTTAGAGGACTCAGACCTCGGGGTTTGAAGGAGCTTCAAGTCAGGCCCTCCCTTGCTTTAACTGTACAGTATGCATTGCTTTTGAAGAAACTCAGCTGGAGCCTGGATGCTCGCCCATTTATTGACACCACTGGGTTCCTTCCTCTACAGTTGATTTTGTTTTCTGAACATCACCTCTCTTCTCTGCCTCTTTTATGGAGTATCTACAATATAAAGGCACTGAGGTTTATGGCCACTGGGTTAACCTGCTCTGGAGCGACACCTGTCACTAAGATCAAGTTTTGACATTGACATCTGAGTCGACTGCACCCAGATAAATGGCCCACAGGTGATGTTAGCGAGCACCTATGGTAAGAAGCATCTACCATACCTAAGAACTTATACAGAGTACTTCATTTAATCCCCACCACAATTCTATGTGTTAGATGCTGACTATCCCCATTTGATAACTGGAGAAACATACACATAAAGATTGCATATCTTGCTCAAGTTCACACAATCAGTTAGGGTTAGAGCTAGGATTTGAACCCCGAGAGTCCAATTTCAAAGTCTTTGGTCACACCCACAGTGCTGAATTGCCTTTCCATCATCCTACAGATGATTATAATATGAGGTCAGAGGTCAGATGGGATGAGTGGTACGGCTGTTCCCCAAATAGTCTGTTTCACAGGATCACCCATATATTAATGGCGTATTAGTGAAGACCACTGCAGTGGATCAGCCTAGGCTTGCTGGGACTGAATCCCTAAGAGAGGGCCCAGAAAATGATATGCCTTTCAAAAAACATCTCCAAATTATTTATATGGACAACTAGCTTTGGGCATCACTACCATGAGAAAAGAATACATCAAGTGCAATGAAGGAGTGAAACAAAGACAATACTCAAGAGGTGAACATTGGTTAGAAGAGGAAAAATTGCTTTAGTCAGGAGTCCAGAAACCTGGGAAGAAGGCAGACTTATGTCCCACAACCAACTCCATAGATTCTACTTGTCCATGAAAGGTTTTAAAAGGAAAAGGGGGAAATGATCTTAGTTAATCAGAGGTAGGGGATCCAGTTTTTCCTCATTGTCCATTGTGTGCAGATTTGCTGACTCATTGTGATCTTTCTTTGGATGCTATCCTATTGGTGCATCTGGCTTACAGTGTTACTGAAGGAGAAGCTGCGGAAGGGATCCAGTCATCCCTTGATTACTTATTCTTCATTCTTACCTGTTTAATCTGAGAAAAGATGCAGCAAATTATGCACAAGGCATTGTGTGATCAGAGACTTGCAAAGGCAATTCGATCAGTGATGCTTGGGGCATGTGCTCCTGGGGTGAGATTAAATATTGCCTAGTTACCTCACATCTGTAGTTAAGGTTTTAAAATTTGAGGGGAACAAAAATGGACAAACAGGAAAGGGGCAGAAGAGCTAGTTTCCTCTGCAGAATTGTGAGGTGAGGAGAAAGCAGGTGTTAAGGAGAGTTGGCATTTGAACTGGGTATTAAAAGATGAACAGTCATTAACTTGGTTACCTCTGTGGGAATAAACGTGCACTGTGCCTGAAAGATTATAGGCTCTCAGGAGAGAGAAACATGGGGTTAAAGAGACAGAGACACCCCTTTACTTGCACTGCAGTGTAAGTATATGTAGGGAGCTTGGTGACAGGATTACCCAGGACCAAAGTTAGAGTCAACTGTCTTGTCCTATAGGGCATGATTTCAGAGCCTTCACAAAACTGCTTCCAAAAATCCTTGCTCATCTGTTCACACACCTTGAAATCTCTCCCAGTATTGCCTTTTGGTTTACCTCTGCTTGCAGCTGGAAAATAAAAAGTCCTGGATGGCTGACACATTAAAACATTGACTATTAATAATCGCACAACTGTTTTAATCTTTAGGGTGTTATACCCCTAGGGACATAGCAGGACTTCACCAGAGGGTACAAGTGAACATTGGTATTCTGCAAAGTAAAGTTTGGGTTGAAATGAACTGTGAAAATAATAGTGACAAGGTCTTGACTAGGGGAGAGGAAGGTGGAGCTCAGAGGAATGAGGACCAGACAGGGATCCCTTGGTCCCTTGTGCTGTGCTCTGTTACTTAAGCCTGGCTGATCATTTCCATAGTCTGTAAACCAAGTTGTTCTTAGAATCTATAGAAGAACCAAGGGAAGATATAGAGCTTGGCCAGAGGATTAACACTTCAGCCAGGGTGTGAAGAGTGTGCTAAGGAAGGGGTTCTTGCGAGGCTGCCGTTTTTTTTCATTTTTATTTCCCTTTTCCCTCCCTCAACTAGAACAAAAAGAGAACAGAAAGACTAACTTGAAAACACCAGAAATGGTTTGTGAAAATCGGCCTGGTGCTGTCATCCTCTGGTTGACAGACTAATATCCTAGGGTCGGTGTTCACCATCTGTCCTTATGCTTTTCTTGTTTAACTAGCACTTTTCCTTATTATGTAAAAAAAACCCAAGCCATTGAGGGGGGGAAAAAAAGCAAGCCTTTAGAAAGTACTACAAACTTGCAGGAAACCTCCACTTCCTACTGCCTCTCCCTCAACACACACACCCACCACACACACAGACACTCCAGGAACAAATTCAACTGAATAGCTAATCACTGTCTCAAGCGCACAAAAATGTTTCAAGTATGTATTTTCTAAAGAGGATTTCACTGTTTTCCCCGGCTTTTAAAGCAGGTAGGATTGAGGATTAGAGGTGATTTATTTGGATGATTTCAATAATAAAACTCAAGGGGAAATTGGTTCAGAGTGAATACAACCACTTTTCATAAAATGCAGCTTAAGGCCCGAGAATGAGCCTGAAATGGAGACTAGGCCTGCTATTTGAATCAGGGACAAATACACACTTTGCATCTGACATAAATTCTCCTAGACTCCCATTAGGACTGTGGCAAGCAGGCAGGGAAATTGACATCTCACCTGTTGTGCCCCCTCCCGGAGCTCTGCTTGGAGAAGCCATTAAATGACTGCAGGTACAAAGGTGGGATGTAGCCCTTGGGAATTCTTCCTGTCCCTGAGATGTTTAGCAGATTACTGCATTAGGCCCTGATCCATCATCCACCCAGGCTGCTTCTGCACTAGAATCTCCTTTAAATAAAAGCAGCAGGGGTCTCCAAGCTCCACAGCCTGGAAGAGCAGCCCCACTTCATTTATCAGGGTGCTGAAGCCTCACTTCTGATCCACCCGAAACTCCCAGGTGCCCTCATGCTCCACAGGGAAGTCTGAGTATGGAATTTCAGCATTGCTAAATGAGGTTGAAATCTGATGGCACTCTTCTCCTCAAATAAAAAATTCATTCCTTCTCCATTAAAAGTAACCTGAGTTTATTGCTTTCAGTTTAACAAAACCTTTAAAATGTGTTACAGTATTTTGTATCTCATTTTCAGCCACCCTTTAGCCTCTAGGAGGTAGAGAGGAAATCAGGGAAGCACCCCTTTTATTTCACCTCAAAAATGCTACCAACTTTGTTAGGTGTCTCTGTCACTGGATGTCTTTAGTTTTTTTTCAATTTCGTATTATGTAACATGATAAAGACACAAAAAATACAGCAACATGAATAAGACATAAGTGGACAGCCTAATGAATAATTATAAAATGAATGCCAATAAAATGCATATCCACATCAAGGCATGATAACCTAACCAGCATCCTTAGAATTGTCTCAGGTCCCTTCTTAATCACAGACCCTCTTTCCCTCTAACAGAAACATTCCCGTTTTTTATGACACTTCCTTGCTTTTCATCGTAGTTGACCCATAAATTACTCAACCCATAGTTTCATTTTGCAGGTTTTGAATTTCATATAAATGTGAGCACACATTGTGTATTCTGTCGGGTTCATGTTGTTTACACTACTCTATAATGCCTCCACATTGCTGCAAGTAATAAAATAATTCTTTGTTCATCTGTTTTTATTGACACATAGTATTCCATTGTGTGAATATTCCACAAATTTAACCATCTTAGAACCATTGTTGAAAGCATGTACTCTGGTTTTACGTCAGCTTACATTCAGATGGAATGGGACTTTGAGGCCACAGGGTGTGTGTGTTTAAATAGAGAGTTTATATTTAAATATCGAAGGACACACCTCTATAATATTGGTTAATGCTGAAACTAGAATGCCAATCATCCAAGGGGAGCTGAGATTAGTCCTACTATCCTAACATTCCTCCTCTTGTTCGAGCCTCACAGCCACTCCAGTGAAGTAGATACGACCACATTGTAAATGGGGAAACTGTTCTTAAGAAAGGGTGAGTCTCTTGCCCCAGATCGCATAGCAACAATGTGACAGAGTCTGCATTTGAATACAGGTCCATCTGTGTTGTGCTTAAATGTTCCACTGTAATTAATATTCTGGATAAGGAGGAAAAATTCAAGGAAGAAAATCGAGCCTGTTCAGAATATCAGCCTGGAAACCAGCTTTGCTGAAAAGGAGACTTTCCTGAGGTGGTCATTCTGCTAGGTTTTGCACTGGTCCGGTATTTGAAACTCTCTGAATTGTCCAATACCATTTACAAGAATTCTATTAGCAGAGAGCAAGCCCTGTCTGGAATTTGCAAGGAACATGGCAGTCTTTCTGAGAAATTCATCAGGATGGGCCGTTGTGGTGCTCTGTTGAGGCCCTTCTATTTCAGCGCACATGTGCCATGCAAATAGTTAAATTTTCCTCCTGTTCACCACAGAGCTAGATGTAAAGGCTTTATTTGTAATTTGGATGTAATTTTTTGTGGTGATATAAATACGACTCTATTTGAAGTGGGTTGAATTAGAAAACTCATGAATAAATACTTTGACATAATCAGAATTATATAGCAAGGAATTGACCTACTTTGCAGGAAGACTCCCCCAGAGTTCCTTAGCTAATCGTACATGAACCCAACAGAGAAATCTTCCTGCTAATAGCACTTAGCAGAGAAGATTGGAATCTGCAGTTGGTCAGGTAATCCAAAAAAAGTCATTTAAACTGGGAAATCATTTTTAAAATGACCCATGCTTTCTTTTACATTTTATTTCAACCAAAGATGTGTAATAAATGTACATCAATTAACTGACCTTTTGATGTCAGTATAAGGACTTTTCTTGGGATACAGGTTTGCTAATTGGGGTGTTGTGTATTTTTCTAATAAAATCCATGTCTTGAATGATTACCAGTTTAGGTTTCTTTTCAATGGCCTGAGGATTTAAAAACACTTCCGAAGTAACCAGAGTGGAGAAGCCTTCTGGGCCTGTGTACTTTTTTTCACCTAGTTCTTTTCTAACACTTTTTTTTTCGCAACTTGCCCATTTTGATTGTTTCCAGCTGTTGAACTTCAAAGAAATAACACCTCCTTTTCTTTTTTGTATTCATGTTTCACTGACATAGGTAACACGTAATGACTATATACTTACCATGACAAGTATAAGTCTCATAAACAGGTATAGGTAAGATTCTTGGTAAACATCGGACTTAACAGAACCAAACAGAAATCAGGTTGTCTACAGTGTTCATAATGAAGGCAGCATCAGATGGTGGAAAGGGTCAAATACATCACATTGGTTAACTTAAGAGATGTTTTTCCCTCTACCTCTCTTACAAAATTATTCTGCAGGTATGGCATAAAGTAAGGTATATAGATAGATGAGTGTAAACAGTGATGAGTACCTGGTAGGCTCTCAGAAAACCATACTTAAAAATTTTTCCTGTTTTTCCCATGCCTACCAATTTAGTCCCTGTATTTTCATTGAATGGTAATCATCAGTTTTAATCTTTTTGTACTAGCCCATGAGCTTGCTGAGGATACTGGGCATGCCAGAGTTGTTTGCTTTCTCTCCATTACATTGCTGAGTATCTAGTAGGCCTCCTGAAAATGTGTTTTAACATTTGCAGTTGGATAAGGATTGGGCTCACTCTTAGTGGGAAAGACAGGAGAATTACAGCCAGAAGGCCTGTGTCTGCAGTGAAGAGAGCCAAGAGCAAATGCTAGGGGTCCATGTGTAGACAGGTGAGGGGCTAAGTATGGAAATGCCATCACAGATGCAAAGTCCCTAAGGCCAGATGTTTTCACATTCCCTTCTGGGAAGCTCCTTTTGTTTCAGCCCTGCTGCCAGCCAAGATGAGTTTATTAAAGTTCTTATGCCACAAGACAAGAGGATGCTTGCAAAAGGAACCAAGCATGATTCTAATCTTAGAAACTTCTTAAGGAAAGTGACCATATCCTCCTTATTTTTAGGTCCAAGTCTCTAAAAACACGAATTGGAAATTCCTTGAGCTTCCAGACTTTCAAGTCAAGCAATCAGAAGCCTCACAGCCTCCTGCGTGGACTGAACTTTCTCTGATTCTTCCTTCCTGGGTTAAAATATGCTCTCCGTTTGTCAGCAGTTCTGTTACTAAGAATCCAACCCTGTTTACTGAAGCCATGTCAAAACAGTAAAATGTTTCTTGGACCCCATTCCAAGCAACAAACAAATGAAATGGCCGTTAGGAAGTGTGGCAAGGAAGACCCTTTCTGCTTTAGTTTGCTTTCATTTGAGAAAGCTCTCTTGAGCAAGCCACAGAACATACTCTCGTCTCTCACCTGCTTTTCACTCTGGCAATTAGTCTCTCCCTCCACCTGGAGGCTGTTTCTGGCTTTAATAACCCGTGATTTGGAATCTGCAGTTTCAGGGATAAGTGGCTGCAGGCAAGGGCCAGGTTCCTCTGATCACTCTGCCTGTAACATACAGCTCTGTTTTTCTGACATCATTGGTTATTAGAAAGGACCACTACTTGGGACAGTCGTGCTGTGGCAGCAGGCAGACCAATGGTCAGAGGTTATATAGCAAAAGAGCACATATGGGTCATGTTCAGGTTCACAGTTCAGCTTCAAGCTTCCTACCAGACTGGCTTTTACATCACCTTACTGAGCCTGCACCTTTTTATCAGTAGACAGGGAAGCGTAATATCTTCTTTACCATGAGATTGTTTTGAAGTGAAATGAACTCACATGGCTAAAGCGCCTGTGTTATGAACTGAGTTGTGTTCTCACCATTCCTCGGTTTTCCTGTGTGTTGAAGTCCTAACTCCTGGCACCTCAGAATGGGACCTTCCGTGAAAACAGAGTTGTTGCAGATGTAGTTAATTAGCGTGATACCGTTAGGACGGGTCCTAGTTCAATAGGGCTGCTGTCCTCACGCAAAGGGGCAGTTAGTACATAGAGACCTTTACACAGAGAGAATGCTGCGTGAAGACGATGGCCAGGATTTGGAGTGGTGCTTCTGTCCGCCAAGCAATGCCAGAGACTGGCAGTATAAGCTGGGCAAGAGCCCCGGAAGCTCCCTGCCTACCCTCAGAGGGCAAAGGCCTGCTGACACCTTGGTCTTGGATTTCCAGCCTCCAGAACCGTAAGACTATTTGTTTCTGTTGTTTAAAGCTCAGTTTGTGGTATTTTGTTCCAGCAGCCCTAAGACACTAAGGCATATTGGTCAGTCGGTTTTAGTTCCTGACCTTTCTTCCTTGTATCCCTCCTCCTCCGGTTTCTATTGTTTAGTCGCTCAGTCCTGTCAGATTCCTTGCAGCCTCATGGACTGTAGTCTACCGGGCTCTCTTGTCCATGGGATTCCCCAGGCAAGAATATGGGAGTGGGTTGCCGCTTCCTTCGCTGGGGCATCTTCCCAAACCAGAGGTCGAACTCAGGTCTCTTGCATTGCAGGGGGCTTCTTGACCCCTGTGTCACCTAGGAAGCCTCCTTTTTTTTCCTGTAGCCTCCTTTAAATTTTCTACTTGAGTGTGCTGCAAGGCCCTCTTTGGGGACACACACCCCAGTGTCTCGCACACACCATGTCTGCTCCTCCTGAGAGCACAGAGACGCCATCTTTTCTCTGATATGTAATACATCTTTTTAATCCTCTGGCGAGTGTGTGCAGTCGTCTTTGGCACACACATTCAGCTGCAGGATTTTGAACAGTAAGAACAGACTCACGACGCCAGCCTAAGAAAAAGGAGCAGCAGATAGAAACACATTTGTCCTAGAAACATTTGTAGGGCATCTCAGAGAGCTGGGGAAAGAGGGATTCTTTCCTTCTAGGCCTCCTGTGTCTCCACTGCCAGGAAGAGATATTCACAGGTGTGGTGGGGGTGGGGTGGGGTGGAAGGACCAAGGAGAAGGGCTTCCCCCAAACCCTCCTGGGTGATTTGCATTGAACAGGGTGAGCACAGATCACCTCACTTGGCCATTCATAGTAATTGAGCAATTTTGAAATGTAAAAGGGAGTTCCTTCTGGGTTCATAGTCAAAGCCATACCCCTGTGCTTCACTGGACATTTCCTTTAAATTGTCCTTATTTGGTACAGCTTTGCTTTCAAGTTGATGCTGCATGGAAAACACCTCCACCGGGCTAGATGATAGCATCCTTGTTTCTGGGCAAGAGCCCGGAAGCCCCCTGCCTACCCTCAGAGGGCAAAGGCCTGCTGACACCTTGGTCTTGGATTTCCAGCCTCCAGAACCGTAAGACTATTTGTTTCTGTTGTTTAAAGCTCAGTTTGTGGTATTTTGTTCCAGCAGCCCTAAGACACTAAGGCATATTGGTCAGTCGATTTTAGTTCCTGACCTTTCTTCCTTGTATCCCTCCTCCTCCGGTTTCTATTGTTTAGTCGCTCAGTCCTGTCAGATTCCTTGCAGCCTCATGGACTGTAGTCTGCCGGGCTCTCTTGTCCATGGGATTCCCCAGGCAAGAATATGGGAGTGGGTTGCCGCTTCCTTCGCTGGGGCATCTTCCCAAACCAGAGGTCGAACTCAGGTCTCTTGCATTGCAGGGGGCTTCTTGACCCCTGTGTCACCTAGGAAGTCTCCTTTTTTTTCCTGTGGCCTCCTTTAAATTTTCTACTTGAGTGTGCTGCAAGGCCCTCTTTGGGGACACGCACCCCAGTGTCTCGCACACACCATGTCTGCTCCTCCTGAGAGCACAGAGACGCCATCTTTTCTCTGATATGTAATACATCTTTTTAATCCTCTGGCGAGTGTGTGCAGTCGTCTTTGGCACACACATTCAGCTGCAGGATTTTGAACAGTAAGAACAGACTCACGACGCCAGCCTAAGAAAAAGGAGCAGCAGATAGAAACACATTTGTCCTAGAAACATTTGTAGGGCATCTCAGAGAGCTGGGGAAAGAGGGATTCTTTCCTTCTAGGCCTCCTGTGTCTCCACTGCCAGGAAGAGATATTCACAGGTGTGGTGGGGGTGGGGTGGGGTGGAAGGACCAAGGAGAAGGGCTTCCCCCAAACCCTCCTGGGTGATTTGCATTGAACAGGGTGAGCACAGATCACCTCACTTGGCCATTCATAGTAATTGAGCAATTTTGAAATGTAAAAGGGAGTTCCTTCTGGGTTCATAGTCAAAGCCATACCCCTGTGCTTCACTGGACATTTCCTTTAAATTGTCCTTATTTGGTACAGCTTTGCTTTCAAGTTGATGCTGCATGGAAAACACCTCCACCGGGCTAGATGATAGCATCCTTGTTTCTACTCTCGGCAGCTTTATCAGAAAGAAATTCAGACTGTGGGAACCAGCAGCCCTGATCCCATGACTCAGAGGAGAGTTTCCCAGCCACGCGCAAAACAGCTTCTCTTTTCTCCCGAGCCATATTGAACCCCTTTGCCTTGATCTGAGAACCTAGGATTTTAGCTCCTTCAAGTGTTCAGGTGGCACTGAGGGAGCCTGCGCTCCTGCAGAGCCAGCCGCCTGCAGGCTGCAAAATTCCAGCAGAGAGAGGATTTTTGAAGTATCAAAAGCTCCACACCAGTGGGTGATTTCCATGCAGAGACCGAGAGCAAGAGTAGCCAACCCATGACCCCTCCAAAACTCACATCGATCCCAGCCCTTTGAGGAACAGAGCCATCTCTTTTGTTTTCCCAGACATTGCAGGAATATAAAGAACTGAAGTGTGCATAGGTTTGGGAGAGAAGAGAGTCGATGGGGCCATCTCAGAGGGCACTGGAGCTGGCCTCAGAGATGTGCCTGCCAGTCCTGCACTTGCCAAGTTACTCAGTGGGAAAACTGTTCGAACCTCCAGTAGCTGCTAGCATCACAGTATCTTTATTTGTAAAAGAGATTCATAATAAGTACCTGGCAGGTCTGTTGCCAGGATTTTGTGCTACCTTGTCTATGTATGCACCAGACACTTTTGTGTCTATATGTCAACCTGTTTTCTTGTTCCCATCTATCATCTGTCACATTTATTGAACGATTACTATATGTCAAGCACTTTGCTAAGTATACTATATTCATCAATTACATACCTAAAGGAGGTGGGGTGTTGTTAATGGTTAAAAATCACACTGTGCTGTGCTTAGTTGCTCAGTTGTGTCTGACGCTGTGATCCCTTGGACTGTAGCCCGCCAGGCTCCTCTGCCCATGGGAATTCTCCAGGCAAGAATACTGGAGTGGGTCACCATGTCCTCCTCCAGGGGAATGTCCAAATTCAGGGATCAAACCCAGGTCTCCTGCATTGCAGGCAGATTCTTTACTGTCTGAGCCACCAAGAAAACCCTGAAATCACAGTACTTGAGTTCAAATGAATTCCAGCTGTCCGTGTGACCTTGGCCAAGCCCTTTTACCTCTGTAAGCCTTGGTTTGGGCTTCCCAGGTGGCGCTCATGGTAAAGAACCTGCCTGAAAATTCAGAGACATAGGTTTGATTCCTGGGTCTGGAAGATCCCCTGGGGGGGGCGGGGACATAGGCACCCACTCCAATATTCTTGCAAGAAGAATGCCATGGACAGAGGACCCTGGTGGTGTACAGTCCATAGGGTCACAAAAAGTCAGATATGACTGAAGTGACTCAGCATGCACACACACAAGTCTTGGGTTCCTCAGTCTGTGTAATGGGGAGAGTATCAGTGTCTTTATGAAGGATTTTTGTGAGAAATCAATGAGACAGTGATTGCAAAATATGTGTATCAAGCCTGGAACATAGTGAGGGCTCAATAAATATTAATAAAAAGAACTCTGAAGAGTGTGTCTGTAACTTCTGAAGAGATACTCATACCTATAAGGATGTCAGGTGACTCCATCTGTATCTAGATTTTAGCTGTGTTAGAAAATGTTTTGTAAATCAATTGAGTTCTTTGATTTACTGAGTGTATCTGTGGATGCCCATTTCAGTTTGTTTATCTGTATTTCTGTTGTTCACAAGAAACTTTTCTGTAAGAACTACAGAGAAAGGGACATTTGGAAATGTCTGAGATTGAGGGACAGAGATCAAGGGAAAGACAATATTTTGGAAGCAACTCAATTCATCACATAAGAGAAAACCAGGAGACAAAATTCTCAGTGTTTTGGACTGGTGGGTAGAGGTGGGAACAGAGTGGTGTTCCCATCTATCATCTGTCACATTTATTGAACGATTACTATATGTCAAGCACTTTGCTAAGTATACTATATTCATCAATTACATACCTAAAGGAGGTGGGGTGTTGTTAATGGTTAAAAATCACACTGTGCTGTGCTTAGTTGCTCAGTTGTGTCTGACGCTGTGATCCCTTGGACTGTAGCCCGCCAGGCTCCTCTGCCCATGGGAATTCTCCAGGCAAGAATACTGGAGTGGGTCACCATGTCCTCTTCCAGGGGAATGTCCAAATTCAGGGATCAAACCCAGGTCTCCTGCATTGCAGGCAGATTCTTTACTGTCTGAGCCACCAAGAAAACCCTGAAATCACAGTACTTGAGTTCAAATGAATTCCAGCTGTCCGTGTGACCTTGGCCAAGCCCTTTTACCTCTGTAAGCCTTGGTTTGGGCTTCCCAGGTGGCGCTCATGGTAAAGAACCTGCCTGAAAATTCAGAGACATAGGTTTGATTCCTGGGTCTGGAAGATCCCCTGGGGGAGGAGGGGACATAGGCACCCACTCCAATATTCTTGCAAGAAGAATGCCATGGACAGAGGACCCTGGTGGTGTACAGTCCATAGGGTCACAAAAAGTCAGATATGACTGAAGTGACTCAGCATGCACACACACAAGTCTTGGGTTCCTCAGTCTGTGTAATGGGGAGAGTATCAGTGTCTTTATGAAGGATTTTTGTGAGAAATCAATGAGACAGTGATTGCAAAATATGTGTATCAAGCCTGGAACATAGTGAGGGCTCAATAAATATTAATAAAAAGAACTCTGAAGAGTGTGTCTGTAACTTCTGAAGAGATACTCATACCTATAAGGATGTCAGGTGACTCCATCTGTATCTAGATTTTAGCTGTGTTAGAAAATGTTTTGTAAATCAATTGAGTTCTTTGATTTACTGAGTGTATCTGTGGATGCCCATTTCAGTTTGTTTATCTGTATTTCTGTTGTTCACAAGAAACTTTTCTGTAAGAACTACAGAGAAAGGGACATTTGGAAATGTCTGAGATTGAGGGACAGAGATCAAGGGAAAGACAATATTTTGGAAGCAACTCAATTCATCACATAAGAGAAAACCAGGAGACAAAATTCTCAGTGTTTTGGACTGGTGGGTAGAGGTGGGAACAGAGTGGTGACTGGCAGGCGGGGTAAGAGAGACTCTTGCTTGTGACGGAGAATTCTTAGGTGTGCAAGCATGGAGGACGTATTTGGGGACTTGACTTTCCATGGGCTTTACTTGACTGAAGCCAAGATTTTTCTTCATATTATTATCATTTTTTTTTTCTTGGCTGTTCTTGGTTTTCACTGCTTATGCAGGCTCTTCTCTAGTTGCAGGGAGTAGGGGCCACTCTCTAGTTGAGGTGAACAGGCTTCTTGTTGTGGTGACTTCTCTTGTGGAACTCGGGCTCTAGGGCACATGGCTTCAGTAGTTGCAGCACATGGGCTCCATAGTTGTGGCTCCGAGGCTCTAGAGCACAGGCTCCACAGTTGTGGCTCATGGGCCTAGTTGTTCCGCAGCATGTGGAATCCTCCTGGATCAGGGATCGAACCCATGTCTCCCACATTGGCAGGCAAACTCTTCACCACCCAACTACCAGGGAAACCCCAAGCCAAGATCTTATGTTGGGGAAAATGGGAGAGAGGAAGAAGAAATGAGGTTTTTTTTCTAAATGAAAAGACTGTGGTCCTTACAAGGGCAGGGAAATATATCCATAAGACTCACCTCTAGCTCCCCAGAGTTTTACAATTAAGTGTACAGTAAATATTTTTTTTTTTAAAGATTTATTTATTTTGGGCGTGGGTCAGATTGGGGAGGGAGGGGAGTGGGCGGGCCACTTCTATTGGTCTTTCATTTGTCTATTTTCATCCATCTTTGTTCTTTGGCTCCTGTGGGCCTCCCATCGCGGTGGCGTCTGTCGTTGCAGAGCGCTGGCTCTGGGTGCACGCGCGCCAGAGCTCTGGCTCGGTAATTGGACACATCAGTCCAGCCGCTCCGTGGCACGTGGGATCTTCCCAGGCCAGGGATCGAACCGGCGCCCCTTGCACTGCAAGGCGGTGTCCTTACCCACTGGACCACCAGGGGAAGCCCCTACAGTAAATATTTAATGAAATACTGAATCAATGGATGAGAAATTTCTGTTTCATTTAGTTTGAAAGTAGAACCACTGAAGACTTGTGAATAATGAAATAGCATTTATAAGAATAAACTGTGTGAGGAGCATCTTGTAATTCTCTGCCAAATGGACTGGAGTGGGGAGAAACTATTAATAAGTTCCTTGGTGGCTCAGTTGGTAAAGAAACCACCTGCAATTCAAGAGATCCCTTGGGTTCGATCTCAAGTTCAGGAAGGTTCCCTGGAGGAGGAAATGGCAACCCACTCCAGTATTCTTGCCTGATAGACCTGATGGACAGAGGAGCCTGGTGGGCTATAGTCCATTGGGACACAGAGTCAGACATGACTAGCAACTAAGCACACACAAACCAGTATACCATGTAACTATCTGGAGAATATTGAGGACCTGAGTAAATGTGGTGACATTGAGGACATTTTGGAAGTATTTACAGTTCTTAGAATCTGTGTGAAAACCATGGTAAGGTAAAGGGGAAGTAAAAATCTCTCCAAGGTGTTTGCCTGGATAAAGGGTAGACTACTTGTGACAGTTGTTTGGCACATGTTACCTGTATTGCATTGGTCACCATCCCAGACAATGAAAAGATTCAATGATGAGTGAGAATCACAAGTGGTAGGTACATCACATCTGTGAGTAAGTGCACAGTGTGCTGGGTGCTTTTGCTGATACTGCCATAAACCAGCAGTTAGGTTGTGGTGACTGCACTTAAACTTGGCCTGGGGAGGCTTCATGGGGACAGTCGAGGAGGGCAGCAATGGTATTGAACATTGAGATGGAAGAGCTGGTCTGAGTGGAGTAGAAATGAGGCATCTTAGTTTTATACATACTGAATTTTGCTTATTGTAAAAAATTCAGATGGCTACCTTTAAAAGGCTGTCAAATGGTGGGCATGGAGCTCAGGAGAGGCATTCGAGCTAAGTATGTTGACTAGGATGCCATCTAGGAGAAAGTGAGATTGGCAAGTGCAAAATGAAGCTCGTGGATGCAGGGTTAAAGAACATCTCTGTTAGGAATTGGAAAGAGGGGATGCAACAGTCAGGAAAGGAGTCATACAAGATATCCTAGTCACAGAAGCATAAAAGGTGTGATGCCTTCAAGAAACGGGAGACAGTGAGATGTCCAGTTGGATGGAGGGTCCAGGGAGAGTGAGCGTGGAAGGAGGACTGTTGCATTGGTAATTCTTTGATGAGTTCACCTTCATGAAAACGCATCTCTTGTCTTCACCTCCATAGTGGTCCGTTGCTGTGTCATTTCTAGTGACTCTGGAACCAGATAGGTCGGTTCATAGATTGTCAAGATCCTGGTTGCCTTCGAGATGTATCACTTTTCATTTGAGTCTTAGCCTAAAATAAGGAGTAGAAGACTGAATTTCTGCCCCAATTCCCCTTATTTCACACAGACTTAGACACTTTCTCCATAATGCAGACCACGTTATAATAATGTTGCTGAGAAAAGGCACCCTGAACACCCACAGAAAAGAGCTGGCCTTCACAACCCGCCACAATCTGAGCACAGGTGATAGATCCTGGTGGAAAGAGAGTGAGCTTTGGAGTCAGTTGGGCACCGCTGAATGCAGCTGGCCATCTTTCTTGGGCAACTCATACATCTCTCTGACACTCAGTATATCTCCTGTACATTGGCATCATTTGCATTGTGCCTGGTACAATTCCTGGCTCAGGAGAGAGGCCCAATAATGTGAAGCTGTTACTACTGTGCAGAATAAAAGACTCCTTTGCAGCTTTTTTGATCTTGCTTTTGCCTTTAACCACAGCAGAGAATGGTTCTCCATCTCCCACCCCATGTAAATCATCCATCATTTGAGACCTGGCTTCAGTCCCACCTCTTCCTGAAAACTTTCTCCAAGGACCTTCCTTCAAAGTCCTGTGTCCCTCCTCCAAAACCCTAGGACCCTGATCAGTAGAATATATATACTAGTTATTCCTGGGCTGACCTGGACCGTGACCGCAATTGTTCTTAACTTGTTTTTCTACCGTGATTTCTTGTTTCAGTTTGCAGAGTGTATGTTTACTTCCCTGACTTGACTGTAAATTCCCTGAAGGTAGAGAGAGGGCTTATAATTTATTGCACCTATAATGTGTAACTCTTCTTTTCCTCCTTGTCTTTCCATTCTTGGATGACATGGCCTAGCAGGGAAAATATGTTATTTTCAATCAAAAATGCCTAGGCTTGAAATAACTAGCAGCTAAATGAAGATTATGTGACGTGGAAGAAATTGCCTACCCACTTGGAACACAGCTTTCTTCATTTCTAAAATTGAAAAAAATAATAATACCTCCCTCATAATGTCACAGGTGGCCTAAACATTGCATAACTGGTCCTCAGTTATGATGTTTTTCACTGCTTCCCTGGGTCTTACTAAGATATGCAATAATGAATGTATCTATTTTCTCAGGATTCCTTAAAAGATTTGCTCTAGAAACTTGTGCATTCATAGTCTCCCACTGAAATGCCGCCTCTTCCACTCAGCCAGTTGTCTTAGCCATCAGAATGGGGGATTCTTCCTTGCCCCTCTCTTTGCACATTGGCAGCAACTTCATTTAACAAAACACCACCTTTGATGAAACTGTTTCTTCCATTAGACTGGGGTCTTCTTCTAGGGAGTAATTCCATTTACTAATCCTCTCAGGGGGATAGCTTAGGTAGAGTGGAAAAAATATATACAGATGTGGAAACAACAGAGTTGGAGTGAATCACATATCCTTGTTGGCTATGTGAACTCTAGGCAGTTCTTGACCTCAAAAACCTGTATATAGGAAGATCATAGCACCCCCTTAGGGCTGTTGTATGAGCTAGATGAAAAGTAATGTATGTGAAAATGCTTATCTCTATACTTGGAGCACAATAGGTGTTTTTAATACATGGCAGCTCCAGCCCCAGACATGGTATCAGTTACATAAAAGATGCTCACAAGAGGTTAGCTGAATTAAACTAAAAGGGATTTAATACTTATTTCTATTTTCCATTGATCTGTTATATCCTATTGTTGCTGATTATCAACATTTGTGACATTTTCTCCCTGGCACTTTACTGCAGGGGTTTAGGAAGCATTGGGATTGTGCTTACAGCCCTGTGTTGAACTTTTTGGATGGGTGGTGCTTTGTTGAAATTAGAGAGGTTGGGTAGGCATTGTTCTTAACTTGTTTTTCTAGTTTTGCAGAGTGTATGTTTACTTCCTGACTTGACTGTAAATTCCCTGAAGGTAGAGAGAGGCTTATAATTTATTGCACCTATAATGTGTAACGCTTCTTTTCCTCCTTGTCTTTCCATTCTTGGATGACATGGCCTAGCAGGGAAAATATGTTATTTTCAATCAAAAATGCCTAGGCTTGAAATAACTAGCAGCTAAATGAAGATTATGTGACGTGGAAGAAATTGCCTACCCACTTGGAACACAGCTTTCTTCATTTCTAAAATTGAAAAAAATAATAATACCTCCCTCATAATGTCACAGGTGGCCTAAACATTGCATAACTGGTCCTCAGTTATGATGTTTTTCACTGCTTCCCTGGGTCTTACTAAGATATGCAATAATGAATGTATCTATTTTCTCAGGATTCCTTAAAAGATTTGCTCTAGAAACTTGTGCATTCATAGTCTCCCACTGAAATGCCGCCTCTTCCACTCAGCCAGTTGTCTTAGCCATCAGAATGGGGGATTCTTCCTTGCCCCTCTCTTTGCACATTGGCAGCAACTTCATTTAACAAAACACCACCTTTGATGAAACTGTTTCTTCCATTAGACTGGGGTCTTCTTCTAGGGAGTAATTCCATTTACTAATCCTCTCAGGGGGATAGCTTAGGTAGAGTGGAAAAAATATATACAGATGTGGAAACAACAGAGCTGGAGTGAATCACATATCCTTGTTGGCTATGTGAACTCTAGGCAGTTCTTGACCTCAAAAACCTGTATATAGGAAGATCATAGCACCCCCTTAGGGCTGTTGTATGAGCTAGATGAAAAGTAATGTATGTGAAAATGCTTATCTCTATACTTGGAGCACAATAGGTGTTTTTAATACATGGCAGCTCCAGCCCCAGACATGGTATCAGTTACATAAAAGATGCTCACAAGAGGTTAGCTGAATTAAACTAAAAGGGATTTAATACTTATTTCTATTTTCCATTGATCTGTTATATCCTATTGTTGCTGATTATCAACATTTGTGACATTTTCTCCCTGGCACTTTACTGCAGGGGTTTAGGAAGCATTGGGATTGTGCTTACAGCCCTGTGTTGAACTTTTTGGATGGGTGGTGCTTTGTTGAAATTAGAGAGGTTGTGTAGGCATTCATGCTTTAGATACCCAATCAAAAAGACTTGTCTGTTTTTCCTTGTTAACAGAAAGTAGTCAAAAAGAAGTTGCTTAGGAGCTAATTAGCTCTTATACATGAAATTAACTGAAAGGTAAAGTTACTCTTCAGGGAGATAAACTATAAAGTTAAACAGTTTGAGATCTGAGATCTTGGTGATGACAGCTGGGGAAAGATTATCAAAATTTAAGTTCCTTCTCTTTTTATGGCTCTATTAGTAGGTACAAAGGTAGAGACAAAGATCAAATACAAAACAGATTCTCTGAGCAATGCCCCGGGTAGTACCATCTACATCCCTTCCCTTTGGCAAGTATTTAATGACTGTCTCCTGACCACACAGAAGTGGACCAGGGGCTAGATGTACATAAATTCATGTCTGTAATTAATAAAAACTGTCTAGTGGCAAGTAATGCAAGTCAACTTGAATGGACTTAAATATAACAAAGGGACACATCATTCGTACTGAGAGTTATCCCCCAGACTTGAGGAAGAGCATATGTGAGGTGAGCCTCTGGAAAGATGAGATAGGAATTGGAGATCACTAAGGGAACTCTGGGGCTTCCCACAGGTGGCTCAGGGATAAGGAATCTGCCTGCCAATACAGGAGACTCAGGACGCTTGGATTTGACTCCTGGGTCAGGAGGATCCCATGGAGAAGGAAATGGCATTCCTTGCTCCATTACCCTTGCTTGGAAAATCTCATGGACACTGGAGCCTGATGGGTTACAGCCCACGGAGTTGCAAAAGTGCTGGACACAACTTAGCGACTGAGCAGGAGCAAAAGCAAGGAGACTTTGCTTTCTAATCTTTCTCTCTCTCTCTTTATCCTTTTCTTGTCTTTTTTTCCTTATTTAACAATATTTTTTCTCTGTGGTCACTTCTTTCAGAGCATCTTTTCTCTTGTTTTTTTATAGGATTGCCTTTCTGTTATCCCAGGCTAGTGGCAGGAAAAGTTGGCCACCCAGAATTCTATAATCTAGCCACAAGGAAAGTTGTTGCTGATTATCAATGCAAAAGGGGTTTAGAAAGCATTGGGATTGTGCTTACAGCCCTGTGTTGAA
Source organism: Tragulus kanchil (assembly GCA_022376925.1). NCBI lineage: Eukaryota > Metazoa > Chordata > Mammalia > Artiodactyla > Tragulidae > Tragulus > Tragulus kanchil. The sequence goes on from JAIOJX010000032.1 coordinate 100,214,524, forward strand.
CTTTTTGGATGGGTGGTGCTTTGTTGAAATTAGAGAGGTTGTGTAGGCATTCATGCTTTAGATACCCAATCAAAAAGACTTGTCTGTTTTTCCTTGTTAACAGAAAGTAGTCAAAAAGAAGTTGCTTAGGAGCTAATTAGCTCTTATACATGAAATTAACTGAAAGGTAAAGTTACTCTTCAGGGAGATAAACTATAAAGTTAAACAGTTTGAGATCTGAGATCTTGGTGATGACAGCTGGGGAAAGATTATCAAAATTTAAGTTCCTTCTCTTTTTATGGCTCTATTAGTAGGTACAAAGGTAGAGACAAAGATCAAATACAAAACAGATTCTCTGAGCAATGCCCCGGGTAGTACCATCTACATCCCTTCCCTTTGGCAAGTATTTAATGACTGTCTCCTGACCACACAGAAGTGGACCAGGGGCTAGATGTACATAAATTCATGTCTGTAATTAATAAAACTGTCTAGTGGCAAGTAATGCAAGTCAACTTGAATGGACTTAAATATAACAAAGGGACACATCATTCGTACTGAGAGTTATCCCCCAGACTTGAGGAAGAGCATATGTGAGGTGAGCCTCTGGAAAGATGAGATAGGAATTGGAGATCACTAAGGGAACTCTGGGGCTTCCCACAGGTGGCTCAGGGATAAGGAATCTGCCTGCCAATACAGGAGACTCAGGACGCTTGGATTTGACTCCTGGGTCAGGAGGATCCCATGGAGAAGGAAATGGCATTCCTTGCTCCATTACCCTTGCTTGGAAAATCTCATGGACACTGGAGCCTGATGGGTTACAGCCCACGGAGTTGCAAAAGTGCTGGACACAACTTAGCGACTGAGCAGGAGCAAAAGCAAGGAGACTTTGCTTTCTAATCTTTCTCTCTCTCTCTTTATCCTTTTCTTGTCTTTTTTTCCTTATTTAACAATATTTTTTCTCTGTGGTCACTTCTTTCAGAGCATCTTTTCTCTTGTTTTTTTATAGGATTGCCTTTCTGTTATCCCAGGCTAGTGGCAGGAAAAGTTGGCCACCCAGAATTCTATAATCTAGCCACAAGGAAAGATTGACTCCTCTCTCTGCTTCAATTCTCAATTCCCAAGACTGGGGCTCTGATCAACACAGCTTGGACCAGGTGTCACCATGTGGTTCAATCAACAGGGGCCAGAGGGTCAGGTCATGTTGTATAAACAAGGTCACCGTGGTGACACTGCTGCATGGGAGGGGGCAGTCAGCCCAGGGTTCAATCACTAAGATTGGACAGATACCTTAAAAGTTGTCTCGTCTTGATGAATGAGGCCAAGTCCCAACTCTCACACAGACAATGAAATAGAAGCAAAAAAAAAAAAAAAAAAGAAACATGGTTTTTTCAGATGATGATGTCTTGCTTAGAAGAGACCATGGTTTTCCAGTGTTGATGTAGTTCAGTCTGAACTCGGGTTACATTTACACTGGAGGGAAAAGAATTCATATTGATGAAGCACCTCTGTGCCTGATGGACCACTCTCCCTCATCCTGGCTTCATTCCCAAATGTCCAGGTAGGTCTTATCTATCCCATACTATACATAAGGAACTTCTCATGACATACTGGGGCCTGGGGCCCTCGTGGAGAAACGGGCATTGGGAGGTTGCCTCTGTCTGCTCCTGAGTCCCCCACACAGTGCACACAGCTGGAATCTGCACAATCTTAAAGGGAACCTGAAGTCACCTGGTTCCCTTGCCCTTGTCTCTATTGCTGATTAGGATGACTGAGTCTCAGGAAGGGAGCCTGAGCCACATTCAGGAGTCATTCTACACTCCTCCCTTTTTGTGTCTCTCCCACAGAAGTCTATGCATGCGCCCTGTCTGCCTTCCTGCAGTCTCTGTTTTGATGCAGCTCATTTCTGTTAATCCATGTTCCTCATCTCTTCTCTCACCTGGATCACTACCATACCTCCCACTTTGACTTCACCCCCTTTTACCCAAGAGCAGTCGGAGAGATGGAGAAGTGGTTACAGATGTGCTCATGTCCTTGCATAATGCCCCTCCCACCACCAATGCCATGACTTTTATGGGGCTGAGAACCAAATCCACACTCCTTACCTGACCTTCTAAAGCAACACATGTTATCCCAGGCTAGTGGCAGGAAAAGTTGGCCACCCAGAATTCTATAATCTAGCCACAAGGAAAGATTGACTCCTCTCTCTGCTTCAATTCTCAATTCCCAAGACTGGGGCTCTGATCAACACAGCTTGGACCAGGTGTCACCATGTGGTTCAATCAACAGGGGCCAGAGGGTCAGGTCATGTTGTATAAACAAGGTCACCGTGGTGACACTGCTGCATGGGAGGGGGCAGTCAGCCCAGGGTTCAATCACTAAGATTGGACAGATACCTTAAAAGTTGTCTCGTCTTGATGAATGAGGCCAAGTCCCAACTCTCACACAGACAATGAAATAGAAGCAAAAAAAAAAAAAAAAAAGAAACATGGTTTTTTCAGATGATGATGTCTTGCTTAGAAGAGACCATGGTTTTCCAGTGTTGATGTAGTTCAGTCTGAACTCGGGTTACATTTACACTGGAGGGAAAAGAATTCATATTGATGAAGCACCTCTGTGCCTGATGGACCACTCTCCCTCATCCTGGCTTCATTCCCAAATGTCCAGGTAGGTCTTATCTATCCCATACTATACATAAGGAACTTCTCATGACATACTGGGGCCTGGGGCCCTCGTGGAGAAACGGGCATTGGGAGGTTGCCTCTGTCTGCTCCTGAGTCCCCCACACAGTGCACACAGCTGGAATCTGCACAATCTTAAAGGGAACCTGAAGTCACCTGGTTCCCTTGCCCTTGTCTCTATTGCTGATTAGGATGACTGAGTCTCAGGAAGGGAGCCTGAGCCACATTCAGGAGTCATTCTACACTCCTCCCTTTTTGTGTCTCTCCCACAGAAGTCTATGCATGCGCCCTGTCTGCCTTCCTGCAGTCTCTGTTTTGATGCAGCTCATTTCTGTTAATCCATGTTCCTCATCTCTTCTCTCACCTGGATCACTACCATACCTCCCACTTTGACTTCACCCCCTTTTACCCAAGAGCAGTCGGAGAGATGGAGAAGTGGTTACAGATGTGCTCATGTCCTTGCATAATGCCCCTCCCACCACCAATGCCATGACTTTTATGGGGCTGAGAACCAAATCCACACTCCTTACCTGACCTTCTAAAGCAACACATGAAGGAGGCCCTGCCTCCCTCTTCCCTGCAGCTTCTGCCCCTCCCCCTTGGTTCTGCTCCCATCACATAGTCTTTCTGTTTTGTAAACAGGCCAAACACATTCGCTCCTGGCATGACTGCCCTTTTCTGGTTGTTCACATCTCCTTTCAAATGTCATTTCTCCAGAAACGCCTTCCTGCACCAGCCTGTCGAAATTAATTGTTCCCCACCATGCCTCAGTCACTCTTCATTTCATCAAACGGTTTTATCATCTTCATAACACTTCTCACTCACTGGAATGATCTCATTCATTATTTATTTATTGGCTTATTCTCATTCTTTCCCCTTCAGATCAGAAGCTCTAGGAGAGCAGGGACTTTGCTCTCTCTTGTCCATGACGGTTCCCTGGAACCCAGGCCAGTGTTGTGTGGTGGGCATTCAACACATACTGGTGGCATGAATGAATGAATATTAGGCTTCCTGTGTGAGAAATCCAGGGCTGGGCCTGTGCCCTTGCCTTCATGGCTGGCAATGTCGGGGGCACTTAGTCACTGTCTATTCCAACGCATTCCACTTAAACCCTCCATCACGGAGATTTATCTCTGAGTTTAATCAAATGTAATTTATATTGCAGCCTCCTCAGTAAATAATTGATTTGCCCTCTCTGTTGTCTTCATCACAAATACTTCTTTGTACTCTAAAGAAATCATTTAATCAGTCGATAGCATACACAGCCCTCTTGTTCAGAAGGCAGATGGAAGATAAAGTGTCAGTCTCGCTCCCACCAGAATCTTCCAGGACTAAAAGAATCTCCCTTAAAAAATAGTCTGCAGGCAAGTTGGCAGCAGAGAGAACCCATTCACCCTTTTATTTGCCTAATGGAGGTGATCTCGTGAAAGTTGTAACTGCTGCAGAAGAAATTTCTTGGCCGATTGCAGGCTGCATATGAAAATAGAAACCCTTGTTCATTTGTGGTTTAATTAACTGGTGTCTCGGTCCAGAAACAGGCTTTCAAATGTCAGGTGTTCACACACTTGGGGTGACAGCGTAAAGCTCCGCGTTTGACTCTTCTGTTCTGCCCTGTGACCTCAGTTCACTGCCTGAATCCAGCCCCACTGCTTCTCTCCCTGCTCTCAGTCATATCAGGCTTTTCATGGGAAGCCATGCAGAGCTTACAAGGGTTCACGTGTGATCCACATTGTAGGCTTTCTTCCTTCATCCTCATTGTTTCTCCCACTGAAAACCACTGTAAGAGGTAGCATTTGTGTTTTCACTCTCTCGTCTGTTTTGGCCCACACTTCTCTAGAGTGGAAGAAGGGCAGGGGGGAATAATGGAGCGTCATCTCTGATACATGTAGGAAGACTGCACGCAGGCGTTCTCACAGGGAACATCCATCTTCCTACTGTCTTCAGCAAGTATTCTCAGTATTGTCCCTCTTTGCACTGTTTTAATTGGAAAGATCTTAACTGTGCAGTGATAGGAGGTTGGTTAGATAAATTATGCTACATCTACAGGATGGGAATGTTAGGCAGCCACTAAGAGTCATCAATATGGAAGAAAAGATGTACTGCCCTGCCAGCTGACAGGAGCAAGCTACAGATATCCAATATGAAGACATGTTTGAGAGATGTACATTTGTGTGTGTACACTTAAGAAAACGTTTGGAGGGGTATATCTTCAGATGAAACCATAACTATCCCTGGAAGGAATTCTGGATAATTTGCCCTTTTTTTGCTCCCTTACTTTTTCAAAATTTTACAATTTGAGCATGTTTTTCCTTAAAGTTGAAAAGTAACAGGGTTTTTGTTGTTGTTGTTAAGAATAGAAATAGAGGGCTTCCCTGGTGGTCCAGTGGATAAGGACGCTGCCTTGCAGTGCAGGGGGCGCCGCTGCGATCCCTGGCCTGGGAAGATCCCATGTGCCGCAGAGTGGCTGGACTGATGTATCCAATTACCGAGCTGGAGCTCTGGAGCACATGCGCCCAGAGCCGGTGCTCTGCAGTAGCAGAAAGTTGTAACTGCTGCAGAAAAATTCGCACACTCTGAAAATAGAAACCCTTGTTCATTTGTGGTTTAATTAACTGGTGTCTCGGTCCAGAAACAGGCTTTCAAATGTCAGGTGTTCACACACTTGGGGTGACAGCGTAAAGCTCCGCGTTTGACTCTTCTGTTCTGCCCTGTGACCTCAGTTCACTGCCTGAATCCAGCCCCACTGCTTCTCTCCCTGCTCTCAGTCATATCAGGCTTTTCATGGGAAGCCATGCAGAGCTTACAAGGGTTCACGTGTGATCCACATTGTAGGCTTTCTTCCTTCATCCTCATTGTTTCTCCCACTGAAAACCACTGTAAGAGGTAGCATTTGTGTTTTCACTCTCTCGTCTGTTTTGGCCCACACTTCTCTAGAGTGGAAGAAGGGCAGGGGGGAATAATGGAGCGTCATCTCTGATACATGTAGGAAGACTGCATGCAGGCGTTCTCACAGGGAACATCCATCTTCCTACTGTCTTCAGCAAGTATTCTCAGTATTGTCCCTCTTTGCACTGTTTTAATTGGAAAGATCTTAACTGTGCAGTGATAGGAGGTTGGTTAGATAAATTATGCTACATCTACAGGATGGGAATGTTAGGCAGCCACTAAGAGTCATCAATATGGAAGAAAAGATGTACTGCCCTGCCAGCTGACAGGAGCAAGCTACAGATATCCAATATGAAGACATGTTTGAGTGATGTACATTTGTGTGTGTACACTTAAGAAAACGTTTGGAAGGGTATATCTTCAGATGAAACCATAACTATCCCTGGAAGGAATTCTGGATAATTTGCCCTTTTTTTGCTCCCTTACATTTTCAAAATTTTACAATTTGAGCATGTTTTTCCTTAAAGTTGAAAAGTAACAGGGTTTTTGTTGTTGTTGTTAAGAATGGAAATAGAGGGCTTCCCTGGTGGTCCAGTGGATAAGGACACCGCCTTGCAGTGCAGGGGGTGCTGCTTTGATCCCTGGCCTGGGAAGATCCCACGTGCCGTGGAGTGGCTGGACTGATGTATCCAATTACCGAGCTGGAGCTCTGGAGCACATGTGCCCAGAGCCGGTGCTCTGCAATAGCAGAGGCCACTGCGATGGGAGGCCCACACAGGCCAAAGAGCGAAGATGGATGAAAATGAATAAATGAAAGACCAATAGAAGCGGCAAAAAAAAGAAAATGGAACTAGAAAAAGTTTCAGTATCTGTTGTTTTTCATTGGAAAACAAGATCATCTTCACTGTCATCTCCCAGGGCTTTATCAATGCCCAGTGTCTGCTTTCAAGTGCATTTGCTAAAGGGAGACACGTTGTGAACTTTAGAAAAACAAACCCCACTGAACTTTGCAGTTCTGTGGTGGCAGGGATGCCCTGGGGTGGGTGATCACCCAACTCACTTGTACAGACACAGCTGCCCATGACAGCTTTGCCAGGGACCTTGGAGTTGCATTTGGTGAGAGAGTGTTAGGTCTCCATTTGTCTTCTTGATTAGGCTTAGCCTTAGGGAACATCAAACCTAGTTACATTTTTGGGGTGCACAGTGCCGCTCCGCACACCAACCCCCACCTCGAGCTCTCTTCCTATCCCTCTTGGAGTTTACAGGCACTTGCTGGCTTTCATCTCCACTTCAAGACTGCCTCTGTATCATCTATCAGAACCCTATCCCTCTGATGCACTGATTTCCCAGGAAACCAGTGGTGGAGATGCAGATGTGCTCTTGGAAGCCTATCTGGGAAGTACCTTCAGGGTCCATGCTGATGAGAAGTGTGGATGGCAGGACTGGACAGAGGAAGGAGTTGTTTCTGGTGCAGCTGGAGCAGAGGCCTCAGTTGATCCTGCCGTCCATTCCACTGGGTGCTCTTGAGCTGCCTTCAACATTGTCCCTAGTTGAGGCCTTCCTACTCAACCCCATCTAATCAGCCACTTTCTGATTGGATGCAAGCTTTACTGGGGCTGGGGAGTGGGGTGAGGGGACCTTGACCTTGGGTGAGGGGATTCTTTGGTGGAGGGCAGTTCCCTGAGAGCAGCTCAGCCAAGGGTCTTCCCAGGTCCACACGTCACCTGTGGGAGGAGTCTTCAGACTGGACGCTGGATCTGGGAGACACATCACATGCAGCCTGCAGTTCACAGGAAAGGGAGTGAAAATAAGGACAAATATGATACCAGGCAGGAGCTGCACTGCTGTGTTGACTGTTCACACATGTCATTGCGTGCAGTTCTTACAGCAGCCCTGCAGGAGGAAGATGGTCAGTGTCATCTGGGGAGAGATGGGCATGACTTGCTCCAGGCCAGAAGGCTTCGAATGACAAGGAGCTAGGGACGCAGGTCCCTCCTGGACCCTTTTCTTTCTCTTTCATCATCCCACCACTGCCCACCTTTATGTGTGTCCTCCTGTCCTGCCTTCCACCCTGCATCACTGTAGCCCTTTCTTTTGCAAATAACAGAATCAAAAATTAATTCCATGAGTATGGGTTCAAACCTGCCCTTCTCTTGCCTTCTGCAGTCATATCTCTTATCCAGGCTTTAGTTTCAGATGTGTGTGCTCAGTCTCTCAGTCTTGTCCTACTCTTCCTTAAGACTTCTGCTCTGTTTTCTTTTCTTCTTTGGCCTTTGTGGGATTTTCTTAGTATTTTATTGGGGTAACTTTGGTTTTGTAACATTATATAATTTTCATGTTGTCTTATAGTTCTATTTCTATATACTCTACAGCACACACAATACCAAGACTTTCCATCCATCATCCCTTCCTCCAGCCCCTTCTCTTCTGGGAACCATTACTCTGTTCTCTCTATCTACCTGTTTGCCTTAAAACTTCTTTGGATTAATTCCATTCATTTTCAGCACTATGCCTTTTTTTGAGCTTTGTTGTCTTGGGCCAGTCTTTACCTCTTAGAGCCTCTATTTTCTCACCTGTAAGAGATAATAATGCACATCATGATAGGCTGTTGTGAGGCATAAGAAGACAGTAAAGGGAAGCATACAGATTGTTCAGAGCCCGTTCTATGCCTTGTGCTGTAGCATTAGTGTGAGATACAGTATTGCATACCTAGTGCATTCCCTTACACGTAGTGGCAGCACATCCTGGCTTTACCCTCTCTGCCCATTAGACACTGGGAAAAAGACAAAAGCTCAGCTGTCTAAAGACCTGAGAAGTGAATGGTGTGTGGCATTCTCAGACTCTTGGTAGGCAAGTGAGAACAAAGACGCTGCCGATTACAAACCAGACTGGTTAGTCCTCAAAAGGCTCAGGTTATCAGAATCTACCAAGCTCCTAGACCTTCATAGAGGACTTCAGAAGGACTCAACAATGGAGTATTAATAGGTGTCTTCACAATCTTAAACAAGAAATTTTCTCTTTTCTTTTTTTCTCATTTCACTGTCGCTTCCTCTTACATAGGGTTATGACTGACATTATACCTGACTTCTGCTTGAAAAACATTGCTAGGGTTTGCCATGCCACACTAGCCGAATTAACAGCACCTGAGACTTTGGGCGTCATGATGGAAACTTAAACTTGACTTTCCAACGTTATAAAACTCTATGTCAGTGTGATTCGGAGAGGGTATTGAAAGCTCTTGATAAGGAAAGTAAGAGCAGGTTGCCTTACTGCGTATATTTCTTTATCCATCAAGTATTTACTGAGTACCCTCTCAATGCCAGGACTGTCCTAGTGGTTTTGGACGCAAACTGAGCTAACTCTCAGATGAGTCGGGATTCCTGGGTCCAGATTCTTCCTGCCACCACATGCCCTCCAGGAGTCACCACAGGGGGTACAAGGTATACCCCACATACTTAACATGATGGTGTCTTCAATTGCCCTTCACAGAAGTTTGAAAATAGGGTTTGAAAGGACACTTCCAGGAAATTGTTGGTCTAAGGATCTGTTGGAGTGGCAGGCTGTAGCCAGGGATTGTTTCCTTCTGTCGTTAGGCTTATTAACGATGTCATACAGTGTTTATAGTAGATTTGTTAAATTACATAGTCCTTGGCAGAAAAAAAAGAAAAAAAACCTAAGTAGACTTTTGTCTGAAAAATGAAAGAAGGATCAACTGTCTAAGCTTAAGAATTGACTCACATATGTAGTCACAAAAGGATCCTGTCTTGTTCTTCAATGGTTCCTAATCTGACTCTGCCTAAGGATCATTGGCCAAGCTTTGAAAATGCAGATGGCCAGGCCCTCACATTAGAATGTCTAGAATCTTAGTACTCAATTCCCTAGTTGCCCTTTCCTGAAGTAGCAGAGAGGAACATTTTTTAAGAAAATGCTTGTAGGCATCATAGGCTGAATATTAGCTTAGCTCTTTAATTAGTTTACCTTTTAGCAATGACAGTGACCACATTCATAAAAGCTCCTTCTAATGGGCCCCTAAGTGGTTTGGCCCCCTTATTCCGCTCAGCATTCTCTGCTACACAGCGTACATAATTTTTTGTCCATGGCAAATCAATACCTGGGTAACTGCAAGATAGAATTCTAAGTAAAATAAGTTATCTCTGCTCCTGGGCCATGAAATTCACCCCCCGCCCCACTGCCACTCCCCACAATCTGTTCTTAAATTGGACAACCTAACAGACAATAGAGCTCCTTCAGCAAAGGACAGAATGATGATGGTTGGCTGGGGGTGGGGAACCTCTTTGAAATTTTCTTATCATCAAGATGGATGGCCTAGTAATTCAGGGAGATATGCAGAAGGAGGGAGGATGTCTCCGCATGGGTACTATGTTAATAATTCATAAGGTGATCTCCCTATCGCCTTCAGGAAGGAACATCCTGTTCCTAATTGCACCGTTATTCCCAGGAAACTAAAAAAAAAAAAAAAAAGAAAAATCCCAGACAGCTGGGACCATTACTTCTTATGTGGTATGACTTTGGCCTGGCTAGCTTTGGGCCACTTGTGCTTCATGTGAAATATATTATTTGGGGAGGAGAAAGGCAGTAAATATTTATTGAAAGATTGCCACGTGCCAGGGAGTGTGCAGAGAACAAAATGTGTCTTGTCTAATAAAATCCTTCTCACTGTTCTAGTGGTTGTTTAGTCACTAAATCATGTCCAACTCTTTTGCGACACTTTGGATTGTAACCTGCCAGGCTTCTCCGTCCATGAGATTTCCCAGGCAAGAATACCAGAGTGGGTTGCTAATTCCTTCTGCATGAAATCTTCCTGACCCAGGGATCAAACCTGCATCTCCTGCATTGACAGGCACATTCTTTTTTCTTTTTTTGGCCACTTCTACTGGTCTTTCATTTATTTCCATCTTTGTTCTTTGGCCTGTGTGGGCCTCCCGTTGCAGTGGCCTCTCATTGCAGAGCACCAGCTCTGTAGTTGGACGCATCAGTCCAGCCGCTCCACGGCACGTGGGATCTTCCCAGGCCAGGGAGCGAACCGACGTCCGTTGCACTGCAAGGCGGTGTCCTTACCCACTGGACCACCAGGGGAGCCCAGGCACATTCTTTATTACTAAGCTATCAAGGAGGCACCTGTCCTAGAGAGGAGTACTAATAACTATAGTGTTCTAAAGATGGAGAATCTACCGATCAAAAGTGAAGCGGCTTTCCCAGAATCACACATATGCAGGTAATTACAGAGCTACCACAGTGCCTTCTGACCCCAGAGTTGGCAACCATGCCCTTCACTAGCGGGGTGGCCTTGTATTCAGTACCAATGACCTCAATTCCCTTCTGCCCCATCCTCTGTCATGGGATGCAGTCTTTGCCTCGAAGGTGGTTCTGAATTTCCAATAAGAGTATATAAAGATGGGACAGACATACCTGCTTTCAGACATCATCCAGCTTTTCCTCATTCTTCCTCATTCTATCCTCCTGTTATAGACTGAATGTTTGTGTCTGCTCCCTCACACCTCCAAAATTCATGTGCTGAAGTCCTAACCTCCAATGGGATGGCATTGGAAGCGGCCTTTCAGAGATAATTAGGTTTTGATTAGGTCATGAAGGTGGGGCCCTCTTGGTGGGATTTGTGCCCTTATAAGAAGAGGAAGACGAATGGAGCTCTCTCATGGGGGAGGAGAAAGGGGGCAGTAAATATTTATTGAAAGATTGCCACGTGCCAGGGAGTGTGCAGAGAACAAAATGTGTCTTGTCTAATAAAATCCTTCTCACTGTTCTAGTGGTTGTTTAGTCACTAAATCATGTCCAACTCTTTTGCGACACTTTGGATTGTAACCTGCCAGGCTTCTCCGTCCATGAGATTTCCCAGGCAAGAATACCAGAGTGGGTTGCTAATTCCTTCTGCATGAAATCTTCCTGACCCAGGGATCAAACCTGCATCTCCTGCATTGACAGGCACATTCTTTTTTCTTTTTTTGGCCACTTCTACTGGTCTTTCATTTATTTCCATCTTTGTTCTTTGGCCTGTGTGGGCCTCCCGTTGCAGTGGCCTCTCATTGCAGAGCACCAGCTCTGTAGTTGGACGCATCAGTCCAGCCGCTCCACGGCACGTGGGATCTTCCCAGGCCAGGGAGCGAACCGACGTCCGTTGCACTGCAAGGCGGTGTCCTTACCCACTGGACCACCAGGGGAGCCCAGGCACATTCTTTATTACTAAGCTATCAAGGAGGCACCTGTCCTAGAGAGGAGTACTAATAACTATAGTGTTCTAAAGATGGAGAATCTACCGATCAAAAGTGAAGCGGCTTTCCCAGAATCACACATATGCAGGTAATTACAGAGCTACCACAGTGCCTTCTGACCCCAGAGTTGGCAACCATGCCCTTCACTAGCGGGGTGGCCTTGTATTCAGTACCAATGACCTCAATTCCCTTCTGCCCCATCCTCTGTCATGGGATGCAGTCTTTGCCTCGAAGGTGGTTCTGAATTTCCAATAAGAGTATATAAAGATGGGACAGACATACCTGCTTTCAGACATCATCCAGCTTTTCCCTCATTCTTCCTCATTCTATCCTCCTGTTATAGACTGAATGTTTGTGTCTGCTCCCTCACACCTCCAAAATTCATGTGCTGAAGTCCTAACCTCCAATGGGATGGCATTGGAAGCGGCCTTTCAGAGATAATTAGGTTTTGATTAGGTCATGAAGGTGGGGCCCTCTTGGTGGGATTTGTGCCCTTATAAGAAGAGGAAGACAGAATTGGAGCTCTCTCATTTCCTCTTTCTTTCCACCGTATGAGGACACAGCAAGAGGGCAGCCATCTGCAAACTAAGAAGAGGGCCTCTCCCGGACCAAATATACTAGCACCTTGCTCTTTGACGTCACAGACTTCAGAAGAGTGAGAAATCAATACTTGTCATTTAAGTCACCCAGGTGGTATTTTGTTACAGCAGCCTGAGCTAGGATACCTTTGTGGATGTTTTAAGTATCTGAAAAAGAGCAGTGAATACTCAGCTTGGCATAAGAAGTAAGTTGGTATTGACCTCTGCTAGACTGGGAAATACGGTAACTGTCAAAATTAGAAGAATCCACAGCCAGTCTGCCCACGGTAGAGAAAACCATCTTGGCTCTTGGGTAGGTTTCTGTGGCCATGATCATTAGACTCTGGGATGTGCGGGCGGTAAAGCAGGAACAGTCTTTAGGTGTGAAATCTCTTTTATTGAGTTATTAGCCATCTTTAGCAAACAGCCTGGAGTGGGAGACCAGTTATGACTCCAGTGGACTCTGTGCGCTCCCTGCCTCAGTGTCAGGAAAAATGCTCATTGCTTGCTTCTTTGGGATCCTGACTTCTGGCCAAGGGGCTTATTTCTGTTGACGTTTTGCAAGGTCACTCCCAGTGTGGGACCTCCACACTGAAAGTGGTTTCTGCTCCAAGACAGGGATGGGGTCTTCTTCCCGACAGCATCCTCAGGTCCGCTCCACACAGGCAGTGTACTGGGGCTCTAAGGCACTGTTCTTTGCTCCGGGTTATGAGGTGAGCAGGTTGTGATGGGGTCTCAATAGTCTTGTAACCTCAATGGATGTTTGTGCCCCTTTTGAATTTCCAATAAGAGTATATAAAGATGGGACAGACATACCTGCTTTCAGACATCATCCAGCTTTTCCCTCATTCTTCCTCATTCTATCCTCCTGTTATAGACTGAATGTTTGTGTCTGCTCCTCACACCTCCAAAATTCATGTGCTGAAGTCCTAACCTCCAATGGGATGGCATTGGAAGCGGCCTTTCAGAGATAATTAGGTTTTGATTAGGTCATGAAGGTGGGGCCCTCTTGGTGGGATTTGTGCCCTTATAAGAAGAGGAAGACAGAATTGGAGCTCTCTCATTTCCTCTTTCTTTCCACCGTATGAGGACACAGCAAGAGGGCAGCCATCTGCAAACTAAGAAGAGGGGCCTCTCCCGGACCAAATATACTAGCACCTTGCTCTTTGACGTCACAGACTTCAGAAGAGTGAGAAATCAATACTTGTCATTTAAGTCACCCAGGTGGTATTTTGTTACAGCAGCCTGAGCTAGGATACCTTTGTGGATGTTTTAAGTATCTGAAAAAGAGCAGTGAATACTCAGCTTGGCATAAGAAGTAAGTTGGTATTGACCTCTGCTAGACTGGGAAATACGGTAACTGTCAAAATTAGAAGAATCCACAGCCAGTCTGCCCACGGTAGAGAAAACCATCTTGGCTCTTGGGTAGGTTTCTGTGGCCATGATCATTAGACTCTGGGATGTGCGGGCGGTAAAGCAGGAACAGTCTTTAGGTGTGAAATCTCTTTTATTGAGTTATTAGCCATCTTTAGCAAACAGCCTGGAGTGGGAGACCAGTTATGACTCCAGTGGACTCTGTGCGCTCCCTGCCTCAGTGTCAGGAAAAATGCTCATTGCTTGCTTCTTTGGGATCCTGACTTCTGGCCAAGGGGCTTATTTCTGTTGACGTTTTGCAAGGTCACTCCCAGTGTGGGACCTCCACACTGAAAGTGGTTTCTGCTCCAAGACAGGGATGGGGTCTTCTTCCCGACAGCATCCTCAGGTCCGCTCCACACAGGCAGTGTACTGGGTCTCTAAGGCACTGTCTCCATTTAAATGCAGAGAATCATTTCCCGGGTTATGAGGTGAGCAGGTTGTGATGAGGCTGAGAAACAGTCTTCACTTGATGACATGATGTGACGGCAAGCGTGAACTTCACTGCAGCTGTGGTCTTTTCTTCCTCCCATTAGGAATTTTATTCCTTGAAGATTTAGTGAACCACACTTATGAAACAGATTGGAGATCAAGTCTGTGTGGAAGGAGTTTAGAGTGACCTCGTACACTTCTCCAGAGTGATCCAGATTCTGGGAGTCAGTGGCCTCTTTTGAATAAATAAATAACTGTATTCATGTATTAAATTATTCAGTAGAGCAGGGAACTGTGGGTCCATTCTGTGCCAGGCACCATGCTAGGTTCAGAGAACACAGCCCCCATCCTCAGGGAGCAGAAGTGTGGAGAAGGAGACAGGCATGAAGACAGAGTCACTTAAGTGTTGCAATGCTGTGACAGATACTGTGCCATGAGGCAGTTGAGTGACAATGTGTCTATTTGTTAGGAAAATGCCACCCTCCAGGGTTTCCTTGGCTAACAAATCCAACTCAGCCCTGAGCGTTCTGGAGCTTACAAACGAATGAGAAGGAGGAGTTTAAACAGATGATTACAAATGAGGTTAATTTGTTGCAAGAAGGCAGTGGGCTTTATCAGGAGAGTACTGTGTCACAGCTCAGAGGGTACCTCCCAGGTAGACCTCTGGGGTAGAGAATCCTGGGCACATGGCAATGGGCTGAGAGCTCAGGTGTTGAAGGGGAGGGGAAGGGGGAGGATGAGGCTGGGGTTGGCTTCCCAGGGGCCACATGGAGTATTAGCCATCTTTGGGCAAACAGCCTGGAGTGGGAGACCAGTTATGACTCCAGTGGACTCTGTGCGCCCCTGCCTCAGTGTCAGGAAAAATGCTCATTGCTTGCTTCTTTGGGATCCTGACTTCTGGCCAAGGGGCTTATTTCTGTTGACGTTTTGCAAGGTCACTCCCAGTGTGGGACCTCCACACTGAAAGTGGTTTCTGCTCCAAGACAGGGATGGGGTCTTCTTCCCGACAGCATCCTCAGGTCCGCTCCACACAGGCAGTGTACTGGGTCTCTAAGGCACTGTCTCCATTTAAATGCAGAGAATCATTTCCCGGGTTATGAGGTGAGCAGGTTGTGATGAGGCTGAGAAACAGTCTTCACTTGATGACATGATGTGACGGCAAGCGTGAACTTCACTGCAGCTGTGGTCTTTTCTTCCTCCCATTAGGAATTTTATTCCTTGAAGATTTAGTGAACCACACTTATGAAACAGATTGGAGATCAAGTCTGTGTGGAAGGAGTTTAGAGTGACCTCGTACACTTCTCCAGAGTGATCCAGATTCTGGGAGTCAGTGGCCTCTTTTGAATAAATAAATAACTGTATTCATGTATTAAATTATTCAGTAGAGCAGGGAACTGTGGGTCCATTCTGTGCCAGGCACCATGCTAGGTTCAGAGAACACAGCCCCCATCCTCAGGGAGCAGAAGTGTGGAGAAGGAGACAGGCATGAAGACAGAGTCACTTAAGTGTTGCAATGCTGTGACAGATACTGTGCCATGAGGCAGTTGAGTGACAATGTGTCTATTTGTTAGGAAAATGCCACCCTCCAGGGTTTCCTTGGCTAACAAATCCAACTCAGCCCTGAGCGTTCTGGAGCTTACAAACGAATGAGAAGGAGGAGTTTAAACAGATGATTACAAATGAGGTTAATTTGTTGCAAGAAGGCAGTGGGCTTTATCAGGAGAGTACTGTGTCACAGCTCAGAGGGTACCTCCCAGGTAGACCTCTGGGGTAGAGAATCCTGGGCACATGGCAATGGGCTGAGAGCTCAGGTGTTGAAGGGGAGGGGAAGGGGGAGGATGAGGATGGGGTTGGCTTCAAGGCCCACAGGTGGGCAGAGCACAGCATGCCCTTGCTCAGAGCAGGGCTTGTTGGAGGGACAGGATGTAGGCCACTGTGGCGAGAATAGGAAAAGTAAAGGAGAGGGTGGACCTAAATGAGGTTGATGAGTTCAAAAGGGGTCAACATTGTAGGGGTTTTGTAGGCTATGTTAAGGAGGTTAATTTGTGTGAATACATATGTGGGTACATTAAAATATATATATATATATATATATATATATATATGATATACACACACAATTATATGTTTTTGAGTAAGTGTATGTTCTATCCACCAATAATCGATGAGAGCTTTATGCTTCTCCAAATGTTGCTGCACTGTTTTTTAATCTAATCCTTATAACAGACCATAGCATTAACAGCTCCTTTTTCTAAAGAAAAAGCCCAAAAGCTTTAGTTTGACTTGTTAGCATCACTTGAGCTGTGTGCTTGAACACCATATTTTGTAAGCACATTGATTGGCTCAGGCTTACCCCAGGTCAATATAATCAAAATCTGTGGAGTGGTACTTATGAAAGCTGCCAAGATGACTCTATAACATAGCTGGAAGACGTGGTGCATATATATAATGGAATCTTACTCATCCATTGAAAAGAATGAAACAACACCATTTGCAGAAACATGGATGGCCCTAGAGACTTTAATACTGAGGGAACTAAATTGGTCAGAGAAAGAGAAATATCATATGATATCACTTATATGCAGAATCTGAAAAGAAATCTTAGAAATGAACTTATTTGAAAAACAGAAACCATTGAACAAACTTATGATTACCAGGAGAAAGCGGGGAGAGAAAGGGATAAGAAGATTGGTATTGATATACACATACAAACGAATGAGAAGGAGGAGTTTAAACAGATGATTACAAATGAGGTTAATTTGTTGCAAGAAGGCAGTGGGCTTTATCAGGAGAGTACTGTGTCACAGCTCAGAGGGTACCTCCCAGGTAGACCTCTGGGGTAGAGAATCCTGGGCACATGGCAATGGGCTGAGAGCTCAGGTGTTGAAGGGGAGGGGAAGGGGGAGGATGAGGATGGGGTTGGCTTCAAGGCCCACAGGTGGGCAGAGCACAGCATGCCCTTGCTCAGAGCAGGGCTTGTTGGAGGGACAGGATGTAGGCCACTGTGGCGAGAATAGGAAAAGTAAAGGAGAGGGTGGACCTAAATGAGGTTGATGAGTTCAAAAGGGGTCAACATTGTAGGGGTTTTGTAGGCTATGTTAAGGAGGTTAATTTGTGTGAATACATATGTGGGTACATATATATATATATATATATATATATATATATATATATGATATACACACACAATTATATGTTTTTGAGTAAGTGTATGTTCTATCCACCAATAATCGATGAGAGCTTTATGCTTCTCCAAATGTTGCTGCACTGTTTTTTAATCTAATCCTTATAACAGACCATAGCATTAACAGCTCCTTTTTCTAAAGAAAAAGCCCAAAAGCTTTAGTTTGACTTGTTAGCATCACTTGAGCTGTGTGCTTGAACACCATATTTTGTAAGCACATTGATTGGCTCAGGCTTACCCCAGGTCAATATAATCAAAATCTGTGGAGTGGTACTTATGAAAGCTGCCAAGATGACTCTATAACATAGCTGGAAGACGTGGTGCATATATATAATGGAATCTTACTCATCCATTGAAAAGAATGAAACAACACCATTTGCAGAAACATGGATGGCCCTAGAGACTTTAATACTGAGGGAACTAAATTGGTCAGAGAAAGAGAAATATCATATGATATCACTTATATGCAGAATCTGAAAAGAAATCTTAGAAATGAACTTATTTGAAAAACAGAAACCATTGAACAAACTTATGATTACCAGGAGAAAGCGGGGAGAGAAAGGGATAAGAAGATTGGTATTGATATACACATACTGCTGTGTTTAAAATGGTTGCTAACCAACAAGGACCTACTAGCACAGTTTGACAACCTAAATGGGGAAAGAATTTGAAAAATGATACGTATATGTATAAGTGAAATACTTAGCTGTACACTTGAAAGTATCACAGTGTTATTAATCAACTATATTCCAATATAAAATAAAAAGTTAAATAAGAATTGCATCCCAAACAAGCAGATAAAACATAGCGAAGGTTAAGAAACATTCAGTCTAATATGAGTACTCACTGTCTTTGAGTATTATCATGATCTCCATTCCTCCAGAAGACTTCTTCCTTATTTCTCTACTTGTTGAATCTCCACTTTTTTCTTAGCCTTTCTCAAATGTCATCTCACCTCTGCACCTGTTGCTAATCCCCTCCCCATGAAACAGAAAGTTTCTCCCCGCTTAAGCTCTGTATGACATTCACAGTCCTGGTCATCTCAACATTTTGTCATGCTCTGTGTGTCTCTTTCTGAAATGTAGCTTCCAGACTGGAGAAGACGCACTTTTCTGTCGTCTGGGACAGATGCTGGGAATCTGCACAGTGTCTTGCACAAAGAACACCCTAAGGCGGGGCAGAATACCAATGGTGATGATATAATGAGGGTGACCACACAATTCATCATTCAAACTGGGATACTTCTGAGAGTGACAAGGAGTGCTAGTAATAATAGTGTCAGGATAAAAGGTGTACACATGGATGGTCCCAGCCTCACCGGAAACAGGAGCTCCCTAGATAGCAGCAGCCAGCAGTGATTGGCTCCAACTAGTCTCCATCACTCTCCTATATCCTGTCCGTGTGGCATTTCTTTGACCCACACAATGACCTTGTATGGGAGCAATTGTTCTTTTCTACACTGAACAGAGAAAGATGCTGTGGAAGACATGCCAAGGAACTTACTAAGGCAACACAATTAGGGGAGGGGTAGAAGAACTGGGACTTGAAAACAGATCCTCTGATTCCAGAGCTCAGGCCTCAGAGAGCAACAGGATGAGGCTCTCTCCCAGCCCAACTTGAAATAACTTATTTAAAAACAGAAACCATTGAACAAACTTATGATTACCAGGAGAAAGCGGGGAGAGAAAGGGATAAGAAGATTGGTATTGATATACACATACTGCTGTGTTTAAAATGGTTGCTAACCAACAAGGACCTACTAGCACAGTTTGACAACCTAAATGGGGAAAGAATTTGAAAAATGATACGTATATGTATAAGTGAAATACTTAGCTGTACACTTGAAAGTATCACAGTGTTATTAATCAACTATATTCCAATATAAAATAAAAAGTTAAATAAGAATTGCATCCCAAACAAGCAGATAAAACATAGCGAAGGTTAAGAAACATTCAGTCTAATATGAGTACTCACTGTCTTTGAGTATTATCATGATCTCCATTCCTCCAGAAGACTTCTTCCTTATTTCTCTACTTGTTGAATCTCCACTTTTTTCTTAGCCTTTCTCAAATGTCATCTCACCTCTGCACCTGTTGCTAATCCCCTCCCCATGAAACAGAAAGTTTCTCCCCGCTTAAGCTCTGTATGACATTCACAGTCCTGGTCATCTCAACATTTTGTCATGCTCTGTGTGTCTCTTTCTGAAATGTAGCTTCCAGACTGGAGAAGACGCACTTTTCTGTCGTCTGGGACAGATGCTGGGAATCTGCACAGTGTCTTGCACAAAGAACACCCTAAGGCGGGGCAGAATACCAATGGTGATGATATAATGAGGGTGACCACACAATTCATCATTCAAACTGGGATACTTCTGAGAGTGACAAGGAGTGCTAGTAATAATAGTGTCAGGATAAAAGGTGTACACATGGATGGTCCCAGCCTCACCGGAAACAGGAGCTCCCTAGATAGCAGCAGCCAGCAGTGATTGGCTCCAACTAGTCTCCATCACTCTCCTATATCCTGTCCGTGTGGCATTTCTTTGACCCACACAATGACCTTGTATGGGAGCAATTGTTCTTTTCTACACTGAACAGAGAAAGATGCTGTGGAAGACATGCCAAGGAACTTACTAAGGCAACACAATTAGGGGAGGGGTAGAAGAACTGGGACTTGAAAACAGATCCTCTGATTCCAGAGCTCAGGCCTCAGAGAGCAACAGGATGAGGCTCTCTTCCCAGCCCAACTTGAAATAACTTTAGTTACCTTTCTGGCTTTAGTTTCTTCAACCAAAATTGGTGACACCTCCTTCCAGTAGCATTAGAGGATTAAATAGGACAGGCTATGAGAAGATCAGGCAAGGTGAATGTGTCTGTGATGTACTTGACTTAGGAGAAAGCTATCTTGCAATTTACAACAGGCTCCATAAGACATCTACTCAAGTAGCCGAGGTACAAAGTGAGAAGTAGTTTGTGCCGTGACAGGAGACCCGACCCCCCCACCCATAGCCTAGTGGTTAAAAGCATGACATTTTGCATAAGACCTGGGGTCAAATTCAACCTATCATGTTTGAATAGATATTTCACCAAAGTAGATAGGCACATGGGCAGTGAGCACATGAAAAGATGCTCAGCATCATTACTTCTGCAGAAAATGCAAAACACAACCATGATGAGATATCATTAACACCTGCTGAGATGACTAAAGTAAAAGATAATAATAATAATTGCCAATAAAAGATGTTGGCAAGAAGAACTGGTGGAGAAACTGAAACCCTCTTACTCTGTGGAATTCTAAACTTGGTAAAACCAATTTGGATAAACAATTTGATAGTTCTTCAGAGTTACTGTGTGATCCAGCAATCTCTCTCCTAAATATGATCCTAAGAGAACTGGAAAATATGGCTATATAAAAACTGGCCAAAAAATGTTCATTTTAGTATTATTCATAATAGCAAAGAAATAGAAACTATCTAAATGTCCATCAGCTACTGTGGTATATCCATACAATGGAATATTATTCAGAAAGAATAAAACAAAATAAAGATACAGGTGATTACATGGAATAATCTTGAAAATGTGGTGCAAAGTGAAGAAAGCCAGTAACAAAGGAACACATACTGTGTGAAGCACTTGGATGAAATGTAATTTGCCTCCAGAAAGTCCATGGAGACAGAAAGTCGATTAGTGCTTGCCTAGGGCTGATGGCTTCGAGGAGGATGGGGAATAACTTCTAATGGGCACAGGGTTTCTTTTCTGGGTTGATGAAAATGTTATGAAATTAACTAGCAGTTGTATAACTCTCTGATTACACTATAACTACTGAACTGTGTACTTTGAAGTGGTGAATTGAATGGTATAGGAATTAAATCTCAACAAAGCTGTTACTAAAAAATATTCTGGTGCTGCCCTTGGCTTTGGGCATTGGTGTCATCTTCTGTAATACAGGGCTCATGACAGAGATGAATTCAAAGAACAGGTGTGAAAATTAAAGAGATTGCATGTAAAATGATCGAACAGTGAGTTGTATCATAAATGCTTGATAATAGATGATTTTCCTTAAACACAGGACCTTTGTCTTGTCCATGCTAAAGCAGAGGGTCAGTGGTGCTTTCAGCAAAATAGGCTAGGGATTCAGGATGACTTAGGGTGCCTGAAGAGGGACCGTCGTTCCCAGTCCGCTCAAATCATATGTGCCTGTGAAAGAACAGCCTTATGGCTCTGATATCTGTTATTTATTTCTTAACATATATATCTGAGACCTTGCCCAAGATGTGCTCATGAAAAATTACCCTTTTAACGGTGGAGCATTTAATGAGAAACTGGATTATCTACTGCATAAGTGCCCTTTATACAAATTAGCTTGGCCCTGGGTCCTAATCTAAATTGGGCTCTCTACTTTCCTCTAAATGACCTAATATTTTCTTATTAATCTCTGCCCTTGTTCACCTGATCTCGCTGTGCCTCCTCTTCCAAAGTGTGCTCCTCAGCAGAGCTCTGTGCCCTGATGAATGTTTCTTAAGGCTCTCTTTGTATCTGACTTATGGACATTTTTTTGGACATGACCTGGAGCCTGGAATGTGTGTGTTCTATTTTCAGGCCTTCTCTCCAGTAGAGTTTTGATGCTGCCAGTGTGTTCAGTATCAGCAGCTTTGGGCAAGGCGAGTTGTAGTATAAGTATCATCTCAAGGGCTTCCCTGATGTCTCAGATGGTAAAGAATCTACCTGCAGTGCGGGAGACCTGGGTTTAATCTCTGAGTTGTGATGATCCCCTGCAGAAGGGAATGGCTATGCATTCCAGTATTCTTGACTGGAGAATTCCATGGACAGAGGAGCCTGGTGGGCTACCCAGGTGAAAATGTTATGAAATTAACTAGCAGTTGTATAACTCTCTGATTACACTATAACTACTGAACTGTGTACTTTGAAGTGGTGAATTGAATGGTATAGGAATTAAATCTCAACAAAGCTGTTACTAAAAAATATTCTGGTGCTGCCCTTGGCTTTGGGCATTGGTGTCATCTTCTGTAATACAGGGCTCATGACAGAGATGAATTCAAAGAACAGGTGTGAAAATTAAAGAGATTGCATGTAAAATGATCGAACAGTGAGTTGTATCATAAATGCTTGATAATAGATGATTTTCCTTAAACACAGGACCTTTGTCTTGTCCATGCTAAAGCAGAGGGTCAGTGGTGCTTTCAGCAAAATAGGCTAGGGATTCAGGATGACTTAGGGTGCCTGAAGAGGGACCGTCGTTCCCAGTCCGCTCAAATCATATGTGCCTGTGAAAGAACAGCCTTATGGCTCTGATATCTGTTATTTATTTCTTAACATATATATCTGAGACCTTGCCCAAGATGTGCTCATGAAAAATTACCCTTTTAACGGTGGAGCATTTAATGAGAAACTGGATTATCTACTGCATAAGTGCCCTTTATACAAATTAGCTTGGCCCTGGGTCCTAATCTAAATTGGGCTCTCTACTTTCCTCTAAATGACCTAATATTTTCTTATTAATCTCTGCCCTTGTTCACCTGATCTCGCTGTGCCTCCTCTTCCAAAGTGTGCTCCTCAGCAGAGCTCTGTGCCCTGATGAATGTTTCTTAAGGCTCTCTTTGTATCTGACTTATGGACATTTTTTTGGACATGACCTGGAGCCTGGAATGTGTGTGTTCTATTTTCAGGCCTTCTCTCCAGTAGAGTTTTGATGCTGCCAGTGTGTTCAGTATCAGCAGCTTTGGGCAAGGCGAGTTGTAGTATAAGTATCATCTCAAGGGCTTCCCTGATGTCTCAGATGGTAAAGAATCTACCTGCAGTGCGGGAGACCTGGGTTTAATCTCTGAGTTGTGATGATCCCCTGCAGAAGGGAATGGCTATGCATTCCAGTATTCTTGACTGGAGAATTCCATGGACAGAGGAGCCTGGTGGGCTACAGTCCATGGGGTCACAAAGAGTCAGACACAACTGAGCAACTAACACATTTATAGGGAAGTCGGATAGATGAGAAACGATTAATCATCGTGATTAAGAAAAAGCCTGAAGACACAGAAATAAGCAAACCACAAGCCTGGGTTTGGCATCAGACATCTAGGTTCAGGTCCCATTTAGTGAGTTTGGACAAGTTACTGGGCCTCTCAAGCCTTCAATTTAGATCCTTGTCTATAAAATCTAAGTAATACTGTTACTCAGAGGTAGGTAGGTAATCTTGCCTACCTCTAGGATTATTTTAGGGTAAGCTGGTGCATATCATGTGCTGTATATAGAACATGACAAATACTACCTGATATTGTCATTACAATCGAACTTGAGAGGAAGTTCCAGATAGTCAGAGAGATGTTATTAGTGATTGAAATAGTGTCAGGAATTGAAGAGGCAGAGATGGTATTTGCGATAGAGGACTATACACTTCCTGAGAAATAGATGAAGCCATAGGCCACTCCTACTAAACACTGCACACCCGTGCAGGCAGAGGGGAGACCTGTAGTGTCCACAGCTAGATGTCAGTAGAGGGTGTATCATGGCAAATGTGACTCTTTCTGTTCTTAGCTTTAGTCTCTGACAGCTGCCCTCACTGATCCCAGTGGCTTAATTTTTACACTGATTGCACATTCAGACAAATCATCCATGTGTTCTGTTTGCTTTACGGAATAAAGTCAGAGACTTCAGTATACCAGGAATCAGCAAGGGTACAGTGGAAGAAATATCAAGTGGGATTTGGGGACAACAGGTCCAGGCCTTACTATACGGACACCCTTTCTCTGTGCTGTCCTGCTCTCAGAATTGTATCTTCTGTGTGCTTCTTTTACTGAGCTGGTAACAGAGCAGCAACTATCATGTATAGGGAACTCACCATGTGAATCCATGTTATTCATATACTATCTCATATAAGTTACTGTTCATAATAACTCTGAAAGTGAATATTTAATCTTCATTCATGATGGTAAATCTACCTGCAGCAAGGGAATGGCTATGCATTCCAGTATTCTTGACTGGAGAATTCCATGGACAGAGGAGCCTGGTGGGCTACAGTCCATGGGGTCACAAAGAGTCAGACACAACTGAGCAACTAACACATTTATAGGGAAGTCGGATAGATGAGAAACGATTAATCATCGTGATTAAGAAAAAGCCTGAAGACACAGAAATAAGCAAACCACAAGCCTGGGTTTGGCATCAGACATCTAGGTTCAGGTCCCATTTAGTGAGTTTGGACAAGTTACTGGGCCTCTCAAGCCTTCAATTTAGATCCTTGTCTATAAAATCTAAGTAATACTGTTACTCAGAGGTAGGTAGGTAATCTTGCCTACCTCTAGGATTATTTTAGGGTAAGCTGGTGCATATCATGTGCTGTATATAGAACATGACAAATACTACCTGATATTGTCATTACAATCGAACTTGAGAGGAAGTTCCAGATAGTCAGAGAGATGTTATTAGTGATTGAAATAGTGTCAGGAATTGAAGAGGCAGAGATGGTATTTGCGATAGAGGACTATACACTTCCTGAGAAATAGATGAAGCCATAGGCCACTCCTACTAAACACTGCACACCCGTGCAGGCAGAGGGGAGACCTGTAGTGTCCACAGCTAGATGTCAGTAGAGGGTGTATCATGGCAAATGTGACTCTTTCTGTTCTTAGCTTTAGTCTCTGACAGCTGCCCTCACTGATCCCAGTGGCTTAATTTTTACACTGATTGCACATTCAGACAAATCATCCATGTGTTCTGTTTGCTTTACGGAATAAAGTCAGAGACTTCAGTATACCAGGAATCAGCAAGGGTACAGTGGAAGAAATATCAAGTGGGATTTGGGGACAACAGGTCCAGGCCTTACTATACGGACACCCTTTCTCTGTGCTGTCCTGCTCTCAGAATTGTATCTTCTGTGTGCTTCTTTTACTGAGCTGGTAACAGAGCAGCAACTATCATGTATAGGGAACTCACCATGTGAATCCATGTTATTCATATACTATCTCATATAAGTTACTGTTCATAATAACTCTGAAAGTGAATATTTAATCTTCATTCAACAGTTAGGAAACAGTGGCTCAGCAGAGAGTTCAGTTGGCTGAAAAGTGACAGAGCCGTGATTTGAAATGAGGATCTCTGGCTCTAAAGCTTGTGCATCCTTAGATACCTAGCACAACACACTACATGTTTTTGTTTGCAGTCACCAGAAACTTGAGCCTCTGCAGACGTAGACTTTGTCTCATTCATCTATTGCCAGTGAGTAAGAGCATCTAGGACCGAGACGATGCTCAGTAAGGGATGATGAATAAATGAATGAAATGCATGCCATGTTTTGTCAGTAGAAAAGCCTTGCACAGTGTTTAACTATTCCTGCTTTTGTTTGTTTGTTTGTTTTAAGTAAGTTCTCAAATAATTCTCAACCCCGCATAATAGAAGGGTGTCAGTGTGTGTGTCATGTAGATAGAAATGGGCTAATTATCTCTGATTTCCTCAGCTGTAAGTTTCCAACTGTTCAAAGAAGGAATGATGAAGGGGTATCAGAAGCTGAAGTTAATGATGTTTCAGGAGATGAATGTTGGACGTCTATGCCATTCCAAGACTTTAAAATTCACATGATTGGGACTTCTCTAGTGGTGCAGTGGTTAAGACTTTGTGCAGGGGATACAAGTTTGATCCCTGGTTGGGGAACTAAGATCCCATATACTGTACAGTGTGGCCCCCAAAAAAGAAAAGAAAAAAAAACACATGAGCAGTCCCCCAACCTGTGACTCCTTTGATGGACGTTTGATGAAGTTGTTGATTTCAATTCCTATATAGTCTGTCTTTTTGACTATGTAAATATGGACAATCTATTTGAATTCTGTGACCCTCATCTTTGTCACCTGGGAGCTGGGTAGAGATAAAGTTTATAAAAACATCTCACAAGAAATACACATTCTATTCACAGGAACTTTACTGCCCTTTATGTGAATGTGTTTGAGCTTCTGGTTGATGTTTCTTAGCAAAATATTATGCTAATAATTACTGAGAAAGCCTCTTGCAAGATATGGATACACTACACCAAGGAGTGTGGAAGCCTATTTCTGTACACACATGAGTTAGCAGAAGAGGTTGTAAAATCATTTTTTGATAATTGTCCCTGGGTCATTACTTGATACAAAGCAATTACTCTGTAGTCTCATTATAAAAACAGCCCATAGAATTGGGTGTAAGGAGGTTCTTGGACCCTAGCCAAAATCATATTGAATGCTGAAATGCCAAAGAGACTCAGGGCTAATACTAACAAAGGGTGTCAGACATAAACTCATAGTGGGTCATTTGTTGACAATCTATGGGTATCAAACTTCATATTGGGCACTTGACACATGTTATCTGGTTTATCTTAATGCCCCCTTGGGATTGGTTATTTGTGCCTTTTTCTTTTCTGCCTGAGAAAACTGAACTTTAAAGGGAATTACGCAATTTGCCTGAAGGTTTAATAGAATAGAGCCAAAATTTGCCTCCAGGAGTCTTATTTTTTTGTATATGGTCCAATGATTTGGTTTTCCTAGGCTGTAGGTGAACCAGAAAACCAACCTTGGAGCTGTGGATACTTAAAGTCAATGGGACCTGAATATCTCTATATACGAATTCTGCTTTTCTCTCTTTCTAGGTCAGGATCGCAGTGAAGCCACTTTGATAAAGAGGTTTAAAGGTGAAGGGGTCCGGTACAAGGCGAAGCTAATTGGAATTGATGAGGTTTCTGCCGCTCGGGGAGACAAGTTATGCCAAGACTCGATGATGAAGCTCAAGGTACTGTGCCAGTGTTTTAGACAATGTAGGGTTGATATGACCAAGAGGAAGAAATGATTACGTTCATTCTGGTAAACATATTTTTATTTTTTCACATATTGGCATATTACTTGGCACATCAGGACTCACTGCATTTATTTATTAGAAGGACATGTCACTCAATGAGAGAATGTTTATTGAGCATCTCCTCTGTGGATGTATTTTGCTAGGCCCTGTTTTACAGTTTTTAAGTGTATTACATTTTATTCAATTATGTCTTCACTGTGCCGTGCCTACAAAATAGAAGTACAAAATCATCAAATCCTACAGTCAGATTTTATAAAATTTCTTTATAAATTTTATAAAGAATACTTTATTTTAAAATAAATCTTATATATTTTACCATATGATAAATATGGTAAAAGGTGATATGTTAATAAAAAGCTGAGTTTGCTCATTCTTATAATTTCTATTAATATTCCCCACATACTTTATAATAAAGGGAAATATTTTAAAAGTGATATGTAACTGGATATTGGTATTTGAAGGTATCACAAAGAGATTTCTGGTTTAAAATGCTTTAAAGAAGCCTTTAGATGAGAAATCTTAAGAAATTGAGAAAAAGTTTAATATACAGATAAGAAAACTATATTATTAAGTAGCCTTTAAAAACATACAAGAACATACATTGTCTTTTTCCAGATTCTGGTCACCATGTACTCTGTGTCTCTTTAAAAAAATAGAAGGTAATATAAAATATTAGAAAAACAAATGATTTAGCAAGATGTCAACAATATATCATATACATTTAAATTATAATTTAATTCTTTTTCTGATTATAGAATTCAAAAAATATGCTCATTGTAAAATGTTAGAAAGCACAGAAATGCATAAAAAGGAAAATTAAACTTACCTACAATCGTACCATATAAAAAATTGGTATCAACATTTTATGTGTTGTTAACAGTCTCTTTGTATTTTATATACATTTGTGTATGTGTATGTGAATCATACACACATATGTAGTATAATTGGAATGACCATTTATAGTTTCATATCATATTCTTTCTCACCTAATAACATATCATGTATATTTTTTCATATTTTCTAATCATCTCTGAGGATACAGCTTGGTCAATATAATTTTTTTAATGTAAGAAAAAGGAAAGAAAAAGACAGGAAAACCAAGACAAGAGCATAGTAATAGTAAATGGGACGATATCTATAAAATGCCTTCTACATGCCTTTTCTTTCATAAATGCTTAATAAGGCAGAGTTATTATTTTTGTTAATATTGTACACATTTTCTCAACAGTTTGACATGTGTATCAGATGCTAAGACTCCCTGTAGTCTAGCTGTAGACTGGACATCATTGTTTTTAAAACTCTTGATTTTCTAAGTTGTGTATCCATTATTTTTTATTTTTTAAGCTGTTACATAGCAAACTTTAATAATTACAAAACTACCAGAAAGCATACTAGAAAAGATATAAGACATTTATACCTTTAGAAAATCACAAGTTCACAAATTATCTCCTTGGAAGAGGTTAATATATCTCTTTAGCAAAATGATAATTAAACAATGTTATGAGATTTTAGGACAATTCAATTGTGAGACCCCTTCTTTTGCCAAATTAAAATCTGTGTGATAAGTAAACGAAGGAGCTGGACAGGAAGGATTCTCAATTTCTGCTTTATGGCTGATAAAGATGGTCTGGAAGACGTGATACAGATATACAGTCACAAGGCGTCCTTGAAGGAGACAGGCTGTTCCACTTGGTTTATGGGGCAGCTGGATAACTGCAGCCGTCCCTGTTCACCCTCTCTGCCCTCGAGCAGCACTGGGACTCCTGTGAGATCACACCAGAACTCTCACCATCTCTACCAGCAGGTAGATTGCAGAGAGAGAACCCAGAAGAGACTCTGCCAGCCCTGCCTCCCAGAGAGACCCTAGTCAAGGATGGGGATAAAGGCCAGGACCTATGAATTCATTAGTAAAAAAATTTAAATCCTACAATCGTACCATATAAAATTGGTATCAACATTTTATGTGTTGTTAACAGTCTCTTTGTATTTTATATACATTTGTGTATGTGTATGTGAATCATACACACATATGTAGTATAATTGGAATGACCATTTATAGTTTCATATCATATTCTTTCTCACCTAATAACATATCATGTATATTTTTTCATATTTTCTAATCATCTCTGAGGATACAGCTTGGTCAATATAATTTTTTTAATGTAAGAAAAAGGAAAGAAAAAGACAGGAAAACCAAGACAAGAGCATAGTAATAGTAAATGGGACGATATCTATAAAATGCCTTCTACATGCCTTTTCTTTCATAAATGCTTAATAAGGCAGAGTTATTATTTTGTTAATATTGTACACATTTTCTCAACAGTTTGACATGTGTATCAGATGCTAAGACTCCCTGTAGTCTAGCTGTAGACTGGACATCATTGTTTTTAAAACTCTTGATTTTCTAAGTTGTGTATCCATTATTTTTTATTTTTTAAGCTGTTACATAGCAAACTTTAATAATTACAAAACTACCAGAAAGCATACTAGAAAAGATATAAGACATTTATACCTTTAGAAAATCACAAGTTCACAAATTATCTCCTTGGAAGAGGTTAATATATCTCTTTAGCAAAATGATAATTAAACAATGTTATGAGATTTTAGGACAATTCAATTGTGAGACCCCTTCTTTTGCCAAATTAAAATCTGTGTGATAAGTAAACGAAGGAGCTGGACAGGAAGGATTCTCAATTTCTGCTTTATGGCTGATAAAGATGGTCTGGAAGACGTGATACAGATATACAGTCACAAGGCGTCCTTGAAGGAGACAGGCTGTTCCACTTGGTTTATGGGGCAGCTGGATAACTGCAGCCGTCCCTGTTCACCCTCTCTGCCCTCGAGCAGCACTGGGACTCCTGTGAGATCACACCAGAACTCTCACCATCTCTACCAGCAGGTAGATTGCAGAGAGAGAACCCAGAAGAGACTCTGCCAGCCCTGCCTCCCCAGAGAGACCCTAGTCAAGGATGGGGATAAAGGCCAGGACCTTGATTCTTGCTGAAGTTGGTCCTTACTGTGTATGAAGCCAGGCAAGTGGAGACTTGATTTTGACAAATACGAATTATAAGACATCAAGAAAATCTCCAGTGACTGGTGCTCCCTCAGAGCTACAAGTCTGCTGAGGACAAGAGGCCAATGCATCTTCCGCTGGCATCCTGGTAGTTAGCGTTCACTGGCATGGGTCCAAGAACACCTCATTGGCCAGCTTCCTTCAGAGAAGCATAGAGGGCTCAGCAAATGTGAGGCAGGCATTGGCTTGTGTGTCCTGCTCTCCTTGAGAATTAACACTGAGCCCAGCTAGCTGGACCAGACTGGTCTGGTGTGCTGATTGTTAACCGGGGTGGGTGTGTGTGTGTGTGTGTGTGTCCCTATCTGTCAGTCATAACTGCATGGCCCCCAAACCCCTGAGAGTTGGTCTGATGCTGTTAATTTCTAGAGGCTTCTTGGTTCCCACACAGTTGTCTTTCATTATTTGCAAGTTGCAGAGAAGAATGTTGACATTTCCACTCCCACTGGTATTTCTTTAGGAAGCACAGAAACATGAATGATCGATCCTCCATTTGGCCACCTGCCCAGGAAAGAAAAAGTACAAAATGGCTGTTAGCCTTGCAAAAAGGCCCACTTGTTCACGCCAGGCCATATGAGAAATTAAAAAAAAAAAAGCCTGTGTTCTTCTTTGCCAGACGCTTTGACACTGGTGCCTGTTTTAGAGACTTTTCTCTTGGATCATAGAGATTTAAGAGGGGGTGTGTAATGTGACTATGAGTGAGCCGTTGTCTGTCCACCAGCGAGGCCTCATTGTCATTGTATTTTAATGTAGTCACCAGAGCACTTAGATTTATGTTATCTCTTTTGATCTTGTGAGGTAGTTATTAGCCTCTTTGTTTTGTAAATAAAAAATCTGAGGCTCCGGGAAGTTAAGGGATTTGCCCCAGAACCTTCATTTCATTAGAGATAAGCCCAGAATTCAAACCTAGGACTCCGTGGACTTCCCTTGTTGTCCAGTGGGTAAAGAGTCCACCTTGCAATGCAAGGGGCACTGGTTCCATCCCTGGCCTGGGAAGATTTTATGTGCCACAGAGCAACTGAACCGATGTGTCCAGTTACGAACCAGTACTCTGGAGTGCGTGCGCCCAGAGCTGGTGCTCTGCAAAGAGAGAGGCCACTGCAATGGAGGCCCACACAGGCCAAAGAATAAAGATGGATGAAAATAAATAAATAAAAAACCAATAAAAGAGGCCAAAATTAAAAAAAAAAAAAAGAACCTAGAACTCCAGATGTCTAATGTTTCATAGGATATTGTTAGGTGCTTCATTCTGTTCTGTTTTGTGTCTGCATTGGGTTGATCTTGGTTCCCCAGCTAGATTTTAAACCCCTACCAATAAAGCTACTACCGAATATCCCCACATCATTGACTTACAAAGTATTCAGCTCTCAGAGGTGAAGTGGTGATGGGCAAAATGGTGATGGTTGAAGCAGTGGGAGAGGATGGGCACTCATGAAGACAGTGCCTGGAAGGCTGATTGCAGAGCCTGAAATACGTCTATTGGTGAATGTCCTGTAGAAAACACCTACCCAGCTAGGTCGGATGATAACTGTTTAATGAAGGAGCAGCTCACCCAGGGTGGGCAAAGTTAAGGTAACAAGCAGGGGCTAGTGAGATACCAGAAACTTAGAAACAGTGGGAAGTTGGTCCCACCCCCAAGGAGAGAAGTATTAACTGGAACCCAGGGAGGGCAAGGTTGAGGAGGCAGTCCCCTCACCAAGCAAAAATACAGCTACTGCTGGAGATTGTGGAACAAGGATAGGAAGGATGTAACAAGAAATACCCTGACCTCTCTCCTTTCTCTGCTCTGACCTCCTGTCTGTGCCTTCCTTGGTAAAATCCAGAGGGTGGAACGCATAGAGGAACTGGAAATGCAGAGCTCAGAGGCCAGTCTCTGGGCATAAAGCAGAGGAAGATATCTGTAATCCCTTCTTAACTGGGAAAAAAGTAAAACTTAGAAGTATTCTCCCAAAGTTTGTACCAATGATTTAACTACTTGGGCTGAAATTGGAGACCAGAATAAGTTCATGGAGCTTTCTGGAATAGCATTCTAGACTCAGCCCATTCAGGCCCACAGCCCATTGTGTGGGCACACCTGCTTGCCATGTCCCCTCGCGCTCACGGTCATGCTATCACATGCAAGTACCCTGCTGCCTGTGGTCTCAGTTCTTTCCTGTGAAGCATCTTATTGGAGTCTCGTGACCTGAGACCTGGACAGATCCGTCCTCCCTGGTGTGTACAGAGTCCATGACGGTGTGCACATTTCTCCAGGAAGATGCTGCCTGGGTGTCACTCCCTCAGGGGATGCCTGCCTCAAGCATTCCATACAGTGCCTGGCACATGGTGTGGCTTCGTAGTATCGCTATTGGCACCAGTGGTGACAGTCATTCATCTGAGCTTCCCTGCATGCTGCACCCTGTGCTGTGTGCAGTACCTGCACAGTTTACTCCTGTTAAAAGATTAAATATTCTTAGAGCTCTCTTTCATGACTGAGTCTGAAAGCTGGTGGTTCCACCATTTTTCATCCATGCTTCCCCAAAGAACCCTTCCACAGGAAGGACCCCTAACAATTCAAAAGACCACGGTTGAAATTCTGTGTATGTCTTCTTGGGTCTCCAAGTTTGGGGCAGTCACTTAACCCCCAACCTGTGTTTTGTCATATGTCAAATAAGGGAGATAATTTCCTTCCTAGAACTGTGGGATGAGTGAAATTATATAAGAGAACACGTAAGAGAACATGTAAGAACATGTAAGAGGACACTTTCCATTTGGTAGGTATGCAGAGAACACCTGACTCCCTCATTTCTAGGTTCTCAACAATGACTTCTTAGGCCAAATGGCTAATATTAGACACAGAAACCTCCAAAGACACCTACCTCCATATCTTCCAATTCCCCACACAGCCCTGTCACCTTATCCTCCATCAGTTCTACGTAACAACCATGGGGAGGTGTGACCTTGCAGCAGGCTGTCAGGCAGCAGGCTTGCTTGGACTTTGTACAAGTTTTTCAGGGCTTGACTCGGGGTCATGTCTCAGGGGAAACGTACTTGATAGAAGTATTCTCCCAAAGTTTGTACCAATGATTTAACTACTTGGGCTGAAATTGGAGACCAGAATAAGTTCATGGAGCTTTCTGGAATAGCATTCTAGACTCAGCCCATTCAGGCCCACAGCCGATTGTGTGGGCACACCTGCTTGCCATGTCCCCTCGCGCTCACGGTCATGCTATCACATGCAAGTACCCTGCTGCCTGTGGTCTCAGTTCTTTCCTGTGAAGCATCTTATTGGAGTCTCGTGACCTGAGACCTGGACAGATCCGTCCTCCCTGGTGTGTACAGAGTCCATGACGGTGTGCACATTTCTCCAGGAAGATGCTGCCTGGGTGTCACTCCCTCAGGGGATGCCTGCCTCAAGCATTCCATACAGTGCCTGGCACATGGTGTGGCTTCGTAGTATCGCTATTGGCACCAGTGGTGACAGTCATTCATCTGAGCTTCCCTGCATGCTGCACCCTGTGCTGTGTGCAGTACCTGCACAGTTTACTCCTGTTAAAAGATTAAATATTCTTAGAGCTCTCTTTCATGACTGAGTCTGAAAGCTGGTGGTTCCACCATTTTTCATCCATGCTTCCCCAAAGAACCCTTCCACAGGAAGGACCCCTAACAATTCAAAAGACCACGGTTGAAATTCTGTGTATGTCTTCTTGGGTCTCCAAGTTTGGGGCAGTCACTTAACCCCCAACCTGTGTTTTGTCATATGTCAAATAAGGGAGATAATTTCCTTCCTAGAACTGTGGGATGAGTGAAATTATATAAGAGAACACGTAAGAGAACATGTAAGAACATGTAAGAGGACACTTTCCATTTGGTAGGTATGCAGAGAACACCTGACTCCCTCATTTCTAGGTTCTCAACAATGACTTCTTAGGCCAAATGGCTAATATTAGACACAGAAACCTCCAAAGACACCTACCTCCATATCTTCCAATTCCCCACACAGCCCTGTCACCTTATCCTCCATCAGTTCTACGTAACAACCATGGGGAGGTGTGACCTTGCAGCAGGCTGTCAGGCAGCAGGCTTGCTTGGACTTTGTACAAGTTTTTCAGGGCTTGACTCGGGGTCATGTCTCAGGGGAAACGTACTTGATAGAATTGGAGTTTAATTTCCCCAAAGATCACGCCTTGTGCATTGTCCTCTCTCAGAGTTTCCTGGGAACTGTACCCTCAACAGCCCAAAACAGGACTGCTCCGAAACATGCTCGCTGGCTCTTTCAGTCCCTCTTCATCGACAGTCACATTTGCCAGGGAGTTCTTTATAACCACCCAGAACCAGGAAACGAAGGCAAGCATTAGCTAGTCAGCATCACTATGTGTCAGGACTCAGCACTGTTTGATGCTGTGGTATTTTCAAGAGATAGGGATTGTTAGGACTGTTTTGGAGATGCGGTCTTTGAAGCTACTCTTCTTGACCAAAGGAACTGTGATGTCCTCATGTTGGAAGGACTCAAACAAGGAAGAGAGGCTCCACGTTCGTTGCCTCAGTCCTTCTTCCAATGCTTCTGTTCGTGACAGGACTGCTTCTTGTCCTCTCTTTTGCATACGTCTGGATACTAGAGTTGAAGGTCCAGCCGCAGAGGGATGGGAGCATCAGTTCCCTCACTCCAAATCCAGCTAGGAACATAGATTTCAAAGTCAAGTTTTTCATAGATTCAGAACCTGACTTGTTCACTACCCGAGTAAGGGGAGAGTCACTTCCCTTGCTTGAGTGGTTTTTTTATTCCAGGCTCCATTCTTGACACTGGGCACACAGAATGAATAAAACTAAGTCCTGTGCTCAGTTGAGGTTTTGTCCTATAGAGCAAAGGAAGATGGTCAAGAAATGAACATACAGTATGCCGGAAGGTACCATGAAGAAAAAAGATACAGGAAGAAAGATTGGAATGCAGTTTGGTGCAGAGGATAGAGGGGCCAAGAGAGCATCTCTGATTGAGTGACACAGAAGAGAAATAGCAACTATCCCTGGGATTTTTTTAACTTCCTTTTCTTTGTCTTATCTCTAAGTCATCATTAATTTTTATCCATCTTTATTCTTTGGCCTGTGTGGGCCTCCCGTTGTAGTGACCTCTCTCGTTGCAGAGTACCACTCTGGGCGCATGTGTGCCAGAGAGTTGGCTCCTAATTAGACACACTGGTCCAGCCACTCTGTGGCACGTGGGATCTCCCCAGGCCAGGAATCCAGTCGGTGCCCCTTGCAATGCAAGACGGACTCTTTACCCACTGACCACAAGGGAAGCCCTCCCTGGGATTTTAAAAACATGCTTTAACCCTTCTCCCTTGTCCATAAAATCATCCCTCAGTGAATTTATGGGAAAGCAAGCAGCACATTGAGGAATCTAGAGACCTCTGAACAGGAGGAAAGGTTAAAGATACAGAGTACTTTGCTTTGGAAATTAATCATTTTCCTTAACTAGAGGGCCAGTTATTGGAGGAGGGATCTTACGTCACTGGGTACCATCCCCAAGGCTCAAAAGAGGAACATCAGGTAGGTTTACGGGAAAGAGATCTGGGCTTACTAAAGAGAAGAGACAGGTAAAGAAGTAATGACTCCTACCCCATGAGTCTTGAAAGTGGACGTGTGGTCTCAACTTTCTCACCAGTTCTCTGTACCATCTTGAGATTGTCTACCCAGCTTTTCAAACATCGTTTTCCTCACCTGTCAGATGAAACATTTAGACTGCTCAGGTTGAAGGTTTTCTCTAGCATTCTGTACGTCTATATGTCAGAGGTTCCTGAGAATGAATGGGTGACCCCGAGGGAGTGAATTCCCTGTTACTAAGTACCACCAGTGCTAAGGGATAGTTAGTGTACCAGCCAGAATCCTAGGAACATCCCGTAAGTTTTCATTTAATTCTCTAAAACATGAGAGTGTGTTCACTCGAGGGAGCAGAGCTAGGAGTTAAGTCATTTGTCTGAGATCATAGCCGGGAGTATAATCCAGATGTTTCTCTTCTGCAGAGTATTTCCAGTACCCAAAGCCAGGATAATCACACAGCCTTAAGTCAATGTCCCTTCCTTGTGCTGCTGGTTATATCTCCCCTTCTATTCTAGAACATGCTATTCTGAGAACAGCCCAAAGGACATTTTTCTCTTGGGAATACGAAACCATTATTATTTCAGACTTTTAAACTCTTAAGAAAGCCCGGAATAATTACCAATGAAGGATGGACTTAGTCTCCCCCTCTGGTGGAAGCTAATAGGGATGAAGCTAATGGAAGCCTCAAAACACCTGATGCAGGGTCTGCATCAACCCTGGACCGTAAAGCATTTGGATGTCCTCATCCTCTGAGTTGTACCCTAGTGTGACACCCATGCTTGCCTGTAATTGCTCACCACAGGGGCTAATTTAAAAATCAAGTGTCTTTACTCTTCAGGTGGATCATATCCACATTGGAGGGGACTCTTGATAACTCATTCACATGACTGATTTCCAGAGTGTCTTCCACCCTCCAGAGACTGTCCGAGGTGCTAGGGGAGAGAGCAGTGAGCAGAGTGATAGACCCACCTTTTGTGACATCTAACTTGTAGTTGACTCATATATATATATCTTCAGTATATAAAACAGTTTGGAAAAGTGGGCAAGCAGGTTTTTGAAATAGAATGCACTTGGTAGGTGCTTTCCTTAAAAGCGCAAGAATGATTGAGAAAATGATAGAAGAATATACAAAATGTGTGGGTAAAATCTCAAACCATAGGCAGATGATGATCACATTTTTTTCCAAACAAACTTGAGACATGCAGTCTGGCAATATTTTTTTCTTTTCTTTTTAATCTCTATGATTAATTCATATGAAAAGTTTTTCCAGAAGTATGAAATTAAAATCATAGTTAGGAATATATTCCATGACTCATCTTTATTTAAAAGGTTAAAACCATATCTAATACAAATCTCAGCAAAGATCTTAGCAAGAGGACCATATTGTGTTTATCCTGGGATCTTGAATTCTGAGCTGAGTATCTAGGCACAGAGTAGGCAGGACTCTGTAAATCTTGGTCTCTCCGATGAATGCATGCTCAGATATCTATTTATATGGTTTTCAAGCAGTGGGGACAAGTGTTACCCTAAAACATCAAGAGGACACAAGCCCTTCAGGAAAGGCAGTATGGCAGTGGAGAGGGAAAAAGTGTGCCTTGATTGGGACATTTAAAAGGTTTAACATGCTATTCTGAGAACAGCCCAAAGGACATTTTCTCTTGGGAATACGAAACCATTATTATTTCAGACTTTTAAACTCTTAAGAAAGCCCGGAATAATTACCAATGAAGGATGGACTTAGTCTCCCCCTCTGGTGGAAGCTAATAGGGATGAAGCTAATGGAAGCCTCAAAACACCTGATGCAGGGTCTGCATCAACCCTGGACCGTAAAGCATTTGGATGTCCTCATCCTCTGAGTTGTACCCTAGTGTGACACCCATGCTTGCCTGTAATTGCTCACCACAGGGGCTAATTTAAAATCAAGTGTCTTTACTCTTCAGGTGGATCATATCCACATTGGAGGGGACTCTTGATAACTCATTCACATGACTGATTTCCAGAGTGTCTTCCACCCTCCAGAGACTGTCCGAGGTGCTAGGGGAGAGAGCAGTGAGCAGAGTGATAGACCCACCTTTTGTGACATCTAACTTGTAGTTGACTCATATATATATATCTTCAGTATATAAAACAGTTTGGAAAAGTGGGCAAGCAGGTTTTTGAAATAGAATGCACTTGGTAGGTGCTTTCCTTAAAAGCGCAAGAATGATTGAGAAAATGATAGAAGAATATACAAAATGTGTGGGTAAAATCTCAAACCATAGGCAGATGATGATCACATTTTTTTCCAAACAAACTTGAGACATGCAGTCTGGCAATATTTTTTCTTTTCTTTTAATCTCTATGATTAATTCATATGAAAAGTTTTTCCAGAAGTATGAAATTAAAATCATAGTTAGGAATATATTCCATGACTCATCTTTATTTAAAAGGTTAAAACCATATCTAATACAAATCTCAGCAAAGATCTTAGCAAGAGGACCATATTGTGTTTATCCTGGGATCTTGAATTCTGAGCTGAGTATCTAGGCACAGAGTAGGCAGGACTCTGTAAATCTTGGTCTCTCCGATGAATGCATGCTCAGATATCTATTTATATGGTTTTCAAGCAGTGGGGACAAGTGTTACCCTAAAACATCAAGAGGACACAAGCCCTTCAGGAAAGGCAGTATGGCAGTGGAGAGGGAAAAAAGTGTGCCTGATTGGTGGCATTGGTTCATGGTATCTGACATGCCTTTGGGACCAAAGGGAATTTTCCAATGAAAACACTAAAGTAAAAACCACATCCTTCCTTTCAACAGGGCGTTGTTGCTGGCGCTCGTTCCAAAGGAGAACACAAACAGAAAATCTTTTTAACCATCTCCTTTGGAGGAATCAAAATCTTTGATGAGAAGACAGGGGTAAGTAAAAGAATCACATGGCATGGTGAAATTGAATCCATTGACAGATGTGCCCTTAAAAGCCTCTACTCTTCTGGGCAGGAATATCAAACAAGCATAAAACACGTAAAAGCAACTGACAAACCTGATCAACTGTGATCGTCCATCAAAGGGAGGCTCTTCCCTGACTTGGCCACAGTATGACTGCACTGTGTTTCTTACAGTATAATTGGCATAAAAGTGTCACACAGTCCTGGTAATGCAATGGGAGATTGATGTGCTTTGAAGAGCGGTGGGTAATGTGACAGTTTAAGTTAAATTTCCTTGTCTGTTGGCAACTTTAATGACATGCGTCCTAGAGGGAGATGTATGGTGGTCTTTTGACTTGGTCAAAGGATCCAGACTCTCTTGAATGGAACCTTTGGCACCTTGCAATTTCTGTTATCAAAAAGAATAAATGGAGTTTTCAATCTTAAGAAAAAATCTCTCACTGCATCACCAGGAAACGTAAGGGCTGGTCTGTGTGTTGAACCCATTGAAGATATCTTTTTTGTTTCATCAACCTCCTGGCAGCAATTAACTCCCAGGTTTATCCCCAGGACTTGCCGGGTATTGTTAGCTCTGTTCGTTGATGGTGAGGAAAAAAGAGAAAAGCATTTTAGAATCTGTATTTTTCCAGAGAGCAATAGTCAGGTGGACATGTTTTCCTTTTATTCACTCAGCGCTTTATATCTTTTAACACACCTCCACTTACATCACCTCCTATGAACTTCACAGGTAGTTTTTCAAGCACTGTGTAAACAGTACTCAACTAACCAAGCTAATTAACCTTGTCGTTTTGCATTACAAATTTTTCCTCTTTGTTTTGACTCATGTTAAGAGATTATATGGATAGTAGGTCTTACTTTTTATTCTTATGTTTTTGGGCCCTACTGTTCCATCATGTACCCAACCATCAAATAATCTTAATCACCAAACTTTTAACTAATGAGTAGAGATAGTTTAGAACCTTTACTTTTATGTAAATCCTCACTCATGAGTGGCTGAACTGGACCCAAAGAAAGATACCACCAAACCTTGTAATGTGACTTCTGATTCTTCCTCTGAACACAAAGAAAACAACTGTAAAATCATTATTTCAGCTCAAAGATCATTTGGCTTTGTGGAAAAAAGGTCATATCCTAGTGGAGATGCAGGAAGAAGGCAGAATTAAATGTTTTCT
This sequence comes from Tragulus kanchil, assembly GCA_022376925.1. Classification (NCBI taxonomy): domain Eukaryota; kingdom Metazoa; phylum Chordata; class Mammalia; order Artiodactyla; family Tragulidae; genus Tragulus; species Tragulus kanchil. The sequence continues at coordinate 100,254,491 of JAIOJX010000032.1, forward strand.
GTCATTTACCTTAGGCTCTGTATCATTGAGTTTCTGCAACCTTAGCTTATTGATTTGTCTCGGGAAAACTGGTAGAGCAAGCTGAATGTTTAAGCCTTAAGGGGAGGTGAGATGGGGCAAGGTCCTGACTTGGCCACAGTATGACTGCACTGTGTTTCTTACAGTATAATTGGCATAAAAGTGTCACACAGTCCTGGTAATGCAATGGGAGATTGATGTGCTTTGAAGAGCGGTGGGTAATGTGACAGTTTAAGTTAAATTTCCTTGTCTGTTGGCAACTTTAATGACATGCGTCCTAGAGGGAGATGTATGGTGGTCTTTTGACTTGGTCAAAGGATCCAGACTCTCTTGAATGGAACCTTTGGCACCTTGCAATTTCTGTTATCAAAAAGAATAAATGGAGTTTTCAATCTTAAGAAAAAATCTCTCACTGCATCACCAGGAAACGTAAGGGCTGGTCTGTGTGTTGAACCCATTGAAGATATCTTTTTTGTTTCATCAACCTCCTGGCAGCAATTAACTCCCAGGTTTATCCCCAGGACTTGCCGGGTATTGTTAGCTCTGTTCGTTGATGGTGAGGAAAAAAGAGAAAAGCATTTTAGAATCTGTATTTTTCCAGAGAGCAATAGTCAGGTGGACATGTTTTCCTTTTATTCACTCAGCGCTTTATATCTTTTAACACACCTCCACTTACATCACCTCCTATGAACTTCACAGGTAGTTTTTCAAGCACTGTGTAAACAGTACTCAACTAACCAAGCTAATTAACCTTGTCGTTTTGCATTACAAATTTTTCCTCTTTGTTTTGACTCATGTTAAGAGATTATATGGATAGTAGGTCTTACTTTTTATTCTTATGTTTTTGGGCCCTACTGTTCCATCATGTACCCAACCATCAAATAATCTTAATCACCAAACTTTTAACTAATGAGTAGAGATAGTTTAGAACCTTTACTTTTATGTAAATCCTCACTCATGAGTGGCTGAACTGGACCCAAAGAAAGATACCACCAAACCTTGTAATGTGACTTCTGATTCTTCCTCTGAACACAAAGAAAACAACTGTAAAATCATTATTTCAGCTCAAAGATCATTTGGCTTTGTGGAAAAAAGGTCATATCCTAGTGGAGATGCAGGAAGAAGGCAGAATTAAATGTTTTCTGTCATTTACCTTAGGCTCTGTATCATTGAGTTTCTGCAACCTTAGCTTATTGATTTGTCTCGGGAAAACTGGTAGAGCAAGCTGAATGTTTAAGCCTTAAGGGGAGATGAGTGTGGGGCAAGGCACTCTGTGTTAGTAGTGTTGATCTTTCCAAAGACTTCTTCAATTGACAGAGCTGATTTGTTCTATGTAACTCAAGGAACTGAACCAAGACCAGGTGATAGAAGTTTCTAGGAGGCAGATTCAGTTTAAGAGGAAGAAGCTGCTCAGTTTACAAGTCAAAGCTGTTCAGCATCGGGAGGGACCACCATCTGTGCAAGTGAGGATTCAAGCAACAGTCAGTCATGTGGAGATATTGTGGAAGTCAAGTGAAGATGAGATGTTGATTCCTCACACTTGTTTTAATAGCGTGTTTCTCCTTTAAATTCATCCGTATTGATGTGACTTATCTTCAGATAACTGGAGGTCTTTCAATACCTCCATATTAGATTATGAGCAAGAACAGCTTACTGAACTTTTGTCATTGCCCAGTGGGGACTCCACTGAATTGTGCAGAATGAGTCTTAAGTGAAGTGTTTTGTCCTACCTATCAAAGACATGGAAAACTGGGTCTTTTTCATTTGAAATGGCAATTTTTAGTTATTTATCGTGTCAAAAGTATTCCTGCTCAAGCTTGACTGTGCTATTTTTTTCAAAACCAAGAAAAGAAACATTAGCAGAACGTGACAATAGCTAGAGATTTTAAAACCCAAAAGCTGTCAAAAATGTTTTGATCCCAATTAAAGAGACCCTTTGCAGCAATTTACACCTTGTCTTGCATTTCAAAGGGGTTCTTGATCCCAATCCTTATGTGAGTAAATTTTATTATTAGTGTGTTGCAGGAAATAAATCGATATCAAAAGCTGTTCATATGTTCAGATATGTAGGTATTGCTAATATATCAAAAGGATCAGTGAGAATGCAGAAAATGTCATAAGTGAGTTTACTGTTGTTAGCAATAATGGGAGCAACAGCAAATTAGGAGTAGAAATGGTTTCATATAACAGTATATTCCTAGGTCTTTGAAGGTGACCTGTGGACACCAAGGCAGGAGTGATGTCAATTTCATTTCACAAATAAGGAAGCAGATGTTCCTGATTTGGCTGGAGACTCAAATCAGACCTTGCAACACCAAAGCCTGTGTCTTTCGGGGAAAATTCACTAGCTTTCTTCTCCCTCCTTTTACAGTTTCATTCCATAGAATTATTATAATATGTGCCATTAAAAATCGTGAACATTGTAGAAGCCTCAAGATGTCTGTTTCTTGAAACAGCGTGCAGTGGTCTGTATCAACTTTTCAAGATAATACCACATCCTCTTGCCACAATCACAGATGGATTTTACTTGTTCATTTAGTTTACCCAACACTGATCTGTCACTATTATGTACAGCAATTATATGAAGTAAGTGCTATTATTATCTCCATTTTACAGATGATAAAACTGAGGTACAAGTAATTAATGATACATTCTCAAGTGGCAGACTTGAGACTCAAACCCAGGTAGTCTTGTCCAGAGTCCTTGATGCTAGTAAGGTATCACTGATAATAACATGTCTTTCTTAGTGTTTTGGCTCTTATAACAAAAATACTTTTTATAAACTAGGTGGCTTACAAACAACATGCATTTATTTCACAACTCTAAAGGCTGGAAAGCCTAGGATCCATAGGCTAAAATTATGAGCAAGAACAGCTTACTGAACTTTTGTCATTGCCCAGTGGGGACTCCACTGAATTGTGCAGAATGAGTCTTAAGTGAAGTGTTTTGTCCTACCTATCAAAGACATGGAAAACTGGGTCTTTTCATTTGAAATGGCAATTTTAGTTATTTATCGTGTCAAAAGTATTCCTGCTCAAGCTTGACTGTGCTATTTTTTTCAAAACCAAGAAAAGAAACATTAGCAGAACGTGACAATAGCTAGAGATTTTAAAACCCAAAAGCTGTCAAAAATGTTTTGATCCCAATTAAAGAGACCCTTTGCAGCAATTTACACCTTGTCTTGCATTTCAAAGGGGTTCTTGATCCCAATCCTTATGTGAGTAAATTTTATTATTAGTGTGTTGCAGGAAATAAATCGATATCAAAAGCTGTTCATATGTTCAGATATGTAGGTATTGCTAATATATCAAAAGGATCAGTGAGAATGCAGAAAATGTCATAAGTGAGTTTACTGTTGTTAGCAATAATGGGAGCAACAGCAAATTAGGAGTAGAAATGGTTTCATATAACAGTATATTCCTAGGTCTTTGAAGGTGACCTGTGGACACCAAGGCAGGAGTGATGTCAATTTCATTTCACAAATAAGGAAGCAGATGTTCCTGATTTGGCTGGAGACTCAAATCAGACCTTGCAACACCAAAGCCTGTGTCTTTCGGGGAAAATTCACTAGCTTTCTTCTCCCTCCTTTTACAGTTTCATTCCATAGAATTATTATAATATGTGCCATTAAAAATCGTGAACATTGTAGAAGCCTCAAGATGTCTGTTTCTTGAAACAGCGTGCAGTGGTCTGTATCAACTTTTCAAGATAATACCACATCCTCTTGCCACAATCACAGATGGATTTTACTTGTTCATTTAGTTTACCCAACACTGATCTGTCACTATTATGTACAGCAATTATATGAAGTAAGTGCTATTATTATCTCCATTTTACAGATGATAAAACTGAGGTACAAGTAATTAATGATACATTCTCAAGTGGCAGACTTGAGACTCAAACCCAGGTAGTCTTGTCCAGAGTCCTTGATGCTAGTAAGGTATCACTGATAATAACATGTCTTTCTTAGTGTTTTGGCTCTTATAACAAAAATACTTTTTATAAACTAGGTGGCTTACAAACAACATGCATTTATTTCACAACTCTAAAGGCTGGAAAGCCTAGGATCACAGCCCTAGGATTTGGTATCTGGTGAGAGCCTGGTTTCTCCTAGAAATTACTTTTTTGTTGTGTCCTCTCATGGTGGAAGGGTAAAAAAGGGAAGATGCTTTCTAGCGCCTCTTTTATAAGGGCACTAATCCCATGTATTAGGGCTCCACTCATATGACCTAATCACTTCCAAAAGACCCCACCTGCTTATATTAGTATCATCACCTTGAAGGACAGAATTTCTGCAGAAGAAATCTGAGGGCAGATTAACATTCAGACCATAGCAATCTCAAAAGTTCATAATGATTTCCTTTTGTATATCTTAGAAGAGGCTCAGTATTATGCTTTTCTTACTGTCACCATTATTCACTTTCATTTTAATGAGCTTTCCTGAGTGAAGATAATGGGGGTGGAGTTAGGACTGGGGAGTGTCTTGTGGGTAGAATGTTGGCTGTGTAGCCAGTACATAGATAAGACCACAGTGGATGCCTGTTGTATGCCATGTGATGCTCTGTTTCCTGAGGATTCAAAGATGAAGATGTGTCCTTGTCCCTGAGCTGTTTGTTCACAGTCTGGTGGTGAAACCAGACTCACAAAGTGAACTGACAGCTTCTGAAACACAGGCGTGAATGGAGTCGTCAGTACTCAGGGGATGGAGACCAAGCTTGGCCTGAAATAATCAAGTGAATTTTCACAGAAAATGGCACACTGACTTGGCCTTGCAGGACTGAGTCTGAGAGGACCAGATAAGCAAGACAGGAAGAGAAAAACATATTTCTAAATGTATAAATGCCTAAAAGGGAAAGATGTGTGTATGTGTATATGTGTGCATGCATGTATTTGGGTTAATTCTTCCCTTCAGGAAGTATTCATTGAACACTTCTATCAATACAAGAATTAAGACATTCTCAAGTGGCAGACTTGAGACTCAAACCCAGGTAGTCTTGTCCAGAGTCCTTGATGCTAGTAAGGTATCACTGATAATAACATGTCTTTCTTAGTGTTTTGGCTCTTATAACAAAAATACTTTTTATAAACTAGGTGGCTTACAAACAACATGCATTTATTTCACAACTCTAAAGGCTGGAAAGCCTAGGATCACAGCCCTAGGATTTGGTATCTGGTGAGAGCCTGGTTTCTCCTAGAAATTACTTTTTTGTTGTGTCCTCTCATGGTGGAAGGGTAAAAAAGGGAAGATGCTTTCTAGCGCCTCTTTTATAAGGGCACTAATCCCATGTATTAGGGCTCCACTCATATGACCTAATCACTTCCAAAAGACCCCACCTGCTTATATTAGTATCATCACCTTGAAGGACAGAATTTCTGCAGAAGAAATCTGAGGGCAGATTAACATTCAGACCATAGCAATCTCAAAAGTTCATAATGATTTCCTTTTGTATATCTTAGAAGAGGCTCAGTATTATGCTTTTCTTACTGTCACCATTATTCACTTTCATTTTAATGAGCTTTCCTGAGTGAAGATAATGGGGGTGGAGTTAGGACTGGGGAGTGTCTTGTGGGTAGAATGTTGGCTGTGTAGCCAGTACATAGATAAGACCACAGTGGATGCCTGTTGTATGCCATGTGATGCTCTGTTTCCTGAGGATTCAAAGATGAAGATGTGTCCTTGTCCCTGAGCTGTTTGTTCACAGTCTGGTGGTGAAACCAGACTCACAAAGTGAACTGACAGCTTCTGAAACACAGGCGTGAATGGAGTCGTCAGTACTCAGGGGATGGAGACCAAGCTTGGCCTGAAATAATCAAGTGAATTTTCACAGAAAATGGCACACTGACTTGGCCTTGCAGGACTGAGTCTGAGAGGACCAGATAAGCAAGACAGGAAGAGAAAAACATATTTCTAAATGTATAAATGCCTAAAAGGGAAAGATGTGTGTATGTGTATATGTGTGCATGCATGTATTTGGGTTAATTCTTCCCTTCAGGAAGTATTCATTGAACACTTCTATCAATACAAAGATGAACAGGGCTATATCTTTTGTTCGTCACTTTTATATATCTGGTTAGCATGTGATGTCCACCTAGTAAGTGCTTTTTAGTACTTATTGCACAGAAAATAAAATGACTTATTGATTATGAATCAGCAAGTGTACTCAGAACAAGGACCTAACAGGGAACAGGAGAGTGGCCCAGGATTGAATATTGTGCCTCAAAATAGAGGGGTAATAATGTTTTAAATGCAGTGGCTGCACTTACATTTCAAGGCTGGTTTGATCATTTATTCTTCAGTGAAAACCAGATATCACCTTGTTTGTATCTAATAAAAAACAGGACTATTCTTCCTTTCTTTCTGACAGAATGTTTTGAATGGACTTGGGGAGAGCAGCTGAGGTAGAGCCAAGGAAAGTGGTCCTTAGGAGGAACACAGGGAGGAGGATGTAAGGGCTACAGAGCAGGATCCGGGGGCCTGAGGATACCAGTGTAATCCTGAGAGCTGTTGAGGCAGTACACGGGACTCTCACAAAACTGGTGATGATGCCTAGCCTCTACACTGGACCGTATGGTCTGTAGCCTGTCTATATAGATAGGCTTTCATGAACCTGTCTCATTTGATACCCAACAATTCTTGAAGGTTTTATTACTCCTCATTTGTAGATGGAGTTTCTCTGGTGGTTCAAATGGTAAAGAATCTGTCTGCAATGCAGTTTGGATCCCTGGTTTGATCCCTGGGTTGGGAAGATCCTCTGAAGAAGGGAATAGCTACCCACTCCAGTATTCTTATCTGGAGACATGGCCAGAGAAGCCTGAAGGCTACAGTTCATGGAGTTGAAAAGAACTGGACAGTACTGAGCAGCTAACACTTTTCACAGATGTTATACTTTCATCTAAGGTATAATTAGGGTAAGTGACTTGCCTGAGGCTACTGTGAATAATAGGAATTGAGTTCAAATTCACATTTATAACTCCTAAGCTTGGTCTGTTTGTTTTACTCAAGAGAATCTCCACTTGACTGGGGCTCTACACCCACAATGACTTTTTTGGACCTTAATGTAGGCATTTCGGGAGGTCACAACTTTGGGGTAAGTGGGCATTACAGGAATTCACTAGAGGCAAGGATACTAGACACTCCACAATGGACTAAACACTCACGCATGACACCAGTATTTCCTGGGGTATATGACTTTAAATGTCTTACCACAAATTCATGTAGATGAAAAAATTCATTTATACCTACCCAAATCTAAAACCTAACTCTATAAATAAAAAAGTAATTTTGTACCATATTCATTAATGCAGCTAAACTGAGAGAAAGATGTGCTTTGTTTTGTGGATCCTCACCAAGAGTTGGCCATCACTTTGGAAAACTACTCCCCAGGGATGCTCATCATAATTCTTTTATTTATTTATTTATTTATTTTATTTATTATTTTTTTTAATTTTGGCGGGGGTGGGGAGGGAGGGAGGTGGGCGGGCCACTTCCACTGGTCTTTCACTTGTCTAGTTTCATCCATCTTTGTTCTTTGGCCCGTGTGGGCCTCCCATCACGGTGGCATCTGTTGTCACAGAGCACCGCTCTGGGCGCATGCGCTCCAGAGCTCCGGCTCTGTGATTGGACACATCAGTCCAGCCACTCCGTGGCACGTGGGATCTTCCCAGGCCAGGGATCAAACCGGCGCCCCTTGCACTGCAAGGCGATGTCCTTACCCACTGGACCACCAGGGAAGCCCCTCGTCATAATTCTGTCACCAACAGGGTACACTCTATCAGTTTCATGTGTGGCTATCATGTTCACCATAACTGTACTTACTTGGTCCTTTTTAAAAAAATGTCATATGTAAAGGAAAATTGTTGTTCTATCCCCAAGTCATGTCCAACTCTTTGTGACCCAGTGGACCACAGCACGCCAGGCTTCTGTGTCCTTCACTGTCTCCTGGAGTTTGCTCAAACTTTTGTCCATTGAAGTGGTGATAGTTCAATGCTTTCTTTTTAAAGGCCAGATTTACACCCACTTTCATCTAAGGTATAATTAGGGTAAGTGACTTGCCTGAGGCTACTGTGAATAATAGGAATTGAGTTCAAATTCACATTTATAACTCCTAAGCTTGGTCTGTTTGTTTTACTCAAGAGAATCTCCACTTGACTGGGGCTCTACACCCACAATGACTTTTTTGGACCTTAATGTAGGCATTTCGGGAGGTCACAACTTTGGGGTAAGTGGGCATTACAGGAATTCACTAGAGGCAAGGATACTAGACACTCCACAATGGACTAAACACTCACGCATGACACCAGTATTTCCTGGGGTATATGACTTTAAATGTCTTACCACAAATTCATGTAGATGAAAAAATTCATTTATACCTACCCAAATCTAAAACCTAACTCTATAAATAAAAAAGTAATTTTGTACCATATTCATTAATGCAGCTAAACTGAGAGAAAGATGTGCTTTGTTTTGTGGATCCTCACCAAGAGTTGGCCATCACTTTGGAAAACTACTCCCCAGGGATGCTCATCATAATTCTTTTATTTATTTATTTATTTATTTTATTATATTTTATTTTATTTTGGCGGGGGTGGGGAGGGAGGGAGGTGGGCGGGCCACTTCCACTGGTCTTTCACTTGTCTAGTTTCATCCATCTTTGTTCTTTGGCCCGTGTGGGCCTCCCATCACGGTGGCATCTGTTGTCACAGAGCACCGCTCTGGGCGCATGCGCTCCAGAGCTCCGGCTCTGTGATTGGACACATCAGTCCAGCCACTCCGTGGCACGTGGGATCTTCCCAGGCCAGGGATCAAACCGGCGCCCCTTGCACTGCAAGGCGATGTCCTTACCCACTGGACCACCAGGGAAGCCCCTCGTCATAATTCTGTCACCAACAGGGTACACTCTATCAGTTTCATGTGTGGCTATCATGTTCACCATAACTGTACTTACTTGGTCCTTTTTAAAAAAATGTCATATGTAAAGGAAAGTTGTTGTTCTATCCCCAAGTCATGTCCAACTCTTTGTGACCCAGTGGACCACAGCACGCCAGGCTTCTGTGTCCTTCACTGTCTCCTGGAGTTTGCTCAAACTTTTGTCCATTGAAGTGGTGATAGTTCAATGCTTTCTTAAACCCAGATTTATTCATTCATTATAGGAAAGCTCACTGGCATTATGTGCTTCATTTGTAGTTTCAACTAAGGCTTTATATGTAAAAATTTCCATTGCCTTTTATCAGAAATCATTTTCTCTTATTTATCTTTTATGTTACAATTAAGGTATTTTGATTTGGTTAAACTTTATACATATAATTAGAGTATATTATAATTTCCAGACAATAAAAAAAGCTATAAAATATTGTTATATAAAGAGGAGGTGTTGTGTTAGATAAGATCAGGAATCAGTATCTAGATCATGCTGCCATTTTCTTTGGTTCTTTCATTCCTTCATTCCACAAATACTTGTGACATGAAAGGGACAGTCTACATGCTGGATAGGGATGAACTAGCTAAAATCTTTTCTCCAAGAAACCTACATCTTAGGAGATAAGACACATATAGTTAAAATTCAAAGCAGGAATAATACTATAAGAGGGAAATACAAGATGATCATGAGAGTTTAAAAAAGGAAATGATTTCTTCCATCTGAAAAAAAAAGGCTATGAAGTGATTTAGGAACAGAGGGTTGACTCTTAAAGGAAGGGTAGGGTTTGAAGTTGGAGACATAGAGCACCAGTAACCAGGCAAAGGGAATTATGGGGAGTGTTTACTAAGGCCTTAGAGTGAGATAGTCATGAAGGAGGGCAAGTGTGGAGAAGAGAAATGTCTGGATATTCTGGGTTGGAGGATGTGTGTTTGCTATCAGTGAGATAAAACTGAAAAGCTAGGCAGGGCCCACTTATGAGACCTGGAATGGCCAGGGATCAAACCGCCCCCCGGCCTTTGCACTGCAAGGCGATGTCCTTACCCACAGGACCACCTGGGAAGCCCGTCGTCATAATTCTGTCACCAACAGGGTACACTCTATCCGGTTCATGTGTGGCTATCATGTTCACCATAACTGTACTTACTTGGTCCTTTTTAAAAAAATGTCATATGTAAAGGAAAATTGTTGTTCTATCCCCAAGTCATGTCCAACTCTTTGTGACCCAGTGGACCACAGCACGCCAGGCTTCTGTGTCCTTCACTGTCTCCTGGAGTTTGCTCAAACTTTTGTCCATTGAAGTGGTGATAGTTCAATGCTTTCTTAAACCCAGATTTATTCATTCATTATAGGAAAGCTCACTGGCATTATGTGCTTCATTTGTAGTTTCAACTAAGGCTTTATATGTAAAAATTTCCATTGCCTTTTATCAGAAATCATTTTCTCTTATTTATCTTTTATGTTACAATTAAGGTATTTTGATTTGGTTAAACTTTATACATATAATTAGAGTATATTATAATTTCCAGACAATAAAAAAAGCTATAAAATATTGTTATATAAAGAGGAGGTGTTGTGTTAGATAAGATCAGGAATCAGTATCTAGATCATGCTGCCATTTTCTTTGGTTCTTTCATTCCTTCATTCCACAAATACTTGTGACATGAAAGGGACAGTCTACATGCTGGATAGGGATGAACTAGCTAAAATCTTTTCTCCAAGAAACCTACATCTTAGGAGATAAGACACATATAGTTAAAATTCAAAGCAGGAATAATACTATAAGAGGGAAATACAAGATGATCATGAGAGTTTAAAAAAGGAAATGATTTCTTCCATCTGAAAAAAAAAAAGGCTATGAAGTGATTTAGGAACAGAGGGTTGACTCTTAAAGGAAGGGTAGGGTTTGAAGTTGGAGACATAGAGCACCAGTAACCAGGCAAAGGGAATTATGGGGAGTGTTTACTAAGGCCTTAGAGTGAGATAGTCATGAAGGAGGGCAAGTGTGGAGAAGAGAAATGTCTGGATATTCTGGGTTGGAGGATGTGTGTTTGCTATCAGTGAGATAAAACTGAAAAGCTAGGCAGGGCCCACTTATGAGACCTGGAATGAAGACCAAAGAGTTTTCATTGAATCATGTCCATTACAGCCTCTGGAACTTCCCAGGTAACTCTAATAGTAAAGAACCTGCCTGCCAAGGCAGGAGATGTTAGAGATGCGGTTTGATCCCTGGATTGGTAAGATCCCCTGGAGGAGAAAATGGTAGCCCATGCCAGTATTCCTGCCTGAAAAATCACATGGATAGAGAAACCTGGGGGCTACGGTTCATAGGCTCACAAAGAGTCAGGCACAACTGAAGTGACTTAACATGACCCTGAAGCTGCATATAGAGAGGTAGATACAATGACTGTAAGGCCACCCTTGACCCATAAGTTGCCTTTGTGCAAACCAGGCAGAAGTTCCTTCCTTTAAGGCTCATGGCTAGAGATGACTTTTTCTGGGAAACAGTTATAATAATTATACATGTTTTTGATGACTATATGATGGCCTAGCTCCCCGCAGAGCTGTGCAGTGCATCCCTTGCTCAGCTGTAGGTAGCAGATCTGGGAATATCATTCATGCTTGAGCAGAAAGCCGGGGATACCATCTTGCCATTGCTTGTGCACACCATGCACTGCTCAGGTTTCAGGACTAGCTCAAAGAAACCTCTCCACTCTGAATATCCCTTTGCCCTTACTCAGTGAGCATCTCAAGGTTCTGTAATGTCAACAACAGTAACAACAGCAACACAGCACAGCAGTGACCACTTATCAGGCCCTATCTTAGGCCAGGTACTCTATTAAACTAGGTGCTTTATACATTTCATTCTCAAACCAACAGCCCCCACACAAGCAGCGAAGAGGGTAAAATTCAAAGCAGGAATAATACTATAAGAGGGAAATACAAGATGATCATGAGAGTTTAAAAAGGAAATGATTTCTTCCATCTGAAAAAAAGGCTATGAAGTGATTTAGGAACAGAGGGTTGACTCTTAAAGGAAGGGTAGGGTTTGAAGTTGGAGACATAGAGCACCAGTAACCAGGCAAAGGGAATTATGGGGAGTGTTTACTAAGGCCTTAGAGTGAGATAGTCATGAAGGAGGGCAAGTGTGGAGAAGAGAAATGTCTGGATATTCTGGGTTGGAGGATGTGTGTTTGCTATCAGTGAGATAAAACTGAAAAGCTAGGCAGGGCCCACTTATGAGACCTGGAATGAAGACCAAAGAGTTTTCATTGAATCATGTCCATTACAGCCTCTGGAACTTCCCAGGTAACTCTAATAGTAAAGAACCTGCCTGCCAAGGCAGGAGATGTTAGAGATGCGGTTTGATCCCTGGATTGGTAAGATCCCCTGGAGGAGAAAATGGTAGCCCATGCCAGTATTCCTGCCTGAAAAATCACATGGATAGAGAAACCTGGGGGCTACGGTTCATAGGCTCACAAAGAGTCAGGCACAACTGAAGTGACTTAACATGACCCTGAAGCTGCATATAGAGAGGTAGATACAATGACTGTAAGGCCACCCTTGACCCATAAGTTGCCTTTGTGCAAACCAGGCAGAAGTTCCTTCCTTTAAGGCTCATGGCTAGAGATGACTTTTTCTGGGAAACAGTTATAATAATTATACATGTTTTTGATGACTATATGATGGCCTAGCTCCCCGCAGAGCTGTGCAGTGCATCCCTTGCTCAGCTGTAGGTAGCAGATCTGGGAATATCATTCATGCTTGAGCAGAAAGCCGGGGATACCATCTTGCCATTGCTTGTGCACACCATGCACTGCTCAGGTTTCAGGACTAGCTCAAAGAAACCTCTCCACTCTGAATATCCCTTTGCCCTTACTCAGTGAGCATCTCAAGGTTCTGTAATGTCAACAACAGTAACAACAGCAACACAGCACAGCAGTGACCACTTATCAGGCCCTATCTTAGGCCAGGTACTCTATTAAACTAGGTGCTTTATACATTTCATTCTCCAAGCAGGATTCTTATTCGGTCTGTCTGAATCCATTGCCCACACTCCTCACCACTATAGTACTGACAGCAGAGAGTGGACATAGTGGAAGGAGCTGCCTTAGATCTGCCCCTGCCCAGCTGTGTGGGCACAAAGCCATCTTTTATGAATGACTTTGTGCCTCTTTTGCTCATTTGTAGGATAGAGATAATCAAAGTACCTATGTCTTGGGGTTGGTGCAAGATTAAATGAGGTTTTAATTTAGTCACTTAAGACTTAGAATTGTGCCTGTTACAATAAAAAGCTATAGGTATTAAACAATAGTCTATTGTTGAATGTGAAAGTGAAGTCACTCAGTCATGTCCAACTCTTTGTGACTCTTGGAGAAGCCATGCAATTCTCCAGTCCAGAATACTGAAGTGGGTAGCCTTTCCCTTCTCCAGGGAATCTTCCCAACCAAGGGAGCGAACCCAGGTCTCCCACATCGCAGGTTGATTCGTCACCATCTGAGCCACGCAGGGAAGCCAAAAACACTAGAGTGGGCAGCCTATTCCTGCTTGAAGGAATTTTCCTGACCCAGGAATCAAACTAGGATCTCCTGCATTGCAGGCAGGTTCTTTACCAGCTGAGCTACAAGGGAATTTTAAATCTATTAATAATAGAAGAGTAATAATAGTTGTTTTATCCCTTCTCTGGTATGGCCTCCCCTCAGAATTAAGAAATTCTTTCATATTCATTCTGCAGCATCCTCTTCTCACCTCTGTCATAGCACATGGTGGTCTGTATGAGAGTGAGTTGTCTCATGCTTCCCTAAGACTACAGGTTCCATGAGGCACCTGCTCTCTTCCATTGCTGAATGGGCAGGGTTTACCACAGGTCCTGGCAAGTGACAGAGACTCCCTAATGGTACATTGAAGGAAGGGAGGGGAGGCAGTCAGGGAGAGATGGAATGAAAGAGAGGGAAGGAAGGAACAGGAAGTAATGAATAAGTAAACTTAAATGCCAATTGTCTGGGATAGATACTAGAGCCCAAGATGCTGCATACCAGAGATGCTAGTTTTTGACATGCAGGCAGTGATCATGGGAATAATGTATGTGATTCAGGGTTCCCTAGTCCTAGGATGTCAGGGATGGAAAGTCCCTTAGGCATAGGCTAACCCACTCATTTCACAAGAGAAGAGATTCAGAAACCAAAGAGAAGAAATGGCTCCTGAACCTCCCAGCGAATTATATGTGAAACTCCTAGGTGTGAACATCTCTCAGAACAGATCTGAGTCACTCTGATGCTCACCAAGCCTGAAGTGGAAAGCATCCTCCCTCCTCTTCCTCACTTTGCCTTCCTTCCTCTGCCTTTTTTTCTTTCTCTCTCTACCCTCTCCATACTCTTCGCTCATTTGCTTCAGTGTTCAGGCTCCCACAGCCTGACAGCTACCCCAGATCCATTTTAATATCAAAGAGAATGAACATCTGAGGGGAGAACTTGGGCCTCTGTATATTTAGTGTCTTGTTGGATGATATTGGATTTTAATTTATCACAATAAGAAATCAATTTATAGCTCAAAACCAGCATATTTTTAGAAATTGACCCTGTCAGGAAGCTGCCTCCATTAGATAATTTAGACAGGATAATTCATGACAGAAGAGACAGGGTGGCATTACCCTGGAAAATGAGACCATGAATGTTTTCAGTCAAATTTTGTAAACTCAGAAATATACTGTCTTTCCCTTAATGAATCATTTTTATAAATTTTGGCCTTTAAAGAGGTTAAGAGATCATATTTTCTGAACTAGCTGCTTTTACATGCTTGGTTTTATTTAATTCAATTCCCTAAGGACACACTTAAGAACATATTGTTTTTCCCATTAAACAGATGAGGAAGCTGAGGCACAGAGAGGGTAAGGGACTTACACAAGGCCAAGTGACCAACAAATTAGAAAACGGGGCACTGACTCCAACACAGCATGGTGGGAAGGCCCATGTTCTTTTCAGATACCAGCAGTGATCTGTCTCTTTAACTTTTTTTTAATTGAAGTTTAGTTGATTTACAGTGTTGTATTAGTTTCTGCTGTGCAGCAAAGTGAATTGGCTGTATGTATATATATATACGTATATATATATATATATATATATATATATATACCCTCTCTCTGTCACCACAGAGCATTGAGTAGAGTTTCCAGTAGGTTCTCGTTAGTTATCTCTTTAATACACGGTAGTGCACATATGTGAATCCCAGTATCCCGATTCATCCCACTTTTCCCTTTGCTCCGCTTGCTGTCTATGCATTTGCTCTCCACGACTATGTGTCTGTGCCAGTTTTGCACACAGGTTCCTCTGGACGGTTTTTTTAGATTCCACGTATATGCACAAATACAGGATACTTGCTTTTCTCTTTCTGACTTATTTCACTCTGTATTGCCACGGCATGTCAACCGGGTGCATAGAGAATAGTGGGTGTGATGAGACTTTAAGAAATACACACAGATGTACAGACAGAAAGGATGGGAATGGAGAGCTTAAGACCTCTTGGATCAAGGCCCTGAGCACATTCACCAGTCTGCTTTTATTGAGCGCTTAAGCATTCACGTGTTTGCAGGGAGTGATATTAGCACAGGCTAGGGGTCAGTCACAGCTCTGATCAATAATCACCCCCGTGATTCTAAGTCGCTTACATTATCTTCCCGACGGACAGGGTGCACTACAGCCGGAGGGCAACTGGACCAGCAAGACATTAAGGAGTCTGCACAGACCTGGCGTTCCGAAGTCCACAGCAGATCTCCTACCTGTTGCTGATCAGTATGACCCCAGCTAATGAGCCCAAGTGAATCGAATCAACTTGCTCCTGTCTTGGTTCTTTCCTTTCCAAAATGTCGTCTTCCTGGCTTGGCCAAAGCTGAACAAACCTTCACTGGTTTGTTTCCTCACACTGTACGATAGCCTCTAGCTCCATCCATGTCTGCAAATGGCATAATTGTGTTCCTCGTATGGCTGAGGAGTATTCCATTGTGTATATGTGCCACATCTTCTTTATCCGTCCCCCAGTTGATGGATATTTAGGAGGCCTCCATGTCCTGGCTGTTGTACATAGTGAACTTACACTGTGGGTGGGAATGTAAACTGATACAGCGACTATGGAGAACAATGTGGAGATTCTGTAGAAAACTAAAACTAGGACTAGCATATGGCTTAGCAATCCCATTCCCTAATTGTGAAGATACATGCATGTCAGTGTTCACTACAGCACTGTTTACCATAGCCAGGACATGGAAGCACTCTCTTCTTGGCATGACATAGTCAGGGCCTCTGGCAAGCAAGCCACCCCTCATTTGTTCCCCAAGAGAAAAGTCTAACGGCCCTTAGGTGTGGCCCTTACGGTGGTGGCTGTGCAGACCAGCCACCGTTTAGGCCTCCAAGGGGTGTGTAAGCTGCTGGTCTCAGAACAGCAACACGTGGATATGCCATGTGACCTTGCGGGTGGCTCCTCTGGCCACTCTCTGGGACTCTGTCCTCATCTGAACGCTGTGGTCATTCCCCAAACCTTTTCTTTAAGGTCCAGATAGTAAACTTGGCAGTCTATGATCTCCTAATGGTTTTTTTTTTTTTTTTTTTGGCCTCTGTAATTTGAAGGCATCCGCAGATGCTGTGTAGAGAAATGAGCTTGGTGAGGTCCCGTAAAACTTGCTTTGTAAAGATGAGGCTCTTGAGCCATAAAATGCTGGCTCTGTGCTGGATGGCTACTGTGGAGTTGTCTAAATTTCTCATTCTAACCGCATGGGGAGCCCTGTGGGAGCGCGGGGTGAACACCACAAGAAGACACCCGGTGTCTCGTCCCTGGGCCCTTGACTCACTGCTCTTTCATTGGTGGCTGACTTTGGGCAAGAGTGCTTTTTATAAAAATGTCAAGGATAGGTATTCAGCTCTGGGAACTGTGTTATTTCTACCATTTATGGAACAGTAATTGTCAGATACTGTGCTAAGTGCTTCACATATATTTTTCTCATTGAATTCTTGCAGTCCATCCATTAGTTACACGTTATCATTCCCATTTTACAGAGGAGATGACTGACTGCCCTTACATTGTAATCCCTTTAGGTATTCAGCAAATGTTCATTGAGTACCTGCTCTGTTCCAAGGAGTATTCTCAGGGGTGTGCCTACCTTGATGAAGAAAAGGAGGTTATCTGTCTTGTGGAGTTTACATTTTAATGTGGGGAGACATACAAGAACCAATAGATGTACATAAATACTACGCTTTGTTAGAAAGTAATCAGTGGTATGAAAAATGATTAAAGTACAGCGAGGTCTCGGCATGTCCCACTGCCCCTCCTTTGTCCTTGGAGAAAGGCCGATGACATACGTGCCCTGTAAATCACAGATATGAACATGCTCTGGGAGCTTCCTTTTGTTCTGAGGGTCAGCTGAGTAATGGAAAAAGACACTTCTGAAAATTCTCATCCAAACTCTAGAGGCCGTTTACCATAGCCAGGACATGGAAGCACTCTCTTCTTGGCATGACATAGTCAGGGCCTCTGGCAAAGCCACCCTCCTTTGTTCCCCAAGAGAAAAGTCTAACGGCCCTTAGGTGTGGCCCTTACGGTGGTGGCTGTGCAGACCAGCCACCGTTTAGGCCTCCAAGGGGTGTGTAAGCTGCTGGTCTCAGAACAGCAACACGTGGATATGCCATGTGACCTTGCGGGTGGCTCCTCTGGCCACTCTCTGGGACTCTGTCCTCATCTGAACGCTGTGGTCATTCCCCAAACCTTTTCTTTAAGGTCCAGATAGTAAACTTGGCAGTCTATGATCTCCTAATGGTTTTTTTTTTTTTTTTTTTTTGGCCTCTGTAATTTGAAGGCATCCGCAGATGCTGTGTAGAGAAATGAGCTTGGTGAGGTCCCGTAAAACTTGCTTTGTAAAGATGAGGCTCTTGAGCCATAAAATGCTGGCTCTGTGCTGGATGGCTACTGTGGAGTTGTCTAAATTTCTCATTCTAACCGCATGGGGAGCCCTGTGGGAGCGCGGGGTGAACACCACAAGAAGACACCCGGTGTCTCGTCCCTGGGCCCTTGACTCACTGCTCTTTCATTGGTGGCTGACTTTGGGCAAGAGTGCTTTTTATAAAAAATGTCAAGGATAGGTATTCAGCTCTGGGAACTGTGTTATTTCTACCATTTATGGAACAGTAATTGTCAGATACTGTGCTAAGTGCTTCACATATATTTTTCTCATTGAATTCTTGCAGTCCATCCATTAGTTACACGTTATCATTCCCATTTTACAGAGGAGATGACTGACTGCCCTTACATTGTAATCCCTTTAGGTATTCAGCAAATGTTCATTGAGTACCTGCTCTGTTCCAAGGAGTATTCTCAGGGGTGTGCCTACCTTGATGAAGAAAAGGAGGTTATCTGTCTTGTGGAGTTTACATTTTAATGTGGGGAGACATACAAGAACCAATAGATGTACATAAATACTACGCTTTGTTAGAAAGTAATCAGTGGTATGAAAAATGATTAAAGTACAGCGAGGTCTCGGCATGTCCCACTGCCCCTCCTTTGTCCTTGGAGAAAGGCCGATGACATACGTGCCCTGTAAATCACAGATATGAACATGCTCTGGGAGCTTCCTTTTGTTCTGAGGGTCAGCTGAGTAATGGAAAAAGACACTTCTGAAAATTCTCATCCAAACTCTAGAGGCCGTTCCACTTGATAAATCAGAGCTGTCTATTTGGCTGTGTCTGCCTTTATTTAGATGGCTGATTGCTTTATATGGGGTCTCCTGTTTATTGTTTTTCCATCTTGCACATTTGTTCCAAATTTTAATTTAAAGCTCCTTTTCCAAGACTGTGCCTCAGTTATTTAATAGGTAGTTCTATGTTTATGAAAACACTCCTTCCAGGAGCTGTTTGGTTCGAAACGGATGCAATTAGGCCCAGCCCTGATAAGATGTCTCTCTGTGCTTCTCTCAGGGACTTCTCAGTGGTGGCCAGAGGTGGAGCAGCAGTGATGATTCTGGGAACAATAAAAGCATGTGTGTCATAGAAAGTGAGAGCCCAGGTCAAAGTGCAAATGGAAGTGTGAGTCGCTCACTTGTGTCTGACTCTTTGCCACCCTTGGGCTGTAGCCCACCAGGCTCTTCTGTCGGTGACATTTCCCAGGCAAGAATGGTAAAAGGGGTTTCCGTTTCCTTTTCCAAGGTATCTTCCCCACCCAGGAATTGAACCCAGGTCTCCCATGTTGCAGGAAAATTCTTTACCATCTGAAACACCAGGGAAGGTGCAGGTTAAAGTAAGAGCCTGGTAAAATCTGCCTCTCGGAGGAAAGACTCTGGGGAAAGATACATGGTGGAAGCTGGGGCCTGGGTGACCCGTGTCATGCAAAGAGCTTTGGGTGTGTTGCCACAGGCCCTGAATCTGTGCCGTCACTTGAGCTATGATGGTAAAAACGACAATCGTAGTGATGATAAGAATAGTACTTACTGTTGTATGTGCTTTACACACATCTCATTTCGTACTTTTATGAATCACTGAACCTCTTAGTGGTTCTGTGTTCTTCTCTAGGGTGTGAAGGCATAATTAACCAGCCACGCTTTATAACAGTCTTGCCAAGTGAGGTATTATCTCTGGTTTACACAGGATGGCACTGAGGTTTAGAGAGATGTACGGAGCTGCCAGTTTGTCTCAGTTAATGAAGACTGCCCTGTCCACTGCATTATTCCTTACCACACTGGTTTGCTGGCCACACAGGGAAGCTGGTGTGGGGTTGTATCTCACTTAGATGGTTAGATATTACCTGAAGCAAAACACTTCCGCTGATATCCTGGCTGATTTTTTTCACTGTGTTTTTTTTTTTTTTTTTTTTGCTGTAATTATAGACTTTATTTATTTATTCAAATATAAATATTATATGTTGATGCTAGAATGTAAAAAAAAATTTTAATTAAGAAAATTCTCATATCAGCAGTGAAATTAACACTCCCCCATTTTTATGTCTTATGCTCATGCTCACTACTTCTTTCTTGTTCCTTTTCCTGCTTTCCTATAGATGAGGATGCTTAGCTGGTAAAGCAGTTGCACTTTGTGATAGTTTCCAAAGAATGAAAAGAGAGAAAAGTTTAAGCAGATAAGCAATAGCAAAAAAGCTAGACTGAGTAATTGGAAGCCAGGGTCCACTACTTACTATCTCCCTGAGAACAGCGAATAGCAGCTCTGTCTTCTCTGCCGTGGGCTATAAGCCGTGTCTGCTCTTACCAGGGTTTCTTTAACTTCTAACTCGAATAGAGGGTTCTATAAAATGCATTAAAATTTTCATAAAATGTATTCATTCTCAACTTCTAACATTATCAGTCACCTTAATGCATAGGCAGCTTGTTTCCCCCCCGTTTTCCTTTGTCTTTCTGCATCCGTCTGATTTACCTTTCTCTTCTTCCTCATTCCTTTTCTCTGTTCTCATATGCATTTACCTACAGTCACTTTTTCCCCATTAGCATGTGTATTTTCCAAATGTACTATTAAGTACCTCTGTTAAGTACCTACTCTGTATGTAACATTGAAAGTACAACCAGCTATTAAAGAAGTATAACATGTTATACAAATAATGGAAAGGTAGTGTCTAACTAAGGGGAAGGGAAGATTCTAACATTTATTGAGCTTCTCCTACGTATTGCACTCCATACCGTGCGCCTTCAGATACTTAGTTGTGTCTGACTCTTTGGGATCCCATGGACTATAGACTGCCAGGCTCCTCTGTCCATGGGATTCTCCAGGCAAGAATACTGGAGTGGATTGCCATTTCCTCTCCAGGGACCTTCCTGACCCAGGGATCGAACCCGCATCTCTTAAGTCTCCTGTGTTGGCAGGCAGATTCTTTACCACTAGCTCCACCTAGGAAGTCCCAACTCTATACTAAATAATACAGTATAAGTTCCTGGAGGACAAAAACCCTCGCCCTTTCCTACCCATCCTGTACCCTGCCAGCAGGGGGAGCTTTCCCCAGGAGTGGGAGTCCCTTCAGGGACCAGGGACCTACACCTCAGAATTTTGATGCCTGATCATGTACAGGTATGCTTTGATGCGAAGGATGAGAGAGAGGTTAGTCTGGGAGAGCTGGTGAAGCGGTGAGGGAGGAGTGTTACATCTGCTGTGCTGAATTCCATGCGTGGCCTCCTTTAGGTTGCAGTCTAGGTATTACCAACCCCATTCTGGATGGAGCCCTGGATGTGGCGGGTGGCGGAGACTAGAGGTGCTCCAGGCACTGAGGACAAGTGTGCTGTGGGTTCTGAGTCGAGCCCAGGGCTTCTGTCTATCTGATCAGCCCACCTCTGGTGCAGCAGGCAGCCATCTCAGCCTCAGGCAGCTCCTATCCGGTGGCTTCCGCCAGTGTTTCCTTGGGGATCACCCCAGTACACACCCTTCCTTCAAGCTGCCTGACTCACATAGTTCAGGGATTTGCCTGGGAGGATGGGTTTGACTTCTTAAAACGATTTAGAAAATCAGGAGATTTCAAATGTGCAAGAAATGACACAGGAAGCATGGCCTCAATATCTAAATACAAAATGCCTGCCTCTCCAGAGATAGAAGTTTGAATTTTTCATGATATCCAAGAGATGTGGAGACTGTTCTGAAATTGCATGTCTAAAATTTTGAAAATAGAGATTGTACTGGCAAGTGTCTAAACTCAAGACAGTCGTAACCTCACTTTTGAGGAAAAGATACTTTGTCTTCAATATGAATGGGTCCAAGGAGAGTGTCTGAGACTCAGATATGGAGATGCATCATCTCATGATCCTGTGCAAGGTCAGCTCTTCACCCACGTGAATGGATGTGCACATTCTTTACTATGTATCTGTGTGTTGTCAGAGCCTGCACCTGTATTTTTTCGGCCAATCTCTAGCCTGCAATACAACCATCATAGCACTTAACAAAAACATCTTCGTCAAATACAATGATTAGAAACAATAAGTAGGATCTCTTAAATTTGAGAATCTCTTTGTAGTTTGGAAAGTGTTTTCACTTTTTTCTTGTAGCTGATCTTTGCATTAATCTTACAATATGTTTATCACACACACAGTTTTATTGGTAATGGACCTGGAGCTCAGAGAGCCTAATTGTCAGCCTAAAGTTACAGTGATAATGGACAGAGACTAATCCTTGGCCTTCTGCACAAGTCTGCCACAGTAATTCCAGGGGAAAGAATCCATGCTGAAAGTTCTTCCAAATAAGTGTTTCTTGATGATGTACATTGTTTTTGTCAGAAAAACAAAGTTAGCACTTACCAAATGTTTAGGAATGGATAAATTCCTCCTCTGAGGAGGAATTCCTCCTAATTTATGCAGAACAGTTTTATTGAGCAAGAAATACTGCCGAGGTTCTGTCTACGTTCAGGATTAGCAGGATCTGAAATCATGAGGTCTGGTGTAGCCTCCTTCAGGACAGCTCTGTACCCTCTGGCATTCATCATGTTGTTGTTCCGTCCCCAGTGTCTGTATCCCTGCCACTGAGAGAAGGTCTTCAAGAGAACTGAATGCACCTTAAACCTCTTGAGGCTATTTCTCTAACCTCAGAGTACTTTCTGCACAAGCCCCTCTTTGCTTATATTTCTCTTTATGAAACTAGTATATGAATATCAGGGCCTCCCTGTTGGCTCAGACAGTAAAGAATCTGTCTGCAGTGCAGGAGACCAGGGTTTGATCCCTGGGTTGGGAAGCTCCCCTGGAGAAGGGAACTGCAACTCACTCCACTATATTTGCCTGGAGAATTCCATGGACAGAGAAGTCTGGCAAGTTGCTATCCATGGGTCACAAGGAGTCAGACATGACTGAGCAACTAACATACACATATGAATATCATTGGGAGAGTTAAGGTTTATCTATTTTTGAGTGTAAAATTCCATCCTTAAAAAAAAAAGAAAAAACAGGGCTCCCATCAGCATCTCGGTGAAGTCATTTATTTTTCTTTCCCTCACACTCTCATCTGTAAAAATTAAATTTGTCTATCAAACATTTACCTAGCGTGCCCTGTGTCCCAGTCACAGAAATATGAACATGTATGAGAGAAGCCCCCTTCCTCCCGAGGACTCACGAACCAGCAGCTGAGTCAACAACCAATTATATGACAGTCTGATAAGCAAGGTCGCAGGGCGGCCGCCTCACTTCAGGCCCACACGTGTGTGCTTCTGTAGTAATGACCTGAAAAGAAAAGCAAACAGAGTTGTTCTAATTAAACCAGCAGACTTCACTTAATTGACCTGTAAGGGGAATGTTGCAGAAGTAGACACATAGCACAGATACTGTGGAGAAAACAGAACCGCCAGAATGATCATCTCGGGTCATCCCCCAAATCCGCCCCACATCGAGGAGAACCACTGTCAGATCTAAAATATACCTGTCTTTCTTGGCCTTTCTTGGCCAGTGTGAATAAGCTCGATGACACTGGACATTGTCAATGTTAAAATAATTAGCGTGGTAGTTTCTCTGTTAGGTATCTTTTGTCAGTTGTTTAGTGTGTGTTATAATTGGGTATGCCGTGACAGCATATTTTTGAATACCGTCTGTGCCCCTGGGAGTAGACACCATGGATTTTCATTGGTGTATCCTCAGTGCTACCACTCATCTTGCAGATAGTAGGTACTCAATTAAAAATAAAGAAACCGTTGAGTAAATGAATAGAGAAGTTATCTATGATGACATTATCAACGTAACATATCCTAATATTTGGATGAATACAGGAATGGAGACCAGACTAAGTCACACAAGTAGTCAGTGTTCGAGTCAGGATCGAATTTCAGATGGTGTCGGCTCCAGTCAAGAAATACTATTTTCTTCCGGCCAACCTCTATGTGCCATCACTGTCCTTCACACAGTGCGGTAGAGCCACAGGAGGTGGATGCAGATAAATGAATCTAAAATGCTGTATCTTAAATTAAACATGATTTCAGAGGACTGAAAAGAGGGTAGAAAAGGAAGGAGGGGAAGAGGCTGATGTAAGATTTTCCCTTGGATACAGTCCCTTTTCATTTGCTGTTTGTTTGTTTGTTTGTTTGTTACCAATCTCTTGCCGTGTAACCAAAAGAATTGGAATGGCGAGATTGATTGGGCAATCAGCTGTTTCCCAAGGGCTGTAACAGAATCCCAGTCTCTTAGGTAATTTACCCTGGAAGGGGGTTTTGCCATAGGGAGCAGCCCACAGGGCCAGGGATGGACAAGATGATTTAATAGGCCTCTTCCTGCCCTAATTGCTAATCTTCCTTGTGGGAACCCCCTTCTCGTGCTGCATTAAAGACTCCATTAATTTGTTTGTATATGAATTCAGGTCACTTCGGTTCTGTCACACTTCTAAGAGGCTCCCGTTCGAGAGTCTGTGGCTTGTACCACCCATTAGGATGTACCGATAAGAAAAATGCATTATATGTTTTATTACCTTGTCTGTGGAGCACATGTGACAACTATAAAGTACATTCATGTGTAGTATGAATAACTGTCAGGGTAATTGATAAAGTAGTTTGTAATAAAGGTAGCTAGAACGACATTCCTAAACGTTGAGGTCTCTAAGTGCTCAAGAGGAGGGCGGCAAGGCACTCAATAAATCCAGTCTTTCAGAAATTACTGGCATTTTAAAAAAATAAAGTAGCCAACCAGAATCCTTAGGCCTGCATTTCATTTTCAAGTGTAATTATGTTATGTCACAATTCATATCTGCTGACACATTGGAATCAACTCAAATAAAGGAATACCATAAATCTTGCATTGTTTGGATTTATCATGTGCTGGTGCTGGGAGAAGTCTGGGAGGAGGAAAACATTTCTTCCTTTGGATGAATACAGGAATGGAGACCAGACTAAGTCACACAAGTAGTCAGTGTTCGAGTCAGGATCGAATTTCAGATGGTGTCGGCTCCAGTCAAGAAATACTATTTTCTTCCGGCCAACCTCTATGTGCCATCACTGTCCTTCACACAGTGCGGTAGAGCCACAGGAGGTGGATGCAGATAAATGAATCTAAAATGCTGTATCTTAAATTAAACATGATTTCAGAGGACTGAAAAGAGGGTAGAAAAGGAAGGAGGGGAAGAGGCTGATGTAAGATTTTCCCTTGGATACAGTCCCTTTTCATTTGCTGTTTGTTTGTTTGTTTGTTTGTTACCAATCTCTTGCCGTGTAACCAAAAGAATTGGAATGGCGAGATTGATTGGGCAATCAGCTGTTTCCCAAGGGCTGTAACAGAATCCCAGTCTCTTAGGTAATTTACCCTGGAAGGGGGTTTTGCCATAGGGAGCAGCCCACAGGGCCAGGGATGGACAAGATGATTTAATAGGCCTCTTCCTGCCCTAATTGCTAATCTTCCTTGTGGGAACCCCCTTCTCGTGCTGCATTAAAGACTCCATTAATTTGTTTGTATATGAATTCAGGTCACTTCGGTTCTGTCACACTTCTAAGAGGCTCCCGTTCGAGAGTCTGTGGCTTGTACCACCCATTAGGATGTACCGATAAGAAAAATGCATTATATGTTTTATTACCTTGTCTGTGGAGCACATGTGACAACTATAAAGTACATTCATGTGTAGTATGAATAACTGTCAGGGTAATTGATAAAGTAGTTTGTAATAAAGGTAGCTAGAACGACATTCCTAAACGTTGAGGTCTCTAAGTGCTCAAGAGGAGGGCGGCAAGGCACTCAATAAATCCAGTCTTTCAGAAATTACTGGCATTTTAAAAAAATAAAGTAGCCAACCAGAATCCTTAGGCCTGCATTTCATTTTCAAGTGTAATTATGTTATGTCACAATTCATATCTGCTGACACATTGGAATCAACTCAAATAAAGGAATACCATAAATCTTGCATTGTTTGGATTTATCATGTGCTGGTGCTGGGAGAAGTCTGGGAGGAGGCTGCCCCTGTGTGTAAATAGTTTAAGAGAATCAAGTGGCTGGGAAAGATGTAGATGCAGTTAAGACAAACGGTCCACCAGCAGCCAGCCACCCTGTTTAAACGTCCAAAGATGTGAGAGGCTCAGTACTTTATCTTGGTAGTGAATAGTAGCAGGCTGTTACAATAATATGAATAGTACTTGCTGACACTATTAATTATTGGGCTTCCTCTACCTGCCAGATACCAACATATATTAGCATTTTACCCTCAAGGAGGATAAAATGACTCCTACATGAGAAATATTACCAGTCGTGTTATCTGGAACATGATATTCAATTTATTTGTAACCCAAAGTATTCATTTGGAAGTGAAATTATAACAACCCTCACAAATGTTGCAAGGTTGTTGAAAGGATTCACTGAGGCCAGTGAACATACAGTGCCTAGAACAGTGGCTGGCACACAGGAAGTGCTCAAAAAGTAGGAGCTGGCAATTTCACTTTAAAGATGAGGAAGCCAAGTCTCAGAGAGGTTCTGAAACTTGCCTACATGGAGATATGAACTTGGGTCTTTTTCACTCCAAAGTCTAAATTCAGACTACAGTTGCTGCCTCTGTGCTGCATATTTTCCCATGGTAACGTCATGCTTTGGTCTTTGTTCTGACTTTTAAAAATAGGATGCAGGAGTCTAGTCTTCCTTCCATCCTGATTGTCTCCTGGCCTGTCCAAAGCTGAGGGAGGTGATGGAGCAAGCTTCTTTGGCTGAATCTTTTCTTTTCAACTGGGACCTCCTAGTACCTTACTACAGCTTGTGTCTTGTCCACAGGTGAATTAATGTGGCCCCTCTGGTAGCACAGTGGTAAAGAATCTGCCTGCCTGTGCAAGAGATGCAAGAGATGTGAATTCAATCCCTGGTTGGGGAAGGTCCCCTGGAGCAGGAAATGGCAATCCACTCCAGTATTCTTTTCTGGAGAATCCCATAGAGAGAGGAGTCTGGCGGGTTACAGTCCATGGGGTTTCAAGGAGTTGGAAGGACTTTCACTCTCCTTGCAGCTGTTGGAGAAAAGTCATGTGCTGGTGCTGGGAGAAGTCTGGGAGGAGGCTGCCCCTGTGTGTAAATAGTTTAAGAGAATCAAGTGGCTGGGAAAGATGTAGATGCAGTTAAGACAAACGGTCCACCAGCAGCCAGCCACCCTGTTTAAACGTCCAAAGATGTGAGAGGCTCAGTACTTTATCTTGGTAGTGAATAGTAGCAGGCTGTTACAATAATATGAATAGTACTTGCTGACACTATTAATTATTGGGCTTCCTCTACCTGCCAGATACCAACATATATTAGCATTTTACCCTCAAGGAGGATAAAATGACTCCTACATGAGAAATATTACCAGTCGTGTTATCTGGAACATGATATTCAATTTATTTGTAACCCAAAGTATTCATTTGGAAGTGAAATTATAACAACCCTCACAAATGTTGCAAGGTTGTTGAAAGGATTCACTGAGGCCAGTGAACATACAGTGCCTAGAACAGTGGCTGGCACACAGGAAGTGCTCAAAAAGTAGGAGCTGGCAATTTCACTTTAAAGATGAGGAAGCCAAGTCTCAGAGAGGTTCTGAAACTTGCCTACATGGAGATATGAACTTGGGTCTTTTTCACTCCAAAGTCTAAATTCAGACTACAGTTGCTGCCTCTGTGCTGCATATTTTCCCATGGTAACGTCATGCTTTGGTCTTTGTTCTGACTTTTAAAAATAGGATGCAGGAGTCTAGTCTTCCTTCCATCCTGATTGTCTCCTGGCCTGTCCAAAGCTGAGGGAGGTGATGGAGCAAGCTTCTTTGGCTGAATCTTTTCTTTTCAACTGGGACCTCCTAGTACCTTACTACAGCTTGTGTCTTGTCCACAGGTGAATTAATGTGGCCCCTCTGGTAGCACAGTGGTAAAGAATCTGCCTGCCTGTGCAAGAGATGCAAGAGATGTGAATTCAATCCCTGGTTGGGGAAGGTCCCCTGGAGCAGGAAATGGCAATCCACTCCAGTATTCTTTTCTGGAGAATCCCATAGAGAGAGGAGTCTGGCGGGTTACAGTCCATGGGGTTTCAAGGAGTTAGTTGTGACCAAGCACACATTTAGACTTTCACTCTCCTTAGCAGCATGAGCTATGGTTCCTCCCTTCCCCACTGCTCCCCATGAAAACGCATTGGCCATTGTGATAGCAGCTCCACATCCTTACTAGAAAGTTTGTCTGAATGATGACAGACCATGGTTGACCTTGGCCATGGCCAACTTTTTTCTTCTTGACCTGTTCTGTAATTACACTGGTCTTGTGAGCTAGAAAGAGTACTAGAGAAGGGTCACATCCAAGACTGGGCCACCTCGTGCACTTTATCTAAATACTTGGTATCAGAAGATACAGTAGATACAAGCTCTTCCTCTGACAGGCTTTGTATCCTTGAAGGTCACTGAGCTCCAGTTCGCCCAGATGTGCCAGGCTGTATCCTCAGCTCTGACTGCAGATGCACCAACCAGCAGAGCTTCAGGTCACAGAGCCATAGGCTGAGACCACGCCAGGACAGACTCTCCACCTCCCTTTCCCCACACAGTATGGAAAATCCTACCATTTTCATGAGACTTTAATATGACCAGGACTGGAAGGGAAATAGACTTCAACATTTTAGGAAGATTTTCAGTGTGAGAATGCCAATAAAATAGTTTAGGAACAGAACCAATGCTTGGTACCAATCCAGGATCAGAGAGAAAAATACAGGGTCAACCCTCGTTCTTCCTGTGAGCTGCATTGTCTTGGCAGGTGATACAAATGCTCTGAAACTCAGTTTCTTCAAATTGTTTAAGTTTCATGATGCGTGTCAGAAATGCCTTGGGAATGCTGCCCCCAAAAAAATTTTTTTTTGCTGAGCTAGAAGCTCAAAGATTGTCTCCTGGCCTGTCCAAAGCTGAGGGAGGTGATGGAGCAAGCTTCTTTGGCTGAATCTTTTCTTTTCAACTGGGACCTCCTAGTACCTTACTACAGCTTGTGTCTTGTCCACAGGTGAATTAATGTGGCCCCTCTGGTAGCACAGTGGTAAAGAATCTGCCTGCCTGTGCAAGAGATGCAAGAGATGTGAATTCAATCCCTGGTTGGGGAAGGTCCCCTGGAGCAGGAAATGGCAATCCACTCCAGTATTCTTTTCTGGAGAATCCCATAGAGAGAGGAGTCTGGCGGGTTACAGTCCATGGGGTTTCAAGGAGTTAGTTGTGACCAAGCACACATTTAGACTTTCACTCTCCTTAGCAGCATGAGCTATGGTTCCTCCCTTCCCCACTGCTCCCCATGAAAACGCATTGGCCATTGTGATAGCAGCTCCACATCCTTACTAGAAAGTTTGTCTGAATGATGACAGACCATGGTTGACCTTGGCCATGGCCAACTTTTTTCTTCTTGACCTGTTCTGTAATTACACTGGTCTTGTGAGCTAGAAAGAGTACTAGAGAAGGGTCACATCCAAGACTGGGCCACCTCGTACCCCTTTATCTAAATACTTGGTATCAGAAGATACAGTAGATACAAGCTCTTCCTCTGACAGGCTTTGTATCCTTGAAGGTCACTGAGCTCCAGTTCGCCCAGATGTGCCAGGCTGTATCCTCAGCTCTGACTGCAGATGCACCAACCAGCAGAGCTTCAGGTCACAGAGCCATAGGCTGAGACCACGCCAGGACAGACTCTCCACCTCCCTTTCCCCACACAGTATGGAAAATCCTACCATTTTCATGAGACTTTAATATGACCAGGACTGGAAGGGAAATAGACTTCAACATTTTAGGAAGATTTTCAGTGTGAGAATGCCAATAAAATAGTTTAGGAACAGAACCAATGCTTGGTACCAATCCAGGATCAGAGAGAAAAATACAGGGTCAACCCTCGTTCTTCCTGTGAGCTGCATTGTCTTGGCAGGTGATACAAATGCTCTGAAACTCAGTTTCTTCAGTTGTAAGTGATGATTTATACTGCACTGCTCTGAGGATTTGAACTATATGATGCGTGTCAGAAATGCCTTGGGAATGGCAAAATGCCCCCACAAAATGTGTATTGTTGTGAAAGTGGAAAGAGGGTTGGATTTAAGAACTGAGCTAGAAGCTCAAAGAGCGTCTTTCCAAGTGACCGGTTGTGAGATCTCAGACATTTAACCTCCATGAGCCTCATTTTCCTTATCTGTAAAATGGTCAGAATAATATTTGTACCCCACATCTGTTCCCCACAGTGATTTTCAGACTTCAGTACAATGTACATGAAAGTGTTTTGTTTCAAACTTGAACTCTAGAGTTCTACAAGCATTGGGAGGTTTATTATAGAGATGGCCAGGCAGCAGAGTGGCTCTTACTTGCAAGTCCAAAGGGCACCTCTGTAGATGCCACCAGTTTTCCCATTGAGAAACCCTTACTTTTTATTGCAAGACAATTTCCAGCTTTCTCAGCCAAATGACTTTTCTCACCCATTTCATCACCTTCACTGAAGGAAGAATAGAGAGGAAACTGAAGTCAAAGCCAGGAATCATTGGGCTTTTTCCATGCAGGTGTGAGTTAGACTAGCTGTGACTGTCTTGGCCCCTCATTTTGCTGTCTGCTGGACAGTGTTTGTACAGGGCTAGGATGAAGTCACTGAGATCTCTATTCCGAATAAATGCTAGTTCTGCTTTGTAGCCAAAGATATATGCCAGGACATAAAAAGAATTCTCCCCATGGTGCTCCTGTTAATTCATAGCAGTTATAGAGAGCTGTAAAAAGCTGCCTAATTACTTCTTCTTCCTGTGTATATTTCAGAGATGGCAGGTATGTCCGTAGGTTCAAGGTAAATCTAGTATTAAAGTCATTGGGCTATAATCTTCTTTTTTTATCCCCTGTCTTGTAACCATCAACTCAGTCAGTGAAAGAGAATAGTAACCCCAAGAACCATTTTTATCTTGGGGCTCCCTCTATTCTTGTATGAGAAGATAAGTCTCTGCTGGTGTCTGGTTGGCCACTTGTAGAATGAGGACAATCACTGGAATAGCGTCTAAAGAAATGTTGCTCAGGCATGTGGTGTGGCTGAGGGACTCCTGTGAAAGTCTCCACCTGCCTTCTGAGCTAATCTGTGTGCAGAGGCAAAGCACTCTGAGATGAGAACCATGTTCCTAAACCATCCCTGAATGCAGTCTGCTGAGCTGTGGAAAGGGTCGTTACCCATGTTGTTGGCATGTCTGTGATACATTAGATTATGGATGGATGAGGAGAGACAGGTTAGCATCCCCGTGTGACAGCTAGCAGTAGAGTCAGGAACTACCATTTCATATCACTGGCTCTCTTTGGAACAGTGTTCGCCATGGCCTATTGAGGATCCTTCATTAGCTTAGTAAGGCTTCCCAGGAGGCACAGTGGTAAAGAATCCAGCTGCCAATGCAGGAGACACAAGAGACGAGAGTTCGACCCCCTGGGTAGGGAGATCCTCTGGAACAGGAAACAGCAACCCACTCCAGTATTCATGCCTAGAGAATCCCATGGGACAGGGGATCCTAGTGGGCTACAGTCCATGGGGTCACAAAAGAGTTGGAGACCACTGAGCAACTGAGCACAAACATTAGCTTGGTCATCAGTACAGCTTCACATCCTTTTCTTTTAAGAAATAGCCCATTTCTCATCCGTCAAAGTGGGGACCAGCCTTCCACAGGTCAGAATAAGAAGTCAGCTCAGAAAAGACCCCTAACCCATGTGACCTTTCCATGTCTGACTGTTTGAAAACCCTCCTTTTGCTTCCAAAATACCCAAGAAATTTTAGCTCATCCTTCTAGGACTGGTGTCATCCATGGTAGTTGCCTCTAGTGACATGTGACTATTTAGATTTAAAGTAATTAGGCTTTAATAAAAGTTAAGAACATGGTTTCTCAGTCACCCTGGGCACATTTCAAATGCTCAAAAGCCACGCGTGACTGGGGAAGTAATAAGGGTGTGTGTGTGCATGTGCACATGCTCAGTCATGTCCAACTCTTTTTCAGCTCCTTGGACTGTAGCCTGCCAGGATTGTCCATGGGATTTTCAAGGCAAGAATACTAGAGTGGGTTGCCATTTCCTTCTCCAGGGGATCTTTCCAACCCAGAGATTGAACCCATATCTTGTGCATCTCTGGCATGGGCAGGCGAATTCTTAAACAGTGAGCCACCTGGAAAGCCCAGAATAATAGGAAATATGCATATTAGTATCTTTCCTGGTTCTTGGCACAGAGCTCCTAAATCTCTCAGAATTCCCTGTCTGTTGGGGTGACATCTGTTCTGATGAGGCAACTCTCGGTAGACTCCTGAATGGTTTCTAAGTGGGGGCTGGACACCAGGAAAATCGAGCCATGATTAGAAGCTTGCAGTTTTCAGTGTGACCCCCTTCTCCTGAGGATGGAAGAATGGGCTGAAGGTTGAGGTACTGATTAGTCATGCCTACGTGATGAAGCCTCTACAAACTAAACAGAAATGTGGGTCAGAGAGCTTCCAGATTGGTGCCCCCTGGAAGTTTTGGGAGAGTGATTCTCTCGGGGAGGACATCAGAGCTCCATGCCCCTTCCCACAGACCTCACCATGTGAAGCTCTTCCCTCTGGCTGCCGCCGTCTTATCCTTTTGTACTAAACCAGTAATCTAGTAAGGAGAAGGTTTTCCTGAGTTCTAGGAACTGCTATAGGCTTCTCATCAAACCCGAGAAGGGGATCGTGCATACCTGTGACCTGTAACCTATTGGTGAGAAGCACAGATAACAACTTGGACCTGTGAATGGCATCTGAAGAGGGGGCAGTCTTACAGAACCCAACCCTTTACCTGTTGGATCTGACCCTGTGGCCCAGTAGTGTAAGAGCTGTGTCACATTGTAGCATACCCAGCTGTTGTCCAAGAGCAGTGCTTGTTGTGTGGGAATGTGGGGTGGTGACAGGGGTGGGGAATCACATTTGCTGTCAGAAGTATAATCATGGTTGTAGTGTAAGAGTAAAGCAGAAACATACAGGAGGAGGTTTTTTGTTGTTGTTTTTCTCTAAAAACTACCATATTGGATAGTGTATGTATAGGACATTTCCTTCATCACAAGAAGTTCATTCAGATAAGACTGTTAGAATAGTCTCACGCTGGCCTGTGATGGAAATGCCTGCCTCTCACTGTGCCAGCCCCACGCTAAGTCCTTTATAATCCCCTGAACATTTTTAGAACCAGGTGTAATTTAACATATGAGTAGCCTGAGGTTAGTGGTGTTAACCTGCCTGAGGATCCATGGCTGGGAAGAAGCTTAACTGGAGCTGAGTGCTGGGTCTCTCTGCACTGAAACCCACTTTCTGGACGACTCTTCTGCCCTGGCTGTTGATTATCTGTGTCCTTCCATATCTGTGGTCATCCCCTCTGTTAGTTCCTACCTGGCATCTTAGTGGAATGTGGGTGGGCTGAGCCAGGGGCTCGGCAACACTACAGTGCTGAGGAGGATGCAGCCATCCACTTTGCACGTGTTTCTTTGTTAGGCACTCTGCTCAGCACTCTCCATGCACGTATCAAGTTTAATTCTCCTAATAACTCCGTCATGGAGATATGATTGCCTTTCCCCCATAGATAAAAAGCATCACAGCTTAAAAATCAAGTAAGTATCATAGTAGTTGGTAAGTGACAGAGGCTGAAACAGGACCCACGTGTTCTGAACGCAGAAGCTCCTGTCAGGTCTGCTAGGTCTGGCTATATAGACTCACTTCAGTCTGATTTCTCCATGCCCCTTCCCACAGACCTCACCATGTGAAGCTCTTCCCTCTGGCTGCCGCCGTCTTATCCTTTTGTACTAAACCAGTAATCTAGTAAGGAGAAGGTTTTCCTGAGTTCTAGGAACTGCTATAGGCTTCTCATCAAACCCGAGAAGGGGATCGTGCATACCTGTGACCTGTAACCTATTGGTGAGAAGCACAGATAACAACTTGGACCTGTGAATGGCATCTGAAGAGGGGGCAGTCTTACAGAACCCAACCCTTTACCTGTTGGATCTGACCCTGTGGCCCAGTAGTGTAAGAGCTGTGTCACATTGTAGCATACCCAGCTGTTGTCCAAGAGCAGTGCTTGTTGTGTGGGAATGTGGGGTGGTGACAGGGGTGGGGAATCACATTTGCTGTCAGAAGTATAATCATGGTTGTAGTGTAAGAGTAAAGCAGAAACATACAGGAGGAGGTTTTTTGTTGTTGTTTTTCTCTAAAAACTACCATATTGGATAGTGTATGTATAGGACATTTCCTTCATCACAAGAAGTTCATTCAGATAAGACTGTTAGAATAGTCTCACGCTGGCCTGTGATGGAAATGCCTGCCTCTCACTGTGCCAGCCCCACGCTAAGTCCTTTATAATCCCCTGAACATTTTTAGAACCAGGTGTAATTTAACATATGAGTAGCCTGAGGTTAGTGGTGTTAACCTGCCTGAGGATCCATGGCTGGGAAGAAGCTTAACTGGAGCTGAGTGCTGGGTCTCTCTGCACTGAAACCCACTTTCTGGACGACTCTTCTGCCCTGGCTGTTGATTATCTGTGTCCTTCCATATCTGTGGTCATCCCCTCTGTTAGTTCCTACCTGGCATCTTAGTGGAATGTGGGTGGGCTGAGCCAGGGGCTCGGCAACACTACAGTGCTGAGGAGGATGCAGCCATCCACTTTGCACGTGTTTCTTTGTTAGGCACTCTGCTCAGCACTCTCCATGCACGTATCAAGTTTAATTCTCCTAATAACTCCGTCATGGAGATATGATTGCCTTTCCCCCATAGATAAAAAGCATCACAGCTTAAAAATCAAGTAAGTATCATAGTAGTTGGTAAGTGACAGAGGCTGAAACAGGACCCACGTGTTCTGAACGCAGAAGCTCCTGTCAGGTCTGCTAGGTCTTGCTATATAGACTCACTTCAGTCTGATTTCAGTCTTACCACCAACAGAAGAGTTTTCCACCTCTTCTGAAATGTGGAGGACCTTGGTGAATCTTCAGGTTGCTTTGGGAGAGTAAACAGAGTGGGATGTCTGAGTGGAGTGGATGCTGCTGAGCATGGGAGCTTATCTAGTCCCTGGAGAGTTAGCCTTGCGCGAAGACTCACCCTCTCCCTCGGCCACTGAAGTGCTAATCGATGCAGCAAATACACCTGATTGACTTCTTGTCAGAGCCCCATTTTGCAACAATGGACAACATCTTCTGTAATTTGAAAACTGATTACAGACCTGCAGTGCTGGTTTTCTTTTTTTCCCAAAACAGAAATGGAATTTCTCTTTAAGGAGAGAGCAAAAGCTTTTCTAGTTGATTCCGATACATGTCCAAGGAGGTTTTGTTGCCAGCCCCCTTTTAAGTTAATCTGTTCCATTACAGTAACTGAACTTGAAGATACAGCAAAGGAGAAAATGGCACCATCTGCATTCCATTTTCATTCATTAAGGACTCTGAGCCTAATAAAAAAGATGAACCTTCATGAACAGTGTTTATTCCATTTCCTCATATATCTCAAAGGGTCTGTTAACTAATAAATTCTGTCTATAAACTTGGTGTATCTGAAATTTCCTACATATATCTTTTCAAAGGGTTCTGTTAACTAATAAATTCTGCAACCACTTTCTGGACGACTCTTCTGCCCTGGCTGTTGATTATCTGTGTCCTTCCATATCTGTGGTCATCCCCTCTGTTAGTTCCTACCTGGCATCTTAGTGGAATGTGGGTGGGCTGAGCCAGGGGCTCGGCAACACTACAGTGCTGAGGAGGATGCAGCCATCCACTTTGCACGTGTTTCTTTGTTAGGCACTCTGCTCAGCACTCTCCATGCACGTATCAAGTTTAATTCTCCTAATAACTCCGTCATGGAGATATGATTGCCTTTCCCCCATAGATAAAAAGCATCACAGCTTAAAAATCAAGTAAGTATCATAGTAGTTGGTAAGTGACAGAGGCTGAAACAGGACCCACGTGTTCTGAACGCAGAAGCTCCTGTCAGGTCTGCTAGGTCTTGCTATATAGACTCACTTCAGTCTGATTTCAGTCTTACCACCAACAGAAGAGTTTTCCACCTCTTCTGAAATGTGGAGGACCTTGGTGAATCTTCAGGTTGCTTTGGGAGAGTAAACAGAGTGGGATGTCTGAGTGGAGTGGATGCTGCTGAGCATGGGAGCTTATCTAGTCCCTGGAGAGTTAGCCTTGCGAAGACTCCCCCTCTCCCTCGGCCACTGAAGTGCTAATCGATGCAGCAAATACACCTGATTGACTTCTTGTCAGAGCCCCATTTTGCAACAATGGACAACATCTTCTGTAATTTGAAAACTGATTACAGACCTGCAGTGCTGGTTTTCTTTTTTTCCCAAAACAGAAATGGAATTTCTCTTTAAGGAGAGAGCAAAAGCTTTTCTAGTTGATTCCGATACATGTCCAAGGAGGTTTTGTTGCCAGCCCCCTTTTAAGTTAATCTGTTCCATTACAGTAACTGAACTTGAAGATACAGCAAAGGAGAAAATGGCACCATCTGCATTCCATTTTCATTCATTAAGGACTCTGAGCCTAATAAAAAAGATGAACCTTCATGAACAGTGTTTATTCCATTTCCTCATATATCTCAAAGGGTCTGTTAACTAATAAATTCTGTCTATAAACTTGGTGTATCTGAAATCCTAAATACACATGGCTGTGGATAGATGTGAACATAGCAGGTGGTCACCAGCTCTGCATTCATATTTTAGTCAAAGAAGAGCATTTAGACATAAGGATCACTGAGGCAGAGGGACCAGGTCAGTTGCCATAGAAACTGCTTCTTACAGTGACTCTAAGGCATCACCAAGAGCAACAGGAAAGTGTTCCAGCCCCAAGTTGAATGTCACTGTAAGCATGTGTCCATTCTGAGTTCCTAGGCCATCCTTGGCCTCCTCAGGAGTAGGGGCATGTTTGAGAACGAGCATGTCCTTTGGAATGACAGAAGGCTGGATTTGAGAGTATGCCATGGGCCTGCCTCTGCTGCGGCTGCTGCCTAGTCAATTCACTTGTCTGACTCTGTGTAACCCCATGGATTGAAGTCCCTAAAGCTTTTCCGTCCTTGGAATTCTCTAGGCAAGAATACTGGAGTGGGTTTCCATGCCCCCTCTAGGGGATCTTCCCAACTCAGGGATGGAACCAGGATCTCCCGCATTGCAGGCAGATCCCTCACCACTGAGCCATCAGGGAATATATATATTTGAGACCCCACGGACTGTAGCTTGCCAGGCTTCTCTGTCCATGGAATTTTCCGGGCAAGAATAGTTGGCTAGGTTGCCATTTCCTTCTCTGATGGACCTGCTAGTAAAGAGAAAAGCCCTCTAACATCAACCTGAGTGATTTGTATCCTGGATCTGGAGTCAGAGTCAGCCTCTATCCTAGATGGAGCCCATCACCTGTGTTTGTACAGTCACCACTTAAGAATGCCTTTTATGTTTTTCTATGATTGGAAAAAAATGAAAGAAGAATATTCCATGATGTGCAAAAAGTAAGTGGACATTAAATTTCATTGTCCATAAGTAAAAGTGCATTGCAACACAACTCTGTCATCAGTTTGCAAGTATTTCATGGCTTCTTCCATAAAAGCACAGCTTGGCAGTTACATTGGTTCTTGTTCCTTGAAGTCCAGCAGGATTTCTTAGATGAAGGTGGTGTTATTCCATTTCCTCATATATCTCAAAGGGTCTGTTAACTAATAAATTCTGTCTATAAACTTGGTGTATCTGAAATCCTAAATACACATGGCTGTGGATAGATGTGAACATAGCAGGTGGTCACCAGCTCTGCATTCATATTTTAGTCAAAGAAGAGCATTTAGACATAAGGATCACTGAGGCAGAGGGACCAGGTCAGTTGCCATAGAAACTGCTTCTTACAGTGACTCTAAGGCATCACCAAGAGCAACAGGAAAGTGTTCCAGCCCCAAGTTGAATGTCACTGTAAGCATGTGTCCATTCTGAGTTCCTAGGCCATCCTTGGCCTCCTCAGGAGTAGGGGCATGTTTGAGAACGAGCATGTCCTTTGGAATGACAGAAGGCTGGATTTGAGAGTATGCCATGGGCCTGCCTCTGCTGCGGCTGCTGCCTAGTCAATTCACTTGTCTGACTCTGTGTAACCCCATGGATTGAAGTCCCTAAAGCTTTTCCGTCCTTGGAATTCTCTAGGCAAGAATACTGGAGTGGGTTTCCATGCCCCCTCTAGGGGATCTTCCCAACTCAGGGATGGAACCAGGATCTCCCGCATTGCAGGCAGATCCCTCACCACTGAGCCATCAGGGAATATATATATTTGAGACCCCACGGACTGTAGCTTGCCAGGCTTCTCTGTCCATGGAATTTTCCGGGCAAGAATAGTTGGCTAGGTTGCCATTTCCTTCTCTGATGGACCTGCTAGTAAAGAGAAAAGCCCTCTAACATCAACCTGAGTGATTTGTATCCTGGATCTGGAGTCAGAGTCAGCCTCTATCCTAGATGGAGCCCATCACCTGTGTTTGTACAGTCACCACTTAAGAATGCCTTTTATGTTTTTCTATGATTGGAAAAAAATGAAAGAAGAATATTCCATGATGTGCAAAAAGTAAGTGGACATTAAATTTCATTGTCCATAAGTAAAAGTGCATTGCAACACAACTCTGTCATCAGTTTGCAAGTATTTCATGGCTTCTTCCATAAAAGCACAGCTTGGCAGTTACATTGGTTCTTGTTCCTTGGAAGTCCAGCAGGATTTCTTAGATAGAAGGTGGTGTAAAGGTCTGCGAGGCCCAGAACTGGACCACCCTAGCCTTGATTCACCCCTCTGGGCTGAAAGAGAAGACATTCATGGGCCTGATGACACCTTGCGAAGCAGCTGTGTTGGTATGGACTGCCTCAGGATGGTCTGGCCTGGAGACTCACAGTGGGGTGACCACAGCTCTTACCCTGAAATCTGTGTTTGGCTGTCTGATAGAACACAGGTCCCTGAGGTTCTTTTTATACTGTTAGCCTCCCAGATTGGAAGCAAATTTCTAGATAGGTGGAAAGGATGGTGAAATTAAGCAGATGGTTTGACTGTCACCATTAGACTAAAGAAAGTGTCGACAGCAAGAATGCCATAATGACATCACAGACTTATGGGTTGAAAATTTGATTTATCCATAAGTGTTTAATTTATCCATAAATTGTATTACTTTAGTGGACAGATATTGAAACTGAGATTCTACCTGAAGAATATTTCAAAGCCTGGAGCAGAATTTAAGTTTTTTGACTTCGGATTGGCTATCGGAACCTTACCACAAACCCATCCTAAGTTTGAGGCAGAGATTATTTAGTCTTTTATCTGTGCAGCAACTACATATAATAAGCCTGAGGACTCTGCACTCAGGGAACAAGACAGATGAGGTCATGATCCTTTTTATCTTCTTTTTCTTGGAGGAGTCTGACAATAACCATGTAAGTAAATGAGGAGTTTCAAGTAGCAATGAATGCTGTGAGGTTTTTTACAGTTCAGAGTGAAATGAAAGAGAATGATTGGCATTAGACAGGAGGAGTGAGGCAAGGCATCTCTGATGAGGGGACATTTGAGCCACAGCTTGACTTGGAGCAGAAGCAATGAATGAGAACAGGGAGTGAGGGAGGAGTGATGTGGGGAGATGGGTACCAGGAGGCACCTGTGCTCTCAAGTGGAAACTGGATCATCCCGCCTTGATGATGTGACAGGAACCATGTGACCACTGGAGAGCAACTCAAGATGCAGATTGGTCAACCTTACTTCCTCTTGTTGACAATCCTTCTCTCCTCTTCTCCCCTATCCAAAGCCCACCCATCCTCCAGCTCCTGTCTCAGAAACTTCCCGTGGTTTTACCACCAGGAGGTAGTCTTCCTTTCCCTAAACTCTTTATCTGTTCTCCTCTTTTTTTTATTATTCTAATGTAGGTCTGCGAGGCCCAGAACTGGACCACCTAGCCTTGATTCACCCTCTGGGCTGAAAGAGAAGACATTCATGGGCCTGATGACACCTTGCAGCTGTGTTGGTATGGACTGCCTCAGGATGGTCTGGCCTGGAGACTCACAGTGGGGTGACCACAGCTCTTACCCTGAAATCTGTGTTTGGCTGTCTGATAGAACACAGGTCCCTGAGGTTCTTTTTATACTGTTAGCCTCCCAGATTGGAAGCAAATTTCTAGATAGGTGGAAAGGATGGTGAAATTAAGCAGATGGTTTGACTGTCACCATTAGACTAAAGAAAGTGTCGACAGCAAGAATGCCATAATGACATCACAGACTTATGGGTTGAAAATTTGATTTATCCATAAGTGTTTAATTTATCCATAAATTGTATTACTTTAGTGGACAGATATTGAAACTGAGATTCTACCTGAAGAATATTTCAAAGCCTGGAGCAGAATTTAAGTTTTTTGACTTCGGATTGGCTATCGGAACCTTACCACAAACCCATCCTAAGTTTGAGGCAGAGATTATTTAGTCTTTTATCTGTGCAGCAACTACATATAATAAGCCTGAGGACTCTGCACTCAGGGAACAAGACAGATGAGGTCATGATCCTTTTTATCTTCTTTTTCTTGGAGGAGTCTGACAATAACCATGTAAGTAAATGAGGAGTTTCAAGTAGCAATGAATGCTGTGAGGTTTTTTACAGTTCAGAGTGAAATGAAAGAGAATGATTGGCATTAGACAGGAGGAGTGAGGCAAGGCATCTCTGATGAGGGGACATTTGAGCCACAGCTTGACTTGGAGCAGAAGCAATGAATGAGAACAGGGAGTGAGGGAGGAGTGATGTGGGGAGATGGGTACCAGGAGGCACCTGTGCTCTCAAGTGGAAACTGGATCATCCCGCCTTGATGATGTGACAGG
The DNA here is from genome assembly GCA_022376925.1 of Tragulus kanchil. NCBI lineage: Eukaryota > Metazoa > Chordata > Mammalia > Artiodactyla > Tragulidae > Tragulus > Tragulus kanchil. Next base: position 100,295,139 of record JAIOJX010000032.1, read on the forward strand.
AACCATGTGACCACTGGAGAGCAACTCAAGATGCAGATTGGTCAACCTTACTTCCTCTTGTTGACAATCCCTTCTCTCCTCTTCTCCCCTATCCAAAGCCCACCCATCCTCCAGCTCCTGTCTCAGAAACTTCCCGTGGTTTTACCACCAGGAGGTAGTCTTCCTTTCCCTAAACTCTTTATCTGTTCTCCTCTTTTTTTTATTATTCTAATGTAGTCTCTCCTGTGTTGTTTAATTTCTGTCCATTTATCAGGACCAGAGTAGAGTACAGTAATCAAGACCATGGCAGTGGAGTTAAGGCTCACTCTGGGTTTGAGTCTCAGCTATCAAATGCATGATATGAGGCAATTGCTTCATCTCCCTAGACTTCAATTTCATCATCCATAAATGGGCATGATTATACTGCCTATAGCATAACACTAGTCAGAGCTGAAATTTGAAATGCCCGAAAAACACTGGGTTCACAGTAAGCATTCAATAGATGCAAACAGTTGTTGCAATCATTAGGTCTCATGGCCAGTTGTTCATGATCCTCTATTAGGCTCGGATTTGAGAGCAGGGACAGTGTATCAGAAACATGTGTATGTGTGCACTACCTAGCCTCATTCCTAGAACACAAAGTGCACAGTAAATAGTTTGAGTAAATGAATCAAATCTTCCCTTTCTTTGTAGATGTAAACACAGCAACATTATAGAATTTCAGAACTAAACAGAACCTTAACTGCCACAAGGAGATGGAGGCCAACAGAAATTAAAGAGACACCAGAGCCCACTGGGGGATAGTTCTGAAGGCATTGTCTGGTCTGATCCCTCCCAGAACAGCAGTGTATGTAGAAGTAGGTTATTGATAGCTCTGAGGGTAACAGAGCTCCAGTTTTCCAGGATAAGCCCTGATTTAGAATATTTTGTCCCATTAGAACAGTTGCTTCTCTTGAATATGTGGCGTCGTTTTTAGTTGGAAATGGTATCAGAGGCTGGTCTTGTTCATTTTTTTATCCTCAATGGAACACAAATCCTTGGACAGAGCAGATGCTTTATCAACATGTAATAAATGAATGGACATATATGGCTACCTCACTTGCAGTTCATTGATGCTAAAGTGCTTATGTGCAAACTCATCTCTAGCTTTGGCCTAAGCAAAGGATTTATTGAGTTATGCTTCCTGTGTCACAGAGTAACTTTCATAATCTCGGGCTTTGCCCTGTCCTCATGGCCTGTCTGGTAAGAGAAATGTCTCCCTACAAATTTCTTCCTCCTAGGGAAGTAATATGCATTGATCCATCCATGATTTGAAGGCGTGTGAGCCTTTAAATGACAGCTGGGGTAACTGATTTCTGAAGCACAGCAGATTGTCTTTAGAAATCATTTAAGGAGCCGGGATTCACATAATCATTCAACAAATACAGAGGAACACCTACTGTGTGCGAGATCCTTTGTCTTTTCCTCATAAGATATATGGGAAAAATAATCATGTCTCCTTCACAGGAGGGATAGGTGAGGCATAGCATGTGTAGGACCAGATGCAGGGCCAAGCCCACAATACTTCCTCAGAAGATTAGCTGGCATTTCTAAACTATGTCTATTGAGAAAATTGTGACATTGACCGCAGTGGTGAGGAAAAAGCAAAGTGACCAAGAATGCTTGCAATTTTCACACTGCCAAGCTGCCTTTCTTCCTTAGGTTTTCTTACATATTTTTATTGAAGTGTAGTCGATTTATAGTGTTGTTAATACTTGTACAGCAGAGTGATTCAGTGAGGCTCAAGAGGGAGGGGATATATGTATACTTACAGCTGATTTACGTTGGTGTCCAGCAGAAACTATGCAACATTATAAAGCATTTATCCTCCAATTAAATATATATCATATTATAAACCATAATGTAAAAGAATATTTTTAAAAGAATGTATAATATTATATATATATGTATAACTGACTCTTCCTTCATTTTTTAACTCACCTTCTCATTGAGTCGCCTTACTTATAAATCAGAGGTATAAGGCAAGATGATGCCTGAAATCCTCTCCATTCTTATGATACCGCATCCCCGTTTGTGTTGATACAGCCCTGTTTCCCTGAGACCCTGACAGAGCTAGTCATTCTTCCTCTATTCCATCTCTTCCTTTGTGCCTGCTTTCGTTCATTTTTTTTATAATGGTTCAGCCCTCTGTCCATGTGTGAGTCTTGAGGGTAAGAGCTGGTTCTTACCCATCTTGGGGTCCACCAGGTTTAACACATAGAAGGTGTGCAGGAAGTGAATGATGGGTGGGTTCCACTCCTTTAGTCCTTTATCCACTTTACGCCTTTAAAGGGACCTCATTTTTTTCTACCATTTAGTCAAAAGGAACCTACTCTATATGTCTCAAACACTTTTCTATCTTTGAAGATCTCATGCTATATAAGTGAAAATTCATATTTTTATGGTCTCTAATCCTTTATAGCCCTCCTTAGACAAGAAACAGAGAGGAAGCCCCACCCTACCAACTGGATCTCTTTGGGATTGATCCAGACCCAGATACATCAAAGATGGGTTATGCTCATTGTTTATAAAAGAGTCTCACACAAAACCCCACAGAATACAGAAAATGACCTAAAATTTGTGATGAACCATCTAAATTGGGCAAATAGAACACTCGCTCCTCCCACCCCCTGTGTGGAGATGGTCTTAATGAGCCTGTGTCTTGTTGAGATTAAAGGAACTAAAAATTCCCCCCAAAGGTTTGGTGTGGAGAAATAATACTGGGAGAAAATAAATGAAGAGAAAGAGAGATTTCAAAACATCAAATAAAATAGCAGAGGCTTTATGTGTCATTTCAGATCTTATTTCTGTTTTAGAAAATGTTTAACCTGATGTGATCATGGTTGCCTAAGAGAAGGAGAAAGAAACTAACAGGGACTGAGCACCTACGAGGGACCACATAAGACATGATGGGGCAGCAAGGCAGATTTTAGTCTTTGTGTTGACAGATAAGGATGCTGAGTCTACATAGGGTAAGGGATCTGCCTGCGGTCATCCCAAACAGGAAGCATTTGAGCCTGGATTCAGACTCTGGGCTCCCAGCCCCACCCTCACGTTTTCTCCCTAAACCCATCCACCAGAGCATTAGGAATGGGGACCCAAATCCCATGTATGGCCTATGAGGAAATCGTATCACTTAACACATTAGAATAGGAAAACAGAAAAAGGAGAAGGGCAGAAAGAAAACTTCAAGGAAAATCAAAGTGGCACGGTAAACCGTCAAGCTGGGTGTGGAGGCTGTCTTTGACAAACATTGAAAAAAAAAGTTCAGCCGATTACAGAAAAGGAAGAACCTTTTACCCATCATGGGGTCCACCAGGTTTAACACATAGAAGGTGTGCAGGAAGTGAATGATGGGTGGGTTCCACTCCTTTAGTCCTTTATCCACTTTACGCCTTTAAAGGGACCTCATTTTTCTACCATTTAGTCAAAAGGAACCTACTCTATATGTCTCAAACACTTTTCTATCTTTGAAGATCTCATGCTATATAAGTGAAAATTCATATTTTTATGGTCTCTAATCCTTTATAGCCCTCCTTAGACAAGAAACAGAGAGGAAGCCCCACCCTACCAACTGGATCTCTTTGGGATTGATCCAGACCCAGATACATCAAAGATGGGTTATGCTCATTGTTTATAAAAGAGTCTCACACAAAACCCCACAGAATACAGAAAATGACCTAAAATTTGTGATGAACCATCTAAATTGGGCAAATAGAACACTCGCTCCTCCCACCCCCTGTGTGGAGATGGTCTTAATGAGCCTGTGTCTTGTTGAGATTAAAGGAACTAAAAATTCCCCCCAAAGGTTTGGTGTGGAGAAATAATACTGGGAGAAAATAAATGAAGAGAAAGAGAGATTTCAAAACATCAAATAAAATAGCAGAGGCTTTATGTGTCATTTCAGATCTTATTTCTGTTTTAGAAAATGTTTAACCTGATGTGATCATGGTTGCCTAAGAGAAGGAGAAAGAAACTAACAGGGACTGAGCACCTACGAGGGACCACATAAGACATGATGGGGCAGCAAGGCAGATTTTAGTCTTTGTGTTGACAGATAAGGATGCTGAGTCTACATAGGGTAAGGGATCTGCCTGCGGTCATCCCAAACAGGAAGCATTTGAGCCTGGATTCAGACTCTGGGCTCCCAGCCCCACACTCACGTTTTTCTCCCCTAAACCCATCCACCAGAGCATTAGGAATGGGGACCCAAATCCCATGTATGGCCTATGAGGAAATCGTATCACTTAACACATTAGAATAGGAAAACAGAAAAAGGAGAAGGGCAGAAAGAAAACTTCAAGGAAAATCAAAGTGGCACGGTAAACCGTCAAGCTGGGTGTGGAGGCTGTCTTTGCACAGACTGTTTAATTGGCATTGTATTTTGAGGGTTAGATTAGAGGAAGAAGAAGAAAGACAGTGTTCAGCCTGATTTACATGAAAATGAGAAGAAGGGAAAAAATGGGGTATTAAAATATGTGAGTTGAATCCTTAGATCTCTGCTTTGCAAGTAGCGCACGGTAGAACTTTTAAATTGGCTACATTGCTTTAATTGAAATATAGAATTGTAATAACACAATGTGACAGGCACCTACTGAGGAGGACCACGGCTGCTCCCACCTCTCCCTGGAGCAGCAAACAACAGGGGGAATGGAAAAAAATACACACCGAGAAGCACTTGAAAGGGCTTTGTTCTTTTCAAGGCTCTTTTGAGGTTGGCTTTTTGAAAAGCGCATGTTTTTTCCCTTCATTCGCTCCAGGGTCCAATTAATCCACACCACACCACCCCCATTCCCAGAGTGTGCTTCCCATAGAAGTATTTTGCATCAATTAGGATGTTTGTTGTATACTGGGAAGAAGCAAAAGAATTTGTAAAATATCCAGATTTGTCTGTAAGAATCTCAAATCTGTTGATAGCCTGAACCAAACTGAGGAGTTGGATGGGAATCTCAGTTCCCCCTGAGGTTTCCCTTCTGTCTCTGTAGGGCTGTGATCATTTTCAAGTGTACCTAGATATTGATGTTTATTGCAAAAATACTTGACCGAAAGGCAACCCTGGGAGATGGGCTTAGGGATCAGGAATAGATGAGAGAGGCAGTGAAGTGACCTAGGAGTGGAGGAGGACCACCAGGTTTCTTTCTGACATGGCCTCTCAAAGTCCAAGCCCACCTCTCTTGATAGAATTTTCTCTGGGAAAGGATTTGGTTTGGGCTTCCCATGTGACTCTAGTGGTAAAGAGCCTGCCTGCCAATGCAGAAGACTTAAAGAAACACAGGTTTAGTCCCTGGGTTGGGAAGATCCCCCGGAGGAGGCCATGGCAACCCTCTCTATTATTGTCTGGACAATCCCATGGACAGAGGAGCCTGGCGAGCTACAGTCCACAGGGTCTCATAGAGCCAGACACAACTGAAGCGAGCTAGCATGCATGCACGCAGGATTTGGTTATGACCATCCCAGGTAGCCTACACCCTCAGCCCTCTTACAGCTTTTTTCTATAAACCATGTTCATCATCTTAGTTTTCAAGCCTTTTCTCCTTCCATTTCTTAACATCTCAACCAGATGCTGTGGAATCAAGTTTGCCTTATTGTCAATATCCTTGGCTCCATCCCGCCCTGTTCTATAGGCTGCTGGCAACACATCAGCTCTGTGCTACTCACTTTATCTTGCTGCAGAGTTTATGCCTGAAACATACAATTCCCTGGAAATACACAGCTTTCCTCAACCACTGGGCATAGATTCAAATTAGAGGCTGTGACTGAAACCAGTTTAAGCCCCTCCTGCCTTCATTCCCAGCAGACCATCTCTTAATACCAACTCGCTTTTTGTTAAAAATCAGCAAATGTTAAATTAAAATGTACATTGTCGGGTACAGGTTACTGTGCTGTTCCTCTTTAAGCTGTTTGTGCCGAGGAACAGGTTACTTCATTTTCTAGTTCATCAAGGACTAAGAGGTGGTCTTACGGTGAATGTCTTGTGCCACACCTGGAAGCTGCAGCAACGCTGTCATAGAAGTTTCAGGGCAGCTGTCTTCGTCCCCACCGTGTCACGCATCAGTAGTAACTTACAGACCACTTCCTGTCTGACGCTCTTGGCTTCTCACTCCCCGTGGCTCATAGTGTCCTGAACTGAAAGAGACACACGGCACCCTCCAGAGCCTCCTGACTCTAGCACTGTTCTCCCATTCACAGGAGCCGTACTCCTGATCCCTACATCTGAATGTGATAAGTCTTGTTGAATTTGCCTCTTACCCATCTCAGACCCACCCACCTGCCTCATCTCACCTACCTTCCCTGTAATCCCAGCACTGCCATGTCACCCGGATGCAGGCCTACTACTAGGTTGGTCCTTAGGCAGCCTTTCTGAACCCAGTGCTTTCCATTCTACAAAATCAAACCACAGCAACCTCTTTAATATATACACAGAGCTTGTTTCTCTTCTGCTTAAAAATCTTTGGTGGCTTCTTTTGCTAGAGATCACAGCACTGAATGTGGCCTGTGAGATGCTGGGGGCCCTTGTCCCTCTCTGCTTCCCTGAGTCACCCCGTCCCCACTCCCTCCTCCCCAGCAGGCCTGGCTTTCTCTCAGTTCTTTGTAAGTCCTCTGCCTCCTTCTCAGGGCCTTTGCCCTGCTGTTACTCTTCAGCAGCCCCAGTACATGTAGCTCCTCTGTCAAGGGCTCTGTACTAGGTACTTCCAAAAGGGGGATCACGTTGCATTCTTAGATCCACACGGTGTGGTTAATCCTGTTTTAAAAATGAGAACCCAGAGTTCAGAGAGGTTAAGTAGCTTGCCTGAGTTAGTCTCACTTGTGTCTGATTCTTTGTGACCCCGTGGACTATAGCCTGCCAGGCTCCTCTGTCCATGGAATTCTCCAGACAAGAATACTGGAGTAGATAGCCATTCCCTTCTCGAGAGGATCTTCCTTACCCGGGGATCGAACCTGGGTCTCCTGCATTGCAGGCAGATTCTTTTACCATCTGAGCCAAGTCACTTGCCTAGGGCAGGAAGAACGGATTATTAGTGAGATCCACACCCAGCCTGGGAGATCCTGGGGCCTCTCCCAAGCCCTCACCTAGTTCTGGGCCTGAGGAGGCCTCCGTGTGTTGAGATTAGGGAATCACCATCTTCATGTCTGTCCCCTCCCTCACTATGGTGAGAAAGGCCCTTCCACGCATCTCTGAGTTTTGCTTTTTACGACCATCCTCCCCACCAGAGCTGATGCTTTGTTCTTTTAGCCTCTCATCTCACTCACTGGAAAATGCTAGCACCCGGCTATTAGCACCCCAGGATTCAGTATTAGGCAGAGACTAGTATTAGGCAGTATTAGGCAGATTAGGCAGAGAAGAATAACTAAAAATAGCCCCATTTTGTCCATTTTCTCTGAGAAGGCCTGGGTTTGTGGTCATCTAAGACCAGGTCTTAATTTCAGGAACCTTCCTCTGCTCTACCTAGTTCTGCTGTTTTGAGGAGGAAGCTGTCTGACTCATATCCAGGGCTTGACCGTTTTCAGCGTCTGGTCGGGAGCTTCCTTGAGGCTCAGAAAGCTTGTAAATGACGATTTCCAGGAGGCCTCGCCATGTTCCAGCCCCTCCATACATGTGAATATCCGGTTAGAAATCCATTTACATGAATAAATGAGCTATTCAGGAGATGAAAAATGGTTTTTTCCCCTTTAAAATAGGAGAAAGAGAGTCCCCTGAACTTTGCAACTTCATGATATCCTATCCTTGATGTCATCGGCCTCCACTGGAAGCGAGAAAATCTCTGAAAAGAGAGGAGAATAAAAGCCTTCCTGATGAAAATAGTTGAACAGGCACTGGCAATGGGAAAAATTCATATGCTGTAATTATAGAGTTTTGTTTGTTTTAAATCCTGGTGCTCAATCTGTGAGCTCAGTTTAATAATAAAATACTAGAATTATGCATGCAAGTGCAAATTTGGTATCATGTCAGTCAAATCCAAACACTATTTACAGACTGCAGTCATTACAGTGCATTAATATAATGAAGACGACAGTGTAGTCTGTTTCATTGTCCTGTCATTAAAACATCACCATAGGCTGATGGCTGTGGTGCTTCTTGAGTGTAAGCTTATCTCAGTCCCTCTGAATATCCTTTGAGCTTTGTTACTGAATGGCTTGGGTTTTGCTGTTAGCCCTGTGTGTGTTCATTGTTTCCGAGTCCCCATTGAGAGGGAGGGATGGAGTGGGTGGGGTGTGGGGGAGAGAAGAGGTGAATGAGTACTGAAGGGAAGATCTTCTGGCCAGGGTTTTCTATAAACATTCCTCTGTCTGCAAAGATCACATGGCTTTGGCATTTAGATGGGGAGCTCACTGAAAGCAGAGACTCTTGTCTATTAGTCCCCCAAATAGAAAGCACTGGGACATAGTGCTAAAGGCAGTGGCTCAGGAACTTACCACCTGGAGTCAGGTCTCAGTCCCCCAGCCTGTGAGCTTGGCGGCTTTGTGTAGGTCGTTCGCTTCTCTGTGCCTCAATGGCCTGATGTGTAGAGTCCTTGTGGGGATTAAATCAATAGAGCCCTAGAAAGATGCCTGGCACATTGAAAATGCTCACAGGATGTCAGCTGTAATCCTTATCTCCATAGTCCCCATGCCCGGAACAGCAGTGGATACAGAGTCACTGATGAATCCATGTGTGAAGGACGGGAGGATGAATGGATGAATGGGTAAAAAACAGCTTCCGTCATGTCTGACTCTTTGCGACCCATGGACTTTAGCCATGTGTTGCAGGGAGGAAACCCATTCTGACTCTATGTTGCGAACTGTTTATTTGACCTTGCTTTTCGTTGCTTTTGTTATTGTAATCTCATACATAATTATATGATTAACTGTATCATACCCAGAGGATCCTGCCCCTCTGCTTGACTGTTAACTAAAGTGCCTTTGTTCAGAATCCTGTCCACCTGTAAATGACAGGAAAGGAGGAATGAACACATCCCCTGCCAGAGGCTTCACATTATAGATGTTTGCAAGATTAATGGCCTTCTTATTTGCTTCCTCACCTCCCCCCATCTCTGATCTATAAAGAGCCTGGTATCCAGCCCCCAATAAAATGGTTTATTTTGAAGCACTAGCCTGCCGTCTTCTCGGTCTGTTGCTTTCCGAATAGTCATTTTCCTTGCCTCAACACCTCATCTCTCGGATTCATTGGCCTGTTGCGTGGCAAGCAGAGTGAGCTTGGACTCAGTAACACATGGGATTCTCCAGGCAAGAATACTGGAGTGGGTTGCCATTTCCTTCTCCAGGGGATCTTCCTGACTCAGGAATCAAACTTGGGTTCTTGCATCTCCTGCATTGACAAGCAGGTTCTTTATCACTAGTGCCCCCTGGGAGGCCCATAATCCTCATAATCCACATCACACACTGTTTATTTGTATCTATAGCATTTTAGTACTTCAGTGGCTCTGCCAGAATCCAGGCCTCTTCTTTGTTGGAACTTGAGGCTGCCCGGAGATGACTGGACTTGGTTCAGATCACTATTGGGAAAGACAAAGAGATTTGCACATTAGGGACTGAAGTTGAGTTGAATCTTTGCAAATGTGCAAAACTGAAAATTGATGCAGAAGTCGTTATTAACTCACACATTAACAGGATGTTTGCTTTCAACAAAGGGTGACTAATTAATGTAACAGTTGATTATGTAGCTCCCTTAATTTGTTACTGGTTTTCAAATACCCAAGTAATTACATCACTAAGGGAGGACAGTTAGAAAGTCAGTGTAGAGAAGAGATGGAAAAGGAGTTGGCTGTTGATTCTGAATTCTGTTTGGACAGAACCCTGTGCTGTGTGAGACTCAGTAGTAGTTTCCAAGGCCCTGAGCAGAAGTCAAACCCTTTGCCCTGGCAAGGGGAAGACGGATGGAGACAGGCGTGGATGGGGAGGGGCTGTGGAGTCAGGCTGACTGGTTCAGATCCTGCGTCTGGTGTAGACCTACTGTGTCTCCAATGCCCACCTCTGGAAGTTGGAAGGATTACAGTGCTCAAACAGTGTCTGGCTTATAAGGGCTAAAATTATATTTGATATTATTTATGATCTGATAAGTCTAGTGCAAAGAGCCAACTCGTTGGAAAAGACCTGATCCTGGGAAAGGTCAAAGGGAAAAGGAGAAAGGGCAGCAGAGGATGAGACAGTTAAATAGCATCACCGACTCAGTAGACATGAATTTGAGCAAACTCTGGGAGACGGTAAAGGACAGGGAAGTCTGGTGTGCCGTAGTCCATGGGGTTGTGCCAGACACAACTTAACAACTGAAGTGAAGAGAATTACTTATGATCTACCTTCTGCTGCTTCTCTCCAGCTTCATCTCTAGCTTTCTCCCCTGTGGATCTTATCTCTCACCCTCACCCTCCACCTGAGCAATGCCTACTCATGCTGCTCCCTGGACTCACTGCTTGAATCTCCTGTCTCCACTCCTCCTTCCGCACCCCTCCTCCAGCTTGGCAGGACCTTATCTAACCTGCATTCTTTTCTTAAACGTTTTATTGAAGTAAAGTTGATGTACCATATTGTGATAGTTTTAAGTGGTGCTGTTCAGTTGCCCAGTCGTGTCTGAGTCTTTGTGAACCCATGGACTGCAGCACCCAGGGCTCCCTGTCCCTCCCATCTCCCGAAGTTTGCCCAAGTTCGTGTCCATTGTATCAGTGATGCCATCCAGCCATCTCATCCTCTGATGCCCTCTTCTCCTTCTGCCCTCAGACTTTACTGGCATCAGGGACTTTTTCAATGCATTGGCTCTTGAGCTGTATGAGTGTTTGTATATTTTTGAAAATTAGACCCTTATCATTTGCATTATTTGCAAATATGTTCACCTTTTCAGTAAGTGTTTTTTTCAGTTTGTCAGGAGTTTTTTCTTTGAAAAAGCTTTTACATTTAGTTAGATTCCACTTTTTTGTTTTTGCTTTAGTTTCCTTTGCATTTGGACACATATCCTAAAAAAATGTTGTCATGATTTATGTCAAGCAGTGTTCCACCTATGTTTTCTTCTAAGAGTTTTATGGTTTAGAGTCTTACATTTGCATGTTTAATCCATTTTAAATTTCTTTTGCTTCGGAGGACTGACCTAAGAAAATACTGCTATAAATCATGTCAGAGAGTATTTTGCCTATGTTCTTTTCTAAGAGCTTTATGGTATCATATCTTGCATTTAAGTCTCCCAACGATTTTGAGTTTATTTTTGTGTATGATGTGAGGGAGGGTTCTAACTTCACTAATTTATATGTAGCTGTCTAACTTTCCCAGCACTATTTACTGAAGAGACTGTCTTTTCTCCATCATAAATTCTTGCCTCCTTTGTCGAAGATTAGTTGACTGTAGGTATATCAATATCAGTTTATTTCTGAGTTTTCTGTTATTTTCCATTGATCTGTCTGTTTTTGTGCCACTACCACGCTTTTTTGATGACTACAGTTTTGCAGTATTGTCTGAAGTCTGGAATGGTTATGCTTCCAGCTTTATTCTTTTTCCTTAGAGTTGACTACTTTGGCAATGCTGGGTATTTTGTGGTCCCATATACGTTTTAGGGTAATTTGTTCTAGTTCTAAGAAAAATATTGTGAGTAATTTAAGAGGAATCACATTAAATTTGTAGAATGCTTTGAGTCATGTGGCCATTTTAACTATAATAACTCAAGAGCATAGAATATCTTTGCATTTCTTTGAATCATCTTCAGTTGCCTTTATCAGTGTTTTGCAGTACTCAGCGTGTAAGTTTGAAACCTCTTTGGTGAGGTTTATTTCTAGGGACTTTATTACTTTTTTTGTGATTCTCAATGGATTTTTTTTAACTTTCTGATATTTCATCATTAGTGTAAATAAATGCAACCAATTGGTGTATATTAATCTGGTATCTTGCTACCGTGCTGAATAGCATGAATACCAATTCCAATAGTTTTTATGTGGAGTCTGTAGAATTTTCTGTATAGAGTATTAAGCCAAGTTCACCTTTTCAGTAAGTGTTTTTTCAGTTTGTCAGGAGTTTTTCTTTGAAAAGCTTTTACATTTAGTTAGATTCCACTTTTTGTTTTGCTTTAGTTTCCTTTGCATTTGGACACATATCCTAAAAAAATGTTGTCATGATTTATGTCAAGCAGTGTTCCACCTATGTTTTCTTCTAAGAGTTTTATGGTTTAGAGTCTTACATTTGCATGTTTAATCCATTTTAAATTTCTTTTGCTTCGGAGGACTGACCTAAGAAAATACTGCTATAAATCATGTCAGAGAGTATTTTGCCTATGTTCTTTTCTAAGAGCTTTATGGTATCATATCTTGCATTTAAGTCTCCCAACGATTTTGAGTTTATTTTTGTGTATGATGTGAGGGAGGGTTCTAACTTCACTAATTTATATGTAGCTGTCTAACTTTCCCAGCACTATTTACTGAAGAGACTGTCTTTTCTCCATCATAAATTCTTGCCTCCTTTGTCGAAGATTAGTTGACTGTAGGTATATCAATATCAGTTTATTTCTGAGTTTTCTGTTATTTTCCATTGATCTGTCTGTTTTTGTGCCACTACCACGCTTTTTTGATGACTACAGTTTTGCAGTATTGTCTGAAGTCTGGAATGGTTATGCTTCCAGCTTTATTCTTTTTCCTTAGAGTTGACTACTTTGGCAATGCTGGGTATTTTGTGGTCCCATATACGTTTTAGGGTAATTTGTTCTAGTTCTAAGAAAAATATTGTGAGTAATTTAAGAGGAATCACATTAAATTTGTAGAATGCTTTGAGTCATGTGGCCATTTTAACTATAATAACTCAAGAGCATAGAATATCTTTGCATTTCTTTGAATCATCTTCAGTTGCCTTTATCAGTGTTTTGCAGTACTCAGCGTGTAAGTTTGAAACCTCTTTGGTGAGGTTTATTTCTAGGGACTTTATTACTTTTTTTGTGATTCTCAATGGATTTTTTTTAACTTTCTGATATTTCATCATTAGTGTAAATAAATGCAACCAATTGGTGTATATTAATCTGGTATCTTGCTACCGTGCTGAATAGCATGAATACCAATTCCAATAGTTTTTATGTGGAGTCTGTAGAATTTTCTGTATAGAGTATTAAGCCAAGTGTTAGTTTCTCAGTCATGTCTGACTCTTTGTGACCCCATGATCTGTGGCCCACCAGACTCCTCTGACCATGGTATTTTCCAGGCAGGAATACTGGAATGGATAGCCATTCCCTTCTCCAGGGAATCTTCCTGACCCAGGGACTGAACCTAGCTCTCCTGCATTGCAGGCAGATTCTTTACCATTTGAGCCACCAGGGAAGCCCAGAATATTAATCTGCATATAATGACAAGTTTATGTATATATATACATGCATACATATATACACATATATATATTTATTTATATTTATATATGTGTGTGTGTGTGTGTGTGTGTGATTGCTCTCTCTAGGGCTTCCTGTACTGTGTTAAATAGAAGTGGTGAGAGTGTGCATGGTGTCTTGTTCCAGAATTTAATAGGAAGGCTTTCAGCTTTTCACTGTTTGGTATTATGTTGGCTGTGGGTTTGTCATAAATGGCTTTTATTACATTGAGATCCCTCTATACCTACTTTGGCAAGATTTTTTATTATAAATGGATGTTGACTACTATCAAATTCACTTTCTGCATCTATTGAGATGATCATATGCTCTTCATCCTTTGTTGATATGGTGTATCATATTCATTGATTTGCATATGCTGAACCATCCTTATGACCCTGGTATTAATCCAACTTGATCATGGTGTGTGGTCCTTTTTATATGTTGGTGGATTTGGCTTGCTAATTTCATTGTAAATTGTTGTATATATGTTCATCAAAGGTATTGGACTGTGATTTTCTTTCTTTTGCAGTGTCTTGGTGTTGATATCAGGGTGGTGGTGTCTTCATAGACTGACTTGGGAAGTATTCCCTCCTCTTTAATCTTTTAGAAAAGTGTGAAAAAGATCAGTAGAAGTTCTTCATTGTGTGTTTAGTGAATTCCCCAGTGAAGCCATCCAGCCTTGGAATTTTGTTTGCGTAAATCTGCAGTTCTTACTCCAACTAAATCTCCTTCTTTGACGAACCCATGATTCTTCCAGGCAGAACTGGCACTCCTTCCCTTCTGCTCCTCTATATCTGGAATATACTATGTTTCAAGCGATTTGAAGATATTTTATCCCTATCATTTTAACATCTCTGCAACAAGGGGTGTGCCTTACTGTCTGTAGCATCTTGGAGTCAATCTAATGTAGTTTGTTCTGTGTCTCGTATCATTATTTGTGTGTCTGAGCCACCTGAGGATGTAGACTGTGATGTATTATCTTTGTATTCCCCAGTGCCTAGACAAAGCACTTACCCAGTGCTGTTAAACAAAGAGGAGAATAAATTGACATACAGTATAACTCAGTATCTGGTTTTATTGGCTAGCACAGTCATTTTGGATATATGCTACTATCTGAAAAATAACAGTAGCAGCAGCTATGTAGCACTTCCTATGTGCCAGGCACTATTCAAAACACTTTCATATGTAAAATATTTACTTACTTCATCTTTGTGATAACCTGATGAGGTAGATTATATTTTTATCTTTGTTTCACAGATGTGGAAACAGATTCAGAGAGGTTATGCAATGTAGTAGAGAAAAAGTTGGTATGCTAGAATGTATCTTTGTCATGTGAATTATTTTGAGCAAACAACAATTCGAGTCAAGAAGAAACTTTGACCTTCTCCGTTACTCCCTAAAGCAATTTAGATAGAGGACCTATTCCCAGAATAGAGCTATGAACCAGAGATGTCTGCAAAGAATCTGAGCTATTTGCATATGCTTGTTGAACCTTTTCCTTATGACCCTGGTATTAATCCAACTTGATCATGGTGTGTGGTCCTTTTATATGTTGGTGGATTTGGCTTGCTAATTTCATTGTAAATTGTTGTATATATGTTCATCAAAGGTATTGGACTGTGATTTTCTTTCTTTTGCAGTGTCTTGGTGTTGATATCAGGGTGGTGGTGTCTTCATAGACTGACTTGGGAAGTATTCCCTCCTCTTTAATCTTTTAGAAAAGTGTGAAAAAGATCAGTAGAAGTTCTTCATTGTGTGTTTAGTGAATTCCCAGTGAAGCCATCCAGCCTTGGAATTTTGTTTGCGTAAATCTGCAGTTCTTACTCCAACTAAATCTCCTTCTTTGACGAACCCATGATTCTTCCAGGCAGAACTGGCACTCCTTCCCTTCTGCTCCTCTATATCTGGAATATACTATGTTTCAAGCGATTTGAAGATATTTTATCCCTATCATTTTAACATCTCTGCAACAAGGGGTGTGCCTTACTGTCTGTAGCATCTTGGAGTCAATCTAATGTAGTTTGTTCTGTGTCTCGTATCATTATTTGTGTGTCTGAGCCACCTGAGGATGTAGACTGTGATGTATTATCTTTGTATTCCCCAGTGCCTAGACAAAGCACTTACCCAGTGCTGTTAAACAAAGAGGAGAATAAATTGACATACAGTATAACTCAGTATCTGGTTTTATTGGCTAGCACAGTCATTTTGGATATATGCTACTATCTGAAAAATAACAGTAGCAGCAGCTATGTAGCACTTCCTATGTGCCAGGCACTATTCAAAACACTTTCATATGTAAAATATTTACTTACTTCATCTTTGTGATAACCTGATGAGGTAGATTATATTTTTATCTTTGTTTCACAGATGTGGAAACAGATTCAGAGAGGTTATGCAATGTAGTAGAGAAAAAGTTGGTATGCTAGAATGTATCTTTGTCATGTGAATTATTTTGAGCAAACAACAATTCGAGTCAAGAAGAAACTTTGACCTTCTCCGTTACTCCCTAAAGCAATTTAGATAGAGGACCTATTCCCAGAATAGAGCTATGAACCAGAGATGTCTGCAAAGAATCTGAGCTAGATAGGGCCTATAGATCAGAGTCCATTCTGTTTCCCAGTGTCTCTAAATGGCCCAGAAAACATTTATTTACGAAGCTGTTGCTATTCCAACTCCATGTGAATTGCCTTCCTCACATTCGAAGTCCCAAACCAGTATCCCAAAATCTACTTCTGCCTTTAGCAAAAGATCAATTTTAAGCTGATGGCTTCAACTATTTGGACAAATTACTTAGATTTCCTGGGTCTTCCAATGTACACATGTTGCATACTTTTTATTAGATAGTTTCTCCTGTTAATCTGTCTCATGGCAATTTAATTCTTAGACCAGTCAGGAGAACCCAGAGGGTAGAGGAAAATTTCTTCCTTGCAGACAGCAACATGCCTAAGCTCCTATAGCATAATGATGATGGTGCTGGAATTGGAATCCAGGTAGTCTAGCTGCAGAGCCTGCAAATCTCAAATAATATGATCCCCAGAGCAGTAGATATATTTAGTGTGTAATCCTAGTAATTTCTCCAGTTATTGCTGATTATTATTTTGGTTTCCTAGTTTCCTAAACCGGGCCTCATGATGGCTCATAATCTGCTATAACATGCAGTCCTTAAGTTGTAATCTTCCATTTTCTTCTCACAACTTTAAGCAAGGAATAAACCATAATTTATTCATGATAAATTGGAGACATTTGTATAATGCAATTTGTTTTTTTTTTTTCCTCCACTGTGGCTTGTAGAATGCTTTCATAGGATGCTAGACTTCAGAGGGATAGTAGAAAGAATCATTCCCAGAAGTTTATTTCCTCTGTTCTCCGAGTATGTAGGGCTCCAGTTAGATGTTTATGGATTCTCAGGGATGTTATCAGATACACTTGAGTTCAACTTCCAGTTGAATTCTTATGATTTGTCTGACTTTTGTCAAGAGTCTTAATCCTTCTAAGCCTGTTTTCTCCTTTTTAAAATTTCATTCAGCATTAACTCTTTTTTTGTTTTAAAGATTTATTTATTTATTTATTTTGGGCGGGGGTCGGGTTGGGGAGGGAGGCAGTGGGCGGGCCACTTCTATTGGTCTTTCATTTCTCTATTTTCATCCGTCTTTGTTCTTTGGCTCCTGTGGGCCTCCCATCGCGGTGGCGTCTGTCGCTGCAGAGCACCAGCTCTGGGTACATGCACTCCAGAGCTCCGGCTCGGTAATTGGACACATCGGTCCAGCCGCTCCGCGGCACGTGGGATCTTCCCAGGCCCGGGATCGAACCGGCGCCCCTTGCACTGCAAGGTGGTGTCCTTACCCACTGGACCACCAGGGGAAGCCCAGCGTTAAATTTTAACAACTGAAAAAAAAGTTATTGTCCATTCTTTCCTATTTCCTTTATTGTATCCATCCATACATGAATCAACCTATATATTTAACAGACATTTGTACCTCCTATTCATTGCTTTATTCTAGTCTGCGTGCGTGTATAGATAATAAATCACTTTGGTTGTATCCAACTGTTTGCAACTCTATGGACTGTATCCTGCCAGGCTCCTCTGTCCATGGGATTCTCCAAGCAAGAATACTGGAGAAGGTCATCATGCCCTCCTCCAGGGGATCTTTCCAACCCAGGAATCAAACCCACATCTCTTATGTCTCCTCATTGGCAGGTGGATTCTTTACCACTAGTACCACCTGGGAAGCCCCTTTAGTTCGAGTACTGAGGATGTAATACTGAAAGACCCCATCATCCCTACCTTCTTGGGGCAAGGATATAGCTGGAGAAACAGACAGGGAAAATCTAGAATTATATAATTGGTAAGGGCTGATATATAAAGGAAAGTGTCATAGAACCCCAAAAAAGGACACTGATCCTAGCTTTGGGAAGAAGTTGAACTAGGCATTGGTGCATGAGTAGGAGTTTTATTAGTTCAACAAATGTTTATTGGTCATCTACTATATGCCAGGTTCTGTGCACTGTGGATATATTGACAAACAAGGCGGGTAAGACAGTATATAAAGATACAAATAAGGAAACAAATTAATTTCAGAGCAATATTATGAAACCCACTCAGAAGGGTGACATGTTAGGGATGAACTAAAGGGGAAAGCTTTGTGAGGAGGTGACCTTATGAACTGAGTTTACCAGGGTTGAGGGGTTTCAGGGTCCTGAGGAGACAATGAAAAATTCAGCCCTCAGGATAGGCAGGGATGTGGAAGAGAGACTTATAGGCTTAATGCTACCCAATATGGCTGGGACACTTCATTTTTCTTTTACTGAAGATTTTTTTTAAGTTGCTTTGCTTGAAATGTGGAGTTGAAATCTATCTCCTGCAGTTGAGATACCTATTGTTGGACTTGTGTGTGTTTATTTTCACCATTGCAAAAAGCAGTACTCTGTAAAGGGCCAGCAAACTTCTAAGCAAAGAAGCTAGATGAGGCAATTGGTGTGCTTTGTGGATTTGAAGAACCCACAGGCTCTGTTGTTTGAAGGCCTGAGTGTGAAGCCCAGCCCCATTGCCTTTCCAGCAAGCTGATCTTGGGCAAAGGACCACCGCTCTTGGCTTCAGTTTCCTCATCAGTTAACTAGTGATATTAATACTAATAGCGTCTTTTGCCCAGGCTAGCTATGAAATAAGATGGTATATAAAAGTTCTTAGCATGGTGAGAGGCAGGAAGCAGCAGCCCACCAATCGTGTCAGCTGTGATTGATATGACTACTATCATTCTCCTCTTCACTGTCATGAGCACCCCATATTTATTATGTTGCGAGGCATTATTCCTCACTGTCTTTGCAGTGATATTTTTTATGAGTGCTTTGCTTTCATTTATTTTAGGAATTCTATTAGACCCCTATCCCTGGTATCTCTAGTCCCAAATTCTCCTCCTGGTAACGAGGTCCTCATTTATTTGTTTTTGACCAGAGCAGCTCCACCTCCCACACCTCCCGCTATGACTAAGCCTACTCTTATTGCTCATGTCTAAGGGTTCTGCCCTTCTGATCAATGTCCATACTTTTATTCAAGCCAGTTTATACCAAATGTAGCATGTCCTCTTTCTTACCTGTAATGAAACATGCTGAGTCTCTGCTCTGTGCCAGCTATCAGGGTAGATACTTTATACACACATATATGATATCATTAATCCTCGCTTCTATCATGAAATTGAAACTTGGAGAGGTACATTTCCTGCCAAATCCAGGCATCCAGGAAGCAGTGATGAAGATTGGTGATAACTATGCACCTGCAAGACAGGACTGAGGACCTACTTCCACCATGTCTCTGGTCCAGAGTACGGAATCCCCAGCCCCATGGGGCCTCAGTCCGTGTTATGCAAAGTAATAAGACAGAACTGAACATCAGTGAACCAAGGTCAGATGGACAAATCAGCACGATTTTCTTTAGAAGGGCCTTGAAATGTGGAGTTGAAATCTATCTCCTGCAGTTGAGATACCTATTGTTGGACTTGTGTGTGTTTATTTTCACCATTGCAAAAAGCAGTACTCTGTAAAGGGCCAGCAAACTTCTAAGCAAAGAAGCTAGATGAGGCAATTGGTGTGCTTTGTGGATTTGAAGAACCCACAGGCTCTGTTGTTTGAAGGCCTGAGTGTGAAGCCCAGCCCCATTGCCTTTCCAGCAAGCTGATCTTGGGCAAAGGACCACCGCTCTTGGCTTCAGTTTCCTCATCAGTTAACTAGTGATATTAATACTAATAGCGTCTTTTGCCCAGGCTAGCTATGAAATAAGATGGTATATAAAAGTTCTTAGCATGGTGAGAGGCAGGAAGCAGCAGCCCACCAATCGTGTCAGCTGTGATTGATATGACTACTATCATTCTCCTCTTCACTGTCATGAGCACCCCATATTTATTATGTTGCGAGGCATTATTCCTCACTGTCTTTGCAGTGATATTTTTTATGAGTGCTTTGCTTTCATTTATTTTAGGAATTCTATTAGACCCCTATCCCTGGTATCTCTAGTCCCAAATTCTCCTCCTGGTAACGAGGTCCTCATTTATTTGTTTTTGACCAGAGCAGCTCCACCTCCCACACCTCCCGCTATGACTAAGCCTACTCTTATTGCTCATGTCTAAGGGTTCTGCCCTTCTGATCAATGTCCATACTTTTATTCAAGCCAGTTTATACCAAATGTAGCATGTCCTCTTTCTTACCTGTAATGAAACATGCTGAGTCTCTGCTCTGTGCCAGCTATCAGGGTAGATACTTTATACACACATATATGATATCATTAATCCTCGCTTCTATCATGAAATTGAAACTTGGAGAGGTACATTTCCTGCCAAATCCAGGCATCCAGGAAGCAGTGATGAAGATTGGTGATAACTATGCACCTGCAAGACAGGACTGAGGACCTACTTCCACCATGTCTCTGGTCCAGAGTACGGAATCCCCAGCCCCATGGGGCCTCAGTCCGTGTTATGCAAAGTAATAAGACAGAACTGAACATCAGTGAACCAAGGTCAGATGGACAAATCAGCACGATTTTCTAAAAAGACCAAGAGTCTGGCCACAATCAGTCCTACCCACTCTGAAGAGCTATTGGAAGTTAATGCTGAATTTTCTGAGCTCTAGATGGAATCTTGTCCCATGTCCTTGGTTCACTGAAACGTAGAGGATAAACTCAGTGCGTTGGGCACAACAGTTTCCTGAGAGATTTCCCTGGTTGTCCAGTGGTTAAAAATCCACCTGCCAGTGCAGGAGATACAGGATTAATCCCTGGTCTGGGAAGATCTCACATAACACAGAGCAACAAAGGCTGTGTGTCACAGCTACTAAAGCCCATGTGCCTAGAGCCTGTGCTCCACAACAAGACAAGCCACCATAATGAGAAGCCTGCACCCCGTAACTAGAGAGTAGCCCCAACTCGTAGCAACTACAGAAAGCTCCATGAACAGCAACAAAGACCCAGCACAGACAAAAATGAATAAATTTTTAGAAAGAGCCAAATGAATCAGCTCAGCCTGAGGGAGAGTGTTAAGTTTAGTAGATGGATCAATTATAGGCGTGTCTTGGAAAGCTGTAGCCAAAGGAAGGCTTCTAACAGGAAGCACATCAATTGGTTAAAATTGAGGGAAATTGGGTGGGTTGAAGATACAGACACAAATGATACCAGGCAAGTGATGGAGGTGTAAGGCTGTCAACAGTGTCAGCCAGAGTGGTTGGAAGATGCTTTTCTGTTGTGTAGAAAGAAGGCAGGGCTACTTTCCTGGAAACCAAATCCACAAAGCCCTGTCTCCTGACTTCCTCCCAGTCTGGTATCTTTTGGGAATTTGATCCCTCGGGACCTCACCACAGTCTCTGCTCTGTGCCAGCTATCAGGGTAGATACTTTATACACACATATGATATCATTAATCCTCGCTTCTATCATGAAATTGAAACTTGGAGAGGTACATTTCCTGCCAAATCCAGGCATCCAGGAAGCAGTGATGAAGATTGGTGATAACTATGCACCTGCAAGACAGGACTGAGGACCTACTTCCACCATGTCTCTGGTCCAGAGTACGGAATCCCCAGCCCCATGGGGCCTCAGTCCGTGTTATGCAAAGTAATAAGACAGAACTGAACATCAGTGAACCAAGGTCAGATGGACAAATCAGCACGATTTTCTAAAAAGACCAAGAGTCTGGCCACAATCAGTCCTACCCACTCTGAAGAGCTATTGGAAGTTAATGCTGAATTTTCTGAGCTCTAGATGGAATCTTGTCCCATGTCCTTGGTTCACTGAAACGTAGAGGATAAACTCAGTGCGTTGGGCACAACAGTTTCCTGAGAGATTTCCCTGGTTGTCCAGTGGTTAAAAATCCACCTGCCAGTGCAGGAGATACAGGATTAATCCCTGGTCTGGGAAGATCTCACATAACACAGAGCAACAAAGGCTGTGTGTCACAGCTACTAAAGCCCATGTGCCTAGAGCCTGTGCTCCACAACAAGACAAGCCACCATAATGAGAAGCCTGCACCCCGTAACTAGAGAGTAGCCCCAACTCGTAGCAACTACAGAAAGCTCCATGAACAGCAACAAAGACCCAGCACAGACAAAAATGAATAAATTTTTAGAAAGAGCCAAATGAATCAGCTCAGCCTGAGGGAGAGTGTTAAGTTTAGTAGATGGATCAATTATAGGCGTGTCTTGGAAAGCTGTAGCCAAAGGAAGGCTTCTAACAGGAAGCACATCAATTGGTTAAAATTGAGGGAAATTGGGTGGGTTGAAGATACAGACACAAATGATACCAGGCAAGTGATGGAGGTGTAAGGCTGTCAACAGTGTCAGCCAGAGTGGTTGGAAGATGCTTTTCTGTTGTGTAGAAAGAAGGCAGGGCTACTTTCCTGGAAACCAAATCCACAAAGCCCTGTCTCCTGACTTCCTCCCAGTCTGGTATCTTGGGAATTTGCCCGCAGTGATCCTGGTGTGATTCAGACACAAGAGAGACAGCACTGAGATCCCTCGGGACCTCACCACAGAGGGCTCCCCACAGGAGACATTCTCTAACACCAATTTCCAGTAATTTTAGGAGATGCTAAAATGACCAAAAGGAAATCCTGCTCATCCTAAGAAAGTGAATATGTCATGGAAGTCTAGAATGGGACTGGCTGATTCTAGCATGACTCAACCAAAAGTCCCCCTTCCTCCTACCTGTAGCCACTCTGGCCTCAGGCCCACTGACCTTTATAGACAGGCAGCTGAGAAGGTGCATACAAAAACCAAATCTCCATATATGTAGGTGCAAGGAACACACTTTTGGATGTTGCTGCTAGTATTGCTGAAGCTTGTGAAGAAGGGAGAATGATAGAAAGCTTTGCAATCTGAGATTGGACTCTGTTGCCCTTTGAAAAGGCCGTAAAAAAGGAGATACAGACAACTAAAAGCTGCCCTGTCGAGTATTGCTCAAGCTTGTGAAGAAGGGAGAATGATAGAAAGGTTTGCAATCTGAGATTGGACTCTGTTGCCCTTTGAAAAGGCCGTAAAAAAGGAGATACAGACAACTAAAGCTGCCCTGTGTCGGCCTGAGATCTGCTGCTGCTGCTGCTGCTTAATCACTTCAGTCGTATCCGATGCTATGTGCAGTCCATGTGACCCCATGGACTGCAGCCCGTCAGGCTCCTCTGTCCACAGGAATTCTCCAGGCAAGAATACTGGAATGGGTTGCCATGCTCTCCTCCAGATCTTTCCCAACCCAGGGATTGAACCCAGGTCTCCTAAATTGTAAGCAGATTCTTTACCACTGAGCCACCAGGGAAGCCCCCTGCCTGAAAGCCCAATTCCAAAGATATTATTGAAGGAATGAAAAAGAAATGAGCAACAACAAAAACAAAAACTATATTCAAATGGAAATAAAAGGAAAAATAAAAGTTTTGAAGGTGTCAGGTCCTAGATTCTTGACAGCTGAGCCCAGGGCTATTCCTAGCCTTCTCCTAGATTCCTACAGAAATCATCTCATTTAACTCACAGGTTTATGACATGAGGTTTATTAGTTCCCATTTTACTGATCAAGAAACTGAGGCACCTAGAAGTGAAATTATAGCCTAAAGTCACACCGGTTGTTGAAAGACTGGGATTCACTCACTACCAGCATTGATTGGAAGCTTGTTATGAGCCTGATCACATGTCTTATAGGCAGCATCTGTTTTATCCTTCAGAGTCACCCTGCACAGAAGGGGTTTTACTATTTCCAGTTTGTGGATGAGAAAACTAAGGCCAGGTCTCCCATTGCATGTTACATGAGAAACGACTCCTCCAGTGCTGGCTCAAGGTCTGGATTCCAGGATGAATGTGACACTAGATCCAGAGACCATTAGATATATGTTGTTCTCTGCTAAGAAGCCTGTTTCTTTTGAGCAGTGCAAGGCACCCAGACTCCGAAGCTTGGACACACCTTCATGATGCGAAGGAGATGACGGGAAGCCACCTACCTCTCCCCGAACCTCTGTCTCACTTACGTCTTCTGTGCTGCTCATCACCTCTGGAATCAGCCAGAGGAAGAAAAGCCTGGGCCCAGCCATGCCCTGGCAGAGTGGCTATGGGCACACAGTGCAGTGTGGCTTTTGCATGATCTCATTAGACCTTTTACCTGCTTTTGTTCTCCTTCTGGGATGACATGAATGAAGCCCTCTCTCAGTCATGTGTCAGTCCTTTCCAGTACCAAAAACAGACTCCTTCATTTTGTGTCTAGGAAAGGGAGGCCTTGGAAGAATTTTTTTTTTTTTTTTGAAGTTAGGAAAAGAAATGGTAAGATTCCTAAAGGCTTGTCTTTAGTCTCAGAATGCACCCCCTATAGTCAAAGGCACTTCTCATGGGTCCCCCGTCAATCATCCTGCACTTCCTCCTCAGGGCACCAGGCATAACCCATCGCTATTGCTCCTGCATGGCTTCCCAATAGACTTTGAACTCAGGAGGAGCAGGGCCATGTCTGTTTCAGCATCATATCCCTGGTTTCCAGTGCAGCGATAAAACACAGCAGTTACTCAATTCTTGACAGCTGAGCCCAGGGCTATTCCTAGCCTTCTCCTAGATTCCTACAGAAATCATCTCATTTAACTCACAGGTTTATGACATGAGGTTTATTAGTTCCCATTTTACTGATCAAGAAACTGAGGCACCTAGAAGTGAAATTATAGCCTAAAGTCACACCGGTTGTTGAAAGACTGGGATTCACTCACTACCAGCATTGATTGGAAGCTTGTTATGAGCCTGATCACATGTCTTATAGGCAGCATCTGTTTTATCCTTCAGAGTCACCCTGCACAGAAGGGGTTTTACTATTTCCAGTTTGTGGATGAGAAAACTAAGGCCAGGTCTCCCATTGCATGTTACATGAGAAACGACTCCTCCAGTGCTGGCTCAAGGTCTGGATTCCAGGATGAATGTGACACTAGATCCAGAGACCATTAGATATATGTTGCTTCTCTGCTAAGAAGCCTGTTTCTTTTGAGCAGTGCAAGGCACCCAGACTCCGAAGCTTGGACACACCTTCATGATGCGAAGGAGATGACGGGAAGCCACCTACCTCTCCCCGAACCTCTGTCTCACTTACGTCTTCTGTGCTGCTCATCACCTCTGGAATCAGCCAGAGGAAGAAAAGCCTGGGCCCAGCCATGCCCTGGCAGAGTGGCTATGGGCACACAGTGCAGTGTGGCTTTTGCATGATCTCATTAGACCTTTTACCTGCTTTTGTTCTCCTTCTGGGATGACATGAATGAAGCCCTCTCTCAGTCATGTGTCAGTCCTTTCCAGTACCAAAAACAGACTCCTTCATTTTGTGTCTAGGAAAGGGAGGCCTTGGAAGAATTTTTTTTTTTTTTTTGAAGTTAGGAAAAGAAATGGTAAGATTCCTAAAGGCTTGTCTTTAGTCTCAGAATGCACCCCCTATAGTCAAAGGCACTTCTCATGGGTCCCCCGTCAATCATCCTGCACTTCCTCCTCAGGGCACCAGGCATAACCCATCGCTATTGCTCCTGCATGGCTTCCCAATAGACTTTGAACTCAGGAGGAGCAGGGGCCATGTCTGTTTCAGCATCATATCCCTGGTTTCCAGTGCAGCGATAAAACACAGCAGTTACTCAATGAGTGATTCTGTTGAACAAGCAAAGACATATTTACAGTGAAGTTGACTCAGGTGGCCCTGAGAATGTGTCCTTACATTGGTATGGTTCCCTCAAGAAGGGACTTCTTGTTCTGGGCCAGGATAGACAGACTCAACTGGAGTATTTCTCTGTATCTAAACTCCATGTTCCGGAAGGAGAGGAATGCAAGTGAGAGTTTTCAGGATATACCTGAAATAGTCAGACAAGCCTCAGTTCAAATCCTAACTCTTCCTAACCAAGAGAGATGCCTGGGGAGTGTTGGACCAGTTACAGGATGCTCTCAACTGGAGGAAGACCTCTCACAAGAGGAGAAAAGTACATATTCAAGAAGAAACAAAAATCGAGAAAAAAAAAAATTAACAAAAACCTAATACTTAAATGATATTTACTAGATGTAAGTGTATTTTAAGTGTATTGAATATTATAACTGCTTAATCATCACAGCGCCTTGCAGTGTAGGAACTTTCTATCCTGATGCTCATTTTACTGGCCAGGTCTCAGACACAGACATGTGTCTTTACTCAAGATTATACAGCTAGTGAGTGACAGAGCCATGGTTTGAACCCGGCAGCCTTATTGCCAATGCCCGTGTTCTTAACCTCTGCACTTACTGTTTCTGTCAAAATGACACAAGAGGAGCTGGAATGTAGGATTCAGAAGGTCTCCGAGGGTCCTGATTTCCCATCTGCTGCTAGATGTGACTTTGGGCAGATTACCTAGCCTCTCTGGGCTATGTAACTTCCTCATCTTATCATGAGGGGAATAAAACAAGGCAACGAATGAGATAATACATTAGGTAGAGTTTTAAAAGCTATAAAGGTCTTGCCATCTCTTAAGTTTAAAGTGGATATTAATTGTGAGCTGTCAGAGAGCCTTGAATGATAACATGAGATACTTGTCTTATGTGCCTGCTTTGGGTCTACAAAGACAATGGAGGATTTTTTTTTTTTTTTTTTTTACAAAACAGAGCAGGATGGAGGTGAGGAGGGAGGGTGAGCAGACGTATGGATGGAGAGCTCATCAGTAAGTCAAAAGACTTACTTCGAGTAGAGGACACTTAACAAAGGAAATATGTAAGAAGCAGTGTATTATCCCAGGCCAATCCAATCCCTTGGATTGGAGGATTAGGCGGCTGGGGTGGGTGGGGTAAGGAGGGTGTCCAATCCCAGGGCTTCCCCCTTCTAGCTCTTGAAGCCTAAACCTACAACTTCACCTCTCTGAGCCTCAATGTCCTTTTCTGTCAGGTAAGTGATGATAAAACCTTCCTCATAGGCTTGTCATGAGAATTAAGTTTGATCCTGTAATAGAAGCATCAGGTTGGTAGGAGGTGCTCCCAAATGTCCCCCTCTTTCCTACTCACTGAGTCCTTTGATGTTTCCTCTTGTATCCACATAATGCAAACGTTCCAGATCCCCACTGTCTGAAATCAATTTCCTAAAGTGGGGAGGGCATTTAAAATGAATACTGTGTATTCGCTTACCTGCTGCAGGTGCAACTGGTAGGGAGAACGTAGGGGGGACACTGCCTTCAGCAGAGGTCTTTGTTCTGCAGCAATTAAAGGTGCCTCGCGAATCCTTCTGCTTCCAGATGCTCTCATATTTTTAGCTCATCTCTTTTATACGCCACACTCGAAAGACATCTTATTGTTCATTTCAAAACTTGACAACTCGTATCACTTTGTCCCCTCATTCCCTTCTCATACACAAAGGAAGAATGAAACATAGCAGCTCCAAGCCATGTTTTGCTTCTACTCAGTGGAGACCAGAGATGTAAGAGTTTCTTCTGGCTGTATCCATTCTGGACCAGCTCTGGGAGTCAGCTGGGTGTGACGGATGCACATTCCCATCCTTATCAGCCTTGTATTATAAGATGTGCAATTATATGATGTGTGTAGGTGCATTCAAGGGTCCCTCGCATGCTCCTGTGCAGGGGTGACTGTAGTTCTGGGACCAGACTGAAAGGCATGGAGGAGTGAGTAACAGAGCATTTTTGCATAAACAGAGAAGACATTCTCTCATGGGATATGCTCTGAATAACTTTGAAATAACAATGGCATATTTTTAAAACCCTTACTGTGCTCTGGGTTCAGCATGCTGTGTTTGTGTCTGTGTGCATGTGCAATTCATATAGTTCTCGTAACAATTTTGAGAGGTGGAGACAGTCATACCCAGGATCTAAGTGAGAAAGCCTGGTGATAGAAAGGGTCTCTGTCAAGCCCAGCGGGTCAGAGCCTAAGAACAGAAAGACCAGGCCTTGACGTCTGGCTCCAGAGGCTGGGCTCTTAACCACTGAGTCATCCCCCCCCTGTTCTCTACACAGACTGTGCTCCACTCTAGGGCCATAATAAATGAGGTCATGGGTAACCCAGTGAACCCAGGGCCTGGGCTTTGCACTGTGGCTGGAGCTTGTCATCACTTGTACGGTGTCAGAGATAGACACAGCCAGACCTGACAGTAGTGAAAACAGATTTTATTTAGGAACTGCTCTGAGTAAGGGAAAGAACTGAACTTCTTTCCACCTTGTGCAGAGGTAACAGGGGTTTGAGGAAACAGTGAGGAAATGCAGGGTGGTGGTGAGTGGGGACTGTGTGGTGTCAGGGACTAAAACAGGACAGAAAGCAGGACACGGGGGTTAGTGCATGTGCAGCTCATCTGGGTTTGATAACTGCCCCTTATCTGCGCTTAGGCTTCAGCCTCTCATAGAGACGGGGAGACCAGCCCTATCTCCAGGTGTTGGCTGGAACATCTGTGGTTCATGGGTTGTGGGTGGGGGGTGTAAGGGTTCAAGGCAGATGAAGGTGGGATCCATCTTCTGCTTCCAGATATTTTTGTCATGTTGTTAGCAGACCGGAGAGCACCCTGCTGTTAGAGGAGGATGGGAAGACAGGGCAAGACCCTGGCCCAGGGGGAGCGCACAGTCTTGGGGGTGATGGGGCTTTTGGAATGCTCAAAGCATTCTGCTTTTTAGCCCAGTCTACAGTCTGACCAGGGCCCTCAGGGCTTCCCCTCCACCGGACTGCCCGGTTCACTTGTAATCATCTGTCACTAGTGAACCTCCCTCCCGGATTCTGGGACCAGACTGAAAGGCATGGAGGAGTGAGTAACAGAGCATTTTTGCATAAACAGAGAAGACATTCTCTCATGGGATATGCTCTGAATAACTTTGAAATAACAATGGCATATTTTTAAAACCCTTACTGTGCTCTGGGTTCAGCATGCTGTGTTTGTGTCTGTGTGCATGTGCAATTCATATAGTTCTCGTAACAATTTTGAGAGGTGGAGACAGTCATACCCAGGATCTAAGTGAGAAAGCCTGGTGATAGAAAGGGTCTCTGTCAAGCCCAGCGGGTCAGAGCCTAAGAACAGAAAGACCAGGCCTTGACGTCTGGCTCCAGAGGCTGGGCTCTTAACCACTGAGTCATCCCCTCCCTGTTCTCTACACAGACTGTGCTCCACTCTAGGGCCATAATAAATGAGGTCATGGGTAACCCAGTGAACCCAGGGCCTGGGCTTTGCACTGTGGCTGGAGCTTGTCATCACTTGTACGGTGTCAGAGATAGACACAGCCAGACCTGACAGTAGTGAAAACAGATTTTATTTAGGAACTGCTCTGAGTAAGGGAAAGAACTGAACTTCTTTCCACCTTGTGCAGAGGTAACAGGGGTTTGAGGAAACAGTGAGGAAATGCAGGGTGGTGGTGAGTGGGGACTGTGTGGTGTCAGGGACTAAAACAGGACAGAAAGCAGGACACGGGGGTTAGTGCATGTGCAGCTCATCTGGGTTTGATAACTGCCCCTTATCTGCGCTTAGGCTTCAGCCTCTCATAGAGACGGGGAGACCAGCCCTATCTCCAGGTGTTGGCTGGAACATCTGTGGTTCATGGGTTGTGGGTGGGGGGTGTAAGGGTTCAAGGCAGATGAAGGTGGGATCCATCTTCTGCTTCCAGATATTTTTGTCATGTTGTTAGCAGACCGGAGAGCACCCTGCTGTTAGAGGAGGATGGGAAGACAGGGCAAGACCCTGGCCCAGGGGGAGCGCACAGTCTTGGGGGTGATGGGGCTTTTGGAATGCTCAAAGCATTCTGCTTTTTAGCCCAGTCTACAGTCTGACCAGGGCCCTCAGGGCTTCCCCTCCACCGGACTGCCCGGTTCACTTGTAATCATCTGTCACTAGTGAACCTCCCTCCCGGATGCTTTGACTGTGCATCCGTTTAGCTCCTGTGCTGATGGCCCTCGGCAGGGGCCTTCCCAGCTCCCTCTGCAGTCTCCTGAAAGGGTCACTTGCAGAGTCAAGTGGGGCTTCCCAGGTAGCTCAGTGGTAAAGAGGAGATAGAAAACACAATCCCTGGGTCAGGAGGATCCCCTGGAGAAGGAAATGGCAGCCCACCCCAGTATTCTTGCTGGGAGAATTCCATGGACCGTGGACAGAGGAGCCTAGCAGGCTGCAGTCCATGGGGTCACAAAGAATCAGACATGGGCTTCCCTGGTGGTCCAGTGGGTAGGGACACCGCCTTGCACTGCAAGGGGCGCAGGTTCGATCCCTGGCCTGGGAGGATCCCACGTGCCGCGGAGCAGCTGGACTGATGTGTCCAATTACCGGGCAGGAGCTCTGGAGCGCATGCGCCCAGAGCCGGTGCTCTGCGACAACAGAGGCCACTGCGATGGGAGGCCCACACGGGCCAAAGAACAAAGATGGATGAAAATGGACACGTGAAAGACCAATAGAAGTGGCCCGCCCGCCCTCCTCCCTCCCCAACCCGCCCCACCCGCCAAAAGAAAAAAAAAAAAAAGATTAAAAAAAAAAAAAGAATCAGACGTGACTTAGTGACTATACAGCGTCAGCAGCAGAGTCAAATAGGAAACCGCTGGCAGCTTCAACGACCCTAGCTTTTCACCCTGGCCTTCGAAAGCCTTCATTCCCTCGCTTCAGCCTGTCTTATCGCATGGCCACCCTCTGCTAGCCTCGTGTGGGCTAATTATTCCCAAACTGGTTGTAGTTCTCAGCCTGTAAAATGCTGTTTGATACTATCACGTCTCTTTGGTATCAGTCTGAATGGAACATCTTTTTTTTTAATTTTTAACATAATCTTCATTTTATTTTATTTTTTTAATCTTTATTCTATATTGGAGTATAGTTGGTTTACAATGTTCTATTTCAGGTGTACAGAAAAGTGATTCAGTTATGCATATATTTATTCATTTTCCCATATAGATTATTACAGAGTATTGAGTTCCCTGTGCTGTGCATTAGGTCTGTGTTGAATATCTACTTTGTACATAGTAATGTGTATATGTCAACCCCAAACTCCAAAGGCAACTGTCATGATATCACATATACATGGAATATCAAAACATTATGCAAATGAACTTATTTACAAAACAGTAACAGTCGCAGACTTCAGAAACAAATTTATGATTTCCAAAGGGGAAAGATTGGGGGGAGAGACACCTTAGGAGTCTGGATGGAACATCTTAACCTTGCCACGTCTAGGAGCATTAATCTGTACCTTGCCAACTAGTCTATCCGGACCTCCATTCCTGCCCTGTTCTTACCTTTATTATGACAGGAACACAGTATTCGCTTCTTCACTCAACAAATTGTGACCAGGGCCTCACTAAGGGTCAGTCACTGTAGGGGACGCAGGGTGACCAGGACCCGACATGGGACTGCTTCCCTAGTCTTCACAGACCAGTGGAAGATACAGATAGCAGCCAGGTGATCATGCCCATGATGGAATAGCTACTGACTGTGCTAGCGATTAGGAAGAAAGAGGATGGGTTTCTTTGAAAACCTTGAACAAAGGCACCAAACACCTCATCTCTCCAGAGACTGTGGGCTTCCCCAGGGCCAGGACCCTGCCCCATATTCCCAGTGCGGTGCCTGCCACAGAGCGTGTGGATCAAGCGCGATGCTCCGTTACTGGAGCTGGGTCATGCAAATGAGCCAGCACGTGGCCCACAGGTTGTGGTATTTGGCCCAGGAAGCAGAGTGACTGAGCGAGGGCTCCTCGTACCGGCCCTCACTTGAGGGCCATTCCCTCCGAGCCGGGCGCAGAGCCAGCTGCTGGGAGAAGGGGGAGTGGGGATAAGAAAGCAGAGAGCTGGACAGAACCGGACAGCCACTGTCCTACAGGAGACACCTTGATGTGATAAAGTGGGCGTGAAGTTCGCTGCCATCACCAACTTACAGCACCAGCTTTGAACTTCACCCCTGACCGAACATTAGGTTTGGGACTGCCGTTGACCCTTGATTGTTGCTTTTCAGCCAGTGGTTCCCAACCTTTTGGGCACCAAGGATTGGCTTCATGCAAGACAGGTTTTCCACGGACCGTAGGTTAGGGGACAGTTTTGGAATGACTCAAGTGCATTACGTGTATTGTGCACTTTATTTCTGTTATTACATCAGCTCCACCTCAGATCATCCAGCATTAGAGCCTCGAGGTTGGGACCCTGGGCCCCTGTGAGCCTATTTTCTCATCTCTAACCAGAAAATGATAGAGCTGAGGGTTAGAATGTATTAGTTCATGTCAGTTTTGTCCCTGAGACCCTAAGGTAAGTTGGAGGAGATGGCTGCAGGATGCTATTTGGTTTGTTTTAGTGCAATTGCACTATTCTTCCATGCATTAAAGGAGTCTGGATGGAACCTTCAACTAGTCTATCGGACCTCCATTCCTGCCCTGTTCTTACCTTTATTATGACAGGAACACAGTATTCGCTTCTTCACTCAACAAATTGTGACCAGGGCCTCACTAAGGGTCAGTCACTGTAGGGGACGCAGGGTGACCAGGACCCGACATGGGACTGCTTCCCTAGTCTTCACAGACCAGTGGAAGATACAGATAGCAGCCAGGTGATCATGCCCATGATGGAATAGCTACTGACTGTGCTAGCGATTAGGAAGAAAGAGGATGGGTTTCTTTGAAAACCTTGAACAAAGGCACCAAACACCTCATCTCTCCAGAGACTGTGGGCTTCCCCAGGGCCAGGACCCTGCCCCATATTCCCAGTGCGGTGCCTGCCACAGAGCGTGTGGATCAAGCGCGATGCTCCGTTACTGGAGCTGGGTCATGCAAATGAGCCAGCACGTGGCCCACAGGTTGTGGTATTTGGCCCAGGAAGCAGAGTGACTGAGCGAGGGCTCCTCGTACCGGCCCTCACTTGAGGGCCATTCCCTCCGAGCCGGGCGCAGAGCCAGCTGCTGGGAGAAGGGGGAGTGGGGATAAGAAAGCAGAGAGCTGGACAGAACCGGACAGCCACTGTCCTACAGGAGACACCTTGATGTGATAAAGTGGGCGTGAAGTTCGCTGCCATCACCAACTTACAGCACCAGCTTTGAACTTCACCCCTGACCGAACATTAGGTTTGGGACTGCCGTTGACCCTTGATTGTTGCTTTTCAGCCAGTGGTTCCCAACCTTTTGGGCACCAAGGATTGGCTTCATGCAAGACAGGTTTTCCACGGACCGTAGGTTAGGGGACAGTTTTGGAATGACTCAAGTGCATTACGTGTATTGTGCACTTTATTTCTGTTATTACATCAGCTCCACCTCAGATCATCCAGCATTAGAGCCTCGAGGTTGGGACCCCTGGGCCCCTGTGAGCCTATTTTCTCATCTCTAACCAGAAAATGATAGAGCTGAGGGTTAGAATGTATTAGTTCATGTCAGTTTTGTCCCTGAGACCCTAAGGTAAGTTGGAGGAGATGGCTGCAGGATGCTATTTGGTTTGTTTTCAGTGAGAGGGGCAATTTTGCACTAATTTCTTTTCCTGATAGTTCATTTTCCAAAGCAGCAGCCTAAGCCTAACAAATCATGGGGCCAATTAGTGTAAGAGAAACAATTGATCCTGGTATTTGGAGAACTCATCCCGCCACCTCCATGGTTTGGCGATGTTTATTCGGGGAAGCGCTGCACAGCGCTAAATGGGACATAATTGGATAGACGCTGTTATAAATTGCACAGCACTGCACCACGCTCAGCTTCAGATTCACGTTGCTAGGTCTGGCAGTAATCGGAAAACTAAAGGCTTTGCTGTCCTGCATTGAAAAGCAGACCAAGGCTGACAGAAAGTTGTCTCGACCCTCATTTTACAGATGAGAAAATTGAGTCTCATTGGGAGAACAGAGATGGAGCTTGCTACTAAAGACTGTATTGTCTCACTACTGTATTCTTTTGGCAAAGTCATCAAACAAAGGCATCTGGAGATAAATTTATGGGGACAGCTGTCTTTGCTCCTGGGGCTGCCGTAACAAATCACCACCATGGAGGGGTTTAAATGGAAGTTTTCTGTCTTGTAGTTGTAGCGGCTAGAAGTCTAAGATCAAGTGTGGCCCAGGGTTGAGTCCTTCTGACTACTGTGAGGGAGGGTCTGTCAGGCTTCTCTTCTGATTTCTGGTGGTTTGTTGGCAGTCCTGGGTGTTCCTTAGTTTTTCATGTTTGAAAGACAATCAGTCCATGTGTTGGGGACTACACTTCCTATTTTTTTATAACTGCATTGGTCATATTGGATTAGAGGCATACCCTGTTCTAGCTTATGACGCAGTGATAAAAAATCTACCTGCCAGGCTTCCCTGGTGGTCCAGTGGGTAAGGACACCGCCTTGCAGTGCAAGGGGCGCCAGTTCGATCCCTGGCCTGGGAAGATCCCACGTGCCGTGGAGCGGCTGGACTGATGTGTCCAATTACCGAGCCGGAGCTCTGGAGCACATGTGTCCAGAGCCGGTGCTCTGCAGCGATAGAGGCCACTGTGATGGGAGGCCCACAGAGGCGAAAGAACAAAGATAAATAAATGAAAGACCAATAGAAGTGGCCAAAAAAAGAAAAAGAAGAAAAAAGAAATGCATACTCCAGTATGCACAGTCTGTGGTTGAATGCAGAACGGTGAAAACAGAGGGACAAGTTAAGTTATACATGAACTTTCTACCACACAGAGATGGGGGAAGAGTGGGGATTGGTGTCCCTAATCCCCATGTTGTTTAAAGGTCAGATAAGGTCATAGTCTAAAGTCCTGAAGTTTAGGACGTGAACCTAAAGAGTATGGGGAAGCTAAATTCAACATATGATGATGACAGACAATTTAAGAACAGAATCTTTGAACCAGAGAGGAACTACCATGTATTAAGCATCACTGCGTGCCAGGCAGCATACCTGGATCTTACTTAGTTTTCCTTCAAGCTAGTGGAGTCATAGGTGAAGATACTGAAGTTGAGAGAAGCGAGGTGATTTGCCCAAGGTGATACAATCATCAGTACATCATAGATTTGAATTTCAAGTGCTGACCTGTCTATCCAGAGTCATGTGGATACTTCAGCACCCATGTATCTCACTAAAATGAGTCTTAGAAGCCACATTCACTATCACCACCGCCTACTGTCCACCTCAATTTATTAATATAAATCAAGACACCAGCCTGCGCACTCCTAATCTAGCATTCTTTCCAATGGCTGCATGTTAGTCACATCACTTTCTTGTAAGTCTTGTAAGTTTCTGCCTGTCATGCAAGACTTCTTTGTGACCAAGGCAGAGGTTAATTTCAGACTGGTTACAACACAAAAAGTAATTTTCCATTAAATATAATGACCTGGTTTCTGCAGTGACTTGTGGCAAAACATGCTGTTTCATTTCCATTCATTCACACTCATTTAC
Source organism: Tragulus kanchil (assembly GCA_022376925.1). Classification (NCBI taxonomy): domain Eukaryota; kingdom Metazoa; phylum Chordata; class Mammalia; order Artiodactyla; family Tragulidae; genus Tragulus; species Tragulus kanchil. Next base: position 100,330,248 of record JAIOJX010000032.1, read on the forward strand.
CTACTTGCTACAATAATTTTACACCATAAGCTGAAATGTTGAAATCATTGATTACATTACTAAACATCTACAATGGTTATTAGGAGCCTTCATGCAGAAAGAGAGAAATAAAATCACGAATTTTAGGAGAACGAGAGTAGAGGCCATTAACGTACATCGGATGCTGTATTCAAGTGCATGCAGGCTGCCTGGGGTCTGGAGCCAGCCATACCTGGCTGCAGTCCAGGGTCTGCTTATCTCCAGTGTGACCCAAAATGAGTTCCTCAACCTTACCTCACTTACCTCGTCAGCGAAAGGAAGGGCAAGAATATGTAAAGTTGTTGGATGAGCCAAATAAACAAGGATTACACATGTAGCCTACCTGGCCCGATGCCAAGCACATAGTAGCCATTCTCTGGATGACCGTTGCGAAGGCGAGTCTGAACCATTATATATTTAGAATATATAATGAAAATGAAATCTGAATCCTTGTAAATATTTGGAGAATCTTCCAAGTTTGGGGCATCTTCCCCTGCAGGGTTTCAGAAGCATAAACTCTTCCCTTATTTATTCAAGCTGAACATTTAAAAATGTGGTTGAAAATAGAAGCACAGCGGGCTGATGTTTATTTATGCTGGCCTTGGGAAAGCAGGAAGGAACAAAGACAACTGGCAGCTCTATACTGAGCTCGTCTGAATGCGCTGAACGACCCCTTGTGTTTTGGACCAATGGCTGCCTGAGGTGGACTTGATAAAGCCCTTTTGTCTGCAGCCTACTTCAATTAAGTCATTGAAGTGTTCACTGCCTTGGTTTCTCCTCTTCTCAGAGAGAGGAAAAGGGAATGAGAGGGAGAGAAAGGAGCAGGCTGAGGTTTAATTTTTTTCTCTCTCTCTAATGTATTATCATGACAATGTTCAAACACACAGAAAATTTCAGCTTTTGCCATATTTGCTTTCACTGACTCTCTTTCTCTTTAATAGGTTAAGAGATCAATAAATAAATAGATATCTAGATAATAAATAGCTGCATTAGGTGTGCTTCTTGCTCCTGGGGTCTCTTTCCTTCTAGTCCCTTTCTGCAAAAAGTGCTTAGAATATAGTTTTTAAATGATGAGCTCATATTGGTATTTCCAATTCAAGTTATAATTATTATTTTATTTCTTAACATTTATGTGTAGATCTCATTTTTCTTTCACTGAAAAGCTTGCTTTCTAATAGCAATAAAGCTTGCTTTCTGCTAGCAATAAACCAGGCATAGATTTGACTGACACAGATTTGCCTGATATTCCCTGGGCAAGTCCCTTCTTTCCCAGTCTGTTTCTTTCTGGTCTAAAATAGGGATAATGATGATCACCGTATTGTTCAGAAATCTTTCAGTTGCAAGTAATATAAAACTCACCTCAGTCTTAAGCAACAAATGGAATTCACTGGCCGTATAATTGAAACCTACAGAGTTAAATTCCCCAGTATAGTAAGGGCCTAGCTTGTTAGATGACATCATGAAGTTTGATGCTTTCTCTCTCTCTCAGCTCTTCTCTCCTTCCTTGGGACTCAGCTTCCCGGCAGACTTTTTCACCACCCTCTGGTTACTCCAAGACTATCTTCCTGGGAATTCTAAGGAAGGCCTGACTTGTGGGAACCATGGTTGGTGATTGGACACTATGTCACATAGCCATTAGATCTTAAACTCAGTTGTCTGGGAAAAAAAATCCAACGTATGAAAAGCCTCCTGTCTGTTGGACACCCTGCTGAACACATTAAGTGACCTTCACATTTTATGAGGGAGGGATCATTCCCATTGTACAGATGCAGAACCTAAGGCTCAGTGAGGTAAGGTGACTTGCACATGACCATCACATGACATGCTTTTTGGAAATGGGGCAGGACAGCACAACACACAGACTATTCTGGGCATGAGGCAGGAGAGGAGCCCCCTGACTTACACATACATACTTCTTGCCATCTTCTAAGAGCATACTGCATCTTCATCTCCATGTTTCCAGGGCCCAGTGTATCCTAGTACTGGAGGGCTTTTAGGTATGAATGTGAACTGAATGGGAGAGGACAGCTGGTTCACCTTGCCCCCACCTGGGATTACGAGACAGCACATCCTGGGTCATGGGACGTCGAATTTTGATTGAACCCCAGTGTTAGGAAAGTAGTGCTTCGCACAGAGGCTGGTTTCCTGTGGAAAGTGGTTTTTATGTCTCCTGAGCAGAAATCTTGCTTCCTTGTCACTGCGGTGATTGCTAATTGATTCAGCACACCTGGCTCCACTTTGCCTGGTAGACAAATTTAAGCCTAAATCATAGGTCTTGAATGCTTTCAGCTAGTTAACTAGTTCCTCTCCCTATTTTTAGGCAAGAACTTTACTCATTGCTGTGTATTTATAACATGTGTTTAGAGAGTTACTAAGAAGAAGCTGTTTTTGAGCTGTTGTCCTGTTATAAAGTTTCAGAAGGAGTGTCTAAGAACAGAAAAGGACATGAGTATCTATTGAATTCTACTATCTTGTTTTGATGAGAAAATAAAGTGTTAGAGAAACAGAAGTAAGAGAAACATTAGGACAGACTTGCTACAGATTTAACCCCAGTAAGGGCCTAGCTTGTTAGATGACATCATGAAGTTTGATGCTTCTCTCTCTCAGCTCTTCTCTCCTTCCTTGGGACTCAGCTTCCCGGCAGACTTTTTCACCACCCTCTGGTTACTCCAAGACTATCTTCCTGGGAATTCTAAGGAAGGCCTGACTTGTGGGAACCATGGTTGGTGATTGGACACTATGTCACATAGCCATTAGATCTTAAACTCAGTTGTCTGGGAAAAAAAATCCAACGTATGAAAAGCCTCCTGTCTGTTGGACACCCTGCTGAACACATTAAGTGACCTTCACATTTTATGAGGGAGGGATCATTCCCATTGTACAGATGCAGAACCTAAGGCTCAGTGAGGTAAGGTGACTTGCACATGACCATCACATGACATGCTTTTGGAAATGGGGCAGGACAGCACAACACACAGACTATTCTGGGCATGAGGCAGGAGAGGAGCCCCCTGACTTACACATACATACTTCTTGCCATCTTCTAAGAGCATACTGCATCTTCATCTCCATGTTTCCAGGGCCCAGTGTATCCTAGTACTGGAGGGCTTTTAGGTATGAATGTGAACTGAATGGGAGAGGACAGCTGGTTCACCTTGCCCCCACCTGGGATTACGAGACAGCACATCCTGGGTCATGGGACGTCGAATTTTGATTGAACCCCAGTGTTAGGAAAGTAGTGCTTCGCACAGAGGCTGGTTTCCTGTGGAAAGTGGTTTTTATGTCTCCTGAGCAGAAATCTTGCTTCCTTGTCACTGCGGTGATTGCTAATTGATTCAGCACACCTGGCTCCACTTTGCCTGGTAGACAAATTTAAGCCTAAATCATAGGTCTTGAATGCTTTCAGCTAGTTAACTAGTTCCTCTCCCTATTTTTAGGCAAGAACTTTACTCATTGCTGTGTATTTATAACATGTGTTTAGAGAGTTACTAAGAAGAAGCTGTTTTTGAGCTGTTGTCCTGTTATAAAGTTTCAGAAGGAGTGTCTAAGAACAGAAAAGGACATGAGTATCTATTGAATTCTACTATCTTGTTTTGATGAGAAAATAAAGTGTTAGAGAAACAGAAGTAAAGCCAGTAGGATTGTGAGGGGACGGAGTTTGAGGACAGACTTGGACTCGGGATTTTCCTGACAGATACATTCATTCAAATTACTAATTTAAAACTGGGTACTGAAGAGTCCTCGAGACGGAAAGCAGACTGTGGTTTCCCCTGGTAGAAGGGGAAGGAGGAGCTGGTGTTTAAAGGTACAGATGGCCTCTTCGGGAAATGAGTGCCAGGGACAGTTGCAGAGCAGTGTGAGTGGACTCGATGTCTCAGAGCCATGCACTGAATAACGGTTAAACTTGTCAATTTACATTTTGCATATTTTTCTATAATAAAAATATTTAAGTACTAAATCCTTAGTCTGTGTCAGGTACTATATCTGATGTTCAGATAAAGATGAGGACAAAAACTATATACCCTTGAGCTGATATATATTGGTGGTGTTCAGTCACGCAGTTGTAGCTGACTCTTAGTGACCCCATGGACTCTAGCCCACCAGGCTTCTCTTCTGGGGAATCTCCCAGGCAAGAATACTGGAGTGGGTTTCCATTTCCTACTCCAGGGGATCTTCCCAACCCAGGAATTGAACCTGAGTCTCCTGCATCACAAGCAGATTGCTTACCACTGACCACCAGGGGAAGCCTTATATCCATCTGTACATCATGACAAACTAAAGAATTGTAAAGTCCAGGAACCAAAATGTAACTCATATAAATTCATATAAGTAAGTATTTTTTCCAAAATGAGTGTGGTTTTATGTCTCCTGAGCAGAAATCTTGCTTCCTTGTCACTGCGGTGATTGCTAATTGATTCAGCACACCTGGCTCCACTTTGCCTGGTAGACAAATTTAAGCCTAAATCATAGGTCTTGAATGCTTTCAGCTAGTTAACTAGTTCCTCTCCCTATTTTTAGGCAAGAACTTTACTCATTGCTGTGTATTTATAACATGTGTTTAGAGAGTTACTAAGAAGAAGCTGTTTTTGAGCTGTTGTCCTGTTATAAAGTTTCAGAAGGAGTGTCTAAGAACAGAAAAGGACATGAGTATCTATTGAATTCTACTATCTTGTTTTGATGAGAAAATAAAGTGTTAGAGAAACAGAAGTAAAGCCAGTAGGATTGTGAGGGGACGGGAGTTTGAGGACAGACTTGGACTCGGGATTTTCCTGACAGATACATTCATTCAAATTACTAATTTAAAACTGGGTACTGAAGAGTCCTCGAGACGGAAAGCAGACTGTGGTTTCCCCTGGTAGAAGGGGAAGGAGGAGCTGGTGTTTAAAGGTACAGATGGCCTCTTCGGGAAATGAGTGCCAGGGACAGTTGCAGAGCAGTGTGAGTGGACTCGATGTCTCAGAGCCATGCACTGAATAACGGTTAAACTTGTCAATTTACATTTTGCATATTTTTCTATAATAAAAATATTTAAGTACTAAATCCTTAGTCTGTGTCAGGTACTATATCTGATGTTCAGATAAAGATGAGGACAAAAACTATATACCCTTGAGCTGATATATATTGGTGGTGTTCAGTCACGCAGTTGTAGCTGACTCTTAGTGACCCCATGGACTCTAGCCCACCAGGCTTCTCTTCTGGGGAATCTCCCAGGCAAGAATACTGGAGTGGGTTTCCATTTCCTACTCCAGGGGATCTTCCCAACCCAGGAATTGAACCTGAGTCTCCTGCATCACAAGCAGATTGCTTACCACTGACCACCAGGGGAAGCCTTATATCCATCTGTACATCATGACAAACTAAAGAATTGTAAAGTCCAGGAACCAAAATGTAACTCATATAAATTCATATAAGTAAGTATTTTTTTCCAAAAATGAGTGTGAGCAAAACATCCAGTTTTTAAAATCACTAGTAAATTCATCATTCAAGGGAGAACTCCTGTTAAGATTTTGTTGAATATACTTCCAGACTTTTTATACACATACATATTTGGATAATCATACTTTTTCAAAAACAGGATTTTATTGAACACACTATTTTATAATATGCTTTTTTCCATTCAATAGAATGTTATACATATGTTTCCACACCAAAAACACATATCTTCCCAAGATGATTTTCAGCTAGCTGCATATTATTTCATCGTATAAAACTGCAGTTACTTCAGCCACTCACGTCAGTTATTGCTCAACATTTCAGGCATTTCTAATTTTTCACTATTCTAACAGCACTGCAGGGAATCTCATATCCAAGTCTTTTCCCCCCTCTTCCATTATTTACAGACAATCGAATCCCTACAAGAATCGTAAGGTCAAAATTTATGCATATCTTTAAGGCTTTGAAACATACAGCTAGTCTGTCCCCCAGAAATGTTGCACCGAGTCACACTCCCACCAGTAACAAAACTAACCATAATGGCCAACGTTGGCAAAGCCCTTACAATATGTGTCTTATACTGCTCCAAGCCCTATATATATATTAGACTGACTCATCATTCTTTCTAACAGGACTGTGAGAGAGAGGCATTCTTTGTCCCATTGTATTAATACATATATTAGATATAGCCTAAGAAAGTGTCTGTTTTCCCACACTTTTGTTAACACCCAGTATTATGTTTTTATCCTCCTTGTGGGGAAGAATGAAAGTCACTCGTCGTGTGTGACTCTTTGGGACCCCCATGGACTATAGTCTGGCAGGCTCCTCTGTCCGTGGAATTCTCCAGTCAAATTCTACTGAAGTGGGTATCTGCTGTCTTCTCCAGGAGATCTTCCCAACACAGGGATCGAACCCAGGTTTCCCCCATTGCAAGCAGATTCTTTACCATCTGAGCCACCAGGGAAAAGTGGCATCTCACTTGTTTCTGGTATATTTTGTATGAATCAGTTTCATATTTCCAACCACTGGTTGGGTTCTGTATTCTTTGTATTATATAAAAAGAGAAGGCTCGGTTAGGAGGACATTCCCAGAGTTAATGCAGTCAGCGGTATGACTTGGATTTGGATTATGTTCTGTCTGGCTTCAGTGTTAATATTCTCTCCTCTGTTAGCACCCTGCCTCTTTAGCAGGAGACTGGGCTCTTTGGAAATCTGGTCTTGACCTTGAGTAAAATGCTCTAGAAGATTTCAGGATGAGAACGTAGGGGAAACTCATTCTGACCTGCTCCACTGAGCCTTCGGGGGTAGGGTGCCTGGGGGCTGGTACAGAGGTTGTCTCCCAGCCTTGTTGGCACTGCCATGCAGCAAATGCATCCAAAAATATGTTAGAAAAGAGAAAGGCCTTTATAATAAGCCTGGGCCTCTCTTTGTCTTGTGAGTTTTTAACGACTGTAATTGCCTGTAGTGTGAAGTAGTGTATTTTTCATGTAGCTATTTTTATTCTGTGTCTATCTGCGTATCTGCTTTTTTGTTTTGTTTTGTTTTGTTAACTCACTTGTATCCTGGTGGGTATTTTTCCTGTGAATAGTATAGCCTCGGGAAAGCACACCCTCTCATACATGCACATACCCACACACAATAATAATATGAAGGCTAAATAGGCTAGAATTTATTCTTTAAAAAAAACAGCTAATGGTAAAGTCTGAGCAGATGACTTTCTAATCCATACTGTATTTAATTGACTGTATTGAACCATACTACAAATTAAGTCTTCTCTGTAATTTATTCTGTCAGACGATAACCCTGCAAACAATTTGATACTTCATTTAAGCATTGGTAAATGGCTCATGGAAATGCTAAGAAAAAAATGGTAATCAAGAAGAAACCTTGTATTTACAGAATGAATCCTGTGTGCAATGTCATGAAGTAACCTGACTCCATCAAACATCGAGCATTTATTGAGTGACTACCTCATGCTCTGTACATCTTTGAATGGCATGGTTCTTCGTTTCTTTTTTTTGAAAAATTATGTACTTATTTTTGGCTGTGCTGGGTCTTCATTGCTTTTTGGCGTGGGCTTGCTCCAATTGCGGCAAGCAGAGATTACTCTTTGTTGCAGCGCTCGGGCTTCTCATTGCAGTGGTTTCTCTTGTTGCAGAACATAGGCTGTAGATACGTGAGCTTCAGTAGTTGCAGCTTAAGGGCCCTAGAGCACCAACTCAGTAGTTGTGGTGCATGGGCATGTGGAATCTTCCCAGACGAGAAGTTGAATCCACGTGCCCTGTATTGACAGGCAAATTCTTGTTCACTAAGCCATCAGGGAAGTCTCTTTCTTCCTTCTTTAATTCATGAAGACTTATTTAGCACTTACTATTTAAACAGAACAGTATTATGAGTTAGGATAAGGCTGAGGAGAACCTGAGATGGATTTTTTTTTTAAGGAGTTAACATCTCCAAAATGAAGAGAAAACACGTGCACATAAGTTTTCCAAATGTCCTGTCTCCAGGTCCTAAAGGCTTTTGTCTGCTTCATTTTTCCTTCCTCTGATTTTCTGACAATTTTCCCTTTATCCTTCTAGACAGTACAAGGTCAGCTCCTTTGTCAAGTCTTCCCGAATGCTCCTCCCCATTCCTGATCTTGCCTATCTGACACCTTTCATATAAAGCCTGTCTTATTTTATTGTGGTGGTTAGTTTCTTTGCCTGGCTGTTCAATCAGACTTCAAGGGTCTCAAGGAAGGGATTATATTTTAATCATTTGGGCAGATATAGCACTTAGAATGAGACCTAGAACAGAACAAGCACTCAATAAGGACATACAATATGAATAACTATATGCATGGACAAATATGTAACAAAATTAAGAAGTGTGGAGCATCCCAGACAGAAGAAAAAATACAACCCAATAAATCCTAGAGTTGGGAATTATTACTAAGGGAAATAGGGAACTTGGGGAAGGCTCCCTGGATGAGCATGATGTCAAGCTAGACCTTGAAGCATAGGTATGATATAGTTAGGTGGTATTGATGAAGTATGGTTAGGAGAAGAAGAGGGCAGTCAGCAGAGAAAAGAACATGCATAATTGCACAGAGGTGGGAAAGACTGAAACCCAAAGGGGGATGATGAACCCTTCAGATTATTTTCACTCCTGGGAGGAAAGTCAGATGAGATTGGTGAGACTGGTGTCTGAGTTGACCTTGGAATTCTATACCAACATTTTCATCCACAACGAGAGGGTTCAGAGGAGGAGGAGTAAAGGAAGGGGTGGTGGAAGGATCGGGTGTTCTGGAGGACTCTCCTTTTTAAAACAAAATGTCTGCTTTGATCGTTTGGCAGTGCTTTACCAGTGAGCTTCTCTCTGTTCACCCTTTTAATGGCTTCAGTAGTTGCAGCTTAAGGGCCCTAGAGCACCAACTCAGTTGGTGCATGGGCATGTGGAATCTTCCCAGACGAAGTTGAATCCACGTGCCCTGTATTGACAGGCAAATTCTTGTTCACTAAGCCATCAGGGAAGTCTCTTTCTTCCTTCTTTAATTCATGAAGACTTATTTAGCACTTACTATTTAAACAGAACAGTATTATGAGTTAGGATAAGGCTGAGGAGAACCTGAGATGGATTTTTTTTTTAAGGAGTTAACATCTCCAAAATGAAGAGAAAACACGTGCACATAAGTTTTCCAAATGTCCTGTCTCCAGGTCCTAAAGGCTTTTGTCTGCTTCATTTTTCCTTCCTCTGATTTTCTGACAATTTTCCCTTTATCCTTCTAGACAGTACAAGGTCAGCTCCTTTGTCAAGTCTTCCCGAATGCTCCTCCCCATTCCTGATCTTGCCTATCTGACACCTTTCATATAAAGCCTGTCTTATTTTATTGTGGTGGTTAGTTTCTTTGCCTGGCTGTTCAATCAGACTTCAAGGGTCTCAAGGAAGGGATTATATTTTAATCATTTGGGCAGATATAGCACTTAGAATGAGACCTAGAACAGAACAAGCACTCAATAAGGACATACAATGTGAATAACTATATGCATGGACAAATATGTAACAAAATTAAGAAGTGTGGAGCATCCCAGACAGAAGAAAAAATACAACCCAATAAATCCTAGAGTTGGGAATTATTACTAAGGGAAATAGGGAACTTGGGGAAGGCTCCCTGGATGAGCATGATGTCAAGCTAGACCTTGAAGCATAGGTATGATATAGTTAGGTGGTATTGATGAAGTATGGTTAGGAGAAGAAGAGGGCAGTCAGCAGAGAAAAGAACATGCATAATTGCACAGAGGTGGGAAAGACTGAAACCCAAAGGGGGATGATGAACCCTTCAGATTATTTTCACTCCTGGGAGGAAAGTCAGATGAGATTGGTGAGACTGGTGTCTGAGTTGACCTTGGAATTCTATACCAACATTTTCATCCACAACGAGAGGGTTCAGAGGAGGAGGAGTAAAGGAAGGGGTGGTGGAAGGATCGGGTGTTCTGGAGGACTCTCCTTTTTAAAACAAAATGTCTGCTTTGATCGTTTGGCAGTGCTTTAATACCTAGGCTGAGCTTCTCTGGTGCTCAGACGGTAAAGAGCTTGTCTGCAATGCAGGATACCCTGTTTTTGTTTTTGTTTTTTAATTTTTTTAAACATTTATTTATTTATTTATTTATTTTGGCAGGGGTGGGGAGGGAGGGGGGTGGGCAGGCCACTTCCACTGGTCTTTCGTTTGTCTAGTTTCATCCATCTTTGTTCTTTGGCCCGTGTGGGCCTCCCATTGCGGTGGCGTCTATTGTCTCAGAGTACCGGCTCTGGGCGCATGCGCTCCAGAGCTCCAGCTCAGTAATTGGACACATCAGTCCAGTCACTCCACGGCACATGGAATCTTCCCAGGCCAGGGATCGAAGCGGCGCCCCTTGCACTGCAAGGCGGTGTCCTTACCCACTGGACCACCAGGGAAACCCAGGATACCCTGGTTTGATCCCTGTGTCAGAAGATACCCTGGAGAAGGGAATGGCAACCCTCTGGTTTGATCCCTGTGTCAGAAGATACCCTGGAGAAGGGAATGGCAACCCTCTCCAGTATTCTTCCCAGGAGAATTCCATGTTTAGAGGAGTCTGGCAGCCTGCAGTCCGTGGGGTCACAAAGAGTTGGACACAACTGAGTGACTAACACTAATATCTAGATTGTGTTTTTCCAAGACAAAAACTCTTTTCCAAAGGGTTGAAATAGGGCAACCAGAACCTGCCTTTCTTCCACTTTCTCCTGCTCCCTTGGGCCCAGTATTCTCTACATCTCCGGAACAACCTGTGATGAGCATGATGTCAAGCTAGACCTTGAAGCATAGGTATGATATAGTTAGGTGGTATTGATGAAGTATGGTTAGGAGAAGAAGAGGGCAGTCAGCAGAGAAAAGAACATGCATAATTGCACAGAGGTGGGAAAGACTGAAACCCAAAGGGGGATGATGAACCCTTCAGATTATTTTCACTCCTGGGAGGAAAGTCAGATGAGATTGGTGAGACTGGTGTCTGAGTTGACCTTGGAATTCTATACCAACATTTTCATCCACAACGAGAGGGTTCAGAGGAGGAGGAGTAAAGGAAGGGGTGGTGGAAGGATCGGGTGTTCTGGAGGACTCTCCTTTTTAAAACAAAATGTCTGCTTTGATCGTTTGGCAGTGCTTTAATACCTAGGCTGAGCTTCTCTGGTGCTCAGACGGTAAAGAGCTTGTCTGCAATGCAGGATACCCTGTTTTTGTTTTTGTTTTTTAATTTTTTTAAACATTTATTTATTTATTTATTTATTTTGGCAGGGGTGGGGAGGGAGGGGGGTGGGCAGGCCACTTCCACTGGTCTTTCGTTTGTCTAGTTTCATCCATCTTTGTTCTTTGGCCCGTGTGGGCCTCCCATTGCGGTGGCGTCTATTGTCTCAGAGTACCGGCTCTGGGCGCATGCGCTCCAGAGCTCCAGCTCAGTAATTGGACACATCAGTCCAGTCACTCCACGGCACATGGAATCTTCCCAGGCCAGGGATCGAACGGCGCCTTGCAGTGCAAGGCGGTGTCCTTACCCACCGGACTACCAGGGAAACCCAGGATACCCTGGTTTGATCCCTGTGTCAGAAGATACCCTGGAGAAGGGAATGGCAACCCTCTGGTTTGATCCCTGTGTCAGAAGATACCCTGGAGAAGGGAATGGCAACCCTCTCCAGTATTCTTCCCAGGAGAATTCCATGTTTAGAGGAGTCTGGCAGCCTGCAGTCCGTGGGGTCACAAAGAGTTGGACACAACTGAGTGACTAACACTAATATCTAGATTGTGTTTTTCCAAGACAAAAACTCTTTTCCAAAGGGTTGAAATAGGGCAACCAGAACCTGCCTTTCTTCCACTTTCTCCTGCTCCCTTGGGCCCAGTATTCTCTACATCTCCGGAACAACCTGTGATGCCCTGAAACTCCCCTCAGAACTCCTGAGGTAAAAATGGTCTATTTTTTGTGTGACCAAGGGCTTCATCGCCCCATGCTGGCCTTAACTGCTCAGCAGATACCACAGGTGGCTAAACCCCTGAGAGTGCCCTTCCCACCCAGGTGGTCTTGACCTTTTCCTTTGAGATTCCTTGATAGCTGTCCTTGACCCCAAACCTTCTGATTGGTGACCCTTTCTGACCTCAGCACCCTGCTGTAATTCAGAACAGCCTTAATTCTACTTCCTTCCTCAGTTCCCCTTCCTCATTCCAGTTTATCTGGGATCATGGTTTTGTTGTTGGTCTAGGGAGCCAGGAGTCGAAGGAAAGGAGACCTTGATTCTAAATGACCTTGTTTCCTTCATTTAATGCTTTGCCTTTCTGAGTAGGGAAAGCAGGGTGCCTGGGTTAAGTATTGGTTCAGCCAGAACAACTTCAGGCCCACAGTGCTTTCATGAATAAACACACAGTTGAACTATATGATGTTTACATTTCCTCTGGCTTCAGCTGTCCTTGATGTGTGCTGATAAACCCTATCTGAAGACATGGAGCAATTTGGAGGTGCAGTGATCAAGTATTTTGCAAGGTCTCTGAGTTGCTAAGATGAATATGATAATGGAGGATTAGTAGGCTTCTAATATATTTGTATTTCCAAGGATCTTTATGATGTGTGCATAGTTAAGGTAGGAAAAAGTGGAGACCTATCCCCTCTTCGACTCTTCGTTTCCAAATGAATGAGCCAATTTCAGAGGACTGAAATTAACTATGGGAAAAGATAATGTTACAGTATTTTTAAGCTGTTCATGCATGCATACAGCTACACTTTGCAAGGCAATATTAGGTATCATCAGGCATTAAAAATGTTTTGATTTTAAAACACTTAATGAGGATTCCCAGAAATTAAAACATCTCCATCTGCTGTCTTGCATAGTAGGTGATATTTTACCATTGCACAATCATCTCCAAATCTAATTCCACCAGGAAGACTTCTAATCGCAGTTTAATTTTAGAGCAATATTCCACTTGGCAATCAATAAAGTGCTGTCGCCAAACTTTGATTTAATATGAGACGTGGATAACATTCACTGTATTATGCAGAGAGAGAAATACTTGCAGGAAAGGAAGAGAAAGAGGATGCCTTTGTCTCCCACTTTCCACACTGTATCCATTCAAGCTCACAAAAGCCTCTAAATCAATACCTCCATGTTTTGTGAATATAAATCTCATCAATTTTGCATCATTACCACCTTGAAAAAGCTACTGCTCGCTGAGCAGGTTTTTCTCTGCTAGCTAAATATGTCCTCTTAATAAAGTAGGAACAAATGGATCCTGATCATTTTACTAACAAATGCTTCCTTCTTCACCAACTGTGTGTCAAAATCTGCTAGAATTATACAGTTGTCTTATGGCCACTTAAGGAGCCAGGGTGACTGGGCAGTGATACCAGCACCCGTGCATGTTCTCCAGCTGACACTGGGCAACTTGGACAGGCATGAAGCCCACAGGGAAAGTCCTAAGAGTAATAAAGAGGTGAGTGAACGGCTTGACTCTGGACGGTAAAGATACAGTAGCAAAGTCTACTGCAGAAATGATTCCTAAGGTCAGAAGCCTGGAAAGATAGCAACAGGCTGGGAATGGACATTTTGGAAGGTCAGGGCCAGTAGTCCAGAACTGAGTAATGGCCATCCTAAGAGGCAGGTGCCACTGTCCTGAGAGGTTGGCTGTGTGGTGTGAGATCCAAATGGAGAAAGATCTGGGGAGATGGAATGAGACGTGAGAGAAAATCTTTAGTGACTCCCAATATTTTCATAATCAAATTCTCCTTGTGTTAAGTTTCTCCTTCCCTCCATTTAGTAACAGGAGACTTTGTTCAGTAAAATGTGTTTATAGTCGTTCAATTTCCTATTTGGATCCATCATTACTTGTCAAAGAGTATCTCTTCCAAGATAAGCTGAGTATAAAAGTAACCAGATATAATTCCATATAAACTTGGTGTTTCTATTTAAGTGCATGATAAAAAGTCATCTTATTAGGAATAATTATAAATTTCTGTTTAGCTTTTTTAAATGTTGAAAATTGCCTGGGACCTCTTCTTATTATTTTAAATGACCCCTGTAGGCTTTGAGTTAGGAGCCATTGATCTGGTTCAAAATTCTCCTTTAATAGAGGAATAAACAGAGAGATACAGTGACTGCCTTGTGTTCACACATAGTGGCTAGAATTCAAGCATTGTAACACCCAGTATAATGAAAAGGTCCTTTGTAAGGACTTGAAACACATCATATAATGCCCAGATACAAACATAAACAGTTACAGAGTACTGTTTAATGAGGATTATTTTAGATACATTTAATCTAGAAAAAATGGCCATAGAGATCACCATCACTTAACAGGATGGTGGATATTACTTGTTGACATTTAGACAATAAAAGCAGGAAGGTCAATTTCAAAAGATATTTGTGTTACCGATCATCTCTCTGAATATACTTTAGTTCAACTACTATGAGTCAAGTACAGCACTAGGTACTGAGATGGCAAAGACTGAGACAGAGCCTGATGGGCAAGGCCAGGATTTAGGAAAATGTATCAGAGAAGGAAGATCTGTGAAAGCAGGAACCTAGAGAGCTGTGTGGGAGGAATCCATTGGGAGTTTCACTGTTGCTAGGCTGAAGTTCTGGGGGCACAGAGGAGGGAGGAAGTGCATGTCTTGTTCGGGGACTTTCACAAAGGTGATGCAATTTCAGGTAGGTTTTACAAGAGAGTTGAATTCAGACAGATGGGTAAAAGAACAGGCATGCCAGACAAGGGGACCAACCCATGAAAAGCCTTAGAGGTGTGACTCTAACCCAGGTGGTAACGTGTGTATGTTAGGTACTCACTCATGTCTGACTCTTTGCCATCCCAATAAAAGAGAAAGCCTAGCCCACCAGACTTCTCTGTTCATGGAATTCCCCAGGCAAGAATCCTGGAGTGGGTTGCCATTCCCTCCTCCAGGGGATTTTCCTGACTCAGGGATCAAATTGCATCTCCTGCATTGCAGACAGATTTTTTTTACCATCTGAATCACCAGGGAAGCTACAAAACAACATGTTTGATCCTCAAGTCAGTCTGTTGCCACTAGTTGGAAAATCGTCATAACCTGTGCATCTGTGGTTCTCTGAATGCCGAGGGTGCCGCCTGTCATTGTAGAGTGCACACTGTCCAGCAGGAAGAACAGAGGCCCTGGATATGTGCGTGTCCAAAATATCCGTCCAGAGCGTAGGCTGGGCTGTGTCACAAGGAAAGATGTAGAAGGAGCCTACCCACCGAGTGAGGCTGACCAGCCCCCAGCAAGCAGAGGAAAGAGCCACCATCACAGATGCTCATTCAGTATCTGAACAGTCCTGTTTATCTCTCTGGTCACAGCATCAAGACCATGGAAGGAAGCTTCTATTTCTCAAGGGCAGGCACAGCTCTTTATTTCGTTCCATCTGGACCAAACAGCTTTTCCAAAGCCCTCCGGGCTTGTTCACACGTAGCAGAAACACATCTCTTATTGATCAACAGCTCTGAGGGAAAGTCCCCCTGAAATCGGCTCTTCTTTTTGCCTCTCACAGGCCCTTCAGCATCATCATGCTGTTCACGAAATTTCCTACATCGCAAAGGACATCACAGATCACCGGGCCTTCGGATACGTTTGCGGGAAAGAAGGGAACCACAGATTTGTGGCCATAAAAACAGCCCAGGCGGTGAGTAGCCCCTTCCAAGGAGAACGCTTTTCCCCATGCCTTTTCTGAAACAGCACAGTCACACTGTTTGTCCTCGGGGGCCCATGGTGGCCTGTGACTCAGCTATGCTGATACTCAGCCTCCCATCTAGAAAAGATAAACAGCCTCTGAGTGGAAAAACAGGCTCATGCCCAGCCCATTCAGTTGGGGGGGGTTGTTGCCTTTTCTAATGGATATTTCGTAATGACTAATTATTTTCCTTTCCCATTAAGTTGGATGGAGGCAAATAAGTTTCCTTGTGTTGCTAGCCTCATTTAAAAAGAAAATACGAGAAAATAAATAGCTGTTTTGCATAAGGCCTACCCTAATTTCATTGTATTTGAAATTACTAATAAATAAAAGGAGTGCCTTTTACGCTTATGATTATTATGAATTTGCAAATATAATTAGTCAAAGAAATGAACTTTAGCCTAGATGCAATTTGCTAAACCAATATAACAAGTTAGAATTAATTAAAGATGGAACGCTTTCAGTTTAATAGAAAAAGGAAGGGGTGTGGGTTATAGCCAGCAAAAAACAAAAATTGGTCGCTGCAGCTCAGTAACCATCCTCTTTTGTATTTTACCACCTTTTACTCCAGGCTGAACCTGTTATTCTGGACTTGAGAGATCTCTTTCAACTCATTTATGAATTGAAGCAAAGAGAAGAATTGGAAAAAAAGGCACAAAAGGACAAGCAGTGTGAACAAGCTGTGTACCAGGTATACCTGAGAATTTATCCTGGTACCAGAGACAGCGGGGGCTTCAAATAAACAGATGTGAAAACTGACAGTCAGGGCTTCTCCTCCTGCTGCCAAGCAGAAATAAGCAAAGACGAAAGGTTCCTGTGTAAATTACAGGCACGGAAAGCAAGCCATTAGAAATGATCCCTGTGTTCTGAGATTTTAGACACAGGAGAGAAAGTAAAGTCTTGAAACAGGGGCAAGATTTCAGGGGAGGAGACCTAAGGAAAGACAATTGCATTTGCTCTTGTTAGCAGTGGGGGAGGGGTGGCTACAAGGTTTTTTTTCTTTTTTTTCTTTTCTGCTTGTTTTATGCTTTAATGACCTCTGCCGACCTCTCCTACCCAGAGCTGGTTTCTTCGCTGTCCTGTAATTTCTGAATACAGTCTCACATCTCTCCCTTTGTATCCTCTGCTTTTCATCCTCTCTTCCCTCCCTCTGCTGTAGACAATTCTGGAAGAGGACGTTGAAGATCCTGTGTACCAGGTAATTCCAAACTAGTCGGGGTTGAGGGTCAGGAATGGCTGGGCCTGTGGTATAGGCATTTTGTCTCCACTGGCTACAGAGCCTGGAGAGGGACCAAGATTATTTCTGAGGATGAGGTCTGCCAGCCCCTCCAGGAGCGAATTTCCATAAAAACTAACAGAAGTTTGGCCGGCATCAGTAGCATGGGATTTAGAACTAGGCTTCTCCCTTCTTGCCCCTGCTTCAGCCCTCTCTGCAATCTGTGGAAGTTTGATCCCAGAGCTGACTGTTTGCAAGAGTCTTTTGAATATTCTGAGTTCATTAGAGAGACTGTGAATAATGAAGTGGCTTCAGTGAGTTAAGAACCAGAGATGAGGACTGACACTTTGGCAACATTTGAACACACACCCAAACGATGGTTTTTGAACTGGGGAAAGACCATGAGGGGAAGTTTCTCCTGGCGCCTGATTGGCTCAGTAACCATCCTCTTTTGTATTTTACCACCTTTTACTCCAGGCTGAACCTGTTATTCTGGACTTGAGAGATCTCTTTCAACTCATTTATGAATTGAAGCAAAGAGAAGAATTGGAAAAAAAGGCACAAAAGGACAAGCAGTGTGAACAAGCTGTGTACCAGGTATACCTGAGAATTTATCCTGGTACCAGAGACAGCGGGGGCTTCAAATAAACAGATGTGAAAACTGACAGTCAGGGCTTCTCCTCCTGCTGCCAAGCAGAAATAAGCAAAGACGAAAGGTTCCTGTGTAAATTACAGGCACGGAAAGCAAGCCATTAGAAATGATCCCTGTGTTCTGAGATTTTAGACACAGGAGAGAAAGTAAAGTCTTGAAACAGGGGCAAGATTTCAGGGGAGGAGACCTAAGGAAAGACAATTGCATTTGCTCTTGTTAGCAGTGGGGGAGGGGTGGCTACAAGGTTTTTTTTCTTTTTTTTCTTTTCTGCTTGTTTTATGCTTTAATGACCTCTGCCGACCTCTCCTACCCAGAGCTGGTTTCTTCGCTGTCCTGTAATTTCTGAATACAGTCTCACATCTCTCCCTTTGTATCCTCTGCTTTTCATCCTCTCTTCCCTCCCTCTGCTGTAGACAATTCTGGAAGAGGACGTTGAAGATCCTGTGTACCAGGTAATTCCAAACTAGTCGGGGTTGAGGGTCAGGAATGGCTGGGCCTGTGGTATAGGCATTTTGTCTCCACTGGCTACAGAGCCTGGAGAGGGACCAAGATTATTTCTGAGGATGAGGACTGCCAGCCCCTCCAGGAGCGAATTTCCATAAAAACTAACAGAAGTTTGGCCGGCATCAGTAGCATGGGATTTAGAACTAGGCTTCTCCCTTCTTGCCCCTGCTTCAGCCCTCTCTGCAATCTGTGGAAGTTTGATCCCAGAGCTGACTGTTTGCAAGAGTCTTTTGAATATTCTGAGTTCATTAGAGAGACTGTGAATAATGAAGTGGCTTCAGTGAGTTAAGAACCAGAGATGAGGACTGACACTTTGGCAACATTTGAACACACACCCAAACGATGGTTTTTGAACTGGGGAAAGACCATGAGGGGAAGTTTCTCTGGCGCCTGATTGGCCAGGCTGCCTCCTGACTCCTGTCTCCCGCAGTAGGGGCTGTTCTCAGTGGGGGAAGGGAGATCCCACGGATGTGCCTGCCCATAGCTTTCTCGGCACTCTCTTCCAGGTTGCAGCCTAAGCGTGCGTAGAAGTGGCAGCTCTTGGGTTCAAGTATCTGCTCTGCTTTAACAGATACAGGTGAAAGAGGAGGCCTCTCCCACTCTGCTTATTCCCAAGCAGAGATTGCAGCCCAGCATTTGACTTGTGGAGCATGAAAAGCAATCTGAAACGCATGTTTCTAACTGGGACACACACGTGTTCTCTATATGTGTGTGTCACACATGCATTCTAAAGAAATGCATCCTTTCACACAGAAAGCTGCCACCAATGACGAAAGGAAAATGATATGGATAAAAAAATAAAAGAGTCTGAATCACTTGGAGAAGAGGATGGAGTCAAAAGTGCCCTTGATGGCAGGCTTTGCTTTAGAAGGCCAGGGACATGGGAGTGTCTGTACTATGAACCCCGCCCCTGGCTTGTAGCCCTTTTTTGAAATGGCCCAGTCTTTTAAGAAGTCTGAAACATCTACATGGAAAAGTTGATTTCAGTATTTAAAACTAAGTGTAAAGTAAGGTGTTATTTATGAGATGAGGGAGTCAGGGACTTGTGAGCAAAGGCAGAATGGGCTTAGGACCATAGACCTTAGGGAGCAAAGAGGAGGGACTGCTGTAACTCAGGATTTGCAAAGCTGGGGGTGTAAGGAGACATCATCCCCACTCAGCAGTGCCCGCACAGGCAGGCACTGCTGAAATCAGTGCCACTGAATGAAGAGGTTCTGTCTCCAGAAAGGCCTGCAGGGCCTATGCTGTCCTAACTAAAGGGCTGACCAACAGACCATTGCAGTTTTCCTTAGAAGAGGCAGGAATGCGCCAGACCCTGTGGAATGTCAGTAATGTCTCTTTAGGGTATTTTCTCCCTTGTGCCTTTGTCTTTGATGCTCACTGAAATTTGTATCCTGAATTCCAAATTTTTTTTTTTTTTTTACTCTTTCGTTTTCCCCTTGACCTTTCCTCTCTGGCTGCTGCTGTCATAGTACATTGTGTTTGAGGCTGGACACGAGCCAATCCGTGATCCCGAAACAGAAGAAAACATTTATCAGGTATAAACCGCTTTCCTCTCCTATCTGTACGCGGCCCCCAGGGAATACAGAGAAGGGGCTGAGACGTGGGAGCTCTGTTCTCACTCCCAGGCTCCATGTGGCTCTGTTGGTCATTCTGGGCTTGTTAAAGTACCTCCGCGTAAATTGGTTCCTAGTTCCCTGCCATTTACCAGTAGTTTTCATGCTTGATTGTTAACAGGTTTAATGGCCAACTGGGTAGAATGTTTTCATTTTTAATGGATCTTAACTATTTTCAGTTGACTCAGAAATCAAACATTCCATTTTACTAAATTAATTCTTTGAAGGACTGTTGTTCAGAATATAAGAGGGTCCTTCATTTCTCAAAAGAACGTGCTGTTGAATTTCTTTTAAAAAGTCAACTGCTCCACTGAAAAGAAAAGCTAAATTCAAAAATGCTGTTTGGAGACAACACTGGGAATATTAACTGAATAAAAGCGAGCTGAGCTAAAGGTTTTCTCCCTTCTGAAAGGAAGGTAAATTAATATTTTAAAAATGTCTGCTTATTTGAAGAAACCTGAACATTTATTTCTTTATTTTACCAAAGTATAATTAATTTACAATGTTGTTAACAGCATTTATACATATATATATATATACCTTCTTTTTCATCCTCTTTTCTATTATGGTTTATCACAGGATATTGAATACAGTTCCCTGCACATTATATAGTTGGCCCTAGCTGTTTATCCATTCTGTAATAACAGTTTGCACCTGCTAATTCCAAACTCCCAAGCCTTACCTCCCCCAGCCCCTTCCTTTGGCAACCACAGACCTACTGAACACACTTTTTAACTTGTTAATTCTCCTAAATGTGCTGTAAAGTAAGTATGTTAATCCCAGTTTTTCAAGGGGAAACTGAGACTCAGAGGTTGAGTAGCTTCCTCAAGGCCATACAGCTGTTTAGAGCCAGGATCCAACCCAAGCAGGTGTGTGAAGCGGAACTCACACTGCTTATTCCCCTGTGTCTTTCCATCAAAGAGTCTGAGTAATTACAGCACAACCACACATCAAACAAATATGACGACCTCCAATTTTTCAGTAATTAGAATTTTAGTCCTAATTTGAAATATAAACATTACGAAAGTAGGGAAAATTTTAATGTTTTTAAATAAGTGATTTTAATTTTCTTAATTGACTCAGTTGCGTAGTCTGTTATTCTGCCTTGGGCGTGCGTTACTTGTGTAATAAAAGGAAAACAGATTTTCAATTTTCATCAAATGCGCAGAATTCTCAATGACTGAAGTATAATGTTAATCCTACCAACAACTCAATTTAACTAGACATAGAGGGTAATAATCTATTTCTATCCAGTGGTTCCATCTGGGTTCAAGTGTGAGCTTGCACTTTGAAGCTTTGTTTAAAATCATCCCTTGCAAGCTTTCTGTCTTTAAACAGAAAAGTTGCCTATCTGTCATCAGTGTCAGATTTTAAAGTACAACATTGTAGCATCTCATTATTGTTACCGAGCCAATCTTGGGTCCGCGGACAAATCTACTGACACCAAAGGAAAGTTTAGAGTTTATTGCAGGTTGCCAAGCAAGGAGTCCAGGAAGCTAGTACTCAAAACACCTCAACTTCCCAGTGGGTTTCAGGAAAGCATTTTAAAGGTCAGGTGAAGGAGGAGAGTCGCGGGATATGTGATCAGCTCATGCACAACTTTCTAATTGTGCTAACAGGATGGTGTCACAGTATCAGTCCTTAGGCATCAGTAGGCCTGGAGGCTACATGCTCATGGTCATCAAGTAGTTAATTTCTTCAATTTGTCGGGGGTTTTAACATCTGTAGAACAACTCAGGAAATGTGCATCAGGGGAATTCCAGAGGCTATGGGCAAGGGTTTGTTCTGGGGAGACCCCATAGCGTTTTACTCAGTTACACTATGAGGCCAGAGGAACCACGAAGCAGTCATCCTATGAAGCACCTTTTAACATAAAATGAGCCTTTTCAACATTAGAAGTTCTTGAATTCAGACTTGCCTGTCCTTGGCCAGGCTCCTGTTGTGTCCTGTGGGGTCTATTGGGGGTTCTGCAGCCTAATGTACGGAGACGAACGTGGGTCTAGTTCTGACTCTGTCGTCAGCTCCTTTTGGCTAAGGGGTAGTGAACAAGGCAGTTGTCCTCTCTGAGACTCAAGTTTCCCCAGTGACAAAGCAGGACAATCGATTCTCCCTAAATCACACATTGGCCTGAGAATGAAACAAGATTGCAAGGAGCCTGTGAAGAAGAGGTTTCATCCCAGGTCCCACACTGCACCCACAGCCATTAAGCCACTTGGTCAATTCCTTTCTTTCTCTAGGCCTCAGTTGACTCATCTGTCAAGCATGCTAGCTTGTTTTACAGAACAAGACTCTTAGAGATGCTATGTGCGTGTGTGTGGGTTTAGAGTTTCGGTAACGTTTCTTAAGCCAGGTCTTTGTGAACCGGGGCTCACACGCAGTACCTTCTTATGACACACAGCAGCTCCAAGTGGCTTGCGTCGGAACTCCCACAGTACGGAGAAGGAAACTGACTGTCACAGAGACAGCATGGCCCAAGGTGGCCAAGCGAGCAAGAGGTAGAACCTCCCACTCGTAACCAGGTCTCCCTGACCTCTGTACATAAACAAATAAATCCAAGGCTCATTTTAGTTCAAAATATTCTTAATAAGTTTTACAAGTAGGTTCTTTGTAGGTTTCAAGTCGCTATCTTAAAAAAATCACACTTATCTTTTAATTTTTTAACCGTTCTGACATCCAGAATCTTCCCATATGTCCATAATTAATAGGAAAGTACCATCAAAGGGAGTGATGGTATTTTTGCTCTTGATTTTTTTGCTGTTTTATTGCTCTCCATTGCAAGGGCCTCTGGTTATTTTTCTCTCTTGCCTTGCCAGTCCACTTGGCCTCAATGTGTTTAACAAGAAATAAGCTCTTGGGCCTAAAGATAAGGCTGTGCTTTTAGGGAGCTGCTATTGGGAATTTCAGGATTGTTGGTTTTGTTTTGTTTTTATTTTTATTTTTTCAGGTCCTGCACATGTCCCATATCTATTCCTCCTGAATAGATGGCAATATTTCTTATACTTCAGCTTGGTCAAGGTACTCTCAGATTTGATTTCATTTATCCTGTTTTCTGGAATGAAGGCGTAAGCTTTTAACTCTTTTGTGACCTCAGGCAAAGTACCTAACTTTTATGTCTTAATTTCCTGGGCTACAAGATAGAGATACTATGTTCTCTGCTTCTAGAAGTTGTATGAAGATGTACAGAGGCCAGGACAGCACTTGGTACATAGTCAGTTCTGTGTAAACTCAGTTCCTTTTACTTCCTAATGCCATCAATATCAGATGCTGCTTGAGACGTCTTATGGTGATGCATTAAGTGAAGTAGAACATGACTTGCTCACCTTATCTTGTCAGAGAGCTCAGCAGAAAGAGGCAGCCTTGCTTGACTTTGCTATATATATATCTCCAACACAAAGGAGGGAGAGACTCCTGAGTAAATGTCACCTCTCTTTGAGAATCAGTGGTCTCATTTGCCAAAATGGATTAATAATAATAATTGTCTATTTGCATGCCTCTGAAAAAATTATCCGTTGTCCTCTTTTAAAACAACACAGAGCCCCACAGTGCAAAGTGTTTTTAGCCATCACTTCATTCTGACCCTTCTAGTAACTTGGTGAGATGAGAACAGCTGTGAGGAATATCATTTAAAATGTAAGAAATTCAAGTCCTTTGTAGTTAAGTGATGGGCCCAAGGCCAGGGCCTCGGATTTTAAACGTAGTGTTCATTCATTCTTTAACAAGCTTCCAGCACTGGGGAGATCTTGGCTTGCCAAGGGCACATTCTCCAAGTTTGTTCATTTGAAAATCATTTTAAATCATCCAAGATCTGTCACGCATTGTTATTTTAAAATGATATGTCTCTAATCCTGTGTCACCCAGTCCTTAACCTACCTCTCTACTCTGTGAATGTATCGCTGCACTAAAAGTATCTTCTGTATGGGTGGTCCTTAATGCATAGCTTTTAGAGTAATTTCATTTATTCATTCAACAGATGATTATGTACAGAGCATCTAGCATGTGTCGGGTGCATTTGGATGTAACAGTGACCACAGCTTGGTCCTCACCTTCAAGGCATTTATAGATAACTCCATGGATACTCGTGACAGCCAGATAAGGATACCGAGGTTCAGAGAGCAAAGTGACTTCTCCGGGGTCACACAGCCTGCAGCAGAGCCAGGATTAGGAACAAGACCTCCCACCTCCTTTGAGTTCAGGACTGCTATCACTCTGTACCACGTCATATTACTGAAATAGTCTACAGATGGGAAAGACCAGCTAGGGGACAATGAGAGCCAGGACCAAGGCACTGTTTAGCCTTCATCCTGTTAACACTTCTGGTTTTCTGTCTTCAGTGCATGTGTGGTAAATATGTGGTGTTTAGAAGTTTCTTTAGCCAGTAATTACTGATGGGGAAACAAAGGTAATATCTGCTCTGCCTTCAGCAGGCTTATAGATCAGTTGAAATGCAGAGTGACCAGGAAACTGCAGTGTGGTTTGACAACTCCTTTGTGAGATTGTACACCCTCCTTCAATAGCCTGATGACTTTTCCATTTCCCCCAGCAAGACGAGCACTGATAAATGAGGGGCCATGTTCATCTCATTTGCTGCATTGCCCTCGGCAAAGCACAGTGCATGGCACGTAAGAATGCCCCCGATGTTAAAAGAGTGCAGAGGAAGGCTCACACCAGTCCTAGAGAGCCAGGTGAGGCTCCTAACAAGACATCTTGGCCGAAATAATCCTTAAAAGACAAACAGGCAGGTTGATATCTCACCCATGGGACAGCCAGGCAGCGAAGCTTTTTCAATTATGCACAGTTTGGGTTTCTCCATCCCACGGCTTCTCCTCCATTTGCAGGAGTAATTGAGAGTCAGCCGCGGTTCAGCTTGCTAAGTGCCCATCGTGAGCAGTGAATTACAGGGAACAGAAAAATGCTGTTCGTTTTTGTTCAGGTTAGGGTGAGCAGCTAGTAGAAATAAAAGTGAGGACTAGTAATTTATTGACCCTCGTGAACAAGGACTCTGGAGGCAGGCATTCTTAGAGGGCTCCTTTTAAAGAGAGCTAAGATATTAGGAGCAAAGAAGTTACATTCTTCCTGGGCTGCCTGTACAGTAAAGTTTGCAGAAGTAACTCTGAAAGTGCAACTTCTGCACAGCCATGCTCACCCAGGGTCCTCTTGGTTTGCAAGAATGTGCACAAGCTTCTAGGAGTATAGAGTAGATGTCAGGGGACAAGAAGCACTTGTATCTGCCGTGGAAATGGTGTGAACCGGGTGAGCTGGAGCTGTCTGTACGGTGCCGTGGTTCAAGGCAGGCTCTGCAGGCGAAAGCTCCTGGCTTCCCGCTCACAGAGCTTCCATGAGGATGTGTGTGAACATAAATGTTTAGGGTGATGCCTGGCACATAGAAAATGCCCTGGCAGTGTTAGCTCATACCATTAGTGATAAATGTCTTGTCCCATAGCCAGAATGAGCTACATTTGAATCCAGTCACTTACTAGCTTTGAGATTTTGGGCAAATAGGCATCTCTGGGCCTCATTCTCTACTGCTTAAAGTGGAGATGATAATAACAACTTCTTAGAATTACTATAAGGATTTTAAGGTAAATGAGAGTGAAAATGGTCAAGAGACTCAAGGAAGAAGCTCAAATTCTTTTTTTTTAAGCTTTTATTTTACTTTTAACTTTTACAGAGTTTTGTTGTTTACAGATATGCATGTTCCCAGATTAGTCATATGTATATCCCACCCCATCCCACCCCTCCAAACTGTCACACAGAACCCCTGCAAGATCCCCTTTTCTCACCAAGCAATAACTATAGCTATTTTCTTCACTTATAGTACAGGCCTTCATGCTACTTCCTTTATGCCTCCCACCCACTGTTCATTCCCCACAATGTCCATATGTCCACTGTCCATGTCTGTCTCTCCATCGCTTCACTACATGTGCCATCATCACCATCCTACTAGATTCCATATATATGTGTTAGTATATTGTACTTGTCCTTCTCTTTCTGACTGACCTCACTTTTTATGATAGGTTCTAGATCCAGCCACCTCATTAGGGTTGATTCTTCTGCATTTCTTCTTACAGCTGTGTAGTATTCCATTGTTTATATGTCGCAGAGCTTTTGTATCCATTCATTCGTCGATGGCCATCTGAGTTGCTTCCATGTTCTAGCTATTGTATAGAGAGCTGGAATGAACGTTGGAGTGCAGGTGTTTCTTTATCAAATTCTTCTCTAAGATAAGTGATATGGTTAGTTGATCCAAGCTTAAAAGATACGTTTTCTTAACGATTCTTCACAATCCTCCATGATACACAGCCAGAAGACGCCTCCTGAGTGCTGTGCCTGCCTTTAGAGGGCTCCCTGTCTGATAGAGACACCAGGTATCAGACAGAAGACCACTGCTGGCCGATCCCTCCCCTGGAAATTTGAGTCAAGCCTTGCCTAGTAGCTCAGCTGGTAAAGAAACCATCTGCAATGCAAGAAGCCCTGGTTTGATTCCTAGGTCAGGAAGATCCTCTGGAGAAGGGGTAGGCTATTCACTCCAGTATTTTGGCCTGAAAAATGCCATGGCTCGTCCACGGGGTCCCAAAGAGTCGGCTGAGTGACTTTCACTTGCCAGTTGCCGAGGATGAACTACTGGCTCCTTTGCAACTGGAATGTTGCAGAGCAAGGCCCCTGCTAGGCTCATTTGAAATGTATTCCATGAGTCCACAGTTATTCGTCTGTATTTGGGTACATATTTACATACTGTGTCAATGGCAAAGGAGGTTGTCATTCTAACAGGTTATCATGTGATGGTGCCAAAGAGACTGCGATTATTTATTCTCTTTGATGTATAACCTAAGCAAGAAGCAGAGCCAACACTCCCATTTCGGTGAAGCTCAGAAGAGCTAAGTGACCTGCTTAGGGCTTGACAGTCACCACTTGGCCCAGTAAGACCAGATGGATGAGAAAGAGAATAGAGGGAGAAAAGAAGTTACAGAGAAGTGTTTAAAAAATGATAGAGTTTTTGGATTCTAGTCACATGCTTTTCCTGCCATTGATGGACCCTTTTCTTAACGAGAAACCTTTGGTGATTATCAGATGGTATGTACGTGATCCCAACAGAAGCTGTACTTTGTCTTAGGACCTTGATATTTGCTGTATTTTAAAAAACCTGAATCTCAAATCAGTGTGGAGTAGTTCAAGCTCAGCTGCAGACTGTTTTTGACAACTTAAGGCAACTCCTCACACTTCCATGGGCATCATTTTTATCTTGGCTGGGATAAGGATTATTGGTTTCACCACATGATCTCTGAGGCCTCTTCCTTTTACTTCCTCTTCTGTGGTTCCCTGCCGAGTCCAGTAGCAGAGACACCCAGCAAACCCCTGTGGAATGATTCACACTCCTCTCTCCTCCTCCAGTTCTCCTGAGAGGAGGAGCCTGGCCTGATGCTTTCATGATCCCAGCCAGCTCCTCCTTCTGCTGGAAGATGGCCCCTCAGGCCTCAGGGCTGAGCTCACAAACACTTAACCATTGGAGGGAAAGCCTGGTTGCTTTGTTCTTTGAAATCAGAGTACCAGAGGGTGTTGACTGTTGAATCTGATTTTTTTTGTAGGTTCCCACCAGCCAAAAGAAGGAAGGTGTTTATGATGTGCCAAAAAGTCAACCTGTAAGTGTAAGTATATTTCCTTTCTTCTGCTGGGTCCCTGTAACCTGGCTTTATACTGAGGTCAAGCCTGTAATCCAGGGAAGGGAGCTGGTCTTCTAGATGCAGGTCACAACCTATGTGGCTTTGCTGGGGACTGGGTGCTGGGGCTCCTCAGTGGGTCAGGGAAGGGAGGTTGTCATTCTAACAGGTTATCATGTGATGGTGCCAAAGAGACTGCGATTATTTATTCTCTTTGATGTATAACCTAAGCAAGAAGCAGAGCCAACACTCCCATTTCGGTGAAGCTCAGAAGAGCTAAGTGACCTGCTTAGGGCTTGACAGTCACCACTTGGCCCAGTAAGACCAGATGGATGAGAAAGAGAATAGAGGGAGAAAAGAAGTTACAGAGAAGTGTTTAAAAAATGATAGAGTTTTTGGATTCTAGTCACATGCTTTTCCTGCCATTGATGGACCCTTTTCTTAACGAGAAACCTTTGGTGATTATCAGATGGTATGTACGTGATCCCAACAGAAGCTGTACTTTGTCTTAGGACCTTGATATTTGCTGTATTTTAAAAAACCTGAATCTCAAATCAGTGTGGAGTAGTTCAAGCTCAGCTGCAGACTGTTTTTGACAACTTAAGGCAACTCCTCACACTTCCATGGGCATCATTTTTATCTTGGCTGGGATAAGGATTATTGGTTTCACCACATGATCTCTGAGGCCTCTTCCTTTTACTTCCTCTTCTGTGGTTCCCTGCCGAGTCCAGTAGCAGAGACACCCAGCAAACCCCTGTGGAATGATTCACACTCCTCTCTCCTCCTCCAGTTCTCCTGAGAGGAGGAGCCTGGCCTGATGCTTTCATGATCCCAGCCAGCTCCTCCTTCTGCTGGAAGATGGCCCCTCAGGCCTCAGGGCTGAGCTCACAAACACTTAACCATTGGAGGGAAAGCCTGGTTGCTTTGTTCTTTGAAATCAGAGTACCAGAGGGTGTTGACTGTTGAATCTGATTTTTTTTGTAGGTTCCCACCAGCCAAAAGAAGGAAGGTGTTTATGATGTGCCAAAAAGTCAACCTGTAAGTGTAAGTATATTTCCTTTCTTCTGCTGGGTCCCTGTAACCTGGCTTTATACTGAGGTCAAGCCTGTAATCCAGGGAAGGGAGCTGGTCTTCTAGATGCAGGTCACAACCTATGTGGCTTTGCTGGGGACTGGGTGCTGGGGACTCCTCAGTGGGTCAGGGGAAGGGGATTAGAGGCAAGCATTATGAGGCTGAGTCTGCATGATGATCTGGCCCCGTGAGTGGAAACCAGCTGAATCATGAAAACTATTATGTCTGAGGGATTCAGAGTCTTAGGTGTTTTATGGAAAGAGTCTTTAGCCAAAGACATCATTAGCCTCGTCAAGCAGGGTTCTGGGATGAGAGTCCTCCACTCAGTTTGAAAGTGATTGAGAAATTTCAGAGGGACAGAAAAAGGACTGGCCAGAGCCTCTGGAGTATGTAAGGGTCCAGTCAGTGGTCAGCACACTGTAGAAAAGGCCGTGTGTTGTGGGCTTGCAGAGAACCCTGAAGGCCCACTGCACGTGGACCTCATCTGCTAGTGGGCATCCTGGAAATCAGAGATACAAAGGAAAATGCTCAGCTCTGTATCACTGCTCAGCTCAGAGCCATACTTGAGACCTTCAGTTGGCACTCAGAAGGTACCCCTGTGTAATCCAGACATCCCTGGGGAGCCAGTGCTGGCTTTGAACAGGGGAACACGTGACTTTACCTCAGCTGTTGTAAAAAGAACTGTGCGTTTACTCAGTGTTGATCTTTTCAACCATGAGTGGAAGGAGCATAGAGGTCATGCTGACCACTTGTCAGAAATGATCTATGACAGTAGA
This sequence comes from Tragulus kanchil, assembly GCA_022376925.1. NCBI lineage: Eukaryota > Metazoa > Chordata > Mammalia > Artiodactyla > Tragulidae > Tragulus > Tragulus kanchil. The sequence goes on from JAIOJX010000032.1 coordinate 100,359,403, forward strand.
TAGCTTACAGTGAGCCATGTCGGATTCGTGACCTCCAAAGGAGAAATTTTCACTTTGGGATCAGAAGACTTGGCTTTGGTCACTCAGCTCCGTGCAGCAAAGTTTTTTGTTTTTTTAAAACATTTTTTGTTAATTCATTTAAACATTTATTTATTTATTTATTTTGGTGGGGGTGGGGAGGGAGTAGGGGTGGGGAGGGAGGGGGGGTGGGCAGGCCACTTCCACTGGTCTTTCATTTGTCTAGTTTCATCCATCTTTGTTCTTTGGCCCGTGTGTGGCCTCCCATCGCGGTGGCATCTGTTGTCACAGAGTACTGGCTCTGGGCGCACGCGCTCCAGAGCTCTGGCTTGGTAACTGGACACATCGGTCCAGCCACTCCGTGGCACATGGGATCTTCCCAGGCCAGGGATCAAACCGGTGCCTTGCACTGCAAGGTGGTGTCCTTACCCACTGGACCACCAGGAAGCCCGCAGCAAAGTTTTTATTAAAGGAAAAAGGGGGATAGAGAAAGCTTCCAACACAGACACTGGAAGGGGGAATAGAAAAGTACCCCCAGAAGCTAGTTTAGACAAAGCATTTTGTAATTTCCGGTTGGTTATTAACAGTAGATCAAAAGAATATTTTGAACCTGTAAAGGTCTTACTAGACCCACTCCCACAACATTAACATAAGATTAGCCAGAGGATGGTCTCCAGACATCAAGACTAGATGAGGCATTCCGATGCAAAATAGTTTGCCTCCATAAGAGAATAAAGTTAGTTTCAGAGTAGATCTCTATCATGGCAAACATACTAAGCTCGAAAATATTTGTTCCCTCTCCTTCTCCTCCTTGGAAACCACTGGCCTCCTTACCAAGTCAGCCTATTCACCCCTTTCAGAAAGGTGATGGAGTGGGGATGGAGATTTCGATGGCCAGAGGGCAAGCTTACTCAGTGTTGATCTTTTCAACCATGGGAGTGCTGTTAACAGGACGTGACTTTACCTCAGCTGTTGTAAAAAGAACTGTGCGTTTACTCAGTGTTGATCTTTTCAACCATGAGTGGAAGGAGCATAGAGGTCATGCTGACCACTTGTCAGAAATGATCTATGACAGTAGATAGCTTACAGTGAGCCATGTCGGATTCGTGACCTCCAAAGGAGAAATTTTCACTTTGGGATCAGAAGACTTGGCTTTGGTCACTCAGCTCCGTGCAGCAAAGTTTTTGTTTTTAAAACATTTTTTGTTAATTCATTTAAACATTTATTTATTTATTTATTTTGGTGGGGTGGGGAGGGAGTAGGGGTGGGAGGGGGGGTGGGCAGGCCACTTCCACTGGTCTTTCATTTGTCTAGTTTCATCCATCTTTGTTCTTTGGCCCGTGTGTGGCCTCCCATCGCGGTGGCATCTGTTGTCACAGAGTACTGGCTCTGGGCGCACGCGCTCCAGAGCTCTGGCTTGGTAACTGGACACATCGGTCCAGCCACTCCGTGGCACATGGGATCTTCCCAGGCCAGGGATCAAACCGGTGCCCCTTGCACTGCAAGGTGGTGTCCTTACCCACTGGACCACCAGGGAAGCCCGCAGCAAAGTTTTTATTAAAGGAAAAAGGGGGATAGAGAAAGCTTCCAACACAGACACTGGAAGGGGGAATAGAAAAGTACCCCCAGAAGCTAGTTTAGACAAAGCATTTTGTAATTTCCGGTTGGTTATTAACAGTAGATCAAAAGAATATTTTGAACCTGTAAAGGTCTTACTAGACCCACTCCCACAACATTAACATAAGATTAGCCAGAGGATGGTCTCCAGACATCAAGACTAGATGAGGCATTCCGATGCAAAATAGTTTGCCTCCATAAGAGAATAAAGTTAGTTTCAGAGTAGATCTCTATCATGGCAAACATACTAAGCTCGAAAATATTTGTTCCCTCTCCTTCTCCTCCTTGGAAACCACTGGCCTCCTTACCAAGTCAGCCTATTCACCCCTTTCAGAAAGGTGATGGAGTGGGGATGGAGATTCAATTATCGAATGGCCAGAGGGGCAAGCCCTTTCCAAACCTGAGCTTCTGGATTCTCCCAGTCAGGAGGCTCTCTGGTCCCGTCTTACCCTCCCCTGCTCCTCTTTCTCCTAGTGAACTTTCTTTCTGATCCATTTCCATTTTTCTACCCACTCTTCCAGTATCTTGAAGCCATCCTGTCTCACCTAAATATGGCTTCCGAGGCTCAATGCATGTTAGTTTTAGTAAGAAAACATGTCTGAATACAAGCCCCTTAAAAACCCCGAGTGTGGAAATAGAGTAGAAGGCATGCCATGTGGTTCCACTCAGGGTAAAAGCAGTTTTTCTCTCAGGGGCCTTTGCATTCAATCAAGCCTGCCTGTCACCAAGACTGTTCCTCCTGCTTCAGTCTGGTTGAGCCCCCATCGCACGGCTCTCTCCAATTCAATTTGTGCCTAAATTGCCTTAGTTGCCCCTAACAGGCTTAGATATGTGAGGAAACATGCTCCATTTGCTGCCTTGGTTTTTGTGAATTTATTAACCAGTCTGGCCATGCTGCCTCCATGCTTAATGGTGCCAAAAAAAAAGAAAGAAAGAAAATGTCGAGACTCCTCAGTCTGATATACAAGGCACTCGGGCCCCAGCCTCTGCTGTACCTTTGACCTGCTTCATCCTGGTTCAGCTCCTCTGGACTCCGCAGTTTTCTGCAGGAGTCACCCCCATGTCTCTGCAGTCCTCTCCTTATATCCTGCTTTATCATCAAACTTTGTATGAGCGGAGGGAGACCTTTTTTATTTCTCCAGACAGTGTCAGCACATCGCCCCTGCCTTTGTGCTTCCACCCCTGCCATCCCTTCAGGAAGAGACCAGAGATCGTGGGAATTCTTCTCCCTTGGGAGCTTCTAGGAGCTTCCTGAAATCCTTGTATTACCAGAAGCAAGCCCAGAGCCTGGCTCATAGAAGCCAGGCACAACACAGCTATTCTAGGAATAGTTAACAAATGTATGAATGTGTCCTCCCTGTAGAAGAAATTTATGAAAATCCCTAGGACTTTTTTAAATGGGAGTTTCCTGTTACTCAGATTTCAGAATAGTTATTGAGGAGGCATATACTGAGGCTCTGCTTGGAAAACTTGGGGGCTACCTGAATGGCACACAGGGGCTTCCAGCGCACTCTTCTCATTGACTCCCCAGAAGCTTCTGATGGTGATGATGGATTTTCCATAAACTGTATCAGTGTTTCTAAAAGCCTCTAAGAGGCATAGTCTCAAGCCAGAGACAGATGGATGCAGCTAGAATCTCAGCTCCTGTCCATCCTTACTCTCCATGGGAATTTTGATCGGTCTCCTTGCCTCTGAGGCTCAGTGTTCTCATCTTCCAAAAGGAGTTACCGGTCCTATCTTGCACAGTGATTTTGGGAAGATAATCTATGTATTGGAAAGTGGTTTCCACTTGCCCAAACCTTCCAGAGATGTCTTACATAGCCTGTGTCCCCGCTGCTTGGGCACCTTCCCACATTCCAGGCATGGAAGCTGTTCTGAGCAGACCCCTTTGGTCCCAGCTTCTGAGTCCAGACTGACTCTACCCAGCAACTCTCAGACCTGGTTAATTTCTCATCAGCTTCTCATCAATTTCTTTCTCACAGATGTGAGGAAGACAGGTACTCTCCCTTTCTGCCAGCTGATGATGCTGTCATATTCTTTAGACAAATACTCTGGCCTCTTTGGGGATGTCAAAAGTGTACATTCCTAAGTGGGGAGGAAAGTGTCTGCATTCATTATTCAGTGCTTTTTGCACTCTGTTAGCCTTTGGACATGATCTAGTATCACAGCAAGGCATTCACAGACTGCTGAAGGCCCCATTTCGGACCCTTTTATCGTGGAATTTTTCTCCAGACAGTGTCAGCACATCGCCCCTGCCTTTGTGCTTCCACCCCTGCCATCCCTTCAGGAAGAGACCAGAGATCGTGGGAATTCTTCTCCCTTGGGAGCTTCTAGGAGCTTCCTGAAATCCTTGTATTACCAGAAGCAAGCCCAGAGCCTGGCTCATAGAAGCCAGGCACAACACAGCTATTCTAGGAATAGTTAACAAATGTATGAATGTGTCCTCCCTGTAGAAGAAATTTATGAAAATCCCTAGGACTTTTTTAAATGGGAGTTTCCTGTTACTCAGATTTCAGAATAGTTATTGAGGAGGCATATACTGAGGCTCTGCTTGGAAAACTTGGGGGCTACCTGAATGGCACACAGGGGCTTCCAGCGCACTCTTCTCATTGACTCCCCAGAAGCTTCTGATGGTGATGATGGATTTTCCATAAACTGTATCAGTGTTTCTAAAAGCCTCTAAGAGGCATAGTCTCAAGCCAGAGACAGATGGATGCAGCTAGAATCTCAGCTCCTGTCCATCCTTACTCTCCATGGGAATTTTGATCGGTCTCCTTGCCTCTGAGGCTCAGTGTTCTCATCTTCCAAAAGGAGTTACCGGTCCTATCTTGCACAGTGATTTTGGGAAGATAATCTATGTATTGGAAAGTGGTTTCCACTTGCCCAAACCTTCCAGAGATGTCTTACATAGCCTGTGTCCCCGCTGCTTGGGCACCTTCCCACATTCCAGGCATGGAAGCTGTTCTGAGCAGACCCCTTTGGTCCCAGCTTCTGAGTCCAGACTGACTCTACCCAGCAACTCTCAGACCTGGTTAATTTCTCATCAGCTTCTCATCAATTTCTTTCTCACAGATGTGAGGAAGACAGGTACTCTCCCTTTCTGCCAGCTGATGATGCTGTCATATTCTTTAGACAAATACTCTGGCCTCTTTGGGGATGTCAAAAGTGTACATTCCTAAGTGGGGAGGAAAGTGTCTGCATTCATTATTCAGTGCTTTTTGCACTCTGTTAGCCTTTGGACATGATCTAGTATCACAGCAAGGCATTCACAGACTGCTGAAGGCCCCATTTCGGACCCTTTTATGCCCCACAGCACTGAGCTTGGTTGACACTCGCCATGAAGGTCAGCTGTTTCAATGACACAGGAAGTATTCTACGCTTTTCTTTTCCCTTCCACTCACCCCTCATGTAATATTCTTACAGCTGAATATGATCTTTTATGCTTCACCCTATAATTGCCCAGTTTAAAAGCCTTTTATGTCGTTGTATTAGGCATAAAAGACTTTCTAATTATTAGTAATAATGAGTCAGTGAATTCAAGATGAACCTTTTTTGGTTCACCTTTTTTGGTTCTCAACAGGGAGATTCTGGGAAGTTTGGCATAGTGGTAAATAGGAAGGACATAAGTTGTCAAATGGATCCTTTGGCCTCGACGTTAATTTCCTTTTGGTGAAACACGGATGCAGAAATGGAAAGGACTGGTCAGACCTCCCTGAGGTTCTCTCCTCCCTTTGTCCATCACTGTGACTTTCTGAGACTCTTCCTGGGTTGCAAGGTGAAAAGGATGACCATCTGCTGGCAACACTTCAGGGCTTCTGTGAGACTCACGCATAAACGTGAAAGTGTTTTCTGTGATGCTCAGGAGTCGCTTGTATGAGATGCCAAGGAAGTAAAGATTAAAGGATGTTCTCTATTAAAGTACCTCTACTGATTTTACATGACGTCCTGTGGTTAAAAGAGGGGCCTCCCTGGTGGCTCAGATGGTGAAGAATCTGCCTGGAATGTAGGAGACCCGGGCTTAATCCCTGGGTGGGGAATGGAGAAGGGAATGGCTTCTATTCTTGCCTGGAGAAATCCATGGACAGAGGAGCCTGGCGAGCTACAGTCCATAGGCTTGAAAAGAGTTGGACATGACTGAGCGACTAACAGTTTCAGATGATTAAGAGAATGGCCCATTTAAAGGGCAAAACAGGGCTCAATATAAGAAGTAGATTTCAGACCATCTAAGCTGATTTTCAGAAAGGACAGCCTCAGAATGGTGCATTCTCTAGCCCTAGGAGTGTTCAAGCAGCACGTAATGGTTCTATAAGGAATCCTTATATTGTAGAGGTGCCTACAGCTGTGGACTTCAGAATCTCTCATTTCCTCAAGGATTCCACTTGCCCGAATGTATGTTTAACTCACTGTCTTGCTCTCAGTAGCTCAGCTGCAAAGCCATGTACCGCAGAGGCCCTGCTCCTGTCCTCATTATTATTATCTGGCTTCATTATTAGCATCCTGTCTTCAGATGCCTACTCTCAGTTGCCCAGCACTAAGCTGTGGCCTTGCCCTGTAAAGTTAGTGCTCTGGGTAGAAGAAGTTTACCAAGTATTATAGTCAGATCATCTCACTGAGCAAGCATTGGCCCAGAGTAGGTGCTTAGAAATTTGTTCCTCCTTCATTTCCTTTTAGAGAACTTGAAAGCAAGGCTCAGGATTTGTCTGTACCCTGGAAAGGAGACAGGCTGGGCAAAACTGATAAACATCCCAGTGATCAGATTTGAAGGCCAGGGCTCCATCCAGTTTCTTTTATGATGTGAGGGCAGTAGCCATGTGTACTGGATCTAAGGCTAACGTAACTGGTAAAAGCAGGAAAACCCCATCCAGCATCTCCTCTGCTCCCCTGACAGCTTAGACTCTGGTCTTGGCTGATCTCCTTTAGTTATCACAACCCTGCTAGGTAGGTGTCATTAACATACAAGGAACCTGAAGCTTCCAGAGATCACAAAAGTCCGCAAAGCCAGAATTTGAGCTCTGTTGTTCCGACTCCACATGAGTGTGTGCTAAGTCACTTCAGTCGTGTTCAACTCTTTGTGACCCTATGGACTGTAGCCCACCATGCTCCTCTGTCCATGAGGATTCTCCAGGGAAGAATATACTAGAGTGTGTTGCCACGTCCTTCTCCAGTGGATTTTCTTGACGCAGCCATCAAACCCAACTTCTGCATTGGCAGGTGGGTTCTTTACCTCTATCACCACCTAGGAGGCTTCTTCTGACTCAGGTATCTGTACAATTTCCACTAAAACATGCTGCCATTAGGATTAAAGAAAATGCAATGTACTCCATCTCCTTGCCTTCACCTGGTCTGAATCAGTATTCAGAATTCAGTTCCCAGCTCCAATCAGTCATTGCTTTTGAGTTTTTATAAGCACTTAGAGCTCAAGAGGCCCAACACCCTGTGCCTGGCTGTTAACACCTCTCTCCTTCTTTAGACTGAAGTCTGTGAGGGCATGGCCATGTCTAAGTCATTCCTGAGCCTTCGCTCTGCCTGGCACACTGCTTTCCTCATTCTCCTGTTGAAAAGATATTTTTGAATCCCAGAGAACAAATCTTAATGAAAGCTGCCTCCCTTTGAAACTCAGATACCTGCTTGTTTTATCTCACCTGCCTCCTAACCTCCAGACTCCTTGGTGTTTTCATATAAACCTCCTGTCCCCAAGAAGTCAGCCTCTGGATGGTTTTTCTTACCCTGGGTTTATTTCTATTTCCCCGCTGCAGATGTAGGAAGAGGCAATCCATTCATAGGAAGAATACCAAGAGCTCTCTGGACAACTGTTCCCTATACTCTCCAGCCCCCATCGTTCACAGCAAATAAATTTTCATTCAGAAGTTAGCAGTTGGTTTTTCCTTTAGTTTGAAATCTGAATCAAGACATTGCATAATTGGATTAAATTAAGTTTGAGCATTTGTCAGTTTCCCTTCCTCATTAAGCACCACATTGTAGAGAAATTATAATGATCACAATGCAGTTAACCTAGGTGTCACAAGAGAGACCATTCTGAAGTGAGAGAAAGGAATCTGAACCTACGTATTCCCACAAATGAAAGAAAACCTTGCCTCTTCTGATGTCTCTTTGGTAGATTTTCTTTTAGCTATACTTAAACTTTTTTCCTGGAATCAAATCCTAAATTTCTAGAATCTTACAGTTAATAGGAATATGAAAAGATGCTATCTAGTTTAGCCTTGCCACCAAAGCAGGAATCCCTAAGGTTTGTGATAAGTGCAGATAAGCATTCCTGACTCTTGGGCTTCAGCTCACATACCCACAGTGACAGACCTTCATTACTTTTGTAATCCTCGACCTCTGATTGCTACAAAACCCTTCTGTCTTCAGAGTTCCCTTACAACTTCTATTCATTGCATTCTATTTCTGTTTCATTCTACTCTATTTCATTTCATTCTATTCTATTTATTCATTCATCCATGTGGCAAATATTTACTAAGCATCTCCTACCTGCCATACAGTGTTCTATTCCAGAGGGATATAAAGATGAATAAGACCAGCTGCTTAAGAACTTGAGTGGTCTCAAAAAAGGAGATAGACATAAAAATAATCAGAATCAGTATAGTCCAGGCTGTAAGAGGCCGTGTACAGAATGCCCTGGGGGCAGGAGAGGGGCAGTAAACTTTGCCTGAGAGAGTTTATGAGGTCTTTACCCGGGGGACAGAATTTGGATAGATTCTTAAAAGATGATGGAGGTTTGGCAGTGGAGAAATGGTGGAACAGTATACAGAAAGAGCGAATTGATTGTTTAAAGCCTCTGATGAGCAGTCTGGGATGGCAGGACCACAGGATGCCCTCTTGGGAAGGAGACAGGAATACCAAGGGAAGGGCAGGGAAAGACTGAAAGTGTGGTGGTGAGAAGCTGAGAACTGGGGGGAGGCCGTTGTCAGTTTCAGATTGTGGAGTAACACTGTTGGAGACGTTTTACAGCATCTCTCTGGTGGCATGTCAGGTGGCTCAGCTGGAAGGGAAACTGTCATGTAAAGGAAGGGAAATTATCATGTAGCTCCTGGAGTTACCTGTGTGTCTCCATCAGGATGGAGCCAGGAACACAGAACCCACATCAATCAGTTAAATGAAGAGAAATGAACAGGGGGACCTCGTTACAAAAATGTCAGAAAAGCCAAATAGGAAACAGTGGGCAACCAGATGAGTCATGGTCGGAAGTTGTTGTTAGAGTAACCCCTAGAGCTTAGAGGACAAAGGAAGGCACTGGTGTTGGCAGAGCCCAGGAGCTGGGGTCTCCAGCAGGCACTGGGACCACAGAGAGAGCTGCCCAGCAGGAACCAAGACCACAGGGAGAGGGGCTGTCTGGTGGAAACCTTGGAGAAACTCAACTGTTGCAAGAAATACTGCCCAGAGAGAGCAGGGGAGAAACTCACTGTTTTCCTTCTCTCCCACCATCCAACTTGTGACTCCGGCCTCCTTTCAGTTAAATATAAGTGGAAATGGATGGCCAGGGAGGCTGAGCAATGTTGTTTACTGATATTGGCCACTGTTGTTCAGCACAGAGCAGGGAAGGGCAAGAGTGGTTATGAAGGCAAAGTGGTGAGGGTAGGTAAGTGAGGACCATTGTGAGTCTGGACTGAGGGTGAGTTGAGACTCTGCCAACAAGAGAAAGGAGGTAGGGATGTGTGTACATTTGAGTTGATGACGGAGGTAGGTCTGGAAGTTCTTGCGGATGTGGATGATGAGACAAATACAAGCCCCCTCCGAGGTGCCAGGCTTTGGGAGGTCAGATAACAGGGCTACCTGAGCCAAATGCCTGTCTCCTCTCCTACAGTTCTGCCATTTACAGTTGTGCTGTTTTATAGCACTGACTTGTAAGAGGGTTTGTCCATCAGCCCTTCCATTTGCTGTCATCAGGTTCTTGCCAAAGATAGTAGTAAATCCTCAGGTTGTCACCTTGAATGATACCTGCCTCTTTCTCGCAGGGCTGACAGTCAGGGCTCTCAGGAAGGAAATCAAACAGAGTTGTAGAGGGCTCAATGTTAAGTCCTTCCCAAAGCTTGTTCTCCACAGAAGCACTTGTAGAGGGGATAAGTGGGTGTGACGGTGATTGCCTGGTACCCTGCAGGCTCAGTTGTGTGATGGCAAGAATCACATCTGCATAAAATTATGATCACTCCATATTTCTACCACTGTGTCTCCTGGAGGAATGGTCTTCAAACTTTTTGTAAAACCCACAACCGAGGAGCCTTCTATACAAACAGATGAAAGATGTAGTTAGAGCCGTGTTGGAACCCCCAAGGCCTATCCACTTGGAAACCCTCTACCTTCCTCTCTGAAAGACAGGTTCTAGAGAAGAGATACAGAGAATGCAGTGTGAGAACCACTGCCAAAGGAACCCACAGCTAGTTCCATGGGTGGGAAAAATGGGGCATTCAGATGAGGAGAGCCTTCCTATCATTTCCCATCAAGGCTTTGTTACTGGAGAATCACATTCTGAATGCAGACCAAGACTGTAGTCTTTAAGAGGCAGTATAAGAGCAAAAAGGGCATGATTTTTTTTTTTTTATTGGAGTATAATTGGTTTACAGTGTTGTTAGTTTCTGCTATACAGTGAAGTGAGTCAGCCATATCCACACGGGTATCTCCTCTCTTTTGGACCTCCCTCCCATCTTCCACCCAGATTTCCCACCCAGCATGGTCATCACAGAGCTCTGAGCTGGGCTCCCTGTGCTATGCAGCAGCTTTCCACTGCTGTTTCACTTTCTCTCTCTCATATAGATATAGATGTGTATATATATATATATATATATATACACACATATATATATACACATACATATATTATCAACCCTCAATCCTAATCTCCCAGTTAGTCTCTACCCTTCCTTTCTTCCCCTGTGTCCACATGTCCATTATCTGTGTCTCTATTGCTGCCCTGGATACCGATTCATTTATACCTGATTTTTCTAGATTCCACATACATGCGTTGAGATTTGAAGTGATTCAGAGCTTTCCTCTTCTTCACTGTGTGGCTTTGACTCTAGGCAAGGTGCTCTATCTTTTAGGTTCTTCTTAGTGACCAGTTAATGTGGGGAGAGCTGCCCTCATAGGTTCTTGTGAGGATTAAATTAGAGCATAGAGATCATTGCTGCTGTGTTTGCCTGGGGTAGGTACTCCCTGTTCTTGGTAGGCAGCGTGGGATTGCACTTAAAAGTGTGAGCCTTGCAGACTAACTCCTTTGGCTTGAATATTTTCTCCCTCCGTTGCCAGCCATGTAACCTTGGGTGGGTAATTTATGCTTCCCTGAGCCTCTGTGTATTTGGTTATAACACAAGAATGATGATAGTGGTACCTACTTTTTGAGGACTTGAACAAGGTAACACATAAGAAGCACTTAGAACAGCACCTGCCATGTAGTAAATACTACTCAGTACATGTTAGCCATAGTTATTATTATGAGCTATGCTGTGAACAAAAGGCTGTATCAAGTATTTTAAGACATATGATAAGACCCGGCCCAACTACCAGGGTGCTTTTAGTGTCCTGTGGGGGTACAGGGAAGGGTGAAAGGCTGGAATGCCTTCATATCTCCTTGCCCAAGCAATAATGCCAACAAGGTCAAGCTTAACCAGGATGCGACTGAACCTGCAGGGAAGTGCCAGGGCTGTGGGGTGAGGATAACAAACAGTTGTGAGCACCAGATGTGGAGCACCCACTAAGCAAAGGGACTTTAAAAGGTACAGCATGCTACGTCAAGGCATTCCCGATTACCCTGGGATGCCAGTCTCTTCTCTACTGTAAAGGCTACTGGGGACCAGAAGCCAGCACAACATCACTAAGAAGAGGCGTCACTAAGAATCTAATCCAGCTCTCTCCGACCCTAAAGCTAGGGTGACCTAGTTTATCCTTCAAACTGGGTCACTTTGAAAGGGAAAGGGTTGTTGCTATTAATAATTATGTCAGAACAGTAGGTAGGAACAGGAGTGATCTTAGGCAGACGAGGGTGCAGGCCCACCCTACCCACTCACAAGGAATGGTCTTCCCACTGAGCCCAGCTGTCTCTTAAGACCAGAGCACAGTGAGATTTCAAACAGATGGCAGGAGCTCTCCATCCACTTTGTTCCTGAAACTCTCTGCCAGCCATACTACCTGTGCTAAAACAAAGACAGTAGTGCCCCAGGATGCTGGTGCCCTGGCGCATGCCTGCTCCTTCAGTGGGCATAAATCAGCTTCCTTGGAGCTCTGGGATGTTGGAAAAAAATGGGATTCCAGGGTATCTGTTAACTGCTGCCTATGCAAGTCTATCCTTATTCCTCTAATACAGATCATTAACATCCATAGACCCTTAATGACAGCGTCTCTAATGAGCAGAGCTGTAATATACAGTTTCCCCATAAATCTCCCTTGAGGCTGACTTTCATTCTCTCCTGGTACAGTAAGTCCATGTTTCTGGATATACCATCATGCTGAGGCTCTTTCGTTCTCCCTAACTGCTGTTTTGGTGGTTGCAGAAGAGTAATGAGTGAACTCTGGCTGTGAAAAAAGGAGAGAGAGAGAGATACGTAAATGGTCATGGAGAACTAGAAAATACAGATCAGTGACAGTTCCAGCCCACAGTAGGAAAAGCCCATTTTGTGATGACTTAGAAAGGAGGCAAGAAATAAGTATTTGCAGAGTCCTTATGGAGGACCAGGGAGCATGTGCAGTGGTTAGCAAGCTACGTCTCGTTCAGTGATTCCCATATACCACATTGCCAAACAGTCACTGTTGACACTTCTGTTTGGCCTTGTGGCAGGTGGAGTCTTAGTTCCCCGACCAGGGGTCAGACCTCTGCATTGGAAGGTGAAGTCTTAGCCACTGGGCCACCAGGGAAGTTCCTGGTGACACTTTTGAAAACACAACTTTCTCGGCCCCCACCCTACAGATCTGCTTTTGTAAGGCTTGCATGTATTTACATGTAAAGGGAGATTGAGAAAGTCTCCCCAGTGGATTCCAATTTTTCACATTTATCTAGTTTAATTAACATGTCAACCATTATTTTTTTCCCCTATTTTGTGGATGAGAAGACAGGTTTCATTGCTAAGGGGAGAGGGAAATAAAGTCCACTGATGCTGGAGGAGGCCTCTGCTTCTCTGCCCGTGCTTAAGGAAAGGCTCCTGGGTTTTTTTTGTTTGTTTTTTTTTTGGTTTTTTAAAAGATTTATTTATTTATTTATTTTTGGGCGGGGGTCGGGTTGGGGAGGGAGGCAGCGGGCGGGCCACTTCTATTGGTCTTTCATTTCTCTATTTTCATCCATCTTTGTTCTTTGGCTCCTGTGGGCCTCCCATCGCGGTGGCATCTGTCATTACAGAGCGCCAGCTCTGTGCGCATGTGCTCCAGAGCTCCGGCTCAGTAATTGGACACATCGGTCCAGCCGCTCCGCGGCACGTGGGATCTTCCCAGGCCAGGGATCCAACCGGCGCCCCTTGCACTGCAAGGTGGTGTCCTTACCCACTGGACCACCAGGGGAAGCCCGAAAGGCTCGTGTTAAGGAGCCATTCACAGGGGCTGTTTACGCTCACTTTTTGCCCCTCTTTCTCCAGCCTCCACCTCCCATTTTTCAACCTGGCACAGAGACCTGTCACCATGTCATCACTTCTGTCAGCATGTCATCTTCTTCTGAGCAGGTCAGCTGCTGCCTTATCTTCCATGTTACTACTCCTTTTCCACCATCGCATGCCATCAACCCATTGCTTTTTTCCACTTTCCTGTATCTGTAATCTCAAAGCCTGGTCTCTGGCTGTCTCTAGGCAGTGGTCTCCACGGTCACCTCGAAAGTCCTAGCCCCTTACCCCATCATCACTGGAGGGCTAGCCCTTGCAGTGCAACTGGGTCATGGTCCTCTGGAGAGGATGGCAGTGGACTTGGCGGTGTGGGCTCCTGAACTGCCTGGCCACCCCTACATGGCTGCTCCTTCCAAACCCCTTACCTTGACCTTGTTGTAAAACACACAGGTATCTTACACCTTTTGTTCTCCTTGCCCTAGTTTAGTGGTTAAGAACATTCACTTACTTTAAAGTTCACTCACTTTGGCAAAAAGTGAGTGCTAGCTCTGCTATTTACTAGCTGTTTGACCTTAGGCAAGTTCATTGACCCTTCTGTGCCTCAGTTCCCTCGTCTGAAAGTGAGGATAGCAATAGCACCTACATTTGCTGTGGTAATTAGATGAGTTATGATCTGAATGCATCTTAGAATGATGTCTGGTTCATGGAGAGAAACTTCCACCTAAGTATCAGCTATTATGATTATCGTCATCCTTGATCCCTGCTTGGCCAAGAACAGATAAGGTCTTAATATTACTACTTAGCCCCTTCCTTCCTCTTTAGACCAGAGTGGACTGTTTGGGGTATGGTCTATAAATAGAGTCAGTATTTCTTAGAATGACTGGATGTCAAGGTGTGAAAGAGAGAGAGATCAAGAGTTAAGTGTATATAGTAGGAAATTTTATGGATCGACCAAAACCAGGAATAATAATCTCAACCACGTGTGACCAATCCAGAACTAGATGAAATCAAGAAGTCTTTCATAGAACAGATATAACAAGGATGTAGCTGAAGAGGTATCTGCTGATGGAATCTGCATTTGGATCTTGCCCGAAAGGCTCGTGTTAAGGAGCCATTCACAGGGGCTGTTTACGCTCACTTTTTGCCCCTCTTTCTCCAGCCTCCACCTCCCATTTTTCAACCTGGCACAGAGACCTGTCACCATGTCATCACTTCTGTCAGCATGTCATCTTCTTCTGAGCAGGTCAGCTGCTGCCTTATCTTCCATGTTACTACTCCTTTTCCACCATCGCATGCCATCAACCCATTGCTTTTTTCCACTTTCCTGTATCTGTAATCTCAAAGCCTGGTCTCTGGCTGTCTCTAGGCAGTGGTCTCCACGGTCACCTCGAAAGTCCTAGCCCCTTACCCCATCATCACTGGAGGGCTAGCCCTTGCAGTGCAACTGGGTCATGGTCCTCTGGAGAGGATGGCAGTGGACTTGGCGGTGTGGGCTCCTGAACTGCCTGGCCACCCCTACATGGCTGCTCCTTCCAAACCCCTTACCTTGACCTTGTTGTAAAACACACAGGTATCTTACACCTTTTGTTCTCCTTGCCCTAGTTTAGTGGTTAAGAACATTCACTTACTTTAAAGTTCACTCACTTTGGCAAAAAGTGAGTGCTAGCTCTGCTATTTACTAGCTGTTTGACCTTAGGCAAGTTCATTGACCCTTCTGTGCCTCAGTTCCCTCGTCTGAAAGTGAGGATAGCAATAGCACCTACATTTGCTGTGGTAATTAGATGAGTTATGATCTGAATGCATCTTAGAATGATGTCTGGTTCATGGAGAGAACTTCCACCTAAGTATCAGCTATTATGATTATCGTCATCCTTGATCCCTGCTTGGCCAAGAACAGATAAGGTCTTAATATTACTACTTAGCCCCTTCCTTCCTCTTTAGACCAGAGTGGACTGTTTGGGGTATGGTCTATAAATAGAGTCAGTATTTCTTAGAATGACTGGATGTCAAGGTGTGAAAGAGAGAGAGATCAAGAGTTAAGTGTATATAGTAGGAAATTTTATGGATCGACCAAAACCAGGAATAATAATCTCAACCACGTGTGACCAATCCAGAACTAGATGAAATCAAGAAGTCTTTCATAGAACAGATATAACAAGGATGTAGCTGAAGAGGGTATCTGCTGATGGAATCTGCATGGGATCTTGCTGAATATGCCATCCTCTGGCCTCGGCTCCATGGTCTTCAGGGATGGGTTACCCAGCATCAGAGAACAAACAACAGAGGAAGGCGGAGATCAGAGTACAGACATCAAAGTGACACGCATAGTGTTTCCTTGTCCCTGTCGTAGTATGTACAAAGGTCCCTTTTGTTTTAATCTTTTTGTTTCTACAATACTGGAAGGTTCCTCCTAGAACTGGTCTGTTTGAACATTCTTTCCTTCCTCCTACAAATAGGGTCCAGTGTCCTTCTTGTGTCACATAAAGATGTAGGTGCTGTACAGGTCAGACTGGGTCCCGTCCCTCGCGCAGTTCACATCTCATGGGAGAAGGATGCCAGCAAGCAAGTAAACAGACATACAGTGCATGAGTGCTAGCCATAGAACCAAACAGGGAAATGTGACAAGACTTGAGTCCTAGGACGTTAGGTAGGTTACCAGTCAGAGGAAGTCTCTAGGAATGTGACACCTGAGCCAAGGTGTGAACTATGAGAAGAAACCAAGCAGATGGGGAGTGGGATCAGGACAGGAAAAGGTAGGGGTAAAGGCCTGGGGCAGGAATGTTCTAGGGGTCCAGGGGGGGACAGAGAGAAAGCTGGTGTTGGTCAGCATGTGGTGGGAAAGGGGAGAGTGGTAGAGGATGAGTTCAGACTCAGAGGCGGCAGCTGAATGTGAAAAACAGTATAGACAGGGATAAGGACTTTGAATTTTATCCCTGCTTGGCCAAGAACAGATAAGGTCTTAATATTACTACTTAGCCCCTTCCTTCCTCTTTAGACCAGAGTGGACTGTTTGGGGTATGGTCTATAAATAGAGTCAGTATTTCTTAGAATGACTGGATGTCAAGGTGTGAAAGAGAGAGAGAGATCAAGAGTTAAGTGTATATAGTAGGAAATTTTATGGATCGACCAAAACCAGGAATAATAATCTCAACCACGTGTGACCAATCCAGAACTAGATGAAATCAAGAAGTCTTTCATAGAACAGATATAACAAGGATGTAGCTGAAGAGGGTATCTGCTGATGGAATCTGCATGGGATCTTGCTGAATATGCCATCCTCTGGCCTCGGCTCCATGGTCTTCAGGGATGGGTTACCCAGCATCAGAGAACAAACAACAGAGGAAGGCGGAGATCAGAGTACAGACATCAAAGTGACACGCATAGTGTTTCCTTGTCCCTGTCGTAGTATGTACAAAGGTCCCTTTTGTTTTAATCTTTTTGTTTCTACAATACTGGAAGGTTCCTCCTAGAACTGGTCTGTTTGAACATTCTTTCCTTCCTCCTACAAATAGGGTCCAGTGTCCTTCTTGTGTCACATAAAGATGTAGGTGCTGTACAGGTCAGACTGGGTCCCGTCCCTCGCGCAGTTCACATCTCATGGGAGAAGGATGCCAGCAAGCAAGTAAACAGACATACAGTGCATGAGTGCTAGCCATAGAACCAAACAGGGAAATGTGACAAGACTTGAGTCCTAGGACGTTAGGTAGGTTACCAGTCAGAGGAAGTCTCTAGGAATGTGACACCTGAGCCAAGGTGTGAACTATGAGAAGAAACCAAGCAGATGGGGAGTGGGATCAGGACAGGAAAAGGTAGGGGTAAAGGCCTGGGGCAGGAATGTTCTAGGGGTCCAGGGGGGGACAGAGAGAAAGCTGGTGTTGGTCAGCATGTGGTGGGAAAGGGGAGAGTGGTAGAGGATGAGTTCAGACTCAGAGGCGGCAGCTGAATGTGAAAAACAGTATAGACAGGGATAAGGACTTTGAATTTTATCCCACATGTTATGGAAGACAGTGAAGGGGTTTCCTCAAGACAGTGAACTTCAGCTGATATTTTTAAAATATCACTCTGGCTGCTGTGTGGGAGATGAACGTAAGCAGGGAAGTGTGAGAAGCAGCAGTTCAGGCAAAGAAGAACACTACCAAAGAGAGGGAGAGGGGCAGACAGAGTCAGAGTACGTCCTAGAGATGGAGTCAGCATTTCTTAAAGGGTGATTGGATGTCAGGGTATGGAAGTGAGGGGAGTGGGTGATAACTTTTACATGGGTGTTGGTGACTTTGTTGTGTCCAACTCTTTGCAACCCCATAGACTGTAGCCTGCCAGGCTCCTCTGTCCGTGGAATTCTCCAGTCAAGAATGCTGGCGTGGGTTGTCATTCCCTTCTTTGGGGGATCTTCCTGACCCAGGGATTGAACCCAAGCCTCCTGCATTGCAGGTAGATTTTTTATCATCTAAGCAACATGGAAGTCCCATATAGAAATCATAAGACAAAGAAAGAACAGACTTGGGGCAATCAAAAACTCTTTGAACAGGTTTAGTCTGAGAGTCTGAACAGTGTGGGATACAATCGTTCCATCATGCGCTGGGAAGAGGGTAAAGCCAGGTATCAGCTGGGCTTCGAGCAGGAAGGAATGTCAGAGACTGGCTGCCCCCCTTGAAGCGCTGATGGATCTCGCTCATGGGAAGGGCTTGAATTCAGAAGAAAATGCCATCTAGATAGAGCTAGAAGAAGAGCATATTCCTGTTCTTATAACTGTTTCTGGAACACCTCCTAGTATTTCTTTGGAATTAGAACCAGCATCATTTACACTGATGATGAAGTCTTGTTCAGTCAAATGACAGTGGATATGACAACCTTTCTGGAGTTGACAATGGGGAGTGGGATCAGGACAGGAAAAGGTAGGGGTAAAGGCCTGGGGCAGGAATGTTCTAGGGGTCCAGGGGGGGACAGAGAGAAAGCTGGTGTTGGTCAGCATGTGGTGGGAAAGGGGAGAGTGGTAGAGGATGAGTTCAGACTCAGAGGCGGCAGCTGAATGTGAAAAACAGTATAGACAGGGATAAGGACTTTGAATTTTATCCCACATGTTATGGAAGACAGTGAAGGGGTTTCCTCAAGACAGTGAACTTCAGCTGATATTTTTAAAATATCACTCTGGCTGCTGTGTGGGAGATAAAGCGTAAGCAGGGAAGTGTGAGAAGCAGCAGTTCAGGCAAAGAAGAACACTACCAAAGAGAGGGAGAGGGGCAGACAGAGTCAGAGTACGTCCTAGAGATGGAGTCAGCATTTCTTAAAGGGTGATTGGATGTCAGGGTATGGAAGTGAGGGGAGTGGGTGATAACTTTTACATGGGTGTTGGTGACTTTGTTGTGTCCAACTCTTTGCAACCCCATAGACTGTAGCCTGCCAGGCTCCTCTGTCCGTGGAATTCTCCAGTCAAGAATGCTGGCGTGGGTTGTCATTCCCTTCTTTGGGGGATCTTCCTGACCCAGGGATTGAACCCAAGCCTCCTGCATTGCAGGTAGATTTTTTATCATCTAAGCAACATGGAAGTCCCATATAGAAATCATAAGACAAAGAAAGAACAGACTTGGGGCAATCAAAAACTCTTTGAACAGGTTTAGTCTGAGAGTCTGAACAGTGTGGGATACAATCGTTCCATCATGCGCTGGGAAGAGGGTAAAGCCAGGTATCAGCTGGGCTTCGAGCAGGAAGGAATGTCAGAGACTGGCTGCCCCCCTTGAAGCGCTGATGGATCTCGCTCATGGGAAGGGCTTGAATTCAGAAGAAAATGCCATCTAGATAGAGCTAGAAGAAGAGCATATTCCTGTTCTTATAACTGTTTCTGGAACACCTCCCTAGTATTTCTTTGGAATTAGAACCAGCATCATTTACACTGATGATGAAGTCTTGTTCAGTCAAATGACAGTGGATATGACAACCTTTCTGGAGTTGACAATAGCAAATGCCCTGTCTCTGTGAATGAGTTAGTGTATGTGTGTGTGCACGCACACCCGTACATGCTGAGCATTTAAAAACACCATATGGACTACCATACCCTCTGCCTTGTAAATCATGCTATCACCAAGTTTCTTTCTGTTCAGTTTTCTGTTCTCTTGTATAAACAAATGCCTCCATTTACTCTATTTTTTGACTCAGTTCAGTGCATTTCTTTTTGTGTGCTAGCCACTGGGGTATTTAGACATCAGGAATATAAAAATGAGTAAGGTACAGCTTATTCATCTTAGTGTCATCAGGTGATCATCTGTAGTGGAGAAGAAACCATTATAACCTGTGTGATGCCCAGAGGAGGATCATCTCATTGATCCTAAGGAAGGCTTGGAATAGGTAACTAGACCCAAGTCTCCAGAATCTCCTGATGAATGAGGACGAGAAGGGCAGCCAATCACAAGGAGTGGCTTCTACCAATGCCGGAGAGGGTAAGGAATAAAACAGACCGAGAGACCTGATAAGAGAGCAAGTGAAATCATGACACAGAGTTACAGACTATTTATAGGTTGGACAATTAATCTGAAACAATTCTAGATAGTGCTCGTGCACATTCCCCCGACTCCAAACCTGTAGGTTGCCTTCTAAGTCTAGTTTATTAGTGAACATTCCTTCCCTGAATCCTTGAGGTCTGTGAAGGATCCTGTTTCCTCGCTGTCTTACATGTGACCAAGCTCCTTAGGGCCCTTTGCTTCCAAAACTCTTTGAACAGGTTCAGTCTGAGAGTCTGAACAGTGTGGGATACAATCGTTCCATCATGCGCTGGGAAGAGGGTAAAGCCAGGTATCAGCTGGGCTTCGAGCAGGAAGGAATGTCAGAGACTGGCTGCCCCCCTTGAAGCGCTGATGGATCTCGCTCATGGGAAGGGCTTGAATTCAGAAGAAAATGCCATCTAGATAGAGCTAGAAGAAGAGCATATTCCTGTTCTTATAACTGTTTCTGGAACACCTCCCTAGTATTTCTTTGGAATTAGAACCAGCATCATTTACACTGATGATGAAGTCTTGTTCAGTCAAATGACAGTGGATATGACAACCTTTCTGGAGTTGACAATAGCAAATGCCCTGTCTCTGTGAATGAGTTAGTGTATGTGTGTGTGCACGCACACCCGTACATGCTGAGCATTTAAAAACACCATATGGACTACCATACCCTCTGCCTTGTAAATCATGCTATCACCAAGTTTCTTTCTGTTCAGTTTTCTGTTCTCTTGTATAAACAAATGCCTCCATTTACTCTATTTTTTGACTCAGTTCAGTGCATTTCTTTTTGTGTGCTAGCCACTGGGGTATTTAGACATCAGGAATATAAAAATGAGTAAGGTACAGCTTATTCATCTTAGTGTCATCAGGTGATCATCTGTAGTGGAGAAGAAACCATTATAACCTGTGTGATGCCCAGAGGAGGATCATCTCATTGATCCTAAGGAAGGCTTGGAATAGGTAACTAGACCCAAGTCTCCAGAATCTCCTGATGAATGAGGACGAGAAGGGCAGCCAATCACAAGGAGTGGCTTCTACCAATGCCGGAGAGGGTAAGGAATAAAACAGACCGAGAGACCTGATAAGAGAGCAAGTGAAATCATGACACAGAGTTACAGACTATTTATAGGTTGGACAATTAATCTGAAACAATTCTAGATAGTGCTCGTGCACATTCCCCCGACTCCAAACCTGTAGGTTGCCTTCTAAGTCTAGTTTATTAGTGAACATTCCTTCCCTGAATCCTTGAGGTCTGTGAAGGATCCTGTTTCCTCGCTGTCTTACATGTGACCAAGCTCCTTAGGGCCTTAGCTTCCTTGTTGTAAGCTGTGAGACAGGTTTCTCAGCCCTGACTTCTTGTCTCCTCTTAGTCTGTTTACCCATGAGAGGAGCTGTGATGGAAATTAAGGGACTAGACTAGGATTGGGACTTATGGGTTTCATCCCCGCTGTGCCACTGACATCATGATTTTGAAAACCTTGAATGCCTCCATTTCTTCATCTGAATGAAATACAGGGTTGAGGTGGGCTAGAGATGTATACAGCCTCTTCTCATTCTACTCCTCTGCAGTTCTGTAATTCATAATACTGTCCAAAATGCCGTCAAATATATGCTACAAAACCATCACACTCTGAAAGGATGCTTCACTAAGTTGCTGACTTCGTATTTTACTCGCACATGGAGGTCTTACGGTGTCTCAGTCACGGTGCTCACTAAGCTCTCACCTTGAATCTTATTCAGGGAAATTCTGTCTTGGGAGGTGGGTAGTTCCCTGATTTTACAATAAAGAAAAATGCAAGAGATGGGTAAAGTAGTCAAGTTCAGATCGTATGGAAATGGAAACCTGTTTTGGTCATTGGTAGAGGAGCCGGCTTCAGTCCTAGGAATGACACTGCCCCCGTGAAGGTGGCCCGCGGGCGGTGAAACGCTGCCCACGGTGCCCCTGCCATGCCTCTCCTCGGGCTCTGACCTGAGTGGCATCCTCCCTTTTCCTTCGCTCGAGTGTTACAGCTCAGAGAGGGGGCAGCACCCAGTCCTCTCGGTACTGGGCCCAGGCCTTTCTCAGAGTTACACACTCAGGAAGAGTTTATTAATTATGAAATGAATGCGTAAGACGTAAAATCTGCATTCTTCCAGAGAAGAAAAGGGAGAAACATGGTGCAGGCAACGGCTGTCGGAGCAGCAGGCAGAGCCCTCCGCAACTATTTTTTTCCTGTGCTGTGACATCTCTCCATTTGTGGCTTCCTCTGATTTGCTCTGCCTTCAGCCCAAGCCTCTGCGGCTCCTGCTTGATTTCAGCTCCATCCAATATTTCTTGTTACCGTTTGGGTGCCATCTGGACCGCGGGAGTAGCCTCTCCGAGAGAGACACAGCCGCAGAGAAGGAGCTGCCTGCCTGTCTGAGCCTCCCCCTGCCCTCCTCCCCAGGAGTGTGCTGAGAGCCTGTCAGCCGCTGACAGGAGCCAATTTCACTTTCCTGTGATGCTAATTCACCCCTTTTCAAAGTACTGAACTGGCGCCAGATCTTGTTAGGAGTTTTTGAAAAAACCCTTGAGTTTGTGCTAATGTGGAACTAGAAGAATAGATTTGTTAAAACACGGAGATGGAATCAAGAAAGAGAGAACGAAAAACAAATGATGATAACCTTTGGGAGATCATCCCCCTTTGGTTTCTCATTGTCGCTATATGTTTAGACCTGGGCAGGTATGTTGGCAGCCAGTCAAGTAGCCAAGCCCTCCAGCAGCCTGCCCCTCACCCCACAGTGGAGCCACAGCAGGAAGGGGCCCACATTCTAAAAATCCTCCTGGCCACGTGTCAGAGCTTTGGGATGAGGTCACGGGTTGGGAGCAGGAATCTACAATTCTGTCTTGGGAGGTGGGTAGTTCCCTGATTTTACAATAAAGAAAAATGCAAGAGATGGGTAAAGTAGTCAAGTTCAGATCGTATGGAAATGGAAACCTGTTTTGGTCATTGGTAGAGGCCGGCTTCAGTCCTAGGAATGACACTGCCCCGTGAAGGTGGCCCGCGGGCGGTGAAACGCTGCCCACGGTGCCCCTGCCATGCCTCTCCTCGGGCTCTGACCTGAGTGGCATCCTCCCTTTTCCTTCGCTCGAGTGTTACAGCTCAGAGGGCAGCACCCAGTCCTCTCGGTACTGGGCCCAGGCCTTTCTCAGAGTTACACACTCAGGAAGAGTTTATTAATTATGAAATGAATGCGTAAGACGTAAAATCTGCATTCTTCCAGAGAAGAAAAGGGAGAAACATGGTGCAGGCAACGGCTGTCGGAGCAGCAGGCAGAGCCCTCCGCAACTATTTTTTTCCTGTGCTGTGACATCTCTCCATTTGTGGCTTCCTCTGATTTGCTCTGCCTTCAGCCCAAGCCTCTGCGGCTCCTGCTTGATTTCAGCTCCATCCAATATTTCTTGTTACCGTTTGGGTGCCATCTGGACCGCGGGAGTAGCCTCTCCGAGAGAGACACAGCCGCAGAGAAGGAGCTGCCTGCCTGTCTGAGCCTCCCCCTGCCCTCCTCCCCAGGAGTGTGCTGAGAGCCTGTCAGCCGCTGACAGGAGCCAATTTCACTTTCCTGTGATGCTAATTCACCCCTTTTCAAAGTACTGAACTGGCGCCAGATCTTGTTAGGAGTTTTTGAAAAAACCCTTGAGTTTGTGCTAATGTGGAACTAGAAGAATAGATTTGTTAAAACACGGAGATGGAATCAAGAAAGAGAGAACGAAAAACAAATGATGATAACCTTTGGGAGATCATCCCCCTTTGGTTTCTCATTGTCGCTATATGTTTAGACCTGGGCAGGTATGTTGGCAGCCAGTCAAGTAGCCAAGCCCTCCAGCAGCCTGCCCCTCACCCCACAGTGGAGCCACAGCAGGAAGGGGCCCACATTCTAAAAATCCTCCTGGCCACGTGTCAGAGCTTTGGGATGAGGTCACGGGTTGGGAGCAGGATCTATAGCCCAGGAAGCTTCTGTGAGCGTCAGAGCATGAAGTCATCCCCAGGGCTTCTAGAGAGGCTCCGTGGTCAGCTGGTGTTTTCGGCATTTCTTCTTGGCTCCCATCACTGCCCCATGTGGGCTGCCACCTTATTAACAACTATACCATCTTCGCTTTTGTTACAATCACTGCCTTATGACAGTAGGATGGAAACCAGCAAAGGCCCCAGCACCACTCCTGCCACTGTCTCAAAACCTCTGAACCCCTCCGAGATCGCATACTTGTGCTTAGTAACTAGTGACATTTAACATGTCGTTACTCTGAACGGTAGATTACAGGCTTCATGTGAATTGTCTCCTTTAGGACACCAATCAGATAATTATTACCTGTTTTCTTCTAAGGACAAGAATTGCGTATTAGCATAATTGCTCAACAAATAGATATGGAGGGACTGAGGGAGAGCTTATCACAGCCTTGGGGCAGCTGTCAGGGTCACTGCCACCGCACCATCATCTCCTGGGCGTCACAACCAGCAGTACCTTCCCTTTGTCACTGTTGCTGAGATCAAAGTTGCTTAACTCTTAGTACCTTATTGCATGATCAGTAACCACGTACAAGTTGCACCTCCAATCCCATCTTTAGGGCTTTTTTCTTTCGGTTTTTTTTGTTGTTGTGGTGGTGGTTAATATTTCCTATCTAGAGTTTCACTCTCTGATACAGTAGCCATTGGTCACATGTAGCTGTTTAAAAGGAAATTAAAGCTAAATGACTCTTAAAATGCTACATATTAGTCACACAAGCCATATTTTTTTTTTGATGTTAGGAGTTTTGAAAAACCCTGAGTTTGTGCTAATGTGGAACTGAAGAATTTTGTTAACAGGAGATAATCGAAGAACGAAAAACAAATGATGATAACCTTTGGGAGATCATCCCCCTTTGGTTTCTCATTGTCGCTATATGTTTAGACCTGGGCAGGTATGTTGGCAGCCAGTCAAGTAGCCAAGCCCTCCAGCAGCCTGCCCCTCACCCCACAGTGGAGCCACAGCAGGAAGGGGCCCACATTCTAAAAATCCTCCTGGCCACGTGTCAGAGCTTTGGGATGAGGTCACGGGTTGGGAGCAGGATCTATAGCCCAGGAAGCTTCTGTGAGCGTCAGAGCATGAAGTCATCCCCAGGGCTTCTAGAGAGGCTCCGTGGTCAGCTGGTGTTTTCGGCATTTCTTCTTGGCTCCCATCACTGCCCCATGTGGGCTGCCACCTTATTAACAACTATACCATCTTCGCTTTTGTTACAATCACTGCCTTATGACAGTAGGATGGAAACCAGCAAAGGCCCCAGCACCACTCCTGCCACTGTCTCAAAACCTCTGAACCCCTCCGAGATCGCATACTTGTGCTTAGTAACTAGTGACATTTAACATGTCGTTACTCTGAACGGTAGATTACAGGCTTCATGTGAATTGTCTCCTTTAGGACACCAATCAGATAATTATTACCTGTTTTCTTCTAAGGACAAGAATTGCGTATTAGCATAATTGCTCAACAAATAGATATGGAGGGACTGAGGGAGAGCTTATCACAGCCTTGGGGCAGCTGTCAGGGTCACTGCCACCGCACCATCATCTCCTGGGCGTCACAACCAGCAGTACCTTCCCTTTGTCACTGTTGCTGAGATCAAAGTTGCTTAACTCTTAGTACCTTATTGCATGATCAGTAACCACGTACAAGTTGCACCTCCAATCCCATCTTTAGGGCTTTTTTCTTTCGGTTTTTTTTGTTGTTGTGGTGGTGGTTAATATTTCCTATCTAGAGTTTCACTCTCTGATACAGTAGCCATTGGTCACATGTAGCTGTTTAAAAGGAAATTAAAGCTAAATGACTCTTAAAATGCTACATATTAGTCACACAAGCCATATTTGAAGTGCTCAGTAGTCACACACAGCCCATCTGCCATATTGGAAGTACAGGTGTAGAACTTTCTATCACAGCGCTGCTCATGGGAGAAATCATTGTATAACATCACATTTCTACTCCCCATCTCAACTCCACCCCATACTTTGTTCTTCAATTGCCAAACAAGATTAGTTTTCTGTTTTCTTCTGCCAAGAAGTAAGAAAGTGACGTTTACTCTTGGCCCAAGGTGATAGAGAGCATAAAGACTTAGATATCCCAGAGGGAATTCGTCTTCATTAGCATGTGTCTTCATGGTTAAATCACTCACCAGGGAAAGGCACACCATTCAAATGCCTGGAATTGCTAGCTACGTTAATAACACCCACCTTGGTGCACTTACAAATCACTTAAGTTAATTCATTTCTCCTGAGCCTTCTAAATGGGTAATTGAATTCCTTCTTTTGCAGCACTGGCTTGGATTCTGAGTTGAGATCTCGATGCCTATGCCCTCCCCGTCCCTCTCTTGCCCTCCCCTCCAGAATGGTTATGTATCCTGACTCTGCTCTGAACATCAAGAGAGCAAAGACCATGTATCATTCATCTTTGTATCTCCAACCCCTAGTCAGGACACAGCATGCAGAAAGCACCCAGTGACTGTTTGCTAAAGAAATTCATTAATCAATTAGGTAATCAATCAAGATACCTTCTGCTTTCCCAGTGGGACTTTCACTGATTATTCCTACAGAGAGCTCGTTCCCCAGCACAGTGCCTCACAAATCCAGCTGCCTGTTAGACTCACCGGGGGAGCTTTTGGAACCCCCCCCCCATGCCAGGACCCCACCCCAGACCCTGTTTTGTTTGGTGAGGCTGTTCAGGCCTGTGTAGTTCTGAGAAATCTCCCCAGAGGATGGCACTGTGCAGCCACAGGTGAGGGCCACTGCAGGCTTCTGATTTAGCAGCCTTAAACAAGTTTTCATCCTTTCTGATATGTTCACCCCAAGTCCCATCTCAGGCACTCACTTCTTTTTAATGGGCAAGACCTTTCTTTAAATTAATTTTTCTTGGAATATAATTCCTTTATAATCTAGTGTTCAGTTCTACTGTGCAACAAAGTGAATCAGCTCTCTATATACCTATATCCCTTCTTTGTTGGATTTCCTCCCCATTTGGATCACCATGGAGCATTGAGTAGAGTTCCCTGTGCTATACAGTAGGTTTTCATTAGTTGTCTATTTTATATGTACTGCTTCATATGTATATATATCAACCCCAATCTCCCAATTCCTCCATCTCCTTTCCCCCTTGGAGTACATGCATTTGTTTTCTGTATCTGTCCCTACGGCTCCTTTGAAAATAAGATCATCTATATCATTTTTCTGTGTTCCATATATGTGCATTAATAATACAATGTTTGCTTTTCTCCTTCTGACGTATCTCTGTATGACAGTCTGTAGATGCATCCGCATCTCTACAAATGACCCAATTTCTTTCCTTTTTATGGCTGAGTAATATCCCCTTGTGTATACATACCCCATCTTCCCTATGCATTCACTTTTGCAGCAAAAGTAACGTGAATCTGGTCTTTCTAAGAGTTACCCAGTTTGGGTATGGGACAGTAGTGTCCCGCTGCTCCAGATAGATTACAGGACAGTAAACTCTCTGTGGAAACTCTGTTTCAATCTTTATCTTGCTGAAAAGCAGAAGAGAATCTGATCATTCATCTTTGTATCTCCAACCCTAGTCAGGACACAGCATGCAGAAAGCACCCAGTGACTGTTTGCTAAAGAAATTCATTAATCAATTAGGTAATCAATCAAGATACCTTCTGCTTTCCCAGTGGGACTTTCACTGATTATTCCTACAGAGAGCTCGTTCCCCAGCACAGTGCCTCACAAATCCAGCTGCCTGTTAGACTCACCGGGGGAGCTTTTGGAACCCCCCCCCCATGCCAGGACCCCACCCCAGACCCTGTTTTGTTTGGTGAGGCTGTTCAGGCCTGTGTAGTTCTGAGAAATCTCCCCAGAGGATGGCACTGTGCAGCCACAGGTGAGGGCCACTGCAGGCTTCTGATTTAGCAGCCTTAAACAAGTTTTCATCCTTTCTGATATGTTCACCCCAAGTCCCATCTCAGGCACTCACTTCTTTTTAATGGGCAAGACCTTTCTTTAAATTAATTTTTCTTGGAATATAATTCCTTTATAATCTAGTGTTCAGTTCTACTGTGCAACAAAGTGAATCAGCTCTCTATATACCTATATCCCTTCTTTGTTGGATTTCCTCCCCATTTGGATCACCATGGAGCATTGAGTAGAGTTCCCTGTGCTATACAGTAGGTTTTCATTAGTTGTCTATTTTATATGTACTGCTTCATATGTATATATATCAACCCCAATCTCCCAATTCCTCCATCTCCTTTCCCCCTTGGAGTACATGCATTTGTTTTCTGTATCTGTCCCTACGGCTCCTTTGAAAATAAGATCATCTATATCATTTTTCTGTGTTCCATATATGTGCATTAATAATACAATGTTTGCTTTTCTCCTTCTGACGTATCTCTGTATGACAGTCTGTAGATGCATCCGCATCTCTACAAATGACCCAATTTCTTTCCTTTTTATGGCTGAGTAATATCCCCTTGTGTATACATACCCCATCTTCCCTATGCATTCACTTTTGCAGCAAAAGTAACGTGAATCTGGTCTTTCTAAGAGTTACCCAGTTTGGGTATGGGACAGTAGTGTCCCGCTGCTCCAGATAGATTACAGGACAGTAAACTCTCTGTGGAAACTCTGTTTCAATGTCTTAATGATGCTTTGGGCTAGAACTGTATTGAAACAGCAGAAGAGAATCTCTTCTTTTAAATCCTCACAAGAAGTTTAAGTTGTGAGCAAGCTATTATACTGAGGCTTTAAAAGCAGAATGCAAAGCTGCATGCATGCCCAGATAGGAAGTGCTAAGAATGTATCTAGTAAGGGTAGAATGAGACCAGAAGGTAAAGGAAGCAAAGCTCCAGTGGTAAATGTGGGTAAAAGCAAGAGCTGGGGATGCAGGGACACTCTGGAGTGGGCTCCAGGTTCTGCCTGTGGGAGTCAGCGCTCTGAGAAAATGCAGGGACAGAAAGGTCTCCTGCTGTCTGGATGAAGTGCCCTGAGTGTTCCGTAAGGCCGTCTCAGGCAGGAGGCGGGAACTCCGACCAATGACTGAGCGAGGATCAAAACAGGAAGGCAGCCACATGCACCAAGTACAGAGGGTTTGGATGGGAAGGCACCCAAGCAAGACTGTAGCCATAAGAGAGACAAGAGGGTGAAGACGGAGTCGAGAGTGGACTGGTGTCTGGGAATAAGGGCAGGGAGTGTTGGGCATCCTTTCACAGTGTCTCCTCTGTGTTCTCTAGCACAGGTGTTTTCTAAAGAGGGGCTTTCCGTAAGATGTTTTCTTCTTCTCCCTCTTATTCCCAATACCATTTAGTAATAGTTTCTTCATATTAAAAGATGCATGCCTGTGCATTACAAAACTGAACTGAAAGTGACTAATTGAGAAGATCCTCATAACAGCTGCAATTGATTAAGTGTCTCCGTATGCCAGACATCACACAAAGCACTGCACACGCACCTCAGTGAATCCTCCCCATAACCATGAGGTTTCATCACTGTCATCCGTGCAGGAAACCGAGGCTCAGTGACTTGTCCAGGGTGGCACAGCCAACACGGGGCTCAGAATCCAGTCCGTATCTGTGTGACTCCAAAGAGACGCATTTACTCTCTCAACTGGACTGATCTCCATTTGGGTTTACAGAAATGGCCTCCTCACGCCCTGGCCCCACCCCTCACCAAGGGCCTCCTCTTCTGTCACCAGCCAAGTGACAGTCTCCCACCAGGACTGGGTGTCCTCACACGTTTTCATTAGATGGTGGGGGTTTTATGAGACTCAACCACTGGCTGTTTTTCAGATTTATTTAATTCATCCATCATGGTCTGAAGCCACTTGCTTTTTTTATATTGGACAGATGTAATGAGATTTTGGACACTAAAAAATGTTTTTATTAAAAGTTATGACCCAGAGCTAGTTGGTAGGGGCTCTTGCCATAAATCCCTGGAAGTGTGGGCATTTATAAAGGATGTAGTGACATAACCTTAACCTTTCAGGCCACACCATGAGTTATAAAATCACTTACACGAATATTGTCTCCCCACCTCTGGACAAATAATAATAATAGTTGTTGTTATTATTACTATTTCTGCAGTTATCTGATGTGGGCCTTCTTCCTCTTCTGTCAGCCCCTGTTGACTCCCAGCGAGCCAGTGCCTGTTGGGAGCAGGTGGTTGATAACAGAATTTACTGGTATTTGGCTTGAAGGCTCTGCCATGGTGGGCTCAGGCACGTGGACTGTCCTCATCTGCGACCCTGTAACGGGGGCTGAGTAATATAGTCCCATTTGATACAGACAGAGTGAAAGCGGTCATAGCTGAGGTTCCTCCACGCTTCCATGACCAACAGGAAGTTTTCTTCAAAATTAGTTTACAATGAAAGTATTTCTGTTCAAGCATAATCACTCCAAGTTAATATCAATATCATCAGAGTTAGACTAATGTTATACAGTTTGGAAATCATCCAAAGCATAATTAGCTTGTCCATATAGACCAAAACATGGGCATTAAAAATATATGTGTATAGAGAGAGATATTGTGCATATTGCCTATCAATTTTTTGACGCACCTCAGTGAATCCTCCCCATGACCGTGAGGTTTCATCACTGGCATCCGTGCAGGAAACCGAGGCTCAGTGACTTGTCCAGGGTGGCACAGCCAACACGGGGCTCAGAATCCAGTCCGTATCTGTGTGACTCCAAAGAGACGCATTTACTCTCTCAACTGGACTGATCTCCATTTGGGTTTACAGAAATGGCCTCCTCACGCCCTGGCCCCACCCCTCACCAAGGGCCTCCTCTTCTGTCACCAGCCAAGTGACAGTCTCCCACCAGGACTGGGTGTCCTCACACGTTTTCATTAGATGGTGGGGGTTTTATGAGACTCAACCACTGGCTGTTTTTCAGATTTATTTAATTCATCCATCATGGTCTGAAGCCACTTGCTTTTTTTATATTGGACAGATGTAATGAGATTTTGGACACTAAAAAATGTTTTTATTAAAAGTTATGACCCAGAGCTAGTTGGTAGGGGCTCTTGCCATAAATCCCTGGAAGTGTGGGCATTTATAAAGGATGTAGTGACATAACCTTAACCTTTCAGGCCACACCATGAGTTATAAAATCACTTACACGAATATTGTCTCCCCACCTCTGGACAAATAATAATAATAGTTGTTGTTATTATTACTATTTCTGCAGTTATCTGATGTGGGCCTTCTTCCTCTTCTGTCAGCCCCTGTTGACTCCCAGCGAGCCAGTGCCTGTTGGGAGCAGGTGGTTGATAACAGAATTTACTGGTATTTGGCTTGAAGGCTCTGCCATGGTGGGCTCAGGCACGTGGACTGTCCTCATCTGCGACCCTGTAACGGGGGCTGAGTAATATAGTCCCATTTGATACAGACAGAGTGAAAGCGGTCATAGCTGAGGTTCCTCCACGCTTCCATGACCAACAGGAAGTTTTCTTCAAAATTAGTTTACAATGAAAGTATTTCTGTTCAAGCATAATCACTCCAAGTTAATATCATCAGAGTTAGACTAATGTTATACAGTTTGGAAATCATCCAAAGCATAATTAGCTTGTCCATATAGACCAAAACATGGGCATTAAAAATATATGTGTATAGAGAGAGATATTGTGCATATTGCCTATCATATGTATTAATGTTGTGAGCTTGTTCAATTAACATTCATTAATGGGCTTCCCCTGGTGGTCCAGTGGGTAAGGACACCGCCTTGCAGTGCAAGGGGCGCCGGTTCGATCCCTGGCCGGGGAAGATCCCACGTGCCGCGGAGCGGCTGGACTGATGTGTCCAATCACCGAGCCGGAGCTCTGGAGCGCATGCGCCCAGAGCCGGCGCTCTGTGACAACAGACGCCACCGCGATGGGAGGCCCACAGGAGCCAAAGAACAAAAGACCGATGAAAACAGAGAAATAAAAGACCAATAGAAGTGGCCCGCCCGCTCCCCTCCCTCCCCAACCCGACCCCCGCCCAAAAATAAATAAATAAATAAATCTTTAAAAAAAAAAAAAAAACATTCATTAAATAAAGCTCTGGGGGCTTGGATGGTAAGCCAAGGTTCAACAAGAGACCACCAGAGAGTTAAAATAGAGGGATTTATTACTACAGGCCCTGGAGAGAGGGTCTTACAGGGAGGTGAGGGCAAGATGCAGGCAAAGAGAATGAGGCAGGGCCTGGGGCACTTGCGTTTATTAGGGCCCCAGGGTAGAGTGCTTTAGGGTTCTTGGTCTGAGGCCAGATTGGTCATTTCAAAGTGAAAAGAGCAAGATTTTGGTAAGTGTCTAAAGGTACATAAGGCAAAGCCCTGGGAGGCTGGGGAGGGTGTAATCAGGAGAGCTGTTTGGATGGTCACATCAGGACCTGACATTTACGTGTGAGCCTGCGAGCTGTTAGCCAGGGACTACCTCACTAGAGAGGCTGGTGTCAGTTCAAGGCCCCTGCAGGCTACTTGGCCATACAGAGTTGATGGGGCAGCGATATTATGGACTGGTTTATTTTAGCAAAGCACTCAGCAGTTATACAGACCAAAATAAAACATTAACAGAACAATTAGATTTGGTCAGCTGCCAGCTATTTTTAAAATCATGTATTCATTTTCAAGCACAGCCCCAGACTGGAGCCCCCATGACCTGCTGGGGAATCGGGAATGAATGCATCGTGGTCCCTGCTTCAGGCAGCTCACTGTGTCTTGGGCACAGGTGACATGCTGTTGCCCTCAGAGGATGGTTTTCAGATCAGGAGACAAAGAAAGCTTCACGGAAGACATGGCTTTTCAGCTGAATCTGAGGAACTGGATGAGCTTTGAGCTCGTTGGGCTGAGAGGAGCATTTCACACAGAAAAAGCCACAGACACACAAGTGCTTATGAAGCCAGCTGATCATAGACTGCTCCAAAGGTTAAGCTTGGCTCAAGCACATGATAGCACTTTTTCCTTTTAAAACAAAAATTGCAAGGGTAAACGTCATGCTCTTATCTGCTGTCACCATTGAGACTGGCCGGGTCAGGTCTGTAATTTCAGGAAGATGGACTGTAAGCTTACAAGCTCTCCGTTTCTTCTATTTCCTAGCCAGCCGTGTGTTTTCTCATCGGTTTATGCTGGGAACATATTCTCGGGTTTTCACGGCACATTGGCAACCACTTTGGCCTCCTGAGACCACGACCGTGTAAATCATAGATAACATCATCATTAAACTCATAAATCCATGCCATCTGTATGTCATTCACCTCATCCTCATTCATCATCCCTTACGCTTTCAGAACGGCCATGCATTTGAGGATTTTGAAGAGCGGTTTGCCGCGGCCACCCCGGTAAGTGCGAGAAGGCCCAGCCTCGTGCACTGTTTCATGTCATTGTCTCATCGCTCATTTCATGCTCATAAGTCATGCCTTGTGGTTACAGAACAGAACCCTGCCGATGGACTTTGATGAGATTTTTGAGGCAACAAAGGTAAGGCCTCCATGATCTTGTGAAGTAAGGGTTGTCCTGGTCACCTTCATCCATTCTGTGCATCCTCACTCTCCTTGGCTGCTCTTCTCTGGTGCCGGCCTATGCTAATGCTCACAGGAGACTCCTGGTGGGCCCTGCAATGAAGGCAGATAATAGGAGCATGTGTATGCTTGTGTGGGGGTGTGTGTGTGTGAGAGAGAGAGTATTTCAGAGTACATGACACCCCTTCATTTCAGCAAATATATTTCAATCTGCTAATGTGTCCTAGGCGTTCTGATAGATGCTAGAGATGCAGTAGAGAGGAAGACACAACCCCTGTCCTCACGAAGCTCAAAGTGTAATACAGCGTGGCATTGCATCTCATAGGAGAGAGCAGGGCGGGGTCAGAAGGGAAGGATAGGGTAGAAAAGTATCACATAGTAAAGTGGGGATTCAGACACTCAACAGGAGGTGCTCAGTCCACTTATGGAGATAAAAACCAGGCAAGGCTGCTATTTGGTCCACATTGCCCAGAATCGAGGTGCTGGTTTGCATCCAGTGTTTGTTCAGGATGGGTTAACACATAGGCCAACAAATGTTTTCACTCCTGAATGCCAGTGTTTAGGAAGCCTCTAGGACAGGAGTTCTTAGTCAGGGCTGAAAATGAGAATCATCAGAAGAGGTTTTCAAGTTTCAGTGACTAGTCTACCTCAAACCAACTAATTCAAAACTTCAAAGGGTGGGATCCAGGCGTCCATGTTTTCCCCTTAGGAGAGTCCGAGGCTGACTGCCAATCAAGAAGTCTCTCGGAAGCTGGGTAGGGCAGTGGGATGGGGTGCAAATTGAGTGAGTACAAACGCTTCCCAGGAGAAATCAAGTCTTCTAGTCTGTGTCCCAAAGGATGAGTAGGAAAGGCAGTGGGGGAAGGAATGAGTGTTCTAGGTCAGAGAAGGAGCATGTGCAAAGGCCCTGGGGTGGCTCCGCATTTTTGACCCCCCCGTAACAGGTCTCTACTCTGTAACATGGCCCTGATTGTGTCTGAGTCTGTCTTCCCATAGAACAGACAACTCATGAGACTCGGAGCAGGGAGGTGCCTTCCTCATGCCTGTGTTGCCGGCTTTCAGCACAGTAGCAGATGTGTGGTAGGGGCTACATACTTTCCCTGAATGAAGGAGCACCTGATCCCAAAGCTGAGGGAGTGGTCTGTGTACGTGTGTGTTGGCGGTCAGTCACGAACACCTCTGCCTTCATCACTGGCTCTTTCAGGCTTCTCTTCAGGAGGGGTCTAGGAGTCTAGTTGCAAAGGTTTAGTTGAAAGAAGGACCAGGGAACTAATTGTGGAATAACAGCTATGCAGCACTCCAGATTCTATTGGAGAATCACCACGTACTCATATCCAAGAGTGGCTTGGGAAGGGACAGGCCTAATCAAGATTCTGAGGGGCTCCAGTAACCCAGCATCTCCTCATCCCCTTCACTGGCCTTGACAGGCTCCAGGGTCACTCTGCTTACCCTGGAGGATGCCCAGGGCCTAAAGAAGGGTCAGCATCTGCCATCAGCAACCACATTTTTACCTGAAGATGTCTGAAGGGCAAGGAATGGGAAGGCCAGGAGGAATCTTGGGTTGACCTTGGAGGTGATTTCTCCAGATGGATGTGAATCGTGGCGGGACGCATAGGAACCCTGGCTTCTGGAGAGAGTTTGGTGGGGCCTGGGCTTCCACCTCGAATGAGGGCTAGGTAGGCCTTGGTGAAGGGACACATCAATAAACAAGGTGCTGTTTGGTCTGTGGGTCAAGCCTAGGTTTTTTTAGCTGACGAATCAGAGGCAAGTCGCGCCACCTCCAGGCCTCTCTTAGCTCATCTGCAAACTAGAGATCGTGGGGGAGATTCCTGTGCCGCGAGCTTCACAGAGGTCAGAGAGCGTCCAACGTGATTGTAATGTATTGAAAAATGTGTTGTAAACTATAAAGTGCTTTACAAAGGTGAATGTTTAGTTCTCTTCTCACGAGGCTGTTAAAATGATTAATTTCGACAATATTATTCGATGAAACATGGCTTCTTAAGTTACAAATAAAAGGACCAGGGTTAACAGTGGGGAGAGGGGCTGTGAAAATAGATATTATTCCAGATCCTCAATCACATGTGGTTATTAGAATTATTTTTAATTTTATGGCATAAGAATCCCCTTTTTCTATAAAATTTAATTAACTTGAGGTTCTATTTAAGCAGCGAATCCAATAGAATGAAATAACAATCTATGTTTTATGCCTCTGCATGTTTTTTCTCATCTAATCCTTGAATGGAAATCATCTGGCAAGAGGAGAGTCTGTAGCTCAAGAATGAAGGTTATTTTAAAAGTTGTGCTTAAGGAGAAAATTAGCCAATAAATTGTATTTATGATGTTGGTAAAAGTGTGCCACGAGTTCGCCACATTTGAAATGTAAATTGTGCGACTTAATTATTAACTTCATTTTAATATTTTCCTACCACGGAAAACAGTCATAGGCCATTTGCAAAGCACTGAGCTCCAAGGGCCAGAAAGCCTAGCAGCTTCCTTTGACTCCATTCAGTAGGATTATGCCTTCTGTGGATGTAGGAACGAGCCTAAGATCTGGCGTTGTTTCACCAAACGATTGTTCACCTGCTACAAAAGCCTTCCCAAAGACAGGCAGAGGTTTATGGTTATATAAATATATATAATCCATAGTTATATCTATGGCTTGTCCCCACCAGACTATAAGCTCCCTGAAGGCTGAGAATTGTCATTTCTCGTAATTATGTTCCTCGCACCCAGCATAGGGCCTGACACCTCACAGCTGTCCAGTGTGTCCCCCAAAAGCCCATTTTGTAGTTGGAAAAGAGATCAATATGTATAAGGCCCTCCTGTGTGCCAAGAACAGTTTATTCAATCTGAAACCTTGAGAGGAAGAGTTGAAAGTGAGTTAATCAGGCTAAGCTGCTTGCCTTTCAGCAAAAAAGAATTCTGTGCCTTTTTCACCAGGCTTACCCAAACTTCAGAGTCCTGTTAGTCATATTGTCAACACATCTCCATAGGAGGACATTTGTGACCATCGCCATCACCATCT
Source organism: Tragulus kanchil (assembly GCA_022376925.1). Lineage (NCBI taxonomy): Eukaryota > Metazoa > Chordata > Mammalia > Artiodactyla > Tragulidae > Tragulus > Tragulus kanchil. The sequence goes on from JAIOJX010000032.1 coordinate 100,395,573, forward strand.
CCAGTGCTCAGGGGAGAGAAAAGTGACCCCAAGGAGTTGCTGAGGTTGGCCGTGGTAGAACTCAGAGGCATCCCCAGGGATGGGACTCCTGCTTCGAGAGCTCACAGATTTCTCAGTAGCAGAGACCATTTCTTTCTTTCTTTGAATCATGGAGATGCCACCTTGCGGGGTTAGAACAGACTTCTAGGGCAAGAGTCCTGCCTGGCAGATAAGCAGACTCTTGTCCTCTTAGTGAGGTGGTATTTTTAGGGTCCCCGATTAAAAACCATCCCTTAGTAAACAATCGTTTTTCTCTGATCTAATCCTTGAATGGAAATCATCTGGCAAGAGGAGAGTCTGTAGCTCAAGAATGAAGGTTATTTTAAAAGTTGTGCTTAAGGAGAAAATTAGCCAATAAATTGTATTTATGATGTTGGTAAAAGTGTGCCACGAGTTCGCCACATTTGAAATGTAAATTGTGCGACTTAATTATTAACTTCATTTTAATATTTTCCTACCACGGAAAACAGTCATAGGCCATTTGCAAAGCACTGAGCTCCAAGGGCCAGAAAGCCTAGCAGCTTCCTTTGACTCCATTCAGTAGGATTATGCCTTCTGTGGATGTAGGAACGAGCCTAAGATCTGGCGTTGTTTCACCAAACGATTGTTCACCTGCTACAAAAGCCTTCCCAAAGACAGGCAGAGGTTTATGGTTATATAAATATATATAATCCATAGTTATATCTATGGCTTGTCCCCACCAGACTATAAGCTCCCTGAAGGCTGAGAATTGTCATTTCTCGTAATTATGTTCCTCGCACCCAGCATAGGGCCTGACACCTCACAGCTGTCCAGTGTGTCCCCCAAAAGCCCATTTTGTAGTTGGAAAAGAGATCAATATGTATAAGGCCCTCCTGTGTGCCAAGAACAGTTTATTCAATCTGAAACCTTGAGAGGAAGAGTTGAAAGTGAGTTAATCAGGCTAAGCTGCTTGCCTTTCAGCAAAAAAGAATTCTGTGCCTTTTTCACCAGGCTTACCCAAACTTCAGAGTCCTGTTAGTCATATTGTCAACACATCTCCATAGGAGGACATTTGTGACCATCGCCATCACCATCTCCAGTGCTCAGGGGAGAGAAAAGTGACCCCAAGGAGTTGCTGAGGTTGGCCGTGGTAGAACTCAGAGGCATCCCCAGGGATGGGACTCCTGCTTCGAGAGCTCACAGATTTCTCAGTAGCAGAGACCATTTCTTTCTTTCTTTGAATCATGGAGATGCCACCTTGCGGGGTTAGAACAGACTTCTAGGGCAAGAGTCCTGCCTGGCAGATAAGCAGACTCTTGTCCTCTTAGTGAGGTGGTATTTTTAGGGTCCCCGATTAAAAACCATCCCTTAGTAATCCCTTGCTGAAGATGAGCAGCAAGTTTTTTTTTTTTTTTTCTTTTTGAATGGACAGATTAGCCCAAAACACATGATTATACACTTTAAGTCAGGCTATTTGATGCCCAGCCATAGACCCCCTGAGGACTCTGAAGCTGGAAGTGTATGCAGATTGATTTCTAAAGTGTATCTTAAAGGGCTTCTCCCACTGCTCTGGTTTGCCTTGCTCAGACGCTGTGGTATGATGGATGGGAATATAGTCGATACAGTGTCCACTGTGATGAGGCGCCTTGGAGTGATTAATAGTGATGCCCTTCCTGGTATTAAATATATTTTCTTCTCCTCCAACTACATTTTTTATTCTGAAGTTGGATTCTTTCGAGGACTATCATTTGAGTGCCTGCTCTATATGCAGGAAACTCAAGTCCTGGCCTAGGTGATCTTGAGGTGACCTCTGTGAGACTCAGTTTGTTCATCTGTAAAAAATGGGGATGACAGTGCATACCTCTCAGGGTCAGTCATTTTGGAGAATTTACTGAGAAGTGGCCATGAAATGGTGACTTGCTCTACTTGGTACGTGAGAAGCATTTTGTAACGTGGATACACTCAGGAAAGAAAAGCAAATGATAGCATTAGCTCTTGCCTTTGTCTCCTGGAGCAGAGAGACGGTGCTGGCAGTGGATGGTAAATATGTGTGAAGTGGTATTATGGCTTATGCAAGGTGGCTAAGCCCAGATCTGCTTGATTGAGCCCAGGTAAACAGCCGGACACATTGAAGCAATAATCGATTCTGGCTGCATCTGAGAGGTTGTCTTTGGGATCAAGATGTATCATAATGACCAACTGGGTTATTGCTTATACAGGCGTGATGAAAAAGGGAAACGTGTGTCCTTGGATTATATTATTTTAAAGCAGTGCCCAGCAGCATCACCTCCCCTTGTGGTGACATTATTATCTTTTTGTCTTTTCAGGCTGTGACCCAATTAGAACTTTTTGGGGACATGTCCACCCCTCCTGATATAACCTCTCCCCCTGTAAGTATGCACTGCCCTCAGATCCCTGCATCTCTTTCTTTTCCTTCCTCAATTGCATGGTGACCAATACATGGGCTTTGGGTAAAAGTGGCTGCTGGTGAATTTCTACTCAGACCTTTGCAAGCTGTGTGATTTGGGCAAATTAACTAGCAATTCTAAATGTCGGTTTCCTCTACTTTTTTTTTTTAAAGGAATTATGATACATTCTCTGTTTTGAGAAATAAATGAGACCATGCATCAGCAATTACAGGCTGTCACTGGGGTGCTGGCTATTATGCTGGGCAGTGGAAAGAGACAGGAACAGGATGTGGTCCCTGCCTGCAAGGGGCACAAGGTCCAGCTGGGAATAGAGGCGAGAAGCTCCACAGGACAGCAGACGAGATGAGGCATTTGTCATCTTCTACCCAGAATCGGCACAGCCGGGTGGTCAGCTTAATAAAAGAAGCGTCTTCCCCCCCAGTCCTTCAGTCCTATCCTCTCTCGTTTCCTTCTTTCCTTCTTCTCTCCCTCTTTTCCTTTCCTCCTCCCTTTCCACCTGCCTGCTGGCTTCACTGAGCTTCTCAGGAAGCTGTGGATGCCCAGCTCTAGTTTTAGCCACAGTATCTCAGTCGTTGCTTGCACTGGGGCAGAGATTGCAGGGAGCCAAGGCAAAATAAAACCCCAGAGCTCTGAGAACAGGAGGCATTCAGAGGCAGCCCTGATCCCACGGCAAAGGAAAGAGCCACGCTGGCCTCTCCAGCTCCTCCCCTGCCCGCTCTCCGGAGGTGGGCGGAGAGCAGTCAGCCGCAGCTGCACAGGCTGGAGCTGCTGGGCGGGGGAGGCTCCTCTGGGCACCGCACGGTAGCGCAAACCCGGGGATGGTGCTATGGTTCGTTGGCGAGCAGAGAAGAAGCTGTAACCTCACTGAGGACAGATGGCAGGAGAGCCTGCTGCCCACAGCTGCCGCCAGGGAATCTGAGCACAGCTGCCCTGCTCCCAGCACCTGGTGCCTAGAGCAGCGGTGAAGGAGGGGCCAGTGGCTCCTGTCTCCAGGGAGGCCGGATGGTTCTAGGGAGACTTTCTCTCCTCCCTCCCAGGGAAAACAGCTGCCTCTCTGAACCACGGGGCCATGGAGATAGAAAGATCTGGAGGGGTCTTCTAACCTTAGGGCCTTTGTTTTACAGATGAGCACACTCAGTTCCAGAGAGGGCATGTGACTGGCCCAAGGTCACACCAGAGAAGACTGAACAGCATTGATTATGTTTTAAAGTGCTTAATGCAGCAGTGCATGGCTGTGTTTCTGGCCCCGAACCTGATTAAAGGTTTTTTCTAAAGTGCTTGTCTAAAATGGCCTTATCTGCATCAGCAATTACAGGCTGTCACTGGGGTGCTGGCTATTATGCTGGGCAGTGGAAAGAGACAGGAACAGGATGTGGTCCCTGCCTGCAAGGGGCACAAGGTCCAGCTGGGAATAGAGGCGAGAAGCTCCACAGGACAGCAGACGAGATGAGGCATTTGTCATCTTCTACCCAGAATCGGCACAGCCGGGTGGTCAGCTTAATAAAAGAAGCGTCTTCCCCCCCAGTCCTTCAGTCCTATCCTCTCTCGTTTCCTTCTTTCCTTCTTCTCTCCCTCTTTTCCTTTCCTCCTCCCTTTCCACCTGCCTGCTGGCTTCACTGAGCTTCTCAGGAAGCTGTGGATGCCCAGCTCTAGTTTTAGCCACAGTATCTCAGTCGTTGCTTGCACTGGGGCAGAGATTGCGGGGAGCCAAGGCAAAATAAAACCCCAGAGCTCTGAGAACAGGAGGCATTCAGAGGCAGCCCTGATCCCACGGCAAAGGAAAGAGCCACGCTGGCCTCTCCAGCTCCTCCCCTGCCCGCTCTCCGGAGGTGGGCGGAGAGCAGTCAGCCGCAGCTGCACAGGCTGGAGCTGCTGGGCGGGGGAGGCTCCTCTGGGCACCGCACGGTAGCGCAAACCCGGGGATGGTGCTATGGTTCGTTGGCGAGCAGAGAAGAAGCTGTAACCTCACTGAGGACAGATGGCAGGAGAGCCTGCTGCCCACAGCTGCCGCCAGGGAATCTGAGCACAGCTGCCCTGCTCCCAGCACCTGGTGCCTAGAGCAGCGGTGAAGGAGGGGCCAGTGGCTCCTGTCTCCAGGGAGGCCGGATGGTTCTAGGGAGACTTTCTCTCCTCCCTCCCAGGGAAAACAGCTGCCTCTCTGAACCACGGGGCCATGGAGATAGAAAGATCTGGAGGGATCTTCTAACCTTAGGGCCTTTGTTTTACAGATGAGCACACTCAGTTCCAGAGAGGGCATGTGACTGGCCCAAGGTCACACCAGAGAAGACTGAACAGCATTGATTATGTTTTAAAGTGCTTAATGCAGCAGTGCATGGCTGTGTTTCTGGCCCCGAACCTGAGTGCCATCCAAATGGGTATTTAATAATCCTCAGAACAATGCCATGCCTCCCACAAGCTGCTTGTCTAAAAATGGCCTTATCTAATTGCCATGGTTTCAGGATTAATTGCTTGCCCCAATCTATTCCAAGGGGAAAGGAATAAAAGATACTGTGGCATTGAATAGGCACACTCTGTAGCCTGAAAGTTTCTGGAAATAGGCACGAACCACTAAAGAAATGAGTGCTCGTGTTTTCACCTCAGTAGCTCTCACCTTACCCACTGCTTCGTGTAACAGACCTTCCTGGACTTCTGGCATGGGCCAGGCTGTAGAGTTGGCAGCTGCTCGAGCATCATTTTTTACATCTTCTTGAGAACATTTGCTTCTTTTTGCAAGTGAAATTTCAGGCAAGATTCCTCTGGGAGGCACGAGGACCCAAGAGTCTCTGTTCCACTTGCTGATTTTTATTTGTTTGTTTAGTCAACCCCTGTTTATTGACCGTGTATTAAGTGATAGCCCTGAGCTTGGTCCATAGCAGGTCCTGGGTGAGTGTATGTAAGTTTGAACTGGCCACTTTTAAAGGGCTTCCCTGGTGGCTCAGATGGTAAAGAATCCACCTGCAATGCGGGAGACCTGGGTTTGATCCCTGGGTTGGGAAGATTCCGCTGGAGAAGGGAAAGGCTACCCACTCCAGTATTCTTGCCTGGAGAATTCCATGGCTCATCCATGGATCACAAACAATCGGACATGACTGAGCACCTTTCACTTAGAGGATGAAAGCCAGATGTGATGGGATACTATAAGGACCGGAAACAACCCCAAACTAAATAGAGGTCAAACTAAATAGCTGTGATACTGGGCCAACGTTAGCTGAGCACCTGCCCTGTGCCTCAGCATGATGCTAAGTGACTCAAATGCGTGATCTCATTTAAGCCTCTCAGCAGCTCTGGAGACGAGTATTGTTTTTCTCATATTATAGTCTGTATATATAGCAACTCACGGTCTGCAGTGCACAATAAGTGGACCAGGGCTTGCTTCTGCAGCATCTCCCCCTGTGCCTGCTGCCTCCCGTCCTGGTCAGCACCGAGGCTCTCCCAGGAGCCTCACACACCCTTGCCCCTCTCTACCTGACAGACTCCTGCAACTCCAGGTGATGCCTTTATCCCGTCTTCATCTCAGACACTTCCGGCGAGTGCAGACATGTTTGGTTCTGTACCTTTCGGCACTGCTGCTGTCCCCTCAGGTAAGCCCTGTCCCTACTCCCGCCTCCATCCACCAAGAAAAAGGTTGCCTGAACCAGCTGCCAGCTTGCGCCAGACACTTGTAGGACCACCACTCTCTCCTGGTGATTCTTCCAGTGACACTGAGAAGCTGCCGTGGGCACCGGGTAGGGATTGTGCTTACAGAACTCTGGGGTGCTGCAGGCTGGAAACCAGTCATCTCTTGCACCTCAAAGGTCAAGATTCCAGGTGTATAGCTTTGGGGAGTTTGGTGCACACACAGCCATGTAAATCAATGCAAATCCTGATTTGCACTGCCCAGCTCAGCCAGGTGAGGGGACGGGTGGGGGTAGTTGGGAAGGGGTAGGTATGTGCTCACCTCTCGAGATGAGAATGATAGAAGGGTTGGAGGCTTAAGGAAGGGAAGGTTCCCCAAGCAAAGGGGAACACCTGTGGGCCAGGACAAACTGCTAACAGTGAGTTATAATGGGGTTCTTAGTGATTTAGAGTGTTTGTTCGATTTTCCAAATACTCTTTTACAACGGGGTAGAAATGCGTATAGTAACAGTGTTGCAGGTGCTCATTGGTGAGGTCTGAGGCCCACTGTCTCCGTGGCATCAGGCACTCCATGAAGCCAGCCTGTTCTGCCTGGCCGTGGCCAAAGGCGGTGTTTTGTCGTTGCTGTTGTTCAGTCAGTAAGTCGTGTCTGACTCTTTGTGACCCCATGCACTGCAGCACACCAGGCTTCTCTGCCTTTCATCATCTCCCGGAGTTTGCTTAAACTCATGTCCATTGAGTTGATGATAGGTGGTATTACTTATACTGTTTGCATTCATGGGATTCTTTTCTTTTTTGAACATTTATTTTATTTATCTTTTAGGTGGAGGGGGGGAGGTAGGGGGATGGGCGGGCCACTTCTATTGGTCTTTCATTTCTCTATTTTCATCCGTCTTTGTTCTTTGGCTCCTGTGGGCCTCCCATCGCAGCGGCCTCTGACATCACAGAGCGCCGGCTCTGAGCACTTGCACTCCAGAGCTCCGGCTCCGTAATTGGACACATCTGTCCAGCCGCTCTGTGGCACGTGGGATCTTCCCAGGCCAGGGGCCGAACTGGCGCCCCTTGCACTGCAAGTCAGTGTCCTTACCCACTGGACCACCAGGGAAGCCCCATTCATGGGATTCTTAAGGACTTTGTTTTTTCTTTAACTACACATTTGAAATCTATAGCTGTATCTTTCTTCTTCTTCTATATTGATGTAAATGACAGAGTTTAGATGTTTTAAAATTCAAATTTCTTGCATTTTTCTATAAATAATTACTTTTAATTACATAGCATGAGAAACAAATTCTTGCCACCAAATATAAACCTTGCTGTTATTTAAAGCGAAATTAAAAATTCATATTCTGTTCTGAAATAGTTACTCCTCTAGAGCCAAAGGATCATTATGAACTTCTAGAAGCAACAGAGGTTGGTAGCTAATGCATCTAATTTATAGTTGAGAATCCATAGGTAGCCTGGAAATGTCTTTAAATGCTAAGCTTCCCAATCAGATCTGTTTAACCCAATCCTACGATGGAAGACTGGCAATGACTAGTTTTCCTTAACTAAAATGGATATTAAAATGTTCTTGGGGATAGTGTAATGGAATCTGACATTTTAAATAAGGATAATTGTTTTCCATCAGAGATGGACTACCTTCTTGTCCTGTCAGCATGGCATTCAGGATCGTCATGCTTTGTCCCCATTATTTGATTCGAGAAGATATACTGAGACAAAGGATGGGACCTTTAGGCATCAGACTTCCTCATTTTCAGGCATGTCCATGTCATGAGTAGTCACTGAGTACCCACTATGGGCCGGGTCCTATTCGAGGTGTGAAGGGTGCGTCAGTGATTACAGCACACATGGACCCCTGGCCACAGCGAGCTTACTTTCCACCTGGGAGACGGGTAACAGCATGAAAGTGAGTAGCTTGACAGAATCTTCTAGAAATGATGAGTGGTGTGGACAGAAGAAAACTTGGAGCCAGGCCGGTGTGAATGGAGATGATGGTCAGGAAGAGGGTTCCTGCACGCAGTGACATGAGCCAGGAGGGCATCAGGGCCAGGAGTACTCCAGGTGGCCCTCCCCACCGCCGCCACTCCTCTGTATACGAGAGGGGCTAGATGCAGCCCGGCCCTAACACTTGAGTAAGATGCCTGAGGCCCTGCCTGCCCTGCTCTCAGCCGTCTGCCTAGCCAGGGCCAGATTAGAGCTTTAAAAGCCTCTATAATCTTGCTACTTGATCAGCCATGTGGCACACTGTGGACAAACCTCTCTGCACATTCAATTCTGTTTCTTTAGCTGCTTAAAGAAAAAAGGATAGATGACCTCCAAGATTTCAGTTTTTAGAATGCAAGTCTCAAATTAATTTCAGTTGATGTATTTTTACTTTCTTACGCTACTTCAACTATGCTGAGAAACAAAACTGGGTTTCAGTTAAACTGTCAGCCTCCTTCCTCCCTTAACTGGCCTTAAAAGTCTCTGCAGCTTTTGACTCTCTGTCTCGCTGTCCCTAATTGCCCTGCCAGCGACAGGGAGATGGGGAAACAGCCCGGGGTGTGCAGCGCAGTGAACTGACTGAGTTTGAACCCTGGCTCAGTCATTTATCTATGAACTTTAGACTCCTGGGCAAATTACTTAGTCTGTCAGAGCCAGAATTTCTTCATTTTTATAGCTGAATTTAAAATAGTACTTACCTTGCAACAATATCATGAAAATTAAATGAGAAAATAAAGTCAAGTGCCTCTGAAAAAATGCTGGCACACTGTAAATGCTTTGTGTGGAAAATGCTGTCAGTATTATTATTCTGACATCTAAAGTAGAATAAAATATGTCTTGTTCTTGCCTATTTTTTTCCTTTGCCTTCTTGGAATGTTTTCTTAAAAAATGCATGCGATATAGTTTAAGTCTTTGACCTCCTGGTTGCGCATGGCAGAGCTGGCCTGAAGGGCTTGGAATATACTCTATAAAAACAGGCCCTTCTGCTAACCAGCTGTGTGACACTCGGCGGTATCACTTCAGAGCCTCAGGGAGCTTATCTGTAAAATGGGGATGATGAGTCTACCTCACCGAGCTGCTCCTGAGTTCATACATGTAGCAAAACATTGAAGAGGGTGCCTGGCTGTATTTACAGAAGTAAGCACTCAGTACAGGTTCTCTGCCCTGCTCCCCAGGGACCCTGGCTCTGTACCCTACTCTGTGTAGCCACGTCAAACCTTCCCCTCCTGAAGCTGTCAATTCCTTGTATCAGATTAAAGAGATATTTTTAATATTTATTTTTATTTGTTTTTCTGTTTAGCTGTGAGGGATCTTAGTTACGGCATTTGGAATTTAGTTCCCTGCTGAGGGATTGAACCCAGGCTCCCTGCATTGGGAGAGTAGTCTTAGCCACTGGACCACCAGAGAAGTCCCAGTTAAAGAAAGCAAAAAATGTGAGCTCCACGAGGGGAAGGATCTATCTATCTTTCTCCTTTTTTTTTAAATACTGTCTTGTTCTTCCCCGCATCTCCAGAGACTAACCGTCTTTGGCACCTAGGAGGAATACTTTTTAACCAATGATAGATACGAGTATGTAGTAGTAGTACTGTACGTAGTACTCTGTACAATTCCAGTCTGTATGTTGGAGGAATCCTTTAGTTTTCATTGGTTTCTTTTTTTATATATTTTAGTCTGCCCCTTTTTTTAAAATAATAATGGTATCCTCAGGTGCCAGCATCTGGTTTTAAATTGCAGTTTTCAACACTTTAAAAAATGTAACCGTAAGGCAGCAATGCAGGTGGTTTCTTTCATGGCAGAGAGAGATGTGATTGACCTGAACTTCATGGCATAAACAGATGCTCGTTGCTACCTTCTTCCTCTGCTGTTGAACGTTCTCGAGTAAACAGTCACTAAGCTGTTGAGTGCCTGCAGCAGCAGCCACCCAGCAGCTTCCCAGGTCCAGGGCTCACACAGCCCTGCCACTGAGATGTCCCATCAGGGATGCACAGTACCACGTGGCTGGAGAGCCTGCGTTCACAGGCTCAGGGAAACCCCCACTGCAGGTCCCCCTCAGGAAAAGCAAGTGAGACCTGCAAGTTCCCAAACATGATACCTAATTACCCTTGCTGTCTTTTTTTTTCTTTTGAATATTGTACTTTGGTCTGAAGCAGATGGCATGAAGCCAGGGAGGCATGTTAAGAGCTCTCTCCAGAAAAGTGTGTACAGCCCAGAGGGTGCCTGGCTGTATTTACAGAAGTAAGCACTCAGTACAGGTTCTCTGCCCTGCTCCCCAGGGACCCTGGCTCTGTACCCTACTCTGTGTAGCCACGTCAAACCTTCCCCTCCTGAAGCTGTCAATTCCTTGTATCAGATTAAAGAGATATTTTTAATATTTATTTTTATTTGTTTTTCTGTTTAGCTGTGAGGGATCTTAGTTACGGCATTTGGAATTTAGTTCCCTGCTGAGGGATTGAACCCAGGCTCCCTGCATTGGGAGAGTAGTCTTAGCCACTGGACCACCAGAGAAGTCCCAGTTAAAGAAAGCAAAAAATGTGAGCTCCACGAGGGGAAGGATCTATCTATCTTTCTCCTTTTTTTTTAAATACTGTCTTGTTCTTCCCCGCATCTCCAGAGACTAACCGTCTTTGGCACCTAGGAGGAATACTTTTTAACCAATGATAGATACGAGTATGTAGTAGTAGTACTGTCGTAGTACTCTGTACAATTCCAGTCTGTATGTTGGAGGAATCCTTTAGTTTTCATTGGTTTCTTTTTTTATATATTTTAGTCTGCCCCTTTTTTTAAAATAATAATGGTATCCTCAGGTGCCAGCATCTGGTTTTAAATTGCAGTTTTCAACACTTTAAAAAATGTAACCGTAAGGCAGCAATGCAGGTGGTTTCTTTCATGGCAGAGAGAGATGTGATTGACCTGAACTTCATGGCATAAACAGATGCTCGTTGCTACCTTCTTCCTCTGCTGTTGAACGTTCTCGAGTAAACAGTCACTAAGCTGTTGAGTGCCTGCAGCAGCAGCCACCCAGCAGCTTCCCAGGTCCAGGGCTCACACAGCCCTGCCACTGAGATGTCCCATCAGGGATGCACAGTACCACGTGGCTGGAGAGCCTGCGTTCACAGGCTCAGGGAAACCCCCACTGCAGGTCCCCCTCAGGAAAAGCAAGTGAGACCTGCAAGTTCCCAAACATGATACCTAATTACCCTTGCTGTCTTTTTTTTTTCTTTTGAATATTGTACTTTGGTCTGAAGCAGATGGCATGAAGCCAGGGAGGCATGTTAAGAGCTCTCTCCAGAAAAGTGTGTACAGCCCATCTGTTGGTTCCTTGTGGAAATAAAGGGGAAAAAACGATAGAGGAAGGGAAAAGCCTGCCACCAGCAATTGACTGACACATCAGAGATCATCACAGTACGGATGCTGGACTTTAATTGGACACTTAGAAAAATGCAGTGAAGGTATTTATTCCACTGTGAGTCTCTCATCTCTTCTGTAGAGACTTTCTCCAGCCTTATGCATTTGTGGAGCAGTGGATATATATGTGCCCACATCTGTGCTAGACACAGATTGGGGAGGTGGAAAGAAAGAAAAGGTTCCTACGAGTAGGGACTTTCTAGTCTAATGAGGGAGGACAGAATCACCGGGCAGTTATAACACACAGTGACAAGCCCTACAACGAAGATGAACTTGAGGGAGTTTGCACAACCAGAGGAGGGTGATAGGTGATAGACGACAGTAAGTTACCATGAACGGTGTCGGATTCTTGATCTCCAACGGAGAATTCACATTGGGATCAAAAAGACTCAGCAGTGGTCACTCAGAGCTTCATGCAGTGAAAAGTTTATTAAAGTAAGAAAGGATAGGGAAAAGCTTCCAGGACCGGCACTGGAAGGGGGATAGAAGAGTACCCCCTTTGCCACTGTAAGCATGACGGTTTGTACTTTCCAGTTGGTTATCAAAACAATAGCTTCAGGTTCTAAAGGCATTCCAGTCCCACACCCACAACATACATCTTTAGACAACATAGGTACAAGTTAAGAAGGAGAAACATGTCCTCCAGCAAGATACATTGTTATAAACATTAGCTCTGGGCTTAAAGAACAGGCTTAGGCAAAATGGATTATTGTCATAGGCGTGGCAATCAAGGTGAAGGCACCTTGGCTAAAAATGTTTGTTTCTCCACCTCCTCCTGCTTGGGACCCACTGGCATCCTTATCAAATCTTCCCATTAATCTAGCTATTAAAACGTTTTAAGAACCAGCTGAGTGTGGAGGGCAGAGGGGATGCTGAACCGAGTCTCCAAGAGTGAAGGAGGGACAGTCACATGAAGGAGAAGTAGGGGCGGCGTGTCAGGCAGATTGGCCAGCAGAGACGAGAGAGCGGGTTGGGTTGTTTGCAGCTGCTGCAGGGAAAGGTGCCGATGAGAGACCACATGAAAAATAGGGGTGAAGAGGTGGAAAGCGGCTGACCCCAAAGTCAAGTTAAGGCTTCTGGGCCTCTTGCTCTAGGTGACGGGGCACTGTATTGCTGACCCATGTGCAATACAGGCCTGAACTGCACAGATCTACTTATATGTGATGTTTTTCAGTGGAGACTATAGGAGCACTCTGTATGATCCATGGTTGATTGATTCCGTGGGTGCAGAACCAGGTATATGGAGGGCCAACTATGAGGTATATGTGGATTTTCCATTGCTTGGGGGTCAGTGCCCTTAACCTGCACACCATTCAAGGGATACCCATATTTGCATTTGGGAACCGTCCTCTGTCGGCAGTGAGGAGGGTGGGATGGAAACCAAGCAAAAAAACGTCCGAAGCCTTCCATCCATTTACCAAAATGGGCATCAGGGTTGGCATAGTAGGATGATCCACAGGCAAGCCTTCCTCCTGTCAGCCTCAGTGCCACTTTTTATAACAAGAATTTGTGACATCTCCTTTAATATTGTGAAATGAAATTCATCGAGAATATAAACTACCAACAACAGTTCCTCAAAAATCAATATAGTGACCTAACTGTAATATAAGGAAGAAATAAAAGCAAATTTATAATAACAAGATATGTATTTCAGTAAGGAAATACCCAGGTACAAGAACACCTACTAAGTGGTCAGGTATGTGTACCTAAAACTATCCGAATTACCACAACTTTAGACCAGCCTTGTTCTGTGACCCCCAATGCCATCATCAGGTACCATGATCTCCCAAGTTGTTGAACAACTCTTGAGACTGTATGCCAAAGGAAACAAAATATAATCTTCCTTCAGTGTATGCAATCCTTACCTTCCTGAGAAACTAAGTGGATTGAAACTGTGCGAAGAAACTTTGAATTTCCATGTGATTCAAAGTCCAGTCCACCTTCACATAATCAGGGTACGCCAGTTCTTTGTCATGGACATCATCTCCCGTATTATAGGAGGGGTAGTGTCTGTGCTCTTGATCCCTTAAATGTCAGTACTGCCTCCCTGCCCAAGTTACCCTGACAACAAAACGCACCCCGGAAATTTTCTAATCGTCCTCCGAATAGAGGGGACAGTAGCACTGAGGCAGTAGTGCTCCCATGGAAAACCACTGAGCCCCATCAAAGTCAGTCAGGAAATAAGAAAAGTAAAATTACAGAATTCTTAGTCTGTTGTGAAGTTTAGGGCTTCCCTGGTGACTCAGATGGTAAAGAATCTACCTGCAATTTGAGAGACCTGGGTTTGGTCTCTGGGTTGGGAAGATCCCCTGGAGTAGAAATAGGGTACCCACTCCAGGATTCTTGCCTGGAGAATTCCATGGCTCATTTAAGTTCCTGTATTATTCTGTGATAGACAACATAAGCATGCTGCCAGCACCATTGCCTCTTCACTCCTCTCATTTCCACGGGCTAGGACCAAGATGATCTGATAAGGATATTGTCTGTTTTGTTGCCACCCCTGCCTCTTTCCATAAAAGTGTTGAACACAGTTAGATTTGTCAACAGGAATCCTGTGTTTCTGTCTGCCCCCTCTGGGCCTCCTTTCACCTTGGAAGGAAGTGGACTGGCTTTGAAAGTTGGCCCTGGGTGGAATCAGTTGAAGGCGGGTGGATCTGAGGCTAAAGCATCAGTGAGACAGCCTGCATGTGTTTCCTCTGGGCTGACCAGAGTTATCACCCCAGGACATGCCCTATGCCCTAGCGTCTGTCTGTCTTCCCTTTGGAAGTTTCTAGGATACTGTGTATCCACTCTCTTCTTTTCCTGCTCTTTTCTCGCTGCTCTGTACCTGCAAATTCCTTCTGACCAGCATAAAAATGCTTATTTTGAGAGGTCAGTCCTTCATCCTCTACTCTGTCTGGACTGGTTATCTGTCTTCTGGGCTTGATTGCATCCTGTGATGGGTGGGAAGCCCCGGAAGGACATGGGAATCTCCTCCAGGCCCACAGTGAGCTAAAACATCTGATGGCTGGGTCAACTTTGTGGGCTGTGCTAAGATCAGAAGTCAGTCTTGGCCATCTGGGTGAGGTAGTGAAGAGCAGTGGAGAGAATGCTGGCTTTGGGGACAGAGGACCTCAGTTGAGATCCTGATCTAGCTTAAGGTCCACTGTGTGACCCCGAACAAGGTACTTTTCTTCTTTGAACACCCATTACTTTATCCCTAAATGGAAATAATGATACTGACCCTGCAGGTATTTTTGTGAAAATGTGAAGTACCTAATACTATACCTAACATGCTATAAGCATTTAATAAGTGGGAATTATCATTGCTTCTGTTATTATGGTATAGAGTATCACTTGTGTTCCTTGTAAAATGATTACATTTCACTGTAGCAAAAAATTCTGGTAACATAAGTGAGCACACCCCTTGGTGTTTTGCACTGGCCAACAGATGCCACTGTATGAGGTACTCCTAGATACTAAGTAGATACTAAGCTACATTTTTAATCTCTAAAATTGGCATAATAATTATTAATATATAATAATACCTAGAGCTGCCTTTTATCACATGTTTGTTCTATATCAAGGAAGGTGCTAAGTAATTGTATAGGTGCAGATTCAAATCATACCGATGGTTAACATTGACTATGTGTTCATCTGTGTCAGCTGTAGTACTCCACATCTTAAAGGTATAGCCTCAGTCTTTAACCCATTGAGGCAGGAGGTATTTTCTGCACATTTTACAGATAAGGAGAGGCTTAGAGTGCTTCTTAAGCTCTCTCCAGATTCCATAGGTAAAAAGTGGTAGTCTGAATTTTAACCTTGGCCTCTTAATCATTGTGCATATGATTTCGGGCTGAGAAGGAAGATGTTATAACCCAATTTTACAACAAAGAGCCTAACTCTTAGCAGAAGCAGTAGGGATGCCCTCAGTCTATCAAGAAGGGGAAGCAAGGTTCAAGCCCAGATGTGCCTGGTTTCCAGTGCTCTGCTCTGCCCACTAACACCCACTGGCTCCTAAAGCTGTGTGATGTCAGAGGCCTTTAAGAATTATGACTATAAGAACATGGAGAACTATACCAGTCTTGTTATCACTCCAGTATTATTACCACGCCCCAGATATCTGCCTGGTTTACCCCCCTCCCAGGATTCTAGTTTCTACTTACAAGTCATCTCCTCAGCGCAGTTTTCCTGGACCACGACTCTAGAAGGCAGACTCCAGGAGAGAAGGAACTTCCGTCCTGCTCGCCTCCGCGTCGTGGCATCAGCCTGACCCTGTAGTAGTCGTCACTTGGTGCCTTTCTGCCCATCCCTTGTCTCCCTGAGTGACTCTTGCCCCGGGCACCTGTCTCTTCTTTTTCACCCTTGCAGGTTATGTTGCTATGGGCGCCGTCCTCCCATCCTTCTGGGGCCAGCAGCCCCTTGTCCAGCAGCAGATCGCCATGGGTGCTCAGCCGCCAGTCGCTCAGGTGATGCCGGGGGCTCAGCCCATCGCATGGGGCCAGCCGGGTCTCTTCCCTGCCACTCAGCAAGCCTGGCCGCCGTGGCCGGGCAGTTTCCGCCAGCCGCCTTCATGCCCACACAAACTGTTATGCCTTGCCGTGGCCAAGGTCCCCTCACCCCTTGCAGTCCCACGCCATAATAATACCTAGAGCTGCCTTTTATCACATGTTTGTTCTATATCAAGGAAGGTGCTAAGTAATTGTATAGGTGCAGATTCAAATCATACCGATGGTTAACATTGACTATGTGTTCATCTGTGTCAGCTGTAGTACTCCACATCTTAAAGGTATAGCCTCAGTCTTTAACCCATTGAGGCAGGAGGTATTTTCTGCACATTTTACAGATAAGGAGAGGCTTAGAGTGCTTCTTAAGCTCTCTCCAGATTCCATAGGTAAAAAGTGGTAGTCTGAATTTTAACCTTGGCCTCTTAATCATTGTGCATATGATTTCGGGCTGAGAAGGAAGATGTTATAACCCAATTTTACAACAAAGAGCCTAACTCTTAGCAGAAGCAGTAGGGATGCCCTCAGTCTATCAAGAAGGGGAAGCAAGGTTCAAGCCCAGATGTGCCTGGTTTCCAGTGCTCTGCTCTGCCCACTAACACCCACTGGCTCCTAAAGCTGTGTGATGTCAGAGGCCTTTAAGAATTATGACTATAAGAACATGGAGAACTATACCAGTCTTGTTATCACTCCAGTATTATTACCACGCCCCAGATATCTGCCTGGTTTACCCCCCTCCCAGGATTCTAGTTTCTACTTACAAGTCATCTCCTCAGCGCAGTTTTCCTGGACCACGACTCTAGAAGGCAGACTCCAGGAGAGAAGGAACTTCCGTCCTGCTCGCCTCCGCGTCGTGGCATCAGCCTGACCCTGTAGTAGTCGTCACTTGGTGCCTTTCTGCCCATCCCTTGTCTCCCTGAGTGACTCTTGCCCCGGGCACCTGTCTCTTCTTTTTCACCCTTGCAGGTTATGTTGCTATGGGCGCCGTCCTCCCATCCTTCTGGGGCCAGCAGCCCCTTGTCCAGCAGCAGATCGCCATGGGTGCTCAGCCGCCAGTCGCTCAGGTGATGCCGGGGGCTCAGCCCATCGCATGGGGCCAGCCGGGTCTCTTCCCTGCCACTCAGCAAGCCTGGCCCGCCGTGGCCGGGCAGTTTCCGCCAGCCGCCTTCATGCCCACACAAACTGTTATGCCTTTGCCAGCTGCCATGTTCCAAGGTCCCCTCACCCCCCTTGCAACCGTCCCAGCCACGGGTGACTCCGCCCGGTCAAGTCCACAGACCGACAAGCCCAGGCAGAAAATGGGGAAAGAAATGTTTAAGGATTTCCAGATGGCCCAGCCTCCGCCCGTGCCCTCCCGCAAACCCGACCAGCCCTCCCTCACCTGCACCTCAGAGGCCTTCTCCAGTTACTTCAACAAAGTTGGGGTGGCACAGGATACAGACGACTGTGATGACTTTGACATCTCCCAGTTGAACTTGACGCCTGTGACTTCTACCACGCCATCGACCAACTCACGTGAGTGTCCTCCTCTGGAGACCTATAGGCCCCAAGAGCAAGTGATGCCTTGTTTCTGGTGCCAGAGAGATCACCCCAATTGTATTCAACAGGCCTCTTTGCTTATATCACTACAAATAACAGTAGATTGCCATTATCAGGTGCCAATTATGTGCCCCTTCCCCAGGAGCTTTATATTTGTTATTTGTATACTCCTAACAGTGCTTGTGGCAAGTTTTGCTAGACCTGTTGGACAGATAACGAAAGTGAGATACAAAGATAAAGAAAACTGACAAAAGGGTAGAACTGAATACAAAGGTAGCATGTCACCGCACTTCTGTTTTTGTTCATTCATTTTATTTATGTATATCCTAGCTCTAACACATAGATTTGGGTATGGCTTATTGAACTAAAAATGGTGTATGTGCATTTAAAAATTGTTGGACACAAGGATAAAAAAATTAGAAGATTAAGATCAGGAGAAAACATAGGCCAGAGATAAGAGCAGTCTTAAAGCCTCCTACCACAGGTAGAATGGCAGCCAGGATTTGGCTCAAAGCTTCAGATAGTCAGGGGGCGGGGGGGGAAGTTTGTCTAGCAGAGTGCTCTGGAGTAGGAAATCAGAGAGCAGCTTCATTAGTTCTTAGCTCTGTGCCCATGGGCGCATCATCTTACTTCTTTGCGAATCAACTTCCAGTTGTTTTAGACTAAGGGTCATGAAGAGTATTCAATGGTCCATGTACTCCGCCGGGCAGTTTGCCAGCCTTCATGCCCACACAAACTGTTATGCCTTTGCCAGCTGCCATGTTCCAAGGTCCCTCACCCCCCTTGCAACCGTCCCAGCCACGGGTGACTCCGCCCGGTCAAGTCCACAGACCGACAAGCCCAGGCAGAAAATGGGGAAAGAAATGTTTAAGGATTTCCAGATGGCCCAGCCTCCGCCCGTGCCCTCCCGCAAACCCGACCAGCCCTCCCTCACCTGCACCTCAGAGGCCTTCTCCAGTTACTTCAACAAAGTTGGGGTGGCACAGGATACAGACGACTGTGATGACTTTGACATCTCCCAGTTGAACTTGACGCCTGTGACTTCTACCACGCCATCGACCAACTCACGTGAGTGTCCTCCTCTGGAGACCTATAGGCCCCCAAGAGCAAGTGATGCCTTGTTTCTGGTGCCAGAGAGATCACCCCAATTGTATTCAACAGGCCTCTTTGCTTATATCACTACAAATAACAGTAGATTGCCATTATCAGGTGCCAATTATGTGCCCCTTCCCCAGGAGCTTTATATTTGTTATTTGTATACTCCTAACAGTGCTTGTGGCAAGTTTTGCTAGACCTGTTGGACAGATAACGAAAGTGAGATACAAAGATAAAGAAAACTGACAAAAGGGTAGAACTGAATACAAAGGTAGCATGTCACCGCACTTCTGTTTTTGTTCATTCATTTTATTTATGTATATCCTAGCTCTAACACATAGATTTGGGTATGGCTTATTGAACTAAAAATGGTGTATGTGCATTTAAAAATTGTTGGACACAAGGATAAAAAAATTAGAAGATTAAGATCAGGAGAAAACATAGGCCAGAGATAAGAGCAGTCTTAAAGCCTCCTACCACAGGTAGAATGGCAGCCAGGATTTGGCTCAAAGCTTCAGATAGTCAGGGGGCGGGGGGGGAAGTTTGTCTAGCAGAGTGCTCTGGAGTAGGAAATCAGAGAGCAGCTTCATTAGTTCTTAGCTCTGTGCCCATGGGCGCATCATCTTACTTCTTTGCGAATCAACTTCCGCAGTTGTTTTAGACTAAGGGTCATGAAGAGTATTCAATGGTCCATGTACTAAAACATCACATCCGGCACAGAGTTGGAAGGATTCTTATTATCCTTGTTTTCACACAGTGAGTGGGTTTGTGCCGAGTGCCGGGGTTCTCATCCTGCCTCCTCTACCCTAAGCTGTATCTTTGGGCAAGTGTGTGACTTCTCGTAACCCCAGGTGTGTCTTGGGTAGAATAAGTGCACTGGCTTCAATAGCAGTGTGCCTTGTCCTGTTTGTGACAGTCAGCGATCTCCCCCAGCTCACGCGTCTACTGCCAACCTCTGGCAAACCAGCACCGAGCAGCCAGTTGGAATCAAGACACACTAGGGTACACTGGTACCAGCTTGGCACCGTCCAGGAAAGGTGCCTCATGATCCAGTCTGCCTTGACAAATTTTTTTTTTAACTTTTTTTTGGCCACTTCTATTGGTCTTTCATTTATCTGTTTTCATCCATCTTTGCTCTTTGACCTATGTGGGCCTCCCATCGCCATACAGTGGCCTCTCTCGCTGCAGAGTACTGGCTCTGGGCACGTGCGCTCCAGAGCTCCAGCTCGGTAATTAGATACATCGGTCCAGCCACTCCACAGCACATGGGATCTTCCCAGGCTAGGGATCGAACCAGCGACCTTTGCACTGCAAGGCGGTGTCCTTACCCACTGGACCACCAGGGAAGCTCTGCCTTGACAACTGATAAGGGGAAGGAAGAGGCTCATGGAACAGTGAGGCTGGCTTTTCGTTACTGTCAGATGATATGGATCACTGCTTAGCCAATACCATGATTGTCCAAAAAATCTAAGATGTTAGCACAATGAGATAATGTCACTTCATCCAGGTCCGGGATGTTGTTCTGAAAATGAGCCTCATCTGTGGATATACAGAACCTACTTCCTCTCAGGCCATAGGATCCACATGGTGTGGGCAGCTCTATTCACTCCCATTCACAGAGTTTCAGTGAAGAGTCATGAATATAAAATGAAATGCTAACGAAATGATAGGCATGCATGATAATGCAAGAGTCTTTTGAAAACAAATGTCTCTCCTTCAAGGGGCTCGTGTGCCAGCCACATGTAAGAGAGGGAAGTTGAAGTTCTTTGAGGACAGGGATTATGTCTTAATCACCTCACATGGCTATACTTCTCGTGATGCTCCTCCTGCGGTGTCTGGCACATAGGAGGCAGTTTGGACGATTGTGGAGAATGAAGGACCAAAACAAATGCCACTTAGTGACTCTGGTGTCTCAGAGCAGGCCTTTGCATTCTTGGCCCTATTGAGATTTGGGGCCAGATCACTCTTCATTGGGGGGGTTGTCCTGTGGCTGGTAGGGTGTTTAGTAGCATCCTGGGCCTCTACCTTCTGGAAGCCGGTAACTCACATCCTCGTCCCCTAGCCGTGATGACGAAAAATGACTCTTGATAGTGCCAAATGTCCCTTTGGGAGGAACACTGTCCCAGATTGAGAACCGCTGTTTTAGAGTAGAGGTATTCTGTAAAACCTTCTGAAGGGTAAATACTTGCATAAATTAGCTTTTGATGTTTGCATCCCACTGACTCCATCTCATAAGCACGAGCAGTATGCCTTTCAGTATCAGCAACTTGTCCAGGTTCTTGACCTTTTGTAGGAAACCATGTTAAACCCGCTTCAGAATCCAATTTCACTAATAATAATTAAGCATGTATTGCATATCAAGGTGTTTTCATATAGCTTATTAAATCCACTTCATTTCAAGTTAAAAAAATGTTTCGTTTTAAAGAAAATAGTCCAACCTATCTTTATATGCTCTATCCATCAGCATCACCTTTCAAATGCTGGGTGTAGCAGAACCAAAATTAAACCTCAAATTGAAATAGAAAAACCCAGTGGGCTGGGTAATGTCAGATCTGTGTTAAAGCCCAGGGTTCTTGCTTTGTAGTTGCATTAACTTTGAGAAAGGCACTTCACCTCCCTGAGTGGCAGTTTATTCATCAGAAAAAAAAGACAGTAGGTGCAGTAGCACCTAAGGGGGTAATATTAGAGGGCATGATGAATGCAAAGTGTCCAGAACCATGTCTAGTTGACTGGCACAAAGTAAACAACGTCATCATTCTAAAGAGAGGCTCGTCGAGGCAGAAGCTGCTCACCAAGTTGTACAATCACACACTCCTGGATAAGCAGCCAGATTTTGTAAATTCTGGGATGTAATGGCAGGGAGGCCTTATCAAAGGCTTTTGAAGTCCAATGGCTAAATCACATCTCATCCTCCTCCCGCTACCTGGGGACTGAGCCAGTGAGGAGTATTTTCCATGCCAACTTAGAGATTATTGAAAGAAAAGTGGTTTCCAGTGGCATATTTATTATAAACTTCTGGCATAAAGGAGACAAGAAAATTGTGGGGCAGTCAGGACAGAAAATGCAGATCCTTATGAAACCAGGAAGAAAGTACCAGCTGTGAAATTGCCATCAGCCATGTCCGTTTTCCCAGATCACTTAGACACTCTTCATTCAGCACGTTTATCAGACACCTGCTACACACCAGGATTCAAAGCCTGCTTCCACCTCTTGCCAGGACTGTGACCTTGAGCAGTTTAGCAACCTTCCCTTTCCTTACCCATAAAATTAGAGAAACCCCTACCTCAAAGAGGCCGTATGAGGTTTAGAGATGTTGCCTATAAAATTTCTGGTGCTTTCTAACACCTGGAAGGAATCCAATAAATGCAGAACACTGGCCTTGTCTCTATTTATTCTTATTGGAATAACTGTATAAGCTAAGAGAGAAGAAAGAAAACTACAGCCCAGTGGGTCTCCACTTGAGTCTGCAGAAACACAGAGTTTCTGATTCAGTAGGCGTATCTAGGTTAGGGTCCAAGGGTGTATATTACTAACACATTCCCAAATGTAACTAATGCTGCTAGCCCGGGGGCTGTCCCTTAAGGACCACAACCTCACCCATCCCTGTGGAACCAGCTCCTCCCTAACCTCTGAGTATTTGAGAGGACAAGGTAAATAGGTAGAGGAGATAGTAAGCTGTTCAACTGATTTGGCCTGTGATAGGAAGAGATGTCTTGGGATTTGACTTGAATATATCCCATCCCTGAGGTTTCTGTGGGGTGGAAATGGTTGCCTCCGGACATTTAGGTTGTTTTCTCTTTTTGCATGGTCTCCACATAGCCCCAACCCCAGCCCCTAGACAGAGCTCTCCATCCAAATCCTCTGCATCCCACGCCAGTGATCCGACCACCGATGACATCTTCGAAGAAGGCTTTGAGAGCCCCAGCAAAAGTGAAGAGCAAGAAGCTGTAAGTGACCAGTTCGTTCTTTCTCAGTTGTTGTTTTTTTTCCATTTAAAACCTCTGTATCTAAAATGGACAATGTATAAGGAAACCTATTAGAAATGAACACTGGCTCAGACTCTTAGGTTCTAAACGGGTTTTCTTTTATGGTCAAATGAGCAGCTGAAAACTGTTACCTTTTCATTAAGTTGTTACCAGTTCTCACATTTGCAGAAGTGGCATCCTCTCCACGGAGTGGTGCCTTCTTTAAAATAAAGGATGATATATATGCATGAAAATATGCCCAGCTGTCTTATATTTTCAATTACTGAAAAGGAAAAAAAAAAGTGTTATCTTCTTGTGTTCTAGCCTGATGGGTCACAGGCCTCATCCAACAGTGATCCCTTTGGTGAGCCCAGTGGGGAGCCCAGTGGTGATAATATAAGTCCACAGGCCGGTAGCTAGATAGCACAGGTCTGGGTAGGTATCTGTCCTTTTGATCTCCCACCCTTAAGCCATCCGCTCTCCCGTTTGCTTGCTCATTGCCTCTAAAGTCGCATCCCTGATGTTTACACCATCTCTCCTGGCCTGAGCATATCCCTGATGTTTGCATTGTCTCGCCTTGCCTGATGTCTGTTTTCCACCTTGTTTCTCCTCATGGATGCATGACCTTTGACATGTATTGGGAGGTAGGGGTAAAGGTGAGGAGTCGGAAATGGTCATATTATTATTTTATTAACGATATGTTCTGGGGCGGGGGAGTGGAAAGAGGCCTGGTCAAAACTGCTTGCTGTGGATTCTGTGTCTGAAAGCATCAGCATTCTGAGATGGACACCTTCCGCTCACCTGGATTTTTTCACAGTGAGATGTGGTCCAGGTGCTTAAATCCCTGTAGCAATGTGTCGCTGTATTTGCCTACACTCGACAGATCTGGAAACAGGTCACCAACCAAACACACTGAGCAGCCAGAGTAAGAAACAAAAACAAGCAGTGCTTGAAATAAAATTGATAGAGGTGTGAGACCACAGTCACCTGTTTTGTCAGGCCAGAAGGGACCCCCACACCCTACCTGACATGAAAGTGGAATCCAAAGCACAAACACGATTGTTCTAGGCGCTGCTGTTTGCACCTGTGCGACAGCCTGTGGTTTTTTCCATTTAAAACCTCTGTATCTAAAATGGACAATGTATAAGGAAACCTATTAGAAATGAACACTGGCTCAGACTCTTAGGTTCTAAACGGGTTTTCTTTTATGGTCAAATGAGCAGCTGAAAACTGTTACCTTTTCATTAAGTTGTTACCAGTTCTCACATTTGCAGAAGTGGCATCCTCTCCACGGAGTGGTGCCTTCTTTAAAATAAAGGATGATATATATGCATGAAAATATGCCCAGCTGTCTTATATTTTCAATTACTGAAAAGGAAAAAAAAAAGTGTTATCTTCTTGTGTTCTAGCCTGATGGGTCACAGGCCTCATCCAACAGTGATCCCTTTGGTGAGCCCAGTGGGGAGCCCAGTGGTGATAATATAAGTCCACAGGCCGGTAGCTAGATAGCACAGGTCTGGGTAGGTATCTGTCCTTTTGATCTCCCACCCTTAAGCCATCCGCTCTCCCGTTTGCTTGCTCATTGCCTCTAAAGTCGCATCCCTGATGTTTACACCATCTCTCCTGGCCTGAGCATATCCCTGATGTTTGCATTGTCTCGCCTTGCCTGATGTCTGTTTTCCACCTTGTTTCTCCTCATGGATGCATGACCTTTGACATGTATTGGGAGGTAGGGGTAAAGGTGAGGAGTCGGAAATGGTCATATTATTATTTTATTAACGATATGTTCTGGGGCGGGGGAGTGGAAAGAGGCCTGGTCAAAACTGCTTGCTGTGGATTCTGTGTCTGAAAGCATCAGCATTCTGAGATGGACACCTTCCGCTCACCTGGATTTTTTCACAGTGAGATGTGGTCCAGGTGCTTAAATCCCTGTAGCAATGTGTCGCTGTATTTGCCTACACTCGACAGATCTGGAAACAGGTCACCAACCAAACACACTGAGCAGCCAGAGTAAGAAACAAAAACAAGCAGTGCTTGAAATAAAATTGATAGAGGTGTGAGACCACAGTCACCTGTTTTGTCAGGCCAGAAGGGACCCCCACACCCTACCTGACATGAAAGTGGAATCCAAAGCACAAAGACACGTAGTGTTTGCTTCTGAGGCGCTGCTGTTTGCACCTGTGCGACAGCCTGTGGTTTGCCACCAAACCACTTCAGACTCCATCAGCAGCAACTTCGAGAGAGATGTACTCACACTTACTAGAAGTGGGTTTAGGCACTTGAATTTCAATACATCTGATTTGATGGAAAGAAAGAGGAGCTGATGAAGCCAACTTTCTCAGCAGAGAGAAGTACCCCTTGTTACCCAGACATGATTTTGAAGGTCACTCCTTGACAAATGTGTTCAATTTTCAGATATTTTTCTAGTTTTTCATAAATGCATAGGACTGCAAGGCCATACGATAGAGCTCCGTCTTTAGGCATGAGCAGCATGGTCAGAACCATTAAAATGGTAAATAGTTTTCACTGTTCATAAATGGATTCTGAGGCTCCCTCGGAATCAGTTGTTGCTTGTGTGTAAGTTATTTTGATGGTTCTTGAAAGCTCATAGAGTGTTTTCAAAGTGCATTTTGTTAATAGATTTTATGATTAGAGCATCTCACATACATTTTGCCACATCTCACTTCAGTTCAGCAGCACATAGGAACCCATCATGCCATGCATATGCCTATCTAAATAAAAATCGAGCCTTGCAAAGCTATCTCAGGAGCTTGTGATAATAGACAAAGTCAGTATACCAGGAAAGGCAGAAGCTGGAGATGATAGGGGGGACACCTTGGGAGGAAGGGTTTTTTTTTTTTTTACCCCTTACACATGTTGTATTTGATGTGCTCACCCTTGCCTTTAAAAATTTGATGAGTGAACAGGTGGGTAACAAGACCCATTCATCAACATAATAGCCAATCTCTGATCTTAAAATCAAAGTTCTTCTAGAGAACAAAGATGAAGGACAGCATTTGAAGATCGACGCATCACACCCTCATTTTTAGGAGTCAGTTCTGCTTGAGATAGTCGCAAAAGCTGTCTTGTTTGGCTTCAGCCTGCTCTTTGTTGTGTTTGATGCTCCTCCTTGAGCCCCAGGCCAGGGCTGAGTTGTGAATGGAAAGAGCTCAGAGTTTGGAACTTGAGTTCAAATTCTAGCTCATCTGTTTAGTAGCAGGAAATCATGGGCAAGAACCATACTTGCTGTGGAGTCTTGGTGTGCTTATCTGCTGGCAGGGGCAGGTGTATCCATTACATTGACCGATATGGCACACTTCTGCTGGTGGGGGGCGATGTACCCATTATGTTAACTGAGAAGGCACATGGAGATGGACGCTGGTACTGGCCTTCAAAATCTGGGTTCTGGAGCAAGAGTCAATTCAGAGTCTGGCACTGGCCCTTGCAAGCTCTGTGACCTTGTTGAAATGTCAGAGTACTTCTCTATCTTATTTGGAAAAATAAAGATTAAAGATAGAGTCCTCCTTATCCAGTTATTGTCTGGACTAAGTGAGGTGAGGCGATGTGGAACTCTTAGCATAGCGTCTGACACAGAAATGAGCCAAGAGCTCTTAATTGCCATCGGTACTACCAGCACCTTTGCGCCCACCCCCATCATCACGTGTGCTCAGTAACCGTGGTTTACCGTTCCCTTAGATTTTATACATTTTAGCCCATATGTCCTTAGGTTGAGTAAATTCCACCATGAGGACCCAGGCCATTGGCTGGGAGGTTTTGCTTTGTACTTTCTGTTTGCAGGTAATTAATTTTCAGTAGGCCTCAAAAGAACTTTGAGAGAAAAGAAAAAGAAAAACCCTATTCCTTAGTTCTCTGGCTCGCCCTGTCCTATAATCAGAATGACCCCTTCTAGGACCTCAGGCCACCTCTCACTTCTCCAAACCCAGCAGCCTTATCTTAGATTCACATGTAAATCATAATAAGTAGTTCCCAGCGCCAGAGGAGGGCTGGGCTGTAATCTTCAATGAAGCAATTTTCTCCCTTTGAAAGCTTAGTCTGGTATTTCACAGTGGCCTATCAAGAATCGCATGCCAGGAGGCTGATGCCAGCCTTGCCGACACATCCAGTAGAACTCCCGTGAGGGAAGTCCAGATGAGCGTTCTGGGCCCCTCCTTCACTACAGCACAAGCCACATTTGATCTTTCTGTCTCCATCCCATTCAGCCATCCACCCAACCAGAAATTTACTGACTGCAATTTCTTTGCGCCTTTCCAGGCATTTGGAGAAAGGATACACCATGCAGGGCGAGTTACGGCCACAGCTCTATTTTCCCCTTTGCCTCTATACAGTTGGAAAACAGGAGTCTCAGCCTTCTTATCACCCTTGCGACCATTATCTCCAGCTGCTTTTTATTAGAAATGCTGGCACAATTCTGAGTAGGTAGGGGTGACATCTGTTGATAAGTTAAAACCATATCGCATCCTAGTAAGAGGAAACAGACGGCCTCAGTCCTCGCAGGTGGAAGCTGCAGGACCAATCTCAAACAGCATTTCTGTTTTAGCAATAAAGGGGGATCTCTTCAATTATTTCACGTTTTCCCCTGCCCTCTCATCTGGGAGAATCCCATGTCTTTGAAAGACTGGGTCAGCAGGGGAACAAAAGAAGAACCCAAATCATGTTATAATGGCTGGTGTGGGAATAGCAGGTAATTTATACTCCACTGATGTGTGGCTGGAGCAATTTTAAGGGCTAAATGTTAGCTTTTGAGGAGATGAAAGAAAAATGAAAACATTTATTTGGTTAAATAGCTAAGTAAATACACTGCCTATCAGACTTCCCCAGCTGTCAAGTCAAAGTAGCGTCTGTTAACAATGGGAATTGTTTGGTCTGTCTCCCTTAGTAACAGTAGATACTGCCATAAATAATAAGTCACTGTCATCTTTTTCAACACTGGTCTTCATAGTGGGAACCCAAGACATATGAAATATTACCTGATGATTTATAGTGTTCGAGGGAAAGAAAAGCAAAGCAGAACTTCAGATGCTTTGGAGAGAGATTTGATTAAAAAAAAAAAAAATGAATGAATGAATGAATGAAAAGAAGTGCCCAGACATCCAGAGTCAGGGGACTTGAGACTGAATTAGAGTTCCAAAGCATGTGATCTTAATCTTAACTAACCCTGGAACCCTACTCCTCACGTATAGATGAAAATGAATAATGGCAAAAGCTCCCTCCTCAAGCTCTCCTAGAATCAGAAGATATCATGAGTGTGAGAGTGCTTTATAAGCTTTGAAAGTGAAATAACAGGTATTTGGCATTAGTATTACTATTTTGTTTCTAAACAGAGTCCCATAACAAAGAGCCTTAAAACAGAGAAGCACAGAAATGGAAAATAATCTCTTCTTTACATGAGCATAGCACTCTGAGGCAAGTCCAAGCCTTCCTTGTCCAGGCAGGAGATGGGAAAGCCTGGCTGAGGGCAGCGTCACGTTAGCCAGGTTGGAGAGGTGGGCTTGATGCCCAAGGATATGAAAAGGTGGAAAGGGAGCTGTTGAGGCTGAAAGGAAGTGGAAGGAGAGGAAGAAGAGGGCGTGCAGGTTCCTGCCTGCCTTGGGGTGCAGGCACTGTGCTAAGGAACACAGAGCAGCAGTCTTAAGCAGAGAAAAGGGCAAGTTTTCTTTGGAACCAAGTGTACTTGAGGTGCTCTTGAACTTCTAAGTAGAGATACTGCTGGACTACTGAATAGGAGGCTCTGGAGGATAAAGGCCTAGAGAGGGAGATTTCATCATTAGAACCCACTGACCATTTAGACCTGAGGTCAACAAACACTCTGTGACTATTTGTGCTTCATGGGCCGTCTGACCTCTGTCACAGCTCATCTACTCTACTGTTGTAGCAGGAAAATAGTGAAAGACAGCACATAAGGACTGGGTGTGGTGAATTCCAGTAATACTTTATTTACAGAAAAACTGGCAGCCACTAAAATGGACTGACGGGCTGTCCTTTGCTGAGCTCTTAGATCACAGTCACTATTCCTAGAATCACCCTGAGAAGTTAATTCAAGTAGCCTTGCACTTACTGCTACTAATGAAATAAAGCTAAAATTTACTAGCATGCTTATGGCGCTTTATAAACATCACCTTGTTCAGTCCTCCAGGGGACGCTGTTAAGTGTTTTTATTATTCTTGTTTCACAAATATAGCAGGTAAGGTAACGAGGTTAATAAGTTGTTGAAATCATGAGATTCACATGTAAGGCAAAGGTTGGACTCCAGAACCAGATTAGAGAATTTAAGAGAACTCAACCAAGACTGAGACACATGGGTTTTAGCAGCCTCTGTTTGACTTAATTGCTTGTGAGATGAGATAGATGGCTTCATTTCCGACCTTTGGTCTTCTCTTCAGTAAAGCAGTTTCCTCAGGCCCTGCTAGCTCTTATGTTCTAGGACCTTCTAACTTGCCCAGGTTCACCTAGCTAGAGCATGGAAGACCCAATCTCAAACAAGGTCTTCCAACAGTGCCCGACTCTCAGGTTGTCCTTTTTTCCGCCTAACGAAGGAAAGGCCAGAGGTCCCTGAAAAGTTCTGACTTTATTAGGCGTTCCAGGAACTCTCCATGGGAGATCCAGGACCCTCTCCTCACCACTAGGAGCCTGCTCAGGACAGCTCCTCCTGCTTTGGACAGACAACAGGCATCAACAACCTCAGTGCCTTCATCTGCTACATGGCAAGGTCATAAAAAGGTGATGTAAATGTGCAAAGCAGATACCTCGTGCCTGTTGTTCATCTCATTGGGCAAGTGCAGAGTGGATCAGAACGTGTGTGGACCTCCTGGGAAATCAGATTGTGCGCCTCTGTGTCCACCAAGTGGAAGCGAGTGCATTTGGCAGCAACTTCCGTCTCTAAGGTATTAAATTAAACCCATCCTTTGTTTTGAAGGTCTTTCTATCCTAAAAGCCAGATTTTCAGGCTAGAAGCAGTGAGAAAGCTTTGTCCTTACCCCTTTCCTTTGAATAAAAATGAAAGGAAGACTCCACCACTTGTTAAGATTCTTCATGCCATATGAGCTTACTTATTACATGTTCCAGTACTGTGCTGTTGATGTTACAAGCCCCACTTGTTAAGTCAGTCTTCACTACTGAATCACCCTGAGAAGTTAATTCAAGTAGCCTTGCACTTACTGCTACTAATGAAATAAAGCTAAAATTTACTAGCATGCTTATGGCGCTTTATAAACATCACCTTGTTCAGTCCTCCAGGGGACGCTGTTAAGTGTTTTTATTATTCTTGTTTCACAAATATAGCAGGTAAGGTAACGAGGTTAATAAGTTGTTGAAATCATGAGATTCACATGTAAGGCAAAGGTTGGACTCCAGAACCAGATTAGAGAATTTAAGAGAACTCAACCAAGACTGAGACACATGGGTTTTAGCAGCCTCTGTTTGACTTAATTGCTTGTGAGATGAGATAGATGGCTTCATTTCCGACCTTTGGTCTTCTCTTCAGTAAAGCAGTTTCCTCAGGCCCTGCTAGCTCTTATGTTCTAGGACCTTCTAACTTGCCCAGGTTCACCTAGCTAGAGCATGGAAGACCCAATCTCAAACAAGGTCTTCCAACAGTGCCCGACTCTCAGGTTGTCCTTTTTTCCGCCTAACGAAGGAAAGGCCAGAGGTCCCTGAAAAGTTCTGACTTTATTAGGCGTTCCAGGAACTCTCCATGGGAGATCCAGGACCCTCTCCTCACCACTAGGAGCCTGCTCAGGACAGCTCCTCCTGCTTTGGACAGACAACAGGCATCAACAACCTCAGTGCCTTCATCTGCTACATGGCAAGGTCATAAAAAGGTGATGTAAATGTGCAAAGCAGATACCTCGTGCCTGTTGTTCATCTCATTGGGCAAGTGCAGAGTGGATCAGAACGTGTGTGGACCTCCTGGGAAATCAGATTGTGCGCCTCTGTGTCCACCAAGTGGAAGCGAGTGCATTTGGCAGCAACTTCCGTCTCTAAGGTATTAAATTAAACCCATCCTTTGTTTTGAAGGTCTTTCTATCCTAAAAGCCAGATTTTCAGGCTAGAAGCAGTGAGAAAGCTTTGTCCTTACCCCTTTCCTTTGAATAAAAATGAAAGGAAGACTCCACCACTTGTTAAGATTCTTCATGCCATATGAGCTTACTTATTACATGTTCCAGTACTGTGCTGTTGATGTTACAAGCCCCACTGTACAGATGGAGAGACCCAGGTGAAATGCCTGCCTCAGTTCATACAGGTAGTTAGGAAGATGGCTGGGGTCTTTATGGCTGTAGATGCTTTTCATGGATTTAGACGGAACTTGAAGCCCTTTCCACTTTACGTCTACTCCATGGTAAGACCTTACTGAGCTAGGCCTGAGTGTTGTGGCTTTAAAGACCCTGAGGCTGAAGTTGCTGCCGAGGCAGGGCAATGCTGAGGTCTTCAAGCTTTGGCTAATCTATCAGCTGCAGGCTGACCCCCAGCTTGTCTCTGCGTGGCTCTCACCCCCAGGCGCCCAGGATGTGGCAGAGATGGGCTTGCATCAGTAACCAGATTGCATGGCGTGTGACCTCACGTCCGAGAGCACCTTTCTCAGCATGCCGCGTCTTCTCCCCACTCATCGTCTGTTCTGGACAAGCCTTTGCTAAATGTGACTGAGCTTCCCCAAAACAAACATGATAAAAATGAAAGGAATGTAGAGTCATAAGCACAATCAAGGAGGCTTTCCAAAGGGGCACATGCAAATGTGGGATTGGAAACTATGTGCCTTTGTACTTCAAGCCAGACAGCTGGGAAGAGGTAGGAAAAGTGAGGGATTATGCACAGAAAGGGAGTCCAGATGCTGGGCTACCCTCCTGGCTCTCCACTATTGCCCACAGACCCTGGGTAAAGTACCACTCATATCTGGGGCCTTTGTGTTTTCCTCCTGGAAAAGGACTGCCTGACTGAAGGTCCTTCGCTTTATTTTGCCACAGCCATAAACGTGGCACTTCATCTCATTGGGCAAGTGCAGTGGATCAGAACGTGTGGACCTCCTGGGAAATCAGATTGTGCGCCTCTGTGTCCACCAAGTGGAAGCGAGTGCATTTGGCAGCAACTTCCGTCTCTAAGGTATTAAATTAAACCCATCCTTTGTTTTGAAGGTCTTTCTATCCTAAAAGCCAGATTTTCAGGCTAGAAGCAGTGAGAAAGCTTTGTCCTTACCCCTTTCCTTTGAATAAAAATGAAAGGAAGACTCCACCACTTGTTAAGATTCTTCATGCCATATGAGCTTACTTATTACATGTTCCAGTACTGTGCTGTTGATGTTACAAGCCCCACTGTACAGATGGAGAGACCCAGGTGAAATGCCTGCCTCAGTTCATACAGGTAGTTAGGAAGATGGCTGGGGTCTTTATGGCTGTAGATGCTTTTCATGGATTTAGACGGAACTTGAAGCCCTTTCCACTTTACGTCTACTCCATGGTAAGACCTTACTGAGCTAGGCCTGAGTGTTGTGGCTTTAAAGACCCTGAGGCTGAAGTTGCTGCCGAGGCAGGGCAATGCTGAGGTCTTCAAGCTTTGGCTAATCTATCAGCTGCAGGCTGACCCCCAGCTTGTCTCTGCGTGGCTCTCACCCCCAGGCGCCCAGGATGTGGCAGAGATGGGCTTGCATCAGTAACCAGATTGCATGGCGTGTGACCTCACGTCCGAGAGCACCTTTCTCAGCATGCCGCGTCTTCTCCCCACTCATCGTCTGTTCTGGACAAGCCTTTGCTAAATGTGACTGAGCTTCCCCAAAACAAACATGATAAAAATGAAAGGAATGTAGAGTCATAAGCACAATCAAGGAGGCTTTCCAAAGGGGCACATGCAAATGTGGGATTGGAAACTATGTGCCTTTGTACTTCAAGCCAGACAGCTGGGAAGAGGTAGGAAAAGTGAGGGATTATGCACAGAAAGGGAGTCCAGATGCTGGGCTACCCTCCTGGCTCTCCACTATTGCCCACAGACCCTGGGTAAAGTACCACTCATATCTGGGGCCTTTGTGTTTTCCTCCTGGAAAAGGACTGCCTGACTGAAGGTCCTTCCTGCTTTGACATTTTACAAAAGGGATCGTGACAGTGGAGAGAGCAGTGGGCTTAAGAAAGACCTAGATGTGTTTACATGAAACGTTCAAGAAAGCACATCTAACCTACAGTGGTTGAAAGCAGATCATTGGTGGCCACACTAGAGTGTGGGGTTGACTGAGCAGGACAAGGTGGGGGGACTTTGTAGGGTGAGGAAATGCTGTATAGCTTGATGGCTCTGAGGAGGCCCAGATCGGTCTACATATTTGTCATGACTTATGAAACTGTACGCTTAAAATGGGAACATTTCATTGTATGCAAATTACAAGCTGATTTAAAAATAAAAAATAGGTCAATTCATAAAGATGGAAAGATAGATGAGAGGCTAGTTACTAGGGGTTAGGAGTCAAGGGGATGAAGAAGTCACTTCTTAATGAGTACAAAGTCTATATGGGGTAAAGGAAGAGATTTAGAAATAGTGGTGAGGGTTGCATAGCATTGTAAGTGTAATGAATTGTATGCTTAAAAAAGATTAGAATGGCAAACACTGCTCTAAATATTTTACTGAAATTTTAAAAAGATAAAAATATGACAAATCTAGTTATATCCCAGTTCTTCCCTGTGCTGGCTGAGTGACCCTGGGCCAGTCACCAAACTCTGGGGCGCCCTACTTCTTCCTGTAAGTGGAATACCCAAGGTATAGACTCTGAGACACCCAAGTGAGACCGTATATGGGATCCAGGAAAGCCCTCTATTGACTGTAATGGTTTCTATAAATATATAAACTATCAGTACTCTAATTCTGTGATTCTACTTAGCTTCTATGCATGAGCTCATAACTCGTACTCAAAGTTATCTGCAAACACATGGAAGTCTTTGCCATCCACAGAGACCTGCAACCAGGTCCATTAGATTCACCTGCATTCTTTCTACACAGTTTCCCAGGGCAGATCCTGTGCCATTATTAGGTTTCCTAACAGCCCAGTCACACTATGAAAAAGTGTCTGTGATGGAGATGAAATTTGGAAAGCCACCTACAGATGATTTTTAGTCTGAAAACCACCTTCTATCAGGGGAGGATAGAACCACACACCCAAATATAAGAAACCTAACTGTTTTTGGAGTAATTCCTCTGTGCAGACTCTGTGCTCAGTGTATATTTTCTCCTTCAGTCCTCAATGTGGATGTCTAGCCTCATTTTACAGATGAGAAGACTGACCCCAGAGGGGTTAAGTAATCTGCTCAAGAGTTGTAAGGTGACTAAGGAGATGGCGTGTGAGAAACAGAATGTCAGTGTGAGAGCCAGGACCCAGCTGGGCCCTTGGTGTTCTATTGCATATATACAGTTGCACAGAACATGAGCATCAGACAGGGCACTCTGTGACTGTGATGGGTCAAGATCTGTCCAGACCACTCCACAGCCATGGCCAGCACCAACACCGCCCAGACTCCCCAGGCGACCAAACGTTATTCCCTGCCACTGGCTTTAGTCTTGCTCCATGCTTCCTGCCTCTCAGACAAGAATTACTAAGATAACCATACTCCTACTTTCTGAAAGGATCCAATCCAGAGAGAAATGACCCTAGCATTGTAAGTGTAATGAATTGTATGCTTAAAAAGATTAGAATGGCAAACACTGCTCTAAATATTTTACTGAAATTTTAAAAGATAAAATATGACAAATCTAGTTATATCCCAGTTCTTCCCTGTGCTGGCTGAGTGACCCTGGGCCAGTCACCAAACTCTGGGGCGCCCTACTTCTTCCTGTAAGTGGAATACCCAAGGTATAGACTCTGAGACACCCAAGTGAGACCGTATATGGGATCCAGGAAAGCCCTCTATTGACTGTAATGGTTTCTATAAATATATAAACTATCAGTACTCTAATTCTGTGATTCTACTTAGCTTCTATGCATGAGCTCATAACTCGTACTCAAAGTTATCTGCAAACACATGGAAGTCTTTGCCATCCACAGAGACCTGCAACCAGGTCCATTAGATTCACCTGCATTCTTTCTACACAGTTTCCCAGGGCAGATCCTGTGCCATTATTAGGTTTCCTAACAGCCCAGTCACACTATGAAAAAGTGTCTGTGATGGAGATGAAATTTGGAAAGCCACCTACAGATGATTTTTAGTCTGAAAACCACCTTCTATCAGGGGAGGATAGAACCACACACCCAAATATAAGAAACCTAACTGTTTTTGGAGTAATTCCTCTGTGCAGACTCTGTGCTCAGTGTATATTTTCTCCTTCAGTCCTCAATGTGGATGTCTAGCCTCATTTTACAGATGAGAAGACTGACCCCAGAGGGGTTAAGTAATCTGCTCAAGAGTTGTAAGGTGACTAAGGAGATGGCGTGTGAGAAACAGAATGTCAGTGTGAGAGCCAGGACCCAGCTGGGCCCTTGGTGTTCTATTGCATATATACAGTTGCACAGAACATGAGCATCAGACAGGGCACTCTGTGACTGTGATGGGTCAAGATCTGTCCAGACCACTCCACAGCCATGGCCAGCACGAACATCGCCCAGACTCCCCAGACGACCAAACGTTATTCCCCTGCCACTGGCTTTAGTCTTGCTCCATGCTTCCTGCCTCTCAGACAAGAATTACTAAGATAACCATACTCCTACTTTCTGAAAGGATCCAATCCAGAGAGAAACTTTACTTTCTGGATCCTCCCCCTAAACATCTAATATAATGTTAGCCCCATAAAAAGCCCTTTCTAACCCCTTCCAGGCTTGCCTCTCCTAGTCCCCCTCACTGTAATGAGTCATAAACCCAACTTGCTCAAGTGCCAGGGTGTTTGCAGTGGTCTATGCCTTCAGGCAGCTGGCAGTAGGAATACCAGGCCGGATCTGCCAGATTTCATATCCGTATGCTTTCAGTGTTTCACTGCATCTTCCAGAACACAGGACCTTCAACTTAAGTTGAAGGGTGGAAAGTTGATTTGTTTTCACTTTTACTACAAGGTTCCCATCTACTTTTCTGTCCTCTAGAATTGACGGTTATTTGTATATCCAGTTCACAAATAACCTTAAAGTTCATAAGTATTTGCCAACTCCTAGTAAGAGAAGCACTGGGCTTCCCTGGTGGTCCAATGGGTAAGGACACTGCCTTGCAGTGCCAGGGGCACCGGTTTGATCCCTGGCCTGGGAAGATCCCACGTGCCAGCTGGACCGATGTGTCGGAGCTCTGGAGCACATGCGCCCAGAGCCAGTGCTCTGCAACGAGAGGCCACTGCAATGGGAGGCCCACACAGGCCAAAGAACAAAAAAGATAAATAAAGGAAAGACCAATAGAAGTGGCCAAAATAAAAAGAGAAACTCTTTTCATTCATACATTCGCCTCCTCATGCTCTATGATGTAAGGAGGTGCACCTGCCAGGTTCCAAGTGTGTCGCTCGGATCTGTGTAGACAGCATTAGGAGATGGCGTGTGAGAAACAGAATGTCAGTGTGAGAGCCAGGACCCAGCTGGGCCCTTGGTGTTCTATTGCATATATACAGTTGCACAGAACATGAGCATCAGACAGGGCACTCTGTGACTGTGATGGGTCAAGATCTGTCCAGACCACTCCACAGCCATGGCCAGCACGAACATCGCCCAGACTCCCCAGACGACCAAACGTTATTCCCCTGCCACTGGCTTTAGTCTTGCTCCATGCTTCCTGCCTCTCAGACAAGAATTACTAAGATAACCATACTCCTACTTTCTGAAAGGATCCAATCCAGAGAGAAACTTTACTTTCTGGATCCTCCCCCTAAACATCTAATATAATGTTAGCCCCATAAAAAGCCCTTTCTAACCCCTTCCAGGCTTGCCTCTCCTAGTCCCCCTCACTGTAATGAGTCATAAACCCAACTTGCTCAAGTGCCAGGGTGTTTGCAGTGGTCTATGCCTTCAGGCAGCTGGCAGTAGGAATACCAGGCCGGATCTGCCAGATTTCATATCCGTATGCTTTCAGTGTTTCACTGCATCTTCCAGAACACAGGACCTTCAACTTAAGTTGAAGGGTGGAAAGTTGATTTGTTTTCACTTTTACTACAAGGTTCCCATCTACTTTTCTGTCCTCTAGAATTGACGGTTATTTGTATATCCAGTTCACAAATAACCTTAAAGTTCATAAGTATTTGCCAACTCCTAGTAAGAGAAGCACTGGGCTTCCCTGGTGGTCCAATGGGTAAGGACACTGCCTTGCAGTGCCAGGGGCACCGGTTTGATCCCTGGCCTGGGAAGATCCCACGTGCCAGCTGGACCGATGTGTCGGAGCTCTGGAGCACATGCGCCCAGAGCCAGTGCTCTGCAACGAGAGAGGCCACTGCAATGAGAGGCCCACAGGCCAAAGAACAAAGATAAGTAAATGAAAGACCAATAGAAGTGGCCAAAATAAAAAGAGAAACTCTTTTCATTCATACATTCGCCTCCTCATGCTCTATGATGTAAGGAGGTGCACCTGCCAGGTTCCAAGTGTGTGCTCAGAATTTGGGGTGCTGATGTGCAAGGTGAAACAGAGCTATCTGTGTAGACAGCATTAGGAGATAATGTGATGGCAGTGCAGACAGAGGTCTCCACGGGGCACTGCTGGCATCCATGGGCAGAGTGGTCCACATCACCTGCACAGCCCAAGAAGTCCTTCTATTTGGGCTAGTTCTGAAAGTATGTACCTGTAGCTGCAGGTCAAGGAGAGGTCCTGAAGGTGGAAAGACACTGTCTAAGCAGTCTTCGGTGGGAAATTCCATTGCATCAGGGGAACCAGAACTACAGAGCGGAAGGTGTGACCTAATAGAGAGTGGAAGTAGATGAAGCCAGCGGGAAAGGGAGCCTTGTGGGGAGGGCCTCATGAGCCATCCTGAGAGGTCTGCATTATCCTTGGGGGTTTATGGATCTGGGAGGATTGTTCTGAGCAGGAAACCATCATGACCAAATCCCTTTCAGAAGGATCATTCTGACGAAGGCATAAAGAATGTTTTTAAGCATGATATACGTGACTGGAAGGGTGACTTTTGATTCATGGTCTGGAAAGGGACATTTATTAAGCTCTAATGGACTCTGAAACTAATGGGTCTTATGTGCCCAGTGAAGGAGCTCTGACCTTACCGTTTGGGTAATGAGGAGCCTTTGAAGGATTTGAAGCAGGGCAGAGATACAGTCAGATCTGACAGAAGAAAGCAACACATATCAAAAATGTGCTGTGTTAATGTGTGATTCCATTTAGGCTTTATGGAATGTCAAAAATAGCCTAAAGACCCCATGGTGACCTTGCCAGAAGTCAGGTCAGAAATTTCTGGATCAAATGATTTCTTAGCTCTCCTCTAGCTCTGATAGTCTATGATTCTGTAACAAGGAAGGTAAAGCTATTGCCAAAACGTATAATGCATCAGTGTGTCAGACTTTGGGATTATCTGCTGCTTGGGGTTTTCCACACCAGTGCTCCCCTTCATTATGGGGATAATTGAGAGTTGACTGCAGTCGTTACCGCTGTTGTGATGGGTATTTGAAGCTAAATTCCGGCAAGCAGGAGATGTGTGACTGTTCTCAGCTGCAGAAAGTTAATGCAGTGTGGCGTTAATTACCCTGTCTGAGCCTGCTGTCTTCTTCTGTTTTAGGTGTCATTCTCAGTTGAATAAATTAGTTTCCAAAATTAGAATAAAACAAATGGTAGGGTGAGATCAAGGCAGTCTGACTTCTTAGGGCATCCAAAAAGCTGAGTGAGAAAGTCTCCCCGGGAAAGATGAAGCTGCCTTCTTGTAGCCCAGTGTAGCCCAAGGAGCTATTGTTTCCCGTCAGGGGTCCTTCACTACTTTACCTCTCTGCCTGTGCTCTGCCCACCCTACCCCAGAGCCCCAGAGCTCATGCACACACACACACACAGGAAAGTTCATGTTTCGCCTTCCCACAAGTATCTGAAACAATCAAGACACTGGCAGAGAATAGATTAGGTGCTTCATAAATCCTCTTGCTATAGATTTTGCCCAACTTGATGTTGAGCGAATGAAGCCAAGGGAGAGTGTGTTTAGAACAAAGGGATCAGAACAGTGAAAAAAGTAGAAACCGTATCCTAGACAGTCATTCATTCAACAGATCTTCATTGAGCACCTCCTGTGCTAGTGCTACAGGTTAAGTGGCAGACAGAAGACACAGGTGGTAGCTCAGAAGTTGGATGTGGAAGAATAACCTTTCCTTCTTTCTATCTTCATATATTTGGCAGATGTATTATACCTTTTTTTTTTAACCTTTCCATGGTCAGTATGAAGTCCCATAGGTGGAAAGCATAGAGAGACAAAGAGGCAATCAGTTCTATTACACAATTGGGTGCCTCAAAGTATAGGAGGTGCTTCTTTTTGGAAGACAGCTATGCTCACCACTCTACCACCAACACTCATTGGAAGAATGCAGAGATAATGAGCTCTAGAAGAAAGTGTCCTGGACTTGATGTCAGGAGTCCTGGATTCTATTTACAGCATGGTTACTAAGTCACCTGGCGACTCTGGGCAACATTGGGCTTCCCATTCCTCATCTGTAAAACTATGGGTCTGGACAAAATCATCTTCTAGAGCATCTCCACTTTACAATAAGAGCAAGCAATATGTTAATTTCATGAGAGGCAGCACAAGGACTTTGTGATCATACAACCTCTTTGATTTTCAGTACAATGAAGATGGAAAGAATAAAAGCCACTCCCAGCACTATTAGGCAGATTAGATATTGGGATGGCCAAAAAGTTTGCTCAAGTTTTTTCAGAAGGTGTTACAGACGAACTTTTTGACCAACCCAGTAAGACATAAAGGTGCTTTACATAAATTTCAAAACACTCTACAGCACCATAGATGGAAGACTTTTGGTTTGTTTCTTCTGGGGGGTGGTGGTGGTGGTTTTAATGGCAACTATTTTAATAAGTGAAAGAAAGCACTAGAACTTACTTTTAAGTCTTCAATCCCAAACTTACCAGCCTGTGACCATGGTCAAATTACTTCTCTATGCTTGATTTCTCCATTTTCAGAAGAGATACATCACTGCCTTACATGGCTGTTGTAATGTGTTCAAAAGGCAACATACTTGAAAATATCTAGCATGATGTCAGACACATGGCAGAGCTACAGAATGCCAGTTCAGTCTCTTGGTTCAAGAAAATAAGTAGTTGAAAGGATCTATACTCACATGGCAGGAGACAGGCAAATACACAAAATATGGCAGAATTAGGATGTCACTGTGCCCATTGAGTTCTGGTACAAATATCTGAGAGCAGCAGCATGAAAGTCAACTTTCACAGAAGGGCCTATGCATGCTTCAGACCAGAGCATTGACTTGATCTGCTTGGCCATTGCACTCTGGGCCATTTCAGTATGTACTGAAGTCTGAAGTGACTTCAGCAAGGCCAAACACCATTTCTTATCTACATTTGGACTGCAAATTTGCTGTGTCATATGTTGGTGTATGTCCCAGGACAGCCTCACGCATGCAGGCAAGTCACCAGCCAAACCTGAAACTGCTGCAGAGTGCATAGAAACAAGCCTCAGAAGCTTTTAACTCAGGGCTAATGGCATGATTGCTGTGTTTCTTACTCTAAAGCGTGCCTAGTCATCACTGCTTGTAGAAACCAAAGAGCAGTTTGAGGCAGAATTTCAGCAGTCTCAAGTGGACATTCATAAATCCCTCTTGGATAAATGTTCACCTGACACATGATCACTGTTACTATATTGTGAGGACCATGTTCCTGACAAACACTATGCTAGAGGTTTTATATATATTCTAATTCTCTCAAGAACCCTATAGGGTAAACAGTATTGTTCCCATTTCATGGTTGGGGAAACTAAGGCTCAAAAAGTAAAACTACCTTGTCCATAACATACAGTTGATCCAGTTCTCTGCCTATTGGATCCTGTGATTTTCCTAGCAGGCAGTCAGGCTCAGCTTGAAAACCAAGGGTAAAACTGGGTGAGTTGTTCTTCTTAAGGATAAAAAGTATGCCAAAATGATATGCACCATGATTGACTAATCCGAAAATTACCCAAGGTCATTCATCATCAACTGTCATCTTTCTGTTCTAATTCCAAACCATCCTCCCCAAGCTATGTCAGAAAACCCTGTCCAGAAAAGAGTGGGTCTCACTTTGTCCCTCTGTCCATAGGAGCCGGAGCCTCTCTATGCGCAGATCAACAGATCTAAGAAATAGCATCAATGCAGGCTTGTGGCGGGTGCTTCAAGACTGGCATGGAAATCAACATTGCAACAGGCTCTCTTGTATTCTTTCACCTCACGTCATCCCACGAAGAAATTCATGATTGCTCGATGGAACTCGTTTTGAAGAGGAAACTAGGAGTTTTTGGCAACTACTGGCAGATGTCTATGGCAGCACAAAAACGAACACACAGAAGTGTATAAAAGTCATATCCAGCATTAAATCACAAATCAAGCAAGTGCTCATCCAACAAATATTCTAAGCTCTCTTAGTGTGGATTTAAATTGACCCAATATGCAAAACCCTAATTCTCTTTTATTTCTCAACCTGTTGACCACTGTAAAGACATCCAGTTTGGAGTGACAGGCACATCAGGGTGGGCACTGATGTCATTGAGGCAAACTTGAGAGGTCCTCAGTCACCACAGGGGCAGCATTCATATGCCTTTCCACATAGGATGGTGTATTTACATCGCTCCACAAAGCCTGATCTGCCATTTGTTCCCCCTTTCCTTTCTTTGTCTTATTTGAAAATTAATAAGTGTAAAAATTTTTGTATTGCTTTTGACATTTTTTAGATGTTGATGAAGAACTCCAACTGGGGAAAAAAAAAAAACACCTCATATGAAATTAATTCACTTGAAATCACAAGACAAATAAATGGCTAATGATTCTTTTTGATTAAGAATGTTGCCAAAACAACCCTTTAGCTCTTCTGCATTCAAAAAGATCGGTTGAAACTCCATAACATACAGTTGATCCAGTTCTCTGCCTATTGGATCCTGTGATTTTCCTAGCAGGCAGTCAGGCTCAGCTTGAAAACCAAGGGTAAAACTGGGTGAGTTGTTCTTCTTAAGGATAAAAAGTATGCCAAAATGATATGCACCATGATTGACTAATCCGAAAATTACCCAAGGTCATTCATCATCAACTGTCATCTTTCTGTTCTAATTCCAAACCATCCTCCCCAAGCTATGTCAGAAAACCCTGTCCAGAAAAGAGTGGGTCTCACTTT
Organism: Tragulus kanchil; assembly: GCA_022376925.1. NCBI lineage: Eukaryota > Metazoa > Chordata > Mammalia > Artiodactyla > Tragulidae > Tragulus > Tragulus kanchil. Next base: position 100,437,338 of record JAIOJX010000032.1, read on the forward strand.
GTCCCTCTGTCCATAGGAGCCGGAGCCTCTCTATGCGCAGATCAACAGATCTAAGAAATAGCATCAATGCAGGCTTGTGGCGGGTGCTTCAAGACTGGCATGGAAATCAACATTGCAACAGGCTCTCTTGTATTCTTTCACCTCACGTCATCCCACGAAGAAATTCATGATTGCTCGATGGAACTCGTTTTGAAGAGGAAACTAGGAGTTTTTGGCAACTACTGGCAGATGTCTATGGCAGCACAAAAACGAACACACAGAAGTGTATAAAAGTCATATCCAGCATTAAATCACAAATCAAGCAAGTGCTCATCCAACAAATATTCTAAGCTCTCTTAGTGTGGATTTAAATTGACCCAATATGCAAAACCCTAATTCTCTTTTTATTTCTCAACCTGTTGACCACTGTAAAGACATCCAGTTTGGAGTGACAGGCACATCAGGGTGGGCACTGATGTCATTGAGGCAAACTTGAGAGGTCCTCAGTCACCACAGGGGCAGCATTCATATGCCTTTCCACATAGGATGGTGTATTTACATCGCTCCACAAAGCCTGATCTGCCATTTGTTCCCCCTTTCCTTTCTTTGTCTTATTTGAAAATTAATAAGTGTAAAAATTTTTGTATTGCTTTTGACATTTTTTAGATGTTGATGAAGAACTCCAACTGGGGAAAAAAAAAAAACACCTCATATGAAATTAATTCACTTGAAATCACAAGACAAATAAATGGCTAATGATTCTTTTTGATTAAGAATGTTGCCAAAACAACCCTTTAGCTCTTCTGCATTCTGGTGAAGAAAGACAGCTATCGGTTGAAACTTCACTCTGTGAGTAGGAAAGGATGTTGAATCCCATTGATGAGAAAGATGAAAAGTACATCTGATTTCCTCAGAAGCTCTAAACTCTTGAGTCCAATAAAACGAGATTTTTTATTTTTCCGATGTCTTGCTGCTGTGATGCTATGCAGACAAGTGTCTTCTCCATGTGCCATTTTCAAAGAAAAGTCATTTGCCAAATACTTCTGCTACAATCCTGGGAATGCAGTTTGGGATCTTAAAAGTCAACTTGCTAATGGAACAATGGTGACATGAATATGTCACAAACTGATTCTGTGGTCATGATGGTTCATCTCTATCTCTTTTTGTACATCAGAAAATTCAAATGGGATTTTATTTTATAACTTGAAAAAAAAAAAAAAAACCCTTACCATTAAACTCTAAATATTTAAGGGAAATGGCTTTAAGGAGTTCTAATGAAAAAAAAAATTGCCAGTTTTTTTCTTTGTAAATATAAATGTTAATGAAAATGCTTTTTAATAATGCCATTACACTGTAGAGAAGGTAGCAGATTGAGTGCAGGATGTGACAAACCTGATGGGTGGGGCTGTGTTTCCAGATGCCACTCTGGGGCCTAAGGTAGGAAGTTGCAGTTCAGGGACAGGAGCAGTCAGCCAATCAGCAGCTAGTGATCAGAAAGGGGGCATGTGACTCGGCCCTCTCATCTTAGTCTTTCTGGGAGAGTACAGCTCTCTGCGTAAAACATGGAAGAGACAGTTCATGCTTTGAAGGCCTGTCCTTCAGATTCTGAAACTCCTCTGGCCTCCACTCCCACCAACCCCTGTAGGCATCACTGGACTGTTTGTACGTGAAACAGAAGAGTTTAAGCTTCCTTTTTACATTTATGAGATAAAAGTGCAGTGTTCGGTTCGTATGTTTAGCACATGATTTTCATAAGAATCTATATTTTGTTCTCGTAACTGATGTTAGATGTTGATGAAGAACTCCAACTGGGGAAAAAAAAACACCTCATATGAAATTAATTCACTTGAAATCACAAGACAAATAAATGGCTAATGATTCTTTTGATTAAGAATGTTGCCAAAACAACCCTTTAGCTCTTCTGCATTCTGGTGAAGAAAGACAGCTATCGGTTGAAACTTCACTCTGTGAGTAGGAAAGGATGTTGAATCCCATTGATGAGAAAGATGAAAAGTACATCTGATTTCCTCAGAAGCTCTAAACTCTTGAGTCCAATAAAACGAGATTTTTTATTTTTCCGATGTCTTGCTGCTGTGATGCTATGCAGACAAGTGTCTTCTCCATGTGCCATTTTCAAAGAAAAGTCATTTGCCAAATACTTCTGCTACAATCCTGGGAATGCAGTTTGGGATCTTAAAAGTCAACTTGCTAATGGAACAATGGTGACATGAATATGTCACAAACTGATTCTGTGGTCATGATGGTTCATCTCTATCTCTTTTTGTACATCAGAAAATTCAAATGGGATTTTATTTTATAACTTGAAAAAAAAAAAAAAAACCCTTACCATTAAACTCTAAATATTTAAGGGAAATGGCTTTAAGGAGTTCTAATGAAAAAAATTGCCAGTTTTTTTCTTTGTAAATATAAATGTTAATGAAAATGCTTTTTAATAATGCCATTACACTGTAGAGAAGGTAGCAGATTGAGTGCAGGATGTGACAAACCTGATGGGTGGGGCTGTGTTTCCAGATGCCACTCTGGGGCCTAAGGTAGGAAGTTGCAGTTCAGGGACAGGAGCAGTCAGCCAATCAGCAGCTAGTGATCAGAAAGGGGGCATGTGACTCGGCCCTCTCATCTTAGTCTTTCTGGGAGAGTACAGCTCTCTGCGTAAAACATGGAAGAGACAGTTCATGCTTTGAAGGCCTGTCCTTCAGATTCTGAAACTCCCTCTGGCCTCTCCACTCCCACCAACCCCTGTAGGCATCACTGGACTGTTTGTACGTGAAACAGAAGAGTTTAAGCTTCCTTTTTTTACATTTATGAGATAAAAAGTGCAGTGTTCGGTTCGTATGTTTAGCACATGATTTTCATAAAGAATCTATATATTTTTGCCCTACAGAGAATATTGTTCTACAGGTCAACTGTGTTTTCCTGATGTTCCTATGCAGTTACAGTATGTTGAATTTATTGGTTTAACACTGAGAAGAAAACGTTAAAGAATCGTGTGATGAATTGGAGTCGGGGTGGGGGTGATTATCCTTGCTTGGTTTTAAAATTTGAAAAGTAGAGTTTACCTTGATAGGATTGACTACAATCGGCCTCTGTACTTTGATTCTTCCTATCAATAGAAACTAAAATAATTTGGAAGAAGATATACTTGGTGACCAAGGGAAAAAATGGATAAGTCAAGGTGATTGTTACTGTTGGAAGGTGACGTTTTATACTGTCGGGTCACTGGAATCTGTTTTCCAGTTAACTGGCAAAATGTCTTTTGCAGCACAGATGTAAGCGTCACCCTGAGGTTGACAGTCTAAAGAACCTGAAAGGTGAAGAGGGCCATTTACCTTCTGCTGTAGCTGTCACACTTTGGTTGACATGATTTCTCCGAGAATGTGCATACTTTGAATGAGTTGATCCTTCCACATAAAGGGGAAAATGGGAAAGGTGTGATAACCATGAGAGTTGTCCTGAGCCCAGTTCACTTGGGTTTTCTGGGGATTTGATGAGATAGGCAGTTCCCATGAGGAAGTGACTTAAATTGCTCTGTCGTCCGTGATTCTGATTCTCAACCCGTGGTGCTATCGTCTCCCTCAATATGGCTGTCTTGAGTTTGTCTTGCAGTATCACACCCTTCCACAGATTCTATGGGTTGCTTCTGGCATGTTCAGAGTGAACTCTGGCTTATGTGGCTGTTTCAGGTACACCATCTGGAGCTCATTTCATAGCAGAGAGTGATAGCCCCGTGGATCTGTCATCATTCGTTGAGCATGGGTGAAAACGTAACTGGCTCTGAACTTAACGAAGATGGCCTTGTGATGCATTGAAGTGAGGGAAATAAAGTCAAGACTTTAAACTGCCATCCATGTTATCATTGGCCAAATTCTGCTGTCCAATAAGCACTGCTTGGGGAACCCAGAACCACCGTATTCTATCCCAGGAATGCAGTGAGATTTCCAAATAAGAGCAGAGGGGGCCCCTACCAAAAGACCATGGGGAGTGTGCACAGTTCCAGTTAGACTGATAGAAAATCCACGTGTACAACTGTTAATTCCTCATCCTTCACTAGCACGAAATTTGTCACTTTAAATTTTGAAACCAGGGAAACACCACCTGTCATTCTGTCCCCATTCCCCGTAATGCTCCAATATTCACATGCCGCAAGACTTTTTTGATAATTCATACTCATCCCCATGTCTATGGAATCCCCATCATGTAATGTACCGGCACTTTCTTTTAAAAAAAAAAATGTTTACTCTGTGGGTTTGGTTCATTTCAATTTCTGCGTTCTGACACATATTTTTTTAATAAAGATGAGAAAGAGAAAATGACTGTTGCCGTACATTTCTAGACCTACTTTAACTTTACCTCAGATGACAGTTTGTTAACATATATGGACACATTATTTTTAACTTTATGTACAATGCATTCAATGGAACAGCAAAATTTTTAGAAATTTTCCATTAATTTCTGTAACACACCATGTAAAACTGTTACAAATAAACATGTTTGAGAACAACAGCTTAGCCTGATTTCATTCCACAAGCTTCTACCAGATATTCAGGTGAGGGACTAGAAGAAGAAACCGCTTCTCTCAAAACATCCATCGGACTAGGTGAAGATCTGTTTTCCTGGCACTGGACCAGAAAAAGAAAGCTTCACGGAGGAGTAGTTTGCCTTCAGTTCAATTCAGGTACTGGCTCTGCTGGAAAAACTGGGAACGAGGAGGTGAGGAACGAGGCAGTAAGGAACTGTGAGGAATGAGGCGGATATTGTCAGAGAAAGCATACCTTGAATAGAGGTGGTGTTCACAGCATGTGTAGCGTGGGACTTTAAAAGCTGGGAAAGATCCCGAGATTTACCCTATGGTCATCATTCGTTGAGCATGGGTGAAAACGTAACTGGCTCTGAACTTAACGAAGATGGCCTTGTGATGCATTGAAGTGAGGGAAATAAAGTCAAGACTTTAAACTGCCATCCATGTTATCATTGGCCAAATTCTGCTGTCCAATAAGCACTGCTTGGGGAACCCAGAACCACCGTATTCTATCCCAGGAATGCAGTGAGATTTCCAAATAAGAGCAGAGGGGCCCATACCAAAAGACCATGGGGAGTGTGCACAGTTCCAGTTAGACTGATAGAAAATCCACGTGTACAACTGTTAATTCCTCATCCTTCACTAGCACGAAATTTGTCACTTTAAATTTTGAAACCAGGGAAACACCACCTGTCATTCTGTCCCCATTCCCCGTAATGCTCCAATATTCACATGCCGCAAGACTTTTTTGATAATTCATACTCATCCCCATGTCTATGGAATCCCCATCATGTAATGTACCGGCACTTTCTTTTAAAAAAAAAAATGTTTACTCTGTGGGTTTGGTTCATTTCAATTTCTGCGTTCTGACACATATTTTTTTAATAAAGATGAGAAAGAGAAAATGACTGTTGCCGTACATTTCTAGACCTACTTTAACTTTACCTCAGATGACAGTTTGTTAACATATATGGACACATTATTTTTAACTTTATGTACAATGCATTCAATGGAACAGCAAAATTTTTAGAAATTTTCCATTAATTTCTGTAACACACCATGTAAAACTGTTACAAATAAACATGTTTGAGAACAACAGCTTAGCCTGATTTCATTCCACAAGCTTCTACCAGATATTCAGGTGAGGGACTAGAAGAAGAAACCGCTTCTCTCAAAACATCCATCGGACTAGGTGAAGATCTGTTTTCCTGGCACTGGACCAGAAAAAGAAAGCTTCACGGAGGAGTAGTTTGCCTTCAGTTCAATTCAGGTACTGGCTCTGCTGGAAAAACTGGGAACGAGGAGGTGAGGAACGAGGCAGTAAGGAACTGGTGAGGAATGAGGCGGATATTGTCAGAGAAAGCATACCTTGAATAGAGGTGGTGTTCACAGCATGTGTAGCGTGGGACTTTAAAAGCTGGGAAAGATCCCGAGATTTACCCTATGGATTTGTATCTTCTCCGAAAAAATATAAAAATGTAAACCAAAAATCCCTGCTAAATGGTTGGTTGGAAGACCAAACTTAACCTAGACTCTTAAAGAGTTTGCCCTATAGTTCAAGACCATCTGCTTTAAGAGACAGTGAGAGGGAAGTATTTATCTTCCTTCACATTCCCCACATAATCCACTCCAAAACATATTAAAAAAGAAAGAAGTTTGAAGCTGGACCTTGACTTTTATATGTTTTGAACAGCAAAAAGAAAAAAATTGTATGTGTGCATATTATGTGTATGTCATTTTTATTTTCTCTCTTCATTAAATCAGTTTGTTTATCCAGTAATCAGTCAGATTACAGATTATGATTAAGTCATTGGGATGCCAAAAAAAAAAAAAAACCCACCTCTGTTTAGGAATGGTTGTGTTAATGGTTGTATAAACACATGCTCTCAATCTGGCATCATTAAACCAGAAGCATTAAACAGATGTTACCACCAACTTTGAGAAAATGAGAGAAAGGATCAGCAAAATCATTTTGGACCAGATAGAAGAAACAACCTTCATACAGTAAGAAATGGACTGAATTGTTAGAAGATGTTACAGAAGACTTTGTGAATGATAGTGCCTCGTACACTTGTTGAGCAGCTCTTAAGTGTCTCATAGATGCTCCATGCTAGATGGCCATTGCCTTAGTTAATCTTCTAAACATTCAGTGTTATCCTCGATTTATAGATAAACTGAGACTTGGAGAGATCAAACAACTTCTTCAGCTAGCAGATGCTAAAATTGAATTTCAAGTTGATTTTAACTTTACTCACAGTTGATTTTAGCTTTTTTAAAAAGCTGGCTATTCACTCTTTTCAATAGTTCTAGGTAGTCTTGTTGCAAAACCTGACCTCCTGTGCTTCTTCCCAGACCTCTAGTTGATCTTTGGTAAATAAGTTAGATTGATAAGGTCCTCCAGTGTAAAACTTAAAAACCATAAGATCTTTGTATCTTAAATATGCTGCTAACTTTGTAGTTTCTTCTTTCATTGGCACTTTTGAAAGGGTAGGTGTCTGAGAGACAAGAAAGCATACATAGCTTTCTGCCCACCTAGTTTAAATTTAGCTGAACCAAGCACTGGTGATTTACTCTCCCATCCTAAATGAATCTTAAAGAAGTGACAAATTAAAAGGTGTCCTATTTAACTGCTAGGTGATGCCAAAATAAGTCAGGCACACATATCTGCTTTCATTTTGTGCTTGAAAGCAAACCCTTGTTGTTTTGACAGTAAGTGGTTTTTGTTTTACTCAGAATGACAGTAGGAAAAATGCCTAGAATAAAAAACAGGTTTCATTGAAATCAACCTTCAAAGCTTTGAAACCTTTTAAAAGATGTTTAAATTCAAGGGAATTGTGAGCAACGGTGCCTGAAAGATTAAAAAAAAAAAAAAACTGAATAGATGTAAATGGCTTTCAAGCCAGTTAGTGACCAGTTCTCAGTATTCCTGTTACAATGGGAAATAGCTGCCACTCTTGCACGCTCCTTCTGTATGTGTTGCTCATTTCCTAGCTATCATTTCCAAATTTTTGCACAAGCCCTATGAAGAAAAGAAATAGGTTCCCCACCTCCCCCTGCCTTTTACAGCTTAGGAAACTGAAACTCAGAGATGTTATGAAACAGCTATTGATGAACAGAGCCAACAAGCTCACCCAGTGGCTTTTGGTTGTGTTCTGGTTTTTCAGGGTTCTCCAAACATTGGACCAGATTTCATACAAAATAAAAAGGATGTTACAGAAGACTTTGTGAATGATAGTGCCTCGTACACTTGTTGAGCAGCTCTTAAGTGTCTCATAGATGCTCCATGCTAGATGGCCATTGCCTTAGTTAATCTTCTAAACATTCAGTGTTATCCTCGATTTATAGATAAACTGAGACTTGGAGAGATCAAACAACTTCTTCAGCTAGCAGATGCTAAAATTGAATTTCAAGTTGATTTTAACTTTACTCACAGTTGATTTTAGCTTTTTTAAAAAGCTGGCTATTCACTCTTTTCAATAGTTCTAGGTAGTCTTGTTGCAAAACCTGACCTCCTGTGCTTCTTCCCAGACCTCTAGTTGATCTTTGGTAAATAAGTTAGATTGATAAGGTCCTCCAGTGTAAAACTTAAAAACCATAAGATCTTTGTATCTTAAATATGCTGCTAACTTTGTAGTTTCTTCTTTCATTGGCACTTTTGAAAGGGTAGGTGTCTGAGAGACAAGAAAGCATACATAGCTTTCTGCCCACCTAGTTTAAATTTAGCTGAACCAAGCACTGGTGATTTACTCTCCCATCCTAAATGAATCTTAAAGAAGTGACAAATTAAAAGGTGTCCTATTTAACTGCTAGGTGATGCCAAAATAAGTCAGGCACACATATCTGCTTTCATTTTGTGCTTGAAAGCAAACCCTTGTTGTTTTGACAGTAAGTGGTTTTTGTTTTACTCAGAATGACAGTAGGAAAAATGCCTAGAATAAAAAACAGGTTTCATTGAAATCAACCTTCAAAGCTTTGAAACCTTTTAAAAGATGTTTAAATTCAAGGGAATTGTGAGCAACGGTGCCTGAAAGATTAAAAAAAAAAAAAAACTGAATAGATGTAAATGGCTTTCAAGCCAGTTAGTGACCAGTTCTCAGTATTCCTGTTACAATGGGAAATAGCTGCCACTCTTGCACGCTCCTTCTGTATGTGTTGCTCATTTCCTAGCTATCATTTCCAAATTTTTGCACAAGCCCTATGAAGAAAAGAAATAGGTTCCCCACCTCCCCCTGCCTTTTACAGCTTAGGAAACTGAAACTCAGAGATGTTATGAAACAGCTATTGATGAACAGAGCCAACAAGCTCACCCAGTGGCTGTTGTAGTTCCCAGGGTCTGACCTCCAAGTCTCTTTCCTCTCTTCCATATTTGCTTCTGTCTTCAGGGTTTCTGAGATGTCAGATGGCTCACACACTCTCTGTAAAATACGTTGTCTTTCTCTATTCCATTACAAGTAGTATCTATTAGAAAAATCACACCCAGCCTGAACTGGGCTGACTTATTTAGTACAGAAATGAATTCTTCCGTGAAATGACTGTAGATTTTTTAAAATACAAAGGAAAAATTCAGTTTTATTTCTGAGAGCAGTGATAACTCTCACCTGATCCAATGAATATTTAATCTCAAAACAAAACCCTAGCATTCATTTTCTCATCGAAGATACAGAGATCTGAAGAGTGAATCTTTTGAACAGGTTTTTTTGTTCATCGTTTGCTGGAGAATATTAATGACTGCCAAGTGGAAAATGTCTAAATATTCTTGCAAGATGGCAGCCTCTGGTGACTTGGGTCTTTAATCTTCAGAACAACCTCTTGCCACCCTGTCATTCACACAGGGGTTGCAGCCTGGAGGAGAGAACCAGCAGGACTGGTGGACGAGGGAACAGGTAGTGATCAGGGCTGACATCTTGTCAATGGTAAAATGCTAAGCTGTCCTTCTTCCTACTGTACTTTAAGGAACTCTACCCTGCCTCTTGGGGAGGCACCCTGAAATCTGTCTCATTTCAGATTATAGAAGTCAGTTACCTGTAGCTGAGGGCCTTGAGCTGAAAGATCTAGGAACTTCGTTATTAAAGGGACGTTATTTCTTCTTGCCTGTCTGTGCCCTTTGGAACTTTCATAGGCAGTAAAAGAAAGATGGTCAGTGATCACACAGTCCATGTCTGTTCTTTGAAAATAAAGCAACATCATATCATAATCTGAAATAGTGACCAGTTCTCAGTATTCCTGTTACAATGGGAAATAGCTGCCACTCTTGCACGCTCCTTCTGTATGTGTTGCTCATTTCCTAGCTATCATTTCCAAATTTTTGCACAAGCCCTATGAAGAAAAGAAATAGGTTCCCCACCTCCCCCTGCCTTTTACAGCTTAGGAAACTGAAACTCAGAGATGTTATGAAACAGCTATTGATGAACAGAGCCAACAAGCTCACCCAGTGGCTGTTGTAGTTCCCAGGGTCTGACCTCCAAGTCTCTTTCCTCTCTTCCATATTTGCTTCTGTCTTCAGGGTTTCTGAGATGTCAGATGGCTCACACACTCTCTGTAAAATACGTTGTCTTTCTCTATTCCATTACAAGTAGTATCTATTAGAAAAATCACACCCAGCCTGAACTGGGCTGACTTATTTAGTACAGAAATGAATTCTTCCGTGAAATGACTGTAGATTTTTTAAAATACAAAGGAAAAATTCAGTTTTATTTCTGAGAGCAGTGATAACTCTCACCTGATCCAATGAATATTTAATCTCAAAACAAAACCCTAGCATTCATTTTCTCATCGAAGATACAGAGATCTGAAGAGTGAATCTTTTTGAACAGGTTTTTCTGTTCATCGTTTGCTGGAGAATATTAATGACTGCCAAGTGGAAAATGTCTAAATATTCTTGCAAGATGGCAGCCTCTGGTGACTTGGGTCTTTAATCTTCAGAACAACCTCTTGCCACCCTGTCATTCACACAGGGGTTGCAGCCTGGAGGAGAGAACCAGCAGGACTGGTGGACGAGGGAACAGGTAGTGATCAGGGCTGACATCTTGTCAATGGTAAAATGCTAAGCTGTCCTTCTTCCTACTGTACTTTAAGGAACTCTACCCTGCCTCTTGGGGAGGCACCCTGAAATCTGTCTCATTTCAGATTATAGAAGTCAGTTACCTGTAGCTGAGGGCCTTGAGCTGAAAGATCTAGGAACTTCGTTATTAAAGGGACGTTATTTCTTCTTGCCTGTCTGTGCCCTTTGGAACTTTCATAGGCAGTAAAAGAAAGATGGTCAGTGATCACACAGTCCATGTCTGTTCTTTGAAAATAAAGCAACATCATATCATAAACTGAAAGTAAAGGAAACCTCAGTCAGTGGTTCATCTGCTTTCATCAGAAGAGAAGTGTTGTAAAATAAGTCAAGCCAGGTAGATGCTCAATAGTTTTCTTTGTTGCTACTAACCTTAGGCAGAACCTGGGAAGTTGAGTGTTTGACCGGATTGTCTTTTGCTTATTATTTGTTTCTCTTCTCCAAAAAGTGGAACATACTATCTGTACTGGTGAATTACTATGAAGTCGATTGCAGAGGGTGGACTCTGAATTCAGAAACTCTTGGTAGTCTGTGGCTATACCACCCTGAACTTGCCCAGTCTTACCAGGAAATCTCCATGTAGCTTCCGGCCCCACTACTTTCTAGTTGTTTGACCTCATACAAGTCATTTAATGTAATGTTGAGACAGTAGTATCTTCCTTGTAAGGCTGCTATGAAACATAAATTTGAAAATCTCATACCTGGAACATAGTGAATGCTCAAGTTGTCATTTAGTCACATTCAACTCTTTTGTGATCCCATGGACTGTAGCCTGCCAGGCTTCTCTGTCCACAGTATTTTCCCAGACAAAAATACTGAGGCAGGTTGTCATTTCCTTCTCCAGAGGATCTTCCCAACCCAGGGATTGAACCTGCATCTCCTGGCAGGTTCTTAATGACTGAACCACCAAGGAAGCACACAAGTGCTCAAATAATGTTACCTATTATTAATACTAAAGAGAGAGCTGTTGTATATTTTCGTACTTAATTCTTTTTATCCTTTCACATTTATTATCCCAGTAATGTGCAGAATGGCAATGAGTGATTATTACCTCTATTTTACTGTTGAAAAAAGGCAAAAAAGCATACATATATCTCTTTGAAATTTGTTCACTGACAGACTTTAGAGCAAAAATATATTATGGATTTTTCATGTAACAGAGAGTTATTAAGCACATGCTGTATACCTGGTTCTGTGATAAGCACAGGAGATTCAGAATTTTGTTGAGATTCTTGCATGACTGTTCCCACTTCAAGAAGTTCAGAGTCTAGTGGAGAAAAGAGGTTAATAGGTGGATAAATTATAGTAGGTTGAGTTGTGTCTTAAGAAACGAGTAGGAGTTCCTCGGGAAGCTCTGGCAGTGGAGGCCGAAGCTGTGACTGAACTGGCAAGGCCAATAAGCATGGTGTGCTGAGAGGAAGTGAAGGAAGAAAATGAGGCACTGTTTAAACTCTCCAGGAAAACAGGAAAACCAGTTTCTCAATTCACATTTCAAAGCCAAAATGGTAAAACATCAAAAAGTACTACCAGTTATAGCTTAACTGTCTAATGTATAATCAGAAATTTCTAAATGGTATCAAATTAAACACAGCTGTAAACCATGGTCAAATAAAGTAGATTCTGGGGATGCAGTTAATTGGTCAAGAGAGACTGTCTCATCTTAGTGCTGCCAGAAAGGCATCTGGTAAAATTCATTATCCTCTTCAAGGAAAACATGGGAAACTAGAATTGTAGAATTCCCTTCAATGATAAGAAATATCAATCTTGAACCAAAAGGAAACATAGCAGTAAAATTTGAAGGTATCCACTAAAATGAGATGGAAGTCAAGGCTGCCCGCCATTATCTCTGTCACATAACTGTATTCTGAATTTAGGGCATTTAAAATGGGAAAGTTTTCAGTGTTTGCAGATAATATTTTCTAGTGGGAAATGTCTACCAAGAAGCTGTATCGTCTCGTAAAAGAACTTTGGGTACTTTTAAATAACTATGTAAAAACAACATTTTAATATTATTATGAGTGACCTAGGAATGCCCCCAGGTTCTTAATGACTGAACCACCAAGGAAGCACACAAGTGCTCAAATAATGTTACCTATTATTAATACTAAGAGAGAGCTGTTGTATATTTTCGTACTTAATTCTTTTTATCCTTTCACATTTATTATCCCAGTAATGTGCAGAATGGCAATGAGTGATTATTACCTCTATTTTACTGTTGAAAAAAGGCAAAAAAGCATACATATATCTCTTTGAAATTTGTTCACTGACAGACTTTAGAGCAAAAATATATTATGGATTTTTCATGTAACAGAGAGTTATTAAGCACATGCTGTATACCTGGTTCTGTGATAAGCACAGGAGATTCAGAATTTTGTTGAGATTCTTGCATGACTGTTCCCACTTCAAGAAGTTCAGAGTCTAGTGGAGAAAAGAGGTTAATAGGTGGATAAATTATAGTAGGTTGAGTTGTGTCTTAAGAAACGAGTAGGAGTTCCTCGGGAAGCTCTGGCAGTGGAGGCCGAAGCTGTGACTGAACTGGCAAGGCCAATAAGCATGGTGTGCTGAGAGGAAGTGAAGGAAGAAAATGAGGCACTGTTTAAACTCTCCAGGAAAACAGGAAAACCAGTTTCTCAATTCACATTTCAAAGCCAAAATGGTAAAACATCAAAAAGTACTACCAGTTATAGCTTAACTGTCTAATGTATAATCAGAAATTTCTAAATGGTATCAAATTAAACACAGCTGTAAACCATGGTCAAATAAAGTAGATTCTGGGGATGCAGTTAATTGGTCAAGAGAGACTGTCTCATCTTAGTGCTGCCAGAAAGGCATCTGGTAAAATTCATTATCCTCTTCAAGGAAAACATGGGAAACTAGAATTGTAGAATTCCCTTCAATGATAAGAAATATCAATCTTGAACCAAAAGGAAACATAGCAGTAAAATTTGAAGGTATCCACTAAAATGAGATGGAAGTCAAGGCTGCCCGCCATTATCTCTGTCACATAACTGTATTCTGAATTTAGGGCATTTAAAATGGGAAAGTTTTCAGTGTTTGCAGATAATATTTTCTAGTGGGAAATGTCTACCAAGAAGCTGTATGGACTAGTAAAAGAACTAAGGTGGTTACTTTTAAATAACTATGTAAAAAACAACATTTTAATATTATTATGAGTGACCTATTAGAAAAATTAATGGTAAAATGATTCCTTTAATAAGAAGAACAAGAATAAAATATACAAGGATAAATTTAATACTGATAATTTAAGATCATAAGATCTAGGTATTTTTTAAAATTACAAGACCTTGTGAAAAGGCACAGAGAACAAATTCAGGGAGGAAGTCAAGATTATAAAAATATCAATTCTTCCTAATCAATTTACAATCAGTACAATTTCAATCATAATTTCAATTCTGTATCTTCAATCACATATTTATATTTATTGATGTTCTGAAGCATATCTGAAGAGGAAAGCATTTGAGAATATTCAAGAAAATATTAATGTAATGAGGATAAACATACCATCAGATCTGAAAACATAAAGCTAAAATCATTTAAAGTTTTTGGTATGTAGGCTATACCTACATTGTCAATGATAAGCTCCTGAAAGACCGTCACTATGTCTCTCCCATTTATCTTTAGCATCAGTCAGTATATATCTAGGCATGTGAATATGAAATCATTAAAATAACATTGTAGAATCTGTATCTTGCCCCCAGGTTCCCCATGCCAGGTAATTCACTATAGCAGAGTACAAAATCTATAAATCACTAATGTAAATCACTATAGCAGAGTTAAAATGCACATTATGATCGTAACTTGGTTGTATAAATATATGCATTTACATATATTCATAGAAAAAACTTGCAAAAACTTAGATAGTAGGATTCATATGACTTCCATTTAATTTCTTGTGCTTAGATTTTTGGGTTTGCACACAAAAGCAATTTTTCACTCTAAGCTTCAAACCTTGCTAATGAAGCAATTGACAGCAATCCATTAGGTTTCTTGTTTTCTTAAACCCCGGAAAACATGGGAAACTAGAATTGTAGAATTCCCTTCAATGATAAGAAATATCAATCTTGAACCAAAAGGAAACATAGCAGTAAAATTTGAAGGTATCCACTAAAATGAGATGGAAGTCAAGGCTGCCCGCCATTATCTCTGTCACATAACTGTATTCTGAATTTAGGGCATTTAAAATGGGAAAGTTTTCAGTGTTTGCAGATAATATTTTCTAGTGGGAAATGTCTACCAAGAAGCTGTATGGACTAGTAAAAGAACTAAGGTGGTTACTTTTAAATAACTATGTAAAAAACAACATTTTAATATTATTATGAGTGACCTATTAGAAAAATTAATGGTAAAATGATTCCTTTAATAAGAAGAACAAGAATAAAATATACAAGGATAAATTTAATACTGATAATTTAAGATCATAAGATCTAGGTATTTTTTAAAATTACAAGACCTTGTGAAAAGGCACAGAGAACAAATTCAGGGAGGAAGTCAAGATTATAAAAATATCAATTCTTCCTAATCAATTTACAATCAGTACAATTTCAATCATAATTTCAATTCTGTATCTTCAATCACATATTTATATTTATTGATGTTCTGAAGCATATCTGAAGAGGAAAGCATTTGAGAATATTCAAGAAAATATTAATGTAATGAGGATAAACATACCATCAGATCTGAAAACATAAAGCTAAAATCATTTAAAGTTTTTGGTATGTAGGCTATACCTACATTGTCAATGATAAGCTCCTGAAAGACCGTCACTATGTCTCTCCCATTTATCTTTAGCATCAGTCAGTATATATCTAGGCATGTGAATATGAAATCATTAAAATAACATTGTAGAATCTGTATCTTGCCCCCAGGTTCCCCATGCCAGGTAATTCACTATAGCAGAGTACAAAATCTATAAATCACTAATGTAAATCACTATAGCAGAGTTAAAATGCACATTATGATCGTAACTTGGTTGTATAAATATATGCATTTACATATATTCATAGAAAAAACTTGCAAAAACTTAGATAGTAGGATTCATATGACTTCCATTTAATTTCTTGTGCTTAGATTTTTGGGTTTGCACACAAAAGCAATTTTTCACTCTAAGCTTCAAACCTTGCTAATGAAGCAATTGACAGCAATCCATTAGGCCCCTTCTCCAAGTAAACTGATCTTTGACTAAGGTTTAAGTGATTCACTATCATCCTCTAAACAGGTTCAAGGGGACCATAAGAAAGACCAAGTATCCTGCCCTGCATGCATTCTTCAAAAGAGGTGAGAATGGTTTGGGGAGGGCTGGCCTATTGTATAAACTTGCATAGACAATGAGTCTGCTAACACAGTAAGCACAAAATTCCACTCCAAAAACAAAGATGTCTTATTTAGAGATCATGGCAGTTGGTAAGGGGGAGTAAGAAGAGGGCCCAGAGATTCTTGTTTCCAAGTCCTCACTGTCTGCCTCTCTTCTCACTGCTTACACAGCCCCAACATCCCCCACTCCCCTTAACCTCAAAAAGTCATGCCATGGTCAGAGAAAAACAGTCTGAGTCCATCTGTGAAACCCCTTGTGTATCATCTAAAACCTACAGTAGTGTTGTTTTGTTTAGCACGTGCATTTTATCTGATTTGATAAATATAAAACTTATGAATAAAAATGCAGTAAAAACACGTGATGTGAAGTTCTCATAAGTTTGCTCCTAACCCTGCGCTCTGCCAACTTGTTTTGCCATTAAATTTTTTAAAATTTGTATTTAATATTAAACTTAAGTTCTATATAGTTAAGTTATATAGAAATTATAAGTATATTCTTAATATAACAATAAATTAATATTACATAGAGAACAAATTCTTGACCATCCTTCCCAGAGAAAACCAGATTCTCTTCCAAAACTTTTCTTCCAGATTCTTCCAAATATATCCACTCACAAATGCTTACCGCAGAAATATATAGTTTTACCTTATACGGGATTGGTTTTTTAATATGTAAGTAGTATGCTATGCACAGACCTTGTTTTCTTTATGGAACCATGAGTTTGAAATATTATGTGCCATGTATGTATAAATCAGTACAGATAAATGTGTGTGTACATGTGTGTGTGTGAAACTGAGGAACAGTATTTTTATGATAAGGTACTCAGATCTTCATTGTACAATTCAATTTCGGCTGCTCAGCTCTGTTACACATTAACTCTGTGACACTGAGCTAGTTAATTTCTCTGAGCTGCCACATCCTCATCTGTAAAGTGGAGATCAGATTGTCATTGTATTAATAATAAGGCCTAAATGAACTGGCACTTATAAAGTGCCTGGCACCTGTAAACCCTAGGTTGATGTCTGCCAACTATGGATACAGTGTCTGAGGACCACAGCGGGTAAGGAATGCTGGTAGATCTGGTCTCAGGCCCATGTGACTGCTGGTGCACCCTGTTCTCCATCATGATCCTCTGGGAAGAAGGAGTAAACTCCAACTCCCACACTTCCTTTAGGAAGCAAAGGCCCATCAGACAAGTGGCTTGACCTTCACTGTGGAGTGAGCTGCTGTGACCCTCATCTTCCACTTTTCAAGCTTCCACATGGGCCACCCCCATGGTTGGGTTCTACATTTTTTTGTTTCCCTCTTTTTTAAAAGATTCAAAGCTCCACATGTGAAACCCTTGTGTATCATCTAAAACCTACAGTAGTGTTGTTTTGTTTAGCACGTGCATTTTATCTGATTTGATAAATATAAAACTTATGAATAAAAATGCAGTAAAAACACGTGATGTGAAGTTCTCATAAGTTTGCTCCTAACCCTGCGCTCTGCCAACTTGTTTTGCCATTAAATTTTTTAAAATTTGTATTTAATATTAAACTTAAGTTCTATATAGTTAAGTTATATAGAAATTATAAGTATATTCTTAATATAACAATAAATTAATATTACATAGAGAACAAATTCTTGACCATCCTTCCCAGAGAAAACCAGATTCTCTTCCAAAACTTTTCTTCCAGATTCTTCCAAATATATCCACTCACAAATGCTTACCGCAGAAATATATAGTTTTACCTTATACGGGATTGGTTTTTTAATATGTAAGTAGTATGCTATGCACAGACCTTGTTTTCTTTATGGAACCATGAGTTTGAAATATTATGTGCCATGTATGTATAAATCAGTACAGATAAATGTGTGTGTACATGTGTGTGTGTGAAACTGAGGAACAGTATTTTTATGATAAGGTACTCAGATCTTCATTGTACAATTCAATTTCGGCTGCTCAGCTCTGTTACACATTAACTCTGTGACACTGAGCTAGTTAATTTCTCTGAGCTGCCACATCCTCATCTGTAAAGTGGAGATCAGATTGTCATTGTATTAATAATAAGGCCTAAATGAACTGGCACTTATAAAGTGCCTGGCACCTGTAAACCCTAGGTTGATGTCTGCCAACTATGGATACAGTGTCTGAGGACCACAGCGGGTAAGGAATGCTGGTAGATCTGGTCTCAGGCCCATGTGACTGCTGGTGCACCCTGTTCTCCATCATGATCCTCTGGGAAGAAGGAGTAAACTCCAACTCCCACACTTCCTTTAGGAAGCAAAGGCCCATCAGACAAGTGGCTTGACCTTCACTGTGGAGTGAGCTGCTGTGACCCTCATCTTCCACTTTTCAAGCTTCCACATGGGCCACCCCACATGGTTGGGTTCTCAGCCTCACCGTTTTTTCCTTTACTTCCTGAGCTTCTCCATAGCAAGGGAAAGTACGGTAAGTGACATACCCAGTTTCTTCTACAGGGATGGAGTTCCCTGGAGGGGCCAGGGCAGAAGTGCTGCATGACTCACCACCCACACATCCTTTCCCAGCCTTTACATGAGAATTCTCACAGTTCCACTTTGATCATGCATGCCAATCTGTTCCCCCTTCTCTATCCCACTACCACTTCCGGACAAACCTCCTAAGTGGTCACCTTGTCTTTCCTCTTAAACAACATCTGCTACATATTCCTAAGCATTTCTCTGCCTATTGACTGTTCTTCTAAGAACTTCCATGGCTCCTTGTCATGAATACCGGTAGGCTTAAGTCTGGGTAAGTTTAATATTTCTACCAGGCTTTCCAAGAGTCAAGGAAGAATTAAAATGATGTATGACCAGGTTTCTGGAATTTCATCACAAAGTTGCACCCTAAGCAGTTGTTGCCTCTCCTCCTTAGATGTCCCAGAAGCTTCGATGGCAGCCCCAACCTGCTCAACACTGAACCAGTTTTGACCATGGAAGGAGTTGGTGAGCATCAACAGCATGTGGGATTTGGGGTTGACTTTGCTATCTTCCCATTAGAGTGAGAAACCAGCCTCCCCCAGATTGCCCACTGGTCTGACTCGTTCTTGACCCAAGCCCTGATTCTCCATGGGCGGCGGGACCACTTCCAGTTTCATCAGCCTGAAAAGTGAACAAAAGGTGTTCAGGTTTAGCCCTGGACTGTGACCCAGCGGGTCCTCTGTTCATGGAATTCTCCAGGATACAGTGTCTGAGGACCACAGCGGGTAAGGAATGCTGGTAGATCTGGTCTCAGGCCCATGTGACTGCTGGTGCACCCTGTTCTCCATCATGATCCTCTGGGAAGAAGGAGTAAACTCCAACTCCCACACTTCCTTTAGGAAGCAAAGGCCCATCAGACAAGTGGCTTGACCTTCACTGTGGAGTGAGCTGCTGTGACCCTCATCTTCCACTTTTCAAGCTTCCACATGGGCCACCCCACATGGTTGGGTTCTCAGCCTCACCGTTTTTTCCTTTACTTCCTGAGCTTCTCCATAGCAAGGGAAAGTACGGTAAGTGACATACCCAGTTTCTTCTACAGGGATGGAGTTCCCTGGAGGGGCCAGGGCAGAAGTGCTGCATGACTCACCACCCACACATCCTTTCCCAGCCTTTACATGAGAATTCTCACAGTTCCACTTTGATCATGCATGCCAATCTGTTCCCCCTTCTCTATCCCACTACCACTTCCGGACAAACCTCCTAAGTGGTCACCTTGTCTTTCCTCTTAAACAACATCTGCTACATATTCCTAAGCATTTCTCTGCCTATTGACTGTTCTTCTAAGAACTTCCATGGCTCCTTGTCATGAATACCGGTAGGCTTAAGTCTGGGTAAGTTTAATATTTCTACCAGGCTTTCCAAGAGTCAAGGAAGAATTAAAATGATGTATGACCAGGTTTCTGGAATTTCATCACAAAGTTGCACCCTAAGCAGTTGTTGCCTCTCCTCCTTAGATGTCCCAGAAGCTTCGATGGCAGCCCCAACCTGCTCAACACTGAACCAGTTTTGACCATGGAAGGAGTTGGTGAGCATCAACAGCATGTGGGATTTGGGGTTGACTTTGCTATCTTCCCATTAGAGTGAGAAACCAGCCTCCCCCAGATTGCCCACTGGTCTGACTCGTTCTTGACCCAAGCCCTGATTCTCCATGGGAGGCGGGACCACTTCCAGTTTCATCAGCCTGAAAAGTGAACAAAAGTGTTAGTCACTCAGTCGTGTCTGACTTTTTGTGACCCCATGGACTGTGACCCAGCGGGTCCTCTGTTCATGGAATTCTCCAGGCAAGAATACTAGAGTGAGTTGCTATTTCTTTTCCAGGGGATCTTTCTGACTCAGGGATCAAACCGGGGTCTCCTGCATTGCAGGCAGATTCCTTACTGTCCGAGTCACAGGAGGCTCATCCTGAAGTACTACTTTAACTCCATCCTCAATCTCCTAGAAATCTCCCTCTGGCTCTTTACTGAGCTGGCCCAGACCCAGTAGTCCACTTCCCTTAGATGTTACTCTGACCTATGACCCCCAGCCTCTTCTGCTGCCTCACTCCCATACAGCTGGCCCAAGACTCTTGCCTTTATCATCTTACTACTTAATTCCACATTCAGGTTTTTACCTTTTCACCAGGTCCTTCTTCCCCCGCCTTTTCCTTATGACCCTTTTTATAGAGGATGATAGTAAACATTATCTGCATTATTTTTTCTTACAACAGTCTATGAAGTGAGTGTTCTAACTTGCATTTTATAAAAGAAGGAACTGAAGTTCACGTCAGGAAACACACTCTCCAGATGAATGGTTTGGCCAGAGTTTGAACACTGGTGGACAGACTTCCAGCCCTTCCTATTTCACTCCTTCATGCTCCCTGGGGACAATGAAATCGAGGTGACTGCCTTCCCACTTCTGCGTGGGATACACCCAGATTTCAGAAAGCTGCTGACCATGGTTGACTGTGATAACTTTCTCCAACTCTTTCTATATTTATCTGAACAGAAGGTAGAGGAACAGAAGGTGGACGGAGCTTACTTCATACCTGTTATGTTACTGCATGAGATTTGCCACTAATAATGCCATGTTATCTCAGTGGATACATCTACCCCAACCTGCTCAACACTGAACCAGTTTTGACCATGGAAGGAGTTGGTGAGCATCAACAGCATGTGGGATTTGGGGTTGACTTTGCTATCTTCCCATTAGAGTGAGAAACCAGCCTCCCCCAGATTGCCCACTGGTCTGACTCGTTCTTGACCCAAGCCCTGATTCTCCATGGGAGGCGGGACCACTTCCAGTTTCATCAGCCTGAAAAGTGAACAAAAGTGTTAGTCACTCAGTCGTGTCTGACTTTTTGTGACCCCATGGACTGTGACCCAGCGGGTCCTCTGTTCATGGAATTCTCCAGGCAAGAATACTAGAGTGAGTTGCTATTTCTTTTCCAGGGGATCTTTCTGACTCAGGGATCAAACCGGGGTCTCCTGCATTGCAGGCAGATTCCTTACTGTCCGAGTCACAGGAGGCTCATCCTGAAGTACTACTTTAACTCCATCCTCAATCTCCTAGAAATCTCCCTCTGGCTCTTTACTGAGCTGGCCCAGACCCAGTAGTCCACTTCCCTTAGATGTTACTCTGACCTATGACCCCCAGCCTCTTCTGCTGCCTCACTCCCATACAGCTGGCCCAAGACTCTTGCCTTTATCATCTTACTACTTAATTCCACATTCAGGTTTTTACCTTTTCACCAGGTCCTTCTTCCCCCGCCTTTTCCTTATGACCCTTTTTATAGAGGATGATAGTAAACATTATCTGCATTATTTTTTCTTACAACAGTCTATGAAGTGAGTGTTCTAACTTGCATTTTATAAAAGAAGGAACTGAAGTTCACGTCAGGAAACACACTCTCCAGATGAATGGTTTGGCCAGAGTTTGAACACTGGTGGACAGACTTCCAGCCCTTCCTATTTCACTCCTTCATGCTCCCTGGGGACAATGAAATCGAGGTGACTGCCTTCCCACTTCTGCGTGGGATACACCCAGATTTCAGAAAGCTGCTGACCATGGTTGACTGTGATAACTTTCTCCAACTCTTTCTATATTTATCTGAACAGAAGGTAGAGGAACAGAAGGTGGAAGGAGCTTAGTTAATATCTGTTATGTTAATGCATGAGATTTGCCACTAATAATGCCATGTTATCTCAGTGGATACATCTAGTTAACGAATCATGAGGAGAATTTATCAAACTCCACATGAGCTTACTCAAAAAATAATAGTCTGATGAGAAGCCGCCAGAGCCGGAACCCGGAGTGAGAAGGCGCGGCACCGCGAGAAGCGCCGCGTCGCAGGGATGCACCTCTTGTTCCTCACATTCTAGTATGTGAACTAATATCATGGAACACCATAGCAAACCAGACATAGAGCCTACACCTCCTGACCAATCATCAAACCAAGGATCCTCGGAGCGGAAGCCCTGATTCCAAGACCCCACACCATCAAAGAACATACAACACTAGAGATTATTCATCTGTAAACAAGATCTAACACTACCCAAGTCACAAACCACTGAACCCTTCTTTAAGGACAAAAACCCAAAGGAAGGAAGAATTCACCAAGAAGCCTAGTGGGGGAAAAAGAACTCCACACACATAGACACACAGAAAGAAACGAAAACTAACCTAATAATGAAACGTCAGAGAAACACTGCACAAATGAAGGACCAAGCTAGAGAAACACCGCTTCAAATGACAGAGGAGGACATAGACAAAATATCTGAAAGAGAATTCAGAAAAGCTATACTAATGAGGATACAAAACACCGAAAACAGAATATTAGAGGAAATTAGTGCATTGAGAAGAAACATGCAGAAATGAAAAATAAGCAAATCGAGGCAACCAACTGAATGGCTGCACTCAAAAATACTATAGAAGGTCTCAACAGTAGAGTATCAGAGGCTGAAGAACGGATAAGTGAGCTGGAAGATAGAATGGTGAAAATAAATGCTGAGGAACAGAACAAAGCCGAAAGAATTAAAAGAACTGAGGATAGCCTCAGAGACCTCTGGGACACTATCAAATGCACCAACATTAGAATTATAGGAGTTCCAGAGGAAGAAGAGGGGAAGAAAGACTATGAGAAAAATTTTAGAAGAGGTTATAGTGGAAAACTTCCCCAGCATGGGAAAGGAAATAGTCAACCAAGTCTAAGAAGCACAAAGAGTTCCATACAGGAGAAACCCCAGATAAAACACACCGAGGCACATTCTAATCAAACTAACGCAGACTAAATATAAAGACAGATTACTAAAAGCAGCTAGGAGCAAACAACAAATAACATATAAAGGAAACCCCATACGTCTAACTGCGGATCTTTCGATAGAAACCCTGCAGGCCAGAAGAGAATGGCAAGACACATTTAGACAGCTAAAAGAGAATAACCTCCAACCAAGATTTCTCTACCCAGCAAGAATCTTATTCAGAATTGATGGTGAAGTCAAAAGCTTCACAGACAAGCAAAAACTAAAAGAATACTGTGCCACAAAACCAGCCCTACAACAAGTGTTAAAGGGCCTGATATAGCCAATAAATAGAGTAGGAGAAGCCTTACAAATCAAACCCCAAATTTCTAAGAAGATGACAATAGGAACATTCGTATCAATAATTACTTTGAACGTAAATGGACTAAATGCTCCAACCAAATGACACAGGCTAGCTGAATGGATCCAGAAACAAGACCCATATATATGCAACACACAAGAAAGAAAGAAAACTAACCTAATAATGAAACGTCAGAGAAACACTGCACAAATGAAGGACCAAGCTAGAGAAACACCGCTTCAAATGACAGAGGAGGACATAGACAAAATATCTGAAAGAGAATTCAGAAAAGCTATACTAATGAGGATACAAAACACCGAAAACAGAATATTAGAGGAAATTAGTGCATTGAGAAGAAACATGCAGAAATGAAAAATAAGCAAATCGAGGCAACCAACTGAATGGCTGCACTCAAAAATACTATAGAAGGTCTCAACAGTAGAGTATCAGAGGCTGAAGAACGGATAAGTGAGCTGGAAGATAGAATGGTGAAAATAAATGCTGAGGAACAGAACAAAGCCGAAAGAATTAAAAGAACTGAGGATAGCCTCAGAGACCTCTGGGACACTATCAAATGCACCAACATTAGAATTATAGGAGTTCCAGAGGAAGAAGAGGGGAAGAAAGACTATGAAAAAATTCTAGAAGAGGTTATAGTGGAAAACTTCCCCAGCATGGGAAAGGAAATAGTCAACCAAGTCTAAGAAGCACAAAGAGTTCCATACAGGAGAAACCCCAGATAAAACACACCGAGGCACATTCTAATCAAACTAACGCAGACTAAATATAAAGACAGATTACTAAAAGCAGCTAGGAGCAAACAACAAATAACATATAAAGGAAACCCCATACGTCTAACTGCGGATCTTTCGATAGAAACCCTGCAGGCCAGAAGAGAATGGCAAGACACATTTAGACAGCTAAAAGAGAATAACCTCCAACCAAGATTTCTCTACCCAGCAAGAATCTTATTCAGAATTGATGGTGAAGTCAAAAGCTTCACAGACAAGCAAAAACTAAAAGAATACTGTGCCACAAAACCAGCCCTACAACAAGTGTTAAAGGGCCTGATATAGCCAATAAATAGAGTAGGAGAAGCCTTACAAATCAAACCCCAAATTTCTAAGAAGATGACAATAGGAACATTCGTATCAATAATTACTTTGAACGTAAATGGACTAAATGCTCCAACCAAATGACACAGGCTAGCTGAATGGATCCAGAAACAAGACCCATATATATGCTGTTTACAAGAGACCCACTTCAGACCTAGAGACACTCATAGACTGAAAGTGAAAGGCTGGAAAAAGATAATCCATGCAAATGGAAATCAAAAGAAAGCTGGGGTAGCAATCCTCATATCAGACAAAATAGATTTTAAAGTAAAGAAGATTCTAAGAGACAAGGCAGGTCACTACATCATGATTAAGGGATCTATCCAAGAGGAAGACATAACAGTCATGAATATCTACGCACCCAACACAGGGGCACGTCAATACATAAGACAGGTACTTTCAGACATAAAAGAAGAAATCAACAATAACACAGTAATAGTAGGAGACTTTAACACTCCTCTCACTCCAATGGACAGATCATCCAAACAGAAAAGTAATAAAGAAACACAAGCCTTAAATGCCACACTAGAAAAGATAGACCTCATCGATATCTTTAGGACGTTCCATCCAAAAGCAGAAGAATACACTTTCTTCTCAAGTGCTCACGGAACATTCTCCAGGATAGACCACATCTTGGGCCACAAATCTAACCTCAGTCAATTCAAGAAAACCGAAATTATATCAACTATCTTCTCGGACCACAATGCAATGAGACTAGAGATCAACTACTAGAAAAAAAACCCTAACAACACAAACACATGGAGATTAAACAATACATACCTAAAAAACCAACTGATCATTGAGGAAATTAAAGGAAAAATGGCAAGACACATTTAGACAGCTAAAAGAGAATAACCTCCAACCAAGATTTCTCTACCCAGCAAGAATCTTATTCAGAATTGATGGTGAAGTCAAAAGCTTCACAGACAAGCAAAAACTAAAAGAATACTGTGCCACAAAACCAGCCCTACAACAAGTGTTAAAGGGCCTGATATAGCCAATAAATAGAGTAGGAGAAGCCTTACAAATCAAACCCCAAATTTCTAAGAAGATGACAATAGGAACATTCGTATCAATAATTACTTTGAACGTAAATGGACTAAATGCTCCAACCAAATGACACAGGCTAGCTGAATGGATCCAGAAACAAGACCCATATATATGCTGTTTACAAGAGACCCACTTCAGACCTAGAGACACTCATAGACTGAAAGTGAAAGGCTGGAAAAAGATAATCCATGCAAATGGAAATCAAAAGAAAGCTGGGGTAGCAATCCTCATATCAGACAAAATAGATTTTAAAGTAAAGAAGATTCTAAGAGACAAGGCAGGTCACTACATCATGATTAAGGGATCTATCCAAGAGGAAGACATAACAGTCATGAATATCTACGCACCCAACACAGGGGCACGTCAATACATAAGACAGGTACTTTCAGACATAAAAGAAGAAATCAACAATAACACAGTAATAGTAGGAGACTTTAACACTCCTCTCACTCCAATGGACAGATCATCCAAACAGAAAAGTAATAAAGAAACACAAGCCTTAAATGCCACACTAGAAAAGATAGACCTCATCGATATCTTTAGGACGTTCCATCCAAAAGCAGAAGAATACACTTTCTTCTCAAGTGCTCACGGAACATTCTCCAGGATAGACCACATCTTGGGCCACAAATCTAACCTCAGTCAATTCAAGAAAACCGAAATTATATCAACTATCTTCTCGGACCACAATGCAATGAGACTAGAGATCAACTACTAGAAAAAAAACCCTAACAACACAAACACATGGAGATTAAACAATACATACCTAAAAAACCAACTGATCATTGAGGAAATTAAAGGAAAAATTAAACAATTCCTAGAAGAAAATGACAATGAACACACAATAGTGCAAAACCTATGGGATACCACAAAAGCAGTTCTAAGAGGGAAATTTATAGCAATACAATCCCACCTCAATAAACTAGGAAAATATGAAGCAAATGACCTAACCCTCCACGCAAAACAATTGGAGAAAGAAGAACAAAAACACCCCAAAGCCAGCAGAAGAAGAGAAATCATAAGGATCAGAGCAGAAATAAATGAGAAAGAAACAAAAGAAACAATAGTAAAGATAAAACAAAAAGCTGGTTCTTTGAAAAGGTAAACAAAATTGACAAGCCACTGGCCAGACTCATCAAGAGAAAGAGAGAGAAGAACCAGATCAACAAAATCAAAAACGAAAAAGGAGAGATTACAACAGATCATGCAGAAATCCAAAGGATTCTAAGAGACTTTTATGAACAGCTATATGGCAACAAACTGGACACCCTGGAAGAAATGGACAGTTTCTTGGAGAAGATTAATCTCCCAAGACTGAGCCAGGAAGAAACAGAAACTTTGAACAACCCAATCACAAGCTCAGAAATCAAATCTGTGATTAAAAATCTACCCCAAAATAAAAGCCCAGGGCCAGGTGGCTTCACAGCTGAATTCTACCAAACATTTAAAGAAGACCTAATGCCTGTCCTTCTAAAACTCTTCCCAAAAATTGCACAGGAAGGAACACTTCCAAACACATTCAATGAGGCCACCATCACCCTGATACCTAAACCAGGCAAAGACAAACACAAAAAAGGAAAACTATAGGCCAATTTCACTGATGAACTTAGATGCCAAGATCCTCAACAAAATCCTAGCAAACAGAATTCAACGACATGTCAAAAAACTCATACATCACAGTCAAGTCGGGTTCATCCCAGGCATGCAAGGATTCTTCAACATCCATAAATCAATCCATGTGATACACCATATCAACAAATTGAAAGACAAAAATCACATGATCATCTCAATAGATGCAGAAAAAGCCTTCGACAAAGTACAGCATCCATTTATGATAAAAACTCTTCAGAAAATGGGCATAGAAGGAATCTATCTCAACATAATAAAAGCCATCTATGAGAAGCCCACAGCGAACATTATCCTCAATGGTGAAAAACTGAAAGCATTCCCTCTTAAGATCAGGAACAAGACAGGGGTGTCCACTTTCACCACTACTATTCAACATAGTCCTGGAAGTTCTAGCAACAGCAATAAGAGAAGAGAAAGAAATCAAAGGAATCCAGATTGGAAAGGAAGAAGTCAAGCTCTCTCTTTTTGCAGACGACATGATATTATACATAGAAAATCCCAATGACATTATTACAAAGCTACTAGAGCTAATCAACGAATTCAGCAAAGTCACAGGATACAAAGTCAACACACAGATATCACTGGCATTCCTATACACAAACAATGAAAAATCAGAAAACAAAATCAAAAAGGCAATCCCCTTCACCATCACAACCAAAAGAATCAAATATCTAGGAATAAACCTACCCAAAGAAACAAAAGAACTGTACACAGAAAATTACAAGACACTCATGAGAGACATTAAAGAAGACTTAAACAGATGGAGAGATATTCCATGTTCCTGGATCGGAAGAATCAATATTGTGAAAATGACCATACTACCAAATATCATCTACAGATTCAATGCAATACCTATCCAACTACCATTGACATTTTTCACAGAACTAGACCAAAGAACAACACAGTTCATATGGAAACACAAAAGACCTCGAATAGCCAAAGCAATCCTGAGAAAGAAAAACGGAGTTGGAGGGATCAGCCTCCCTAACTTCAGACTCTACGACAAAGCAACAGTCCTCAAGACAGTATGGTACTGGCACAAAAACGGAACTATAGATCAATGGAGCAAGATCGAGAACCCAGAGATAAACCCACGCACCTATGGGTACCTTATTTTTGACAAAGGAGGTGAAACTATAAAATGGGACAAAGACAGCCTCTTCAACAAATGGTGCTGGGAGAATTGGACAGCTACATGCAAAAAAATGAAGTTGGAACATTCCCTGACACCATACACAAAGATCAACTCAAAATGGATTGAAGCCCTAAATGCAAAACCAGAAACCATGAAACTCTTAGAGGAGAATATAGGCAAAACCCTCAAGGACATCAATCAAAGCAAGATCTTCACTGACCCACCTACTAAAATAGCGGAACTGAAAAGAAAAGTGAACACATGGGACTTCATGAAACTTAAAAGCTTTTGTACAGCAAAAGAAATCACCAAAAAGTTGAACAGACACCCCACAGAGTGGGAGAAAATCATAGCAAATGAAACAACAGACAAAGAATTAATCTCCAAAATCTACAATCTACTCAGACAACTCAGCACAGGGAAAACGATCAGCCCAATCAAAAAATGGGAAAAAGATCTAAAGAGACGCCTCTCCAAAGAGGACATACAGATGGCCCAAAAGCACATGAGACGATGCTCAACCTCACTTGTCATTAGAGAAATGCAAATTAAAACCACAATGAGATACCACCTCACACCCATCAGAATGGCCATCATCAACAAATCAACAGACGATAAATGCTGGAGAGGGTGCGGAGAAAAGGGAACCCTCTTGCATTGCTGGTGGGAATGTAAACTGATGCAACCTCTATGGAAGACAGTATGGAGACTTCTTAAAAAGCTAAAAATAGAAGCACCCTACGACCCAGCAATCCCACTATTAGGCCTATATCCTGATGAAATCAAAACTGAAAGAGACACCTGTACCCCAATGTTCATTGCAGCTCTCTATACAATAGCCAGAACATGGAAGCAACCTAGATGTCCATCGACGAATGAATGGATACAGGAGCTCTGGTACATATATACAATGGAATACTACTCAGCTGTTAAAAGAAATGCAGAAGACTCAGTCCTAATGAGGTGGCTAGCTCTAGAACCTATCATAAAAAGTGAAGTAAGTCAAAAAGAGAAAGACAGGTACAGTATACTGACTCATATATATGGGATCTAGTAAGATGGTCATGATAACACACGCAATGAACTCATGGAAAAACAGAGAATAGACATAAGGACATTGTGGAGACCAAACAGTGAGAGGGAGGCATAGAGGAAGTAATATCGAAACCTATACTGGCACGTGTGGAAAAGATAGCTAGTGTCATTGCACTAAGGGAATAGGAGTACCTACAATCACTTGGGGCGATGGTCTGGAGGGGTGGGAGGTGGGGAACTGGGTGGGGGGAGGGTCCATGGATATGCATATGAATGATCTGGGAACATACATGTCGGTGAACAACAAAACTCTGTAAAATCTTTTAAATAAAGAATAAAAAATAATAATAATAATAGTCTGAGAAGCCATCCATGCTTTGTGCTGAGGTTGTTTTAGGTGGAGTCAGGATTGAATTTTTTCAAAGGGGTGCTATAAGTTACAAACCGAAGGCCACATTGGAAACCATCATCCCAAGGAAGATGTGCTTTAGTAGATTCATTCTCCGCTGAAAGACCAGCATGCCAGAGGCTCAAGGAAAGTCAGCCAATGGAAGAAGCTCTGGAATGGTACCTGATTCAAGTTAATTTTACTGGAAATTCTGGGACTCACTTGAGGCATAATGAGGAAGATTGTCATGGCATTTTGTGGGCCAAGAAACTAGAACAGGGAGTCCATATCAAGAAAGCAAGACTGGAAAAAAAAAAAAGAAAAAGAAAGATTGGGATGAGCCTCAAGATCATGAAGGCAAGCCTGGGGATAAAACACCAGGAGGAAGAGGCAGATTCCCAACAGAGCTGAGCAAGGGGCAAAATGTGCACAGAGACAGCTGCAAAAGGCAGAGGACAGAATGGAGGAGCGTGAGTCAAGGAAGTGAGGTAGTCCAACTGTCCGCAAGTGAGAACAGGACAGTGTTCCTCAAAGAATCTTAGCCAGCATCCGTGACCCACTCTCAGGAGAGGGGCAAGTACATCAGTGCATCAGTGGAGCACTTATCGTCATGGGCATGTATCTTCTTGCTTCTCTACTAGACTGTAAGCCCCTTGAGAGTAAGAGCTGTATTCTGTGAATTCCACCCCTCTACACATATTACACTGCACAGTATATAGTATTTGAGCAACGCAGGTTTACTAAATGTGTAGGACTGAGAGAAATACTGGGGCTGAATTAGATGTTATGCAGTTGACTTGCAATCTTCTAGCAGAGTAGCCGTGGATAAATAACTTTACTTCTCTGAACCATGGACTGACATGGCTTTGACCAAACAGTGAGAGGGAGGCATAGAGGAAGTAATATCGAAACCTATACTGGCACGTGTGGAAAAGATAGCTAGTGTCATTGCACTAAGGGAATAGGAGTACCTACAATCACTTGGGGCGATGGTCTGGAGGGGTGGGAGGTGGGGAACTGGGTGGGGGGAGGGTCCATGGATATGCATATGAATGATCTGGGAACATACATGTCGGTGAACAACAAAACTCTGTAAAATCTTTTAAATAAAGAATAAAAAATAATAATAATAATAGTCTGAGAAGCCATCCATGCTTTGTGCTGAGGTTGTTTTAGGTGGAGTCAGGATTGAATTTTTTCAAAGGGGTGCTATAAGTTACAAACCGAAGGCCACATTGGAAACCATCATCCCAAGGAAGATGTGCTTTAGTAGATTCATTCTCCGCTGAAAGACCAGCATGCCAGAGGCTCAAGGAAAGTCAGCCAATGGAAGAAGCTCTGGAATGGTACCTGATTCAAGTTAATTTTACTGGAAATTCTGGGACTCACTTGAGGCATAATGAGGAAGATTGTCATGGCATTTTGTGGGCCAAGAAACTAGAACAGGGAGTCCATATCAAGAAAGCAAGACTGGAAAAAAAAAAAAGAAAAAGAAAGATTGGGATGAGCCTCAAGATCATGAAGGCAAGCCTGGGGATAAAACACCAGGAGGAAGAGGCAGATTCCCAACAGAGCTGAGCAAGGGGCAAAATGTGCACAGAGACAGCTGCAAAAGGCAGAGGACAGAATGGAGGAGCGTGAGTCAAGGAAGTGAGGTAGTCCAACTGTCCGCAAGTGAGAACAGGACAGTGTTCCTCAAAGAATCTTAGCCAGCATCCGTGACCCACTCTCAGGAGAGGGGCAAGTACATCAGTGCATCAGTGGAGCACTTATCGTCATGGGCATGTATCTTCTTGCTTCTCTACTAGACTGTAAGCCCCTTGAGAGTAAGAGCTGTATTCTGTGAATTCCACCCCTCTACACATATTACACTGCACAGTATATAGTATTTGAGCAACACAGGTTTACTAAATGTGTAGGACTGAGAGAAATACTGGGGCTGAATTAGATGTTATGCAGTTGACTTGCAACTCTGCTGCTGCATAGCAGAGTAGCCGTGGATAAATAACTTTACTTCTCTGAGCCCCAGTTTCATAACTCAAATGAAGAAGTTGGATGATAAATGTAATACTTTTTTCAAGGTTCTGTGGATCAAAAAAAAAATCAGTGAATAGTCAAAGGCTGTTTTGGCAGGTTTATTGGCATTCTTTCCAGCCAGGTGGTATCATTTAAAAAAAAAAAAACAAAAAACTGCCCTCAAGTGCTCAGGATATCTGATGAATAAAGACATGGCCTTCCCTTAAAGAAGTGCACAAGTGGAGAAAGATGGAGGAACAGGTAACTAAGGAGTTACAATCTGTTGTCACATATAGTATCCTAGAGATAGCGCTACAGGGCCAAAGGAGAAAGCTGTTCCTTTCCATGGGAGAGTCAGAGAAGACAGCATTTGAGATGCATCTT
Organism: Tragulus kanchil; assembly: GCA_022376925.1. NCBI lineage: Eukaryota > Metazoa > Chordata > Mammalia > Artiodactyla > Tragulidae > Tragulus > Tragulus kanchil. The sequence continues at coordinate 100,469,556 of JAIOJX010000032.1, forward strand.
GAAAAGGTGAACATGAGTTCTCTTGATGGAGGATGGAGGTCCAAGTGGAAGCCCATCCAGACAGAGACAATGGCATGTACCAAGTAACAGAAGTCACAACATTCAGTATTTCACTATAGAGATCCCGAATTTGACCCAGAATAGAATGCATTTTCTTGTAGAAAAGAAGGAAAGGAAAAGAAGGGAAGGGAGGTAAAGCAGTGAGGGGAAAGAGAGATACTGCCATTTGATATTAGAGATACATTATTTTTCTGTCTTACCTACCTTGTTGTGTAATGTCCAAGAGTTAATATAGAAAGCTATGGAACAGGCAGCATGGCAAGGGATTTCAATTCTGGAGCCCTGAAGCCATAGCACATGAGTTCCAGGGGAAAATTTGAAGCCCTTCAAGCTGAAGTTTCCTAACGTGACTATTTCTTCTTTCTTTTATGCATCTCTCTCCTGCCTCCTTCTCTAATCTCATTTTGGGATTGGTAATGGGGTGGGAATTTAAATCACTTTTTGGTTTCCAGCAAAATTTGTGCTGGGAAAGAAGTGACAGGTAAACCCTTTGTTTTAAAGATGAGAAAATTGAGGTCAGAGTGACTGAGAGGACTTTCTCAAGACCTCGAGCTAGTAAATGGGAGTAAAGCCCAGTCCGTCTGCTTTCTTATCTCAAATCTGAGATCCTTGTAACTTCTCCAGGCCACAGTGAGAATCTCTGTCTGCTCCTTCTGTCTCCCTTGATGCAGGACACAGGTATAGGCAGAATGTCCCCAGGGCCCACTACCACACCCTGTGCCAACCTCCAGACCACTGACTAGAATCCTCCTCCAGAGAAAAGACTCAAGTGTGTTCATGCCTGTCAGATAGCTCGTTCCTCTCCACCGGCAGCAACAGAGGTTTCCAGGGGTCCATATGAAGAGCCTTTAGTTTATTACCATTCACTGGAGTTTTAAGAATTAAGCAAAGAAATGAGAAGGAGGAAAGGAGAGAAAGAGAAGCCAGATTCTAATTTCTGTCCAGCAAAGGAGAACTGAGGTTTGACATAAAAGTCTTTGGCTCAGCTTCTACCTTTATTAAGTGTTAGTCACTCAGTCATATCCAACTCTTTGCAACCCTGTGGACTGCGGCCCGCCAGCCTCCTCTGTTCCTGTGGATTCTCCAGGCAAGAATACTGGAGTCAGTTGCCTAGGGGACCTTCCCAACCCAGGGATCGAACCCAGGCCTCCCACGTTGAAGGAGGGAGATTCTTTACCATCTGACACACCAGGGAAGCCCAAAGATACTGGAGTGGGAAGCCTATGCCTTCTACAAGGATCTTCCCAGCCCAGGAATTGCACTAGCTCAGGTCTTCTGTGTTACAATTGGATTAAAATAATAGTTAACATAACAATAATTAACATTATTATATTTATTAACTAGTAATGTTAATTATTATTTTAATTATAATAGAGAAAGCTATGGAACAGGCAGCATGCAAGATTTCAATTCTGGAGCCCTGAAGCCATAGCACATGAGTTCCAGGGAAAATTTGAAGCCCTTCAAGCTGAAGTTTCCTAACGTGACTATTTCTTCTTTCTTTTATGCATCTCTCTCCTGCCTCCTTCTCTAATCTCATTTTGGGATTGGTAATGGGGTGGGAATTTAAATCACTTTTTGGTTTCCAGCAAAATTTGTGCTGGGAAAGAAGTGACAGGTAAACCCTTTGTTTTAAAGATGAGAAAATTGAGGTCAGAGTGACTGAGAGGACTTTCTCAAGACCTCGAGCTAGTAAATGGGAGTAAAGCCCAGTCCGTCTGCTTTCTTATCTCAAATCTGAGATCCTTGTAACTTCTCCAGGCCACAGTGAGAATCTCTGTCTGCTCCTTCTGTCTCCCTTGATGCAGGACACAGGTATAGGCAGAATGTCCCCAGGGCCCACTACCACACCCTGTGCCAACCTCCAGACCACTGACTAGAATCCTCCTCCAGAGAAAAGACTCAAGTGTGTTCATGCCTGTCAGATAGCTCGTTCCTCTCCACCGGCAGCAACAGAGGTTTCCAGGGGTCCATATGAAGAGCCTTTAGTTTATTACCATTCACTGGAGTTTTAAGAATTAAGCAAAGAAATGAGAAGGAGGAAAGGAGAGAAAGAGAAGCCAGATTCTAATTTCTGTCCAGCAAAGGAGAACTGAGGTTTGACATAAAAGTCTTTGGCTCAGCTTCTACCTTTATTAAGTGTTAGTCACTCAGTCATATCCAACTCTTTGCAACCCTGTGGACTGCGGCCCGCCAGCCTCCTCTGTTCCTGTGGATTCTCCAGGCAAGAATACTGGAGTCAGTTGCCTAGGGGACCTTCCCAACCCAGGGATCGAACCCAGGCCTCCCACGTTGAAGGAGGGAGATTCTTTACCATCTGACACACCAGGGAAGCCCAAAGATACTGGAGTGGGAAGCCTATGCCTTCTACAAGGATCTTCCCAGCCCAGGAATTGCACTAGCTCAGGTCTTCTGTGTTACAATTGGATTAAAATAATAGTTAACATAACAATAATTAACATTATTATATTTATTAACTAGTAATGTTAATTATTATTTTAATTATAATAGAGAACATTTATTGGACCTCACCTTGGTTCTGGGCACTATGCAGATGGTATGTCCACATCATCTTTAACCCTTACAAAATCCCAAAAAGCTTTCAGCATTCTCGTTTTGTGGGTAAAAAAAGCATAGAGTCTAAGCCCTCATCCAGGGTTACACAGTGACACAGTGACAACTTTGGCTGCCTCTGTATTTGAGTGCAGATCACCCTGATTCCAACATGTAATTTAAAGAGCTGTGTGACCTTGAGCAAGGCAGGTTCCTCATCTGTGACACAGCAAATAATCATAAAAATTCATGTTGTGGAAAAACTCAAATAAATCAAAATAAATAAAACAACTCCTACCTATCAGGATTGCCATCAGGATTAAATGAGTTGATAGGGAAAAGTACTTTGGAAATGGCAATACAGCATACGCATTTTATCATTATTATTATTTCAAAAAATATGGTTGCTCCAATAAAATAAAACAATCCACGATATATATTTATGGCAACATGACTCAGAAACAGTTTCTATTCTGATGGGTCACCTCCCTATCATGTTATTAAAATGTTAAGGAAAATGAACAATGGAAGATTAAGATTAGATCTTTCACACATGAAACCACAAAATCAATAGAGTCCCATAATCCATCTGTGGTTATGAAGAAGTATACCTGAGGCACCCAGAATGATTACTCAGGGAAATGTCAACAGGTATTGACAAGAAACTTGGCAAGGCAGCCTTGGCCAAGGCTTGGCCGCTGCGTCCCTCATTCCAGCATCCTCCTGGCAAACTGAGAGTCAGGTTTAGAGACTTGGAACAGTGAAGGGGGCTAGGAAGAGGGCCTCTTTTCCTTCTTCTAAAGTTGTATAGAATTTCTGTCTCTGTAATTGGGTCAGAGCTACCAGGAAAAAATGATAGCCTAAGAAACACCATGGGGACTGTGTGATTGCACTTATTTGTGGTCCAAAATCCCAATGTTTAAAAACCTGTTCTGATTATCCTTATGCTAGGATGGTCATCAGCCCTGTGGTTCTTATTCCATATTTAAGGAATGCCAACTCTCTCTCTGGACACCTGGGTGACTGGGACCAAAGCTGAAAACTCAAAGCAGTGCATTCTCTTTGGAGGGTTTCTTCTTCCTGCCTACTTGAAAGGGGATGCCTGGAGATGTCAGGGGAAGACAGAGTCCTGGTGAGTGTTGTCATTGGCTTTTAGTCTAAAGTCTGAGATTTGGCTAAACACATGATTAAAGTCCAGCCCCAGAGTGCCATAAAGTAGAATGATAGAGACCCCTCACCCCTCCTACTAGATAGGGATACATGAAGTTGGAACATGACTGTCTAGGAACTAAGAAGGGAGTCTCACTGGACACCAAAGCTGCTGGCACTGTGATCTTGGACTCCCACCCTGCAGAAATGGGAGAAATAAGTTTCTGTTGTTTACTAACTTGCCAGTCTAGTACTTTGTGATAGCAGCCCAGATGGACAGAGGTACCCACGTTTGCATCCTGTAGGGCTTCAGTGTCCGTGCTGCCCTCTCACCAGACAGAGAATTCCTCCTTGTCTGTCTCACGCACGAAGGCCATGGTGTCAGTTTCCAAGACAGAGAGAACCTGTGGGGAGGAGGAGCAGCACACCTGGACCAACACAGTTACCCAAACGTGGGACCAGAGTCACTAGTACATTCAGGACAAGTAGAAACTAGCAAATTAATGTTTTGCGTAAAAATCCAAACTATATTGAAATTCACATAAGACTACTGAAATAGCTCATTTGTACATCAAGCAGATTTAAAAAAAAAAAAATCTTCTTTGGGGCTGGTGAGTCCGTATGATTTAGATGCCCAGATGATTCAGCCTTGACTCTGCGGTTCACCAGCCCTGGGTAGGAGCCAAGGCCACAGCCTTTCTCCCCAGCACAAGCTACAAGGTTGGGTACCAGCTGCACCTGGAGAGACACGAATGGTCCCTCTGCCATGAGGGCTGCCATTCTTGTTTTCCCCACTCTGGGTGCTAACATTGTCACATCAGTAGACAGATACAGGAGCCCATCCAAACCATGTTTCCTGCCAGAGGAACCCATGCATTGAAATTTAGGAAATTAATCATCAGGACAATTGAAATAATATTAGTTGTTAAAATTCTTTGGAATCCTTCTGTACATGGCACTGTGCTAAGCACCCTCACCAGCCTAAACAGAAAGGTCAAATCCCTTGACACAAGGCCATTCACACATCAAGTGGAAGAGGCAGGCTTTATTTACAAGCAGACATTCTAATTGCAGAGCCAGTTTCCGTAACATGTATGCCAGGCAAACCTAATGTCATATGTTGGAGTTATGACCCAGATAAGCAGAAATAATGTAGAACACACTAAAGAGATGCTGAACTGGGGTCCCGATGTTGACGTCTTCCTTAGCTAAGAACGTAGCCTCCGTCCAGGTTGGACTGGGCCTCCTGCTTTGTCTTGTTTGTAAGATCTGTTGATCCTCTCCTCAGTGGCCCTGCTTTTGTCTCTGATTCTCCCTCTCTGGATTGTGTGATTTCCATGTATCAGGAGTCTTTAAATTCTTTGGAGAAAGACCTTGGTCTTAACACCTACCAGTTCTCAAAGTCCTGATCAGAAAATTGCTGCCTCGACTGGAGTCAATGAGACTGGAGTCGTCTATGAGACTGGAGTCTATGAAACTGGAATCTATGAGACTGGAGATGATGTGACTATCATGATGGAACAGGTACATACCCAGCTCTCTAATCAAAAACCCCTGCCTCCCTCTGAGCGATAATTTCTAGAAGCAAAGGTTAAACAAAAGTATTTGCAGAGTCTTTGGAGGATAAAGAGGCTCTTCCTAGAGACTTATATTTAAAAACAGCAATCACCTCATCAAACAGTGCCACTTCCTGAATGAGGCAGTTGATCTCCAAAGATGATTCCCAGTGAACCATACCTCCTTGTGTTCACACCTGTGTGCCTCTCCCTTCCACAAGGGCTGGCCCTTGAGATGGAATGAGACAGAAGCTAGGTAGCACCAGTTCCAGGCTAGAGTTTTGGTCTGACAGCTTCTTGGAGCCCTGAGCTGGCAGGCAATAAGGCCCTGTGGAGTGGTCACCCTTAGAAAGAGATCTTAAGAAGGATGGAGGCCCCAGAAAGCTTCCCAGCTGAGTCAACAGCCATATGAGTGGAGAAGCCATCTGGAATGTTCCAGCCCCAGTACACATCATATGGCACAGAGATGACCACTCATGCTGGGCCCTGTTGAGATTCTTGACCTCCAAAATTGTGAGTAATAGTAAAATAACTGATGATTTAGGCTTCTCTGGTGGCTCAGCTGGTAAAGACTACACCTGCAGTGCAGGAGACCTGGGTTCAGTCCCTGGGTTTGAAAGGTCCCCTGGAGAAAGGAAAGGCCACCCACTCCAGCATCCTAGCCTGGAGAATTCCGTGACTTGTCCATGGGTCACAAAGAGTAGGACATGACTGAGCAACTTACACTACTTACATTAATTGATGTTTTTTGTTTTTTGTTTTTAAGATTTATTTATTTATTTATTTTGGGCAGGGATCGGGTTGGGGAGGGAGGGGAGTGGGCGGGCAACTTCTATTTGTCTTTCATTTCTCTATTTTCATCCGTCTTTGTTCCTTAGCTCCTGTGGGCCTTCCATCGCGGTGGCATCTGTTGCTGCAGAGCGCCAGCTCTGGGCGCACACGCTCCAGAGCTCCGGCTCGGTAATTGGGCACATCAGTCCAGCCGCTCCACGGCACGTGGGATCTTCCCAGGCCAGGGATCGAACCGGCGCCCCTTGCACTGCAAGGCAGTGTCCTTACCCACTGGACCACCAGGGGAAGCCCCTAATTGATGTTTTAAGTCACTAAATTTTTGGATGATCCTTTCTTAAAATGTATTTTATTGAAGTATAATTGATTTACAGTGTTGTATTAATTTCTACTATATAGCAGTGATTCAGTTATACATATATGTGTGTTTTTATATATATGTACATTCTTTTTCATGGTTTTTTACAAGATATTGAATGTAGCTCCCTGTGCTATTCAGTAGGACCTTGTTATTTATCCATCCTGAATATAATAGTTTGCATCTCCTAATCCTTCCCTCCACCTTGGCAACCCCAAGTCTGCTCTATACATCTATGAGTCTGCTTCTGTTTTGTAGAGAAGTTCATTTGTGTCATATTTTAGATCCCACATATAAGTGATATAATATGGTATTTGTCTTGCTCTGTTCAACTTATTTCACTTAGTATTATCATCTCTAGGTTTCATTTGTCTTGTTTTTTTATGTATATTTCACTTAGTATTTTCTATCTCTAGGTCCATCCATGTTGCTGCAATTGGAATTATTTTATTCTTTTTAATAGATGAGTAATATTCCATTGTGAGTAATAGTAAAATAACTGATGATTTAGGCTTCTCTGGTGGCTCAGCTGGTAAAGACTACACCTGCAGTGCAGGAGACCTGGGTTCAGTCCCTGGGTTTGAAAGGTCCCCTGGAGAAAGGAAAGGCCACCCACTCCAGCATCCTAGCCTGGAGAATTCCGTGACTTGTCCATGGGTCACAAAGAGTAGGACATGACTGAGCAACTTACACTACTTACATTAATTGATGTTTTTTGTTTTTTGTTTTTAAGATTTATTTATTTATTTATTTTGGGCAGGGATCGGGTTGGGGAGGGAGGGGAGTGGGCGGGCAACTTCTATTTGTCTTTCATTTCTCTATTTTCATCCGTCTTTGTTCCTTAGCTCCTGTGGGCCTTCCATCGCGGTGGCATCTGTTGCTGCAGAGCGCCAGCTCTGGGCGCACACGCTCCAGAGCTCCGGCTCGGTAATTGGGCACATCAGTCCAGCCGCTCCACGGCACGTGGGATCTTCCCAGGCCAGGGATCGAACCGGCGCCCCTTGCACTGCAAGGCAGTGTCCTTACCCACTGGACCACCAGGGGAAGCCCCTAATTGATGTTTTAAGTCACTAAATTTTTGGATGATCCTTTCTTAAAATGTATTTTATTGAAGTATAATTGATTTACAGTGTTGTATTAATTTCTACTATATAGCAGTGATTCAGTTATACATATATGTGTGTTTTTATATATATGTACATTCTTTTTCATGGTTTTTTACAAGATATTGAATGTAGCTCCCTGTGCTATTCAGTAGGACCTTGTTATTTATCCATCCTGAATATAATAGTTTGCATCTCCTAATCCTTCCCTCCACCTTGGCAACCCCAAGTCTGCTCTATACATCTATGAGTCTGCTTCTGTTTTGTAGAGAAGTTCATTTGTGTCATATTTTAGATCCCACATATAAGTGATATAATATGGTATTTGTCTTGCTCTGTTCAACTTATTTCACTTAGTATTATCATCTCTAGGTCCATCCATGTTGCTGCAATTGGAATTATTTTATTCTTTTTAATAGATGAGTAATATTCCATTGTGTATATGTACCACATTTTCTTTATCTGTTCATCTATCAGTGGGCATTTAGGTTGCTTCTATGTCTTGACTGTTGTAAATATTGCTGCAGTGAACACTGTAATTTTAAAAGATACAGTGCATGTATCTTTTGAAATTATACTTTTCTCAGATATATACCCAGGAGTGGGATTGCTGGATTTTATGGCAACTCTGTAGTTTTTTGAAGATCTCCATACTGTTTTCCATGGTGGGTGCACCAGTAGCATAGGAGAGTCCTTGGGGATGATCATTTATGGCAACACTGGATGACAGAAATGCTGTGTGATAAAATGTAACATCATTTATTGCATCAGTAATTCAAAATCTGACCATTTAACCACTACACTCTTTGGTGTGGGTTTTCCAAGGGCAGGTGAAGATTCCCAGAATTCCTTCCCCACCCCAAGCCATCACCCTAATGATATCAGGCAAGTATATATTCTACTTACAGTTACTCAGTCCATTGTTATAGATGTGTTATTATGCTCAGTTGAAAAATTACTGAAATTTATTTCCTCTAGGAGCCTGGGAGCTCCGCGTGGGCAAGAAACATGGGTGATATATACTTCTGCATACCCCACTTTAATACACAGTGACCTGCACAGTAGACATCACAAATATCTAAATATTTGAATGAATAAATACATTGGTGTGAAGTTCAGAGGAGCTAAAGCATAGATTGAGAAATACTCATTTGCCAGGCTAAGAACTTCAAACTTAATCCACTAGTGAGTGCATGAACAGATGAACAAGATGGCTTCAGTTTCACTGTTTGCCACAGTTAATCCACACAATCAATGCAACTACATAGTCCATTGAGTCATGTCAAGTCCCCCAGGTAATTAGTTTCCTAGAACATTGCCAGGTGGAATCTTATTCCTCTTCTCATGCATTTCTATCATTCCTAGAAATATCTGAAATAGAAAATAAGCATTCAATATTTTATTTTTAAATAATTGCTTGTACTTTAATCTAAAAAATTTACAAAAATGTGTTATTTTTTTCCCAACTTATTTCACTTAGTATTATCAATAATTTTATTCTTTTTAATAGATGAGTAATATTCCATTGTGTATATGTACCACATTTTCTTTATCTGTTCATCTATCAGTGGGCATTTAGGTTGCTTCTATGTCTTGACTGTTGTAAATATTGCTGCAGTGAACACTGTAATTTTAAAAGATACAGTGCATGTATCTTTTGAAATTATACTTTTCTCAGATATATACCCAGGAGTGGGATTGCTGGATTTTATGGCAACTCTGTAGTTTTTTGAAGATCTCCATACTGTTTTCCATGGTGGGTGCACCAGTAGCATAGGAGAGTCCTTGGGGATGATCATTTATGGCAACACTGGATGACAGAAATGCTGTGTGATAAAATGTAACATCATTTATTGCATCAGTAATTCAAAATCTGACCATTTAACCACTACACTCTTTGGTGTGGGTTTTCCAAGGGCAGGTGAAGATTCCCAGAATTCCTTCCCCACCCCAAGCCATCACCCTAATGATATCAGGCAAGTATATATTCTACTTACAGTTACTCAGTCCATTGTTATAGATGTGTTATTATGCTCAGTTGAAAAATTACTGAAATTTATTTCCTCTAGGAGCCTGGGAGCTCCGCGTGGGCAAGAAACATGGGTGATATATACTTCTGCATACCCCACTTTAATACACAGTGACCTGCACAGTAGACATCACAAATATCTAAATATTTGAATGAATAAATACATTGGTGTGAAGTTCAGAGGAGCTAAAGCATAGATTGAGAAATACTCATTTGCCAGGCTAAGAACTTCAAACTTAATCCACTAGTGAGTGCATGAACAGATGAACAAGATGGCTTCAGTTTCACTGTTTGCCACAGTTAATCCACACAATCAATGCAACTACATAGTCCATTGAGTCATGTCAAGTCCCCCAGGTAATTAGTTTCCTAGAACATTGCCAGGTGGAATCTTATTCCTCTTCTCATGCATTTCTATCATTCCTAGAAATATCTGAAATAGAAAATAAGCATTCAATATTTTATTTTTAAATAATTGCTTGTACTTTAATCTAAAAAATTTACAAAAATGTGTTGCTCTGTGTTGAAATCCAGACTTTTCTCTGCTGATGCCAGTCATGTCAATGGGCTTTATGGAGTCAGTTAAATATCTCAGACTTTGCAGCCAAAACACGAATCATACTCCTAGACAAACAAGCATCTCAGATTTTGGAAACCAGAAAAGGAATTCCTTATGATGTACCGTGCTCCAATATTAAACCTGCAATTATGTATAGGCTCTGAGAACCACAGGATGACCTATGAATTATCCACTTTGCTCATATATGGATCCTGGACACACTGCTGCTTCATGGTCCAAGTGTTCCCCAGTTGGGGGACTGCATTCAAAGCATACTTTTCATCACTGCCATGGCCTACCTGTCTTCTGGTGTTTCTTCTTTACCCCTTCTTCTTCATAGACTGTAGAGTCCTCTCTGATCAGCACTCTTGTCAATGACCAGGAGCCAAGCAGTGTGCCCTTTCTAGACCTAAATTGCTAGCCTCAAATCCTTTTGTACTTAGAGGGCTTTCCCCCATCTTTCCAGTTGCATTTGATACGTGCATCCCAGGCGATGGAGGCCAAGTCGGCGCAGCAGCCGGTCTTCTCAGCACTCTGGCAAGCCCTCGCTTGCTGCCCACCCCTGACCTTTTCTGTCTGTATGGTCTTTACAGTGCTCACGCCATCTGTGCTGACTGCCTCATGGGTGCTGATCCCCTTTTCTTGGCACACGTCCTCAGCTTTCCTGAACTGCCTCTCTTGTCCTCAGTGTCCTATGTCTATTCCTCTCTCCTTGCAGCTAGAGAGAAACACATACCTACCCTTTATCACCTATCTACAGTGGAAGAAACAGGGCACCTGTGTATGTCCAGAGAGAAATGCACATCTGTACTACATGCATGCATGCATACTAAGTCGCTTCAGTCCAGTCGAGCTCTTTGAAACCCTATAGACTGTAGCCCACCAGGCTCCTCTGTCCATAGGATTCTCCAGGCAAGAATACTGGAGTGGGGCTTCCCTGGTGCTCCAGTGGGTAAAGAGTCTGCCTTGCAGCACAGGGACACTGATTCGATCAATAGCCCGGGAAGATCCCACATGCCGCAGAACGGCTGGACTTGTGTGTCCAGTTACCAGTCAGTGCTCTGGAGCGCATGTGCCCAGAGCTGGTGCTCTGTAATGAGGGAGACCACTGCAATGGGAGGCCCACACAGGCCAAAGAATAAACATGGATGAAAAATCAATAAATGAGGCCAATTTTTTTTTTTAATCTTAAAAAATAAAAAGAATGCTGGAGTGTATTGCCTTGCCCGCCTCCAGGGCATCTTCCCAACCCAGGGATGGAATCTGTGTACCTTGTGTCTCCTGCATTGGCAGGTGAGTTAACACCAGGGCCACCTTATCTATGGAGATATACATATAGTAAAGGACAAAGAATTCCTGTATCTGTCAAAAGAAAGGACAAACCAAACCCTGGCATAGATGGGGAGCCTCCTCTGCTGCCTTTCTGCCACCACCAGTGACGCGTCATCGACACTGGCCCCTTAGACAGCTGTCTTGAATCCATGACTCCTTCCCAGGGCCTGCTTGCCAATTCCATGAGGTGGAAATGGGAACGGTGGGAAAGAGTGTGATTGGCTATATTCTTCTTGCTGTACAACACATCCTTGAACTTATATTACACCCATTAGTTTGTACCTCCCACTTCCTGACCCCTAGATTGTTCCTTCCCTCTTCTCTCTCTCCTCTAGTTTGTTCTCTCTGTCTGTGAGTCTGCTTCTTTTTTGTTATAGTCACTATTTTATTGTATTTTTTTAGAGCACATGTAAATGATATCAGAGAAGATTTGTCTTTTTCTGTCTGACTTCTTTCATTTAGTATAGTGCCCTCCAAGGTCATCCATATTGCTGCAAATGTCAAAATCCTGTTCTTTTTTTTTTTTTTAAAGATTTATCTATTTATTTTGGGCGGGGGTCGGGTTGGGGAGGGAGGGGAGTGGGCGGGCCACTTCTGTTGGTCTTTCATTTCCCTATTTTCATCCGTCTTTGTTCTTTGGCTCCTGTGGGCCTCCCATCACAGTGGCATCTGTCATCACAGAGCACCGGCTCTGGGCGCTTGCGCTCCAGAGCTCCGGCTCGGTAATTGGACACATCAGTCCAGCCGCTCTGTGGCACGTGGGATCTTCCCAGGCCAGGGATCGAACCGGCGCCCCTTGCACTGCAAGGCGGTGTCCTTACCCACTGGACCACCAGGGGAAGCCCAATCCTGTTCTTTTTATGGCCAAGTAGTATTCCATTGTGCATAATCTTAGGAGCTCAACACAGTAGAAGTTAACTTCTTACCCAGGCCTAGACCAGTCAGCAGGGAGTGGGAGGGTTTCTGCTCCAAACAGTCATACAAGAATCAAGGCTTCCCGCCATAGGTTACACTCTCTCCAACAATGGCCTCCAACGTCGCCCTGGGTGTCCACAGTTGGCATTTGCAGATGAGGGAAAAGAGATAAGAGTGTGTACTAAAAAAATGCACAACGGGAGAGCCGTGAATCAAGTGTTATTTGGGGCAAATTGAGGACTGTAGCCTGTGATATAGCATCTCAGGTAGCTCTTGAGAACCTGCTTCAAAGAGGTAGGGAGGAGGTCAGTATATGTGTGATTTTGGTGAAGGGGAAGTACATGCAATCAAGCACATATCCTTTGGCAGAAGGTATCTGCTGGTCACGAGGAACAGGTGTCACCATGACAAAATTAAGTACTTTTGTAAGTAAGAGGTAAAGCAGAATTGGGCTCATAAAATCAGCTCCTGAAAATATCTAACTCTCTGAAGGTCTGTTCTGCCAGTTTTTCCAGAGCACAGAGTGTCTCCTTTCTGCTCTCCATCCTGAATGCCCTTCAGAGGGTGTTGAAGGTCAGCAGCTACCGCGGCACGTGGTGTCATCCTTCTGGAGGTAGACGGCAAGTGCCAATTTGTACTTGACCGTAGGATGGCACGAGTGAGGGTAAAATGGCAGGTGCACTTCTGCCTGTGTGCCACGTGACTTTAGGCTCAAGTAGACTCATGGGGATGTCTGGATGTAGTGTACACCCAGCTGCCTCAGAGGAAGGAGCTGGGGATCCGTGAACAGTTCTCTTTTCATGAAAAGATGGGCTCTTACTCATCTTCCTGGCTATTTTTTTTTCCCTTCTCATTTTTTCTAGTTCAGAAGAAAGACATTTCCTTTTCTCCTGTGGATTATTGTTTTGCCAGTTAGTCCCCAAAGAGCGGCTCTGGGCGCTTGCGCTCAGAGCTCCGGCTCGGTAATTGGACACATCAGTCCAGCCGCTCTGTGGCACGTGGGATCTTCCCAGGCCAGGGATCGAACCGGCGCCCCTTGCACTGCAAGGCGGTGTCCTTACCCACTGGACCACCAGGGGAAGCCCAATCCTGTTCTTTTTATGGCCAAGTAGTATTCCATTGTGCATAATCTTAGGAGCTCAACACAGTAGAAGTTAACTTCTTACCCAGGCCTAGACCAGTCAGCAGGGAGTGGGAGGGTTTCTGCTCCAAACAGTCATACAAGAATCAAGGCTTCCCGCCATAGGTTACACTCTCTCCAACAATGGCCTCCAACGTCGCCCTGGGTGTCCACAGTTGGCATTTGCAGATGAGGGAAAAGAGATAAGAGTGTGTACTAAAAAAATGCACAACGGGAGAGTTGTGAATCAAGTGTTATTTGGGGCAAATTGAGGACTGTAGCCTGTGATATAGCATCTCAGGTAGCTCTTGAGAACCTGCTTCAAAGAGGTAGGGAGGAGGTCAGTATATGTGTGATTTTGGTGAAGGGGAAGTACATGCAATCAAGCACATATCCTTTGGCAGAAGGTATCTGCTGGTCACGAGGAACAGGTGTCACCATGACAAAATTAAGTACTTTTGTAAGTAAGAGGTAAAGCAGAATTGGGCTCATAAAATCAGCTCCTGAAAATATCTAACTCTCTGAAGGTCTGTTCTGCCAGTTTTTCCAGAGCACAGAGTGTCTCCTTTCTGCTCTCCATCCTGAATGCCCTTCAGAGGGTGTTGAAGGTCAGCAGCTACCGCGGCACGTGGTGTCATCCTTCTGGAGGTAGACGGCAAGTGCCAATTTGTACTTGACCGTAGGATGGCACGAGTGAGGGTAAAATGGCAGGTGCACTTCTGCCTGTGTGCCACGTGACTTTAGGCTCAAGTAGACTCATGGGGATGTCTGGATGTAGTGTACACCCAGCTGCCTCAGAGGAAGGAGCTGGGGATCCGTGAACAGTTCTCTTTTCATGAAAAGATGGGCTCTTACTCATCTTCCTGGCTATTTTTTTTTCCCTTCTCATTTTTTCTAGTTCAGAAGAAAGACATTTCCTTTTCTCCTGTGGATTATTGTTTTGCCAGTTAGTCCCCCAAAGAGCCTGCTGCCCTCTCAGCCCATTCACACTTCTGTCTGGCTCCATTGGGCACCGCCCTGGTGATAGCACCCCTGCCATGGATGAGTTCCAATGCGAACCTCTGGTGAGGCGGTGATCACAGCAGGCTGCTAAGGGCTCTTTTCAATCAGGTTCCCCAGGACTCAAGGGAAAACCTACATGGAAACCTTGGAGACCATGGGCTCCCAGACATGAATTAGGAAACAACAGGAGGGGCATAGCACTTTTCCTCCAGGATTCTGGAAGGTGAGCCTGGAAGACAGGGGACTTGACTTAAGACAAACATGCCTGGCCACGTCAGCCCATAGGACTGGGTGACCAAGAAGGAAACGGGAGGTGTATGGATGGGGGGCTGCTTGAAACAGCTGCCCACCTCAGCCCTGGGGACTTAATATACCCTCCTTAGCAGAGAACCATAATCTCGGTCATAATAGTCCCACCTTTGTGCTCAGCTGCATTAAGCCCTTCACAAAGAATGTGTTATTTGCTTCTCTCAATGACAGGAGACAGATATTATGCTTATGCCCTCTTTTCCTTCAGCACCACCACTGCCCTCATTCAGGCCCTCATCATTTCTCAGCGGACTATTACAACAGCCTCCTAACCGGTCTCTCTGCTCCAATTTGCCTCCCTCTAATCCATTCTCTACACCACAGACAAGCAATCTCTCTCACAAAGAGAGCTGGCCCCTTCCTTCCCTCCTGAAACCCATCAAGAGCTCCCCTCTGCACTTAGGATAAAATCCATATCATTAGCCCTGCCCACTGGGGCCCCCAGGATCTGACTCCCTCCTGCCTGTCTAGTTTCATTTCTTTCCACTGTCAAGCTGAACTCAAGACTCCAGCAACACTGGATGGCTTAGGTCCCCCGCACACCAGGCAATTTCTCACGTTTGCATCTTGATTTTTCTCGCCTCTCCCCATACTGCCGCATGCCTTCCCTTTGGTGCTTGATTTGTCAATACCTCCTCATGGTTTAGGGGCCAGCTCAAGCATCACATCCAAGAAACACTTCCCAGGGACTGCACCCGGGCACACATACCCTCAGCTAGACCCAAACCATCCTACGCACGTCTCCATCACTACACTCAGCACACAGCGCCACCCTGCTCTGTGACGGTCTACCCCTCTCCCCCTGCTCTCACCTCTTACAGAGAGTTCTGTTACATATCCATCCTTATATCCAGGCACCAAAGCTTGTGCCTGGCATCTAGTAGCTCTCAGTAAATGATGATTGCAGCATTATTTCAACAAGCCTACATTTGAAACTAGGGAAACCAGTGCTCAGAGGGCTTAAGGGATTTGTTCAGGATATAAACGAATAAATGAGAGAAATGAAGTGCCAATCCAGGTCTGTCTGGTGTCCCAAACATGTCAGATGACTCCAGGCTGCCTTCAAAGAGACCGCAGGGAATTTTGTGAGCTGGAGAAGCTCTATCTCTTGAGGGAAGTCTTCCTTCTTGTTTCATTTTGTTTCTACTTCTTTTGAATTTCATATCCTTCTGAGAATCTGAGGAAAGCTCTAGACTTTGTCCCCTTAAAAGCAGGCGTACACACCAAATTTTGAATGTGATAGAAGAGAGTATTGGCCAGGATAGGGTAGCTGTTGCCACAGTAACATATACAGCACAAATCTCAGTGAAATGGCACAATTAAAGTTTAAGTCTCCCCCACAGAAAGTTCCTCAGAGGTTAGCAGAGACTTTCCTCAACCAGTGAGTTAGGGACGTAGGCAAGCCTCATCGTATGACACTGTGATCCTAACACATGCTTTCAAGTCACCGGCACAGAAGAGAGAATGGAGAAGACATGCTGGCTCTTAACAGCTTCAGCGTGAATGTAGCACGTCTGAGGTGGATTGCTAAAGGTCCACAAATTCCTTCCAACCCTGTATGCACCCCCCTTTGCAAAGTGACTCTGGTTTCCCTCCTATCCACAGGTGTTATCTGTGACTCCATCTCTTGAATGTGGGTTTGGCCATTTCTTAAGAACCGCACGCAGTCTGGCTTCAGCTCTTGATTCGTCTCCCATACTGCCGCATGCCTTCCCTTTGGTGCTTGATTTGTCAATACCTCCTCATGGTTTAGGGGCCAGCTCAAGCATCACATCCAAGAAACACTTCCCAGGGACTGCACCCGGGCACACATACCCTCAGCTAGACCCAAACCATCCTACGCACGTCTCCATCACTACACTCAGCACACAGCGCCACCCTGCTCTGTGACGGTCTACCCCTCTCCCCCTGCTCTCACCTCTTACAGAGAGTTCTGTTACATATCCATCCTTATATCCAGGCACCAAAGCTTGTGCCTGGCATCTAGTAGCTCTCAGTAAATGATGATTGCAGCATTATTTCAACAAGCCTACATTTGAAACTAGGGAAACCAGTGCTCAGAGGGCTTAAGGGATTTGTTCAGGATATAAACGAATAAATGAGAGAAATGAAGTGCCAATCCAGGTCTGTCTGGTGTCCCAAACATGTCAGATGACTCCAGGCTGCCTTCAAAGAGACCGCAGGGAATTTTGTGAGCTGGAGAAGCTCTATCTCTTGAGGGAAGTCTTCCTTCTTGTTTCATTTTGTTTCTACTTCTTTTGAATTTCATATCCTTCTGAGAATCTGAGGAAAGCTCTAGACTTTGTCCCTTAAAAGCAGGCGACACACCAAATTTTGAATGTGATAGAAGAGAGTATTGGCCAGGATAGGGTAGCTGTTGCCACAGTAACATATACAGCACAAATCTCAGTGAAATGGCACAATTAAAGTTTAAGTCTCCCCCACAGAAAGTTCCTCAGAGGTTAGCAGAGACTTTCCTCAACCAGTGAGTTAGGGACGTAGGCAAGCCTCATCGTATGACACTGTGATCCTAACACATGCTTTCAAGTCACCGGCACAGAAGAGAGAATGGAGAAGACATGCTGGCTCTTAACAGCTTCAGCGTGAATGTAGCACGTCTGAGGTGGATTGCTAAAGGTCCACAAATTCCTTCCAACCCTGTATGCACCCCCCTTTGCAAAGTGACTCTGGTTTCCCTCCTATCCACAGGTGTTATCTGTGACTCCATCTCTTGAATGTGGGTTTGGCCATTTCTTAAGAACCGCACGCAGTCAGAGCCTTTAAAAGTGCTTGTGCATTCGAGCCTGGGCTTTCCTGTCGCTCTTTGGAACCATGAGATCACTGTGAGAACGCCTTCAGTAATGTGTCTTTTTGGAGACATGCTGCTCAGTTATCCCATCGTGTCAGCCAACAGCCAGCAGGATGGGTCCTCAGGCAGGTGAGTAAGGCCATTCTGTATCAAGGAGCCCCCTGCCAACCCTCTTAGCTGACTCAGGTTTCACCAGTGAAGTTGGGCAAGACCAGCAGAAACACCCAGCTTAGCCCAGGCTTACTTGATGACCCAAAGAATTTTGAGCTCATAAATGACCATTATTTTAAGCGCCTGAGTTTGGGGAGTATTTGTTATATGGCAAAAGCTAACTACTACTACCAAAAAAAAAAAAAAAAAAAAAAGGTACCAGGAGTAGAGTGTTATTGTAAAACATGTAGTGTTGATTGTGAAACTGAGGCTAGAAGATTAATTATCGAAGCTGGGAAAAACAACACTGTCAGTGGATCCATAGACCACAAACTATGAATTACTACATGTAATTTAAAAGCTTGAAGGCACACGATTGATTTAAAAATCTCTTTTCTGACCACAAAAGAGAGCTATAGCCAGAGAGTGGTGAGGGAGGTGTTATCATTGTTTTGGACATTCACCAGTCCTGTACATTTCCAAGAAGGGGTTTGTAAAGCCTTAGGATTACAAAAAGAAGAGGTTAGGAATCAGAAAAGAAAACTTGAATCTAGTCATAGGTTTCCCTCTTAGCAACTACAGAACCAGTTGTGGAACCTTATCTCAGAGACACCTAAGAGGACACTCTGTATTGTCAAGAGCAAGCAATATATGAGAAAACTGTCGAATTGCTAGGAACTGTCAAAGACAACTATGTCAATTATCACCACAGCCTGGGGCTGCAGCGCTCCTGGCGTGACCTCAGGTGAGTGGTACCTGAAGCCACCAGGGGGCAATATGAGGTTGGAATTCCAGGAGACCCATTGGCGCCTGGAATCAAGCCCAGGAAAGTCCACTGGGAAGGCTTTTTTGAGAAAGTGATTAATATGAAACATAAGGAGTGAGTCATATTTTGCCACGTGGCACATATTCTGAGCAGAGGGAATAGCATGCATAAAAAATCTAGAGGTGAGCGAGCATATGATTCATTCATGTAGCTGCTCTCCCTAAAATGTTTGGCTTCCTGCTCTCCCTAAAGTGTGTGGCTTCCTGCGTGAGTCCTTCACGTCTAGGAGGCTGAATAAGAACCCCATTGTGTAAGGATATGGCTCCTCTTAAAGGCAGGCAGACATGAGAGAGAACGTGGATCCTTCTTGAAATGCAATTTTCTGCTTGTTTACCAGTGATTAACTACCAGAATCAATTGTGTCAAAGTTCAGGTCCCTGCATTCTTGGGGACGGCAATGAGATGGTACCTTGAGCTTGGGATAATGACGTGTGGAATGCACACAGGATGGTCTGAGAGTGGAGCTTGTGTTCTGGGCACGGTTGATGGGAAGGGCCTTTGCCCTCTGTGGCTTTCCACCCACCCCTCACCACTCTTCCTTAGCTGCACTCCCTGCCCCAGCCTTGCTGCTTAGGCAGACCAGGGCAGCACGAGGGGCAGGTTGGTGCGTCCAGCCTGTGTCAGGAGGTTAAGGGCTTAATGTTTCATATAGGTAAGCCTCAAAATAACCTCATGACATACATACTGATGACTTACAGTCCCCATTTTTCAGATGAAATAAAAAGAAGAGTCTCAGAGAAATTAGGTAGCTTGTTAGAGGAAATCAAATCCAGTCTGTGTTCTTTCTACCAGAAAACCCTCGGGCTGCTCACCGCCTCTCCCCTCCGAAGGCTCTCACCTACATCTGCCAGATCAACAGAGACAGGGTGGTTATCAGCCACATTTCTCCAGCTCTTTATGGGCTGCAGTTTGGTTTCATTAATGCCAGGTCTGTGCAGTTTGGACTTTAATTTGTTGATTCTGAGAAGTCAGTGGCAGAGGTACGTTTGAGAGCCTGGGCCATCTGTACATGACCTTGGATCTCTTTCACACCACACTCCTGTGCGCCTAGCCACAGGCGGGGTGAGTCCCATCGCCAGGTTGGGAGGCAGGGCTAATGGTTTCCGTCTGGAGACCCATTGCCTAATAAAAATCCACTGGGAAGGCTTTTGAGAAAGTAAAAGCATAAGGAGTGAGTCATATTTTGCCACGTGGCACATATTCTGAGCAGAGGGAATAGCATGCATAAAAAATCTAGAGGTGAGCGAGCATATGATTCATTCATGTAGCTGCTCTCCCTAAAATGTTTGGCTTCCTGCTCTCCCTAAAGTGTGTGGCTTCCTGCGTGAGTCCTTCACGTCTAGGAGGCTGAATAAGAACCCCATTGTGTAAGGATATGGCTCCTCTTAAAGGCAGGCAGACATGAGAGAGAACGTGGATCCTTCTTGAAATGCAATTTTCTGCTTGTTTACCAGTGATTAACTACCAGAATCAATTGTGTCAAAGTTCAGGTCCCTGCATTCTTGGGGACGGCAATGAGATGGTACCTTGAGCTTGGGATAATGACGTGTGGAATGCACACAGGATGGTCTGAGAGTGGAGCTTGTGTTCTGGGCACGGTTGATGGGAAGGGCCTTTGCCCTCTGTGGCTTTCCACCCACCCCTCACCACTCTTCCTTAGCTGCACTCCCTGCCCCAGCCTTGCTGCTTAGGCAGACCAGGGCAGCACGAGGGGCAGGTTGGTGCGTCCAGCCTGTGTCAGGAGGTTAAGGGCTTAATGTTTCATATAGGTAAGCCTCAAAATAACCTCATGACATACATACTGATGACTTACAGTCCCCATTTTTCAGATGAAATAAAAAGAAGAGTCTCAGAGAAATTAGGTAGCTTGTTAGAGGAAATCAAATCCAGTCTGTGTTCTTTCTACCAGAAAACCCTCGGGCTGCTCACCGCCTCTCCCCTCCGAAGGCTCTCACCTACATCTGCCAGATCAACAGAGACAGGGTGGTTATCAGCCACATTTCTCCAGCTCTTTATGGGCTGCAGTTTGGTTTCATTAATGCCAGGTCTGTGCAGTTTGGACTTTAATTTGTTGATTCTGAGAAGTCAGTGGCAGAGGTACGTTTGAGAGCCTGGGCCATCTGTACATGACCTTGGATCTCTTTCACACCACACTCCTGTGCGCCTAGCCACAGGCGGGGTGAGTCCCATCGCCAGGTTGGGAGGCAGGGCTAATGGTTTCCGTCTGCAGTGGAACTGAAAATGTGGAGACACACACTTCACATCTGGCCACAGGCCATCTGGGAATCGTTTTGGGGAGCCATTTCTAGAGGTATCGAGGTAAACATTTGCTCAGATTATGCTATTTCATGAGAGCCTGGGCTTCCCCTGGTGGTCCAGTGGATAAGGACACCACTTTGCATTGCAAGGGGCGCCGGTTCGATCCCTGGCCTGGGAAGATCCCACGTGCCGCGGAGCGGCTGGACACATGTCACCGAACTGGAGCTCTGGAGCGCATGCGCCCAGAGCTGGCGCTCTGCGACAACAGGGGCCACCGCGATGGGAGGCCCGCAGGAGCCAAAGAGCAAAAACGGATGAAAACAGAGAAATGAAAGACCAATAGAAGTGGCCCACCCGCTCCCCTCCCTCCCCAACCCAACCCCCACCCAAAATAAATAAATAAATAAATCTTAAAAAAAAAAAAAAAAGCCTTAGAGCAGCTTCCCTGGTGGTCCAGTGGTTAAGACTCCACCCTTCAGTGCAGGGGGCACAGGTTTGATCCCTGGTTGGGGAACTAAGATCCTACATGACCTTAGAATCACATTTTGTTTTTATGGTGAAGCCACATAGAAATGCTAGGGCACAGTGTTCCGTTCAGAATAATGAAAAGACAAAGGGGAAACACTTTTGCAAGCTCAAATAAAACAAATCTGACTCATCCTGCATGAGCGGCACCTACCTTTGCGGTGCTCTGCCACAGAGCGGAGTCCTCTGACCTTTAACATGAGACAGGTGATAGGTGAAGAGGGCGGGGTGATAGGGAAAGGGTGTATACTGAGCTTCTTTCATGTGCTACTATCACCTTGGCTTGCTGGATTATCAGTAAATACTGGAGAAAAAATGTTATTTCTGACACTAATCATCCACTATCCATCACTTCATAGCAAGTCAGGGCAGCCACCTCTTTCTACCTAAATATAGTGAAGTCCTACATTAGGAATGGAATAAAAACATGTACGTGGTTAATAGATCTCTTACAGCTATTTTTATAATTCCTACTTGTGAAACATCTCAGACTCAGTGTCTCATCTGCCCCTTTGGGCCCAGAGAGGTTAATCATTTGCCTGGGGCCACACAGCTGATAAAAAGTACAGAGAGAATTTAAACCTAGGTAGGCTGTAAAGTTCTACAACCTCTTAAAATCAGGTAGCTAGAAAGAGAGAAACCAGAGTGCAAAGCCTGACCTCTCAGACTCCAGACCCTGTATTCTACTTCATGATAACACATCGCATGCCTGAGTGCTCCACATGGGCCTGTTCTAAGCACATGACTTGTATGCACTTATTTGATCCTCACCGTTTTCCAATGAGGAAACTGAGGCATAGGAGCGAAGGGACTTGCCCAAGGTGAACAAGCTGGTAAGTTACAGAGAAAGGATATGAACCCAGGCTGTCTGGTCCTGGAGCCAGAGTCCTTCTTGCCCCACTAGCTGTCTGTCCTCTCAGCTGCTTACCCCAGAATTTTTTATACATGAATGAAAACCAAGCTGTGGCAGAGCTTCCCGACATTCTCATTGGTTTCTGGAGTCCCAGGTAAGTCTTCTGTCTGTGCAAAGTCTAAGATGTTTTTGGTCACCGGTGACTTTCTGTTTACTTTGCCCAGCTGTTTGCTCTCTGGAAACAGAAGCTGACGGTAGCACTCCCTGGGCAGGCTCTTCAATGATCCAGGAGCTGCAGGCAAATCTGTTGTGTAGAGGAAATGATGACCTCCAGGACATGGGCTTGGAGGGCACCGGCACAGCTGTTTCTTCTCTGTGCTGCCCTGGCACATCTCAGTTTTCCCAGCTCCAGGTGAGTGACGGTTCCAAATGGCCCCCTAATCAATAATAGGACTGGGAATATAACACCACATCATGCTGACCCTCTCCTGGTCACATGTTCATTGAATAAGGAACATCTCCTGAAGCTATTTACATGCATCTGATAAAATCATATCAACAACTCTTTAAGTTATTGTGGAACCCAGCGACCAACTTCAATGTAAGTTCTCATAGGAAACTAACATGTTAAATGTGCTTGTCATGCAAAGAAGGATAGGATCCTTGTTCCGTATTCTGAACAAAGCCTTTGCACGATTCTTTAAGCAAAAAGTTTGTTATAGGGCTTCCCTGGTGGTCCAGTGGGTAAGGACACTGCCTTGCAGTGCAAGGGGGACCAGTTTAATCACTGGCCTGGGAAGATCCCACGTGCCGTGGAGCAGCTGGACTGATGTGATCAACTACTGAGCCAGCACTCTGGAGTGCATGTGCCCAGAGCCGGTGCTCTGCAACGAGAAAGAGGCCACTGCAGTGGGAGGCCCACACGGGCCAAAGAACAAAGATGGATGAAAATAGGTAAATGAAAGACCAATATAAGTGGCCAAAAAATAAAAAAAGTTTGTTGTATATGGAGAAAGAAGCCAGTGTATAACAATGATATTAATATGAGAGTGACCTTCTCTACCTGTTCGTCCGACTACATTCTTTGCTCTCAGACTCTCTCTGACACACACATATATACTCAAAATGTTTACAGCAGTTATATAATAACTGATTTATTTCATCATTTTGGGGATATATGTTAGTAGGGTGCAAAACAGGCTGTAGGAAATACCTGAGCTGACAGCTCAAACTTAATCTGAGTGAAAGTTCAAGTTGGGCTCCAGTGAAGAAGCGCCAGTGATGTGGCAATCAGGGGATCCTCTGGTGCCAGAGAAGCCACTGACCCTACAGTGAGAGGACGAAGCTATCTTGTGTCCCAGACTCCTTATGAGCCATCCCATGGGAAGAGGACCATTAATGTCATTCCTCTTTATTGTTGGTGTTCAGTCGCTCAGTCGTGTCTCACTCTGCAACTGCATGGGCTGCAGCATGCCAGGCTTCCCTGTCCTTCACCATCTCCTAGAGTTTGCTCAAACTCATTTCTATTGAGTCAATGATGCCATCCAATTATCTCATCCTCTGTTGCCCTTTCTCCTCCTGCCCTCAATCTTTCCCAGCATTGGGGTCTTTTGCAATGAGTCAGCTCTTTGTATCAGGTGGAGAGCTTCAACTGCAGCATCAATCCTTCCAATGAATATTCAGAGTTGATTTCCTTTAGGATTGACTGGTTTGATCTCCTTGCAGTCCAAGGGACTCTCACGAGTCTTCTCAAGAGTCATCTTTGACTTGACTCCTTTATCAGCAAAGTGATGCCTCTGCTTTTTAATATGCTGTCTAGGTTTGTCGTAGCTTTTATTCCAAGGATCAAGCATCTTTTAATCATGGCTGCAGTCACTGTCTGCAGTGATTTTAGAGCCTAGGAAATTCATCCCATGAAAGGTGTGCATAGCCTCTCATGGGAGGAGTACCTGGTACCCATCAGACACCCTCTGGTGTCAGCTCTGCTGAGCACTCAGCTGCCAGTGGGCACCACCTGAGGCCAGGGCGATGAGTTCTCATTACCCCTCAGGGACTCAATGAATAATAGCTATTATGATTGTCAGACTTCTCAACCTGGCCCTGAGAAGAATGAAGCATCCAAGACTTTTCTTGTGTGTACTGTGTGTCTTTCACCATCCAAGGAAATGTGTCTGGAATGGAGGGTTTAGAGGGATCATAGCAACCCTTCTCACACATGGACCTCTGTATGGGACTTCTCACAGGCTCTGAAGATACTGAGATGAATAGGAGACAAAGAGCCAATGTTCTAATGGATAAAACCAATATAGGAGCACATAGTATATGTACTCTTGCAAGAGATGGGACAGGATCAAGTGGAAAAAAAGAGAAGGAGTGATTGGCTTTACTGAAAGTGGAGTGTGGAAAGAGAGGATACTTGAGCAGAATCTTTGTATAGGAATAGGTGTTTGCCAAACGGCCGAGGGGCTGAAGGGTGTTGCATGCAAAGGGGAAGCAGATAGACAAGGGTATGGAAATGAGATGGCTGGGCTTGTTCCGGCAGCTGTGTGTCTAGGCTAAGGTGAGGAGCTGCTAAGACAGGACCTAGTGGAAATTGGTAGGAGTCAGATCCTGGAAAGAGCTCAGAGGAGATGCCAACACACTGGCTTAGGACCTGAAATCTTATCCTCAGCAATGGGGAGCCATGGAAGGATTGACACAGTCAGATTAGTATATTAGGACGCATTGGGGTCTTTTGCAATATTCCAGGTGGAGAGCTTCAACTGCAGCATCAATCCTTCCAATGAATATTCAGAGTTGATTTCCTTTAGGATTGACTGGTTTGATCTCCTTGCAGTCCAAGGGACTCTCACGAGTCTTCTCAAGAGTCATCTTTGACTTGACTCCTTTATCAGCAAAGTGATGCCTCTGCTTTTTAATATGCTGTCTAGGTTTGTCGTAGCTTTTATTCCAAGGATCAAGCATCTTTTAATCATGGCTGCAGTCACTGTCTGCAGTGATTTTAGAGCCTAGGAAATTCATCCCATGAAAGGTGTGCATAGCCTCTCATGGGAGGAGTACCTGGTACCCATCAGACACCCTCTGGTGTCAGCTCTGCTGAGCACTCAGCTGCCAGTGGGCACCACCTGAGGCCAGGGCGATGAGTTCTCATTACCCCTCAGGGACTCAATGAATAATAGCTATTATGATTGTCAGACTTCTCAACCTGGCCCTGAGAAGAATGAAGCATCCAAGACTTTTCTTGTGTGTACTGTGTGTCTTTCACCATCCAAGGAAATGTGTCTGGAATGGAGGGTTTAGAGGGATCATAGCAACCCTTCTCACACATGGACCTCTGTATGGGACTTCTCACAGGCTCTGAAGATACTGAGATGAATAGGAGACAAAGAGCCAATGTTCTAATGGATAAAACCAATATAGGAGCACATAGTATATGTACTCTTGCAAGAGATGGGACAGGATCAAGTGGAAAAAAAGAGAAGGAGTGATTGGCTTTACTGAAAGTGGAGTGTGGAAAGAGAGGATACTTGAGCAGAATCTTTGTATAGGAATAGGTGTTTGCCAAACGGCCGAGGGGCTGAAGGGTGTTGCATGCAAAGGGGAAGCAGATAGACAAGGGTATGGAAATGAGATGGCTGGGCTTGTTCCGGCAGCTGTGTGTCTAGGCTAAGGTGAGGAGCTGCTAAGACAGGACCTAGTGGAAATTGGTAGGAGTCAGATCCTGGAAAGAGCTCAGAGGAGATGCCAACACACTGGCTTAGGACCTGAAATCTTATCCTCAGCAATGGGGAGCCATGGAAGGATTGACACAGTCAGATTAGTATATTAGGACGTTCACTCGGAGGTAGGAAGTGGAAGGATGAGTGAATGAGTGTAGGTGTCGGATGGGGGAATCTTGCTGAACCTTCCAGCGATTTTGTGAGATGGCTATTGTCCCTTCTCACACTGTGTAGAAGACCAAGCAGGCCATCAGAGAGAAGAGATTCATTTATATCTCATGAGTCTCAAAGCCTTACCTAAATCCAGGTTTAGAGCTCTGGCCTCTTTCCATGATTCCCATGGAGCAGTCTTGAACATGGCATGTGTTTGAATCCCATAAATGAAATGGACGAATAGCCTTCAGTTCTGCAACAGAAAATGCTGAGACCTTCATATTAGCCAAGAAAGGTTACCATTTTTAGTTACTCCTGTAATCCAGTCAGATGAAATACTCATTCCATCATCATAAGACAGATCTACGTTTATTTATTGCTGGGCTATGCCAAGCGTTTAGATATATTAGGTCTAATCCTCACAGCTATTTGAGGTAAGTGCTATCATTTACTTTACAGAGAGGGAAACTGAGGTTTGGAGAGATAATATAACTGTTTCAAGATCCCTCACTTTAATAGGGAACAGAGTATGGATTCAAGTCCATTTTTCCTGGTCCCAGAGTCCATGTGTGCCCCTGTATTTTTCTGCCTCTTGCTAATATATTACCCCTTCTCTGCCTGCATTGTGGACCTGACTTGCTGGACTCCCAAGCCATTTCTCTATCTCTGGACCACACATGTGTTGCCTTGAGATGTTGCTTTAAATTCCATGTCTACAACAGCAAATGACACAGAGAAGAAAAATTGAAAATCTGCCACCCAGAAGCTGCCCCTTCCAGCAAAAAGGAAAGATGCTATTTGCAAAGGAGTTGCAGCTGCCTAGCAAATTGTGTGTGACAAGAAAGTTGTTGTGTCAGGGCATTTCTACAGAAAGCCAAAATATATTGACGTACCCCATCCATATAAGCTGATGGCTCACAATTTACTGCTGACCTAATCCTACTGTGCACGACAGAGCCATCTTTATTTTGATCAGAGACTCCTGTTGGAAAGAGTAGGAGACAAGGACTGAGTGAAATATGTCCTCAGTATTCCACACGCCTCAAGGAATGGCAGGTTCATTCTTGCCAAACGTTATATTACGGGATACATTCCAACAGCCTGTAGAAGGGTATTTGCTGTTGCACTGTTAGCAATTGTGAAACATTGAAAAACTATAAATGTCCTTCAGAATGAAAAGGTTGAATACAAGGTATGTCTTATTTATTTTTTTGAATTAATTTTGTTTGACTGCACTTGGTGTTAGTTGTGGCACATGGGATCTTCAATCTTCATTGTGGCATGCAGGATCTTTTTGTTGTGGCATGACATGTAATACTTAGTTCCCTAACAAGGAATCAAACTCAGACCTCCCGCATTGGACACGTGTTATAATAACCATACAAAGATGTCCTGCCTAACTGCCCCTCTCCTCTATTGGGTCCACCCTAGCCCCAGGAGTTAAAGATGTAATTGAATGCTAGCCTTGCATTCAGAGGGCTTCCCAAGTAGTACCAGTGGTAAAGTGCCCGCCTGCCAATGCAAGAGACGTAAGAGATGTCAGTTTGATCTTTCCTCACGGGCTATTTGAGGTAAGTGCTATCATTTACTTTACAGAGAGGAAACTGAGGTTCGGAGAGATAATATAACTGTTTCAAGATCCCTCACTTTAATAGGGAACAGAGTATGGATTCAAGTCCATTTTTCCTGGTCCCAGAGTCCATGTGTGCCCCTGTATTTTTCTGCCTCTTGCTAATATATTACCCCTTCTCTGCCTGCATTGTGGACCTGACTTGCTGGACTCCCAAGCCATTTCTCTATCTCTGGACCACACATGTGTTGCCTTGAGATGTTGCTTTAAATTCCATGTCTACAACAGCAAATGACACAGAGAAGAAAAATTGAAAATCTGCCACCCAGAAGCTGCCCCTTCCAGCAAAAAGGAAAGATGCTATTTGCAAAGGAGTTGCAGCTGCCTAGCAAATTGTGTGTGACAAGAAAGTTGTTGTGTCAGGGCATTTCTACAGAAAGCCAAAATATATTGACGTACCCCATCCATATAAGCTGATGGCTCACAATTTACTGCTGACCTAATCCTACTGTGCACGACAGAGCCATCTTTATTTTGATCAGAGACTCCTGTTGGAAAGAGTAGGAGACAAGGACTGAGTGAAATATGTCCTCAGTATTCCACACGCCTCAAGGAATGGCAGGTTCATTCTTGCCAAACGTTATATTACGGGATACATTCCAACAGCCTGTAGAAGGGTATTTGCTGTTGCACTGTTAGCAATTGTGAAACATTGAAAAACTATAAATGTCCTTCAGAATGAAAAGGTTGAATACAAGGTATGTCTTATTTATTTTTTTGAATTAATTTTGTTTGACTGCACTTGGTGTTAGTTGTGGCACATGGGATCTTCAATCTTCATTGTGGCATGCAGGATCTTTTTGTTGTGGCATGACATGTAATACTTAGTTCCCTAACAAGGAATCAAACTCAGACCTCCCGCATTGGACACGTGTTATAATAACCATACAAAGATGTCCTGCCTAACTGCCCCTCTCCTCTATTGGGTCCACCCTAGCCCCAGGAGTTAAAGATGTAATTGAATGCTAGCCTTGCATTCAGAGGGCTTCCCAAGTAGTACCAGTGGTAAAGTGCCCGCCTGCCAATGCAAGAGACGTAAGAGATGTCAGTTTGATCTCTGGGTTGGGAAGATCCCCTGGAGAAGGCCACAGCAACCCCTTCCAGTATCTTGCCTGGAGAATCCCATGGACAGAGGAGCCTGACGGGCTACATAGGATCCCAGAAGAGTGGGACATGACTGAAGCAACGCAGCACGCACACACTTGTAGTACTAATAAACCACACACATCGTATCCCACATAATTTACAACAGACGATTTTTTCAGCCGATTACTCCATTATATTGCCACCTCTGTAATGAAAATTGGGTGCAAAAATTAGAGATCTGGTGACTATAATGACTTTTTACCAAGTTCCTTCTCTAAATGAGCATCTTGCCCATTAATAGGCTTTCAAATCTCAGAGAGTAAAATAATTGTGACTGTTAATAGCGGGTGTGTACATTGCTTATCTACTCAGTCTCCACTGTGGCCAGAATTGGGGGGCTAGTTGGTGAAAACACAATATAGCTGTTTCTTAGTGGAAACAGAAAAGGATATCCTGCAGCGCTGTCAAATACATACTCGGGAGAAGCAGAATCACAGACAATATTGTTTTGTCAAACCTGGGCAAATTAGTAGATAAGAACACATTCTAAAGCCCCCCGCTGCTGTGCAGCGTCCTGCCTCAAGGAACCATTTTAAAGAACCCACCTGTGGTTTCCAGTAGTCTTTGACCTTTCGTTAAAGATTCAACTTTGCTAGGCAATTGATCTTTGCTGGTCTCTGGGGTGGTCATGGAGATGGATTTCACTGTAGTTAATATTCTCCTCTTTTTAGGACTTTGGCCAAGTGAGAATGTATTGTTAATGACCTTGTCTGGAGTGATGGGCTAGTGGAAACTATGTGACGCTCTGCCTAAGGACTGGATCTTGGACATAGGGATGCAAGAGGCAGGACTGGTGGAGGGAAGGCTGGCCCAGGTCCCTCCGGGCAGCCATAGGGAATTGCACACAGCACAGAGAGCAGAGGCGAGCAGGGCTCAGCTCAGACTCCATCATCAGCGCTCTGTGGCTCTCAGCTGTTCACCTCATCCGGCAGGGGGCTTGCTGCCTTCTAGCATTGCCGTCAGGGTGAGAGGAGATGGCAGGGGTGAAGCATCTCATGCAGGATGTGACACGTCCTGGGCACTCATAAAATGTTAATTATCTTTCTTTTCCCTTCTTCTTTTTGCCTTGAAAAGAAACACAAATTACAAAGAATCTTACAGTGCTATACATTCTTTCAAATGGAAGAAAAATAGCAATTATAATACACCCATCATATCACACATGTGGAAACTGGAGGCATAGATTAAACAGCATGCCCTTCCATTCCTCCTTTACTCAATGTCCCGCGAGTACCAGGGACTCAACAAAAATGTTTCTTCTAGACAAATGTAGGCCTCTCGTGGTTTGCTTGCTCTACAGGTGTGACACTGGTACCTCTACCGGTGTCTACCTCTCCCTCCCCGGCCCCCCAGCCTCACCCCGTCCCCCACTCCTGTCTCTGTCCTATCTTCTCCCTAGCCTGGCAGACACCAGTCTCTCCTGGTCTGCTTATTATTGTAATATTCCCCACGAACTTCTCCTTGGCTGATGTCTCTAAGGCATATTTCTGTCCTCTCCCGTAGGTTTGCGTTTCATGATCAGATCTGTACATCAAGTACAAATCTCTCTCCAGCATTCCAAATCTGCATAGGAACTATTTATTGAGTGACTCTGTGTAAGTGCTCCACAGGCATCTGGTACCCAGCATGACCTAACTCCAGTGCCCTCAACAAAGTCCTTTGCCCCTGGCTTCTCCACCTACCCAACCACACACTTAAACTAGAATCCAGCATCCACCTAAACCCTTTCCTCTCTCTAAACCACACATCATCCTATTACCCATCACTCTATCTATTCCACCTGAAAAATGTCTTATAAGTCTGCCTCCCCCATTATATAACCCCTAAATGCTGCAATGGTACAGATTCACTTCACTCATTGGTACCACTGCTCAAGCCTCCTACTGCTTTTCTGGCCTGTGGACTTTTCCCTGTTTTTCCTTGTGGCTCAGGTGGTAAAGAAACCACCTACCAATGCTGGAGACCTGGGTTCGATCACTGGGTTGGGAAGATACCCTGGAGAAAGGAACAGCTACCCACTCCAGTATTCTTGCCTGGAGAATTCCATGAACAGAGGAGCCTGGCAGGCTACAATCCATGGGGTTGCACAGAGTCAGCCTCCAGCCTCGACTCTGTAGCCACAGAGATGTCCTACAGCTTGGCTCAGGCTATCAAACCTGCATGCTTAAGAACCCTGCCTACCTGGTTAAGTCTGGAAGAGCCAAGGAGTAAGACATGTTTCTGTTCTTTTATCCTAAGACAAACTGTGAGTTCCAGAGTCAGAAGCTGTTGTCTTCTATTTATCTGTGTTCTCTTTAGCACAGTACCCTGAGTATGACTTTTTCTCAGAACAAGTTTCATAGACTCATAATGGGAAAGGCGACTTAAAGACCACCTAAGTCCAAGTGTCTCATCGTCCAGGAGATAAAACAGAGGCCACAAGATGGGAGGGTATTGCTTGGGGTACCGGTGTCTACCTCTCCCTCCCGGCCCCCAGCCTCACCCCGTCCCCCACTCCTGTCTCTGTCCTATCTTCTCCCTAGCCTGGCAGACACCAGTCTCTCCTGGTCTGCTTATTATTGTAATATTCCCCACGAACTTCTCCTTGGCTGATGTCTCTAAGGCATATTTCTGTCCTCTCCCGTAGGTTTGCGTTTCATGATCAGATCTGTACATCAAGTACAAATCTCTCTCCAGCATTCCAAATCTGCATAGGAACTATTTATTGAGTGACTCTGTGTAAGTGCTCCACAGGCATCTGGTACCCAGCATGACCTAACTCCAGTGCCCTCAACAAAGTCCTTTGCCCCTGGCTTCTCCACCTACCCAACCACACACTTAAACTAGAATCCAGCATCCACCTAAACCCTTTCCTCTCTCTAAACCACACATCATCCTATTACCCATCACTCTATCTATTCCACCTGAAAAATGTCTTATAAGTCTGCCTCCCCCATTATATAACCCCTAAATGCTGCAATGGTACAGATTCACTTCACTCATTGGTACCACTGCTCAAGCCTCCTACTGCTTTTCTGGCCTGTGGACTTTTCCCTGTTTTTCCTTGTGGCTCAGGTGGTAAAGAAACCACCTACCAATGCTGGAGACCTGGGTTCGATCACTGGGTTGGGAAGATACCCTGGAGAAAGGAACAGCTACCCACTCCAGTATTCTTTCCTGGAGAATTCCATGAACAGAAGAGCCTGGCAGGCTACAATCCATGGGGTTGCACAGAGTCAGCCTCCAGCCTCGACTCTGTAGCCACAGAGATGTCCTACAGCTTGGCTCAGGCTATCAAACCTGCATGCTTAAGAACCCTGCCTACCTGGTTAAGTCTGGAAGAGCCAAGGAGTAAGACATGTTTCTGTTCTTTTATCCTAAGACAAACTGTGAGTTCCAGAGTCAGAAGCTGTTGTCTTCTATTTATCTGTGTTCTCTTTAGCACAGTACCCTGAGTATGACTTTTTCTCAGAACAAGTTTCATAGACTCATAATGGGAAAGGGCGACTTAAAGACCACCTAAGTCCAAGTGTCTCATCGTCCAGGAGATAAAACAGAGGCCACAAGATGGGGAGGGTATTGCTTGGGGGGTCTTACATCCACCTGTGATTGCAATCCCTGCATATCTAAAGCACTTTAGACCTTATAAGGTACTTTTACATATACTTCCCTACTTAATTTTTCAAATAGCCTTATGAGGCAGGTATGATTATCTCATTATTTGGGTGAGAAAAGTGAAGGTCATAGGAGTTGAAAACCCAGACCAAGATCACCCAGGTGCTAATGAACGATCTTCTGCTCAGAATTCAATACTCTTTTTACTGTAGCTAGCCATAATGTGAGGCAATAACTGAGGGTTCAATAAATATTGCTAAATGAATTAACCTATACTTGATTAATAAACTTAATTGCCTTGCATAAGTGGTCAAATATATATTTATTGAATGAATGGATAGGCAGCTGGATGTATACTTAATTCCTTTCTGATCTTTGACTCTCTGTGATGACCTTTTAGAGGTGAAAGGCCACCCTCTCTTGGGTCAAATGCCGTCAATGAGAGCCTTGCCAAGACTAGACAGACATGGAGTGTGGATGTCACACCATCGCCCGTTGATTGCGAGCTGTCCAGCTGGTCCTCCTGGACCACGTGTGATCCCTGTCAGAAGGAAAGGGTAGGTACCCAGGCCTCAGGAGACCTCTAAGCTTCCGGGAGCCCTACTCCTCAGCAAGATGAGCTGAGGTACTACTGACACTACCTGGATCATAGTAGGACTTTGATAAATGTTGCCTGATTTAATGAATGGATTTTATTCCTCTGAGATTCCTATCAAATCCTGTCTTTGATCTTTTAGGTTTGTTTCCAAGCAAATCTGTTCTTGCTCCCATTAGCAGCTTCCTAATTAGACTTCCTGCCTCCAGCCTTAGCTTTTCAATCTATCTTTCATGATACAGCTGGGGGGAGCCATTGGGAATGAAAGTGCGGCTGGTCTTTCCCCAGCTTGAATGTTCAAAGTCTATGCACAGCCCTTAGAATCCAGTCCAGGCTCAGGGTCTTCAAGGTCGCCCACACCTTAGGCCTGGCCTACATCTCCACAGAACATCCCCAGGCCAGCACACAGGACACATGTATTTTTCTGAGTATTTCACACTCTGTTCTCAGGCTGAAGTAGCCTTCCCACATCCTTCACTGACTAACACCTACTTGTGATTTGAAACTTTGCTTAGAGGCCACCTCTTTTTAGAAGTCTTCCCTGGCTTCTCAGCACCCTTTGCCCTTAGCCAGACACTCCTTTATGAACTGCAACAGCTTCTTCTTCCTCTTGTGTCTGAGCACTCATCCTTTACTTTTACTGTTTCCCTTTCCGTTAAACTGTGAGTACTTAAAAACTTACTCAATTCTGTACCTTTGATACATTGCCAATGTCTCATATGTTAGAGGTGCTCTGTAAATATTTGTTGTTCGATCTCATTACATTTCCTGACATCTTTATAAGGGAGGGAGGATAATTGTCACCCTTTCTGTTAGGCCGATAGATCAACAGAGACCCAGAGAAGGTAAATGAATTCTTGGGTTCAGTCTATAGCACAGACAGATCTTGAACTCAGGCTACTGGCTTCTTGTCTAGTGTTCAGCCTCTCAGAACACATCATCTCTGCCATATTTGTTCTTTGAGCTTTCACAGGAAGGCTGGCCCAGGATCCAGGTCTAAGAAGAGCACATGTGTCAGAGAATAGAGGTGGGTTCTTGTTTCCTCAGCACCTTGGGAAATGGAACAAGCCATGAGCTGAGACCCTAAAGAGGCTGTGGAATAGGCCCAGGACAATAACATGCTTAATTGGATCCATGTGGAGAGCCTGCTTCATTCAGTTCCCAAAGTAGGCTTTATTGCTGACATGATTAACATTGATCCAATTATCTGGATAATTGCTTCATCTGCACCATAAACCAGGAAGACCCAGCAGGAGCTGTCCATCCATGCACTCAGCCAACTAGAGCTGTGCCCTCAGACTCTGCTACACTTGTTCCCTCAATGGACATCATCCCTACTTGCAGGGTCAGTGACGGGAAGTTCATCATAACCTTTCAACAAGAATTGGGAGGTGCCGTTCCTTCATTATCTCCACAGTCCCCAACCCCATTTTGTCTCTGGTGCCTGGTGCTAATCTTCTAGTGTCTTCTTTGTAGACCTTACCCCTGTTCTGCCAGCTTCTGCCTTCCAGGAAGAAAAACCCTCTAATGTAAAGGAACATAGGGGAATGATTGTCTGTGTTTCTCTTCTAGATTTCCAGATATCATGCGCATAGTAACTGTGACTGGTTAACATGTCAGTCTGCAAACAGGCCACTGTCTGACTTGCCCACTTTGTTAGCACCAAAATATTGACTGTAACTCACATTTAGAAGTCACCCAGATCTGATTATTTCCTCCCTTTGCAGTGGTTGCTCATTTCCCCATGAAGAAGTACTAAACCCAACTTTGCTAGGGCCTTTACTTGCTCCTGGCTACATGTCTCTCCACCTTTTATCACTCTCCCTCTTTCACTCTTTCGAGCCATGATGGATTTCTTCTTGTTTCCTGGAACAAGCCACATACTCTCTAGTCTCTCGCTTTGGCATAGCAGTTCCCTCCACCTGGATTTCCCTTCTCTCCCCTCCTCTTGCCAGCATTCCATGTTTGCCTGATGTGTCTACTCACCCTTTGGGGCTCCAATTAGCTGTCACTTCACCATCTCTTAAGTCCACACCAGGGACTCCCCTCTGTGTTCACAGAGCCGTCTGTACCTCCCTGTCATGGCACCCATCTGACTGGTTGTCTCTGTCTGATGTTTACTGTCATCACCACCACCACCATCAGATGTGGCCCCCTTGAGGGCAGTCCAGAGGGCACAGTTATGATCAAATATAAACAAGCATAAAGAGCACCTACCTTTTGCAGCATTGTGTAGCTCAATCAACATTTTGGAAATCCAGTCAATATTTCTGGAATAAACAAATAGGAAAGTCAAGACAGAGAAATATTGACAGTTAAAATTATTAATAATTAAAAAGAAAAATAAGCACAAGAAATTGAGTGTCTACTATGTACCAGACAACACAATGAGATTGCATATGGAATTTTTCATATGTAATTGAAACAACATAGCTGTATATAATGAATTATCCCCATTTTACAGATTAATAAATTGAGACCACAGTGCTTAAGTAACTTATCATGTATCACATACCTAGAAAATATCAAAGTCAGTAGCTCCAAAGTGGATCCTTTTGCAATATAGGCTACTTAGTAAATGAGAATACTTGAATCAACCATTGGATTAAGCAAGCCGAAAGACTCACTCACTACCTTTGATTCCAAAGCCCATGCTTTCCCCACATTAAACAAATCTGTATTAATCACTTTGGTGCAGAGACTGAAGGTAAGGCCTCCGCCCTCAGAGACTCCCCAGTCTATTTGAAATAGGCAAATAACCAGTGGCTATATAGATCCTTAAGTGTACCCCTCAGCTCACCAGGTCCCTGAGGCTCTGCCCTTGGCTCACCTTGCTCCTCTGTGCTATAGTACAGACATGCCTACTTGGTCCGGCCCTCTCAGTTCCATGGGGAACCATGTAACTTCTCTGACAAGGAAGTTGAAGACTGTGTTTCCGACAGACCATGCAGAAATCAAGTGTGATGTGAAGACTTTGTGTGTGCACAGACAGGTATGAGGGGCACGGGAGTGGGAGGGGATAGCCATCAAGTGAGGTGGTGGCATGTGAGGATGGGAAGACTGGCTGTTGCCTAGGGCTCAAGACTAAGGTCATGTGTCAGGCCAAGCGACCTCCTTGTCCTCCTCGACCTCTTTTTCCATATATCATTTCATAAAAACGACCCTACCATGGAGGTGTTCCTATTACCCCCATTTTACTATTTGAGAAATTGAAACTTGAAGTTGTTCATCCGTGATCACACAGCAGGTAAGTGGAAGAGATACAAATAGGAATTTGGAAATTCAAATTACATTTGCTGGAATCAGAAACCTTAAGCCAGATATTATTTTGACTTTAATTTAGAAATCACTTGAGACTTTCTTCATGTTGGTTGTCTAAACAGAAAGTCAGAAGTGATGTTAGCACCTTCTAAGTTTGCTCTAAGCATCGAGTGACGCAATGGGTATAAGGGCTTCTTGCAGACTGGGCTCTGCGGCTCCCTCAGAGGTTTGGGCGTAAATACAAAGTAGCCAGGCTCTCTGCAACACCGTTCAGCAGGGTGGTGGCATCATTTATCTCTGAAAGCTCTATGGTGAGTTAGTCCCTGCATTTCTTTACCACCAAGTTTAGCATAACCCCTAATGCATGAGATAGTCTTCGAAGCGTTTATGATTCAAGGAAAGGCGGCAAGAAAGAAGGACTGATGTATGGGCTGACAGAGGGAAGGAGAGAAGAAGCACACAAATGATTTATCATCAGCTGCAGAGCTCAGTAAACACTTGTCTTGTCAATTCATTCTTCTAGCTAATTCAGGCAAACCTATGACTCTCTTTCTCTCCAAGGCTTCAGCAAAAATGAGAGTATTTTGACCCGAATTATCGAGATATGAGTAGCAACTCTCTACATTCACTTCAACTATGGCGACAGTGCTTTAGTATCTTCCCAGAAAGAATTAGGGATTCTTTGAGCAGTTTCTAAGCCTTAATGCAAAGGCAAAACTCCATCCAGCAAATCTGAAAGGCATTTACATGTGTCCATGGACTCTTTATGACCAGTGTTCCATGATTCTGACCAAAGCCAATAATGGTGATTCAAGCCAGCTTTAGTTTAAATGCCTTGTAAGAAACATTTGAGGACCAGATTATTACTCTTCTGCCTTTCATACCCAAAGAACATTGGTTTAAAATGAACAGACATGTTTAAGTAAAAATAGTCATGTGTTTTATGGGCTTTATCCCCCAAAATATGCAAACAAAAAGGGAAGTCACGTCAGTGGGGAAAAGTGTTTCAAGGAAGCACAAGTGCTGTAAATAGCTTTAAACATACAGTAGAATATTTTTAACATCTAGAAATAGTCTGAGTGGCTCTGATGTTGAAGGCAGTGCAGTTTAATGGGACAAGTTTGTGATGAGGCAGCCATAGGTTCCAATCCTCCTGCCGGTACTTACCAGCAATGTGCCTTTGAACCACCAAAACACTAATAATAGTAATAGCAACACGTATAGAGCACTTACGTAGCAGCACATACAGGTCAGTACTGTTCCATGTATATCTTTAAATCCCCAGCAATCCTAAGGTCACTTGTTTTTCCCAGACTGGGCTCTGGCTCCCTCAGAGGTTTGGGCGTAAATACAAAGTAGCCAGGCTCTCTGCAACACCGTTCAGCAGGGTGGTGGCATCATTTATCTCTGAAAGCTCTATGGTGAGTTAGTCCCTGCATTTCTTTACCACCAAGTTTAGCATAACCCCTAATGCATGAGATAGTCTTCGAAGCGTTTATGATTCAAGGAAAGGCGGCAAGAAAGAAGGACTGATGTATGGGCTGACAGAGGGAAGGAGAGAAGAAGCACACAAATGATTTATCATCAGCTGCAGAGCTCAGTAAACACTTGTCTTGTCAATTCATTCTTCTAGCTAATTCAGGCAAACCTATGACTCTCTTTCTCTCAAGGCTTCAGCAAAATGAGAGTATTTTGACCCGAATTATCGAGATATGAGTAGCAACTCTCTACATTCACTTCAACTATGGCGACAGTGCTTTAGTATCTTCCCAGAAAGAATTAGGGATTCTTTGAGCAGTTTCTAAGCCTTAATGCAAAGGCAAAACTCCATCCAGCAAATCTGAAAGGCATTTACATGTGTCCATGGACTCTTTATGACCAGTGTTCCATGATTCTGACCAAAGCCAATAATGGTGATTCAAGCCAGCTTTAGTTTAAATGCCTTGTAAGAAACATTTGAGGACCAGATTATTACTCTTCTGCCTTTCATACCCAAAGAACATTGGTTTAAAATGAACAGACATGTTTAAGTAAAAATAGTCATGTGTTTTATGGGCTTTATCCCCCAAAATATGCAAACAAAAAGGGAAGTCACGTCAGTGGGGAAAAGTGTTTCAAGGAAGCACAAGTGCTGTAAATAGCTTTAAACATACAGTAGAATATTTTTAACATCTAGAAATAGTCTGAGTGGCTCTGATGTTGAAGGCAGTGCAGTTTAATGGGACAAGTTTGTGATGAGGCAGCCATAGGTTCCAATCCTCCTGCCGGTACTTACCAGCAATGTGCCTTTGAACCACCAAAACACTAATAATAGTAATAGCAACACGTATAGAGCACTTACGTAGCAGCACATACAGGTCAGTACTGTTCCATGTATATCTTTAAATCCCCAGCAATCCTAAGTGGTAGATACGATGTCGTCTCAGTTTTACAGCTGAGAACATTGAGACGGGGTCAGGTAACGTATGGAAGGTCTCATGGCTGACACTACTGTAGGACGACTCACTGAGCCCCCCTCCTCTCTCCAGCCCCAAGCAGAGGAGTCCAACCTTCCTTCCTTCCTTCCTGTCTGCCTAGCAAATCTGCCCTCAATTGCTTTCAGAAATACAACACTGGCTTCTGAGGGTGGTGGGGGGGGTGGGGGCAGGAAACTTTGAATTCCTTTATCCACCCACACCTGAGAATGAAGACTAATGCAAACAGCATTAAAGGAGCAGTCAAGTGTCTGGACCATGGTGGGGTTCAAGCCGTGTGAGCTCCCCCCTTCCTGGCCTCAGCCTGTGGGTAACCCCCTTTCTCCATTCTAGGGAGGTGTATAAACTGAAGATGTCTTTGCAATGGGGACAATGACTGTGGAGACCAATCAAATGAGGCGAACTGTAGGAAGATTGATAAAAAATGTCAGCAGGAAATGGAGCAATAATGGGCCATTGACAGGCTGGCCAGTGGGTAAGTTCCCATTGTCCTGCTGTGGAGCTGGGAGGACACACAGGTAAATGTGATCTGGAGAAGAGAGAGAAAGGGAGCTGGAAACAGAGGGGCTCCTCAGTGCCTTTCTGAAAAAGGCTGGTGTGTCAGTGGATGCTTGCAGCTGCTCCCCGAGAACAGAGCCGAGGGCTCTGGGAGTACATCCCATGGACAGATGGACAGACATGGCCTCAGGGAGGGAGCACTGAAGACAGCTGTGTTGGGTGGTGGGGGCACAGAGGCTCAACGCGCGGGCAGGGGGAAGGGTTATTTGACACCTGTGACCATGTCAGGTACTGTCTAAGCATTACCTTTGAATCCTGTTGACATCTGTGAGGGAGGTTAATCTGCTTCTCTGTCTCAAGGCCTTTGTAGACAGGCTGGCCCAAAGGAGAGGCTGCTCAGTGATTGGCCAGTGAAGGACTGCATTTCCAGCATGGCTGCACAGCCAGCAATGTGCCTTTGAACCACCAAAACACTAATAATAGTAATAGCAACACGTATAGAGCACTTACGTAGCAGCACATACAGGTCAGTACTGTTCCATGTATATCTTTAAATCCCCAGCAATCCTAAGTGGTAGATACGATGTCGTCTCAGTTTTACAGCTGAGAACATTGAGACGGGGTCAGGTAACGTATGGAAGGTCTCATGGCTGACACTACTGTAGGACGACTCACTGAGCCCCCCTCCTCTCTCCAGCCCCAAGCAGAGGAGTCCAACCTTCCTTCCTTCCTTCCTGTCTGCCTAGCAAATCTGCCCTCAATTGCTTTCAGAAATACAACACTGGCTTCTGAGGGTGGTGGGGGGGGTGGGGGCAGGAAACTTTGAATTCCTTTATCCACCCACACCTGAGAATGAAGACTAATGCAAACAGCATTAAAGGAGCAGTCAAGTGTCTGGACCATGGTGGGGTTCAAGCCGTGTGAGCTCCCCTCTTCCTGGCCTCAGCCTGTGGGTAACCCCCTTTCTCCATTCTAGGGAGGTGTATAAACTGAAGATGTCTTTGCAATGGGGACAATGACTGTGGAGACCAATCAAATGAGGCGAACTGTAGGAAGATTGATAAAAAATGTCAGCAGGAAATGGAGCAATAATGGGCCATTGACAGGCTGGCCAGTGGGTAAGTTCCCATTGTCCTGCTGTGGAGCTGGGAGGACACACAGGTAAATGTGATCTGGAGAAGAGAGAGAAAGGGAGCTGGAAACAGAGGGGCTCCTCAGTGCCTTTCTGAAAAAGGCTGGTGTGTCAGTGGATGCTTGCAGCTGCTCCCCGAGAACAGAGCCGAGGGCTCTGGGAGTACATCCCATGGACAGATGGACAGACATGGCCTCAGGGAGGGAGCACTGAAGACAGCTGTGTTGGGTGGTGGGGGCACAGAGGCTCAACGCGCGGGCAGGGGGAAGGGTTATTTGACACCTGTGACCATGTCAGGTACTGTCTAAGCATTACCTTTGAATCCTGTTGACATCT
The DNA here is from genome assembly GCA_022376925.1 of Tragulus kanchil. Lineage (NCBI taxonomy): Eukaryota > Metazoa > Chordata > Mammalia > Artiodactyla > Tragulidae > Tragulus > Tragulus kanchil. Next base: position 100,510,350 of record JAIOJX010000032.1, read on the forward strand.
GTGAGGGAGGTTAATCTGCTTCTCTGTCTCAAGGCCTTTGTAGACAGGCTGGCCCAAAGGAGAGGCTGCTCAGTGATTGGCCAGTGAAGGACTGCATTTCCAGCATGGCTGCACAGCCAGTCTGTGGGCAGCCACTCTGAGTTGGTTACACCCTGTAGGTAAGGGGTCTGAAGGGACCAACTGGCCTGGTGCTCAGCCTCCAGAAGAGTCAGCGCCCCCCTCCCCACCATCAGTGTGTATGATACAATGTGGGGAGCAGAGTGGCCCTGGATGGCAGTATTCTCCTTCTTCCCAAACAAACATCAACCCTCCTGAAAGGGTGTCATTAGAGACACAGACTAAGACTTCCTCCCAGGATCACCTTAGACACTAGTGATGATCAGCCCCATCTCCTTAATGAGGAAACTAAGGCCTGGGAAGTGGAGAACGTTCCTGGGAGGTCCCGAGACAAAGAGGATGACAGAGTGGACATTCAGCCTGCAGCAGAGGCCGACTGGATGCTGCAGGAGGGACAGAAGGACGCGTCACAGACTGCAGGGCCCCAGCTGCGGTGTTTGCCTACACAGCACTTCAGTTTCGTCATTTGTAGACAGAAGCCAGTAAAACCCTTCTTTCCAGTTCTTTGAGGGATAAATAAGCTATTGTCACGGTAATAAGCTAATACTTGAGAGGCCATTTAGAATGTCCACCAATTGGGATTACACCCTCACCTTATCCCATTCTCCACCCCTTCCCTGTAGGATCAATTTGTTCAGACACGTTGGAGGGCCTGGTGCTGGATCACAGGTATTATGCCGGTGTGTGCTCCCCCCATTACATGCTCAGCACGAGGTTTTGGAAGCCATACAATGTGGAAAACATCTCTCTACGAGTATGTGCCAGCCGGGAAGCCACCACAGGGCCACGGCAGGAACAGAAGAGCCAGTGGCATGGGTACAGGCCTGGTCAGCCTCCCCTGCTGGGCCAACTCGGAAGAATCCCTTTTTCTCTCTGAACTTCAGTTCTTTATAGGTTAAGTGGATAACTGCTTCCTCCAGATGTGATGAGGCCCACCTGCTATGTATAGTAGAGGCAGTGGAATGTGTAATAGCATAATTGTACCAACAGCAATAACAGAAACTGCCATGAAGAGACAAGCATTGCTTAGGATTTAGAGTCACACAGATGCCTCTGCAGTTTACCATGTATAGCATCTTAGATGCTCTGAGCCTCCATTTTGATGTCTTTAAATTGGGAGTTTTAAAGGTTCTACCTGCAATGGAAGGGATTAGTGCGGTGATTAGTGAATGTAAATGGTTAGCACACATAATGCTTGGTTTGACTGGTGTACCTCAGAAAGTGTTAACTTTTATTTTTTGTGGGGAGGATGAAAAAAGGCTATTTTTGCTTTCTTACTTATAACGGTTAGCTTCAGTTTCATATTTGAATCAAAAGCAAATACAGACACTGTAAGTTCATTATTTTGCCTTTGAAAAATGTCATAGACTTCTGTATATAAACATTGGTATCACAGCTGGGACACCCTAGCTAGACTTCCAGAGTTCACCTGTGTGTGTGTGTGCTAGTCGCTCAGTCGCGTCTGACTCTTTGTGATCCCGCGAACTGTAGCCTGCCAGGCTCCTCTCTTCATAGAATTCTCCAGGCCAGAATACCAGAGTGGGTTGCCAGTCACTTATCCAGCGGATCTTCCCAACCCAGGGACTGAACCCAGATCTCCTGCAAAGCAAGTGGATTCTTTACCATCTCAGCCACCAGGGAAGCCCCAGAGAATTATATCAGCGGGGTGGGAAGTGACCCAAGCGACTTAACCTTGTAATTGGAATCATTAGTCAACGATGATTTCAATAAATGCAGTCAGTTAAGTGACAAAGATATAGATGTCTCAGATGCCCAGTGATACTAGAGACATCACGACAGACAGGCAAGAATCCTGGCATCCAGAGACAGCGGACAACAGGAAGTGTTAGCTTCTGTTATTATCCAGTCCTTGCCTATTGGAACCGGGCATTGTTCTAATCATTTTTGTAAGTTATAAAAAGTTCTACCAAGATAATCGCATGTTATTAACACAGAGATCGGAAGAATCCCTTTTCTCTCTGAACTTCAGTTCTTTATAGGTTAAGTGGATAACTGCTTCCTCCAGATGTGATGAGGCCCACCTGCTATGTATAGTAGAGGCAGTGGAATGTGTAATAGCATAATTGTACCAACAGCAATAACAGAAACTGCCATGAAGAGACAAGCATTGCTTAGGATTTAGAGTCACACAGATGCCTCTGCAGTTTACCATGTATAGCATCTTAGATGCTCTGAGCCTCCATTTTGATGTCTTTAAATTGGGAGTTTTAAAGGTTCTACCTGCAATGGAAGGGATTAGTGCGGTGATTAGTGAATGTAAATGGTTAGCACACATAATGCTTGGTTTGACTGGTGTACCTCAGAAAGTGTTAACTTTTATTTTTTGTGGGGAGGATGAAAAAAGGCTATTTTTGCTTTCTTACTTATAACGGTTAGCTTCAGTTTCATATTTGAATCAAAAGCAAATACAGACACTGTAAGTTCATTATTTTGCCTTTGAAAAATGTCATAGACTTCTGTATATAAACATTGGTATCACAGCTGGGACACCCTAGCTAGACTTCCAGAGTTCACCTGTGTGTGTGTGTGCTAGTCGCTCAGTCGCGTCTGACTCTTTGTGATCCCGCGAACTGTAGCCTGCCAGGCTCCTCTCTTCATAGAATTCTCCAGGCCAGAATACCAGAGTGGGTTGCCAGTCACTTATCCAGCGGATCTTCCCAACCCAGGGACTGAACCCAGATCTCCTGCAAAGCAAGTGGATTCTTTACCATCTCAGCCACCAGGGAAGCCCCAGAGAATTATATCAGCGGGGTGGGAAGTGACCCAAGCGACTTAACCTTGTAATTGGAATCATTAGTCAACGATGATTTCAATAAATGCAGTCAGTTAAGTGACAAAGATATAGATGTCTCAGATGCCCAGTGATACTAGAGACATCACGACAGACAGGCAAGAATCCTGGCATCCAGAGACAGCCGGACAACAGGAAGTGTTAGCTTCTGTTATTATCCAGTCCTTGCCTATTGGAACCGGGCATTGTTCTAATCATTTTTGTAAGTTATAAAAAAGTTCTACCAAGATAATCGCATGTTATTAACACAGAGACTTAAAAGCAGTCTCACAGGGAGTGAGGCACAAAGTAGACTATGTCACTGTGTACAACACACATGAGACTGAGGGGTGGATCTGGCAGGCCTGACTGTGCCCCAGGACCCAGTTATACTTTAGGATACATCCTTGCTCTGTTCTGGACCTGTTTCCTCATCTGTAAAGTGAGAGGGCTGGACTGGACGATCAGGCCGGTAGTTTCCACATCTAAAATTGTACATTCCTGGGACTTCCCTAGTAGTCTAGTGGATATGACTCTGCATTTCCAATGCAGGATATCCAGATTTGATTCCTGATCAGGAAACTAGATCCCACGAGCCATAACTAAGACCTGGTACAGTCAAATAAATGCATAAATTAAAAAAAAATTAAAATAAAGCAAGAAGATAATAAAATGGCACAGTCCTGAAGGTTAGGCTGCTACCTCTCCTTTCTTTTCCTTCCTGATCCCCTCCACCACCTTGCCCCCACCCCCAGAGTTATTGGGTAAAAATGACACAATGAGCCTTGGGATAAATACACCCCCTCCGCTGGCCATTCCTGTAACTTCTGCTTTCAAGAGGGGATGTCAGAGCAGCCGTTTATCCTCCTGGTAGCCCCGGCAGGATGTGTACTTTGGAGTCTCTGCATAGCTGTGTTTGAGCACTGGGGCAGGCACTGAGCAGTGTTTTACCCAACTTTCAGAACAAGCCCCACTGGGAGGAGCTGTTATTGTCTCCATTTGACCCAGGAAGAAGCTGAGGCACAGAGAGGTTAACCCCAATGTCCAGGATTACCCAAAAGGAAGATGGTGCCTCCCACCTCCTCAGAAGCGGAGGTGTTGCAGGGGACTGCAAGCATCCAGAAGCTGGTGGGATGGGTCTGGAGACAATTCAGAGCTGGGCCCTCAGTGGCCTCTTAGGCAGTGGCCTTGGATGCTCCTTGTGTACAGCACCACGACCATCAGCTCCTCTAACCTCTCAAAGGCTTTCTGCTGCCCTGTCTACATCCCCCCACCCCCATCCCCATCACAGGCCTGTCGCCAGCCCCTCATGAACCACATCACTGAGCTCCTCCTCTGCATTGGTTGCCTCTCTGACCCCCAATTCATCCTGCCCAACCCAATTTCTATTCTTTCCTGTCATGGATTCCCAGGTGCTCAGCCGCTTGCTCTGTTGTCTCATCTATGGATTAAGTCCACGTTTAGGCAAGTCATCCCAAAGCCCCAACATCCGGATGTCAGCACACTGTCTCATGGCCCCTCTTCTTCCCCTCACTCTTATATCTTCCGATACAACCACGTTCACCTCCTACAGTTCCTGACCACACCCTGCCCTCTCCCACCTTACCATCTCCACCCGCGCCCGAGTCCACAGCCTCTCGTTTCTGCCAGTCGAGCCCCAATCGCACCCACCTCTGAGCGTCCAACTCACTGTTTTGGGTACGTTTGTTTCTCTTGCTGGATCCAGAGCCCTAGAAGGTGGAGACGGGGTGGCTCTGAGATGGTTTTGTGTCCAGTGCACTTAGTCAAGTGCCTAGGACATAGGAAGAGTACAGTGGATGTCTGTTGATTTGAATTGAACTGATGTGAGTCAGATGACGTAAGGAGCATTTGCCTTTTTTTTTTTCAGACCCAAGGCAAATATGAATTTACATTACCAGCATATGAGTCTCACTCAGATTTTGAACATAATGTCACCGTTAACCAGTCTAGTTTCAGCAATGCTTTCAAAATTCCTGGAATACTTGAATTTGGCTACAGCCTCACAAGTGAAAATAGCAGACGTTTCATTAGCAGGATCAAACAATTCTCTCAGATGGTAGGTACCCTTTGGTGGCTCTTCCATTTCTATGTATTCATTTGAATTTTCCATGCATTCTGTATTGCCTAGTCCTGAGAGCCAGTTTATTTGTACCTCCCACCTCCTCAGAAGCGGAGGTGTTGCAGGGGACTGCAAGCATCCAGAAGCTGGTGGGATGGGTCTGGAGACAATTCAGAGCTGGGCCCTCAGTGGCCTCTTAGGCAGTGGCCTTGGATGCTCCTTGTGTACAGCACCACGACCATCAGCTCCTCTAACCTCTCAAAGGCTTTCTGCTGCCCTGTCTACATCCCCCCACCCCCATCCCCATCACAGGCCTGTCGCCAGCCCCTCATGAACCACATCACTGAGCTCCTCCTCTGCATTGGTTGCCTCTCTGACCCCCAATTCATCCTGCCCAACCCAATTTCTATTCTTTCCTGTCATGGATTCCCAGGTGCTCAGCCGCTTGCTCTGTTGTCTCATCTATGGATTAAGTCCACGTTTAGGCAAGTCATCCCAAAGCCCCAACATCCGGATGTCAGCACACTGTCTCAGGGCCCCCTCTTCTTCCCCTCACTCTTATATCTTCCGATACAACCACGTTCACCTCCTACAGTTCCTGACCACACCCTGCCCTCTCCCACCTTACCATCTCCACCCGCGCCCGAGTCCACAGCCTCTCGTTTCTGCCAGTCGAGCCCCAATCGCACCCACCTCTGAGCGTCCAACTCACTGTTTTGGGTACGTTTGTTTCTCTTGCTGGATCCAGAGCCCTAGAAGGTGGAGACGGGGTGGCTCTGAGATGGTTTTGTGTCCAGTGCACTTAGTCAAGTGCCTAGGACATAGGAAGAGTACAGTGGATGTCTGTTGATTTGAATTGAACTGATGTGAGTCAGATGACGTAAGGAGCATTTGCCTTTTTTTTTTTCAGACCCAAGGCAAATATGAATTTACGTTACCAGCATATGAGTCTCACTCAGATTTTGAACATAATGTCACCGTTAACCAGTCTAGTTTCAGCAATGCTTTCAAAATTCCTGGAATACTTGAATTTGGCTACAGCCTCACAAGTGAAAATAGCAGACGTTTCATTAGCAGGATCAAACAATTCTCTCAGATGGTAGGTACCCTTTGGTGGCTCTTCCATTTCTATGTATTCATTTGAATTTTCATGCCCATGGATGTGTCTGCATTCTGTATTGCTACTAGTCCTGAGAGCCAGTTATATTTGTTACTTTGAAAAGCTTTTCAAAAAATACCTCGGTCTTATATTAACTTTACTTTTCAGAAAGGCCAGGCAGTGGTGGCCTTCTATAATTATTTACTCTAACTTTTTTAGTATAGGATTGTTTATTTTTTAAATTGTTTTAATTTTATTGGAGGATAGTTGATTTGCAGTGTGGTGTTATTTTTTCAGTTTTCACATTTGTATTGAAGTATAGTTGACTCACAGTGTGCTAATTTTTGTTGCAGGAAAGTGATTCAGTTATGTATACATTCTCTTATATATTCTTTTCCATTATGGTGTATCATAGGATATTGAATATAGTTTTTTGTGTCCTCTCATTTTCTTTTCATATTGTTTTTGTACTCTCATTTTCTAATAACCTTTTCCCTTGGTTTTCATTAAGCTAAGGAGCATATTTTTGCAAAGCTAAATTATTTCTGGAGATTTTTTCTATTCCCAGCAACTTGCCTTGTATTCTAAACCTTCAGCTGAAATTTCTCTCCAGAATGTCATTCAAAACCTCTTCTCAGCTTCTTGGGGTGTGGAGGTAGTCACCTTCCTATTTCTCACAATTGCTTTCTGCTTCTTACCAGTGTCCTTCCTGGTTTCTCATAGCCCTACTTGTCCTCTGTTTAATCTGCGGTCCTCTTTCCTTCTTCCTCTACAGTCACCCACCCTGAGTGAGCCTTTCTGTTCACCCCACTCCTCTCCCAGGGCAAGCGTGAGCCTTCACCAACACTTCCATTCTCTCTGGGAAGCATAGACCTGCACCACCCACTCTTCTGGGTTTCATTACCTGGATGCCTTGTGTGCACTTCAAGGTTCTTCCTCCCAGGCTCTCTATGTGCTGTAGCATTCTTTTCCTCCTGCCTTTCCAGGCTAAAAATGTCCAGATCATATTTGACTCTTTTTCTCTTCATTCCCACATTTTTTATCCACCAAATCCTTTAGCTTTACTCTTCAATATTTCTAATTTTTTAAAATTGAAGTATAGTTCATTAACATTGGTAAATGTGTTAATTCTGCTAGATAAGAAAAGTGGTTTAGGTATATATATGTATGTATATATATATACATATCTGAACTGTATTCTATATATAGTTCCCCATGTTATTGCTTTTTAGGCATTCTATGCATAATAATTTACATCTGCTAATCTCAGGCTCCCACTCTATGCCTCCCCTGGCTCTAGCCTTGGCAATTTCAAGTCTGTTCTCGAAGGCTGCAAGTCTGTTTCTGTTTCATGAATAAGTTCACTTGTGTCATATTTTAAATTCCACATAGAAATGATATCATATGATATTTCCCTTTCCCTGTTTGATTTACTCCATTTAGTACAATAATCTCTAGATCCATTCATATTGCTGAAAATGACATTATTTGGTTCTTGGTTATGCCTGAGTAGCATTGCAGTGTATGTGTGTGCCACATCTTCTCTGACCATTCATCTGTTGATAGACATTAGGTTGTGTCCTTGTCTTGCCTGTCCAATATTTCTTTTTTTTCTTGGCCACTTCTATTCGTCTTTCATTTATCCATTTTCATCCATCTTTGTTCTTTGGCCTGTGTGGGCTTCCCATTGCAGTGGCCCTTCTCGCTGCAGAGCACCAGCTCTGAGCGCATGTGCTCCAGAATGCCAGCTTGGTAGTTGGACACATCAGTCCAGCCACTCTGTGGCACGTGGGATCTTCCCAGGCCAGGGATCAAACTGACGCCCCTTGCACTGCAAAGCAGTGTCCTTACCCACTGGACCACCAGGGAAGCCCTATCTAATATTTCTTAATTGAACTCTGGTTACCTCTTCACTAGTCCAGGCCCTTTCACCTCTGGCTCCAGCCCTCCTAATGGAGACTCCTGTCTTCCAACTTGCCCCTTCAAATTTATGTGCTGCCGACTGTCTATCTACAGATGTTCCCTATTGCCTCAAGGTTCTTCCTCCCAGGCTCTCTATGTGCTGTAGCATTCTTTTCCTCCTGCCTTTCCAGGCTAAAAATGTCCAGATCATATTTGACTCTTTTCTCTTCATTCCCACATTTTTTATCCACCAAATCCTTTAGCTTTACTCTTCAATATTTCTAATTTTTTAAAATTGAAGTATAGTTCATTAACATTGGTAAATGTGTTAATTCTGCTAGATAAGAAAAGTGGTTTAGGTATATATATGTATGTATATATATATAATATCTGAACTGTATTCTATATATAGTTCCCCATGTTATTGCTTTTTAGGCATTCTATGCATAATAATTTACATCTGCTAATCTCAGGCTCCCACTCTATGCCTCCCCTGGCTCTAGCCTTGGCAATTTCAAGTCTGTTCTCGAAGGCTGCAAGTCTGTTTCTGTTTCATGAATAAGTTCACTTGTGTCATATTTTAAATTCCACATAGAAATGATATCATATGATATTTCCCTTTCCCTGTTTGATTTACTCCATTTAGTACAATAATCTCTAGATCCATTCATATTGCTGAAAATGACATTATTTGGTTCTTGGTTATGCCTGAGTAGCATTGCAGTGTATGTGTGTGCCACATCTTCTCTGACCATTCATCTGTTGATAGACATTAGGTTGTGTCCTTGTCTTGCCTGTCCAATATTTCTTTTTTCTTGGCCACTTCTATTCGTCTTTCATTTATCCATTTTCATCCATCTTTGTTCTTTGGCCTGTGTGGGCTTCCCATTGCAGTGGCCCTTCTCGCTGCAGAGCACCAGCTCTGAGCGCATGTGCTCCAGAATGCCAGCTTGGTAGTTGGACACATCAGTCCAGCCACTCTGTGGCACGTGGGATCTTCCCAGGCCAGGGATCAAACTGACGCCCCTTGCACTGCAAAGCAGTGTCCTTACCCACTGGACCACCAGGGAAGCCCTATCTAATATTTCTTAATTGAACTCTGGTTACCTCTTCACTAGTCCAGGCCCTTTCACCTCTGGCTCCAGCCCTCCTAATGGAGACTCCTGTCTTCCAACTTGCCCCTTCAAATTTATGTGCTGCCATAAAAATGTTTTTATGATACTGATCTGATCATATCAGATGTTCCCTATTGCCCATGAGGTGAGGGTCAAAGCCTGTGACTTAGTGGAAGTGGAGCAATTGGAATGGAAATCAAGGTGACAGGCAGAGTTGAAAAACCTTGGATTCCAGAGTGAACCAGGTGTGTTTATTCCCTGATCACTGAGTGTTCTCCCTATGGGCATGATGTAGTAGAAAACTAATCTAAGAGGAACATGGAGGAAATTAACAGTCTACAGCAATGTATGTGAGAAAAAAGGAGTGATGAGAGACTCAGAAAGTTCTGCTGCCAAAGTATGAACCAGCAGATAATGGGTCATAAACATGAATTAAGCTATAATTGTCTCTGGTTCTTTTCATTCATCTTCTTGGCTATGAGCAACTCGGCTACAGAGACTGTATCTGTCATCTTTAGGTTCAGGATGGCACTTGGTAAGTGCTCAGGAGTAAAATACAGTGATGAAGGACAGGACTGATTAAAAGGAACTTGCCTTGTTAGGAGGAAAAGAGAGGGTACCATCACTTCCTACTCCTCTGTCTTCATCTCTCTCCACTTTCCTCCCAGCTCCTGGATTTAAACAGCCAGTTATAGAATGTTACCTCATGCTAGGCACTAACCGAGAGACTTGAAACCTAGAGACCAATATAACATGATTCTTGCCTTCAAAGTCACAATCTAGTAGGAGTTGTAACCATGTATGCAGATAAAAGTCCTGATTTTTTTTTTTAATCACTTTTATTGGTCTTTCATTTATTTATTTTCTTTGGCCTGTGTGGGCCTCCCACTGCATATATACCACTCCGTTTCTCATCACAGAGCACCAGTTCTGGGCACATGCGCTCCAGAGCTCTGGCTCGGTAATTGGACACATCAGTCCAGCCTCTCCACGGCACGTGGGATCTTCCCAGGCCAGGGATTGAACCAGCACCCCTTGCACTGCAAGGCAGAGTCCTTACTCACTGGACCACCAGGGAAGCCCTAAAAGTCCTGATTTTAACATCAGTGGTACAACAGCATGTGTGCTAAGTTGCTTCAGTCATGCGACCCCATGGACTGTAGCTCCCAGGCTCCTCTGTCCTTGGGATTCTCCAGGCAGGAATACTGAGTGGGCTGCTATGCAATCCTCCAGAGAATTTTCCCTGTCCAGGGACTTAACCTACGTCTCCTGCAGCTCCTGGATTACAGGTGAATTCCATACTGTGGAGCCACTGGGGAGGCCCAGTACAGCATGACCTAGCCTATAAAGGAAGCATAAGTAGTATGCAGGGCAGTCCTGGGAGGTGGAGTGTCAGGGAAGTTCAAGGGTGGTCACATCAGGAGCAATAGCTAAGCAGGAGTTTTAAATATGAGTAGGTGTGACAGGCAGAAAAGGAAGGAAAGAGTATTTCTGGAAGAAGGAACATGTGCAAAATTATATTATGAGAGAGAGTGGCAGATATGGAGAAGAGGAAGATGTGAGATGGACGCTGAGGTATGGTGTGGGCAGTGGAGAAACATAGGGTGTGGCAGGTGCGCTTCATGGTTGGAGAAGTTGAAGCCAGGAGGCTCTTGCAGTACGTTCTTACTTTCAGAGTAAGGCAGTTCATTTTATTCTGGGGCAATAAAGACCCAATGCAGGGTTTTGTTTTAATCCCTGGGTGGCATTTAATAATACTAACAGTTTTAGGATGTCAGCTCTGACTAGAGCATTGAGGGCAGCTAGAGAGAGAAGATCATTGGGGAAGCTTTTGTCATAACCTAAGCAGAAGAGGAAACCTAACATATACAGAAAAACCATGAACAGAGCACCTAGTGACTGCAAGGTTGGAAGATGAAGAAAAAAGTCATGAATAGTCTGGGTAGGGCAGGACTAGGATAGGAGGCGGGGCAGGCTGGAGGATGGAGGGGGCGGGGACAGGGGCGGGGAGCCCAGGAGGCATGTCTTGTAAAGGTGACAGAGCCAGCTGACTGAGTTTAAGACAGGGAAGAACGTGCACTTCCCAGCCATTCACCTTTTCCTGAGCGTTCACCTCAGGGTCGGAACCTCTCACCTCCGGTTACATTGACACTCCTGGATGCACACCCCTTTATCACCATCTTTCAGTCTCTCTTACACACCAAAGGTCACCAAACTTTTTCTGTAAATGGCCAGAGAGTAAACATGTTGGGTTCTGCAAAGCTGCAGGGTCTCTGTAGCACCCACTGAGCTCTGCCTTTGTGGAGTGACGGCAGCGATGAGCAGTGCATCGACTTGTGGGCATGGCTGCACTGGAATGAAGCTGGATTTAGAAAGGAACCACCAGGCAAGGGGCGCCGGTTCGATCCCTGACCTGGGAAGATACCACGTGCTGCGGAGCAGCTGGACCGATGTGTCCAATTACCGAGCTGGAGCTCTGGAGCACATGCGCCCGGAGCCGGTACTCTGCGACAACAGACGCCACCGCGATGGGAGGCCCGCAGGAGCCAAAGAACAAAGACGGATGAAATTAGAGAAATGAAAGACCAATAGAAGTGGCCCACCCGCCCCCGTCCTTCCCCAACCGCCCCCCCCAAAAAAAAAGTCTAAAAAAAAAAAAAAAGAAAGGAACCACCAGGTCCTGTGTGCAGCCTGTAGTTTGCTGCCCCTTGCCAGGCACTACAGTGTCCAGCCTTCCTAAAGCATCCTGTTTACTCTTTCTTGAGCTCCTTTTCTTCAGAATTTAAAAGGCATCCACTGCCTCTCTCACTTTCCAAATGGCCAACTCTGTGGAGTGTGTTTCTCCTGTGACTTCTCCTGCCTTTAGAGGCCCACATTCTGTCTATACAGGGCTCTGACTAGAGCATTGAGGGCAGCTAGAGAGAGAAGATCATTGGGGAAGCTTTTGTCATAACCTAAGCAGAAGAGGAAACCTAACATATACAGAAAAACCATGAACAGAGCACCTAGTGACTGCAAGGTTGGAAGATGAAGAAAAAAGTCATGAATAGTCTGGGTAGGGCAGGACTAGGATAGGAGGCGGGGCAGGCTGGAGGATGGAGGGGGCGGGGACAGGGGCGGGGAGCCCAGGAGGCATGTCTTGTAAAGGTGACAGAGCCAGCTGACTGAGTTTAAGACAGGGAAGAACGTGCACTTCCCAGCCATTCACCTTTTCCTGAGCGTTCACCTCAGGGTCGGAACCTCTCACCTCCGGTTACATTGACACTCCTGGATGCACACCCTTCATCACCATCTTTCAGTCTCTCTTACACACCAAAGGTCACCAAACTTTTTCTGTAAATGGCCAGAGAGTAAACATGTTGGGTTCTGCAAAGCTGCAGGGTCTCTGTAGCACCCACTGAGCTCTGCCTTTGTGGAGTGACGGCAGCGATGAGCAGTGCATCGACTTGTGGGCATGGCTGCACTGGAATGAAGCTGGATTTAGAAAGGAACCACCAGGCAAGGGGCGCCGGTTCGATCCCTGACCTGGGAAGATACCACGTGCTGCGGAGCAGCTGGACCGATGTGTCCAATTACCGAGCTGGAGCTCTGGAGCACATGCGCCCGGAGCCGGTACTCTGCGACAACAGACGCCACCGCGATGGGAGGCCCGCAGGAGCCAAAGAACAAAGACGGATGAAATTAGAGAAATGAAAGACCAATAGAAGTGGCCCACCCGCCCCCGTCCTTCCCCAACCGCCCCCCCCAAAAAAAAAGTCTAAAAAAAAAAAAAAAGAAAGGAACCACCAGGTCCTGTGTGCAGCCTGTAGTTTGCTGCCCCTTGCCAGGCACTACAGTGTCCAGCCTTCCTAAAGCATCCTGTTTACTCTTTCTTGAGCTCCTTTTCTTCAGAATTTAAAAGGCATCCACTGCCCTCTCTCACTTTCCAAATGGCCAACTCTGTGGAGTGTGTTTCTCCTGTGACTTCTCCTGCCTTTAGAGAGGCCCACATTCTGTCTATACAGTGTGTCTCTCCCTGGATATACTTTCTTTCTCTTAGAAACAATCAACTGAGCAGTTGCCTTTGTGAGTCAGTCAACCCAGTCTCCCCCTCAGGGTGGTCCACAGGCACCTGCTGCTGCCTGCCCTGTCTGTGTCTGCTTCCCTTCCTTCTTCTTCTTCTGTATTTGATGTTTTAAGTAACTGAGTGAAGAACCAGCTCTTCCAAGCCAATGAGGACATCACAGTATTCCTGAGAAACAAAGCCTGTCAAAGAGGCTGTCTTCCCTCAGGTTTCCTAAAGGAGTCGTGGGTGATGACCCACTGGCCAAGAACATCAGATGGTATTTGCAGGGTTCATCTTCTCATTCCAGATTCCTAACCTTAAAGGACTGCTTTTCTCTTGTTGGTCTTTCATTTAGAAAAGCAGATTCCTGCACGCACGCTCTGACCTTGAAGTAGCTCGTTACAAGCTGAAACCCAGAAACCTCATGCTGCATTATGAATCTCTTCAGCGAGTCAAGCGGCTGCCCCTGGAGTACAGCTACAGGGAGTACAGAGATCTGTTCTGTGATTTTGGGACCCACTACATCACAGAGGCTGTGCTCGGGGGCGTTTATGAATACACACTCATCACGAACAAAGAGGCAATGGACAGAAGAGGTATGCTGCCCAAGGACCATGGCTTTACTGATGGGGCACATGGAACTCTGGGAGGAGTTATAAATTATGCTCCTAGCTTTCCTCCTCCCTCCCTGACTGCCCTTTCACAGGTTCATTTGCAGATTTCTTGTCCTTTTTTGAATTTGTTGATGGTGGTTCTTCTCTGCCAGCCGTCTCTTCTGAGTAGTCCACTTTTCTATGTAACTCCCTCTACACAATAGCATCTAATCTCCTGGCTCTAAATGCCTTGAACATGCCAATTATTCCCAATGTTGCCCTTTTTTGCACCAACATTCCTGTTTACTCTTTCTTGAGCTCCTTTTCTTCAGAATTTAAAAGGCATCCACTGCCCTCTCTCACTTTCCAAATGGCCAACTCTGTGGAGTGTGTTTCTCCTGTGACTTCTCCTGCCTTTAGAGAGGCCGACATTCTGGCTATACGGTGTGTCTCCCCCTGGATATACTTTCTTTCTCTTAGAAACAATCAACTGAGCAGTTGCCTTTGTGAGTCAGTCAACCCAGTCTCCCCCTCAGGGTGGTCCACAGGCACCTGCTGCTGCCTGCCCTGTCTGTGTCTGCTTCCCTTCCTTCTTCTTCTTCTGTATTTGATGTTTTAAGTAACTGAGTGAAGAACCAGCTCTTCCAAGCCAATGAGGACATCACAGTATTCCTGAGAAACAAAGCCTGTCAAAGAGGCTGTCTTCCCTCAGGTTTCCTAAAGGAGTCGTGGGTGATGACCCACTGGCCAAGAACATCAGATGGTATTTGCAGGGTTCATCTTCTCATTCCAGATTCCTAACCTTAAAGGACTGCTTTTCTCTTGTTGGTCTTTCATTTAGAAAAGCAGATTCCTGCACGCACGCTCTGACCTTGAAGTAGCTCGTTACAAGCTGAAACCCAGAAACCTCATGCTGCATTATGAATCTCTTCAGCGAGTCAAGCGGCTGCCCCTGGAGTACAGCTACAGGGAGTACAGAGATCTGTTCTGTGATTTTGGGACCCACTACATCACAGAGGCTGTGCTCGGGGGCGTTTATGAATACACACTCATCACGAACAAAGAGGCAATGGACAGAAGAGGTATGCTGCCCAAGGACCATGGCTTTACTGATGGGGCACATGGAACTCTGGGAGGAGTTATAAATTATGCTCCTAGCTTTCCTCCTCCCTCCCTGACTGCCCTTTCACAGGTTCATTTGCAGATTTCTTGTCCTTTTTTGAATTTGTTGATGGTGGTTCTTCTCTGCCAGCCGTCTCTTCTGAGTAGTCCACTTTTCTATGTAACTCCCTCTACACAATAGCATCTAATCTCCTGGCTCTAAATGCCTTGAACATGCCAATTATTCCCAATGTTCATGTCTATCCTTAATCTCTTCTGAGCACCCAAGAGTTCATGTGGAAGTGCCTCTTTGATATCTCTATTTGAAGGTATGTTGACGATGAAAAACTTACCATGTGGGCTTCCTTGGTGGTTCAATGAGTAGAGAGTCTGCCTTGCAGTGTAAGGGGCACCACTTTGATCCCTGGCCTGGGAAGATCCCATGTGCTGCGGAGTGGCTGGACCAGTGTGTCCAATTATGAGCCAGTGCTCTGGAGCACATACGCCCAGAGCCAGTGCTCTGCAGTGGGAGGCCCACACAGGCCAAAGAATAAAAGATGAATGAAAATAAATATAAAAATGAAAGAGATATGATGGGGAAAAAAAACTTAACATACCCCCAAAGAGAACTTTTGCATATTTCTTCTGTGGTCATTCACATTTCAGAGTGGCTCCACCATTCAATCAGTGGCTCAAGCTAAAAACCCAGGAGTCAGTCTGGAATATTTTTCCTTTCTTCCAATCTATTAAGTCCCACCCACCCTCCCCAGAACCAGAGTTTCTCAGAACTTCTTATGAATGTGAATTATCTGCAAATCTCATAAGAGGTGGATTCCGTGAGTTTGAAGTAAGACCCAAGATGCTGCATTGCTAACGAGCTTTGAGGTGATACCAGTGCTGCTGGTCCCTAGACTGCATGTTAAGCAGCAATGTCACAGATGATCAAAACTTCCAAATGAACATTCAGCTCCTATTCTCTGGCCACAGTCTGTTCCCCATACAGATATTACTGGTCTTTCCAGTTGTAATCAGCCTCAAGTCTAAGGTGTGATTTCTTCCTCCAAATCCAGTACTCTTTCCTGCAACATGGCGTTTGTCCGATTAAATGCCCTACTCCAGGTTACCCAGGTTACAGTGGCAGAGCCAGGGCTCAGTTATAGGTCCAATGCACTTGCAAGAGAATACAAGGCATATATAAAGCAAAGTTATGTCAGTGTGGCCTCCCTCAGTCTTGCCAAGATCAAGGGCTTGTCCTCCATACCAAGGGTTTCAAAGTTCTTCTGACTGCTTTTTACAGAAAGATTTGATGATCAAGTTGGGGAAACATATAATAGATCCCATTTTTAGAGTTTCCCGGGCATACTGAAATCAAGTGGCCCCTTCATCACTTTTGATACCACCTTTATCACATGGACTTGACTGCAGAAGCCTGGTTTCTTATTATTCTTGCTCTTACAAGAATTATAGGCTATGTCGTCACAGGATTCATGTTTTAAGGAACATGCTTTGGGGAAAACTGATCTACATCAACGTTTCTAGCAATCCCAGTTTTTAAAGCTGTTCTCTCTTTTCCCTGACCTCAAATGCTATAGAAAGATGCTTGTAAGTAATGTGGAAGATTTCAGCAAGCTCAGGATGGGAAGATGTCTGGGTAGAATTGGAGAGGCACAGATAGGAAATGGTCCAGAAATGAAGACAAAACAAGGGGAATTGGTTCTTCTCTTTGCCAGGCACTATGCCAGACATTTCATAAATATTATCTCAGCTCATCAATTTCAAAGCTATTTATATTGCATCAAAAAGTAAAGGGGGGTCAGAAATGGGTTCTGTCTCAAAAGAGGGGAAATTTTTTTATTAAGTCCCACCCACCCTCTCCAGAACCAGAGTTTCTCAGAACTTCTTATGAATGTGAATCATCTGCAAATCTCATAAGAGGTGGATTCCGTGAGTTTGAAGTAAGACCCAAGATGCTGCATTGCTAACGAGCTTTGAGGTGATACCAGTGCTGCTGGTCCCTAGACTGCATGTTAAGCAGCAATGTCACAGATGATCAAAACTTCCAAATGAACATTCAGCTCCTATTCTCTGGCCACAGTCTGTTCCCCATACAGATATTACTGGTCTTTCCAGTTGTAATCAGCCTCAAGTCTAAGGTGTGATTTCTTCCTCCAAATCCAGTACTCTTTCCTGCAACATGGCGTTTGTCCGATTAAATGCCCTACTCCAGGTTACCCAGGTTACAGTGGCAGAGCCAGGGCTCAGTTATAGGTCCAATGCACTTGCAAGAGAATACAAGGCATATATAAAGCAAAGTTATGTCAGTGTGGCCTCCCTCAGTCTTGCCAAGATCAAGGGCTTGTCCTCCATACCAAGGGTTTCAAAGTTCTTCTGACTGCTTTTTACAGAAAGATTTGATGATCAAGTTGGGGAAACATATAATAGATCCCATTTTTAGAGTTTCCCGGGCATACTGAAATCAAGTGGCCCCTTCATCACTTTTGATACCACCTTTATCACATGGACTTGACTGCAGAAGCCTGGTTTCTTATTATTCTTGCTCTTACAAGAATTATAGGCTATGTCGTCACAGGATTCATGTTTTAAGGAACATGCTTTGGGGAAAACTGATCTACATCAACGTTTCTAGCAATCCCAGTTTTTAAAGCTGTTCTCTCTTTTCCCTGACCTCAAATGCTATAGAAAGATGCTTGTAAGTAATGTGGAAGATTTCAGCAAGCTCAGGATGGGAAGATGTCTGGGTAGAATTGGAGAGGCACAGATAGGAAATGGTCCAGAAATGAAGACAAAACAAGGGGAATTGGTTCTTCTCTTTGCCAGGCACTATGCCAGACATTTCATAAATATTATCTCAGCTCATCAATTTCAAAGCTATTTATATTGCATCAAAAAGTAGAGGAGGGAAGACAGCTCACAGCAGCCTCTAGACATGGGTTCTGTCTCAAAAGACTTGATAAGGAGCCATATTTTTAGAAAGTGACTCCAAGCATGCCCTGTCTTTGGAGAGCAGCCAAAACTCTCTGAGTCTATAGAGGCTGAAAAGGTGATTTCTAATGGAGTCTCTGCCCTGGTGCCAGGTGCTGCCTGCGTTTCCTGTCCCTGGACTGGCCACACGTTAGTTTACACCTGAGCCCCTGTGATCCTCCAGGAAGGGTGAAGCCTCAGGGATCGACGGCAGGAAAAGGCACAGGACACACTGCTTTTTAGATCATGAGATTCTTTTCTTGCTTCCTGAAGGTTACTCTCTTAGGGACATCCATGACTGTGCCCAGTATGATTTTAAAATTACCGTCGCCCTTGAAGAGGTGGCCTACCTGAAGTTGGGTGTGTCCATAGCCAAGTGTGAGGACATTCTCAAGGAGATAAAAGGTGAGTGGCAAGGGCACTTGACTTCTCTGCTTATCATCCTTCCCTCTCTAGCACCCCAGACCCCTCACTCTTCAAGCTAAAGATTGAATATTCCAAGGCATTTCAATTAAAATAATAATGCATTCCATAAAAACCTACCTAGCTCCTACTATGTATTGGGTATGCAGAAATGAATAAGATGGTCTTCCTATCTTTATGGTATTCATATGATGTAGGCAAACAAGGGTTCAATCCCTGAGTCAGGAAAAATCCCTGGAGAAGGGATTGGCAACCCACTCCAGTATTCATGCCTGGGAAATCCCATGGACAGAGGAGCCAGGCGGGCTACAGGCCATGGTATTTCAAAGAGTTGGAGAAAACTAAGCAATTAACAACAGGCAAACAATGGAAGAAGCAAGGACAGGGCAATGGTAAGTACCAAACCCCATCTGGCTTCCTAGAACAGGGATCATTTGAATGGCAGCTTGAGGAGTAAAATATCAAGGTTGTTGTTAGGCAGGAAAAAGAAATCTAACAATGAAAATTTCCTCTGAGGGCCAGAAGTTGCCTTGGCTAGAGATAGGATGCTCTAGACTGGAGAAGTGGGAACTAGTTAGAGGCAGTGGGGGCACACAGGTGAGGCAGCTAGTCCTTACCTGGAGCAGTGGGCAAGATGGAGACTAGAAAGGCAAACAAAACTCCAAGCCATGGAGCAGAGTTTACATGGCAGGTGAACCCAGGACGTGAGTACTGGGGCCAGTGTGTAGGTACCTCGTAACAGAGATCTCAGAGCCCACACGGTGGGGTTGGGAATCAACACAGCGAGTGGAGTAGGGGAGAGAGGCTGACCAGCAGGGCTCCAGTCCTGACCTCTTCTGCATCCTGAGCAGCTCTTGTTCGTCTGCTGTGCTAACAAAGCCTATCCCTAAATCTGTAATCATATGTGAAGGAAGAGTTCCACAGTCAAAGCACAACAAAATAAAACAACAGTAAAATGAATTGCTGGTCTAGAAGAGCTTTCTGTGACTGAGGTGTAGTGGATGCTGTTGTTTATCTTGGTGGGGCTGAGTTGGAAGATGCATGCTACATAGGAAGGCATGCAGAAGACATACACGCTCTTTAAAGAAGGCTTGTAAAGTAGCCCCCATCCAAGTTACTGGATAGAGCATTGCCCAGCATCCCGAGGCCCTTCTCAATTACAACTCCTCCCTCCCTTTGGAGATAGCACCTTCCTGACTTCCATGCTAAACATGTCCTTCCTTTCATGATAGTTTTACTACCTACATTGGTGTTGCTAACCAATATGACTTAGAGTTGGGCTTCCCTGGTGGCTCAGATGTAAAGAATCTACCTGCTAAAGCAGGAAATGCAAGTTGGGTTGGGAAGATCCCCTGGATGAGGAAATGGAAATCCACTCCAATACTCTTGCCTGGGAAATCCCATAGACAGAGGAGCCTGGTGGGCTACAGTCCATGAGGCTGCAAAAGAGTTGGACACAACTTAGTGACTGAACAGCAGCAATAACTTCAAGTTGCTTGTTTTTGAATTTTATATGGATGGAATGTAAGCATTCCATTCTGGTTTTTTAGTTTGACTTTCTTTGATATCATGTTTTTGTATATAACTATAGTTAGTTCATTTCCACAGCTGCATAATATTTTATTGTATCTAACAATGAAAATTTCCTCTGAGGGCCAGAAGTTGCCTTGGCTAGAGATAGGATGCTCTAGTTAGAGGCAGTGGGGGCACACAGGTGAGGCAGCTAGTCCTTACCTGGAGCAGTGGGCAAGATGGAGACTAGAAAGGCAAACAAAACTCCAAGCCATGGAGCAGAGTTTACATGGCAGGTGAACCCAGGACGTGAGTACTGGGGCCAGTGTGTAGGTACCTCGTAACAGAGATCTCAGAGCCCACACGGTGGGGTTGGGAATCAACACAGCGAGTGGAGTAGGGGAGAGAGGCTGACCAGCAGGGCTCCAGTCCTGACCTCTTCTGCATCCTGAGCAGCTCTTGTTCGTCTGCTGTGCTAACAAAGCCTATCCCTAAATCTGTAATCATATGTGAAGGAAGAGTTCCACAGTCAAAGCACAACAAAATAAAACAACAGTAAAATGAATTGCTGGTCTAGAAGAGCTTTCTGTGACTGAGGTGTAGTGGATGCTGTTGTTTATCTTGGTGGGGCTGAGTTGGAAGATGCATGCTACATAGGAAGGCATGCAGAAGACATACACGCTCTTTAAAGAAGGCTTGTAAAGTAGCCCCCATCCAAGTTACTGGATAGAGCATTGCCCAGCATCCCGAGGCCCTTCTCAATTACAACTCCTCCCTCCCTTTGGAGATAGCACCTTCCTGACTTCCATGCTAAACATGTCCTTCCTTTCATGATAGTTTTACTACCTACATTGGTGTTGCTAACCAATATGACTTAGAGTTGGGCTTCCCTGGTGGCTCAGATGTAAAGAATCTACCTGCTAAAGCAGGAAATGCAAGTTGGGTTGGGAAGATCCCCTGGATGAGGAAATGGAAATCCACTCCAATACTCTTGCCTGGGAAATCCCATAGACAGAGGAGCCTGGTGGGCTACAGTCCATGAGGCTGCAAAAGAGTTGGACACAACTTAGTGACTGAACAGCAGCAATAACTTCAAGTTGCTTGTTTTTGAATTTTATATGGATGGAATGTAAGCATTCCATTCTGGTTTTTTAGTTTGACTTTCTTTGATATCATGTTTTTGTATATAACTATAGTTAGTTCATTTCCACAGCTGCATAATATTTTATTGTATGAATGTAACACTTTGTTCTGTTGTCAAATTTAGGTCATTTCCTTTGCCATGCCATTGTAATCAGAGCTGCTGTGAACATTCTTATGCAGTCATCTGATGTGCGTGGGCAAAAGATTATCCAGGGAATATACCCAGGAGTGAAATTGTTGAGTTGTAGAGTATGTCCTTCTTCTAGACTAGATAATGCTGAGTTTTTCTGAAATGGTTTGTATCAATTTACCGTCCAACCAGTAGTATAGAAGACTTTGGGGGGGGGGGGCACTTCTATTAGTATTTCATTTATCTATTTTCATCAATCTTTGTTCTTTGGCCTGTGTGGGCCTCCCATCACAGTGGCCTCTGTCGCTGCAGAGCACCGGCTCTGGGCACATGTGCTCCAGAGCTCTGGCTCAGTAGTTGGACACATTGGTCCAGCCGCTCCACAGCATGTGGGATCTTCTGGGGCCGGGGATCAAACCAGCGCCTCTTGCACTGCAAGGCGCTTTCTTTACCCACTGGACCACCAGGGAAGCCCAAAGACTCCTTTTTTATGATACTCTAGTGCTGCAAGCTCAGAGCAGAATCGTTACTTTACATCAGTTTCTTTGGCATCAGGCACAAGTTAAAATGAGAATAAGATTGATGAACTGATGATTGACGACTTTCTGGGACACTCCTTAAAAAGTCAAAATAATAAGAGTAGACACTGAAAAATAAAAAGAGTAGACACTAATTAGGGAGTATCTATTACATTCCAAGCTCACATCTTACAGACTTTCCCACCTCTGTCATCTGAGACAAGGAAGTGGTATAACTCAGGTTGGGCAGAGTTCTGTGAGTAAATTCCTTCAGTCTCGTGCCTGAGATTTCTTATCTGCGAAGGAAGGATTATATACTTCCTATTTCATAGTGAAGATTAGGTGAGTTAATACATGTACAACATTAGATTAGTGAATGACATATAAATGACTAATAATCTACCTTTTGATCTATTTACTTATCTATGATATATTAATCTATCTCTATGTATTTGTGTCTCTATCAGCTATTTCCATAGACTTACTTAGCCACTGTCACTTAGAGATGCTAAAAATAAAATATCCCCTTTTTGTCCTGTCCCCAGCTTGTATCATATAGAATTGAGTGAGCTGCCCTTTTGCCCTTGCACTGTGGTTCCCTTGCTGGCATGGACGCATATTGTTACATCTCCACGGCGAGCTCCCTGAACATTATGGTTACCAGGTTGTCTGGTAGGTTGCAGAAAATGCCACAGTGTGAAAATAGATCCCTTGACATGCCAGGTGTCCATGTCCATTCCAGGTGGAAACAAGAAAGAGAGCATGGTGAAAGACCGTGTGGTCCTTGTGCGAGGAGGGATAAGTGAGCACATCGCTGCCTTGGCCTACAGACAGCTGCCGACAGCAGACCTGATGCAGGAATGGGGAGAGGCGGTGCAGGTCAACCTGAGCATCATCAAAATTAAGGTACAGGGCTTCACTGGTGGTCCAGTGGGTAAAGAGTCCGCCTTGCAGTGCATGGGGCACCAGTTCAATCCCTGACCCCAGAAGATCCCATGTGCCACAGAGCGACTGGACCCATGTGTCCAATTATGAGCCAGTGCTCTGAAGCGCACATGCCCAGAGCAGGTGCTCAGTCGTTAGAGAGGCCACTGCAATGGGAGACCCACACATGCCAAAGAATAAAGATGGATGAGAATAATAAGTAAGAAAGAGCTCATGGCGTGGAGTTAAAAAAAAAAATTAAGGTACATGCAGCTGCCCTACCCATCCTTCCCTCTCTTCAGAGACCAGCTCTGAAGGATTGCTCTGAGCCAGGGCATGGGATACAGCGCTCAAGAAGACACAAGCCCCAATATTGAGGCATATGGATTATAACAGAGAATATATCTGGAGTGAATTAACTGTAACACATTACTCATCAACACCAGTTAGAGACTCCTCACTCCCTCTCCCTTGGGCTCCCAAGTTGCTAAAGTAAGTTCGCTATCAGCTTCTAGTTCCACCTTCTTAAATCAATATGGTTTGCAGTGCATGGGGCAGTCACTCATTTAGTTGTCTGTTCCTTTAAACATTCATTCATGCTACCAACAAATCTGCTAAGTTCCTGTGATGAGGTAGGAGCTAAGGCACTGGAGGAAAACAGAGGAGGGGGCAAGGATGAGAAATACAGTCTGTGCTGAGAGGTAAGACACACGTTCTACTGTCTTACGGGACAGCAGAATACATAATGGTGATCACCAACGTGTTTTGGACACTTACTATGCTCATGATACTCTGCCAGGGACCTCAAGAATGTTATTTTATCTGTTTCTCATGAGCCTTCAATTTAAATACGCTTATCTCCAATTTGTATCTGATAAAAATCAAGGTCACAGAGGTTGCATCCATCTGTGACTGCTCAGGAGCCTTTATTAGGTCCAGACCTGAGACGTTGACCTCTTCCCTCCCCTCCAGACTTTCCTAAGGGTTTGGTAAATAGAAAATAATGATCCCAACCACCTGTCACCCAAACAATAGCAGTTTCACAACCTTAAACTAAAAAGACATTTGCTAGAACAGGACTGTCACACACATCAGCAGGGGTTGGTCCTTGCCTGTGGGGACTTCAGCACGGTGTCCCTGCCACTTCTTACACTGTCCTCTTCTTGCCATTGTCTGTACAGTCATTGAAGGTCCAGCATCCACCTTCTGGAGGTTGCCTCTTGCAGCCAAGGAAAGTCTTGAAGGGGCTGGAGCTCTGATAAGAGGCTCTGCAGTTCCCGACCCTGACCGTTTTCCAGTGTTTTTGTTTATGCGTCAGTCACATGGCTTCTGCCGAACAAGAAGCCTGTCATTCAAATCCTTTTCTCTGCCACTTATTCAGTAGCGACACTTAGGGTTTAGTTGGCAAGCATCAAGAAAGGAAAAGTCAGTCATAGCTTGCAGGCAGCTCCAGAGAAATGCGGGATTGGCTGATACGTGGTGACATTGGTTGGTATCACAAACAAGTGTGAGAGAGAACAGACCTCATAGAAAAATAGATTCCTGGTCTTTACTTTTCACTGATATTTTACCTGACTCTTTTAAACTGAAGGATAATAGCTTTACCGAGTTTTGTTTACTGCCAAACATCAACATGATTTCTTTTTTTAAACGTAGAATAAATGGATTACCCTGGTTACCTATCCAGTTAGGTTGGAAGTGCCAGCATGGGCACTGGGAATGTCCAGTAACCAGCAGCGTGTGAGGCGATATGGGATGTGTGTTGTATGTGTGTGAGAAAGAGAGGGAGCACGTTAGCCCCTGAGACCCGCCACCCTCCTCCGAGATGTGGCACTTTGCTGACGGCACAGAGGCTTCCCAGCATGGATGTGATGCCCTGTGTGCTCTCAGGGTAGTGCTGTGAAGGGCTTTGAGGCTGAAAGGCGAAAGACATCCGAGAATCAGAGATGTTTCCTGTGGCGGAGGAGGTGAGTTTGTTTTTACACACTCCTTCTCTACATGCCTAACTTGAACTGGAAACATCTGTTGTAGATATGGGCTCATTCTGGCCAGAGCAAACTATCTATGACCTCACATTGTCTCCAAATGATTCTCTGAAGAGTTAATTTAGCAAGTAGCTGGAGCAGTAATTGCTTTCCAAGAGAGCAGAGACCACTCAATAAGGAATTCCTAGGCCCAGAGTGTTGGCCCAGGCGTATGTACAGAAACCAGTCTTGAAGATCGAGATCTGAAAACAGAGTTCCTATAGGAGCCGGGTAGGCAGGAAAAGAGACCACAGAAGAGACTACTCACACTGTTTACTGGTGAACATTAGATATATAGAGAGGGACTTTTGTTCAAAGAAGAGGTAGAGAAACCAATGGATACATATGAAGAGAACTTGAAGCACAAAAGATTGAAATTACATCCAAGATAAAACAGACACGCATACCTCTAAACGTAGAAGTAAATTTTACAATGTATTTTCTTTGTGAATACAAGAAAATAATTTATGAAATAAAAAGAAGCTGAGATGTTTAGATACTCATCAGATGAAAAGGGAAATGGCTGAATATAGGAAGCCAAAAGCGCAATAGTAGAATCAAAACCTACATTGGAAACTATAAAGAACAGAACTGACACTGCAGAAAATTGAGTCAGTGATGTGGAAGGTGCTATAAAAATGTTCCTATAATGCAGAAACAAAAGACAAAGAGATTAAAACAATGATATAAAAGAAATATGATGGACAGAGAGTACAGAAGTGGAAATCTAAAACCCAGAGCCTTCTTCCTGAGAGAGATACAGGATAAATGCGAAGATGCATTAACCGAAAAAAACAGCATAAGCTTGTTATGGGATGTGTGGTTGTATGTGTGTGAGAAAGAGAGGGAGCACGTTAGCCCCTGAGACCCGCCACCCTCCTCCGAGATGTGGCACTTTGCTGACGGCACAGAGGCTTCCCAGCATGGATGTGATGCCCTGTGTGCTCTCAGGGTAGTGCTGTGAAGGGCTTTGAGGCTGAAAGGCGAAAGACATCCGAGAATCAGAGATGTTTCCTGTGGCGGAGGAGGTGAGTTTGTTTTTACACACTCCTTCTCTACATGCCTAACTTGAACTGGAAACATCTGTTGTAGATATGGGCTCATTCTGGCCAGAGCAAACTATCTATGACCTCACATTGTCTCCAAATGATTCTCTGAAGAGTTAATTTAGCAAGTAGCTGGAGCAGTAATTGCTTTCCAAGAGAGCAGAGACCACTCAATAAGGAATTCCTAGGCCCAGAGTGTTGGCCCAGGCGTATGTACAGAAACCAGTCTTGAAGATCGAGATCTGAAAACAGAGTTCCTATAGGAGCCGGGTAGGCAGGAAAAGAGACCACAGAAGAGACTACTCACACTGTTTACTGGTGAACATTAGATATATAGAGAGGGACTTTTGTTCAAAGAAGAGGTAGAGAAACCAATGGATACATATGAAGAGAACTTGAAGCACAAAAGATTGAAATTACATCCAAGATAAAACAGACACGCATACCTCTAAACGTAGAAGTAAATTTTACAATGTATTTTCTTTGTGAATACAAGAAAATAATTTATGAAATAAAAAGAAGCTGAGATGTTTAGATACTCATCAGATGAAAAGGGAAATGGCTGAATATAGGAAGCCAAAAGCGCAATAGTAGAATCAAAACCTACATTGGAAACTATAAAGAACAGAACTGACACTGCAGAAAATTGAGTCAGTGATGTGGAAGGTGCTATAAAAATGTTCCTATAATGCAGAAACAAAAGACAAAGAGATTAAAACAATGATATAAAAGAAATATGATGGACAGAGAGTACAGAAGTGGAAATCTAAAACCCAGAGCCTTCTTCCTGAGAGAGATACAGGATTAAATGCGAAGATGCACTAACCAAGCACATAATAAGAGAAACTTCCATGAGCTGATAATGCAAAATGAACAGCTTGTTAAAAAGCAGGCACGGGCTTCCCTGGTGGTCCAGTGGGTAAGGACACCGCCTTGCACGGCAAGGGGCGTCGGTTCGATCCCTGGCCTGGGAAGATCCCATGTGCCACAGAGCGGCTGGACTGATGTGTCCAATTACTGAGCCAGAGCTCTGGGGCGCATGCGCCCAGATCCGGTGCTCTGCAACAACAGAGGCCACCGCAATGGGAGGCCCACACAGGCCAAAGAACAAACATAAATAAATGAAAGACCAATAGAAGTGGCCAAAAAAAAAAAAGCAGGCAAAAGTACTGAAGATAAAACAATACTGAAACACAGCATGGTGAAATTTTTTACTTGGAGGAACAGATAGATCCTACAAAAATAGAAGTCATACTGATCTTAAAATTCTTCTCACGGCTAAGTGCTTAAAGATTATGGAGTGACAACCATAAGATCTTGAAGGAAAAAGCTTGTGGCTCAGTGAAATGGTCATTAAGGGATGGAAAAATCCCCAAGACATTCTGAGGAGTCTGGCAATAGAGGACTGCCAGATTTAGCTCATGAAAATGCAGGGCCTCCAGTTAATTCTGAGCTTCAGAGAAATAAGGAATTTTTGTTTAAGATAAGCATCTTTCAAATATTTCATAAGACATATTTGGTGACTCAGATGGTAAAGAATCTGCCATCAATCCCTGAGTCAGAAGATGCCCTGGGGAACAGAATGGCTGTCTGGGGTTCAGGCTTGATGCAGAAGCCAAGGTACCTCTGGACAAGGGTACGAGGGAAAAACACAGTGGCAAGTGATTCAGTGAGGCATCAGAAGAGTGTAGGGTATGCCATGGTGAAACAGCCCCAGATTCCCACAACTTAATCCAACAAAGTTTATTAGTCAGTGATGTGGAAGGTGCTATAAAAATGTTCCTATAATGCAGAAACAAAAGACAAAGAGATTAAAACAATGATATAAAAGAAATATGATGGACAGAGAGTACAGAAGTGGAAATCTAAAACCCAGAGCCTTCTTCCTGAGAGAGATACAGGATTAAATGCGAAGATGCACTAACCAAGCACATAATAAGAGAAACTTCCATGAGCTGATAATGCAAAATGAACAGCTTGTTAAAAAGCAGGCACGGGCTTCCCTGGTGGTCCAGTGGGTAAGGACACCGCCTTGCACGGCAAGGGGCGGTTCGATCCCTGGCCTGGGAAGATCCCATGTGCCACAGAGCGGCTGGACTGATGTGTCCAATTACTGAGCCAGAGCTCTGGGGCGCATGCGCCCAGATCCGGTGCTCTGCAACAACAGAGGCCACCGCAATGGGAGGCCCACACAGGCCAAAGAACAAACATAAATAAATGAAAGACCAATAGAAGTGGCCAAAAAAAAAAAAGCAGGCAAAAGTACTGAAGATAAAACAATACTGAAACACAGCATGGTGAAATTTTTTACTTGGAGGAACAGATAGATCCTACAAAAATAGAAGTCATACTGATCTTAAAATTCTTCTCACGGCTAAGTGCTTAAAGATTATGGAGTGACAACCATAAGATCTTGAAGGAAAAAGCTTGTGGCTCAGTGAAATGGTCATTAAGGGATGGAAAAATCCCCAAGACATTCTGAGGAGTCTGGCAATAGAGGACTGCCAGATTTAGCTCATGAAAATGCAGGGCCTCCAGTTAATTCTGAGCTTCAGAGAAATAAGGAATTTTTGTTTAAGATAAGCATCTTTCAAATATTTCATAAGACATATTTGGTGACTCAGATGGTAAAGAATCTGCCATCAATCCCTGAGTCAGAAGATGCCCTGGGGAACAGAATGGCTGTCTGGGGTTCAGGCTTGATGCAGAAGCCAAGGTACCTCTGGACAAGGGTACGAGGGAAAAACACAGTGGCAAGTGATTCAGTGAGGCATCAGAAGAGTGTAGGGTATGCCATGGTGAAACAGCCCCAGATTCCCACAACTTAATCCAACAAAAGTTTATTGCCCAATCACATTCCGTGCTTGGGTGGCTAGTGAAGGAGTGTTTCTGAAGATCACTCAGGGCGATGGAGGCTTTATCTTGTCATGTACTCTCAAGGTCATCACAGCAGTAGCAAGGGAATGGGAAAAGTCACCACACTCTGCTGCCCAAGCTTCACCCTGGAAGGGACATGCTCTCTGCTCACCTTTCACTGCTCAGAAAAAGGTCACATTGCAAACCTGCCCTTAAGGATGAGTCAGGGGAGAGCAGCCAGTTGCCCAGAAGAAAAAGAAGCTGATTCATTTGGTCAACAGGGATAAAGACCATGAGGCTTTACTAAAGCAACTTATTCAAAGATTCTCGAAAAGCAAATTACTCTGATCAAGAGAATGTTTAAAATGTAGATGCTGTGGTACCGTGAATCAGTAAGATATTTTGGACTTAGATTGCCAGATCTCCCTCAAAAAAATTCTGAATTTCAAATAAGGAAACCTCTAAGTATTGTTAAATGGGAGATAACACCACAAAATAATTTTGCCCCAAGGAATGATACAATTTATATTAAATCATATAAAAATATCTCAAAATAGACAAGAACTTAGATAATAAACATGCAAAAATTTAACTTTTCTAGGAATAAAAAAGAAAATTAAAGTAACAATGTCATATTCTACCTACCAAATTAACAATGACTACAAATCTCTTAGTATTCAATGTCATTGAGAGCAATGAGGTTGGAACTTTTATTTGATAGAATGAGAATATATATTGGTACAAACCTTGAAGGAAAGAATTTAACTGTATATATCCAGTACATTAAAAATGTTTATAACTTTTGATCCAATAACCAAAATGTAAGAATTGGCTAAAGAAATCATTTTAAAAGTTGGTAAAGATGTATCTATAAAGACATGCCTCATTACATGTCCCTGTGGTCCCACTTTACCTGAAGTTTTGCTTTCTCAGGTTCAGTTACTCATGGTCCACCATGGTCTGAAATCATTGAATGGAAAACTGCAGAAAGAAACAATGTTTAAGTTCTTAACTGCATGCCATTCTGAGTAGTGTGATGAAACCTTGCACTGTCCTGCTCCATCCACACCTGGGATCCTCACCTACCAACACTATTTGCTCCTGACATCCAACCACTGACATGAGCAGGGTTCAGTAAAAGCAGATGATCCTTCTGATGCCACATCAACAGCAGCCTGACACTATGCCATAAGGTGTCATAATGCCTCCATCGTTCACCTCATTTCAGCTCATCACGAAAGGACGTTATGATCTCACGTCATCACAAAGCAGAAGAAGGGTAAATAGAGTACAATCAGATGTTTTGAGACACAGAGACCACTTTCACAAAACTTTTATTACAGTGTATTGTTATAACTGTTCTATTTTATTGTTAGTTAGCACTGATAATCTCTAACCTTGCCTAATTTATAAACTAAACTTTATTATAGTATGTATGTATAGGAAAAAGCATACTCTGTGTTGAGTTTAGTACTGTTTATGGTTTGGGGCAATCATCAGGGGCCTTAGAATGTATCCAGACTGAAAAGAGGGGACAACCGTATTGGTAGTAGCCAAAGGAAAAAGAGAAATGTGAACAACCTAAAGATTCAGTAACAGAGTAGAGTTGAGTACGTGTACTTCACCAATACGACAGGATACCCTGTAGCCGTAGAAATAATTTTACCAAGAATTGCTGAATGGCATAGGAAAATGTTCATAATATAGTAAGTGAAAAAAGTGGCATGTAAAATTGCACTTTTATTATTCCATCAATTTAGTCTCTGTCCATCTACTCATCCAAAAATATATTCTGAAAGGACACACACCATAATGGTAACAATTCACATCTCTGACCACTTACCGTCACTCTCGTCCATCTCTTTCAGTTTTCTGTGCCTTAACTTTCTCGTCTGTAAAATGGAGCTATAAAAGCCTACCTGACTCCTAAACTTGTTGTGAAGATTGTTAGATAATGTTTCTTTTTAGTTTAGCACTTAATGAATGCTAGCTATGGTGACAGTTATGAATGCCACTCACCAGGGCCCATCACAGAGAGCTGCAGGAAGTTTTGTAGACGGTGCCCACCATCTCTGTGCAGCAAGACAGCGCATACCATTTTCACAAGGGCAGATGTGCTGAGGACCCTGTGATCGACTGAGTAGTCAGGACTGGGTGTTTTGGGGAGAGGTGTAGACGAGGGAGGACGGGAGGAAAGAAAAAGAGAACAAAAGAGAAAAACAAAGATCGGAAAAAGGAACAAGCAAACCAAGAAACAAGGACACGTGAGCCATGTTGAGTTAAAAAGGGAACTGTGGCAGGGAATCTTGAGGAACTCCTGCTGAGTTCCAAGGTAAACTGTCCTGGAGAAATCTGGGATAGAGGAATGAGAATAATCACCATTTTCATCACCAGTCTTCATGAACTAGTAGGCAAAACGCAGATCTGAGGTTAGAATCCTCCCAGTACTGTTTAACAAGTTCTTCGATTTTACGTACGTAACCTCACCTGAAATGGGGCTGGGAACTACTCCCGTGGAGGATCGAAGAGGATCGGATGTGGAAGCTGTCGGCCTGGCTCCCAGCACACAGTATACGTGGAAGGTTTATTCCAGTTCTGCCAGTGACTTTATTTCCTGGAGCAAATCTCAGAACTACTGGAAGATGCCTGGGAGGTTAAAGGCAACCTTTCAAGGTGTTCCGGCAGGGAGAGCAGGCTGTTGGAGGAACCCCCCACATATTCCTGCCCCGTGTGTGGCCAGCAGGCTGGACCAGTCTGCACACAGCTTCTGGATCAATTCATTGACCACGAAACGGTGAGACAATGGGACCACCAAGGGGCCTTGCTTTGCCCACTAGAGTGAAGGTCAGCATCAGATGCATTAAGAAATGGAAGCAATTTTCTTCCCACTGGAGGCTGCTATTAGACATGATTGCCTGCATTTAGACCAACCCTAAACTCTCCAGGGCCAGATTAGGGCAGGATCACAAACAAAATCTGGCGAGGAACCTGGCCGTGGAGCTGAAACTGGAGCCAAGAGGCTCTGAATAGGTTTAACTTTGCACTTCACCTCTCTTTCTTCCAAGGCCACAAACACCCCCACGTCCACCTGTGGCTTCCTGCTCTCAGATACTGCCGTGCCCACTGACAGCATCACTCTCTATGCTGGCCAAACCCTGGGCTCCACGCCAGCTGCTGTTGCCCTGAGGAAGCCTCCCATCCACCTTTCATCCTTCCACCCACGTTTATTAGCAGCTCTCAAAATCTCCGGGCTGGACCCTGCAGTAGCTGGGAGGTATATAGGTCTGATCTCCAGAAGCTTACATGTTAATTAGAGATGAAGGAAAAGGAACTTCAACCCAAAACATGGGCCACAAAGGAGAGAAGAATTTGCATTGGATAAGTGGTGTAGACAGATCTGAGTGTGTCATGGTAGGAAGGCATTCTGGAAGCTTTAGAACTCAGGGAAGTTTCCCAAATGGTGGCTCATCTGTGCCCAGAAGGATCTTCACAGGTTTGGGTGGGGGAGATATTGGAACAGTGTTCCCATAATACCTTCAAAGAGCTGCCTGCAAATCACCTCCCCTCCCCCACCAAAGAGAACTTGGCCAGCTGCTCCTCTCTACCCATCGCAAGTTCCTACTGTCACCTGTGACCACAGTGCTGTGAGTTTCTGTTGGTATGTCTGTTTCTAGATGCTGAGTTCTGGGTTGGAGTAGGGTTTTATCTTTTCTAGCTTACTGGGTTGAGTTTGAGTGTTTGTCAGCCTGAACTAAAGGCAACCTTTCAAGGTGTTCCGGCAGGGAGAGCAGGCTGTTGGAGGAACCCCACATATTCCTGCCCGTGTGTGGCCAGCAGGCTGGACCAGTCTGCACACAGCTTCTGGATCAATTCATTGACCACGAAACGGTGAGACAATGGGACCACCAAGGGCCTTGCTTTGCCCACTAGAGTGAAGGTCAGCATCAGATGCATTAAGAAATGGAAGCAATTTTCTTCCCACTGGAGGCTGCTATTAGACATGATTGCCTGCATTTAGACCAACCCTAAACTCTCCAGGGCCAGATTAGGGCAGGATCACAAACAAAATCTGGCGAGGAACCTGGCCGTGGAGCTGAAACTGGAGCCAAGAGGCTCTGAATAGGTTTAACTTTGCACTTCACCTCTCTTTCTTCCAAGGCCACAAACACCCCCACGTCCACCTGTGGCTTCCTGCTCTCAGATACTGCCGTGCCCACTGACAGCATCACTCTCTATGCTGGCCAAACCCTGGGCTCCACGCCAGCTGCTGTTGCCCTGAGGAAGCCTCCCATCCACCTTTCATCCTTCCACCCACGTTTATTAGCAGCTCTCAAAATCTCCGGGCTGGACCCTGCAGTAGCTGGGAGGTATATAGGTCTGATCTCCAGAAGCTTACATGTTAATTAGAGATGAAGGAAAAGGAACTTCAACCCAAAACATGGGCCACAAAGGAGAGAAGAATTTGCATTGGATAAGTGGTGTAGACAGATCTGAGTGTGTCATGGTAGGAAGGCATTCTGGAAGCTTTAGAACTCAGGGAAGTTTCCCAAATGGTGGC
Organism: Tragulus kanchil; assembly: GCA_022376925.1. Lineage (NCBI taxonomy): Eukaryota > Metazoa > Chordata > Mammalia > Artiodactyla > Tragulidae > Tragulus > Tragulus kanchil. The sequence continues at coordinate 100,543,309 of JAIOJX010000032.1, forward strand.
TCATCTGTGCCCAGAAGGATCTTCACAGGTTTGGGTGGGGGAGATATTGGAACAGTGTTCCCATAATACCTTCAAAGAGCTGCCTGCAAATCACCTCCCCTCCCCCACCAAAGAGAACTTGGCCAGCTGCTCCTCTCTACCCATCGCAAGTTCCTACTGTCACCTGTGACCACAGTGCTGTGAGTTTCTGTTGGTATGTCTGTTTCTAGATGCTGAGTTTGGGGGTTGGAGTAGGGGTTTTATCTTTTTCCTTACTTATGCTTCATGCCTGGCGCTTTGAAGGTATTCAGCAAGTGTTTGTCAGCCTGAACTCGAGTGAGCTTACTTGTGGGTATTGGGTGGGGAGGGAAAGAGAAAGGACGGGGCGTCCATCTGCGTGCTGCGCCATCCATCCGGTTCCATGTGAATCCACCATGGGCTGCGTGCACCTAGCCTGCCCGTTCCCATGGAGCCTTCCTCTACGCCTCCATAGGACAGAGGTTTTCTGTTGAGATCAATGGCTTTGCTCCCTTCCCAGGTGGAGCCTCTGTATGAACTGGCGACAGCCACGGACTTCGCCTGTTCCAGCACAGTGAGGGAGAACATGAAGAAGGCCCTGGAGGAGTTCCAGAAGGGAGTCAGCTCCTGCCAGTGTGCTCCCTGCTGGGGGAATGGAGTCCTCGTCCTTAAAGGTACTGTTTGCCATGTCGCTTGTGGAGGCCATCGTCTGGATGGGCTCATTCTGGGGCTGGATCATGTTCTCAGATCCACACACCCTCCAGAAGTGTGTTCCTAGGTCAGGGTTTGGTGTGTGTCTCTGGTGGGGGTTGGGGGGTGAATTCGAGGTCGTTCCTGGGTCCTCTACCTCAAGCCCCAGGGACTGTCACAAAACTCCCTTTTCTCAGGGGAAAATATATGAGCCTCTTAGCTGTTTGATGGCTTCCCATGTGACTCGAGTGGTAAAGAATCTGCCTTGCAATACAGGAGACATAAGAGGTTCAGGTTTGATCCCTGGGTTGGGAAGATAGATCCCCTGGAGGAGGACGTGGCAACCCACTCCAGTATTCTTGCCTGGAGAGCCCCATGGACAGAGGGGCCTGGCAGGCCGCAGTCCTTAAGGTCACAGAGTCAGACACGACTGAAGAGACTTAACACACACAGCTGTTTGGAGCCTTTGGAAGCTGAGCCTCTCCACCCTGACTGGGGATGAAACCACCAGAGATCTTTAGAACTACTGGTGCTCAGGCCCCAAACACGATCATTACATTTCTAGAGAAGAGACCCTCACCAAGAGAGTCAACCCCACTCCTCTTCGGGCAGCTCTAAATCTACGGCTGGGGTATGACTCCTATTGCTCAAGTCCCCACCTCCCTGGAGCACAGAGAGGTGTGGGGTTGGACCACAGGAGCCCCTGCCCTCGGTGACACTTACAGCGGGGAGCATGATGCTCCTCTCGGGCTGGGAAGCTTTTCACAAACACAGAGCCCTGGGCCTCAGCTCAAAATAGTTCAAGCAAACCACTGGGGCTGCCCTTTGAGAAAGCCTACCAGATGATTCGGTGTACAGTGAGGGCTGGGAAGCTGTCTGACTGCTGAATGCACCGGCAGGCAGGATCCATGGGTTTGCTGAGCGTTTAGGCTAGCAGGAGAGCTAGTCTTACCCCAGGGTTGCACTGAAATGCACCAGTGTGAGGACCAGGCAGTCAGAGTGCAGGCAGCTGGAAGAGGCTGCTCCGGCAGTCAAGATCTAGCCTTGGACCTTACCGAGGTTCTCACCTCAAGGGACACGTGCGTGCAGCAGCAGTATACTGAAGGCAGGAACAGGCTGTGACACTATGGCCTGTAACAAGGGGTGAGGATGGACCCTGGGACTGTGCCCTGGTCAGACAAGAGGCCCTCCCAGGGCCGAGCAGGGGAAGCCCCTCGTGCATATTCTGACCAACGCACAGTGAGACAGTTGGAGAACGGGGAGGTGGTGACATGGATGGGCCACGAGAACGCGACTGCTAACTTAAGGATCACATCCAGAGTCACTGCCGTGGATAGGTCAGACATGGGCAGAGCTAGGGCCTGGGACCTTCTGCTCCTGTTGTGATGGGCTGAGGAAGAGCCCCACCTAATGACGAACCAGGCCGCCAAGAGCAAATGGGTGTGGCAGATCCCAGCCCAGGGAGCCAGCTGGCAGAACTCCTGCGGATGGGGTGAACTCGACAGAGGAAACACAGGAGAAGATCTCTTCTTGGAGAAAGAGATCCCACCTGCGCAGCTGAGACCGAGGAATGTGTGTCTAGCTTCTTAGATGGGATGGAGATGAGCAAAGCAGGCATAAGTGATAGCCTGAGGAGGTGAAGTTCTGCCTCAGGACCAGGACCTGTAAGTGAGGGTCAGTTCAGCAGGAGGTAGGAGCCATTCACAGTCTCCAGGTTTTGATCTAGGGTTGCTGAAATATCCCTTGCCTTGTGCGTAATTTGGACCTAGAGACTGGGGCCCCCTGGAGGCCCAACTTTGGAGATAAGAGGGAAAAGGCAGGCAGAGGCTGGAATGCCCAAAAGGCTGGCCTGTAAAGGAAAGTCCTGTAATAAAGAGTTTGTGTGGTTCACATGAGAGAAGCTCCAAGGTGACACGTGACAGATTAATACAAGGAATAGCTTCCACAATGTCAGAACTTGCCAAAGGTAGCTTGAGACATCTAAGGGTAGTGAGTTCCCCATCACTAGAGGTATTCAAGCAGAGACTAGATAATTACTTGCTGTGAAATTGAGCACCAATAACCACTGGCCCCAGTGACATCCGTAATGTAGCTTCTGACCCCCCAAAATCCATAAGTCTAAGTCAAAGGTCAGCTAATGGATCCTTTTCCTCAACAACGCTACATTATTTTCTGCAGTAGAATAAACCCTCTTTCATGAGCAAAGGATCTTCGGGAAAGGACTGGGTATTCTTGGCCTGTAACAGGGGTGGGCCCCCAGACAAGAGGCCCTCCCAGGGCCGAGCAGGGGAAGCCCCTCGTGCATATTCTGACCAACGCACAGTGAGACAGTTGGAGAACGGGGAGGTGGTGACATGGATGGGCCACGAGAACGCGACTGCTAACTTAAGGATCACATCCAGAGTCACTGCCGTGGATAGGTCAGACATGGGCAGAGCTAGGGCCTGGGACCTTCTGCTCCTGTTGTGATGGGCTGAGGAAGAGCCCCACCTAATGACGAACCAGGCCGCCAAGAGCAAATGGGTGTGGCAGATCCCAGCCCAGGGAGCCAGCTGGCAGAACTCCTGCGGATGGGGTGAACTCGACAGAGGAAACACAGGAGAAGATCTCTTCTTGGAGAAAGAGATCCCACCTGCGCAGCTGAGACCGAGGAATGTGTGTCTAGCTTCTTAGATGGGATGGAGATGAGCAAAGCAGGCATAAGTGATAGCCTGAGGAGGTGAAGTTCTGCCTCAGGACCAGGACCTGTAAGTGAGGGTCAGTTCAGCAGGAGGTAGGAGCCATTCACAGTCTCCAGGTTTTGATCTAGGGTTGCTGAAATATCCCTTGCCTTGTGCGTAATTTGGACCTAGAGACTGGGGCCCCCTGGAGGCCCAACTTTGGAGATAAGAGGGAAAAGGCAGGCAGAGGCTGGAATGCCCAAAAGGCTGGCCTGTAAAGGAAAGTCCTGTAATAAAGAGTTTGTGTGGTTCACATGAGAGAAGCTCCAAGGTGACACGTGACAGATTAATACAAGGAATAGCTTCCACAATGTCAGAACTTGCCAAAGGTAGCTTGAGACATCTAAGGGTAGTGAGTTCCCCATCACTAGAGGTATTCAAGCAGAGACTAGATAATTACTTGCTGTGAAATTGAGCACCAATGACCACTGGCCCCAGTGACATCCGTAATGTAGCTTCTGACCCCCCAAAATCCATAAGTCTAAGTCAAAGGTCAGCTAATGGATCCTTTTCCTCAACAACGCTACATTATTTTCTGCAGTAGAATAAACCCTCTTTCATGAGCAAAGGATCTTCGGGAAAGGACTGGGTATTCTTGGCTCTGAACCTTCTTATTTCGAATCATTCAGTTAGGCGTCTGTCCTTTTTTTAACCCGATGGGAAAGCTGTGATGTCGAAACAGGGGTGAACTCCAAGAACTCTTTGTTTCACGTGGTATGATTCACACTCTCCCTGCTTTGTCTTCTCAGGAACGTGCCATGACTGCATCTGTCCTGCTGGATTCCAAGGCTCGGCCTGTGAGGTCACCCGTCATAAAAGTAAGCAGTCTGTGAGAGTTGATTGGGAAAGGGAAGTCTAGGGAAGACCAGAGAATAATTTGCAAGGCCAAAATCTAGGGCATGAGCTAGAGAGCTGGGTACTGTGTAACTTGAGAGCCATCTTTTTTCTGAAACCTCTCTTTGTTTATTATTATTATTATTTGACTGTGCAGGGTGTTCACAGCAACAAATGTGAGCTTTCTCCAGGTGCAAGGGGCTGGAGCTGCTCTTGCAGTGCACAGGCTTCTCGTGGCAGTGGCTTCTTTTGGCTTCCTTTGTTGTGGAGCATGGCTGTAGCACTAGTGGGCTTTGGTAGTTGCGGCATGCAGGCTCAGTAGTTGTGGCACGTGGGCTCTAGAACTCAGGCTCAGTAGTTGTGGCACCTGGGCTTAGTTGCCTTGCAGCATGTGGGATCCCACTTGACTGGGACTTGAACCCATGTCGCCAGCATTGCTAGGTGGATTCTTAAACTCTGGACACCAGGGAAGCCCTTGAGATCCATCTTGACTCCTGATTTTGCATTTTATTATTTTCACAACTGAGAACACTCCATGTTATCAGATTGCTAATGCATGGCATCTATGAGTCATCTCTTTAAATCATTCTATAATGCTTTTTTAAGTGAACTCCTATTCAGCCCTCAAAATCCAACACAGATACTCTTCCTTCTGTAAAATTATGCTTGAGACATCAAAGGGGAGGTTCCCCATCACTAGAGGTATTCAAGCAGAGACTAGATAATTACTTGCTGTGAAATTGAGCACCAATAACCACTGGCCCCAGTGACATCCGTAATGTAGCTTCTGACCCCCCAAAATCCATAAGTCTAAGTCAAAGGTCAGCTAATGGATCCTTTTCCTCAACAACGCTACATTATTTTCTGCAGTAGAATAAACCCTCTTTCATGAGCAAAGGATCTTCGGGAAAGGACTGGGTATTCTTGGCTCTGAACCTTCTTATTTCGAATCATTCAGTTAGGCGTCTGTCCTTTTTTTAACCCGATGGGAAAGCTGTGATGTCGAAACAGGGGTGAACTCCAAGAACTCTTTGTTTCACGTGGTATGATTCACACTCTCCCTGCTTTGTCTTCTCAGGAACGTGCCGTGACTGCATCTGTCCTGCTGGATTCCAAGGCTCGGCCTGTGAGGTCACCCGTCATAAAAGTAAGCAGTCTGTGAGAGTTGATTGGGAAAGGGAAGTCTAGGGAAGACCAGAGAATAATTTGCAAGGCCAAAATCTAGGGCATGAGCTAGAGAGCTGGGTACTGTGTAACTTGAGAGCCATCTTTTTTCTGAAACCTCTCTTTGTTTATTATTATTATTATTTGACTGTGCAGGGTGTTCACAGCAACAAATGTGAGCTTTCTCCAGGTGCAAGGGGCTGGAGCTGCTCTTGCAGTGCACAGGCTTCTCGTGGCAGTGGCTTCTTTTGGCTTCCTTTGTTGTGGAGCATGGCTGTAGCACTAGTGGGCTTTGGTAGTTGCGGCATGCAGGCTCAGTAGTTGTGGCACGTGGGCTCTAGAACTCAGGCTCAGTAGTTGTGGCACCTGGGCTTAGTTGCCTTGCAGCATGTGGGATCCCACTTGACTGGGACTTGAACCCATGTCGCCAGCATTGCTAGGTGGATTCTTAAACTCTGGACACCAGGGAAGCCCTTGAGATCCATCTTGACTCCTGATTTTGCATTTTATTATTTTCACAACTGAGAACACTCCATGTTATCAGATTGCTAATGCATGGCATCTATGAGTCATCTCTTTAAATCATTCTATAATGTTTATCTCTTTTTTTCTTATGTAGTGAACTCCTATTCAGCCCTCAAAATCCAACACAGATACTCTTCCTTCTGTAAAAATTATTCTAACCCAAGTAAAATTAGTTAATTCTCCTGTGGGATTCCATAGGACGTCAAACATGCATTTATTGTAGCTCTTAACACATTCTATTTTAGACTGTGTGTGTCTGCCTCCCCTATGTCTGTGAGTAGGGATCATGTCCCATTTCTGGGTCTTCAGGTTCCCACACGTTGCTGCTGTTCAATTAACAACTGATAGACTGGACTACCATGATAACCTCTTCCAGTTCTCACATTCTTTTTTTTTTTTATTATCTAATATCCTTTATTATCATCCCAGAAATTTCCCATAAATACAAACGTGAACTACTTATTGAAGTGGAGGCCTGTCAACAGTGACTCAGTACTGATTTACTGAACGAGGACTACCTTGCACTTGACCTTCACTTGCTCCTCTCCTATCTTCAAAACTTATGACATTGATTAAGCCCCACTAGTGACTAACTTAGTGACTAATTAAAGGGGGCCAGCAGGGGTTAACGCATAAGGCTTGTGACAGAAGCACTCGGGCATCTGAAAGCCTTTATCTGGGCCAACATAAGTTACCTAGTTACCTATACAAACTCTACCCCACAACCTAGATGTGGAAAAATCAGGAAGAATCAAGGGCAGGAAAAAGCAAAATCAGCACCCATAACACACTGCATGCCACTCTTCCTGCAGCTGTGTCTAGACAGCATGTGGGGAAAACTTTATTTGTCAGCTCGTTTCACTTTTCCCTGATCCTCAACTTTCTTGATGGCTGCTCGGATAGCCTCTTGGTCGCCCAGGAACTGGTGAGGCCCGACGGCGTGCAGGTTCTCATCCAGTTCCAGGAGAATGGGGACCCCCGTAGGAAGAGTGATGTTGATAATGTCTTCATCTGAGATACCTTCCAGATATTTCAGGAGTGCCCGGCAGCTATTTCCATGAGCAGATATCAGAATGGTCTTCCCACGTAATACTTCAGGAGCAATCCTTTCATTCCAATAGGGAAGGAGTCTCTCCAGAACATCCTTTAAGCTCTCGGATCGTGGCAGCTGATCCAAAGGCACGTCGCACACTTTATACCTCCGGTCGTTGTAGATTTCGTGGTAGTAAGGATGGGACTCGTCAATGGGTGGGGGGGTCACACCGTAGCTCCTTCTCCACAGCCGCACCTGTTCCTCGCCATGGTTCAATGCCATCTGCTCCCTGTTAAGACTGATCAGGGCTCCATAGTGACGCTCGTTGAGACGCCAGGAGCTCTCCACAGGAACCCACTCCTGCCCCAGCTCTTCCAGGATCAGCCAGGCTGTATGGATGGACCGGTTCAGAATGGATGTGAACACGAGATCACACTCAAAGTTCAGGGCTTTGAGCTGCTTCCCACAGTTCCGTGCTTCCTCCAGGCCTTCACTGTTGAGTTTTTGATCCACCCAGCTACAGAATCGGTTCTCTTTATTCCACGCACCCTCTCCATGTCTTAACATGACCAGTCTGTACTTGGACATACTGATGGCTGAGCTTTCCTGGCGCTTTCCAATGGGCTAGTGTTCAGTGACAGCAATACCTCTGCCAAAAGGCCAACAGTAGCAGCCGCCTCTCGGCACCGCAGAGCAGCCAATGCCTCCCAAGACTCATCACTGCAGCCGGTATCCACTCTCTTTTCTAGCCCGGGACCCAGTTCTCACATTCTTTAGCCAGTTTATTATCTAAGAACTTAACACCACATCCCCCTGCCCTACCTCACCTCAGCTCCTCCCCTTTCCTTTCCTTTCTGTGACTTTTTAGGTGATACCATTAAAAAAGGAAATGGCATATCCCACAACAAAAATTAAGCACTCTGCTAGGTACCAGGTACCTTGCTGAGGGCTGTGACTCAGTGTGGCTTCAAATTCCACCTCCGTCGTTTAATAGTAAATTTTTTGACCTCTTTGCTGATATTAGCACTTTATTAACCACAGATGTATTGGGTTGACCAAAAAGTTCTTTTTCTTTTTGTATAAGATCTTATGGAAAAACCTGAATGAACTTTTTAGTTCACCCAATGTTAATGCTTCCCTGATGGCTCAGAAGTAAAGAATTTGCCTACAATGCAAGAGATCCCAGGTTCAGTTCCTCAGTCAGGAAGATCCCCTGGAGAAGGGAATGGCTACCCACTCCAGTATCCTTGTCAGGAGAGCCCCATGGACAGAGGAGCCTGGTGGGCTACAGTCCATAGGGTCCCACAGAGTGAGACACACCTGAGCGACTGAGCATGCGCACATGCAAGCACACCCAAGCTTAATGCCACGTGTGTTAGTTTCTGCAAAAATCAATAATGTAACTACCTCATAGCATTGTCTTGAGTCCCTCTTGAGACATATAAAGCACTTGGAATGATTCATAACCTATGGTAAGAGCAAAATAAATGTCTGTTTGTTTTAGCGCAAAATAAATAGTCATGTTTTATCTTACATACATTAAATCCTTTTGTCCTCACGACCACCTCATGAAGTAGGTATCGCCAATACCCGCATTTTATAGATGGAGAAACAGGTATAGTGTCCAGTGGTCACACAGCTAGCAGGTGTAGGGGCCCAGGTGCAGGTCCAGTGAATCTGACTCTGTAGCCTTTGCTCTTGGTGTCTGCTCTGCCTCCCTCCCCAGGGAAGTGCTTAGGGGTGTCCTCACTCCCTCTCCTGCTACATCTCAACCAGGACCCCCACGGCGACCTGTCCTGTAAGAATGTAACGGCACAGCCGCAGGATTTCTACTGGCTGGAAGAGACCTTGGACATCTCCCTCTCCCTCTCTAGCTGTCTCATGTTACCAGTGGCGAGGCTCAGAGATAGTATGTGATGTACTCGGAACTACACTACAAGTTAGAGGCTCAGCCAGCCACATGCATATCTATTGTGGTGAATGTCATTGATTATTTTCCAGCCCCATCAACAACCAGAAATCCAAAAGGGAAAGGCAAATCTCAGGGAAGGGAGAGCACAGTGTGATTACCTCATTTAAAACACACAAGGAACACAGTGGATAACAGAGCTCCTATTTGATACGCTGAGAAGAAATAAACTATCTGGCATTTTATACCTGGGAAGTGTCTATGCTATATTAGTTATTCCACTAATATGGACTCAGGGACCCCTATGTGCCAGCTTAGATGTCTGGTTTCAGTGATGGGCAAATCAGGTATAGTTCCTGTCACCATGGAGATCGCTCTTTATAAAGAAAGACTAATATCATCTGAATCATTCATTTAAAGTTTCAACTATAACTGCTACAAAATGCTCTAAGACTTTAAAATATGAAATATTGATGGGGAGTTAGGGATCAGGGAAGGCTTTCCTGCAGAAATAACACTTAAACTGAAACATGAAGGGTGAGTCAGACTGACCTGAGAAGGGTAGTTGGGGCCAGGAGAACAGCATGTGCAAAGGCCCTGTGGTAGGAGGGAGCATGGTGAGCCAAAGGCCTGAAAGAAGGACAGTTGGACCCAAATGGGGAGATCAGAGATTCAGACTCCCAAAGCCATAGGGTTTATACACCTCGCCCCTCCTGTAGGGCAACAGTGTGTCATAATTATACTGTGTTATACATTTTACACTGTATTATCATATAATTACACTGTATTATAATCATTGCAATAATAACATCCATTGACCTTCTTTCTTTTTTTTTTTTATAAATTTTATTTATCTTTTGGGAGGGGTGGGGAGGAAGGGGGATGGGTGGGCCACTTCTGTTGGTCTTTCATTTCTCTATTTTCATTGTCTTTGTTCTTTGGCTCCTGTGGGCCTCCCATCGCGGTGGCCTCTGTTGTCGCAGAGCGCCGGCTCTGGGCACACGTGTGCCAGAGCTCCGGCTCGTTGATTGGACACATCGGTCCAGCCGCTCCGCGGCACGTAAGATCTTCCCAGGCCAGGGACCAAACCGGCGCCCCTTGCACTGCAAGGCAGTGTCCTTACCCACTGGACCACCAGGGGAAGCCCGACTTATAGATGTCCCCATTGATGGGAAGTGGAATTGCTGGTCAAACTGGTCTCCATGTTGTGGAGGACATAAAACAAGACAAAGGCAGTGCAACAATCCACCTCCTGAAAATGGGGGCGTGGGCCCTACTTCAGAAACACTTAACTGTTAGGAAGGGAAAGCATTTAGCAGATGACGCTCCTGTGGGGTGCACGTAGCATAAGCACAGAGCCTTTAGAAATCAGGCCAGCTCAGCCCACGCCTGCTCCCACCTGGGGCTGGCCCAGCGGTGGAGGGCTGTGCCATTCAGAATGTTTAAACTAAAGATATTATTTGTCCAGCGCGCAGTGATTTGAACAAATGGTAAGATAAACAATAATTATAGTCTCCTGAAGGGCTTAAGCGTCCTGGTAATCTTCACTTTGCTTATCGCCACAATTTTATTTTGCTCACATTTACTACCAGCTGGGGATTGTGTTGGAAGGTATCCACGTGAAAGTCCCCTTCTCCACCAGTGACCTGCATGTAGTAGGTGCCCAATAATGAATCTGTGAATTGATGTTAAACAGCTCCTGTCTTGTGTCCATCCATCATGACAGTTGGTAATTGTCAATGCATCCTCCCTTGCCTGGGAGCGAGTTCAGACTCCCAAAGCCATAGGGTTTATACACCGCCTCCTGTAGGGCAACAGTGTGTCATAATTATACTGTGTTATACATTTTACACTGTATTATCATATAATTACACTGTATTATAATCATTGCAATAATAACATCCATTGACCTTCTTTCTTTTTTTTTTTTATAAATTTTATTTTTCTTTTGGGAGGGGTGGGGGGGAAGGGGGATGGGTGGGCCACTTCTGTTGGTCTTTCATTTCTCTATTTTCATTGTCTTTGTTCTTTGGCTCCTGTGGGCCTCCCATCGCGGTGGCCTCTGTTGTCGCAGAGCGCCGGCTCTGGGCACACGTGTGCCAGAGCTCCGGCTCGTTGATTGGACACATCGGTCCAGCCGCTCCGCGGCACGTAAGATCTTCCCAGGCCAGGGACCAAACCGGCGCCCCTTGCACTGCAAGGCAGTGTCCTTACCCACTGGACCACCAGGGGAAGCCCGACTTATAGATGTCCCCATTGATGGGAAGTGGAATTGCTGGTCAAACTGGTCTCCATGTTGTGGAGGACATAAAACAAGACAAAGGCAGTGCAACAATCCACCTCCTGAAAATGGGGGCGTGGGCCCTACTTCAGAAACACTTAACTGTTAGGAAGGGAAAGCATTTAGCAGATGACGCTCCTGTGGGGTGCACGTAGCATAAGCACAGAGCCTTTAGAAATCAGGCCAGCTCAGCCCACGCCTGCTCCCACCTGGGGCTGGCCCAGCGGTGGAGGGCTGTGCCATTCAGAATGTTTAAACTAAAGATATTATTTGTCCAGCGCGCAGTGATTTGAACAAATGGTAAGATAAACAATAATTATAGTCTCCTGAAGGGCTTAAGCGTCCTGGTAATCTTCACTTTGCTTATCGCCACAATTTTATTTTGCTCACATTTACTACCAGCTGGGGATTGTGTTGGAAGGTATCCACGTGAAAGTCCCCTTCTCCACCAGTGACCTGCATGTAGTAGGTGCCCAATAATGAATCTGTGAATTGATGTTAAACAGCTCCTGTCTTGCCACAGTGTCTCATCCATCATGACAGTTGGTAATTGTCAATGCATGTTTGTTGAATGAGTATGTGCCAGCCTCCGTGCTCAGAGCATTCATTCATTCATTCCATCTTCAAGACAACCTTATAAAGTGGATGATTTATTAGTGCCATTAAACAGCAGGAGCGCCAGCTTAGAAGAGTTAAGTGACTTGTCCAAGGTTGTGCAGCTAGGGAGTGGGGAGCTGGGCTGCAAACCTGGGCACTCAGGCTCCAGAGTTTTAAACTCTTAACTGCGATGTCCCCCTCCTCTCAATGTTGGACTTTGGATTAACAAGGAATTTTTATGAAGTAAAATATAGAAGAAGATGCAGTGTGTGTGTGTGTGTGTGTGTGTGTGTGTGTGTGTGTGTGTGTGTGTGTGTGTGTGTGTGTGTGTGCGTGCGTGCGTGTGGTTCACACATCCGCACCTGCTGAGTCCCAGAGAGAGTGGATCCAGGTTCCTCAGCGGCTTCAGTGGCGGGCACAGGGAGTGGTGGTGGTTCCGGAGCAGAGCGGAACTCTTAGGACATGAGTGGATGCCCAGGAGAGATGCTGAGCAGGAGCCTAGAGCCAGGGAAATTCATCGCCGATGGAGAGGTTTACAAAGGAAAGGAAGAGAGGAGAGCTTGTGGTGGCTGGAAGAGGAAACGGACGAGGAGATGGTCAGGCTCGTGGCTGTGAGGCAGTGGTCCATGTAAACCTTCCCTGCCTCAGTATGTTGTACTCTGTTTACTCACGCTTTCATGCAAATCCCATTTCAGAGAGAAGTACTTAAAGATGAACGTAGCGGTGGAGGGCTGTGCCATTCAGAATGTTTAAACTTATTATTTGTCCAGCGCAGTGATTTGAACAAATGGTAAGATAAACAATAATTATAGTCTCCTGAAGGGCTTAAGCGTCCTGGTAATCTTCACTTTGCTTATCGCCACAATTTTATTTTGCTCACATTTACTACCAGCTGGGGATTGTGTTGGAAGGTATCCACGTGAAAGTCCCCTTCTCCACCAGTGACCTGCATGTAGTAGGTGCCCAATAATGAATCTGTGAATTGATGTTAAACAGCTCCTGTCTTGCCACAGTGTCTCATCCATCATGACAGTTGGTAATTGTCAATGCATGTTTGTTGAATGAGTATGTGCCAGCCTCCGTGCTCAGAGCATTCATTCATTCATTCCATCTTCAAGACAACCTTATAAAGTGGATGATTTATTAGTGCCATTAAACAGCAGGAGCGCCAGCTTAGAAGAGTTAAGTGACTTGTCCAAGGTTGTGCAGCTAGGGAGTGGGGAGCTGGGCTGCAAACCTGGGCACTCAGGCTCCAGAGTTTTAAACTCTTAACTGCGATGTCCCCCTCCTCTCAATGTTGGACTTTGGATTAACAAGGAATTTTTATGAAGTAAAATATAGAAGAAGATGCAGTGTGTGTGTGTGTGTGTGTGTGTGTGTGTGTGTGTGTGTGTGTGTGTGTGTGTGTGTGTGTGTGTGCGTGCGTGCGTGTGGTTCACACATCCGCACCTGCTGAGTCCCAGAGAGAGTGGATCCAGGTTCCTCAGCGGCTTCAGTGGCGGGCACAGGGAGTGGTGGTGGTTCCGGAGCAGAGCGGAACTCTTAGGACATGAGTGGATGCCCAGGAGAGATGCTGAGCAGGAGCCTAGAGCCAGGGAAATTCATCGCCGATGGAGAGGTTTACAAAGGAAAGGAAGAGAGGAGAGCTTGTGGTGGCTGGAAGAGGAAACGGACGAGGAGATGGTCAGGCTCGTGGCTGTGAGGCAGTGGTCCATGTAAACCTTCCCTGCCTCAGTATGTTGTACTCTGTTTACTCACGCTTTCATGCAAATCCCATTTCAGGAGAGAAGTACTTAAAGATGAACGTAAGAGGGCAGCTATCTTTAGGTTCCTAAACACCAAAATATTTTTATTTTTTGGATTGAGTCAAGTGATCATTTAAGTTTTGTTGCTTTCATTCATTCCATCTCATTAGAACATCCCGTAATATTATCTTTGCTCTCAGTCACTTCCTGTTATATTGCATAGCATCATGTGAATTTGTTGAAATCAGATTGGTGGAGAGCAAAAAAATAAACAGTTGAGTCATCTTATGCTTTTTCAACTGATTAGTTTTCAGCCACATCATCGGCTGTAAGTTGGCCACTGGGCTGAGTACTGGAACCCAAGACCATACATATCCATGACACCAAAGCATGAGTCCCCACCACACACCCACCGAGCCGCCTGGCTCTCTATAATTGAGTCCGTAGAACGATGTGGAGGAAGCTGATCCTTTACTGCCCTGGCACTGCTTCAGCCAGCCTGTTCACTTGGTCTGCCCTCTGCCTCCTCATGGCCCCCTGCGATTGAACTGACGGGTCCAGCCCCTTGTTTGGCTTAATATTATTGCTATGCAGTCTGCTCTTATTTCAACAGGCTAATCCAATAATGTTTTATCTCTTCCATTATACAGAGGCTGTATAATTTTCTTGCGTTATAATCTATCTTCTTTTAAGATTCTCCAGAGACAGGGAAAGAGAGGTTCGGTCTTGTGTAGATGGCAGACTCCCATGAAGCCAACACAGGCACGTGGAAGGCAGCGCCGCCAAATTAAATTCTGAATCTCAATCACAGCCACCGCTTCTAATGGGAAATTTGAGTTGACTGTGGAGATGACAGCGTAGGTTCACATTTATTGCATTTAGCAGAAATTGTTTATCCTATTAAATACGGTCTTGAAGGAGAGACAATTGAATTGCCCGGCACCGGTGAATACCCGGGTGACGCCCAGGCGCGGCTAAACTGTGTAATAATTATATTCTTATTTGTGGGTTGAACTTCCCCTCGTGGCTGGTTTTGCAAACAAATGCATTTAGGTGGAGACTGAAACAGAATGTAAGAATTAAACAAAATCAAGGCAAACTCTGCTTTGGAAAACCTTGGCGACGGTAGCTCGCACTGGCGTCCCCGGGAAGGAACTGCGGCGTCCCCGGGAAGGAACTGCAGCGTTCGCGGCGCGCCGGCCAGGCAGTGTTATTCCGCGGAGGTCCTGACAGCTTGAACACAGCCCAGGATGCCTGGGCGTGACGGGCTTGGCTTCGGAGCGTGAATCTCTGAAATGCTGGGAGCTCGGCTGTGTGCTGGGGAGTTCTGCATCTACACTTCCTTCCTGTGTGACCTGGGGGTAATAATTTAACTTCTGTAGGAAACATAAGTATTATAACTAGTTTCACAAGAGTAATAGTAATAATAGCTGCCAATTATAGAGTGCTTCTTGGTTCATGAAATCTTTTAACCTGCATTTTCTCATTTAATTTTTATTCGAATTTGATGGGGTAGATAGTAATACAATCAGCAGGTGACATGTAGGGAAAACATGATCCTTGCCACAGATGGGCTGACTGCGGAAATCAGTGTGGAAGCTGAGGCTGGGAGGGACTTCTGATGGTAGAGAATTCAGAGGAAAATGGCTTTTTTGTTTTTTTTAAGGGGAGAACTCTGGCCCGCTCCTGGGCACTTATATAAAAATCCCACTGGAGAGCGTGGGGCTGGAGCAGAAAGCCCTCAGGACACTGGCCAGGTCTCCCTGGACCTATTTTGTTTTACAGATGGAAGATACCCTTAAAGACAGCATGTCTGTTTGCCGATGTTTCCAGGCTCTGCAGATACTGTATTATAGTTTGTTTACTGTCTCCTGTTCCTTCTCAGAGATCATGTCCCTGAGGCAGAGAGAGCCATCCGTCAACACACTCACATGTCCCAAGTACCCAGTACAGGGCCTGGTATAAGCAGGCAACAATGAATCTTTGTTGCATGAATTAATGGATTAGTGAAAAGGAATGTGAGTGAGGCTAAGGGCAGAACCATCCCAGGCCGGGTGGAATCTTTAGTAGTACATGATGGTGATGTCATGAAATTTGGGGGTACAGTGACCTTGAGATTGGGGGCAGTCACACAGCACTGACTCGGGGAGGCGGGTTCAGCCAGCATGATGGGCAGCAGTGAAGAATAAAAATTAAACAAAAGAAGCAGAAAAAAATCATTGATATCAGGTAATGCTGAAAGTTCAATCCTTGTTAGAGGACTGGGGGACACACACCGGGGACTTCCAGAAATCTCCAGGGAAACTTATACAGAGAAAGGGAGCAGAAAGTTCTGCCGTCGTTGATGGGGTAAACCTGAGAAGCACATTCATAGGTTGAGGAAGAAACCAAGACTCAAGAGGGTTAAAAAGCCTGCCCAGTGCGCAGCAGAGGTAGACAATGGATAAAGAAAATTTCAGAAACAAGTATCTTCCAACATCCTGCCTTCACCTCATTTCCTCATTCGTGGATCAATTTTAAACCTACTCTGACCATCTAAGCCCTAACGGCACTGGACTGGAATAGCGCACTTTATCTCTTTGAGAATCCCCGTGTATTGAATGCTGTCATGAAATCAGATGTGCCAATATGATGTCTTCCTCTTTGAGCCGTCTTTCTGGAGTGTTGATTCCAGTTCTGAAGGATGAGGGATTCGGAACTCATGGGTGTGTTTGCTGTGATCCCTTGGGGGTCGAGGGAAGCTCCACGACCTCTCTAGCTGAACTGGAAGCCGGTGAACAGAGGCGAGGGAGGCTGTGCTGAGAAGTGTGCCCGGGTGCCACGCTGCTGCTTTTGTGGCCTTGCCTGGCCCTGGGACGTCCTAGCTCTGTGGTTGTACGCAAGTTGCACGCCCCCCTGTGCCTCACTTCCTCATCAAGAAGATGGGGATGCGGACAGCAGCGTTTTCTCCTGGGTTGAGGAGGATGTGAATTAGCCATACTCAGGAGGGCACCTGGGACACTCCATAGTCTCCTTGACATCACTGCTTCCGGGATTCTCAACACATCAACAAGAACTATAGTTTGTATGTTTGGTTTTGAAAGTCTTTTCAAACTGCTTTAAACTGGTTTTGACTAACCACGTAACATACAAGAACAAAAAATATAAATTGTGAGTGCAGCACAGCCCCCTGGATTTTGCGGGATGTCATGAAATTTGGGGGTACAGTGACCTTGAGATTGGGGGCAGTCACACAGCACTGACTCGGGGAGGCGGGTTCAGCCAGCATGATGGGCAGCAGTGAAGAATAAAAATTAAACAAAAGAAGCAGAAAAAAATCATTGATATCAGGTAATGCTGAAAGTTCAATCCTTGTTAGAGGACTGGGGGACACACACCGGGGACTTCCAGAAATCTCCAGGGAAACTTATACAGAGAAAGGGAGCAGAAAGTTCTGCCGTCGTTGATGGGGTAAACCTGAGAAGCACATTCATAGGTTGAGGAAGAAACCAAGACTCAAGAGGGTTAAAAAGCCTGCCCAGTGCGCAGCAGAGGTAGACAATGGATAAAGAAAATTTCAGAAACAAGTATCTTCCAACATCCTGCCTTCACCTCATTTCCTCATTCGTGGATCAATTTTAAACCTACTCTGACCATCTAAGCCCTAACGGCACTGGACTGGAATAGCGCACTTTATCTCTTTGAGAATCCCCGTGTATTGAATGCTGTCATGAAATCAGATGTGCCAATATGATGTCTTCCTCTTTGAGCCGTCTTTCTGGAGTGTTGATTCCAGTTCTGAAGGATGAGGGATTCGGAACTCAGGGGTGTGTTTGCTGTGATCCCTTGGGGGTCGAGGGAAGCTCCACGACCTCTCTAGCTGAACTGGAAGCCGGTGAACAGAGGCGAGGGAGGCTGTGCTGAGAAGTGTGCCCGGGTGCCACGCTGCTGCTTTTGTGGCCTTGCCTGGCCCTGGGACGTCCTAGCTCTGTGGTTGTACGCAAGTTGCACGCCCCCCTGTGCCTCACTTCCTCATCAAGAAGATGGGGATGCGGACAGCAGCGTTTTCTCCTGGGTTGAGGAGGATGTGAATTAGCCATACTCAGGAGGGCACCTGGGACACTCCATAGTCTCCTTGACATCACTGCTTCCGGGGATTCTCAACACATCAACAAGAACTATAGTTTGTATGTTTGGTTTTTGAAAGTCTTTTCAAACTGCTTTAAACTGGTTTAGTATATTTCAGTACTAAACCCACTGTAACATACAAGAACAAGAAAGATATAAAATAGCTTAGCTCCTAGGAGATGTCTTTATAAAGGACACAGAAGGCTTTTATATCCCAAGCTCTGGGTTATTAAGGGAAAATGTAACAGCATAATAACTAATATTTGCAGAGGGCATTACCAGTTACAAAGAACTTTCACATACCTAATCCATCTTAATCCTCTCAATGCCTGCAAGAGGAAGGATTTATTATCTGCTTTTGACAGGTGATGAGACGGAGCCTCGGAGAGTCTGAGCGATTTGCCCAAGACCACACAGCTTGAAAGTGGCAGCGCTGCCTCAGTCCAAGGGTGGCGGCTGTAGGGCTCCCCAACTTCCTGCTGCAACAGGTCCAGTTTCATTGTAGAGTGGGTGCCCACCCACCTCCCTGCTTGCAGAGAAGAGAGAAAGGCCCTGGTCTAGCATTCCTGCACTGGAGAAACAGAGTCATTTATTAACNGAGACTTTGGGGCAGACAGACAGAGGGGTCAGACCCCATGCCACCAGTGCCTAGCTGAGAAGCCTGGATGATGTCCCTCTGCCTCTCTGTGCCTCTGTCCTCATCAGAATAAAGGACCCAGTAATCCCAATGGCACAAGTATGAGGCATGCAGAGGAACTGCTCTCATCCCAAAGCACTTGACCCATGGTGATGCTCAACTGCCTTCCCATGCTAGGATGCGGGACCAGCCCTGCCTGACATCTGCCCTTGGCACCCTGCCTAGCGGCTCTCCCTGACTGAGCATGGAGACTGCACTTTACAAAGGAAGGAAATGGGGCTTTCCTTTGCAGCAGAGAGTTCTTGGAGGACCCACTGCCCTCTTTTGGCCTTGCACTTCCACTTCCTCATCAAGAAGATAGGGATGCGGACAGCAGCGTTTTCTCCTGGGTTGAGGAGGATGTGAATTAGCCATACTCAGGAGGGCACCTGGGACACTCCATAGTCTCCTTGACATCACTGCTTCCGGGGATTCTCAACACATCAACAAGAACTATAGTTTGTATGTTTGGTTTTTGAAAGTCTTTTCAAACTGCTTTAAACTGGTTTAGTATATTTCAGTACTAAACCCACTGTAACATACAAGAACAAGAAAGATATAAAATAGCTTAGCTCCTAGGAGATGTCTTTATAAAGGACACAGAAGGCTTTTATATCCCAAGCTCTGGGTTATTAAGGGAAAATGTAACAGCATAATAACTAATATTTGCAGAGGGCATTACCAGTTACAAAGAACTTTCACATACCTAATCCATCTTAATCCTCTCAATGCCTGCAAGAGGAAGGATTTATTATCTGCTTTTGACAGGTGATGAGACGGAGCCTCGGAGAGTCTGAGCGATTTGCCCAAGACCACACAGCTTGAAAGTGGCAGCGCTGCCTCAGTCCAAGGGTGGCGGCTGTAGGGCTCCCCAACTTCCTGCTGCAACAGGTCCAGTTTCATTGTAGAGTGGGTGCCCACCCACCTCCCTGCTTGCAGAGAAGAGAGAGAAAGGCCCCTGGTCTAGCATTCCTGCACTGGAGAAACAGAGTCATTTATTAACAGAAGACTTTGGGGCAGACAGACAGAGGGGTCAGACCCCATGCCACCAGTGCCTAGCTGAGAAGCCTGGATGATGTCCCTCTGCCTCTCTGTGCCTCTGTCCTCATCAGAATAAAGGACCCAGTAATCCCAATGGCACAAGTATGAGGCATGCAGAGGAACTGCTCTCATCCCAAAGCACTTGACCCATGGTGATGCTCAACTGCCTTCCCATGCTAGGATGCGGGACCAGCCCTGCCTGACATCTGCCCTTGGCACCCTGCCTAGCGGCTCTCCCTGACTGAGCATGGAGACTGCACTTTACAGGAAGGAAGTGGAAGGAAATGGGGCTTTCCTTTGCAGCAGAGAGTTCTTGGAGGACTGTCAGAGGAAGTCAAGTGACTAGTCTGACATTCGCCTCTATGCAGGAGATGCACCAGAGCCTGGACACTCCCATTATCGAAGGCTGCGGCCACCAGTTATCTCGTGTCTACACCTTGCAACCTCAGGTGCTCCTTCATCCATCACTGGCTGTTGTCTGGTACCCACTCCCCGTTCCCCTACCACCTCCGCCAAAGGGGCCTCCTTGTTAATAAGCCGGTTTGTTCAGATCCTAAAAACATTATCTGATTCTGGTTCCTTTTATCCCAAACACCATCCGTCCATCAGTTGCCTTCTCCACATGCTTGGTTAGGGAAATGGGAATGGTGGGGGAAGAGAGACAAATAATAGATAAAACTCTTTAGCTGCTATCTCTGAAGAAATAGAATGGATAAATAGATCCATCAGACATGTATCATGCCACTGGACAGCAAAGTCCATTTGTAAAAAAACAGGTTAGGATGGGAGGATTTATCTCACATTTTAAGCTGTTGATATAGAAGGGAAACATATTTTCTTTTATCTCTCCCAGAGGAGAAAGGAATCTCTAAGCTACAAATGTAGAATTTTTAATTCAGTTTGATGGTCTTCCCTTCACTAAGGTGGAAAAAGGTAGGCTCTCTCTTAAAAATATGGTGTGGGCTCCCCTCTGATGTGCCAGGAAAATTGTAGGACCCGGGAGTCCTACAAAAACGTGTTCTACGGGGTTGTTTCCCACCAGTCTCTACATGGTATGTGCAAAGGCTGTTTCAGAATCTTAACCTCTAGCACAGGGGAACCAGAAGGAGAAGAGCATCCCAGCTTTTACTGGGACGCTCTGAGGCATTCAAGCGCTATGCTAGATACGGCGGCCTCAAAAGTAAATCTAAGGGCTTCCCTGGTGGTCCAGTGGGTAAAGAGTGCACCGTGCAGTGCAAGGGGCACCGGTTCAATCCCTGGTCTGGGAAGATCCCACGTGCTGCAGAGCTGACTGGACCAGTGTGTCCAATTACAAGCTAGCACTCTGGAGCACATGCGCCCAGAGCCGGTGCTCTGCAGCGAGAGAGGCCACGGCAATAGGAGGCCCACACAGGCCAAAAAAAGAATAAAGATGAATGAAAATAAATGATGACTTAGAGGCAAAAAAAAATATATCAAAACTTTAAATAAAAAAAAAAAAAAAAAAAGTACATCTGAGTCCCCATCTTCCCTGCAAGATGTCACTGGGTAAATTGGCTCCAGTGATAGGGTAGAAAGTTCTGGTGTGAATCAGAATGGAAAGTTCTGGAATCCAGAGCTATGTGAGGGAGTAGAATTGAAGTGTGGGGGAGCAGAAGGGGTCAGGGTTGGCTTTCTGGATGAATGGACAACTAATCCATATCCTGCAGAGTGTTAGTGAAGAGTTGGAAGAAGGTGAGGACCAGCAGGCAGGGGTGCTTCTCGAGCAGTATATACAGAGACCTGGAGGGCTCACAGAACCTATGTATGGGGGATTAAGTTGGAAAGATTGGGTTGGCCAAAAAGGTTGTTTGGGATTTTCCGTAAGCTCTTACAGAAAAACCTGAACAAACTTTTTGGCCAACCCAGTAGTTTATTCATATAGCACGTATTTATTGACTCCTCTCCTAAGGGGAAATACAATTCTAGATCTGGGGATTCAGCCATGAAAAAGCTTGCCTATTTATAGAGGGGTGAGGCACACCAAGAAAAATAATCTGTCATCTCAGGTAGTGGTAAGTGCCACTTTTTATGAGAAAAAGTAAGTGAGGGTAAGGTCTTTGGAGGGGAATTATATGAGCAGAGGCCTGAGTGAAACAAGAAAGTCAGTCTTGTGTGAGCTCTTGTAGAGAATGAGCATTTCAGCTGCAGACGAAAGCAGGTGCAGAGGTCCTGAGGTGTGAGAGAGCTGGGCACGGATGAAGAACCACAGAAAGGCATCCGTGGCTGGAGTAGCGTGACCAGGGAAAGAGTAGGTGGAAGGAAATGACCTGAGGGAGGTGAGGGCTTGGCGTTCGGGGCATTGTAGTTCTCTTAAGGATGACAGATTTTTAGTCTGTTGGCTCTCAAAGTCTGCAAAGGAAGAAAAAAGTGGTCCACGGCGCCACTCCAGAGGACTCCTTGTGAATCCAGGTTAAGAGTCCTGTGATTTAAAATGATGACTGTGTAATGTTGAAGCACAAGGAACTCCCAAGGAGGGCAGGGTCATAGCTGGAAAGTGGCCCTCTCTGGAAGGCCCAGTGACCAAATCAGTCCTCCAAACCCAGCTCCTCCCAGCCTGAGGGGACCAGCAACCACCCTCAGGAGCTGAGCAATAAACCCTCTCCCCTGCCCTGTGGCTTCCAGCCTCTCAGCTCAGCACACACCATCTACTATATGATGCCCAATCCCTTCTTCACTTCTCTTTGCTTTCTAGTGTTAATTTCTCAGCCCTAACTGACTCTTTGTGACCCCACGAACTGTAGCCCACCAGGCCCTCCTGTCTATTGAATTCTCCAGGCAAGAATACTAGAGTGAGTAGCCATTCCCTTCTCCAAGGGGTCTTCCTGATCCAGAGATTGAACCCAGGTCTTCCACAATGCGGACAGATTCTGTACCGTCTGAGCCAACTTCCCCTTGTGTCTGAGGCTCTTCTGACTGTCATCTCCTATCCTAGTCAAGCTGGGCTTCCTGCTAATTTGGGACCTGGGGACCCGTTCACAGGCCTCCTCCATCAGACCAGTTATTCTTCCAGTGCTGGGACTGTGTTTGATTCATTCCTGGCTGGCATAGGGGTCCCCAGAGTGCTTGCTCATTTC
Organism: Tragulus kanchil; assembly: GCA_022376925.1. Taxonomy (NCBI): domain Eukaryota; kingdom Metazoa; phylum Chordata; class Mammalia; order Artiodactyla; family Tragulidae; genus Tragulus; species Tragulus kanchil. The sequence goes on from JAIOJX010000032.1 coordinate 100,565,723, forward strand.
CCAAGCAAGGGGATAGTAGCCCCAAATTTCTTCACAGAGGAGAAGCATCTTTCTGCTAAACTGTATCACATGCCCTTCCTCAGACGGCGCCCGGCAGCTTCTTGTACCGTTTCTCATTTCTGCACTGTGGTTTTTGAAGCCTCCCCTTTCTCTCTGTCCATTTTCTTCACCCTAAAGGCATCTAGTTCAGAAGAGATTCACTGAGTGCTGAACTCTTTAGATCTTCCTCTGTCTCAAAGCAGAAAAAAAGAAAAAAGCCTCTCCTTATTGCTTTTCATTCTGTCATTAATTTACTTTTCAAAAGACATCTTGTCAAGCTGAAGATTATATCTTTAAACCGTGTTTTTACATCCACTACCTATAAAACTGTAGATTATAGATCTCCTGAAAAGACCTGAGGGAGAATACGTTTGACGGGTTTTATGCCTTTTGCGTGATGAGAGCCAGGCATTCTTGGAGAGGGAGAGGCACTGATCTGGTAATGGGAGGCTGCTGTATTGTTATTTCTAAAACTGCTGGGGATCAGCATCTTCAGACGAGACAGGCAGACACTGGCCTTGCTTCTGTGGCTCAGACGACAGGAAGATGGCATTGTTCAGCGGATCGTCTTGGCTCACGGGTGATCCAGGCAATTGCTTAATCCCACCATGCTCACCCGACATCTAAACAGCTGCCCTTCCTAATGAGCTCCCCGAGCGCTGTTTCTCCCTCTCCTGCACCCCACACACCACACCCTCCATGGGCAGACAGCCCAGGGCAGTGTGTACTTGATGGACTGCATTCACACCCTGGCCAGCCTGCAGGCTCTGTGATCTGCCAGGCACAGCCTTGCTGAGACTCAGTTTACTTAGTTATAAAATGGGACTCGTAAAACACACCTTAAGAAGTCCTTGCTAAGACTAGACAAAATTTACAGGTGGTATTGCTGTGGTGCCCTTTTGTCACACATTATGCACATATGTGTACTCGCCCTTGAATGTGTTGGTATCGCCTGGGGACCCGTTCACGGGCCCCCATAGGGGTCGTTTGATTCATTCCTGGCTGGCATAGGGGTCCCCAGAGTGCTTGCTCATTTCCCAAGCAAGGGGATAGTAGCCCCAAATTTCTTCACAGAGGAGAAGCATCTTTCTGCTAAACTGTATCACATGCCCTTCCTCAGACGGCGCCCGGCAGCTTCTTGTACCGTTTCTCATTTCTGCACTGTGGTTTTTGAAGCCTCCCCTTTCTCTCTGTCCATTTTCTTCACCCTAAAGGCATCTAGTTCAGAAGAGATTCACTGAGTGCTGAACTCTTTAGATCTTCCTCTGTCTCAAAGCAGAAAAAAAGAAAAAAGCCTCTCCTTATTGCTTTTCATTCTGTCATTAATTTACTTTTCAAAAGACATCTTGTCAAGCTGAAGATTATATCTTTAAACCGTGTTTTTACATCCACTACCTATAAAACTGTAGATTATAGATCTCCTGAAAAGACCTGAGGGAGAATACGTTTGACGGGTTTTATGCCTTTTGCGTGATGAGAGCCAGGCATTCTTGGAGAGGGAGAGGCACTGATCTGGTAATGGGAGGCTGCTGTATTGTTATTTCTAAAACTGCTGGGGATCAGCATCTTCAGACGAGACAGGCAGACACTGGCCTTGCTTCTGTGGCTCAGACGACAGGAAGATGGCATTGTTCAGCGGATCGTCTTGGCTCACGGGTGATCCAGGCAATTGTTTAATCCCACCATGCTCATCGGACATCTAAACAGCTGCCCTTCCTAATGAGCTCCCTGAGCGCTGTTTCTCCCCTCTCCCCTGCACCCCACACACCACACCCCTCCATGGGCAGACAGCCCAGGGCAGTGTGTACTTGATGGACTGCATTCACACCCTGGCCAGCCTGCAGGCTCTGTGATCTGCCAGGCACAGCCTTGCTGAGACTCAGTTTACTTAGTTATAAAATGGGACTCGTAAAACACACCTTAAGAAGTCCTTGCTAAGACTAGACAAAATTTACAGGTGGTATTGCTGTGGTGCCCTTTTGTCACACATTATGCACATATGTGTACTCGCCCTTGAATGTGTTGGTATCGCCTGGGAAGCTTTCATTTATTTATTTTTTTAATTGATGTACAGTTGATTTACAGTGTTGTGCTACTATATATATATATTATAGTATATAATATGCTATATAGTTTGACCCCCGGGTTGGGAAGATCCCTTGGAAGAAGGCATGTCAACCCATTCCTGTATTCTTCCTGGAGAATCCCCTGGACAAAGGAGCCTGGCAGGCTAGAGTCCATAGAGTTACAAAGAGTCGGACACAACTGAAGCTACTTAGCATACATGACTGAGGATTCTGGAAGGATAGGGATGTGTGTGTGTGTGTGTGTGTAATCAATACATGTGTTTCTTGTACCAATTTTGAGGACAGGTTTCACCTTCAAGGAGCTCACAATCTATAGGAGAAACTTACGGGAAAGGAGAAGATTCAGTGCAACATACACCTTCTCTCCTTGAGGCCTGATTGGAGGGTTGTGGGGACAGTGAGGCGGGCTGATGCTCTTCTGCAGGTGGGCAAGGGCAGGTGCACTGGTCAGGCAGGTGCATAGATTTCACACTCCTCTCTAGAAGTGGAGGAGAGACCACGTTTCTGAAGTAACTCTTGAGTTCAGTCCCTCACTTCATCTACAGATGCTTGTTAATTTCCTCCAATTCCAGGCACAGCGCTGACCGCTGAGGGTGCAGTGCTGAGCTAGACAAAGGTGATACCCATCTTCAAGGTTACCGTTCATGGGAAGAGAGGCTATAAAGAGATGTGGGGTCCAGTACATAATTACAGATTGTGAAAAAGGCATTGAAGGAAAAAACTAGAGTGCCGTCAGAAAATAATTGGGAGAAAGGTGATATTTGTGGTAAGAACTCAGGTGAACAAGGGCTATTAATTGAAGGAATACAAGAATATGTTGAGTCTCAGGGAAGGAAAATTGAACGAACTTGAGTCTGTCTTTAAATTTTCTCCTTGTTTCAGTATGTCTACTTATCTTTAAAACTAATAATGGTTCTACAAATGAGAAAACATTGCTCTCAAAGAACTGAGATCACTCTCATGGTACTTTGTTTTATTGGCTGTTGATGGTTTCCAGAGTATCTACTTGTCTTATGCCTCCACCATCTGATAAGTTCCTCTAGGACATGGATGGAGATTTCTCCTTTTTCTGTTTTTTCTTCTTTTTTTTGAATAATCCAAAGCTCTTTGAGCAGCTAGCCCTCTAGTTAAGTCTGAACACCCAGTTATGACTGAATTTTGTGGATAATAGAACAGTTGGTTGCTGATGGCATGGTCTGGCCCAGGATAAGAAAAAGTCCACATAGACTGGCATCTTCTGTCAGCTGAGCGGGGTCGATGTCCATTGTTCAGCTCAGGCAGTGGCATCTGCTGCCCTGGCTCCAGCCTGTGCCCACAGGTGCTCAGCATGCCTGGGTCTGCACTCTGCGTCCTGGACATGAGGCACCTCCATTCTGGGGTTGGGGATTGTTGCGCTCTCTCCTTTCCTGGGTGCCCGATGCGCAAGCAGACCAGCAGCTCCAGCAGCTCCAGCGACCATCCGCCCTGGCTCCTGCAGGGATGATTCCCCCCGGGGACAAAGGTTAGCATGCCCTCGGTAGCTCCGATGGTTAAGAGTGAAACCCATCCCACCACCCTGGAGCGGGCTGCAATCTCTTGCTGGGGAAATGTCTGGGTGTAGCCAACCGAGACCTCTGTGCTTGCTGCCTCGCACTTAATTTGAAGCTCTGGATGGAGTGAGGAGATGCCACTGGGAGCCCATCTCATGAAATTGGAACCTACAGTTCCACGAAAGATAGATAGCAGAGAGAGGCAGGGAGGCCCGCGCCCCTGGAAGAAGGACCCTGAGCCAGTGGAGGATGGGCAGAGAGGGAGCTTCTCCCAGCAGGGGCTTCACAAAGGCCAGCCAGACAACGCGATGGAATTGGGCCTTTTAAATGAGGGTTCAAAAGATCAGCCCTCCTCAGACTTCGACAATGGGGCCCCCGAGGGTGACAGATTCTCCACGCAGTGCAACAGAACACATGCATTGAACATGTTCTGTCTCTGGAAACCCAGCCTACATAGTCTCTCTAGCCTGGGACTGCTGCCTTCTACGGTCTCTATGCCTCTGGACCAGCTTATCTCCTCTTTCAGTCTGAGTTTTTACCTCTGTAAAGGAAAAGGATGGATTTACCCAGTGGGGTTTTTCCATCATTATTTTTTTCATTACTGTTTTTTTTTTTTCTTAAATGAAATCATATGTGGGACCTGACATGGAAATCAGATGAAAGTGAAGCTGTTCTATTTGAAGCTGGGATGTCTATTAGGTTTGCCCTGCTCTCCTGGGGCAGCCCCTGGGCGACCCGTTCCTCAGATCCCAGTGAGTATCATTGCATCAGATTATCTTCAAGTCCCTTCTCGCTTTGCGGCAGAAAAATCCGGAATCTTCTGTCAGCTGAGCGGGTCGATGTCCATTGCTCAGGCAGTGGCATCTGCTGCCCTGGCTCCAGCCTGTGCCCACAGGTGCTCAGCATGCCTGGGTCTGCACTCTGCGTCCTGGACATGAGGCACCTCCATTCTGGGGTTGGGGATTGTTGCGCTCTCTCCTTTCCTGGGTGCCCGATGCGCAAGCAGACCAGCAGCTCCAGCAGCTCCAGCGACCATCCGCCCTGGCTCCTGCAGGGATGATTCCCCCCGGGGACAAAGGTTAGCATGCCCTCGGTAGCTCCGATGGTTAAGAGTGAAACCCATCCCACCACCCTGGAGCGGGCTGCAATCTCTTGCTGGGGAAATGTCTGGGTGTAGCCAACCGAGACCTCTGTGCTTGCTGCCTCGCACTTAATTTGAAGCTCTGGATGGAGTGAGGAGATGCCACTGGGAGCCCATCTCATGAAATTGGAACCTACAGTTCCACGAAAGATAGATAGCAGAGAGAGGCAGGGAGGCCCGCGCCCTGGAAGAAGGACCCTGAGCCAGTGGAGGATGGGCAGAGAGGGAGCTTCTCCCAGCAGGGGCTTCACAAAGGCCAGCCAGACAACGCGATGGAATTGGGCCTTTTAAATGAGGGTTCAAAAGATCAGCCCTCCTCAGACTTCGACAATGGGGCCCCCGAGGGTGACAGATTCTCCACGCAGTGCAACAGAACACATGCATTGAACATGTTCTGTCTCTGGAAACCCAGCCTACATAGTCTCTCTAGCCTGGGACTGCTGCCTTCTACGGTCTCTATGCCTCTGGACCAGCTTATCTCCTCTTTCAGTCTGAGTTTTTACCTCTGTAAAGGAAAAGGATGGATTTACCCAGTGGGGTTTTTCCATCATTATTTTTTTCATTACTGTTTTTTTTTTTTCTTAAATGAAATCATATGTGGGACCTGACATGGAAATCAGATGAAAGTGAAGCTGTTCTATTTGAAGCTGGGATGTCTATTAGGTTTGCCCTGCTCTCCTGGGGCAGCCCCTGGGAGACCCCACGCTTCCTCAGATCCCAGTGTGAGTATCATTGCATCAGATTATCTTCAAGTCCCTTCTCGCTTTGTAATTATACTCCCTGGTGGGGTGGCCACAGCGGGGTTCTCTAGTCCTCCCACCTCTGTGGCTTGGTCCCTACAGACAAAGATTTGCTGGGAAAATCCCTCAGGCCCTGCGTCAGTAGATCTCCACAGTGGCTGGCACCCGAGCCTTAGATTTCCTGGCCAAATCCATTTCTGTCCAGCAGAAAGTTCAGTCTGATAGCCTCAAGGCCACCTGAGACCTATACCCTGCTTGGAACAAGGCTCATGTGACCCCCAGGAGCTGAGTGCAATGGACTGAATGTAATCTTATAGGAGAAGCAGGGCCGTGAGGAAGACTCAGCCCTCTTGTGCCCTCTTGCGCCCTGCCACGTTGGCATCGTGTCCCCTACCTCCAGTGCCCGCCGTAGTCTGTATGGCTCAGCATGGCCACCACCAAGCCCAGCACTGGATCCCTTTGCTCTGTGTTGCGTGGACAGGAATCCAAGAAAGGTCCTGTCTCTAAGGGCCCTTGACATGCTCTGGCACTGACACCCAGATAGAGCTGACATCTGTTCTTTGAAGCCCGGGCAGCCTGATTATCCAGACCTGGACCACACCCTCCCTCTCCACTCCCCAAAGTGATAGTGCAACCATCTCAGGCCCTCTGCCCTCATTCCCCAAAGTTCCTGATTCTTACGATAGTCATCCCCAGTCTTTTGGGCACCAAGGACCAGTAATGGTATACAAGTCTTTCCATGGACTGGGGAAGGTGGGGAGATGGTTTCAGGATGATTTGAGCACATTGCATATGTTGTACACTTTATTTCTAATCTAATGCCACTGCTGATCTGAGACGAGCTACAGATCTGCAGCCCGAAAGTTGGGAACCTCTGTCTTAGGGTGTGAATGGATGGAATGTAATAGTTAAGAGCTTGCATCCTAACATCAGACCACCTGGTCCACACCCTGGCTCTGAGTCTCCCCCACTAGATGACCCAGCAAGTTATCACACCTTCCTCCTGCCTCTGTGTCCTCATTTATTAATTGCGATGATGAAGCATCACTGACTTCAGAGGGCATGAATATGAGCAAATTCCAGGAGATAGTGAGGGACAGGGAAGCCTGGTGTGCTGCCGTTCATGGAGTTGCAAAGAATTAGAATGTAGTGACTGAACAGCAGCAACATCATCACATTCTTGGGGGGATAAAGGAGTTCATGCATAAGAAGTGTTGCAATAGTGCCTGGTACAGAATTTGTCATTCTTTCTGTTCACTGGCCTTTGGTTCCTCTGGGCAGTTTCCTAGCTAATGAGGCAAATGTGTCCTGAGAGATAGCCTAAACTCTGCTTGAAAGGTTGAGAAATCCCTGAGTCTTGGCGCTGGGCCTTATCAACCATTCATGGTTTTCTGTGTACCTCCCAGTTTACCCACCTAACAGGCAGTTTCTTTTTCTCATTTCCCGTGAGGAAAAGGGGCGGCTTATACCAGGTGTGGCTCTGGTCAGTGTTCTGCTTGGGTTTTATTCTCTGCATCCTCACATCTTGGCTCACCCCTCTCAGAATTCCTCCAACTGGATACGAGGCAGCTTGTTGGAGTCCCCTATACCCTTCAGCCCACAAAGGAGGGATTTAGATGTGGCTCCAACTCAGGACAGATCTTCTGTCAGTAGGTCTCTCCTTCTTTCTTACTAGACTTGCGCTTGCCACACAAGTTAGCTAGTTTAATTCTCAGCACAACCTGTAGTGCAGGCACCAACATCATCCTCATTTTTTTTTGAAACATTTATTTATTTATGTATTTATTTATTTATTGGGAGGGGGCGGGTTGGGGAGGGAGGGGACGGGTGGACCATTTCTATTGGTCTTTCATTTCTCTATTTTCATCCGTCTTTGTTCTTTGGCTCTTGTGGGCCTCCCATCGCGGTGGCCTCTGTTGTCACAGAGCGCCGGCTCTGGGCGCATGCGCTCCAGAGCTCCGGCTCGGTAAGTGGACACATCAGTCCAGCCACTCTGCTGCACGTGGGATCTTCCCAGGCCAGGGATCGAACTGGCGCCCCTTGCACTGCAAGGCGGTGTCCTTACCCACTGGACCACCAGGGAAGCCCAACAACATCATCCTCATTTTACAGGGACACTCACCCAACATGAAAGTTAGCAACCCTGCGATGTGAGGGCCTCTCTGACACCAGAACTGTGTTATCCTACCTCCCATTTAGAAGGACTCTCCCACTGAGAAGATTGTAATGCACTATCATCTCATTTCAAAACCAAGCTCCTATCCCATCTATCCTGTGCTTCACCAGTTTGCTTTACAGAAAACCTTAGATAGACCCATCCAGGCTATATTTTGCTTTACATTTTCATCATTGCAGTTGCCAAATGAGACTGTTTTATGCTGTGATTTGGTAGCCCATATTTTTGTCATCATCCAGTGTACCAAGTATATATGAAATATTGGAAGCTTAGGGTTTAGAACATGCATAGTGATTCTTGGAGTTCAAAGGGAAACATAGATAAGAAAGATAGGCTCCAGAAAGAAGTGTCTCACTATGTTAGTGAAATACCTGAGACTCATACCCAGGTCTCTAAATTTCTTCATCTTTAAGGGACATGGACTCTCATTTGAGAACCTTCTTTGCCTGTGCAGTTGGTTTGTGCTGCCACTTAATCTGTTTAACGTTGAAACCTTAAGCATTAATGTTACTTGTCCCAAGCTTGTTTTTAGTCGAGACACCGTACTTCTTATCCTTTGTGGTGGATTGAATCGTGTCTCCCAAAAGATAGGTAGCTGTTCAAACTCCATTACCTGTGAATGCTATCTTATGCTGATACAGGGTCTTTGCAGATCAAACCAAGTTAAGATGATGTCATGTTGGATTTAGGGTAGGTCCTAATCTAATGACTAGTGTTTCTATAAGAAGTGGAAGCAGATGTAGAGTGGAGAGCACCACGTGAAGACAGGCGATGACTGGAATGGTGTAGCTATAAGCCAAGCATGCCAAGTGTTGCTGACAAGCACCAGAGGCTAGGAGAAAGAACAAATTCACCCACGGAGACTCCAGAAGAAAGCAACCTGGCCAATATACCGGATTTGGGATTTCTAATTTCTAGAAGTTTGAAACAGTATGTTTCTGTTGCTTTAAGCCACCTGGCTTTTGGAACTTTGTTATGGCAGCCCTGGGAGATGAACACATCCCTCCAGAAGTGAGTCCTGCCGTCCATTGACACTTCAGTCAAAAACGGTTCTTTACAATGTGGAGACCGAACAGTGGGAGGGAGGCATGGAGGGAGTAACACGGAAACCTATACTGTCATGTGTGGAAAAGATAGCTATTGGTCATTGTGCTAGGGGAATAGGAGTACCTGCAACCACTTGGGGCAATGGTCTGGAGGGATGGGAGGGGGGGAACTGGGTGGGGGGAGGGTCCAGGGATATGCATATGAATGATCTGGGAACATACATGTTGGTGAACAACAAAACTCTGTAAAATCTTTAAAATAAAGGAAAAAAAAATGAAAAGGAAAAAAAAAAAAAAAAAACAGTTCTTTATCTGAGAGACAGTCCTGATAGCAGACAGGGAGCATTAGAACCAGTAGATGCGGTATCAGTGGGGGAAGCGGTCAGTCATAGAGCTCAGAATGTGGGCTCCTAGAGTTGTGGGCAAGAGGGCACAGAGCAGAGAGGCTGGGAACTCCCAAGAGCCTTTCTGTGCTGGCTATCTGCGCTGGGCAAGGATAGGAGCTGTGTGAGGATGCATGACCCTTACCCTCTGACTCCATTTGCTCACAGGCAAGGCCCTGGCGACCCATGGAGTACTGACACTTGCAGGTGGTACCCTTGAGGATGGGCTCCCCATTGTTGAAGCAGGGCCCATAGCAGCAGGCATTGAATTCCATCAGGTACTTGTCCAAGGCCTGCTGCAGGTTCTGGCACTTGGTCTCCAGGGACCTCAGGTTCGTGTGCCGCAGTATCTCATGGATAGGCTGCATCTGCAGCCATAAAAAGAATGGAGGGCCCCTCCCCAAGCACTGTACAGCTTTCCAGAGTCTAGGAACTGGTTGTCAAGCCTTGGGAAGACCTGCTGCATGCCAGGCACAGAGCTAGACACTCAACTTTATCCAGCTGTGTTCGACCCAGGCAGCCACTCTCTGGAGCAGGTACTAGGTTCCCCAGCCCAGGAGTGAAGATGCGGTGTCTAAGAGGGTTTGAGTGACCAGCTCAGGACCACACACGGTAGACCATGATGAACATGGCGCTACATAACTTTGACGCCTGTGGTCCCCAGATCCCAAAGGAAGACAAGAACCCAGAAGCCATCTGTGCGAACTCATTCTCTCCCTCCAGCGTTTTTAGGAATCAGGAAAAGTATAAAGTATTTACTTGCATGTGTGTATATGTGTGTTTTATTGTCAACCTTCAATGCAGGGATTAATTAAGTCCTTGATAGGCAGTTGTGTTGCCACTGCTGAGCACAGCCCCTAATGGTGTGAGTGTGGAGTTTGCCTGTGTGTATGCACGGGTGGTTTTATGTTGGCAGCAACCCATTCTAGACGGGGCTGTAATCCAGGGTTTCTCAGCCTTAGCACCTATTGCACTTCCAGCTGGACAAGTCTTTGCTGTCAGGGGTGGGTTGGCCTGTGCATTTTAGGATGTTTAGCAGCATCACTGGCCTCTACCCATTAGACAGCAGTAGTGTCTTCTGGTCGTGAAAACCCAAACTGTTTCCTGACATTGCTAGATGACCCCTGGGTTGGGAAGTAGTAGATAGAGCTGAGAACATTGAATCCAGAGCTAGAAAATCTGGCTTCAGGTCCTAGCTCTGCCTCTTCTGGCTGTGTGGTCTCAGTCCTGCTACACTGTAGCCTTCATGTGTAGGGTGAGAGCAGTCGTGCTGTATATACTCCAGGTTAATCGTGAGAATTAAACTTGAGAGCCAGGGAGGGCTTGTCACACAGTCACAGCTGAAAGAATGCTGCTCACTTCCCAGCTCTGTGGCCCAGAACTCATAACTGCCCCACAATTCCTGAACCCCATTATCTGTAAAATGGGAATAAGAAGCTACTTAGAATTCATGAAGATCCTAAAGAAGTCATGAGGATCTAAAGAAGTAATGAATGTGAGATACCATTGCAAAGAGGAAGAACAATATAAAATAAAGCACCTTTTATTAGTTAGATGTGATGATAGTAAAAAAATAACCTATATTTTTTAAAACTGTATGGGTATATGGTTATCTTCAGTATGCTTATAAAGCTATATATTTAATACATAATCATACCATGAAAACTCTTTTTCAGATCTCTTATTTTACAGAAAAGGAGCCTGAGGATCCAAGAGAAGGATTTGCCAAGGTCACAGAGCCATTCTAAGATGGGACGGAGCCTCATTGGAGCAAAGTCATTTCTTGAGATTCAGAGGTCAGTAAGGACACTTGGCATGCTTTGAGTAGGTTCCGGGAAATGTGTACAGAAAGACCTATGGCAAACAAGCCTTGACCTGTGACAAGGGACTGTAGCTGAGGTCACCAGGTCATGTCAGGACTGGCTGGGCCCCCAGCCAAGGGGAGAAAATCATTACTGGAAGTGCAGGAAATTTGACCCCACTGTTAGGAAATCAGTGCAGAACGAGCTGCCCTGAATAAAGATGACTCTTAATTCGCGAGAAAGACAGTGTCATTGGGCGGCTTCCCTTTGACCTTCCAGGGAAGCTCAGCATGCAGAGCCCCGTCTCCCCTTTCTCTTTCCCAAATCCTCAGGAAGAGGTTGGGGAAGGGCTGGTGAGACTGAAAGAGGGAAGAGGGATGGAGAAACGGTTCTTAGAATGGGAGAGCTTGAAAGCACATTGGCATTGGTCTCATCCTCATTTTACAAATGAGATGAAAGATTCAGAGAGGGCAAGTAGTGTGATATCAACACACTATAACGTGTAACATATAGTAATATATACCATAACAGCATCATCACATGGCATGACTCCTGTGTTCAGTCAATCTAAGCACTTGCCCTAAGTAAGCATTGCTAAGCTCTGCAAGTGGATAGGACTCTTCCCTCTCTGAAGATCAGGTCAGAGAGCTCCCTAAGTGGCCTCCTCTCCACGTCTGTAGTCTGTCTCTCTTTCCTTCATCTTTTACATATCTGTGAGCATTTTCATTTTTAAAGCACAACTCTAGTTGTATTAGTCTCCTGCTCTGTGACCTGCCAACAGCCTCATGCATCGAATTCAACCTTCCACGGATGGTGAAGAGATCCTGAGCAATGGAGTCAGTCAGTCTTGGCTCCAGTTGGGCTGTGCCGTTTCCCAGTTCAGAGATTTGGCCAGCTAACTTAACCTCCACAAACCTGCCTTCTCACCTGACATTCACAAATTATGGATGTCTCTCTCTCTAACCTTGAAATGTAACATTTTACTATACCCATGTTACAGAGCAGAAACCCAAGGCTCAGAAAATGAAGGAACTCATCCAAAGTCACACACACACATTAAAAAGGTGGCTGACCCATGAGCCAAACTACACCTTTTCTTACCCCAGACCCAAGCTGTCTCTCCCCAAAAGACAGTATTGGGTCTTCTCCAAATCATGAATGTCAATTTTCTCCTTGGAAGTTTTGCTCAAGGCAAGCAAAGAGCTTACCTTATCCCCATGAAAGTTGATATATCATTCCAGATATCAATTTTACAGGTTTGCCCCAAATCATTAATAGCTTGATGATAGCAATTTTCAGACTCTATGTGAATTACAGGTGCGTGAAAATGGTCCCTTACTTATTGGAGAAGAAATGAAATCAGGGTTAATCCACTTGACCTCTTTCTTCATAGAAGGGAGGGTGTTGTAATCGATTTTTAGGTTTAACTCTTGGTATGTATTTTAAGAGAAGGAATTTGTCCGCACCTAGAATTTTTAACTATATATGGAAAATAATTAAGGGTTGGGAAAAATGGGCAAGAAAAAAATATTTTAATTAAACGACCAAAATACAACTGCATTTTCTAATGGACTACCCTTGCATATGAATACTGTGACAATAATGCAAGAAGGATTCCCTGCTTTGCAGTCTGAATAGAGCTCTGCTTCCTTTGTGGGCTTAGAGACTGAAGGCATGCATTCTTCACTGGCTGTTACCAGCAGCCAGGTGTTTCCTTGCTGTGGGGGCTGCCCTGTGCATGGGGGCATGTCTAGCAGCCTCCCTCACCTCTGGCCCCTAGATGCCAATAGCATCGTCTCAATTGTTACGATCAAAAATGTCTTCAGATATTGCTTCATGCCTCCTGGTGGGGTGGCAAAATTGACCCTAGTGGCTGAGAACCATGACTTTAAGGAAGGTGCTAGGATAGAGGGAAGAGAGAACAGTATGTGAAGTCCAAGAGCTTTGGATCCAGGTATTATGACCTATGAGCTCTGTGACCCTAAACAGTTCCCTTGATGACTTGGAGCCTCAGTTTCCTAATCTTTTCGGTAGGGAGAATCTTACCTGTGCTAGAGGTCATTGTGATGAGATCATTTAGAGCACGGGGTGAGGGGGCGGGGGAGGGGGGCAGCAAACAATAGCCTAAAATCACACTCAGCCCACAGCTTGTTTTTGTATGGCCTATGAGCAAAGAAGCACTTAGACATTTTTTTACAAGATTGGGGGAGAAAAAAAGAAGAATTTGGATGAAACAGACTGTATATAACCCAGAAACTTAAAGCATTTACTGTCTGCCCCTTTAAGAAAATGTTTACCAACTTAAGAGTTGTGATTTTTAAAGTCATTTATGTATAAATGTGAGTTGTGGTTTTTTTTTATAAGGTGGCCTACTCCTCAAGAAATTCTAGGATTACTAGTATGAAACTAGGCTCTGACCAGAGAGTAAGCTTGTGATCCTCGCTTTCCCATGGCCTGCGTCTAGAGTCATGCATCCCTGTAGTCAGGCTTGGGTGAGGCCACCAGTTCAGTGTGCTGTTACATTTAATCTTGTTCTCTGATGGGCTCGTAATAAGAAATATGAAATGATCTGGTCTACTTCACTTTCATTCCTCGTGGACGTAGAGTTTCTTCAACTGCGAAAAGACTTACCTCAAAATCAATAACAGCAGGATTATACTTTAATGACCTCGCCCAGGAGCGGTAGGGAATGATGCTGCTGTCCTGTGTCGAGGCACCTTCCCAGCCAGAGCTGCCCCCGCGCACCTGAGGAATGAAGTCTTCCACTTCCATGGCCCTCTCGTACTCGGCTGCCATCAAGAGAGTAATCACATTAGCCCATTTCCTTAAATGCCAAAGGACCAGTTGGCAAGCTCCATGAATGAGGTTTGGAACAAAGTTTAAGTGCTTTCCTTGGAGCAGTCTCCCGTTCTTCTACCTTGCTCAGTTGACTAGCAGGACAAGGCAGAAAAGAAGCACCAAGTCTTGGAAAATGGACTCATCTTTTGTTTAGAGCAGACCCCAGGAAGACAGCTCAGTGCCATATGGAGGAGGGAGACAATGGAAAAATGGATAACGATTGCGTCATTCAGTGATTCATTCACATGTCAAATGTTTGCTTGGTGCTCACTATATGCCAGATAGGTTCAACCAAATATTATAGGTGCTACGACAGACTTTTCCTTCAGTGAGGGTGCAGAGAAAGATATGGTCAGATCTATAGTAGAACTGGGGAGGTGGTCAGGAAAAAAGTGAGTTACCTAGAAGAATGGATAAATCTTGGCAGGTAAATGGAGGGAGGAGGGAAAGACAACAGAGAGAAGAAGGATTTGACTTAAGGCCCTGAGGCATGAGAGAAGTCCAGTGCAATTGAAGTAGCTTGAACCTCATCTACTCATCCATTTACTCTAATTCCAGCACCCTTGCATCCTCTTTGTCTCCCACCTGGAAAAAATTACTCAATATACATCGAGTGAATGAATGAATACATGAACAACACAGTGACCTATGCAGGAAATGTTACAAAATATTCTTCTACAATCTTTCCCTAATAATTATTCTTTGAATGTGAACTTGGTAACTGCATTTTTCTCTCCCAGCAAATTTCTTTCCTCCCTCTGGGCTGTATGTAATGGGACTTCATCTCAGCAGTTCACTTTCCAGGTTCTGTCTGCCCACGCCTTTCCTCTCAGCTCTTACTCAGATCTCTGTCTAGTGCTTGAAATCTAGGAGGGTGTACACATATAAAGTTAAGGATTTCTGAGGTGATCTCAGCCCATGTTGGGATTCAGAATCGGGTCACTACAGGTCATTGGTTTGGGGTATTCAGCAGATACGCAATATGACCATTGACTGAAATGAAATCAATCGAGAGGGAGAATACACATGCCCTAATTATGTGTCCAAGGGAAAATCTGGCTTATTTGGGGGGAAGCTGATTGTTAATACTTGCTTATTTTGCTAACTCCAAATCTTTTACAGAATTCGCTTGATAAACTTCCTTCAACTTGTATCTCCTCTGTAGGCTCAAAGTTGATGTCCAAAGAGACTCCAAAGCATGTCTTGATATCGATGCTGGTAACACCTGCAACAGGGAGGTGAGGAGCACAGAGTGTTGAGACATGGAAAGATAGTGAATATGATACAGCCAGTTCATAGTAGTAGTTCATAGCTCACTAGCTCACAGTAGTAAAAGCTAACTTCTCTTTATTTATAGTCTAAGAGATCTGGGTTGAAATCCCTGGTCTTTAACCAGGTCTCTGTGGTACCAACACAAATATTCTTGAAATAAGAAGGAATGTGTATTTCACACACTAGTTGGTCAAAAGTGCTTGTTCCTTTTTGTTTGTACATTCTCCACAGACCCTCCCTGAGACAGTGGTTCTGTCTCATCCATTTCCTGTATCTCTGCCCTAGCACAGTGCCTGGCCCATGATTGGCACCAATCTTACATATGTTGCCCCTTCCTCTCTCCCTTTTCACTGTCTTTCTGAAGTCTACACAAGCTCCAATTCAAATACCATTTCTTCCATAAAGCATTTTTTGAATCAGAATACCTCCTCCTTTCTTCAGAGATAACCCATGTGTTTTTTGGGGGACTGAATAATCATATGTGTCCCAATTACTTCTTCCCAGGTCTTCTTTGCACCTCAGAGAGGTCAGTTGCTGTCAGAAGATTGAGGGATCTCCATGGGGAAGCTGTCTGACTTCTAACCCCATGATAAAAATGAGGCCCACATTCACTGTTTCTGTCTACATCTGAAGACCTGCTGAGGAATCAGCATTTTGCAAATGAGGAGCATAATTCTCAAAAGAATGATGTCATTTTGCCCCGATCTCACAACCTGTAAGTGAACAGATCTGGGTTTCCAACCCTTGGTCAACTGGCAAGATGAGGCTAGAAAAGCAGACCTGAGCAAGATATTGACCAGTACTACAGAGTTCAACTTCCTCTGTAGCTAAAGCCTTCTGAAGGTTGTGAACTGGAGTTTGCATGTTCAATACATCATTGTGTTTCACTGCAACTATAAATAATTATGACCAGTCAGTGTATTATCTCAGCCACCACAAAGGAAAAATCATTTAGGTTTTAATTCAGTGAAGCTAAGGATTAGATTCAGTATTTTAAAGGGAATATTGGCCAGCACGTTTACTTGCTGGCATTCCCATGAAACTGCAGACTCTCCAAGGTAGAAAACCCACATCTTAGTACTCTCTCAGTCTGCCATGGGAGAGGAGCTAAGTAAATACTCTCAGATAAATGATGGATGAATGAGAAAAAAATGAGTGAAAGTGAAGGCCATTACTTGATAACAGCTTCTGATGGAAAGAATCTTAGAAGTCAGGCACTCTGAATTCAAATCTAAGTCACTCAGATGCATGGACTAAGAAATTACTATATATATATAGTAATGTATATATATGTACATATATGTATATATGTATATATATATATAATTATATACAAAGCATATAATTAATAATGATCAAATAATTACATAGAAGGATTATAATTGTGTATACTAATAATTATATAAATTATAAGTTATATAATTATATATAAATACTATATAATGTAATAATTATACTATATAATGTTATATATTACATTAGTATAATATGGTTATAGTATATATTATATATAATCATCATATATTAGAAGTTATGTACATATCTGTATACTCTCTCTATAGGCCATATATATATATATATATATACATACATATACATATATATATCTATGTCACACATAAAGAGATCCTGCCCTAAAACATAAAGAGGTCCTGCCATTTGATACAACATGGATGAAACCAGAGGACATTATACTAAGTGAAATGAGCTATACACAAAAAGAAAAATAAACTTCATGGTCTTCCTTATACATGAACTCTACAAAAGTCAAATATACAGAAGCAGAGAGTAGAATGGTGGTTTCCCAGGGCTAGGAGGTGGTTGGGAGAGAGAGATGCTGCTCCTGGTTGCAGATGTGTAGGAGGCACAGGCCTGGAGAGTGGATGTACAGCCTGGTGACTCTGGTTACTAATAGTGTATTGAGTACTGGAAATTTGCAAAGGGATTAGATTGCAGGTACTCTCATCACACAGGCACCTAAGTCTGTGAGGAGAATAAATGTTAATTAGCTTGACTGTAGTAATCATTATATATATATATATAATCATCATACTGTATACTTTAAATATATACAAATTTTATTTTTAAAAATATTAAAACCAAAGCACATCCCAGTTCCTGACATCCTGTGTAAACTTAGAAAAGGCCCCCTATCTCATGAGGCCTCAGGCTCCCATTTATGGCGAGGAGGAGACAGACTTTCTCATCCCCAAGCCCCTCTTGGCCTCCACCCTCTGGGCCTCTGTGCACAGTGGTTTCTGAGTAACTCTGAGCCGAGTGCTTGGGAGAAGTGTTGTTTTAAGCACTCAGCACCAAGCACAGGGCTTCTTCTGCCATTTTTGTTCAAGTACTTTTTAATTTTTAATGCACTACTAATTGAGGAAGATTTAGCATATTTAATTGTTTTGATTAAAAAATGCTTCAACAGTGATAAACAAAATTGGATGAAAGGAATTCATGGGCAGAAGTGAGAGTGATTACTTAGGTGAGTGGTGGAGTGCTGCCGAATTAAAGTGATGGGATGGGCTGATTAGTGGGGCCTGCAGGATGCCTGTGGAGCGATTATGCTCACAGAGAGTCTGCCAACAGCTTGCCATGTGCTGCTGGGAGAAGAGAATTCTAGCTTTATTTCAGCAGCAGTGGCTTAATGGCAAAGAATGGCCTCCTGAGGACCCTGAAGGAAGGTCCCAGTCAGCAAGGGGAGGTCTGTGACTTATGAATCACACAGTATGAGGGCTAAAACTATCCTTAGTCACCTACCTGACACTTCTCACGTTTCATTGTGATGTGCTTGGTTCATAAAGATTGACTCTCTTGCCTAAGGCCACACAGTTCAAAAAACAGTGGAGCTGAGATTCAAACATGCCTGTTTTGTTTAGAAGAATTAGTGGTACTTTCACTGACTCCAGGTATTTCATCAGACTAAATTCTGCTGAAAAACTTCTTAAGTATCTACTGTTTCCAACCCAGGCATACTGTGTGTTGGACAGTAGACACTGTGAGGATAAAACAGATATAAAGAGGCCAGACTCGACAAGTAAGGGCCTGGCCTTGAGAAGCTAGCACATGTGGGTAGTAGAGGCAGTGAAGACTCATTTGCATCCTTCCAGGGCTGGAAGAGGACTTATTCGCCAGAAGCAATGGAGACTGACACCTCAGAGCCCATGGAAGACCAAGACCAGGAAGCTAGGGTAGGGGCAGGGGAGGTCAAATGGGATGCCAAATATCGGCCTTGAAGCTGGTGTTAGAAGTCAGGACACAAAACCAGAGTGACAGATGCATAGAGCAGAGGAGGGGCTGAGGCAGGGAGCAGGAGAGGGCCAGTGCACTTGTGTAGCTCTTGCCCAGATGGGCGCACGGCATGGCGAACAGACGACAGGACCAGGCGGTGCTCTACTGGGGCTCCCCACCACCCCGGGGGCCTGATGCCTTAGAAATCAGCTTTGGACGGGATCAAACTGGCATTTGTTTGGGGCTTCTGAACTCAGTCAGCTAGAGTTGATGTTCGCTGAACGTGGCTACATATTGAGATCATCTGGAGTGCTTAATAAAAACACAGGTTCCAGGACCCTCCCTCTCTTCAGTTCTGATTCTGCATTTCAGAGTATCTGCAAGTGGTATTTATTTTAAACGTATCTCGGATGAAACCTCGCAGTGCCTCTGGCATCAGATATGAAGTACCCCGGTCCTAGAGAACCTCCAGTGGCCTGTCACAGAGTGCTGGCCTCCACCCTGTCCTAGCTAATGCCTTGAATAAGGACCTAGCAGCCATGCTCACTGTATCTAACCCGGGTGAGAAACTAGAAAATGAACCAGGAGCCAACAAGGCTTCAAAAGGCTGATGGACAGACCAAGCATAAGAAACGAGACTCGGATTGGAGATAAAATACCAAGTACATGAGCACAATAAGCTTAGCAAAAGGACCAGAGAAAAGGCCCAAGAGTTCTAGAGCGCTTCCAGCTCAGTGGGGCGGGGACACCAGGTGAAAATTATCAGCAGTGAAGGAAAGGCAGGGATAACCACTTCTTCTGCGCAGGTTAGAGAAACCCAGAACCTGGAGCCACGTTCTGCGAGCCATACATTTAAAAGGAAATAAGAAAATGCAGCCTTCACTGGACATCATGTAGCCTTTGAAAAGAAGGAAGTCTAGCCATATGCAACAACGTGGATGAACCTGAACCTTGAGGATGTTATGCTAAGTGAAAGAAGTCAGTCACAGAAAGACCAATACTGCCTGATCCCACTTAATGTGAGGTATGTAAAGTCGTCCAACTCACATAGGCAGAGCAAAGCGTTGTGTTTGCCGGTGGGTGGGGGAGGGGAATGAGGCAGAATGTCTCAGTTACCCAAGATGAGTAAGTTCTGGAGTTCTGTTATACCAGCCTGTCCTTAGAGTGAAGAATTCTGTGTTGTATGCTTAAAATGTTGGTTACAAGAGTAAATCTTGCATTAAGTGTTCTTACCACAATAAGGTAAAACTTTAAAAAGAAGAAAATGGAGAATGATTGGGTAAAAATAAGCATAAGGGTGGAGGAATTCAAAGCCTAATCCTCTGGGGAATTTTCAAGGTCATGCAGGATGTTTACCTGAATGAAAAAGGAGGGATTTCAACTTCTCAGAGGGTTTTCTTGAGGAAAAGGAATTAATAGCTTGTTTGTGCGGCTTCAAAGGCAAGAACTAGGGCCAAAATAGCAGACCACAGAGAGAGGTTGAGACCCAACATAAGGTAAATCGCCACAGTGTTCAGAAACCATGGAGATCATAGTTTCATGAGGTAGTGAGCTCCCTGTATCTGGAAGGTACCAAGCAGAAGCTGGCCGTTTGGCTTGTGAGTAGAAGGGCTTGAAACATTGACGAGTGGTCTTTAAAGAGCGTCTCTAAAGCGAAGAATCTGAAACTTTAAAATGCACTGGAATTCCTGAGGAATATTGGAGATAGCTTGGTTATGTTCTTAGTGATCTGTTGTTTTGTGCCAGACATCTGGCAGATAAAGAGGCTAAGGAGAGTGTCTGCTGTCACTGCGCTTACAGCAAGGTGTGGAGACGGGGAGAGGTAAGCTGACAGTCCTCCTGCTGTGTGGTGGGGACTTTGAAAGAAGGCAGCAAAGTCAGGCATAGGAATGAAAGGGAGGGTATTAGAGGCAAGAGTGAAAGGATGAGTAGGGATTAGCCAGACAAAGTGAGGAGGACTCTGAGAGCAGAAGGAGGCCACGTGGAGGCCTGGGGTCCCCAGCAGCAAGATTCTGCTCAGAAAGGCCAACATGGTTCAAACTCAAGAGTGGAAAAAAAGGAGATGCAAATCTGTTTAGGAAGTACTGGGAGACCCGTGGGGTCCTTCCCACTCTAGTGTGGTCCCCGGAGGAGCTGTTGTGCCCATCTGGTAGGCCAGGAGCCCCGAGGAATGTGTCTCTGGCCACCGTGTCTTGCACCTGGTCTGGGCCATGGTGCAGGTGTGAGTTGTCCTCACAAGTCCATGGAGATGCTGCATCCATGTGGCTCCGGGGCAGAACCAGGCAGCCCCACTTCTGAGTTGCCAGAATCAGCAAGTCTCTTGTCATTCCTCAGATGGAAAGCAGCAGGTGGAAAACAGCAGGTGTGATGCATTATTTATCTCTATGCAACAAACAAATGCCACTCAGGTGGTTGTGATTTATGTGCTGTGCTGCTTTGCTACATTGGTTGCTCCCAAAGACAGCCTCAGAAAAGAAAGGAAGAATCCTATCATCTATTTCATGCCATAACATTGGAAAAGTTGACTGTTCAGTTTGTGGCTGGATGAACTGGGAAGTGTTGGCTGACTTGCTTGCCCTCTCTGTGCTTCTGGGTATCCATTAAAGTGCATACTTCTTCCCAAGTACTGGAGAATGATAATACAGTAACTCTGAGCTTTTGTGTGTGTTGGTTCCTGTAAAAGTCCCCTTCCTTCCTTCACTGAGTTCCTCCCACTCAGCTCTAGGAAGCATTCCCTTACTCCCAAAGGTCTTATATCTATGTCTCCACAGCGTCTCTTTGTGTCCTTCATGGTATCCCCATGCCTCCCTACAGAATAGTATTTAGCACAACATGGTAATTGTCAGTTTCTTAATCTGTTCTTCTAAGTATCTTGCAAACTTTACAAAGTCATCTGTTGGGTTTACAAGACTCAGCATGTGACAGGCCCCAGGGATGTACTAATTTCAACCCACCTAGATAATACCTTTAGACTATTTTTTGAGAGTCACAGGTCTTCTTCTGGTTGATAATACAAATCACATCTTTGTAATATCTAATGCTTGATTGAGTTGATATTTTATAAAGCTCTTTCATCAACATTATCTCATTGGAGGCTCACAACCATCTCAAGGGGCCAGGAGACTTTGCTCCTTTTACAGGCAAACTAGGGTTGGAAAAGTCAATTATGGTGGGGGTTAAGCATCTGACCCCAGGAGCCTGAGTTCTGCCTGTCACTGGGAGTGTGGCTTTGAGTGAATGACTGAACCTCTTTGTGCCTGATGTTCCCCATTTGAAAATGAAGATGAAAATGACTGCTAAACATGTGTGTCTGTTCAACAAATCTTGCTTGTTGTTGCTATGATTGTTAGGTAACTTGCCCTAAGTGCCATGACTAATAAGCACAAGAGTTAGGGCTTGGTGCAAGATGTGCTGTACCCACATTTGAGGGCCCACTCCATCTCCTCAAGGCAGTCTTAACTCTGCAGGAAAATGTTCGTTAAGAGGCATTGCATAGCAGTGGCCTCACCAAGACCCTCATTCCACGACCTCCTCATTCTACAAAGCAGCTCAGGAAAAGGAATCTGTTATCCCAATGGGTAATTTGGAGGCTGTGATCTCTATACTCCCTGCCTAATAAAGAGCTACCTTCAGGAACTCTGGCCCCCTAGATGATTGTGGTCATGATGAGAGGCAGGAATACAGCTTAGGGCCAGATTCTGAAATGGAGATGGATTGAGCTGGAAATTTCCATGCACATTTACTATCTAAGCCTGTCTATATCATAGTTATCTCATCTGTATAACATGGGGATTTGAACACTTTGTATCTTACAGGGTTGCTCTGAAGGTTACAAGAGTTAATCTATGCTATGAACAGCATTTTGGAGAGTCCCTGACTTGAAAGTAGCCTTTATAGTCAAGTATTACTATTATTATATTACTACTGCCAGAAATGCTGCAGTATACAAAGGTTATGGTGTTTGTTCCTGATACTGAACTGGAAAAATTAGAAACTAGGGGAGGCTGAAGAGTTTGTCAACACCAGTGTTTGTAATCAGCTTCTCTACAGTGGAAGCAGAGAAGTGAACTGAGAGTAAACTGAGAAGGAGTGAATGAAGATAGAGGCAGCATCCACATTATGGGCTGGGCAGAGATTTTCCAGCATTATCTCATTCAGTATTCACAGATCATGTCACAGTGGGTACACTTTTGCCCATTTTAGAGCTGAGCAAAGCAAGGCTTGAGACAGTTTCAGCCACTCGTCCAAAATGATATGATAAGTAAATAGTGGAACAAGGATTGAACCAATGTCTATGTCCAAAGCCCATTTTCTCCTTGTTGCATCACTTTGCAGAGAAAGAGCTAAGGGTGGCCCTGGGTGTAATTTTGGCATCTTCACACCTTGTTTTTTTTTCTGTCAGGCTGAGGCTGGTTTCAGTGATAGAGGTGGGAAGTCCAAATAAGGACAAATGCAGTAGGATGGTGCTGAGAGTCTCAGTTCCATGTATATGTAAATGACTTAAGGGAGGGCTGAGGACAGAGCCAAGACACCAGGAGTCTGTCTGTCAATCAATACCATCCATCACTGTGAAGCCTGGTTGTCATGGCAACGGGGGAGAAAGCCTGGAGCTTGTTAGAATCTGGTGCCTGTCTGTTCAGGATGATTGGTTGGCTAGCGAACACAGCAAAAGACCTTTTGGGCCAACCCGGACTAGCTAGCCCTGACTATGAGAGCCTTCACAGTCAGTTTCCCGGCCACCTCACCATCCTCACTGTTCAGTCTAGCCCAGTCTCTGCAGGAGTTCACTCCTGACTCTTCAGAGTATAAGAGACGCTCCAGAGGGTGCCCAGCATCTGTGGGTTTAGATTCTGAACCAGTCCTGCTCGAGAGACACTGAGGCTCTACTGTGAGTCAGCCTTAGCCTCAGGCAGAATTCCAGGGACCCATCATTCACAAGATACTCTATGGAAACAAACGGTTGTAACTGTGATACACACAGTGCCGTGTCCTGGGTGCCCTGAAGTACCTCAGACAGGCTCCCAACCCAGAACCTGAGAGACAGAAAGACTGCCTGGAACATCCTGGGTAAGCAGACACCAAGGATGATAAGCATCAGCCAGATGATGAAGAGAGGAGGAGGGGAGGGGAACCGAGTTCCAGGTGAACGGAACAACCCCAAAGAGAAAGTGTGATTAAGTCAAGGGACCAGCAAGTAGCTCAGTACAGCACAGACCTAGGGCGAGCTGTGGGGTGGAGGGAGGAGCACATGCTCCCTTGGATGCAGTTCATCTTGTCCCAGGCAGGGACCCTCCTGTCTCAGTGTTCACCTTTGCGTGATTCCAGCAGCTTGCTGTTCTGCAGCTTGTCATTCTCTCTGACTCCTTGGAGGCCAGCTGTGACTACATTTCTGGGTTACTGATATGTCATCACTCCCTTACCATAATCCAACCACTGGATTGTTCTCATGAGGCACCGGCCTCAGGGGCAAGCCCTCCACAAAGAACTTGGCCTTGGGGTCAATCACTCATCTCCCACCCCTCACCCTCAGCCCCTACCAGCCATTCCCAAGTAACTTTCTCCTCTTGGAAAACTTCAACTGCATGCTCCACCAGGCATGTTCCTACTACTACTAACTTCAGAAGGTTAGGCTTGAGTGTCTCTGGAGTCTAAAAGATAAGAGAGGCAGAAAGCATGGGTTGCTCCCGCCTTTGTACTTATACTGAATTTGTTTCTATTCAAGCATCATAGTGTATTATTCTTAGCCCCCAATTGACTACACGTTTCTCCAGGACTGAGGTCTGTGTGCTTCACCCCATGTCTCTGGAAATCATGGGTTCTCTCTGAGTATTTACTCGATGACTGGATGGATGGCTAAATGGACGGAGATTAGATTATGAGAAGGGTTTCCCTCCGATCGTTTCCTGTCTCCTACTTTGGGTAAAAAGGGAAAATGCTCTGCTCAGAACCTTCTTGAAAGAGAATTACAAGTAAACAACAGCAATAGTATATAAATATGATGGAATGTGTGAAAATGTTGAGAAATTTAAATTACAGGTGCATTGTCCCAATTATTCCTCATATACAGCTTAATCATCTGGGCTACTTTTGTCCATTCTAATAAAGGAATAGAAAATACATAGCTCAGGGGCCCTTAGTCCATATTCAGACCATTTAGAAATCTACCTCTGACTCTCCAGAGTGTAAGAAAAACTCCAGAGAATGTCCAGAATTGATGGTATTGGATCTGAATTATACCAACCAGAAAGACACCTGGGCTCTACCGTGAGGCAGCCTCTGACAGACATCACTCGTTGACCACAGGACTTCCTGGCTGAGCCTGTATCTGGTGTTACAATCTTCAACTCAGTGGTCCCAGTAGCATTTGCTATTAAAACCCTTTGCCATTGGTGGCTTAGATACATTTTCTGGCCTACAGATCCTTAAGGTTCACTTCTTTGAGTGTCGTGGGTACCAGTGCACCATGATTAGCTCTGTGAATGTACCTAGGCTTCAAAACAGACTATCACTAGCTGGTCAATTTAACCCTTAACAATTCCGTTACAATTCCGTGCCAAAGTGCAAACTGACTCAGTACAGCCCTTAAGAGTGAATAATACTCCCTTATGTGCATGCATGCTAAGTCACTCAGTCACATTCGAACTCTTTTGTGACCCCATGGACTGTAGCCCACCAGACTCCTCTGTCCATGGAATTCTCCAGACAGAAATACTGGAGTGGGTTGCAATGCCCTCCTCTAGGCAATCTAGAGATCAGACCTAGAAATTAAACCTGCATCTCTTCAGTTCAGTTCAGTCATTCAGTTATGTCTGACTATTTGTGACCCCATGGACTGCGGCACGCTGGGTTTCCCTTTCCTTCACCATCTCCTGGAGCTTGCTCAAACTCATGTCCATTGACTCAACTAATCATGGTGCACTGGTAAGATCCCACGTGCCTTGGAGCGACTGGACCGGTGTGTCCAATTGTGAGCCAAGGCTCTGGAGCGCATGCACCCAAAGCCGGTGCTATGCAATGAGAGAGGCCACGGCAATGGAAGGACCACACAGGACAAAAGAATAAAAGATGGATGAAAAATAAATAAATAAAAAACAATCAAAGAGGCCAAACATTACAAAATAAATAAATAAACTTAAAAAAAGACAAGATTCTTCCTGCCTAATTGCCTTGAACTGGAAAATTGGCTTTTTTCTTCCCTTTAAACTCAGACTAAAACATCAGCTCTTTCTGGGTCTCAAGCCTGCCAAACTTCAGCTTGGGACTACACCATCAGTTTCCCAGATTTTTACACCTTTGGACTCAAACTGGAACTAAATCATTAACAACTCCCCCAGGTCCGCAGCTTGCCAAATACAGATCTTTGGACTTTTCAGTAGTTGTGCGAGTGAATGTTTTATAAGAAGTCTCCTAGATATACAAAGCACATATTAACCCCAACTAATATACTTCCTAATGCCTTTGTTATGACTATAAATGACTTTTCGTTTATTTAAAGTCATTATGTACACGTCTATGCCAGTGGAGCACAGTGGGTTAAGACAGTTCGACTACCCCAAAAGTAAGCAGCTCATTTTACATCATGATTCAGCCCATTCACATGCAGCTAAAATAAGTTGTAGTACTTAACTATACTTTGTGGGATGCACTCCCTCTGATGCTTTCCCTTCTAGAGCATTCTATTTTGTTAAATGCTAGTCATGGCTCACTACATTTCTCTTACAGTCTGCAAATGGGGGTAATAAATGTGGCCTTCAGTTTGAAAAATCCTGGGTAAAACATCCCTGAGACATTCCAGCTTGTGGGCCAACATCACAGGTTCTCACATTGAACTCGGGCTCCACCCATAATAACAAGGTGAACTTGACCTTGTACAAGTTATTTAACTTGCTGAGCTTCAGTTCTTTATTTGTAAACTGGAGATTATAGTGTCCTCTTCTCAGGTCTTTCCTGAGGATTAAGAGACCTAATCAAACTCATGTCCATTGACTCAACTAATCATGGTGCACTGGTAAGATCCCACGTGCCTTGGAGCGACTGGACCGGTGTGTCCAATTGTGAGCCAAGGCTCTGGAGCGCATGCACCCAAAGCCGGTGCTATGCAATGAGAGAGGCCACGGCAATGGAAGGACCACACAGGACAAAAGAATAAAAGATGGATGAAAAATAAATAAATAAAAAACAATCAAAGAGGCCAAACATTACAAAATAAATAAATAAACTTAAAAAAAGACAAGATTCTTCCTGCCTAATTGCCTTGAACTGGAAAATTGGCTTTTTTCTTCCCTTTAAACTCAGACTAAAACATCAGCTCTTTCTGGGTCTCAAGCCTGCCAAACTTCAGCTTGGGACTACACCATCAGTTTCCCAGATTTTTACACCTTTGGACTCAAACTGGAACTAAATCATTAACAACTCCCCTAGGTCCGCAGCTTGCCAAATACAGATCTTTGGACTTTTCAGTAGTTGTGCGAGTGAATGTTTTATAAGAAGTCTCCTAGATATACAAAGCACATATTAACCCCAACTAATATACTTCCTAATGCCTTTGTTATGACTATAAATGACTTTTCGTTTATTTAAAGTCATTATGTACACGTCTATGCCAGTGGAGCACAGTGGGTTAAGACAGTTCGACTACCCCAAAAGTAAGCAGCTCATTTTACATCATGATTCAGCCCATTCACATGCAGCTAAAATAAGTTGTAGTACTTAACTATACTTTGTGGGATGCACTCCCTCTGATGCTTTCCCTTCTAGAGCATTCTATTTTGTTAAATGCTAGTCATGGCTCACTACATTTCTCTTACAGTCTGCAAATGGGGGTAATAAATGTGGCCTTCAGTTTGAAAAATCCTGGGTAAAACATCCCTGAGACATTCCAGCTTGTGGGCCAACATCACAGGTTCTCACATTGAACTCGGGCTCCACCCATAATAACAAGGTGAACTTGACCTTGTACAAGTTATTTAACTTGCTGAGCTTCAGTTCTTTATTTGTAAACTGGAGATTATAGTGTCCTCTTCTCAGGTCTTTCCTGAGGATTAAATGAGACCTAATGCCTAACTCAGTGTCTGCCACATGGTGAAATCCTCAGTAACTGTGAGCCATCTTACCTCTGCTAATAGAATCTAAGTCCCTGGAATATAGTATCAGAATAAATGACAGAAGTGTGAAAAAACGGGGTCAGGTGGGTGATGGGAGGTAAATACTTGGATAAGACATGAACTCTACATCAGAAGACCTTAATTCAATACTAATAGAATCATGTTGAACCAATTACTTGGGCTCTTTAGACCAAAAGCTTTAGAGAAAGCTTAGGCTTTCTCTATACAATTGAAGAGAAAATAATAATACAATTCCTTATAAGCTATTATGAAGATTGTATTAATACCAGATATGAATGACTATATTTTACCAACCTTAGGAATTAATATACTTATTAGAACCATATGTTTTAAATGTATTTTATTAGAACCAAATATTTCAGTAATTCTAAGTACAGTGAATACAAAAATTAGTTGTTATTCATTGGCAGCCAGTCTAGCTGTCCCTATAATAAATCATCTCTGACTATAATCAAATGATTATAACAGAGAAATCCTGTTACCTGCTATATGAAATAACAGGAGCCATGTTGGTATCTAGGCAGTGCTAACCATGTTTTGTGTGTTTAATATATGTTTGTTGAATAAAAAGCTAAAGGAATGAATAAATAGAGGGAAAGAATATAAAACTATGATTGACATCAACTTTAATGAGATTTTTGTCTTGTCCCTATGGCTTTTTATACC
Source organism: Tragulus kanchil (assembly GCA_022376925.1). Taxonomy (NCBI): domain Eukaryota; kingdom Metazoa; phylum Chordata; class Mammalia; order Artiodactyla; family Tragulidae; genus Tragulus; species Tragulus kanchil. The sequence continues at coordinate 100,593,798 of JAIOJX010000032.1, forward strand.
CAGTAGTAGACCAGTTGCCCCAAGAACCCTAGCTGGAGAGTGATAATCAGTGATGGGTTGAATGTACTGCACTTTTATAGGAAGGGTCTTTTCCCAGGCCACTGTTATCTTGGCATTCATCAAAAGGAGGAATGATGGAGCACAGACACTGATTGGGCTTGTTAGCACTTTGAAAGATAGTGATGAGAATTCAAAGAGACCTTGATCAATGAGAGGAACAGTCCCTCCAAAACAGGATGAAGCTCTAGGGACAGAAATGAATGATCTTGATTTTAAAAAGTGGCCAGATAGGGGAAGGAGGTATGAATGCTGAGATTCCAAGTCTATAATAGAAGTGTTGGCCACTGCAGGCTAGAAACAATGATGTTTCTTCCTTTTGAACAGTGTTTCAAAGCTGACCAATTGCAGAGGCCTATGAGATAAGTTGCCTTATTGTCCACACTTTACAGATAGGAGGACAATTAATGTTGTTGAGTTAATAACTGGAAAGCTGGGATTAATAAATATGGTAATAGAAGTATCAACATTGTTGTTCAGTCGCTCAGACATGTATGCCTATTTGTGACCCTATAGTGTGCAGCATGCCAAGCCTCTCTGTCATTCATTATCTCCCTGAGTTTACTCAGATTTGTGTCCATTGAATCAGTGATGCCATCCAACCATCTCATCATCTGTTGTCCCCTTCTCCTCCTGCCTCCAGTCTTTCCCAGCATCAGTGTCTTTTCCAATGAGTTGACTCTTCACATCAGGTGGCCAAAGTATTGGAGCTTTTCAGTTTCAGCATCAGTCCTCCCTATGAATAATCAGGGTTGATTTCCTTTAGGATTGACTGCTTTGATCTCCTTGCTGTCCCAGGGACTCTCAAGAATCTTCTCCAGCACCACAGCATCAATTCTTTGGCACTCAGCCCTCTGTATGGTCCATCTCTCACATCCATACGTGACTACTGGAAAAACCGTAGCTTTCAGACCTTTGGCGGCAAAGTGATGTCTCTGCTTTATAATAAACTGACAAGATTTGTCATAGTTTTTATCCCAAGGAGCAAGTGTCATTTAATTTCACAGCTGAAATCACTGTCTGCAGCGATTTTGGAGCCAAAGAAAATAAAGTATGTCACTGTTTCCATTTTTTCCCCATCTCTTTGCCATGAAGTGATGGAACTGAATGCCATGATCTTGTTTTTCGAAAGTTGCCTTGTAAGCCAGCTTTTTCATTCTTCTCTTTCACCTTCAGCAGGAGGCTCTTCAGTTCCTCTTTACTTTCTTCTGTGAGGATGGTGTCATTCTTTTTCCTCTGTTCAGCTTGTGCTTCATCTAGATTGACATTTCTCATAAATACCTGATCAATGAGAGGAACAGTCCCTCCAAAACAGGATGAAGCTCTAGGGACAGAAATGAATGATCTTGATTTTAAAAAGTGGCCAGATAGGGAAGGAGGTATGAATGCTGAGATTCCAAGTCTATAATAGAAGTGTTGGCCACTGCAGGCTAGAAACAATGATGTTTCTTCCTTTTGAACAGTGTTTCAAAGCTGACCAATTGCAGAGGCCTATGAGATAAGTTGCCTTATTGTCCACACTTTACAGATAGGAGGACAATTAATGTTGTTGAGTTAATAACTGGAAAGCTGGGATTAATAAATATGGTAATAGAAGTATCAACATTGTTGTTCAGTCGCTCAGACATGTATGCCTATTTGTGACCCTATAGTGTGCAGCATGCCAAGCCTCTCTGTCATTCATTATCTCCCTGAGTTTACTCAGATTTGTGTCCATTGAATCAGTGATGCCATCCAACCATCTCATCATCTGTTGTCCCCTTCTCCTCCTGCCTCCAGTCTTTCCCAGCATCAGTGTCTTTTCCAATGAGTTGACTCTTCACATCAGGTGGCCAAAGTATTGGAGCTTTTCAGTTTCAGCATCAGTCCTTCCAATGAATATTCAGGGTTGATTTCCTTTAGGGCTGACTGGGTTGATCTCCTTGCTGTCTAAGGGACTCTCAAGAATCTTCTCCAGCACCACAGTTCAGAAGCATCAATTATATGGTGCTCAGCCTTCTTTATGGTCCAACTCTCACATCCATACATGACTACTGGAAAAACCATAGCTTTCATTATCTGGACCTTTGTCAGCAAAGTGATGTCTCTGCTTTATAATAAACTGACAAGATTTGTCATAGTTTTTATCCCAAGGAGCAAGTGTCATTTAATTTCACAGCTGAAATCACTGTCTGCAGCGATTTTGGAGCCAAAGAAAATAAAGTATGTCACTGTTTCCATTTTTTCCCCATCTCTTTGCCATGAAGTGATGGAACTGAATGCCATGATCTTGTTTTTCGAAAGTTGCCTTGTAAGCCAGCTTTTTCATTCTTCTCTTTCACCTTCAGCAGGAGGCTCTTCAGTTCCTCTTTACTTTCTTCTGTGAGGATGGTGTCACCTGCATACCTGAAGTCATTTATATTTCTCCCAGAAATCTTGATTCCAGCTTGTGCTTCATCTAGATTGACATTTCTCATAAATACCTCTGTGTGTAGGTTAAATGGACATGTTGACAGTATACAGCCTTGATGTACTCCTTTCCCAATTTTGAGCCAGTCCATTGTTCCACAACCAGTCCTAACTGTTGTTTCTTGACATGCATATAGGTTTCTGAGGAGGCAGGTAAGGTGGCTAGGTATTCCCATCTCTCAGAATTTTTCAGTTTGTTGTGATCCGCAAAGCCAAAGGCCTTAGTTTAGTCAATGAGACAAAAGTAGATGTTTTTGTAGAATCTCCTTGCACTTTCTATGATGTAGTATGTGTTGGCAATTTGATCTCTGGTTCCTGTGCCTTTGCTAAATCCAGCTTGTACATCTGAAAATTCTCGGTTCATGTACTGTTGAAGCCTAACTTGAAAGATTTTGAGCATTCCTTTGCAGGCATGTGAAAAGAGTACAATTGTGCCGTAGTCTGAACATTCTTTGGCAATGCCCTTCTTTGGGATTGGAATGAAAGCTGACCTTTTCCAGTCTTGTGGCCACTGCTGAGTTTTCCAAACTTGCTGGCATGCTGAGTGCAGCACTTTAATAGCATCATCTTTCAGGATTTGAAATAACTCATCTGGAGTTCCATCGCCTCCACCAGCTTTGTTCATAGTAATGGTTCCTAAGGCCCACTTGGCTTCACATTCCAAGATGTCTGGCTCTAGGTGAGAGATCACACCATTGTGGTTATCCTGGTCATTAAGACCTTTTTTATACAGTTCTGTGTATTTTTGCCACCTCTTCTTAATATTTTCTGTTTCTATTCAGTTCATGACATTTCTGTGCTTTATTGTGCCCATCATTGCATGAAATGCTCCCTTGGTATCTCTAATTTTCTTAAAGAGGTATCTAGTCATTCCCATTCTGTTATTTTCCTCTATTCCTTTGTATTGCTCACTTAAGAAGGGGCTTTCTTATCTCTCCATGCTATCCTCTGTAACTCTTCATTCAGATGGGTGTATCTTTCCTTTTTTCCTTTGCCTTTCCCATCTCTTCTTTTCTCAGCTATTTTTTTTTTTAAGATTTATTTATTTATTTATTTTGGGCGGGGATCGGGTTGGGGAGGGAGGGGAGCAGGCGGGCCACCTCCATTGGTCTTTCATTTCTCTATGTTCATCCATCTTCGTTCTTTGGCTCCTGTGGGCCTCCCATCGGGGTGGCCTCTGTCGCCGCAGAGCGCCAGCTCTGGGCGCATGCGCCCCAGAGCTCCGGCTCGGTAACTGGACACATCAGTCCAGCCGCTCCGCGGCACGTGGGATCTTCCCAGGCCAGGGCTTGAACCGGCGCCCCTTGCACTGCAAGGCGGTATCCTTACCCACTGGACCACCAGGGGAAGCCCTCTCAGCTATTTTTTAAGGCCTCCTCAGACAACCATTTTGCCTTGTTGCATTTCTTTTGGAGGGGATGGTTTTGGTCATTGCCTCCTGTGCAGTTCTGAACCTCCATCCATAGTTTTTCAGGCTGTCTATCAGATCTAATCCCTTGAATCTATTTGTCACTTCCACTGTAGAATCGTAAGGGATTTGATTTCATGCCTGAATGGCCTAGTGGTTTTCCCTGCTTTCATCAAATTAAGTCTAAGTTTTGCAATAAGGAGCTCATGATCGGAGCTATGGTCAGCTCCTGGTCTTGTGCAGACTATACAGAGCTTCTACACTTTCAGCTGCAAAGAATATAGTAGATCTGATTTTGGTATTGACCATCTGGTGATATCCATGTGTAGAGTTATCTCCAGTGTTGTTGAAAGAGGGTTTTTGCTATGACCAGTGTGTTCTCTTGGCAAAACTCTGTTAGCCTTTGTCTTGCTTCATTTTGTACTCCAAGGCCAAACTTGCCTATTGCTCTGGGTATCTCTTGATTTTCTTCTTTTGCATTCCAGTCCCCAGTAATGAAAAGGGCATCTTTTTTTTTTTTTTTTTGCTTTTAGTTCTATAAGTCTTGTAGGTCTTCATGGAGCCATTCAATTTCATCTTCTTCAGCAGTAGTGGTTGGGGCATAGACTTGGATTACTGTGATGTTAAATGGTTTGCCTTGGAAACAAACCAAGTTCATTCTGTCATTTTTGAGGTTGCACCCAACTACTGCATTTTGGACTCTTGACTATGAGGGCTACTCCATTTCTTCAAAGAGACTCTTGCCCACAATGGTAGGTATAAGGGTCACCTGAATTAAAGTCACCCATTCCCATCATAATGGTGCAGCACCAACAGAGTGCAGCAGTAACAAATACCATTTTTGAACTCTTACTGTATGTCAGGCCCTGTGCCACCTGATCATATAGACTGCTTCATTTCATATTCATAACAGTTCTACGAAGTGTCTTCTGTCATTGTCTCATTTAGGAGAACAGGAAACAGAGGCATGAAGAGTGAGGAATCTGCTTGCAGGCATTTTCCTGAGGGTCACATGGTCAGTCAGTGGTAGAGATGAGATCTGAACACAAGGAGTCTAAATTAGAACCTTTTCCAGCAATCATTGCTTAATGAGTACTTGTTGGCATTACTCTAAATATTTTCCATGGATAACTTCACTTAATTGTTCTTCACAATTAATATGAGTTAAATGCCATTAATCTCTCCATTTTAACAGGTGAGGAAATTAAGATTTAAAATGATTAAATAATCTGCTGATAATCATACAGCTAGTAAGTGATGAAACCCATATTTTCAAACACTAAGCTGTACTAACATTCTGCAAAGGGAAAACATATCTATTTAAACACTTATACTTGGAATTATTCTCAAACAAGCCCTTGTTATCATTCTATTTGGGTTTTAAAAACATGAGGTTCAGAGAAGTTAATAATCTGATCATAGTCATGTAACCACTAAATGGTAGAACCAAGATCTCCATCCAGATGTGTCTGACTCTCAAGTTTAGATTACTTGCTACCATCTGCTGGCATATTTCTTCATTCCATAGACCTTGGTCAAATCATTTTGGTACTTACACTCCCCACCTAAAACTGTAATCCTTAATGGTAACCACAGTTTAGACAGTATTTTCTTTTTTTTTTCAAACATTTATTTTTTATTTATTTATCTTTTTGGGGGGGTGGGGAGGGAGGGGAGCAGGCAGGCCACTTCTATTGGTCTTTCATTTCTCTATTTTCATCCGTCTTTGTTCTTTGGCTCCTGTGCGCCTCCCATCGCGGTGGCCTCTGTCGTCGCAGAGCACCGGCTCTGGGCTCATGCGCCCCAGAGCTCTGGCTCGGTAATTGGACACATGGGTCCAGCCGCTCTGCAGCACATGGGATCTTCCCAGGCCAGGGATCGAACCGGCGCCCCTTGCACTGCAAGGCAGTGTCCTTACCCACTGGACCACCAGGGGAAGCCCTAGACAGTATTTTCTTTATCACAGTACTTTTTAGAAATATCTTCATTAATTCTTATATACATTTTTTGAAGTAGTTTATTATTCATACATTAGTTATGGGAAAACTGAAACTCAGAGATGCAAAGTATAAGCTTCTATATGGCATAACCAAAGGCAAGCATATCTTTGTTAAAAAAAAAAAAAATGCAAACCTTTTCACTACTACAATGCCTGATGGCTTTTATGGGGCCACAAAATGCTGTTGGCTTCCTTCACAAAGCAGAGCATCAGTAGAAGTCATTTTCTCTAAGGTCTTTGCAGAACCCTCTGAATATGCCCCAAAATATAGAATGATGAATCTTCCTTAGTGACTTGGTGGTAAAAAAATCTGCCTGCAGTGCAGGAGACTCAGAGACAGGTTCAATCCCTGGATTGGGAAATGTGGAAATGACAACTCACTCCAGTTATCTTGCCCTGAAAACCCCATGAACAGAAGGCCTGGTGGGCTACAATCCATGGCTTCACAAAAGAGTTGGACAGGACTGAGCAACTAAAGAACAATAGAATCATGAACATTAGAGCTTGAGGGCTATTGGTGTACTGTCTAGTCAAAGCATGGTCTCCATCACAGCATCCTTGATGGAACATCCTATAAGATTTATTTAGATTCCTCAGCATATAGGAAGCTCTATTTCATGTGACATATCGAGAGACAAAGGGTACAGAAGCTAAGCCAAATGTGTCAAGACCTATCTATATTAGCCAACAAAGGGGAGTCTAGTTCATTGTCTTGTAGAGATGCATATAGATAATTATAATTTGTATAGTATATGAATTTTTTATATACATATGTGTGCACACACACACTCACACACACATATGGTTTCTTTTCTTGGCTCCAGAGTCCCTTCCATATTTCCAAATGCCTTGAAGCATCTCTCCTAGGAAACTGGCCCTTTCAGGCAAACTCATCATCTTCTTCCTACCCTAATGTGTGTGTGTGTGTGTGTGTGTGTGTGTTAGAAATACAATATAGAAGAAGTATTTACACCTCACAGTTCATACCCAGACCATCAATAAGAGTCTTCTAACTGTGCTCCCTGAGTTCCCTCTCACCTCCTCTCATCTTTGCTTTGCAAGGCAGGGGAACAACCTGCTGACACTGAGGTGAGACCATGGCGCTAGTGGTAACCTAGTAGTGGTTTTTCTTTTCACTGCAGACATGGTCCATACTTCTCAACACAACCAACAAGACCATCTGCAGCTACTTCCAACCTCAGCTCCTTCCATCCCCCAATCCTTATCTGTAGGCTTCAACCATAAATTCTTATTTCATTTCTCAGACATGTCAGTCTGTCCATTCTGCCAAGGACATCTTCCTTCTTGTCTTCTCCCTCTCTCTTCTCTATTTCTACAACCTGTTCATTTTCTACATAGCTCTTATCACAATCTGCAATTATATATGTATCTATTCACTAGATCAGCGGAAGTTATTAAGGCCAACCACTATTCTAAGAAATGACAACTCACTCCAGTTATCTTGCCCTAAAAAGCAGAAGGCCTGGTGGGCTACAATCCATGGCTTCACAAAAGAGTTGGACAGGACTGAGCAACTAAAGAACAATAGAATCATGAACATTAGAGCTTGAGGGCTATTGGTGTACTGTCTAGTCAAAGCATGGTCTCCATCACAGCATCCTTGATGGAACATCCTATAAGATTTATTTAGATTCCTCAGCATATAGGAAGCTCTATTTCATGTGACATATCGAGAGACAAAGGGTACAGAAGCTAAGCCAAATGTGTCAAGACCTATCTATATTAGCCAACAAAGGGGAGTCTAGTTCATTGTCTTGTAGAGATGCATATAGATAATTATAATTTGTATAGTATATGAATTTTTTATATACATATGTGTGCACACACACTCACACACACATATGGTTTCTTTTCTTGGCTCCAGAGTCCCTTCCATATTTCCAAATGCCTTGAAGCATCTCTCCTAGGAAACTGGCCCTTCCAGGCAAACTCATCATCTTCTTCCTACCCTAATGTGTGTGTGTGTGTGTGTGTGTGTGTGTTAGAAATACAATATAGAAGAAGTATTTACACCTCACAGTTCATACCCAGACCATCAATAAGAGTCTTCTAACTGTGCTCCCTGAGTTCCTCTCTCACCTCCTCTCATCTTTGCTTTGCAAGGCAGGGGAACAACCTGCTGACACTGAGGTGAGACCATGGCGCTAGTGGTAACCTAGTAGTGGTTTTTCTTTTCACTGCAGACATGGTCCATACTTCTCAACACAACCAACAAGACCATCTGCAGCTACTTCCAACCTCAGCTCCTTCCATCCCCCAATCCTTATCTGTAGGCTTCAACCATAAATTCTTATTTCATTTCTCAGACATGTCAGTCTGTCCATTCTGCCAAGGACATCTTCCTTCTTGTCTTCTCCCTCTCTCTTCTCTATTTCTACAACCTGTTCATTTTCTACATAGCTCTTATCACAATCTGCAATTATATATGTATCTATTCACTAGATCAGCGGAAGTTATTAAGGCCAACCACTATTCTAAGAAATGAATACTTAACAGTGAGCAAAACAAATGAGGTACCTGCTCTCATGGAACATTCACACTAGAAGGAAGAGGTTAACAATAAACAAGTATGTGAACATGATAATTACTGAACATATAATGATGTCCTAAGAATTAAATAGCGTGTTATAACAGAGGAACTTGCTACATGATCAGAAAAAGACCTTTTTTAAAGGGGGGCATTTAAGTTGAGATCTGAATGGTTAGAGTACAGCCATGCAGAAATCAGAAGTTAGGGTATCTCAGAAAACAGCTAGCACTGAGGTTTTAGGCTAAAAGAAGCTCACTATGTTAGAGTGTTAGCAGGACTACAGTGACAAGAAATAAAAATAGAAAGAAAAATGGCAGGGAATGAAAGAAAGGGTAAAAGAAAAGAAAAGAAAGAAAAAACAAAAGCCATCATAATCTAGCAGTGAGTGGGCAGATAAGAGATCAAAGTGGTTTGGATCAATTAGACGATAATAGAGATTGGTCAGGTGCCACCTACATTTAAGAAATAAAGACAACCGCTCTCACTGATGAGGGACAGGAAGTAAAGGAGGGACCAAGGATGACATCTGAAGATGTGTATTTAGTTTTCTGCACTAGATTTTGAACTCTGCAAGAACAGGAACAGTATCAATTTTGTTCACTTAGCACATAATAGAAACTCAATTAACATGGATGATGAATGCCTATCTGTATGAACAAAGCCATGGAAGAATGGGCAGAGGGATGTCAAGGCAGGTTTCACCAAGGCAAAGATGCCTGTACAAGATTGGGGTTCTCAACTTTTAAAACAGGAAACAGAACGATCTGTTAACGGGGCTTTCACTGCAGACATGGTCCATACTTCTCAACACAACCAACAAGACCATCTGCAGCTACTTCCAACCTCAGCTCCTTCCATCCCCCAATCCTTATCTGTAGGCTTCAACCATAAATTCTTATTTCATTTCTCAGACATGTCAGTCTGTCCATTCTGCCAAGGACATCTTCCTTCTTGTCTTCTCCCTCTCTCTTCTCTATTTCTACAACCTGTTCATTTTCTACATAGCTCTTATCACAATCTGCAATTATATATGTATCTATTCACTAGATCAGCGGAAGTTATTAAGGCCAACCACTATTCTAAGAAATGAATACTTAACAGTGAGCAAAACAAATGAGGTACCTGCTCTCATGGAACATTCACACTAGAAGGAAGAGGTTAACAATAAACAAGTATGTGAACATGATAATTACTGAACATATAATGATGTCCTAAGAATTAAATAGCGTGTTATAACAGAGGAACTTGCTACATGATCAGAAAAAGACCTTTTTTAAAGGGGGGCATTTAAGTTGAGATCTGAATGGTTAGAGTACAGCCATGCAGAAATCAGAAGTTAGGGTATCTCAGAAAACAGCTAGCACTGAGGTTTTAGGCTAAAAGAAGCTCACTATGTTAGAGTGTTAGCAGGACTACAGTGACAAGAAATAAAAATAGAAAGAAAAATGGCAGGGAATGAAAGAAAGGGTAAAAGAAAAGAAAGAAAAAACAAAAGCCATCATAATCTAGCAGTGAGTGGGCAGATAAGAGATCAAAGTGGTTTGGATCAATTAGACGATAATAGAGATTGGTCAGGTGCCACCTACATTTAAGAAATAAAGACAACCGCTCTCACTGATGAGGGACAGGAAGTAAAGGAGGGACCAAGGATGACATCTGAAGATGTGTATTTAGTTTTCTGCACTAGATTTTGAACTCTGCAAGAACAGGAACAGTATCAATTTTGTTCACTTAGCACATAATAGAAACTCAATTAACATGGATGATGAATGCCTATCTGTATGAACAAAGCCATGGAAGAATGGGCAGAGGGATGTCAAGGCAGGTTTCACCAAGGCAAAGATGCCTGTACAAGATTCAGAAGAATGAGCTGAAAGGTTGGCAGTAGACAGGGAAGCGTTTTGGAGGTTGAAAGCCCAGCATGTGCAAAAGGAGGCAGGAAACAGACACGAATAGAACACTGTCACCAAAGTCCTGGACCTGCCCCAGGTCAATTATCAGCTCTAAAATGGATCCAGATGACAGAGAAGTCAGATAGTAAATGAATCATTCTATTTGTCATATCTTTATACAAAGACAAATACTAGGAACTCCAATGAAAGGATGAAGGAGAAAAAAAATCTAAATCCAAAAAGTCAAGCCCAGAGCCATGCTGATCCCTGTAGAAGGTAGAAAGCTGTCAGCAGCAGCCCTAGAGGAAAGTCTAGGGTCCCATTGAAGTCTGACATCACCTCCCCACATCCAAGAAGTCCCTTGATTTTTGTTGCACAGTTTCATGCTGTCTTTAGAGGAGAAGCATTTTATCTAAAGGACACATTAGAAGAAAACAGCCTTGTGCCTCCTCTGGGATGAACCCATAGAGGATCTGAGGCAAACCCAAGGACAGAAGATTTCCCTAGAGCAAACCAGTCAGTGTATTCACTTAAATCATTCCATTCCAAGCTCAGCTCTTTCAGGGCAGGGATATATACCACATGGGGTGTTTCTTAGAAACAAGCATTTAATAGAATATAAATATTATTAAGGTCGTATAGATCAAAGATACCCAGAGAGGAAAAAAAAGAAAAATTGAAAAAGAGGAGAGAGAAGGAGAGTGGGGGAAGTGAGAGAGAGCAAGAGAAAGAGACAGAAAGAAAATTAGGCAAACATCAAACATGGAGAGAGAGCACGCATGATTCTGTTTGTCAAAGGGAAAGAGGTGGATGTTTTTGTTCTTTGTAGGTTAATATGTAAATGACATTCTGATTTATTAGCGGGCTCCAGCAGATGAGGTGATGATTAGCACATTTCCATATTTATAGAAAAGCAACACTAACTTTTTGGGTTTATAGAAAATCAGCCCTTCACAAATAGCAAATTGTGCTATTATCGACATATGGTTTTCTATAAACAGAGCTGAGGTAATTATCCCTGGGACAATTCGTTGGTGGGCTCCTTCTGAATATTAACCACATTGGAAGCCCATCTCTGCCTCGCAGATTTTAAAGAGGAGGGGGCTTGAGATACCCCAGGCAATTAATTAGTGATCCAGTGTGGAAGAAGGAGCCCAAATGAAAGGCTGTGTACCACGCCCACATAGTGGAAAGACCACGGGTCCAGGGGTCTGACGCCAGTTTCCTGCAGCCCTGGGCCAAGTGTAGGAAAGTAATTAACTTCCCTAAGGAGCCTCAGCGTTTCTGGGGATAAAACTAGAATAATAACCTCCAAATGTTGTCAAGAAAGTTGAAAAAGAGTATATGCAGCAGCTATGGAACTTAGTAAGTACTCACTAAATGTTAGCATTTTGTCCTTCCTTATGTCTTTGAGTGATTCTAAAAAGATCCCCTTGAATTAAATTTTTCAAACTCTTTTGTTTGCTTTTTTTAAAATTTTGGCCTCTAGTTGGTTTTTTATTTATTTATTTATTTTCAACCATCTTTATTTTTTGGCCTATATAGGCCTCCCATTGCAGTGGCCTCTGATTGCAGAGCACCGGCTCTGGGAGCATGCGCTCCAGAGCGCTGGTTTGTAATTGGACACATATGTTCAGCCTTTCTGCAGCATGTGGAATCATCCCTGACCAGGGATCGAGCTGGTGCCCCTTGCACCGCAAGTCAGACTCTTTACCCACTAGACCACCAGGGAAGCCCCAAACACTTTTTTTTAATACTGATTTGTCCTTAACTATTTATTTTGTGTCTTGACTCTGTACATATATACATGTCTTTAATTGGAAAAGTTTCTTGAAACAATGGCTTACCTTCACTTGCCATTATGGTATTTTCTATTCTATGTTCAAAATGTTTGTGATCCATGCATTGATTTCCAGACCTACTATTGGATTTCAACCTGCAGTTTGAAAAGTATTAGGCTATACGAGGGTAGGGACTGTATTTAGATTTGCTTGCCTTTGTATCCCTAGCATGAACACATAGTAAATACTCAATAGATATTTGAGTTATAAAAGAATGGATAGGGCTTCCCTGGTGGTCCAGTGGGTAAAGACACGTCCTTGCAGTGCAAGGGGCTGGTTCAATCCCTGGCTTGGGAAGATCCCACGTGCCGTGGAGCAGCTGAACCAATGTGTCCAACTACTGAGCCAGAGCTCTGGAGCGCATGTGCCAGGAGGTGACATCATAAGGTCTGTGAAGTAGAAAGATCCTTCTGGTGGCAGTGTTGAGAACGGATTGAAAGGGGTATGTTTTTAAACTTGAGCTGACGAGTGATAACTGAAAGATGTAAGCCCAGCCTCAGCGTTTCTGGGAAAGACCACGGGTCCAGGGTCTGACGCCAGTTTCCTGCAGCCCTGGGCCAAGTGTAGGAAAGTAATTAACCCTCCAAAAATGTTTTTCAAGAAAGTTGAAAAAGAGTATATGCAGCAGCTATGGAACTTAGTAAGTACTCACTAAATGTTAGCATTTTGTCCTTCCTTATGTCTTTGAGTGATTCTAAAAAGATCCCCTTGAATTAAATTTTTCAAACTCTTTTGTTTGCTTTTTTTAAAATTTTGGCCTCTAGTTGGTTTTTTATTTATTTATTTATTTTCAACCATCTTTATTTTTTGGCCTATATAGGCCTCCCATTGCAGTGGCCTCTGATTGCAGAGCACCGGCTCTGGGAGCATGCGCTCCAGAGCGCTGGTTTGTAATTGGACACATATGTTCAGCCTTTCTGCAGCATGTGGAATCATCCCTGACCAGGGATCGAGCTGGTGCCCCTTGCACCGCAAGTCAGACTCTTTACCCACTAGACCACCAGGGAAGCCCCAAACACTTTTTTTTAATACTGATTTGTCCTTAACTATTTATTTTGTGTCTTGACTCTGTACATATATACATGTCTTTAATTGGAAAAGTTTCTTGAAACAATGGCTTACCTTCACTTGCCATTATGGTATTTTCTATTCTATGTTCAAAATGTTTGTGATCCATGCATTGATTTCCAGACCTACTATTGGATTTCAACCTGCAGTTTGAAAAGTATTAGGCTATACGAGGGTAGGGACTGTATTTAGATTTGCTTGCCTTTGTATCCCTAGCATGAACACATAGTAAATACTCAATAGATATTTGAGTTATAAAAGAATGGATAGGGCTTCCCTGGTGGTCCAGTGGGTAAAGACACGTCCTTGCAGTGCAAGGGGCTGGTTCAATCCCTGGCTTGGGAAGATCCCACGTGCCGTGGAGCAGCTGAACCAATGTGTCCAACTACTGAGCCAGAGCTCTGGAGCGCATGTGCCAGGAGGTGACATCATAAGGTCTGTGAAGTAGAAAGATCCTTCTGGTGGCAGTGTTGAGAACGGATTGAAAGGGGTATGTCTTCCTTTACAGACCATTTAGGAGCTGACGCAGTGATAACTGAAAGATGTAAGCCCAGCCTGCCATTGTAGGAGAGGGTGTAGAAGGCAGGGAGGGAGGAGGGCTGCTCAGGAGAGAGAACTGAAGGGTCTCAGAGATCTACAGAGGTGGAGGGTCAGGAAGGTTTGAGATGACGCCAGGTTTCTGCCGTCACTGACGGATTGGATGGCAGCTCTGTAAACCAAGAATCTATATATAAATGTTTTAACATTTTAAATAGCAAAACCACAGAGAACCTTAGAAAATACATGGTTTTGGACAAGTCTGAGTTCAAATTCTATTTGTAGCGCTTCCCAGCAAGCCATTTCACCCTTGTGAGCCTCAAATTCCTGTAAATAATAATCATACCTTAGAGAGTTATCATAGAGAGTAAATGAGATCATGCGTGACTAATAGTCAGTGCCTAGAAAACTGCACACCATGGCTGGTGTAGGATCGAACACTTTGTGTATCAAGCACCCATTCTGCTTACTGGCTGTCGCCATTTTTTCTCTGTTAAGCACCGGGATATACTCATAAATGCCACCCATCGATCCAGACGTCATATACCATATTCATTGATGAACCTGGCATAGAGGCCATAATGGTATTGCTCTGGAAGCTCCCTTAATGACTGCAGCATAGCTTCATCTAGCATAATGTTTTCCCTCCTCATCTTAAAATGAGCAGTCTGCGCCTTTGTGAAAATTCTCATGAAGGTGTATTTCTGCCAGCAACAACCGCCATTGAATGAGGGAAAGTACGGGTAGGGTATTAGACTTGCCTTTGTATCCCTAGCATGAACACATAGTAAATACTCAATAGATATTTGAGTTATAAAAGAATGGATAGGGCTTCCTGGTGGTCCAGTGGGTAAGACACGCCTTGCAGTGCAAGGGGCTGGTTCAATCCCTGGCTTGGGAAGATCCCACGTGCCGTGGAGCAGCTGAACCAATGTGTCCAACTACTGAGCCAGAGCTCTGGAGCGCATGTGCCAGGAGGTGACATCATAAGGTCTGTGAAGTAGAAAGATCCTTCTGGTGGCAGTGTTGAGAACGGATTGAAAGGGGTATGTCTTCCTTTACAGACCATTTAGGAGCTGACGCAGTGATAACTGAAAGATGTAAGCCCAGCCTGCCATTGTAGGAGAGGGTGTAGAAGGCAGGGAGGGAGGAGGGCTGCTCAGGAGAGAGAACTGAAGGGTCTCAGAGATCTACAGAGGTGGAGGGTCAGGAAGGTTTGAGATGACGCCAGGTTTCTGCCGTCACTGACGGATTGGATGGCAGCTCTGTAAACCAAGAATCTATATATAAATGTTTTAACATTTTAAATAGCAAAACCACAGAGAACCTTAGAAAATACATGGTTTTGGACAAGTCTGAGTTCAAATTCTATTTGTAGCGCTTCCCAGCAAGCCATTTCACCCTTGTGAGCCTCAAATTCCTGTAAATAATAATCATACCTTAGAGAGTTATCATAGAGAGTAAATGAGATCATGCGTGACTAATAGTCAGTGCCTAGAAAACTGCACACCATGGCTGGTGTAGGATCGAACACTTTGTGTATCAAGCACCCATTCTGCTTACTGGCTGTCGCCATTTTTTCTCTGTTAAGCACCGGGATATACTCATAAATGCCACCCATCGATCCAGACGTCATATACCATATTCATTGATGAACCTGGCATAGAGGCCATAATGGTATTGCTCTGGAAGCTCCCTTAATGACTGCAGCATAGCTTCATCTAGCATAATGTTTTCCCTCCTCATCTTAAAATGAGCAGTCTGCGCCTTTGTGAAAATTCTCATGAAGGTGTATTTCTGCCAGCAACAACCGCCATTGAATGAGGGGAAAGAACAAAGAAAGTATATATTTTACCAAATGAGATCATGCAAAGGGTCAACATTTAGTAACTGTGGATACACACACACACACACATATATGTATATACATGTATAAAACTGTGGGAGTTACATATATAAATGCATATATAAGGAAGTATTATCGCATTTTTGTAAGCATATATTAGACACCAGCATGTGCTGGCTTCTCCTGCACCTTCATCTCTATGCCATCCAGATCAAGTTCTCAGCTACCCTCACTAGGCTCGTTACTCCAGTGTGTTTCATCCTGTTCCTTGCCTCTATCCTGCCCTCAGCCCACTCTCACTTCCACATCTCTCCCTACTTTAATTAAAGCACTGCATTGTGCCACTTCCTACATAAGTATTATGTATCCATTAGAATTTACGCTTAGGAATATTTCAATGACATTGTGAAATTCCACTATCATTCAGTTTATTGAGCAAATAGCTACAAGTGCCTGTCGTCACATGCATTATGCTAGGTGCAGGAGACATGATCTTGAGTAAGCTAGGCCCCTGCCCTCATGGAGCTTATATTCTAGTGGTAATCTTATACTGTTCAGTAGCCAAGAAAAGCAGGATCCTGATTTTTTTTTTTTTTTAATTTTTAAATTTATTTATCTTTTGGAGGGTGGGGTGGGGAGGGAGGGGGATGGGCGGGCCACTTCCACTGGTCTTTCATTTCTCCATTTTCATCCGTCTTTGTTCTTTGGCTCCTGTGGGCCTCCCATCGCAGTGGCCACTGTCGCAGAGCGCCAGCTCTGGGCACACGCGCACCAGAGCTCCAGCTCGGTAATTGGACACATCGGTCCAGCCGCTCCGCGGCACGTGGGATCTTCCCAGGCCAGGGCTCGAACCGGCGCCCCTTGCACTGCAAGGCGGTGTCTTTACCCACTGGACCACCAGGGGAAGCCTGGATCCTGATTTTTAAAAAAATTTTTTTTAAAGAGACAGGATCAGGGTGAGGTTGCATTGGTTTAAGAGGAAGAGAGTTATGCAGGACCTTTCTTTGCAGGGAATATAAACCTTGATCCAACGTGATAGTGAAAGTTGGAAGAAGCCACCTGGTTTAAGAAAAGTCCACATGACTCTGTGACAGATCTCAGAACAGTACTTTCCCTTCAGATCAATAGCTTATTTATGGCAAAGCTCCAACATGTAATTTATACTTGTTGAGGAAGTTAATTTTTAGAGCTTCCCTCATAGCCCAACCAGTTAAGAACTTGCCTGCAATGCAGGAGACCTGGGTTCGATTCCTAGGTTGGAAAGATTCCCCTGGAGAAGGAAATGGCAACCCACTCCAGTATTCTTGCCTGGAGAATCCCATGGACAGAAGAGCCTGGAGGTCACAAGAGTTGGACATGACTTTAGAACTGTATTTTCATCCTGTAGAATAATGTTTTGAGCCCTACAAAGGCCCCCAGTTCTGGTATCAGTATATTGAGGATTTGGGGTATAATTTCTGATCAATTCAATGAGTATTGCTCCAGCTTCTGACTACCTCTTCATCCTTATCCCGACTCTCCCTTCCCATCTGGGCCTCAGCCAGTAGAAGACCTTTCTGTCCACATCTGTGCGTGGCAGCCTCTCCTCTCCAGGCCTTTGCACATGCTCTTTCCCAGGCTGAGAACAGCCTTCTGTTGGTTTCTCCCTCTCTTCATCCAGACAACCGGTACTAGCCTTTAGCTATCAGTTAAGGCAGACTCCCTGACTTCCTCCAGGAAGCACTGCCTGATAATAGACAGGATAACAGGCAATTAGTAGTAAATGGTTGATGTAAGATTCATTGAGGAGGCCAGCCTTCCAATCTGTTTGGAAAAGGCAGGCTTGCGTAGAGTTCTTCCAAGTCTGCCTTAGAGAGCTGGACTGTTTCTCTTTAAGACATTATCATTCTGAGTATATCCCCTGTATGCTCCAGGTAACCATGAAAAAGGACGGGGAAAGTGATAAGAGTACTCGTCCTATCATGCAGTTTTATTCCCTTTGTGATGATTCTGTGTGTGAAAGTGTAATAAGAAAGACAAACATGATTACCACTGATCAGACATTTCCAATTACACAAGCAAATGAAGGTTCAATTACTACTGTACTTTTTAATGCAGTTAAGGTAGTACGTGTTTGGCATAGATTATGGAATGCTGTGCTACATGGGCATTGTGTTTTAATACCTTCTTATTATACGTGTTTAACTTTTTCAAGAAGGAAGCACCTAGAGACCTAGATACACCCAGAGTCAGTGAGACTGGGCTGCCTGTGAAGCTCACTCACACCAGTTGTCAATCCAGATGGCGAAAACTTGTCATTTTTTACTTTAGTGAGAAGTTCATTTGCATCACTGTATAACTCTGAGGAGATTTGAGTATCTGCCAGAGCCTGAAAGGAAACACATAAATGTTAGCTTTGTACACATAAAGTGATATTCTAATTCATAGTTAATACTTAAATATTTTCTTTATAAAATAACCAGTTTTTCAGATTATTGTAAATAATTCTTTTAAAATGCTATCACAAATTGATATTAAAATGCAAAAAATTCAACTGTGCTTAGTTATTAGTGGTACTGCTACAAGATTTAAGCATGCACACACACATGGCACACATGGTTCTGATAAAAAGCTGTAATGTTCTGTACATGTATTTCTTTGCAGAGGACTTAGCCATCCTATACAGATAGTTGCTTGATTCTGCAGAGGGGAGATACGGAAAGTTGTGTCTGGGCAGGAACGAGGGGCACAGGCATGCAGGAAGTGATAGATCTAAGCAGAGGTATGCTTTTGGACCACTGACCAGGGTTGGGTTATTTCATTCCAGGATTGCATTTCTCAGCCAACTTGACCTGAGATGTGGTCGTGTGATTGGCATTAGCCAAGGAAGTGAGGATTAGGAGCCCATGAGTGGTTCACTCTGTAATCATAGGAGCATGTGTGGAGATGGAGGCTCCATGAGTTTGGGTTCAGAGTGTCTGTGATGATGAGTTTCCTTTCCGTCTCAGGATGAATGAATAGTATTAAGAAGGGCATTGCTGTTTTAAAGCACTGAGATTGAAGAATCCTTTGGTGACACAGCGTAACCTAGTCCATCTTGCCTGGTGCATAGTCCCTAGACTGTCCTCCAGGTTAAGAAAATGGCATTGCCTTCATCTTCCAGCTTGGCTTATTTAGTCATGATGGCAGAGGTGGAAGAGGGGTGGGGAGAGCCGATTTCTTTTTTTTCTTAATTTAGCTATAGTTAATATACAATATTGTGTTAGTTTCAGGTACATTTGAGACTGTGGCTGCCTGGTTGAATACCTTCTTATTAAGCTTTTCAAGAAGGAAGCACCTAGAGACCTAGATACACCCAGAGTCAGTGAGACTGGGCTGCCTGTGAAGCTCACTCACACCAGTTGTCAATCCAGATGGCGAAAACTTGTCATTTTTACTTTAGTGAGAAGTTCATTTGCATCACTGTATAACTCTGAGGAGATTTGAGTATCTCCCAGAGCCTGAAAGGAAACACATAAATGTTAGCTTTGTACACATAAAGTGATATTCTAATTCATAGTTAATACTTAAATATTTTCTTTATAAAATAACCAGTTTTTCAGATTATTGTAAATAATTCTTTTAAAATGCTATCACAAATTGATATTAAAATGCAAAAAATTCAACTGTGCTTAGTTATTAGTGGTACTGCTACAAGATTTAAGCATGCACACACACATGGCACACATGGTTCTGATAAAAAGCTGTAATGTTCTGTACATGTATTTCTTTGCAGAGGACTTAGCCATCCTATACAGATAGTTGCTTGATTCTGCAGAGGGGAGATACGGAAAGTTGTGTCTGGGCAGGAACGAGGGGCACAGGCATGCAGGAAGTGATAGATCTAAGCAGAGGTATGCTTTTGGACCACTGACCAGGGTTGGGTTATTTCATTCCAGGATTGCATTTCTCAGCCAACTTGACCTGAGATGTGGTCGTGTGATTGGCATTAGCCAAGGAAGTGAGGATTAGGAGCCCATGAGTGGTTCACTCTGTAATCATAGGAGCATGTGTGGAGATGGAGGCTCCATGAGTTTGGGTTCAGAGTGTCTGTGATGATGAGTTTCCTTTCCGTCTCAGGATGAATGAATAGTATTAAGAAGGGCATTGCTGTTTTAAAGCACTGAGATTGAAGAATCCTTTGGTGACACAGCGTAACCTAGTCCATCTTGCCTGGTGCATAGTCCCTAGACTGTCCTCCAGGTTAAGAAAATGGCATTGCCTTCATCTTCCAGCTTGGCTTATTTAGTCATGATGGCAGAGGTGGAAGAGGGGTGGGGAGAGCCGATTTCTTTTTTTTCTTAATTTAGCTATAGTTAATATACAATATTGTGTTAGTTTCAGGTATACAGCTTCAGATTGATTTCCATTATAGACTGTTACAAGACATTGCATGTAATTCCCTGCACTGTACAGTACATCCTCACTGTTTATGTGCGGTAGTTTTCAGCTGTTACTCCCATACTTCTTACTTATCTCTCCCCTTCTCCTTTCCCCTTTGGTAGCCCTAAGTTTGTTTTTTATGTCTATGAGTCTGTTATTATTTTGTCCATAAGTTGATTTGTGTTAAGTTTTTAGATTCCACATATAAGTGATACCATGTTTGTTTTTGTCTCGCTTACTTAGTGTGGTAACCTCTAGGTCCATCCATGTTGTTGCAAATTGCATTGTCATTCTTTTTTATGGCTGTGTAAAATTCAATTGTATATAGTATCACGTCTTCTTCATCCATTCTGTTGGTGGACATTTGCTTTCACACCTTGTCTATTGTGGCCAGTGGGAACTGATTTCTTAAAACACAATCCATAAGCCTATCCTTACCCTCTGTCAGTATTTCTTTCTTGAGAAATTCAGGGGAGGGGGGATGTGATCAGATAATTGTTCAGGGTCCTGGCATCCTATCCTCTCTCTATAGGCAGAATGTATATGATACAGAGAGAATTTGCTTCATCTAGCCTCCCTTCTAAATGATGTTTAGCTGAGCTTAGTTCAGATAGATCTGTACTTAAGTTTTGTCTCTGGACCTACTGGACCTGATGCTTTATCTCTCTAACTCTCTGCGATGTTTCATAGCTAAAATGGGCCAAAGAGAATATCTATCCCATTGTGATGAGGATTCAGTGGGAGAATTGTGTGAAAGTAGAAAAGCTGACACTTGGTAAGCCTCCAGTGAGGGGTGCTGCGTAGATGGCTCACCCAGAGGTGGGAAGGAGGGAAGAAACGAGTGGTCAGGGTCAGGCTCTGGAGCCGACTGTGAGCTCCATGGAAACTAGGAAATGGCAGAATTTTGGAGATGGGGAGAATCTTAGGGATTATCAGCAACTTGCAAGCACTCTTCAATAGCAGAATCCTTTCTTTCAACAAAATCATGTGCAGAAAACCGGGAGATGAAAGTCATTAGTGAGGACCTGATCTTGGGGAAGCAGCGGCACAGGTCTCAGGACCTCCAGCCACCTCCTTACACCTTCTTACACCTCCTCTCCTGCCCTTACTTTACATCTTAGGAACCTGTGCCTGTGAAGGGAAGTGAGCTATGCAACTCTGGTATCCATCTATTCTAATAGCATCAAAACCTGGAAAGGGGGCTTCGACTATCAGCCCAGAAAATAGGGCCCTGAATCTGTGTCACTGATTTAGGACCAAAACTGAGATCTAGCTGGGGGTGGTCCCATTCACAATATGTGGCTCCCTGGCCCTGCCCTTGCCGCTTCAGCCCTGAGCGCATGTGGAAAAAGGCGCAGCGGGACATTCAGGCACCACCAAGCACTACAGGAAATAAAATCATTCAAAGCTACACATCTGTCTCCACCAATAGGCTTTCCCTCCATGCCCCTCCCCGCCAGTAGCCTGTGAGCACCCCTATTCAGACTTACTTCAAAGTGGTACTTCAGGAAATTGTAGGGTTTCCGGAAGTATTTCTCATCATCTCCATAGTAGAGACACTCACAGAAGGGGTCGTACCGAAGCTCCCTCCATTCCTCATTATATACAGTCTCACACTGGCCCCCATAATACGTGGCATCGTACACTCAGTTTCTCTCTGGGTCAGGATATTACACCTAATATGAAAAGAAAAGCAGCTTCTAGGAGAGAGCATTGGAAAAGCAAAGGCAGCACAGATATCTGTTGGATGCTGATGTAGCAGGTAGCCTGAGCAGTGTTTCTCAAACTGTATTCTGTGGAACACTAGGTTTCCTTAAAGTACCTTAAGGGCCATTTTGGGTAACAGTGGGAAACGGGACTGGGCATGGGCCACCACATTCCCTTAAACCAGATCAGCTAGACATTCCATTCAGCATCTAAGACAGTGCTCCCACATAAGAAGCAGTCTTAAATATGTGTTGAGTAAACTGAAGAAGAATGTACATGATTATCAAGAGTTTAAGCACAGAAATTAGATAGCCCAGACCCGTTTCCTGTCTCTGCCACATCTAGCTGTGTGACCTTGAGCAGATCATTTAACCTCTCTGTGCTTCAGTTTAGTCATTTGTTAAAAAAAAAAAAGAAAGAAAGAAAACAGCTAACACTGCTGCCCTCACAGAGTTAGCACAAATTAAAACAAGTAAAGGAATCATAATAGTATTCACATAAAGTACTAAAAAAATGTTGTTGGTTTTTGTTAGTATTATTTCAGAAAAGTTCTACTGATAAAACGTAGGTTTGAGATATTGGTAGTGCTAAGCTGATGATCTAATCCTCAGAAAGGCTGTAGTCTTCTAGATAGCATGAAGAAGTACCATATGAGGTCAGGGGGATGCCAGCTTAATTTCAAGCTCTGTCATTTCCTATTTGTGTGACTTTGTAGAAAATATCTACAAGCTTTCTGAAGCTCATTTTCCTCATTTGAAGAACAGACATAGTAAAACTATGTGTTGTTGTTTTTACAAAGTCTAAATGAGAGCCTAAGGATAAAATAAGTACACTTGATAAAAATACTTCTTTTCCCCTATCCTAGTACCTTTCCAAAAATATTTTCTGATACTTCCCTCTCTGTGGGTATTTAAACATCTATCTGCCCAAGTTCTCTGTTTTAGGCCATGGGTGGTTTTGCCATATTTAAGTACAAATAACATGAAACAGGTGAAAAACAGCTTTAATTTCTTCAAAAGAGAAAGTTAGCCAAATGAAAGCATGAAAGTTGGCTAAAGAGTTCGAAGACCTAACGACCTAAGCCTCTTCTTGTGCTGTAGACAATAAAATGATTGCTTATC
The DNA here is from genome assembly GCA_022376925.1 of Tragulus kanchil. Classification (NCBI taxonomy): domain Eukaryota; kingdom Metazoa; phylum Chordata; class Mammalia; order Artiodactyla; family Tragulidae; genus Tragulus; species Tragulus kanchil. The sequence goes on from JAIOJX010000032.1 coordinate 100,616,674, forward strand.
ATTATATCTTTAGCTTCCCTTCAGCCTTTAAGACACAGCTCGAATGTTGCCTCCTCTGTATCACCTTCTTTGATTATCCTGGACAGACGGTTGACCCTCCTCTGTATTCCCATGGCCTTCGGTGATTGCCTCTGGCACAGCATATGCCATGTTTGTTTTTGCGCTCTGTAAGAAGGCACAAAGGCAGATGAGCAGGGGGAAAAACATTGAATAAAACCTGCTTCAAAGAAATACATGGATAATTATGGAGCACCTGGCATACAGTAGAAATTCTATGAAAGTGAACTTGCTTATTCTCTTCCATTCTCCATCTCTTTCTTCCCATTAATGGAAGTGATGTAATAATAGCTATGATGAACTGAATGCACATTTTACCAGACATTTAGCATATATTAACTTTCAACCTCGTGACAGTGTTGCAAATGGGAAACTTGAAGTTCATAAAAATTAAGTAGCTTGCCTATAGTCAGAGCTGGGATTTTTTTCCTAGATTTTTTTGACACTACAGTCTAGGTTCTAACACTATACCCTGAATTTTTATCTTTCCCACTATGGGACATGTTTCTTCCTGTAGCTGATAAATACAGACTCTCTGATAGGCCAAAAAAACCCACAAAAGAACCCTAAATTCAAAGATTTTACTACAACCTCTAACCATAAGTAACCCTATGTATACTTGGAAAATCTGATTGCAAAAGCCTGAGTAAAAATAAAAAGAGAAATTTCACTTTTTAGAAATTGGCTCTGCAGAAATAATCACACATGGGCATAAAATTATGTATATGAGAATGTTCATTACAGTACTGTTTATAAAAGGGAAAGTGGAAATAACCTAATTATTTTTCAGAGATAATTTAATTATCATATTTTCTGATACTTCCCTCTCTGTGGGTATTTAAACATCTATCTGCCCAAGTTCTCTGTTTTAGGCCATGGGTGGTTTTGCCATATTTAAGTACAAATAACATGAAACAGGTGAAAAACAGCTTTAATTTCTTCAAAAGAGAAAGTTAGCCAAATGAAAGCATGAAAGTTGGCTAAAGAGTTCGAAGACCTAACGACCTAAGCCTCTTCTTGTGCTGTAGACAATAAAATGATTGCTTATCATTATATCTTTAGCTTCCCTTCAGCCTTTAAGACACAGCTCGAATGTTGCCTCCTCTGTATCACCTTCTTTGATTATCCTGGACAGACGGTTGACCCTCCTCTGTATTCCCATGGCCTTCGGTGATTGCCTCTGGCACAGCATATGCCATGTTTGTTTTTGCGCTCTGTAAGAAGGCACAAAGGCAGATGAGCAGGGGAAGAACATTGAATAAAACCTGCTTCAAAGAAATACATGGATAATTATGGAGCACCTGGCATACAGTAGAAATTCTATGAAAGTGAACTTGCTTATTCTCTTCCATTCTCCATCTCTTTCTTCCCATTAATGGAAGTGATGTAATAATAGCTATGATGAACTGAATGCACATTTTACCAGACATTTAGCATATATTAACTTTCAACCTCGTGACAGTGTTGCAAATGGGAAACTTGAAGTTCATAAAAATTAAGTAGCTTGCCTATAGTCAGAGCTGGGATTTTTTTCCTAGATTTTTTTGACACTACAGTCTAGGTTCTAACACTATACCCTGAATTTTTTATCTTTCCCACTATGGGACATGTTTCTTCCTGTAGCTGATAAATACAGACTCTCTGATAGGCCAAAAAAACCCACAAAAGAACCCTAAATTCAAAGATTTTACTACAACCTCTAACCATAAGTAACCCTATGTATACTTGGAAAATCTGATTGCAAAAGCCTGAGTAAAAATAAAAAGAGAAATTTCACTTTTTAGAAATTGGCTCTGCAGAAATAATCACACATGGGCATAAAATTATGTATATGAGAATGTTCATTACAGTACTGTTTATAAAAGGGAAAAGTGGGAAATAACCTAATTATTTTTCAGAGATAATTTAATTATCATATAGTTATACTATAAAAAATTGAGAAACTACTTTTTTTATTTTAAACAAAGGGCCATATAGTAAATACTTTAGGCCTCACAGGCTGTATGAATTTCTGCTACAACTACTCAGCTCTTTCACTATGGGGCAAAAGCTGTGTTTCATTAAAACTTTGTTTAAAAAAACAGACTGCAGGCTGAATTTGGCACTCAGGGAATAGTTGGCCCTGTTATTGAATACTACATTGTTGTTTATAAACAGATAATCGTTGATATGCAAGGAAATCTTCAAAACATATTGTAAAGTGAAAAAAGTAAGTTTTGGGCAATATGTATACTCTCATCATATTCATGTAAAATATACTTGTGCCTATAATGCACAATACACGTAATAGAATTCTTTCCAGACAGTGTGTGTTGTCAGTGTGTTTTCACATGATGGGAAATTCCCAAGTTTTAACAGGGGCCAGCTCCAGGGAGGGAAGAAAAGGAGGGTTAATTTGGGTAGAGTGGAAGACGAATTTTGGGTTTCACCTCAAATAGTTATAACTTTTGTAACAATACATAAAAATTAAAAACTGGGAGATACCTAACTTTGAAAAAAATGATATCAGGAAAGGCCTCTGAGATCTTGAGATGAAGGAAACACCACCATAGTGGCTGCTCTTGGGAGTGGACCCAGGACCTTTCTTCTTGTTTCAGCGTTTCATGCAGGCAAAGCACACGACCCAACAAGCATTAGTACACTGAAATACTCCTGAGTGACTCACACGAGCAGCGCCATGGTGTGTGATATTTTGGTCAAACACGAGCAGCGTTTTCATGGGTAGCTGATAAATACAGACTCTCTGATAGGCCAAAAAAACCCACAAAAGAACCCTAAATTCAAAGATTTTACTACAACCTCTAACCATAAGTAACCCTATGTATACTTGGAAAATCTGATTGCAAAAGCCTGAGTAAAAATAAAAAGAGAAATTTCACTTTTTAGAAATTGGCTCTGCAGAAATAATCACACATGGGCATAAAATTATGTATATGAGAATGTTCATTACAGTACTGTTTATAAAAGGGAAAAGTGGGAAATAACCTAATTATTTTTCAGAGATAATTTAATTATCATATAGTTATACTATAAAAAATTGAGAAACTACTTTTTTTATTTTAAACAAAGGGCCATATAGTAAATACTTTAGGCCTCACAGGCTGTATGAATTTCTGCTACAACTACTCAGCTCTTTCACTATGGGGCAAAAGCTGTGTTTCATTAAAACTTTGTTTAAAAACAGACTGCAGGCTGAATTTGGCACTCAGGGAATAGTTGGCCCTGTTATTGAATACTACATTGTTGTTTATAAACAGATAATCGTTGATATGCAAGGAAATCTTCAAAACATATTGTAAAGTGAAAAAAGTAAGTTTTGGGCAATATGTATACTCTCATCATATTCATGTAAAATATACTTGTGCCTATAATGCACAATACACGTAATAGAATTCTTTCCAGACAGTGTGTGTTGTCAGTGTGTTTTCACATGATGGGAAATTCCCAAGTTTTAACAGGGGCCAGCTCCAGGAGGGAAGAAAAGGAGGGTTAATTTGGGTAGAGTGGAAGACGAATTTTGGGTTTCACCTCAAATAGTTATAACTTTTGTAACAATACATAAAAATTAAAAACTGGGAGATACCTAACTTTGAAAAAAATGATATCAGGAAAGGCCTCTGAGATCTTGAGATGAAGGAAACACCACCATAGTGGCTGCTCTTGGGAGTGGACCCAGGACCTTTCTTCTTGTTTCAGCGTTTCATGCAGGCAAAGCACACGACCCAACAAGCATTAGTACACTGAAATACTCCTGAGTGACTCACACGAGAGCAGCGCCATGGTGTGTGATATTTTGGTCAATAAGGAGGCAATTGTTTTCTAAGGCAATTCCTCTCGCTAGTTCATGCTTTTACTCTTTTCACCCTGCAGTTACTTTCAAAATCATTAAGATTTTGTGTTCGACTCTGAGATAGGCCCTCCTAATATTCATATGCTGAAGTCCTCAGTCCCAGTACCTCAGAATTTGACAACATTTTGATGATAGGATCCTTAAAAAGGCAGCCAAGGTAAAATGAGGTTATTTGGGGAATATGACTGGTGTCCCCATAAGAAGAGGAAGTTAAGACCCAGCTATGGACTGAGGGAACAGTCTGTCAGTACACAAGGAAAAGACAGCCATTTAAGATCCAAGCAAAAAAGGCCTCAGAAAAAGCAATCCTGCTGATACCTTCATCTCAGATGTCTAACCTCCTGAGAAAATAAATTTCTATTGCATGAGCCACGTAGTTTGTGACACTTTTTTATGGAAGTCCTAGAAAACCAGTATTATGGGTCTAAAAACAAATAGGAATTTGACCAGTTTTTCATCCACGTGTGTCTACATGCACTTGCGGGATGCTGCACTATCTGGTAGGTGGGCTGTGACCTGAAGGTAATGAAAGCCCAGCAAATGTGCTCGTCACATTCACATGTCACAGAACCCACACGTGACCTAGAGTGGGCTGCCGTATGACCCGGCTGCTGTGTGATGATTACTACCTCTCTCTGTTTCCTCATCTGTAAAGATCCAACAGGTCATATTGATTTGTTTCACTGCAGTCAACCCTCAGTGACTGTCTTAGGAAAAGCTCTGATGTAGAAGTTGAGCAGATGAAAAATATGAATAAGAGCCACCTCTACCCTCAGAGAGTTTATGTTCAGGTTAGAGGACAAGGCCCAGAGCGAAGATGACCAGGGCCATGCATCACTGCAGGCTCGGCCCTGTGCTGGATGGTGGAGAAGCAGAGATAAGGAGGGTCCCTCAGGCTGGAGAACACATAGTTCTGCCCTGCTGGATAAGTGCTGGGAGAGCAGGACACTCAGGGATCCTGTGAGCAGTGAGCGGGGACTAAGTCAGCCTAGACAGCATTGAGAAAGGGGTGTCATAAAGACCCGCTAGAGGAGGTGATACCTAGGTATCTTAAGTGAGTTGTCATAGCAAAATATCCAAGGCAATACCTACGTCTGGATGACTCAGAAAATAAGATACTTATGTTCTCTCAGTTCTGGAAGCTCAAAGTCTACAGAAGGGTGCCATCAAGGTTGGTTTCTGGAGAGGCCTCTCTTCATGGGTTGCAGACAGTCACCTTCTCACCATGTTCTCACACGGCCCCTTCTCTGCATGTGGTAAGACAGAGGGCTCTGGTGTCTCTGCGTCTTCTTATAAGGACACAAGTCCTGCTGGATTAGGGCCCCACACTTATGACCTCATTTGACCTTAATTGCCCCTGTAAAGGCCCTATCCCTACATATAATCACATTGGGGTTTAAGACTTCCACATATGGATTTCAGGGGGATGCAGTTCAGTGCATAGCACTAGGTAAAAAGTTGATGAGTTAGAAATATACCGAAGGATATCTCAAAAAGAAGGAACTAACTTTATGAAATCTCAAAAGAAAAGAGAGTGATGTGGGCAAGGGACTGAACCTGAACATAAGGAATACAATGAAGTAGAGTTCGAATCAAGGCTGATTGGATCTCATTATGTAGAGAAACTGGAGCCCTACACTGTCTCCCCTTCCAGCCCCTTTTCTTTGTGCTATGTCAAAATCTTAGCCTTAGTTGTATCAGCAACTCTAATCCAAAGCAGAGTATGAACAGGGCTCCTGGAAAGTACATTTGATCAGAGAAGAGCCATTTGGGGGAACAGTGGAAATCCTCATGGAAGATATGACTTCTTAAATGAGCCTTAGAAATGGAATTGGGGCAAGAGGAATGAAGAGTAGAGTGGGAAAAGGTGGACTAAGGATACCTGGACAGAGACCTAGAGGGGAAAATAGGAACTACGCCATGTGAACAGGACTGAGTAGACCACCTGTTATGGACTGAATGTTTGTGCCCCACCCCACACGAATCCACTTACTAAAACACTAACCGCCTACGTGGTGGTATTTGGGAGGTGCTTAGGTCATGAAGGTGTAGCCCTTATGAATGGAGCTAATGCTTTTATAAAGGAGATCTGACAGAGCTCTCTAACTCCTTCCACCATGTGAGACCACAACTAGAAGTCTGCTACCTAAAGAACACCCTCACCTGAGCAGGCTGGCACCCAGATCTCAGACTTCTAGGCACAGATGTCTGAGAAGTAAATTTCTGTTGTTTGTAGGTCACCCAGGGTGTGGTATTTTGTTAGAGCAGCCTGAGTGAACTAAGCAGAGGGATGGTCAGGATGGCCCTCACAAAGACCCTCTTCTTTCCCTGAGACTAATGCTTGTGAATGAGGCGAGGTCATGGCCTGCCCCCACAGAGCCAGCTGGCAGTGACTCACCCCAAGGCTGCCCTCTCTGATCCCGGAATCGGGTCATACTGGCTGCATGCGTTTTCTGGGACCCTGACATCGTCACAGTCTTTCTCGTCAGAGCCATCCAGGCAGTCCTTGTCTCCGTTACACACCAGGTGGCGTTTGAGGCAGCGACCTGAGCAATGAGAGGCAGTGGATGCTTTCAGAGGCTCGGGGACTCCTCCCCCTCCCTCAGGACCTGTGTCCTAGTCATCGAATCTGTTCCACCTCTGAAAGCCCTTCAGTCCTCCCAGCTGTCCCATCCTCGCTGCCACCACCCTCCTTCCAGGCTCGCTGTCTCCCACCTGCAGCCCCCCAGCCAAGACCCTGCCCCAGGCACCTCCGCTCTAATTCAGTCTCCACATCACAGTGCCAGGGATCATTCTAAAATGCATCCTTCTCGGCCTCCCAATTCCTCTGCATCCACATGCCATCATCTAGTCCCCAGTTAGCTACCTGACTCACCCTTTGCCTCTCTTCTCAAAGTATAACCCCTGTGCTTTTGCACATTCTGTCTCCTGGAAAACTTTTTGATTTTCTAAGTCTCAGTTCAAGTACCATTTTGAATTCTACCCTGACTCTCCAAAGCAGATTTAGGCACTCTCTGCCAGAGAATCTGTCCATCGGACCCTGTAGATACACCCATTCCACTGGCTGTCACAGGATATTGTCATTGATTCCTTATAGGTCTGTCTCCCAAAGAGACTTGGAGTTCTCTGAGGATCAAACACATGAATTTTTATCTCTACATCACCAGCAGGTAGCACATTGCCTGGCCAGCCTATGCACTCAGTTGATATGTATTCAATGAATAGATGGATGTGTGAATTGTACCTTTTTAAAATCAACAGATGGTCCCACAAACTTGTATCAAAATTGCTCTGGCTGCTGGCTTGGCTTAAAATTCAGATTCCTGGGCCACGTTGTAAACTTCCAGAATTACAGTTTCCAGGGCAAGGGCTCTGGAGTTCTGCATTCTAACAAGATCCTGGAGAAGGTCACCCAGGGTGTGGTATTTTGTTAGAGCAGCCTGAGTGAACTAAGCAGAGGGATGGTCAGGATGGCCCTCACAAAGACCCTCTTCTTTCCCTGAGACTAATGCTTGTGAATGAGGCGAGGTCATGGCCTGGCCAGTGACTCACCCCAAGGCTGCCTCTCTGATCCCGGAATCGGGTCATACTGGCTGCATGCGTTTTCTGGGACCCTGACATCGTCACAGTCTTTCTCGTCAGAGCCATCCAGGCAGTCCTTGTCTCCGTTACACACCAGGTGGCGTTTGAGGCAGCGACCTGAGCAATGAGAGGCAGTGGATGCTTTCAGAGGCTCGGGACTCCTCCCTCCCTCAGGACCTGTGTCCTAGTCATCGAATCTGTTCCACCTCTGAAAGCCCTTCAGTCCTCCCAGCTGTCCCATCCTCGCTGCCACCACCCTCCTTCCAGGCTCGCTGTCTCCCACCTGCAGCCCCCCAGCCAAGACCCTGCCCCAGGCACCTCCGCTCTAATTCAGTCTCCACATCACAGTGCCAGGGATCATTCTAAAATGCATCCTTCTCGGCCTCCCAATTCCTCTGCATCCACATGCCATCATCTAGTCCCCAGTTAGCTACCTGACTCACCCTTTGCCTCTCTTCTCAAAGTATAACCCCTGTGCTTTTGCACATTCTGTCTCCTGGAAAACTTTTTGATTTTCTAAGTCTCAGTTCAAGTACCATTTTGAATTCTACCCTGACTCTCCAAAGCAGATTTAGGCACTCTCTGCCAGAGAATCTGTCCATCGGACCCTGTAGATACACCCATTCCACTGGCTGTCACAGGATATTGTCATTGATTCCTTATAGGTCTGTCTCCCAAAGAGACTTGGAGTTCTCTGAGGATCAAACACATGAATTTTTATCTCTACATCACCAGCAGGTAGCACATTGCCTGGCCAGCCTATGCACTCAGTTGATATGTATTCAATGAATAGATGGATGTGTGAATTGTACCTTTTTAAAATCAACAGATGGTCCCACAAACTTGTATCAAAATTGCTCTGGCTGCTGGCTTGGCTTAAAATTCAGATTCCTGGGCCACGTTGTAAACTTCCAGAATTACAGTTTCCAGGGCAAGGGCTCTGGAGTTCTGCATTCTAACAAGATCCTGGAGAACTGTTTTGCACATTGAGTTTGACAGGCACAGCTGTTATCCTGCTGAGAGGCTACTCACCTGTCTCCTTACACTGGAAATCCTGTCCACACCGTGCTTGACTCAGACAAGCTGTGGGACTGTGACAGCTGGCTTGGTCCCAGAGACTCCCACTGGAGTTGGTTCCCCTAAATTTGCTTGGCTGCAAGAGGCTCCGGTATCTGTACTAAATCAGATTTGGAAGCAGACACATTCATTGCCTTATCAATCAACCGAGATTGGTGCAGGCACGTCTCAGCTCAACATAAGGACTGACTGTCTGGTGATTGAGAGCTGCCTGCAAAGCTGTCTTTTGAGAGGATGAGTCATCATCAGCGGTGATATTCAGACAACCAGAGGTTGTCAACAGCTGGAATATTGAGGAGGGCCTTCAAACATCGAATGAGAGGTTTGCACCAGATATTTTTAGGGTCTTCCTACTTGCCAAGAAGGACCTCCATCTTCCCCTTCTGAAACCAGTCAGTACCTATTTAAGTACATATTTATCTTTCAAGACGCATCATTTACCGCCTTGGGAAAAATTTTCTCTCAGTAATATATTCTTAGTTCTCTGTGAACCCTCTCTCCTAGCACTTGTCATATGAAGTTGTGATTGTCCACTTCTTAGTTTATTTATCTCATTATTTTAGGAGCAATTTGTATATGAGGTTAGGATTGACAAAGGGATAATCATGTCTTATTTAGCTTCATATCCTTGGCATTTTATCTATGGTGGGATAAATGGAAGATACTTTTCAAAAATTATTTTCTCTTTTTTTTGCCTCTAAGTCATCGTTTATTTTTATCTCTACATCACCAGCAGGTAGCACATTGCCTATGCACTCAGTTGATATGTATTCAATGAATAGATGGATGTGTGAATTGTACCTTTTTAAAATCAACAGATGGTCCCACAAACTTGTATCAAAATTGCTCTGGCTGCTGGCTTGGCTTAAAATTCAGATTCCTGGGCCACGTTGTAAACTTCCAGAATTACAGTTTCCAGGGCAAGGGCTCTGGAGTTCTGCATTCTAACAAGATCCTGGAGAACTGTTTTGCACATTGAGTTTGACAGGCACAGCTGTTATCCTGCTGAGAGGCTACTCACCTGTCTCCTTACACTGGAAATCCTGTCCACACCGTGCTTGACTCAGACAAGCTGTGGGACTGTGACAGCTGGCTTGGTCCCAGAGACTCCCACTGGAGTTGGTTCCCCTAAATTTGCTTGGCTGCAAGAGGCTCCGGTATCTGTACTAAATCAGATTTGGAAGCAGACACATTCATTGCCTTATCAATCAACCGAGATTGGTGCAGGCACGTCTCAGCTCAACATAAGGACTGACTGTCTGGTGATTGAGAGCTGCCTGCAAAGCTGTCTTTTGAGAGGATGAGTCATCATCAGCGGTGATATTCAGACAACCAGAGGTTGTCAACAGCTGGAATATTGAGGAGGGCCTTCAAACATCGAATGAGAGGTTTGCACCAGATATTTTTAGGGTCTTCCTACTTGCCAAGAAGGACCTCCATCTTCCCCTTCTGAAACCAGTCAGTACCTATTTAAGTACATATTTATCTTTCAAGACGCATCATTTACCGCCTTGGGAAAAAAATTTCTCTCAGTAATATATTCTTAGTTCTCTGTGAACCCTCTCTCCTAGCACTTGTCATATGAAGTTGTGATTGTCCACTTCTTAGTTTATTTATCTCATTATTTTAGGAGCAATTTGTATATGAGGTTAGGATTGACAAAGGGATAATCATGTCTTATTTAGCTTCATATCCTTGGCATTTTATCTATGGTGGGATAAATGGAAGATACTTTTCAAAAATTATTTTCTCTTTTTTTTGCCTCTAAGTCATCGTTTATTTTTCATCCATCTTTATTGTTTGGCATGTGTGGGCCTCCCATTGCAGTGGCCTCTCTTGTTGCAGAGCACTGGCTCCAGGCGCATGTGCTCCAGAGCACTGGCTTTCAATTGGACACACTGACCCAGCCAGTCCTTGGCACGTGGGATCTTCCCAGGCCAGGGATCAAACCGGTGCCTTGCACTGTAAGGCAGACTCTTTACCCACTGGACCACCAGGGAAGCTCGGAAGATGCTTTTAGAAGAGGTTTGTTGCTTCTCCTTTGCATATCTCATAAGGTTCAGATGGAGATGATGTCTCCCCCTTTAGTCACAGGGATGTGTGGATATGAATGAGGCAGGGCAACCAGAGCCCATATCTGCCAAGTCACAATGATTTGTTCATGACTCAGACTAACAGCAATCATTGTTCTCTCTGTGAGTTTCCTTTCAAAACTATTGGAAAATAGTTTCTTTTAGCTGAAGTTGCAGGGAATTGTGGGTATCAAGTGATCATTTTGCCCATGAGATAGAAAGAACCCATCTAAGAGGTCAGGAGACAAAGAGAGCTCTGAAGGTATCATCTGAGGCTCTGTGTCCAGCTTCAACTGCAGATGAATAAATACTTATTGAAGGAAGGAGAGAAAGAATAAAATGCATATCAATCTTGGGCTCAATGTTTTTATGTTACTGTTTTCTGTAGAGTGTACCTACAGTGTGAGATATTAATGTATGTGAAGGACACTGAACAGTAAGATATTCCAAGAAATCGAAGTTCCATCTCTGTCTTTTAGCAGCTTAAGTACATATTTATCTTTCAAGACGCATCATTTACCGCCTTGGGAAAAAATTTCTCTAAGTAATATATTCTTAGTTCTCTGTGAACCCTCTCTCCTAGCACTTGTCATATGAAGTTGTGATTGTCCACTTCTTAGTTTATTTATCTCATTATTTTAGGAGCAATTTGTATATGAGGTTAGGATTGACAAAGGGATAATCATGTCTTATTTAGCTTCATATCCTTGGCATTTTATCTATGGTGGGATAAATGGAAGATACTTTTCAAAAATTATTTTCTCTTTTTTTTGCCTCTAAGTCATCGTTTATTTTTCATCCATCTTTATTGTTTGGCATGTGTGGGCCTCCCATTGCAGTGGCCTCTCTTGTTGCAGAGCACTGGCTCCAGGCGCATGTGCTCCAGAGCACTGGCTTTCAATTGGACACACTGACCCAGCCAGTCCTTGGCACGTGGGATCTTCCCAGGCCAGGGATCAAACCGGTGCCCCTTGCACTGTAAGGCAGACTCTTTACCCACTGGACCACCAGGGAAGCTCGGAAGATGCTTTTAGAAGAGGTTTGTTGCTTCTCCTTTGCATATCTCATAAGGTTCAGATGGAGATGATGTCTCCCCCTTTAGTCACAGGGATGTGTGGATATGAATGAGGCAGGGCAACCAGAGCCCATATCTGCCAAGTCACAATGATTTGTTCATGACTCAGACTAACAGCAATCATTGTTCTCTCTGTGAGTTTCCTTTCAAAACTATTGGAAAATAGTTTCTTTTAGCTGAAGTTGCAGGGAATTGTGGGTATCAAGTGATCATTTTGCCCATGAGATAGAAAGAACCCATCTAAGAGGTCAGGAGACAAAGAGAGCTCTGAAGGTATCATCTGAGGCTCTGTGTCCAGCTTCAACTGCAGATGAATAAATACTTATTGAAGGAAGGAGAGAAAGAATAAAATGCATATCAATCTTGGGCTCAATGTTTTTATGTTACTGTTTTCTGTAGAGTGTACCTACAGTGTGAGATATTAATGTATGTGAAGGACACTGAACAGTAAGATATTCCAAGAAATCGAAGTTCCATCTCTGTCTTTGAGCAGCTTAGAATCTAGTTGAAGAGATAAAAAATATAACTAGCATAGAACATGGGGTGTGGAGAGCCTCATACATAGGGTCAATCAGCACCGTATTTTCTGTTGCCTCTTATGTTTGAGCTTGGTGTTGGAGAAGACTTGAGAGTCCCCTGTACTGCAAGGAGATCAAACCAGTCAATCCTGAAAGGAAATCAGCCCTGAATATTCATTGGAAGGACTGATGCTGAAGCTGAAGCTCTAGTGCTTTGGCCACCTGATGCAAACAGCTGACTCATTGGAAAAGACCCCGATGCTGGGGAAAATAGAAGGCAGAGAAGAGGACAACAGAGGATGAGATATTAGGATGGCATCACTGACTCAGTGGACATGGGTTTAAGCAAGGTCTGGGAAATGGTGAAGGACAGGAAAACCTAGCACATTGCAGTCCGTGGGATCACAAAGAGCTGGACATGATGAGGGACTGAACTGACTGACTGACTTACATTGGCTCAACCCACAGGCCCTGTCTTCAAAACTATTAGCAAGTAAATAGGAAGGCAGTGACTTGAGAAGCATGAGAATTGAGTTCCTGACCTGGACCTATTTCTTACTTGCTCTGCAGAGTATCAATGTCAGGTGGTTGACCTAGTTGACCTCACTAATCATAATTACTAATGATTCCTCCACCTCTATACTATAGCTGGAAGAGCACAGGCATGAAATTAGACCCACTTCTGTTCAAATCCCAGATTCACTTACCAACTGCCCATGAAGCCAGTTTCTTATCTTTTCTGAGCATCTATTGTCTAACATGTAAAGTACATGTGATGACCCCACGACACGAAAGTTTTGTGAGAGCTAAGCAAGGGTCTGAGGACACACCTAGCCCTGTGCCTGGCATATCTTTTCTGGAAGCCCCTCTATTGTCTTAATCATGAGGCTCTGTGTCCAGCTTCAACTGCAGATGAATAAATACTTATTGAAGGAAGGAGAGAAAGAATAAAATGCATATCAATCTTGGGCTCAATGTTTTTATGTTACTGTTTTCTGTAGAGTGTACCTACAGTGTGAGATATTAATGTATGTGAAGGACACTGAACAGTAAGATATTCCAAGAAATCGAAGTTCCATCTCTGTCTTTGAGCAGCTTAGAATCTAGTTGAAGAGATAAAAAATATAACTAGCATAGAACATGGGGTGTGGAGAGCCTCATACATAGGGTCAATCAGCACCGTATTTTCTGTTGCCTCTTATGTTTGAGCTTGGTGTTGGAGAAGACTTGAGAGTCCCCTGTACTGCAAGGAGATCAAACCAGTCAATCCTGAAAGGAAATCAGCCCTGAATATTCATTGGAAGGACTGATGCTGAAGCTGAAGCTCTAGTGCTTTGGCCACCTGATGCAAACAGCTGACTCATTGGAAAAGACCCCGATGCTGGGGAAAATAGAAGGCAGAGAAGAGGACAACAGAGGATGAGATATTAGGATGGCATCACTGACTCAGTGGACATGGGTTTAAGCAAGGTCTGGGAAATGGTGAAGGACAGGAAAACCTAGCACATTGCAGTCCGTGGGATCACAAAGAGCTGGACATGATGAGGGACTGAACTGACTGACTGACTTACATTGGCTCAACCCACAGGCCCTGTCTTCAAAACTATTAGCAAGTAAATAGGAAGGCAGTGACTTGAGAAGCATGAGAATTGAGTTCCTGACCTGGACCTATTTCTTACTTGCTCTGCAGAGTATCAATGTCAGGTGGTTGACCTAGTTGACCTCACTAATCATAATTACTAATGATTCCTCCACCTCTATACTATAGCTGGAAGAGCACAGGCATGAAATTAGACCCACTTCTGTTCAAATCCCAGATTCACTTACCAACTGCCCATGAAGCCAGTTTCTTATCTTTTCTGAGCATCTATTGTCTAACATGTAAAGTACATGTGATGACACCACGACTCGAAAGTTTTGTGAGAGCTAAGCAAGGGGTCTGAGGACACACCTAGCCCTGTGCCTGGCATATCTTTGGTGCTTAATGAGCAGAAATGGCTTCCACATCATTATCAATGTAACCTTTTCCAGATGCTGCCGGGGGGAGTGCAAAACAGTGAGATTCTCTTTCCACTTGCTCACTTCTGCCTACATGACTGCTCCTTAGCAAAGAGGCAGAGGTAGCCAAAAGAAGTGAGAATCCAACCAGTCCATCTGCCTTCCCTGCCTGTCAGTTAATACCTACAATGGGAGATTTGTAAACGCAGTGGGAAGAGATTATAATTATTAGTCAATCTGGGAATATGAAGATATTTTCATTATCTACCCACATTCTTGTCCCATAATGCAGTAAGTAAAAGAGAGCCTGTCATACCAATATAGAGCCAATTCTCTTTCTTGCCTTTGAAAAAGGTTTATGAGAGTTATGAGACCTACAGTTACCAGTGTGTTGATGGTAGTTACCAGTTATTGAATGCTTACTGTTGGCCAAACACTTTACATTCTTCTTTAAAGTATTTTATTTACTGGTTTGGCTGTGCTGGGCCTCCATTGTGGCATGTGGGTTGTGAACTCTTAGTTTGTGGCATATGGATCACGCATGCATGCTAAGTCACTTCAGTCATGTTTGACTCTGAGATGCCATGGACTGAAGCCTGCCAGGCTCCTCTATCTAGGGGATTCTCCAGACAAGAATACTGGAGTGGGTTGCCGTGCTCTCCTCCAGGGGATCTTCCCAACCCAGGAATTGAACCTGCGTCTTTTATGTCTCCTGCATTGAGAGGCAGGTTCTTTACCACAAGGGCCACCTGGGAAGCCCTCTAGTTCCCTGACTAAGAATCAAACCTGGACCCTGAACCCCCTGCCTTGGAAGTGTGGAGTCTTAACCACTGGACCACCAGGGAAGTTCCTCTATGTTGTTTATTTCACTTAATCTTTGCAAGTCTAGAAGGTTACCTTCTGTTAACAATCCCATCTTAAGCTGGGTTAGAATTAACTCACAGTACCTGTGTCATTGAATAAATGTCTTAATGCCTCTGACCCTCGCTTTTCTCATCTGTAAGACGAGAGAGACCTGAGGGTGCTCTGAAGATCAGTGATCCATAGAGGTAAGGACGTCAGCTCTCTGCATGGGTCTGGTATGTGCTCAGGAATAATAGTCAACTTTGTCATCATCCCTGTAGCTGTTAGACTAGTCCAGAAGTATTATGACTGAGAGGGAATTGGGTGAGGTTACCACTAATATCACTATGAGTCTCCACACAGCTCCAGGAGAGATGTGTAGTTCAAGTTCATGGGCATTTTGGAATCAGACTGACCAAATTTTAAGTCGAGGCTGTGCTGCATTCTTCATGAGCAACCTAAGTAAAGGAAACAGGGGTGGGGATGATGTCTGTCACCCACTGTTGGTTGCAAAAATCAAATAAAAAGATGATTTATTCAAAGCATTAGCCCTGTCCTTGGTCTACAGAAATTATTTAATAAATGGCCACTATTATTGTCATTATCCTCCCTCCTGTGCTTTCTACTTGGAATGATGGTGCCGACATCAGATTCACTCCCACCCGCTCCCTGTTTCTCTAGGTTGTTATCAAATAATGAAGACATTGTATTGCAGACAGGTTGGTTAGGATACTCCCCCAGGGACTCCTCCGTGCCATTGCCTGTGGTTGGTATCATTAAGACATAATTTTCTTTTCTAGCTAGTAGAAAATGTTTCTTTCCAGAAATGCACATCTTTGTTTGGGTGCTTTTGAGAGGAAGAAACATACGACTAAAAAGAAACTCAGATGGTCTTTCAAGGAAACAATTAACAGAGTTTAATTATTTTAAGAATCACCTTAAAGACACATCTTTTTGAGTCCCTAAGAAAGAAATCCATGTTGATGTAAACTGTAAGTCAGTCACCTGTACTTTCTGCTATCTAAACTATAACACAAGAGAAAAACTATAACACAGCAAAAAAAAAAAAATGGTGTTTAAATGTATAATAGGTGGAATAATGGCCACGCAGAGAAATCAAGTCCTAATCCTTGAGAGTTGTCCGTGTTACCTTATTTGGGAAGAGAATCTTTGGAGACATTATTAATTGGGAGAAATTACTCTGGATTACCCAGGCGGGCTCTAAATGCCATCCAGTATCCTTATGAGAGGAAGGCAGAGGGAGATTTCACTTAGACACATAAAGAAGGTGAGCAGGTAATGCTGCACAGGAGCAGAGATTGGAACAGCTTCTACCAGAAGCTGGAAGAAGCAAAGAGCGGCTTCTCCCCTGGAGCTTCCAGAGAGAGCCTGGCCCTGCTGACACCTCACCTGTAAATTCCTGGCCTCCAGAACTGTGAGAGAATACATTCCTGCTGTTCTAGCTACCAGGTTTGTGGCATTTGTTAACAACAGATTCAGAAAACGAATCCAGGATGTCAAAGCAGAATGAGCATTGGGAGCCAGGTATTTTAAACTGGGTGTCTAAAATTCGTTGGTGTATCCCAGGGATTGTAGAGGCATTGTCATACTTGTCTGCCTGCAGAGTTGAATAAACGAGGGAAGGGTGTCATACAGAAATTATTTAATAAATGGCCACTATTATTGTCATTATCCTCCCTCCTGTGCTTTCTACTTGGAATGATGGTGCCGACATCAGATTCACTCCCACCCGCTCCCTGTTTCTCTAGGTTGTTATCAAATAATGAAGACATTGTATTGCAGACAGGTTGGTTAGGATACTCCCCCAGGGACTCCTCCGTGCCATTGCCTGTGGTTGGTATCATTAAGACATAATTTTCTTTTCTAGCTAGTAGAAAATGTTTCTTTCCAGAAATGCACATCTTTGTTTGGGTGCTTTTGAGAGGAAGAAACATACGACTAAAGAAACTCAGATGGTCTTTCAAGGAAACAATTAACAGAGTTTAATTATTTTAAGAATCACCTTAAAGACACATCTTTTTGAGTCCCTAAGAAAGAAATCCATGTTGATGTAAACTGTAAGTCAGTCACCTGTACTTTCTGCTATCTAAACTATAACACAAGAGAAAAACTATAACACAGCAAAAAAAAAAATGGTGTTTAAATGTATAATAGGTGGAATAATGGCCACGAGAGAAATCAAGTCCTAATCCTTGAGAGTTGTCCGTGTTACCTTATTTGGGAAGAGAATCTTTGGAGACATTATTAATTGGGAGAAATTACTCTGGATTACCCAGGCGGGCTCTAAATGCCATCCAGTATCCTTATGAGAGGAAGGCAGAGGGAGATTTCACTTAGACACATAAAGAAGGTGAGCAGGTAATGCTGCACAGGAGCAGAGATTGGAACAGCTTCTACCAGAAGCTGGAAGAAGCAAAGAGCGGCTTCTCCCCTGGAGCTTCCAGAGAGAGCCTGGCCCTGCTGACACCTCACCTGTAAATTCCTGGCCTCCAGAACTGTGAGAGAATACATTCCTGCTGTTCTAGCTACCAGGTTTGTGGCATTTGTTAACAACAGATTCAGAAAACGAATCCAGGATGTCAAAGCAGAATGAGCATTGGGAGCCAGGTATTTTAAACTGGGTGTCTAAAATTCGTTGGTGTATCCCAGAGATGGGAGAGGCATGGTCATACATGTCTGCCTTCAGAGTTGAATAAACGAGGTGCAAATGGTGTTGCCGCCACTGTCATCCAGTCTTCATGGGGCACTTTGCTGTCCAGCTTAGGAGCAGGCAGAAGGGCCATCCGCAGACCCTGTAAGAGGTCAAATGAGAAAAGAGCAGGGCTCGTTTCAAGGCGGAGGGAATTGGGGTAGAGAGGTGAGCACAGATGCGAAGGGAAACAACTCACATTTATTGAACACTTAATATGTGCCAGATGCCATGAAAAGTGCTTTTGTATGCTTTATTCATGTAATGCCCTCTCTACCGGTATAATATTTCTGCCCTCACGTATAGATTAGGAATCAGAGGCACAGACAGGGTAAAAGATAGGTCCAAAGCAACACAGCAAATAAGGTGCAAGCCGAATCTAAGCTGTAAAATCAAAGCTGAAACACAGGCTTGACAGCAGGAGGCTAATAGACAAGGCTCAGGCAGTGGCATGCCACGTGAGGGGCTGCACCCACCCTGCATCCCATGAGCGTGTGTGCTGTCTGCAGAGATTTTAAAATACTAAGAAAACATAATAGAATTTAGTCTTTTTATTATCATGATAGGCCAGGGCTTCTGAACAAAGACAGAACTGTAATATTCCTTCTTCCCAGAACAGAGTGCTTCCAACATCCTCCTTATGCCTCTGAGTTTAGTCATAGTTTTGGACCAATAAAAACCACTTATATGGACAAGATAGATACACATCTGTTCATTGGGTGTGTCAGCCTTTTTCAGCACATGAATGTGAAATCCTCAGAAACATTCTATGTGGCATGCTTTGATTTATCTCGTAAAACCTGGCCCTGCTTGAGCAAAGAAAGCGGCTTCTCCTGAGCTTCCAGAGAGCCTGGCCCTGCTGACACCTCACCTGTAAATTCCTGGCCTCCAGAACTGTGAGAGAATACATTCCTGCTGTTCTAGCTACCAGGTTTGTGGCATTTGTTAACAACAGATTCAGAAAACGAATCCAGGATGTCAAAGCAGAATGAGCATTGGGAGCCAGGTATTTTAAACTGGGTGTCTAAAATTCGTTGGTGTATCCCAGAGATGGGAGAGGCATGGTCATACATGTCTGCCTTCAGAGTTGAATAAACGAGGTGCAAATGGTGTTGCCGCCACTGTCATCCAGTCTTCATGGGGCACTTTGCTGTCCAGCTTAGGAGCAGGCAGAAGGGCCATCCGCAGACCCTGTAAGAGGTCAAATGAGAAAAGAGCAGGGCTCGTTTCAAGGCGGAGGGAATTGGGGTAGAGAGGTGAGCACAGATGCGAAGGGAAACAACTCACATTTATTGAACACTTAATATGTGCCAGATGCCATGAAAAGTGCTTTTGTATGCTTTATTCATGTAATGCCCTCTCTACCGGTATAATATTTCTGCCCTCACGTATAGATTAGGAATCAGAGGCACAGACAGGGTAAAAGATAGGTCCAAAGCAACACAGCAAATAAGGTGCAAGCCCGAATCTAAGCTGTACAATCAAAGCTGAAACACAGGCTTGACAGCAGGAGGCTAATAGACAAGGCTCAGGCAGTGGCATGCCACGTGAGGGGCTGCACCCACCCTGCATCCCATGAGCGTGTGTGCTGTCTGCAGAGATTTTAAAATACTAAGAAAACATAATAGAATTTAGTCTTTTTATTATCATGATAGGCCAGGGCTTCTGAACAAAGACAGAACTGTAATATTCCTTCTTCCCAGAACAGAGTGCTTCCAACATCCTCCTTATGCCTCTGAGTTTAGTCATAGTTTTGGACCAATAAAAACCACTTATATGGACAAGATAGATACACATCTGTTCATTGGGTGTGTCAGCCTTTTTCAGCACATGAATGTGAAATCCTCAGAAACATTCTATGTGGCATGCTTTGATTTATCTCAGTTTTCCGTAAGTCATAGACAGCTTGGCATTTTGTTCCCAAGTCCTTGGTCCCTCCAGATGACCCTCAGTAAGGATGAGTAGATTGGCCAGGACCCAGAGAGGCCCGTGGGGATCAGTGTGCCCATGTCTGGAAGGCTGTTTTTCTTCATCTAAGTCATAAAATACACATTTTTGTTATCCAGATGCCTTACAAACAGAATCAGAAGAGGCAGAAGTAAGTTCCACCAGTCATGTGTGTGTAGCTTCTGTGTACCTATTTCTAGACCCATTTTCTCCCCAGACTTGCAGGTTTATAGCATCAACTGCTTATTCCCATTTGAATACCTGATGCACAATTCAGAGGTGAAATGCTCCTGAATTGGTCATTCATGTCTCACCTTTTTGTTCTGGCATGGAAAGCAATCTGTCCACTCAGTCCAATTGTCCAGCTGGCAGGAAACAGCTGCGGGTGTGAAACTCTGAAGAGCCCGACTGACTCTGCTAAAAAGACAAAAGACCCCGATTCAGATTTTAACTTTTTATCATAACCTTTTTATTTTTTGTAATTATAAATTCAAAAAGGTGTTTTAGCATGACAGTATCTTAATAGTATGAAAACAGATGCAGAATTTTCCCCCAGCTTTATTGAGGCACAGTTGGTAAGAATTGTATGGTATATTTAAGATGACCAGCATGGTGGTTTCATATACACTGTGACGTGAGACCACTTCTGATTTGCTCGCTTCCCAGCTTCCAAGTGTACACTACACTCTTACTAACTCTGGTCACCATGCTGTGCCTTAGTGCCCCAGAACTTCTGCACTCTAAGACAGAAGGCTTATGTCCTGTGATCAACCTTTGTCCATGTTCTTCTCCCCCCAAGTCCAACTCTCTGGTTCTATGAGTTAGGTTTTTCTTTAGATTCTCACAAATACATGAGATCAAGCAGTACTGTCTTTTTCTGCCTGGCTTATTTCACTCAGAATAATGTTCTCTGGGTTCATTTATGTTGTCACAAAATGGCAGGATTTTCTTCTTTTTATGACTGAACAGATGCTTAATTATTTTAATTCGTAAAGGTTGCCTATTGATTTGGGCACATGGATATATTTGGTCACATAACATGAAGCAATATCGCAACATATATATTCGCTTAACCTTCAAGTTATCTGGAAGTAGAGGTTCCGGATGGAGTAGGGAGAGCAGAGGGACATCTGTAATGTAAAGTTTTCCTTACTTGGAACCCTGGGCTCTAGGGGTACTTCCAGTACTTGAATGATTCTATCATCCTTCCTAAGAACTGCATGGGCTATTTTAAAAACAAAAGATGTATAACCTATTGCTCTCTTTTACCAATATTTTGTCATGGTAAAATACACATAACATACAATGTGTGCTTTACCATAACCACTTTTAAGTGTACAGTTCAGTGACATTAAGTACATTCATACTGTTGTACAACCATCAGCATTTCCATTTCCAGAACTCTATTTCCCTCAATCAATTCTGAGATGTAAAATTTAAGCAAAAAAAGACGAGTTATGTACATTTTCCCTCCAGTCAATCACAGTTTTAAGAAATAAAGAATAAAAGTTTATTATGCTTCTACTATATGCAGGCACTGATACTGTAGTGCTTCAGAACTCAGGCTAATTATGCTGTGAGATGCTTCTCATGATGAATGATGCCTCCCCTAGGCTGAAACCCCAGTCAGGAAGTCCTAGGATCCTGAAGAAAGTGATGTTCACCTTTGTCATTGATTCTCAAACGTTGGTCCTAGGAACCAAAGAGATTTATTGATAGTCACAGAATCAAAAATCAAAACTGAGAAAATTTGAAATATTTATTCATTTAAAATCACTGTGAAATTCTTACATGGTACCATATATATTCATTTAAAAATCCATTTCCAAAAAAATAATTATTGAAGAAAGTGTTGCTGTTTTATATTTTTTGCAAATCTGTTTAATGTCTCCTTTAGTAGGAAATAGGTAGACCCTTGTTTGTGCTTTTTCATTGAATGTGTTGATTTATCTTGCTTTGCTTAAAATCTATAAAGAAACTCTAGCATCATACTGTTATGTAGTTGAAAAATTAATATAGTTGAGGAAGGTTTTAATAGTCTTCTCAGATAATTGTAAATGTTCTTTGATGCTACCCCAAAACTTTAAAAGCAGTAATTTCTTAAATGTTAGTTGCAGTTGTAATCTGAAAACCGATCAGTGAATTTTTTTAAAATAGGTTGCATTAAAACTCATTGTCTATTTATGCTTTAAATGCATCTGGTACCCATGCATGGACTTCCTTGGTGGCTCAGGTAAAGAATTTGCCTGCCAATGCAAGAAACATGGGTTCAGTCCCTGAGTGGGGAAAATTCCCCGGTAAGGAAATGACAACCCACTCCAGTATTTTTGTCTTGGAAATTCAATGGACAGGGGAGCCTGGCAGGCTACCGTCCATGGGGTCTCAAAAGAGTCAGTCAGGACTTAGCCACTAAAGAACAACACCACCCACACATAATTTTTATAACAGCAAGCATTGGAAATACAGAAAATAATGGTTCCCTGAGTGTACGTATCTTAAAAATATTCACATATATCACTATAAAATATTTAAAAGTCAAATTTATTAATGCTAACAGTGATTTTTTTTTTTTTTTTCCGAGGAGGGTGGGGTGGGAGGAGGGCGGGCGGGCCGCTTCTGTTGGTCTTTCATTTGTCTATTTTCATCCATCTTTGTTCTTCGGCCTGTGTGGGCCTCCCATCGCGGTAGCCTCTGTCGTCGCAGAGCACTGGCTCTGGGCACATGCACTCCAGAGCTCTGGCTCGGTGATTGGACACATCACTCCAGCCGCTCCACTGCACGTGGGATCTTCCCAGGCCAGGGATCGAACTGGCGCCGCTTGCACTGCAAGGTGGTGTCCTTACCCACTGGACCACCAGGGAAGCCCACTAACAGTGATCTTAAGTTCATAATAGTGAATATGTTTTCCAAAATTTAGTTGAAAGCCCAAATTTTATCATTGGTAACAAAAATAATACCATTTGTTATTCTGGAAGTAATGGACCCTCTGCTCATTTTTGAGACAATGGCTGCCAATTATCTTAGCCTGACTAGCCATAGTTTGTCTGGCAGTTATTCCGCCAAGGGAAAAACATGTTCCAGGAGAAAGGCATCAACTCAAACAATTGCTTTTTCTCAAGACTTTTATCATACTTAGGTACAGAAGAAGTTCTTTATAGATCTTTTTCCATTTGGCCACACATAATATTTAAATAACATGTATTAAAATACTGGGTTTAAATAAAACTAACAACTTTAACTGAGTTAAGGAATTTTCTAAGTGAAACAATTTCTCTTCTGTGAGTTTGATGTCACTGCCTTGGCTTGTGTCAAGACCACAGTAGTTTTATTCACGATTAGGTATATGCCATCAGTGCAAACACAAACACAGTGAAAAGGCAAATACTGTTTTAGTAGTATTGTGAAATTATTTTGAATTCCCAGACACCAGCCTGAAGAGATTTGGAGGGAGTGCCTGCTAGAATCTGCAGACCACGCTTTGAGAAACTCTGATCTAGAAAATGATGCTAGTATAGAGCACCAGCCCTATCATCCCTTCAAAGAAAACTTTAGTGTTGCACTCACCATCTTCCTCTCTCCTCCAGTTGCTCTCATCACCCTGGGGAACCTCAGCATCCTCTGGAATGAACCAATCAATGCTCTGTGCTCTCAGGTGCTCCTTTTCTTCCTCTCCGATGACCCTTTCCTTTGCTCCATTATCTTCCACGGTTTCATCCTGGACCTTCTTACTCTCTGAAACAGCTTTTTGTCCAAATCACTAGTTCATAGGTCACCTGTGAAAAGTTATTTGGGACTCTGTGGCCTCTTCTCTTCTATCTCTATCTTCCTAAGAATTCCCATGAAATTTTCTTGGACCTTTTTGGGGCCTCCATTGACACCTAAGCTTTCTCTATAACAATAAGACCTCCCCTGTTTTTATTTTCATTTATAATCAGCTTTGATTTCATAATCCATCATTTTAAAATTGCAATTATGTCCTGGACCCCACTGTTCCCTTGATCATACCTACTGACAAAAAACCCAGTCTTGAAAGAATCCAGCTTTCTCCTGGCTAATTCCTAGGTATCTTTCAATCTTATCATAAACATCAGTTCCTTAGGAAAACATTTCTCAATACCCTGACTGATTAGAGACCTCCTCAATGTTTTATCATTTCTGCATATTTTCCGCCAAGGGGAAAAAAACATGTTCCAGGAGAAAGGCATCAACTCAAACAATTGCTTTTTCTCAAGACTTTTATCATACTTAGGTACAGAAGAAGTTCTTTATAGATCTTTTTCCATTTGGCCACACATAATATTTAAATAACATGTATTAAAATACTGGGTTTAAATAAAACTAACAACTTTAACTGAGTTAAGGAATTTTCTAAGTGAAACAATTTCTCTTCTGTGAGTTTGATGTCACTGCCTTGGCTTGTGTCAAGACCACAGTAGTTTTATTCACGATTAGGTATATGCCATCAGTGCAAACACAAACACAGTGAAAAGGCAAATACTGTTTTAGTAGTATTGTGAAATTATTTTGAATTCCCAGACACCAGCCTGAAGAGATTTGGAGGGAGTGCCTGCTAGAATCTGCAGACCACGCTTTGAGAAACTCTGATCTAGAAAATGATGCTAGTATAGAGCACCAGCCCTATCATCCCTTCAAAGAAAACTTTAGTGTTGCACTCACCATCTTCCTCTCTCCTCCAGTTGCTCTCATCACCCTGGGGAACCTCAGCATCCTCTGGAATGAACCAATCAATGCTCTGTGCTCTCAGGTGCTCCTTTTCTTCCTCTCCGATGACCCTTTCCTTTGCTCCATTATCTTCCACGGTTTCATCCTGGACCTTCTTACTCTCTGAAACAGCTTTTTGTCCAAATCACTAGTTCATAGGTCACCTGTGAAAAGTTATTTGGGACTCTGTGGCCTCTTCTCTTCTATCTCTATCTTCCTAAGAATTCCCATGAAATTTTCTTGGACCTTTTTGGGGCCTCCATTGACACCTAAGCTTTCTCTATAACAATAAGACCTCCCCTGTTTTTATTTTCATTTATAATCAGCTTTGATTTCATAATCCATCATTTTAAAATTGCAATTATGTCCTGGACCCCACTGTTCCCTTGATCATACCTACTGACAAAAAACCCAGTCTTGAAAGAATCCAGCTTTCTCCTGGCTAATTCCTAGGTATCTTTCAATCTTATCATAAACATCAGTTCCTTAGGAAAACATTTCTCAATACCCTGACTGATTAGAGACCTCCCTTCATATGATTTTATCAATTTCTGCATATTTTCAACTCAACACTTAATTAGCACACTTACGATATTTGTGTAATTTCTGCCTTCTCCACCAGATCATAAGCTGTATGGATGCAGGTACATGGACCGTTTGCTACTGAAGTCCTGACATTTATCATGATGGCAGACCCAGGGAAGTAAATATTTAGGAAAGGAAGGAAAGAAAGAAAGGAGAAAAAGAGGGAGGGAGGGAGGGAAAGAGAGAGGCGATAAGGAAGGGAGGATGGGAAGATAAAAAGGGAATGGGACGAATGAAACCAATTTATGGAAAATAGAATGATTTTGTTTAGAAATATATTTGAATCTTATTTCCCAGTTAGAATCTAATTAAATAATCCTAGTGTCTAGACATTCAGATGGATCAAGGTTTGGTTCATATGTCATTTTTCTGATAGATGGCCCTAATATTAAAATTTTGAATCATAGAAGCATGGAGAAAAGAAAGGGTTCTAATCACCAAAAGGTGGGAGAAAAGTTACAAGAGCAAAGGTTTGGGAACAGAAAATGGCTCCATTGTTAGTTCTGTGTCTCACTGTAGAACTGTCAAGATAATGTCATTGTAAGCCCACAGAGACTGCATTATGATGTCAAAATGGAAGGAAACAGTATTAATGGATGGAAGCAAATGCTTAGACAGAGTAACACTGAGTAGCTATAGTTTTAAAAGCTTTGTGACATGATGTCTAGACAGAGGCACGCACAGTTGTGCTATCACTGAAGCAAGGCTATGGGAAATACATAGGGCCATTCATTAAGTCCTTACAGGGCTCCAGCCTTTTAGCCAGTATCAATATGACCAGCATTTTCTCTGATCATTCCAGTGAATTTTTTAGTATAGGTTATTTTTTGTAGATTTTAAAAGTCATAATTCTCCTTTGGAGAACACAGAAAAGATTATGAAAGAAAAAGATTGTCGTTGTCCCAAATTCCTACCACCATTAATTCTGTTATGTTTCCTTTCATTCTTTATTTCCATAAAATAGTTGAGGCCATACTATTACATCTTTATATGTTTATCTTTCCATTTAGTATTATCAGAGAAATACAAACTTTTTATGATGACTGCGTATTGTTCCATTCCACTAACATTAAGCAATTAGAATATTGAGTACCCAGTTTTTCTGTATTCTAAGTTTTTATGGAAAATACATCCTATAGAATTGGATGTCTAACTGTTTTTAAAGCTTATGTCATACATGGCCAAATGGCATTCTGAAAGAACTGTACCAATTTTTCAATTACTTAAGGAACATTTGACAAATCTGTGGCCTAGTTAATCTTGGCAAATAGTTTGAGAGCATCTCCCAGATACTGAAAATTCACTCAAACAATAAGATTCAGGAGTCTTTGATTCTAGTCTTTAGCTGGCATCTGCTTTGCTGCGGCACTATGAGCAGGACATAGGGAGGCTTTTAAGGTTTTCATCTGTAGAATCACAAGGAAATATAGTGCTCTGTGCAAGGTTGCCAAACTGCAGGTACTGGTTCCTGAGTTATGCACTAGAGGAGGAAAACAAGTAAAGTTACCTGGTCAAATACATTTGGATAAATTACATCCAACATAATGCTCTGGGAGATTTAAAATGCCCAGTAATACATTAAAGGCTCTGATTATTCTACATTTTAATTTACTTAACGCAGCGTTTATCCAATTTTTGACCACAGGTCTTTTATTTTTCATGTAATATCTATAAGGCTATAAAACACAGTTGAAGAAGCATTGATGTAACGAAAAGGGTTTATACCAAACATGCTTATAAAGTTTCTGCTATTTATTGCGATATAATCATTTCTCTGAAGCAAGGCTATGGGAAATACATAGGGCCATTCATTAAGTCCTTACAGGGCTCCAGCCTTTTAGCCAGTATCAATATGACCAGCATTTTCTCTGATCATTCCAGTGAATTTTTTAGTATAGGTTATTTTTTGTAGATTTTAAAAGTCATAATTCTCCTTTGGAGAACACAGAAAAGATTATGAAAGAAAAAGATTGTCGTTGTCCCAAATTCCTACCACCATTAATTCTGTTATGTTTCCTTTCATTCTTTATTTCCATAAAATAGTTGAGGCCATACTATTACATCTTTATATGTTTATCTTTCCATTTAGTATTATCAGAGAAATACAAACTTTTTATGATGACTGCGTATTGTTCCATTCCACTAACATTAAGCAATTAGAATATTGAGTACCCAGTTTTTCTGTATTCTAAGTTTTTATGGAAAATACATCCTATAGAATTGGATGTCTAACTGTTTTTAAAGCTTATGTCATACATGGCCAAATGGCATTCTGAAAGAACTGTACCAATTTTTCAATTACTTAAGGAACATTTGACAAATCTGTGGCCTAGTTAATCTTGGCAAATAGTTTGAGAGCATCTCCCAGATACTGAAAATTCACTCAAACAATAAGATTCAGGAGTCTTTGATTCTAGTCTTTAGCTGGCATCTGCTTTGCTGCGGCACTATGAGCAGGACATGGGGAGGCTTTTAAGGTTTTCATCTGTAGAATCACAATGAAATATAGTGCTCTGTGCAAGGTTGCCAAACTGCAGGTACTGGTTCCTGAGTTATGCACTAGAGGAGGAAAACAAGTAAAGTTACCTGGTCAAATACATTTGGATAAATTACATCCAACATAATGCTCTGGGAGATTTAAAATGCCCAGTAATACATTAAAGGCTCTGATTATTCTACATTTTAATTTACTTAACGCAGCGTTTATCCAATTTTTGACCACAGGTCTTTTATTTTTCATGTAATATCTATAAGGCTATAAAACACAGTTGAAGAAGCATTGATGTAACGAAAAGGGTTTATACCAAACATGCTTATAATCCAGTTTCTGCTATTTATTGCTAAAATATCGATATAATAAAAACCTCTGAGGCTGAATATGGAATAAGATTATATATGCACTGTGCTAAGCCTCAGCCTGACGTATATGCTGATTTCTTCTCTATAACCTTCTCAACTCCGAGACTTGCTCATCAAGGCTAGTGATGAGCCCCCCACCTGCCTTTATAGACAGGGTGATGCTCTGCGCAGAAGGCCTAAACCCTGAGTTTGAACATGTAATCTGGGAGTCACAGGTTTGACCCCAGATTGTAGCCACCTCAGCAATGTAGGTCACAAAATAATTAATTAGCTACCCATCCCAGGCTAGAAGATCAGAAGGCCCAACCCCGATTAGTTCCAGTGGGTCATCCTAATGAATTGGCCCTGCTTATATTCAAGGCTGATTGTTATTAATTACACAACCTTGAGCCACTCCCATTCAGTTACATGGAAACTGCCACATGAAACAGGTATTTAAAACATGACTTTCAAAGTGCTCAGTCTCCAGTGACCTCCATGTTGCTAAATCCAGTGGAAAGCTTTCCAGCTTAGTCTTAATTGTCCACCGTAAAGCAACATTTCCTTCTTGAAATCTGCCCTCCCTCGGACTTTTTCAGCACCAAGTTGCCTTGCTCCCTTCCCACCTCTGTTGATGTCTCTGAAAACTAGAATCCTTCAGGGTGCAGATTTGCTTTTCTGCTTTTTGCATTTCTCTCGAGAAGGTGGTATCCATTTCCTGGACTTCACATACCATCTATGGTAACGCCTCCTAGATTTAGATCCTCATCCTTGGCAATCTCATTTTGTTTATCCAACTACCCCCATTTTGGATCTCCACTAGGTGCCTCTCAGGCCTGGCCAATTGAATGGCCCCAAGTTTAAACTCCTAATTTTCTCCTTTTAACCTACTCCTCTCTCAGTTTTACCCACATCAGTAATTAGAATCACCCCAACACACAGTTGTGCAAGCGAGGTGCCTTTAATTCTTTCCATCCTCTCACACTCGTATCCAGTTGTTTGGAAATTTCTGTCAATTTTGCTTTTAAGATGGATCTCAAATATCTTCCCCTCTGCCTACCTAGATTGCTTTGTCCTAAATTAAGACATCCTTATCTCTCGCTCAGATCATTGCTATGGCCTCCTGATGCCTGAGACAGTCTACTCAGTTTCCTCCAATCTTTTCTCTTCAGAGACACATTTTAAAATTTGAAATCAGATAATATCCCCCCTGTATAAGACAGTCCATGTGATTTTTGTTTGTTTTTCATTACACATGGGCTAAAATCCAAATTCCTCATCATGGTGCCCAAGGTACTCTGTGATGCTCTGCGCAGAAGGCCTAAACCCTGAGTTTGAACATGTAATCTGGGAGTCACAGGTTTGACCCCAGATTGTAGCCACCTCAGCAATGTAGGTCACAAAATAATTAATTAGCTACCCATCCCAGGCTAGAAGATCAGAAGGCCCAACCCCGATTAGTTCCAGTGGGTCATCCTAATGAATTGGCCCTGCTTATATTCAAGGCTGATTGTTATTAATTACACAACCTTGAGCCACTCCCATTCAGTTACATGGAAACTGCCACATGAAACAGGTATTTAAAACATGACTTTCAAAGTGCTCAGTCTCCAGTGACCTCCATGTTGCTAAATCCAGTGGAAAGCTTTCCAGCTTAGTCTTAATTGTCCACCGTAAAGCAACATTTCCTTCTTGAAATCTGCCCTCCCTCGGACTTTTTCAGCACCAAGTTGCCTTGCTCCCTTCCCACCTCTGTTGATGTCTCTGAAAACTAGAATCCTTCAGGGTGCAGATTTGCTTTTCTGCTTTTTGCATTTCTCTCGAGAAGGTGGTATCCATTTCCTGGACTTCACATACCATCTATGGTAACGCCTCCTAGATTTAGATCCTCATCCTTGGCAATCTCATTTTGTTTATCCAACTACCCCCATTTTGGATCTCCACTAGGTGCCTCTCAGGCCTGGCCAATTGAATGGCCCCAAGTTTAAACTCCTAATTTTCTCCTTTTAACCTACTCCTCTCTCAGTTTTACCCACATCAGTAATTAGAATCACCCCAACACACAGTTGTGCAAGCGAGGTGCCTTTAATTCTTTCCATCCTCTCACACTCGTATCCAGTTGTTTGGAAATTTCTGTCAATTTTGCTTTTAAGATGGATCTCAAATATCTTCCCCTCTGCCTACCTAGATTGCTTTGTCCTAAATTAAGACATCCTTATCTCTCGCTCAGATCATTGCTATGGCCTCCTGATGCCTGAGACAGTCTACTCAGTTTCCTCCAATCTTTTCTCTTCAGAGACACATTTTAAAATTTGAAATCAGATAATATCCCCCCTGTATAAGACAGTCCATGTGATTTTTTTTTGTTTTCATTACACATGGGCTAAAATCCAAATTCCTCATCATGGTGCCCAAGGTACTCTGTGATCTAGCACCTTTCTGACATCTTCTAAGGACACAATCCCCTGCTGTCATGCTGATCCCATCCTGCAGGTCCTTGAAACTGACAAGCCATTTCCCACGGGGGTTTCCTCGCGTGGACTGACCTCTCCAGTCTCCCTGCTCTTCACATGGTTTCCCCTCACCATCATTAATCTCTCAGCTTAAATCCATATCCACAGAGAAACCCCCCACCACTTGCCCACTTTTAGATTGCTCTGATATCCTCTATTAAAGGACCCTGTTTGGTTCCTTCACAGTATGTATTCACAGTTTTTACTGAAATGTTGGTTTGCATGTGTATTGACTGATTCCATCACTACACTGTGAATTTTGAGAGTAAGGACATTGTTTTGTTCACCACATAGCAGGCCCTTTTTTTGTTTGTTAGTCACTGAGTTGTGTTAGATTCTTTTGCAGCCCCATGGATGTAGCCCACCAGGCTTCTCTGTTCATGGAATTTTTTAGGCAAGAATCCTGGAGTGGATTGCCATTTCCTTCTCTAGGGGATTTTCCCAGCCCAGGAATTGAACCCTGGTCTCCTGCATTGCAGGCAGATTCTTTACCAATGAGCCATCTGGGAAGCCCATAAACATATCTGGAATGTCTATTAAATGAAAAGAAATGAATGAATGGGTGAACACATGAATGAATGAACAGTGTCTATTGTGTTTCAGGTACACATAGAATTCCTCATAGAGCTTCTAGTTCGTGTCCCACACATCATTTTCCCCTTGTGCAAGCGAGGTGCCTTTAATTCTTTCCATCCTCTCACACTCGTATCCAGTTGTTTGGAAATTTCTGTCAATTTTGCTTTTAAGATGGATCTCAAATATCTTCCCCTCTGCCTACCTAGATTGCTTTGTCCTAAATTAAGACATCCTTATCTCTCGCTCAGATCATTGCTATGGCCTCCTGATGCCTGAGACAGTCTACTCAGTTTCCTCCAATCTTTTCTCTTCAGAGACACATTTTAAAATTTGAAATCAGATAATATCCCCCCTGTATAAGACAGTCCATGTGATTTTTGTTTGTTTTTCATTACACATGGGCTAAAATCCAAATTCCTCATCATGGTGCCCAAGGTACTCTGTGATCTAGCACCTTTCTGACATCTTCTAAGGACACAATCCCCTGCTGTCATGCTGATCCCATCCTGCAGGTCCTTGAAACTGACAAGCCATTTCCCACGGGGGTTTCCTCGCGTGGACTGACCTCTCCAGTCTCCCTGCTCTTCACATGGTTTCCCCTCACCATCATTAATCTCTCAGCTTAAATCCATATCCACAGAGAAACCCCCCACCACTTGCCCACTTTTAGATTGCTCTGATATCCTCTATTAAAGGACCCTGTTTGGTTCCTTCACAGTATGTATTCACAGTTTTTACTGAAATGTTGGTTTGCATGTGTATTGACTGATTCCATCACTACACTGTGAATTTTGAGAGTAAGGACATTGTTTTGTTCACCACATAGCAGGCCTTTTTTTTGTTTTTTTAGTCACTGAGTTGTGTTAGATTCTTTTGCAGCCCCATGGATGTAGCCCACCAGGCTTCTCTGTTCATGGAATTTTTTAGGCAAGAATCCTGGAGTGGATTGCCATTTCCTTCTCTAGGGGATTTTCCCAGCCCAGGAATTGAACCCTGGTCTCCTGCATTGCAGGCAGATTCTTTACCAATGAGCCATCTGGGAAGCCCATAAACATATCTGGAATGTCTATTAAATGAAAAGAAATGAATGAATGGGTGAACACATGAATGAATGAACAGTGTCTATTGTGTTTCAGGTACACATAGAATTCCTCATAGAGCTTCTAGTTCTGTGTCTTTTCCAGGCTCTCCTGCCGTATATGCATAATGATCCTTCCTCCACATGGAATAATCATACCACATCCAACTGTCCAGACCACCCCAGTTAAGTCTCATTTCCTCCAGATGATTTTCTGTTCCCACTTGCCCTCTGCTAACATATCTCACATATGTAGAGTCTCCCACAGTCTATATCCACCCCTAGACTGCAAGTTCTGCAGGGCATGGAACATGACTCTTTCGATCACTGTGGTCCCTTAGCCGTGAGCGCAGTACCTGGGATACAGAGGTAATTCAGTAAAAACTTGTGTGAATATACTTTCCCATTCAATCTTATATTATTTAAATGTCACTGGAACCTTGTGGAATAGCAATAAGTGTACCTATTTTGTAGATAAGTAAAATAGATTCAGAGGAAGAGGAAATAATGTGCATAAAATTATATACATTATATAGTGGTATATAATATATAATAAATAGATTATATAATGGTAAAGCAAGAATTCAAACCAAGGCTATTTGACTACTTTGAGTGAAAATGAATGAATAAATGAATACAGACGTTTCTACTTTGTTCCAGGTATGATAGAATTCCACACAGAACTATGCATATTTAGAAAACATTCCAATATATATTGCAATATATTCCATATTGGAAAACCTTCAATATATATTCAATATGTATTGCTGTGTTTTTAAAAAACATTCCAATATATACTATGAAGGACTGCTGACAAAAGGAAGAGTAATAAAAAATAATTTTCTAAACACTTACCATGTGCCAGTTCCTGTGATCAGTGCTTTCTTTTAACTCTTTTACCTTCTGACAAGCACTCATGAAATATGTATTATCTCTATTTGCATACATGAGAAAGTTGGCCTTGGAGAGTTTAAGCAACTTACCCAAGATCCATAGCCACTAAAGTGGTGAAGCCAGGATTTAAAATCAGGTTGATCTCACATCAAAGGCCACACCCAATGCCACTTGAAGTATAGCTGAAGATTAGTTCCCTCCCCCGCAAAACGTCCATAGTAATGAGGCTCATTTTGAGTCACACTGACTACTGCAGTTGTTTATATTAGCTGAAATTTCATGCAGCCTGAATACATATTGATTTCCAGTCTGAGCAACTATAGAAAATACTCACATGGCCTTGGCCCAGGATACTTTGGTGAAACACTCTGATGGCCGTGAAACAATAAAATAAAAAAGAGGCTAGTGATATAAGTTTCTTTAGGATTCACTGCCTGTAAGACCTGTTTAGAGAAACAAACAGATCCTTGTAGCTCTTCTTACATCTGAGGTCTTTGCACATATTTCTTTAACTTCCTTAAGGGAATTGTGTTTATTCTTCATTAATGGAAGTGTTGGGTTGGAAATGGTATAAAAACCTTTGGATATCTTAATCTAAATTAAACATACTTTTGCTTTAAAAAAATTATTGAGAATGGGATTCCCTGGTGGCTCAGTAAAGAACCTGCCTGCAATACAGGAGTCCTAGGTTCAGTCCCTGAGTTGGGAAGATCCACTGGAGATGGAAATGGCAACCCATTCCAGTATTCTTG
This sequence comes from Tragulus kanchil, assembly GCA_022376925.1. Taxonomy (NCBI): domain Eukaryota; kingdom Metazoa; phylum Chordata; class Mammalia; order Artiodactyla; family Tragulidae; genus Tragulus; species Tragulus kanchil. The sequence goes on from JAIOJX010000032.1 coordinate 100,650,361, forward strand.
CCTGGAGAATTCCATGGACAAAGGAGCCTGGCGGGCTCTAGTCCATAGGGTTGCAAAGGGTCGAACATCACTGAGTGGCGAACACTTTCACTTCACTTTTACTTTCATTGGAGTACAGATGATTTACAGTATTATGTTATTTTCAGGTATATAGCAAATTGAATCAGATATATATATATATATATATATATATATACATATATGTATAATATATACATTTGTATTTCTATCTCCCCACTCTTTTTTAGATTCTTTCCCCATATAGGTCATTACAGAGTACCCAGTAGAATTCCATGTGCTGTACTACAGACCCATATTAGTTATCCCTTTTACATATAGTGGTGTGTTAATCCTGATCTCCTAATTTATCCTGCCCCTTATCCCCTTTGGTAACCATAAGTTTGTTTTCTACATCTGTGACTCTGTTTTGTAAATAAGTTTATTTGTACTATTTTTAAATTGAGGTATAGTTGTTTTACAACAGTGAGTAATTTCTGCTGTGTAACACTGAATCAGCTACACACACAGACACACACCGTCTTTCTTGGATCTCCCTCTCACCCACAGCCCATCTCACCCATCTAGGTAAATGGTATCATATGATATTTGTCTTTCTCTGTCTGACTTATCTTACTCAGTGTAACAGTCCCTAGGTCCATCCATGTTGCTGCAAATAGCATTATTTAATTCTTTTTATGACTGAGTAGTATTCCGTTGTATATGTGTACCACATTTTTACCCATTCCTCTGTCAATGGACATTTAGGTTGCTGCCATGCTCTGGGTATTGTAAATAGTCCTTGTCAAAAATTGGTGCTCAGTTCTGAGAAGATTTTTTTTTTTTTGATGGATGCTGGTAGCAGTAATGGCATAATAGCACTGATGTAGGAATTAGAAGGCCTGACTGTGCTACTAGGAAACTAGGTGACTTACATATGAAGTTGCTTTGTTTCCTCTCTGTCCCACACCTGGATGGGATAATAATTACAACAATCTTAGAGGGAACTAATAAGGCTTAAATTGGTAACTATTCATAAAATACCTAGAGGAATGGTCTGGCTGTTATATTCTTCTTTTTCTGAGACTCAGTTTCCTTATCTGTAATATGAGTGAATTAAATTAGATATCAAAGTCCTTCCTAATTCTAATTCTAAAGACCTATGAAATAATAGTGATGGAAGTAGAAAATGAGGATTTTAAGAGAGATAGTTTAAGTATATTAAAGTAAAGGGAATCATGAACATGAAAAATGAAAGATATCCAAGAAAAGAACCAAATGAAAGCTTTGAAGCTGAAAAATTTTAATAACCAAAATAAAAAAAATCATTGAATGGGGGGAAAAAAGGAAGAAAAGATGAGTAAACCTGAAGATAGTGTGACAGAAACTATCCAAAATGAAACAGAGAAAAAATAGTGTCAAAAATAATTTTAAAAAGAACAGAGCCTCAGTGACGTGTAGCATAATGTGAAGTAGTTGAACATATCTGCAGTCAGAGGAAAGAAGAGCATACGAGGCAGAAAATATATTTGAATTAATAATGACAAACTGTTCCCCAAATTTGATGAGAGCTATAAATCCACAGAATCACACCAAGGCATATCATAATCAAACTGCTGAAAATCAATGATCAAAACTTGAGCCCATTCTTAAAGACATATAACACACAAAGATTACAAAGTAGACTTCTCCTCAAAGTCTATACAAGATCGCTTCTCGGCCTTTTCTCTAAGATCAAGTGTAGTATCTGTTTTGATCAGTTTAATATCTGATACGTCCTCTATCAGAGGATAAAAAAAAGTCTATACAAGCCAAAGATAATAGAATGATACCGCCAAAGTGATGCGGAAGGAAACTTCTCACTTAGAATTTTATATTCATCAAAGATATCCAGCAGAGTAAAGAGTTCTTCTAACAAAAATGGATAACTCCCTCACCAAAATTCATTCTGCACTATAAGAAGGGTCAAAAGAAATAATTCAGGAAGAATAAAAATGGGCCAGAATTAGTATGGCCTTATTTGAATGTAGGCTGTGATAAGTTAATGATGAATGTTGCGAAGCTTAGAGTAACAGCCAAAATAAATAAAATTACTAATAAATGATTTGGAACTAGAAAAAAATATGAAGTCCAAAAGATAACCATGAAAGGAGAAAAACAGATGCAGAGAATAGACTGGGCATGTAGAAAACAAATAGATGATAAGCCCAAACCCGTGCATATCAGTAATTACCTCTTATATAAATGGTATAAATACTACAATTAAAAGACAGACATTGGTAGACAATAAGACACATCTATATGTTATCTACATGAGGCCTACTTTCAGATGTAGAGATAGTTTAAGTATATTAAAGTAAAGGGAATCATGAACATGAAAAATGAAAGATATCCAAGAAAAGAACCAAATGAAAGCTTTGAAGCTGAAAAATTTTAATAACCAAAATAAAAAAAATCATTGAATGGGGGGAAAAAAGGAAGAAAAGATGAGTAAACCTGAAGATAGTGTGACAGAAACTATCCAAAATGAAACAGAGAAAAAATAGTGTCAAAAATAATTTTAAAAAGAACAGAGCCTCAGTGACGTGTAGCATAATGTGAAGTAGTTGAACATATCTGCAGTCAGAGGAAAGAAGAGCATACGAGGCAGAAAATATATTTGAATTAATAATGACAAACTGTTCCCCAAATTTGATGAGAGCTATAAATCCACAGAATCACACCAAGGCATATCATAATCAAACTGCTGAAAATCAATGATCAAAACTTGAGCCCATTCTTAAAGACATATAACACACAAAGATTACAAAGTAGACTTCTCCTCAAAGTCTATACAAGATCGCTTCTCGGCCTTTTCTCTAAGATCAAGTGTAGTATCTGTTTTGATCAGTTTAATATCTGATACGTCCTCTATCAGAGGATAAAAAAAAGTCTATACAAGCCAAAGATAATAGAATGATACCGCCAAAGTGATGCGGAAGGAAACTTCTCACTTAGAATTTTATATTCATCAAAGATATCCAGCAGAGTAAAGAGTTCTTCTAACAAAAATGGATAACTCCCTCACCAAAATTCATTCTGCACTATAAGAAGGGTCAAAAGAAATAATTCAGGAAGAATAAAAATGGGCCAGAATTAGTATGGCCTTATTTGAATGTAGGCTGTGATAAGTTAATGATGAATGTTGCGAAGCTTAGAGTAACAGCCAAAATAAATAAAATTACTAATAAATGATTTGGAACTAGAAAAAAATATGAAGTCCAAAAGATAACCATGAAAGGAGAAAAACAGATGCAGAGAATAGACTGGGCATGTAGAAAACAAATAGATGATAAGCCCAAACCCGTGCATATCAGTAATTACCTCTTATATAAATGGTATAAATACTACAATTAAAAGACAGACATTGGTAGACAATAAGACACATCTATATGTTATCTACATGAGGCCTACTTTCAAATATAAAGAAGCAGAAGAGTTAAAATAAAATATTGGGGGAAAATCACCATGTAAAACCCAGGAATAACAAAGCCTTTCATAATGATAAAGAGGCAGATCATCTGCAAACCTGTGTATAGATAGATAGATAATAACAGAGCCTCAAAATACATGAAGCAAAAACTTCTAGAACTAAAAGGAGAAATAGACAAATGCAAAATATATTTTGGGATTCCAACATCTCTCTTTCAGTAATTGTTAGATACTGAGGTGAAACTTAAGCAGCATTAACAACCAACTTAACATAATGACTTAAAACTATACCCAACAACAGATGAAAACACACTTTGAAGTACCCATGAAATATTCACTAAGATAGAGCATATTCTTTGTCATAAAACAAATCTCAAAAATTAAAAGGATTGAAATGTTTTAAATCAACATACATGCTGAAACGTATTATTTTTATAAAACACATGAAAGAGATTCACTAATTTTTGAGGTGGAATATTATAACATTATTTCATCAACATTACCTTAAAATGTTTTTTCTGAAGCAATTTCATTTTTCTAAGAATTTATAGTAATGGTATAATAACACACAGGCAGCATACTTTATAATAATTGTAAATATGAGCTCATAAAAATATATGTCATTAAAAATGTAAATGTATACCATCTGTTTTCAACATTAGTGTTTATTTTATTTGAGATTTTATTTGAGAAAAATAAATTGTTATTCATTCTGCCATTGTTAAATTTTTTTAAAGTTTGAAATCACAGACTAATCTGAAAGATCCATACTAACTGGCATGTTACAAATGTATTGTAATTTTTATCAATCATCAGAGAGAAGATAAATACCCAAAAATGACAATAACAATCATACAGCACCACTGATAACAGCTGTCATTGAACATTTTAGTACCAAGTCTTGTTCTAAGTACTTTTATATACGTGATTGCACTTCTTACCTGCCTCCCACTTTACAGCCCAGAGAATGTAAGTAACTTGCCTACGATCACACAAATAGTTAATGCCAGTGCCCAAATCTGAACCCAGTCAAGGTATTTCACCGTGTAGTTTTGCATTTGCAAAGCCAGGGTCAGGCACTCTGGTATTAGATACAGACCTTGTGATTTCCTACTTCAGCATTTTGCAAAGTATTTAATTGGTTCTCTTTTGCCTTGACTTCAAATTTGCCTCTTCACTGGTCTGTCTTATTTGATAAGTTCATCAAACATCAAAACTCTTTGTTCATTTTCAGAAAGGATTACAATGATAAGCTTTTACAATTAAGAGTATCTCAGCAGAGATTTCCTTTACCCAGTTCTCTGGCCTTTATCTTCTAATTATTAGAGATGAATTTTCTGATTTTTCAAAGTGGTATTTGCTTAAAATAACAAGTTGCAAATTAACTGCTTATACAAATGGCTTTCCCCCTTCTGAACTGTTGCTTAAAGGAAATCTCTCGTTTAGCATTTAAAAGCAATAATGATTCAAAACTGAATCATCCAACAAGAATTTGAAGAAAATAACTCTTCTTAAAATTTTCAATGTTTAGGAGACAGGGATTCCTTTAAAACTATCCCAAAGGCAAAATAAGAGGCTGTTTAATCCACTAGCCATTATTTCATCAACATTACCTTAAAATGTTTTTCTGAAGCAATTTCATTTTTCTAAGAATTTATAGTAATGGTATAATAACACACAGGCAGCATACTTTATAATAATTGTAAATATGAGCTCATAAAAATATATGTCATTAAAAATGTAAATGTATACCATCTGTTTTCAACATTAGTGTTTATTTTATTTGAGATTTTATTTGAGAAAAATAAATTGTTATTCATTCTGCCATTGTTAAATTTTTTTAAAGTTTGAAATCACAGACTAATCTGAAAGATCCATACTAACTGGCATGTTACAAATGTATTGTAATTTTTATCAATCATCAGAGAGAAGATAAATACCCAAAAATGACAATAACAATCATACAGCACCACTGATAACAGCTGTCATTGAACATTTTAGTACCAAGTCTTGTTCTAAGTACTTTTATATACGTGATTGCACTTCTTACCTGCCTCCCACTTTACAGCCCAGAGAATGTAAGTAACTTGCCTACGATCACACAAATAGTTAATGCCAGTGCCCAAATCTGAACCCAGTCAAGGTATTTCACCGTGTAGTTTTGCATTTGCAAAGCCAGGGTCAGGCACTCTGGTATTAGATACAGACCTTGTGATTTCCTACTTCAGCATTTTGCAAAGTATTTAATTGGTTCTCTTTTGCCTTGACTTCAAATTTGCCTCTTCACTGGTCTGTCTTATTTGATAAGTTCATCAAACATCAAAACTCTTTGTTCATTTTCAGAAAGGATTACAATGATAAGCTTTTACAATTAAGAGTATCTCAGCAGAGATTTCCTTTACCCAGTTCTCTGGCCTTTATCTTCTAATTATTAGAGATGAATTTTCTGATTTTTCAAAGTGGTATTTGCTTAAAATAACAAGTTGCAAATTAACTGCTTATACAAATGGCTTTCCCCCTTCTGAACTGTTGCTTAAAGGAAATCTCTCGTTTAGCATTTAAAAGCAATAATGATTCAAAACTGAATCATCCAACAAGAATTTGAAGAAAATAACTCTTCTTAAAATTTTCAATGTTTAGGAGACAGGGATTCCTTTAAAACTATCCCAAAGGCAAAATAAGAGGCTGTTTAATCACTACAAAATACTTGATGTTAAGATTTAAAAAAATAAAATGAAGCCAGTTGGGGATAGTCAAGGATATGGAATGGGTAAAATGCAATGCACATAGATAAGTATCACTTCCATTCATTATTCTGCAGCAGAAGGTTAACGCTTTCTAGAATGAAATGACTCAGCATCTTTATAGCCTCCTGCCTTTCCCGAGATAATTTTGTGTACATTACCTAATTTTATCCTCCCCCAAACACTATGAGATGTGTATTCGTATCATTCACAAATGGACAAGCAGAGGTTAATTGTCCAATATCATTCAAGAGAACTATCGTTTATTTATTAAGCTGAGTATATTTTATATCCAGGATCTTATTTCATGTTCATTAACTCTTACAGAAGAGGTATTATTATTTTAATTTGACCAATTCCAAAACAAATGCAGGGGGGCTTCCCCTGGTGGTCCAGTGGGTAAGGACACCGCCTTGCAGTGCAAGGGGCTCCGGTTCGATCCCTGGCCTGGGAAGATCCCACGTGCCGCAGAGCGGCTGGACCGATGCGTCCAATCACCGAGCCGGAGCTCTGGAGCGCATGCGCCCAGAGCCGGTGCTCTGCGACAACTGAGGCCACCGGGATGGGAGGCCCACAGGAGCCAAAGAACAAAGACTGATGAAAATAGAGAAAGACCAATGGAAGTGGCCCGCCCGCTCCCCTTCCTCCCCAACCCGACCCCCACCCAAAATAAATAAATCTTCAAAAAAACAAAAAACAAAAAACAAATGCAGGGAGATTAGGCGATTTAGTCCAGATGACCTAGCTCCTAAATCTTGTATTTGCACACAGGCCCATTTGACAGCAACTCTTTTTACTGGCCTGGACTCCTTCACTGAATTGGTAGCAATGTGGAACGAAGTCCCAAGATGACAGCGGCCCTGCTAAGTAACCCCTGACTGCAAATTTTGCAGAAACTTCTGGCCAACTCACCAATTCACCCACTCCTGTGTAGTTACCCCAGGCTGACAAGTCATCCAAGACAAGAGGAAAAATGCAGCAGCGAACATCTCACCCAGAAACCACCACCCTCTATTACCTACAGAGGAATAAAACTATTCCTGGAGTGAAAGGCATCTACTACAGGCGGCAATCTATCTAATGTTTGAAACTAGCAAAACTCACTTGATTCTCATTCAAATGTGGTTAATTACTTACTAAGGTATTGATTAACTAAACACCCTAAAATCCCAGACACCAAAGGCCGTCTTGGGAAAATATCCTATGGTTGAGGATATTTGTAATAACCAGTATCAGCAAAGCAGAGGGATCTTAATTTCAGAATGAGGCAAAAATTAAACCAAGATATAGTTCCAGAATTCGGGATCTTTTCTAGTAGCTCCTGGAACTTCTGAGATCAGATCAGTTTGTTTTGTTAGACTGAAATTAGACTAATACTGGCATTTCAACTCATCCATAAACAGCCAGCAAAATACAGGAAATGCTACCAGTTACATGGGGAAGTTTTCCAATATATTGCCAAACATTTGGGGCCTGAGAAATGTAGATAATTGAATGGACTTCCCACCTCTCATCCTTACATTGGATGTCATTACCATCTAGCCTACTTGTTTTTATTTTTTACACTTCTTATTTTATATTGGAGAATAGTCAATTGATAATTTTTGTGATAGTTTCGGGTGGACATCAAAGAGACTCAGCCACATATGTACATGTGTCCATTCTCCCCTAAACTGCCCTCCCATCCAGCCTGCTACATAACATTGAGAGTTATGTGGGAGTGCTATATAGTAGGTCCTTGTTGGTTATCCATTTTACAAATAGCAGTATGTTCATGTCGATCCCAAACTCCCTCTCTGCAATTTTTCCCCTTGTCAACCATAAGTCCATTCTCTAAGTCTGTGTGTCTATTCTGTAAATAAGTCCATGTATATAATTTTTTTTAGATTCCAAATATAAGGGATGTCATATAATATTTCTAGCATATGTGTTTCTTCAGGAAATCATATGTCTTAAAGGGACATTTCCAGAAGCATCTTCTAGAATTGTAATAACAACCACACACTGGACTGATGACCCCATGTGGACATACCTTAGTTACCCCAGGCTGACAAGTCATCCAAGACAGAAAATGCGCAGCGAACATCTCACCCAGAAACCACCACCCTCTATTACCTACAGAGGAATAAAACTATTCCTGGAGTGAAAGGCATCTACTACAGGCGGCAATCTATCTAATGTTTGAAACTAGCAAAACTCACTTGATTCTCATTCAAATGTGGTTAATTACTTACTAAGGTATTGATTAACTAAACACCCTAAAATCCCAGACACCAAAGGCCGTCTTGGGAAAATATCCTATGGTTGAGGATATTTGTAATAACCAGTATCAGCAAAGCAGAGGGATCTTAATTTCAGAATGAGGCAAAAATTAAACCAAGATATAGTTCCAGAATTCGGGATCTTTTCTAGTAGCTCCTGGAACTTCTGAGATCAGATCAGTTTGTTTTGTTAGACTGAAATTAGACTAATACTGGCATTTCAACTCATCCATAAACAGCCAGCAAAATACAGGAAATGCTACCAGTTACATGGGGAAGTTTTCCAATATATTGCCAAACATTTGGGGCCTGAGAAATGTAGATAATTGAATGGACTTCCCACCTCTCATCCGTACATTGGATGTCATTACCATCTAGCCTACTTGTTTTTATTTTTTACACTTCTTATTTTATATTGGAGAATAGTCAATTGATAATTTTTGTGATAGTTTCGGGTGGACATCAAAGAGACTCAGCCACATATGTACATGTGTCCATTCTCCCCTAAACTGCCCTCCCATCCAGCCTGCTACATAACATTGAGAGTTATGTGGGAGTGCTATATAGTAGGTCCTTGTTGGTTATCCATTTTACAAATAGCAGTATGTTCATGTCGATCCCAAACTCCCTCTCTGCAATTTTTCCCCTTGTCAACCATAAGTCCATTCTCTAAGTCTGTGTGTCTATTCTGTAAATAAGTCCATGTATATAATTTTTTTTAGATTCCAAATATAAGGGATGTCATATAATATTTCTAGCATATGTGTTTCTTCAGGAAATCATATGTCTTAAAGGGACATTTCCAGAAGCATCTTCTAGAATTGTAATAACAACCACACACTGGACTGATGACCCCATGTGGACATACCTTATCTTACTTGTCTAGACATAGTCATAAATCAATTACATAGAGAAGAATAGGTAGATAATAATTGAATATGGGTCAGGCATTTCATTTGTCTTATTGTATGTAATCTTCACAAGTCTATGAGATGGCAATGATTCATTTCATTTTGCAGTTGAAGAAATGAAGGTCTAGAGAAATAAACTAAGTTGCTCAGTAGTAGACAACTAGCTATCTTGATTTCCTGAGCAATTATTCCTCTCATTGGCAGGATTGCCAGTGCTGTCATTATTAATCTCAAAATTATGGGAAAAATATACTAAATAACTTGCATGCATGAGTAATGTATACCAGGTTTAACTGTGGAGATTGTAAAAAGATCCTCAGTTGTTATTATCTCCATTTCTTCAGAAATTAAGGTGAAATTTGACAGAGGTGAATACCAATTATTCTGCCCCTAGAAAGCCCCTGGCCCCCAATTTCTGTGTCTCTCTTCTTCCGTCTATTTGTTTTGATTCCTGGGTCATCTTTGCTGCAGTTTTACAATCCTGCCTATTTGGAAAACGCTGTCTATTTTGGAAAACGCTTTCTTTTTTCTGCCTGTAATCTAATGACAACTGGTACTTCATAATGCTTTTACTGGCATCTGGACACCCTTGGGGCAGCTCAGGGAGTCATACCTGGAACCCACTTCTTTCCACCAACTCACTAGCTGCCGCCCTCCCCTCTCCAGGTCTACCCAGGCTCCAGGGACTAGAATCTGGTCCATTGCCCCCCTGGGATGTATAGCTCAGGTGTTTTTTTTTTTTTTTTTTTCAGCACTTCTACAGAAATTCTTATGGGGAGCAGACCACACCCGACAACACGGGTGTCAACTGGGAATACCTTTGCCCCTCAGGGAATATTTGCAAATTTCTAGGGGCATATATGGTTGTCACAACTTTGGAGGTGGTGTTGCTGGCGTCTCATGGATGCTAAACATCCTACAGTGCACAGGACAGGTCCCCCAACAAAGGGTTCTCCAGTCCCAAATGTCAATAGTGACAAGGTTGGGAAACACCACAGGAATGCTCGTCTGATCTTCCCCTGACCCCTGACTTCTGGTGGATTATGTTTTTTCTTCGCATGCAGGCAATATTGCCTTCTTCCTTAGACCAACTCCTTCTTGCCATTTCCTTAATGCTTTTTCTCCTTAACCAGAGCTTCTGCAGTGCTCAGGACTCCTTCTTAACTTCAGCTCACCTCTCTCTCACCCTCCATGCCCCCAACTTGGTCCCTTAAATCCTATAATATTTCCCCCCCCCACCCCGAGCTTCTCTCCCCCATTCCACACCCTTTGATCTATTTCAGGGGCTCGACTCACTCTGAAACTCCCCCAACAGACTCCTAGACCTCTATTTCTCCTCACTCTGAGCCTCGCTCTATGTTACTCCTGGATTCGTCTTCAGGAAAGCTGACTCTGCAAACATCTCTGTCTTGCTCAATGACCTTCTACATAGCCTCCATTTTCCATAAGGTTAGAAGTCCAGATCCCCATAAGTAGGTCCCAACCCATCTTTTGTAGCCGTATCAGCCATAACCCTCTAATTACCCCCTACATTATAGTCTAGCTTCCCATTACCTTTCTCACACTTTCTCACTGCCATGATCTTGCTCATGCTGAACGACTTTTATCCATTATCTGCTACCCTTCTGCCAAGTGTTTCTTAAATAGCAGGTCCATCACAGAGCCTTGGCTGATGGCCCCCTCTGGAAGATGTCTCCTTGTTATCTTTGAACCTTACAAATACATCACCAGCACTTTTCAATTTTGCTGCATATTATGTCCTTTTCACAGACTTTTGTATATCTTGAGAATGAAGGTTTCTCGAGGGTAAATTCCATGTCTGATTCTCCTTTATTGTTACCCTTATCACTGACCACTGAATCTTTCCTAAGCAATATTGGTCGATTGAGTGAATGGCCAAAGGACTAGAAATACTGTACAATTTCATAATAGTTTTCTTGCAATGAGAAACCAATTCTGACCCTTGTTGAAAACTGATTCTGTGACTTGCCTTCCATCAGTTTTATTATTATAATTATACTTATGGCTTGTGAGGGGCTAAACTTTTTCCTACAGTGCACAGGACAGGTCCCCCAACAAAGGGTTCTCCAGTCCCAAATGTCAATAGTGACAAGGTTGGGAAACACCACAGGAATGCTCGTCTGATCTTCCCCTGACCCCTGACTTCTGGTGGATTATGTTTTTTCTTCGCATGCAGGCAATATTGCCTTCTTCCTTAGACCAACTCCTTCTTGCCATTTCCTTAATGCTTTTTCTCCTTAACCAGAGCTTCTGCAGTGCTCAGGACTCCTTCTTAACTTCAGCTCACCTCTCTCTCACCCTCCATGCCCCCAACTTGGTCCCTTAAATCCTATAATATTTCCCCCCCCCACCCCGAGCTTCTCTCCCCCATTCCACACCCTTTGATCTATTTCAGGGGCTCGACTCACTCTGAAACTCCCCCAACAGACTCCTAGACCTCTATTTCTCCTCACTCTGAGCCTCGCTCTATGTTACTCCTGGATTCGTCTTCAGGAAAGCTGACTCTGCAAACATCTCTGTCTTGCTCAATGACCTTCTACATAGCCTCCATTTTCCATAAGGTTAGAAGTCCAGATCCCCATAAGTAGGTCCCAACCCATCTTTTGTAGCCGTATCAGCCATAACCCTCTAATTACCCCCTACATTATAGTCTAGCTTCCCATTACCTTTCTCACACTTTCTCACTGCCATGATCTTGCTCATGCTGAACGACTTTTATCCATTATCTGCTACCCTTCTGCCAAGTGTTTCTTAAATAGCAGGTCCATCACAGAGCCTTGGCTGATGGCCCCCTCTGGAAGATGTCTCCTTGTTATCTTTGAACCTTACAAATACATCACCAGCACTTTTCAATTTTGCTGCATATTATGTCCTTTTCACAGACTTTTGTATATCTTGAGAATGAAGGTTTCTCGAGGGTAAATTCCATGTCTGATTCTCCTTTATTGTTACCCTTATCACTGACCACTGAATCTTTCCTAAGCAATATTGGTCGATTGAGTGAATGGCCAAAGGACTAGAAATACTGTACAATTTCATAATAGTTTTCTTGCAATGAGAAAACCAATTCTGACCCCTTGTTGAAAACTGATTCTGTGACTTGCCTTCCATCAGTTTTATTATTATAATTATACTTAATGGCTTGCCTCGAAGACCCTTCCCCTCTGCCTGATTGTAAAGTAAAATGCCTTTGTTCAGAACCCTGTCCACCTGTAGATGGCAGGAAGAGAGAAATTAACACATCCCCTGCCTGAGGTTTGCCCTTCTAGGAGATGTTTGCAAGATTAATGGCCTTTTTACTTTGCTTCCTCACCTCCCCCATCTCTGATCTATAAAAGAACTTGGCATCCGGACCCCAATAAGATGGTTTTTTCCGAGGCGCTAGCCTGCCATCTTCTCGGTCAGCTGCTTTCCCAATAAAGTCGTTTTCCTTACTTCAGCACCTGGTCTCTCAGATTCATTGGCCTGTCAGGCAGTGAGTAGAGTGAGCTTGGACTCACTAAGTTTCAGGTGTATTTTTTGTTTAATTCTCAAAGTAATGTTGTGAGGTAAATGTCATTATTCGGAAGAGAAGCCTGAGAGTCAGTGACACAGTGATTAAGGTGGAAAACAAAAATAAGAGATATAGAGTACCAGGGCCTGTGCCTGCCACTTCTTTGGTTTTGTTTTTTTTTTTAAATAAATCTTCTTTAATATGTTTAATCTTTACAGTGATCTTGCAAGATCAGTAATAACAGTGCTGTTTTGCAGATAAAGATATTGAATTTCAGAGTAGTTAAGTAGTTTGCCTGCAGTTGCACAGCTGAGAGTCTCAGAGTCATGGATTTATAATCTGTCTAGCTTTAAAACCTGAGATCATTTTTGGTCTTGTCACCCAATGACTAAAGCAGTGTATCAGGACCAATGGCTGGATCTTCTAGCTCTAAGTCCAATTCTGTTTATTATGCCTTGTCTCAGAGACTGAATATCATTTTCAAGGGCCAAGAATGCAAAATAAAGAGAATGGAGAACCACAGGGTAGACTCAAGAGACAAGCTAAGCCAAATAAGATCGTTCTCTGCTCTTCAGTGACTCTGTGTGTGTGTGTGTGTGTGTGTGTGTGTGTTGAGATGGGGGCCGGGCATTCATCTGTTTTCAGCTAAAATCTTCTGAGATGAATGGGAAGTGCCAAAAAATTGTTAACTTTGCATATGTGGATTTCACCTTAATTGTAGCATTCTGTTATCAAAGATAGATAGTTATAAAGTGTCATGCAGAGTAGACAGCAAGATAGCAATTCATTTTGAAAACACATAGCTTGTCTTGGGGAAGCACTTTCCACTATCTAAATCAGTGTGTGAGTTATGGCCTCAGAGCGGGAACATATCCTGAGTCAGCCCCGACTACCACCTCAGGGCGACAGCCCAGCCTGTGCACTCTGGAAAGCTGCAGAAGCCCCAGGCCACACACCCTTGTGCTGTGCCTGCAGGGTGCTCAAGGCAGACAGACCGAAGTTCTGCAAATCGAATGCTCATGGAGGCACTTGGTTAGAAAGGAAAGAGCACAACTGGAGGTCAGGAAAGCCATTAACCAGTCACTGTTTCCTAGCCTCAGTTTCTTTGCCGGTAAAATGGGTAACATAATATCTATCAGGATAGGATCGAATAGCTATAGAGGAAAACAAGAAATCTATCCTCAGTTGGGAATTCTGAACATCAGTAGCTTCTTTATTTAAATAGTCCTGCTGCTTTCTGCTCCTTCGTCTCCGTACCTGTTTGTCCCTTACATAGCATGGAAGCTTTCAAGGTGGAAAGCGGAAGAAAGGCAGTGCCTGGCAAAGGGAATGATGAAGGAGGCTCGAGTGTGACAGGCTCAAGTCTCCAGGTGCCCTGGGCTTGCTGCAGGAACATGGAGTATAAGAGGGTGCTCAGGTCCCAGGTATGGGGTGAGTCCCCAGGATGGACCGCTAAGTAAGGGTTATTAATTTCTTGCAGGAAAGAATTCAAGAGCAAGTCATGGGAAAGTGGAAGCAGGTTAATTCAGATACACATTCCATAGGCAGAATGACGTCCTTCTCAGAAGGCAAGAGCTGTCCAAGGGCATAGGGTCATCTCAGAAAGTGATAGTGGCCTGAAATATGGGGAGGTTGATTTTTATGGGCTGAGTAATTTCATAGGCTAATGAGTGAGAGAGTTATTCAGAGCATTTTGGGGAAGGGGCAGGGATTTTAAGAACTGGACCATCTCCCACTTTTTTGACCTTTATGGTTGGCCTCGAAACTGTCATGGCCTTGGAAACATGTGATGTGTCATATTCTAAATGACACATTGATGGGTGTGTCATTTAGAATATACTGTGTATTACAATGTGCGCATAATGAGACTTAAGGTCCACTGGAAGTCCTATCTTCTGCCATCTTGGACCTAGTTGGTTATAAACAATTTTTGTACACTGGCTGTGTCATTCTTTAAGGGTTATGTAACGCTCCTTTCCCTCCTGCCTCAGGCTGATTTTGAGCCTTCTGGAGGGAGCTGCTACCTGCAGAAGCTGATAGAATGATTTCAGTGGTGGAGCCTAGGGGCAGAGTGTCAGAGGGCCTGTCTCCCCATCATGGCCCAGTTCCAGGACCATTCCAGCACTCAACAGTTGAAAACTTGGGGATCAATTCAAAGTGGCAACTTCAGGTGGGATAAGGCCAGTCTCACAGTGGCCAGAAGCTAAGGGAGCTTCTCCAAACAGTTTGCTGGTTGACAGGTCACACAGACACCAAAACAATTATTTTTTTAAATAATTATTTTTATTTTACTTTTTCTTGTTTACAGAGTTTTGTTGTTTACAAATATGTATAATCCCAGATTAGTCATATGTATATCCCTGACCCCTCCCTCCTCTGCCTCCCCTTCAGTACCCCCAGTCACCCTCCTCCAGGTCGTCGAATAGCTCCCACATAAGATCCCTTATTCCCACAGCACATTGACAATAGTTAAATTCTCTTACATATGATACTGTAGGTTTCCATGTTACTCTTTCCATGCCTCTCACCCACTGTTCACTCCCCACAATGCCCGTAATTCTGTTCTCTGTCTGTTTTTTCATCACTTCTCCACATGTGTTATCATTACCATCTTACTAGATTCCATATATATGTGTTAGTATACTGTACTTGTCTTTCTCTTTTTTACTTACTTCACTTTGTTTAATAGTTTCTAGATTTATCCACCTCATTGGGACTGATTCTCCTGCATTTCTTTTATGGGCTGAGTAATTTCATAGGCTAATGAGTGAGAGAGTTATTCAGAGCATTTTGGGGAAGGGGCAGGGATTTTAAGAACTGGACCATCTCCCACTTTTTTGACCTTTATGGTTGGCCTCGAAACTGTCATGGCCTTGGAAACATGTGATGTGTCATATTCTAAATGACACATTGATGGGTGTGTCATTTAGAATATACTGTGTATTACAATGTGCGCATAATGAGACTTAAGGTCCACTGGAAGTCCTATCTTCTGCCATCTTGGACCTAGTTGGTTATAAACAATTTTTGTACACTGGCTGTGTCATTCTTTAAGGGTTATGTAACGCTCCTTTCCCTCCTGCCTCAGGCTGATTTTGAGCCTTCTGGAGGGAGCTGCTACCTGCAGAAGCTGATAGAATGATTTCAGTGGTGGAGCCTAGGGGCAGAGTGTCAGAGGGCCTGTCTCCCCATCATGGCCCAGTTCCAGGACCATTCCAGCACTCAACAGTTGAAAACTTGGGGATCAATTCAAAGTGGCAACTTCAGGTGGGATAAGGCCAGTCTCACAGTGGCCAGAAGCTAAGGGAGCTTCTCCAAACAGTTTGCTGGTTGACAGGTCACACAGACACCAAAACAATTATTTTTTTAAATAATTATTTTTATTTTACTTTTTCTTGTTTACAGAGTTTTGTTGTTTACAAATATGTATAATCCCAGATTAGTCATATGTATATCCCTGACCCCTCCCTCCTCTGCCTCCCCTTCAGTACCCCCAGTCACCCTCCTCCAGGTCGTCGAATAGCTCCCACATAAGATCCCTTATTCCCACAGCACATTGACAATAGTTAAATTCTCTTACATATGATACTGTAGGTTTCCATGTTACTCTTTCCATGCCTCTCACCCACTGTTCACTCCCCACAATGCCCGTAATTCTGTTCTCTGTCTGTTTTTTCATCACTTCTCCACATGTGTTATCATTACCATCTTACTAGATTCCATATATATGTGTTAGTATACTGTACTTGTCTTTCTCTTTTTGACTTACTTCACTTTGTATAATAGGTTCTAGATTTATCCACCTCATTGGGACTGATTCTCCTGCATTTCTTTTTATGGCTGAGAAGTATTCCATTGTATAAATGTACCATAGCTTGTTTGTTTGTTTGTTTGTTTTTTATTGGGGTATATTTGTTTGACAATGTTGCATTAACTTCAAGTGTACAGCAGGGTTATTGTTATATGTTTTTTACAGAGTTTTCTTGTTTACAGGTGTACATAATCCTCAAACAGTCATAGGTATATCCTTGACCCCTCTCCCCTGAGCCCTCCCTCCCTTTTCCCCCTTCCCACCCCCCCAGGTTGATGATTAGTCCCCATGTAGGTTCCTTTAGTCTTACAGCTTAATCACACTGGTTATCTTTATTACATAGGATAGTGTAGGTTTCCTTGTTGCTCTTCCCATACCTCTCATTCGATCTGCACTCCCCACAATGACCACAGGTCTGTTCTCTAAGTCTGTTTCTCCATCGCTGCTCTGCATGTGCATTTATCAGTACCATCTTACTAGATTCCATATATATGTGTTAGTATATTGTATTTGTCCTTTTATTTTTGACTTCACTTTGTAAATACGTTCTAGATTCATCCACCTCATTTGGACTGATTCTTCTGCATTTCTTTTTATGGCTGAGAAGTATTCCGCTGTATATATGTATCATAGTTTCTTTATCCATTCATTCACTGATGGACATCTAGGTTGCTTCCATGATCTAACTATTGTATAGAGAGCTGCAATGAACATTGGGGTACAGGTGTCTCTTTCAATTTTGATTTCATCAGGGTATAAGCCTAATAATGGGATCGCTGGGTCATAGAGTGCTTCTATTTTTAGTTTTTTAAGAAATCTCCATACTGTCTTCCATAGTGGTTATATCAATTTACATTCCCACCAACAATGCAGGAGTCTTCCCTTTTCTCCGCACCCTCTCCAGCATTTATTGTCTGTAGATTTGTTGATGATGGCCATTCTGACAGGTGTGAGGTGATATCTCATTATAGTTTGATTTGCATTTCTCTTATTATAAGCGAGGTTGAGCATTGTTTCATGTGTTTTTTGGCCATCTATATGTCCTCTTTGGAGAGGTGTCTGTTTAGGTCCTTTTTCCATTTTTTGATTGAGTTGTTCATTTTTCCAGTGCTGTGTTGTCTGAGTTGCTTGTAGATTTTTGAGATTAATTCTTTGTCTGTTATTTCATTTGCTATGATTTTCTCCCATTCTGTGGGTTATCTGTTCACCTTTCTTGTGATTTCTTTTGTTGTACAAAAGCTTTTAAGTTTCATTAGGTCCCACATGTCAATTTTTGCTTTTAGTTCCGCTATTCCAGTAGGTGGGTCAGAGAAGATCTTGCTTTGATTTATGTCCTTGAGTGTTTTGCCTATATTCTCCTCTAAGAGT
Organism: Tragulus kanchil; assembly: GCA_022376925.1. Classification (NCBI taxonomy): domain Eukaryota; kingdom Metazoa; phylum Chordata; class Mammalia; order Artiodactyla; family Tragulidae; genus Tragulus; species Tragulus kanchil. Next base: position 100,668,438 of record JAIOJX010000032.1, read on the forward strand.
TTGATGGTTTCTGGTCTTACATTTAGGTCTTTAATCCATTTTGAGTTGATCTTTGTGCATGGTGTCAGGGAATGTTCCAACTTCATTTTTTTGCATGTAGCTGTCTAATTTTCCCAGCACCATTTGTTGCAGAGGCTGTCTTTGTCCCATTTTAGATTTTCACTTCCTTTGTCAAAAATAAGGTACACATAGGTGCATGGTTTTATCTCTGGGTTCTCTATCTTGTTCTGTTGGTCTATAGTTCTGTTTTTGTGCCAGTACCATACTGTCTTGATGACTGTTGCTTTGTAGTATAGTCTGAAGTTAGGGAGGCTGATCCCTCCGGCTCCATTCTTCTTTCTCAAGATTGCTTTGGCCATCAGGAGTCTTTTGTGTTTCCATATGAACTGTGTTATTTTTTGGTCTAGTTCTGTGAAGAATGTCATTGGTAGTTGGATAGGTATTGCATTGAATCTGTACATGATATTTGGTAGTATGGTCATTTTCATGATATTGATTCTTCCAACCCAGGGACATGGACTATCTCTCCATCTGTCTTCGATTTCTTTCATTAGTGTCTTGTAATTTTCTGTGTACAGTTCTTTTGTTTCTTTGGATTGGTTTATTCCTAAATATTTTATTCTTTTGGTTGCAGTGGTGAATGGGATTGCATCCTTGATTTCTCTTTCTGATTTTTCATTGTATATAGGAATGTAAATGATCTGTGTATTGATTTTGTATCCTGCTACTTTGCTGAATCGTTGATCAGCTCGAGTAGTTTTCTAATAGTGTCTTTACCAAAACAGTTTTATTAGTTCGATATCTCTCTCCTGGAGGGATTGGAGATGTGAGTGGTGTGTGTGTGTGTGTGTGTACATGAGCAGTCCACTTACACTGACTTACCTTCCCCATCCTCCTTTCTCAACACTGTATAAAGCTGCGTGTCTCTGATACCTGCTTTTCCTTCTGATTGCTTCATCGGCCCGGGTCTGCAACCAGTAGGTATCAGTAGTGGGTTTGGGGCTGGAAATGAAGTGGGGCTGGTTTGAGTAATTGATATCAGAGACTTTAAAATGGGTGGGCTAATGCATGCCTAATGCTCCATGCTCTCACTTCCTGGTGAAGCTTTGTCTTTGCATTTAAGGGTTAGGATGGGAAGAAGTCAGTATTTGACTCATTGGCATAGAAATTAAAGACCTTTCCTCAAAGAACGATAGAGTACTGTAAATAGCTCTAGCCAAATTGGGGTGGTCCTTTGTAAAATTCCTCTTGTACTCAGGCTGCAATAAAACCCAGAATTCATGTTACATCTGAGCAAGTCCTCCAGCCATCATCAGTTTATCAGCTGTCCTCTTCTATGTGATGCCTTCCCTTACAGCATGATGTGCGACATCCTTCTTCTCTCCTCCTACCACACCCTGATCTCATTCCCCCTCTCTGAAAGATGGTCGACTTGTGATTATGTGACTCTAGAAAGACAAGGCCACACTTGCCTAGAGTCTCCATGTGCCAGACTGTGTGAATTCAGGAACACAACTAGCCAATGACAGCTAGACTGACTCCCTGTGCCCTATGAGCAGACAATAAGGGACTACAGTGGGTGCACGGGTATTAAGAGCAATACTGAAGTCCACTAGAAGTCAGTGTGACTTTTAGATGACCACCATGTACAAGCAGTTCTAAACCATGTCTGTGGTGAACTGTCCTTCCCCACAGCCTTCTGTTCTCTGTTCCCTGCCAGCCTCACACTGAAGGAGCTGGTTCCTTTCCATACCCTTGGACACTGGGGGCTTCTTGAGGGCAGAGCCCAAGTTTCAGTCACCTTTGTGTCCACAGTGCTGGACAGAGTATGTGCTCCATACTATGCAGCACAGTATGAAGATTACAATTTTCAAGTCCAACATGCCTATATTGAAGTCCCAGTACCACCATAAACCAACTGTGCAGAATTGGATAAGCTATTTCACCAGTATACCTTAACTGCTCCTCCTGGGTAATGGGTTTGATAGCATGTGTATATTGGTGTATTGTTACATGTATATATAGATATATATGTGTATATATGCACTGTGCTGTGGTGAAGACATTGCAGAGGAGACAATGTAGATAGGGAGATAGATAGATAGATCAATCTATCAATCTATGGTACACCTAGAAAGTGTCTTAAAAGTGGAGACATCACTTTGCCAACAAAGGTCCATATGGCCGAGGCTATAGTTTTCCCAGTAGTCATGTATGGATGTGATAGCTGTACAATAAACAAGGCACAGCAACAAAGAATGGGATGCTTTCAAACTGTGGTATTGAAGAAGACTCTTAAGAGTCACTTGGGAAGCAAGAATATAAAACCAGGGGGCTTTCCTGGTGGTCCAGTGGTTAGAGAGTCCACCTTGCAGTGCAGATGGCACCAGTCCAATCCCTGGCCCAGGAGGATCCCACATGCTGTTGAGCAGCTGGACCAGTGTGTCCAGTTACCACTCTGGAGCGCATGAGCTCAGAGCCGGTGCTCTGCAATGAGAGAGGCCACTGCAATGGGGGGTCCACACAGGCCTAAGAATAAAGATGGATGAAAATAAATACATAAAAAAACAATAAAAGAGGCCAAAAATTTTTTAAAATATATAAAACAAGACAATTTTAATGGAGATCAATGCTGAATACTCTTTGGAAGGACAGAAGCTGAAGCTGAAACACCAATACTTTGGCCACCTGATGTGAAGAGACAACTCATTGGAAAAGACCCTGGTGCTGGGAAAAATAGAAGGCAAAAAGAGAAGAGGGTGACAGAAGATGAGATGGCTGGGTGGTATCACCACTTCAATGAACATGAACTTGGGCAAACTCTGGGAGATGGTGAGGGAGGGGAAGGCCTTGCGTACTGCCGCCCGTGGGGTCATGAAGAGTCAGACCTGAATGGTGACTGAACAACAACAAAATGATACACAAATATGCTTACACTTGTAGTATGCCGTAAATATTGTTGAATTGACCTAAATTAACAGATATTTCCAGGCAGAATCAAGATGGATTCTGGTTTTCTTTGAAATCCACTCGCTTCCTGTCTTCTCTGTCGTTACCCTTCAGAAACATCCCCTCTTCCTGTGATACTCAGGTCAGGGCTTACTCTCAGCTGGTGTTCACCTGCTGTCTGAGGACTCAGGGATGCCGTGAGGGTCATCGAGAAACTGATAGAGCACACCTGTGCGGGTGCCATCTTTCTGTATGTTAAGCATTTCTGTTATCAGGCATAGGTATTTACTGCTTAAGTGAGGCTTCTTAAAGATACTGGCACCTTTAAGACTCCAATCAGCAGTGACCCAGTGGATTGGTCAGTCAGACCATAAGCTCTGGGAGGGCTGCCCAGGTATGTTTCGTTGCATGTTGGACCACAGAGTAGTTGCATGTGATAACCAGTCAGTTTATTATACCTTCATTCTGTCACAGGGTGGGGCTCAGTACTCAGGAAGGCACTAAATACTCAAGAGTAGGTGGAGAGAGAGTACAACTCCACCCTTCATAGTGCCCTGCCCCAGATTCACCATGCCACTGGGGACCTGCCGGGGGCCAAGCTGGGAACATCATGAACAGCTGCTTATATGTGGTTTGGGCTTTGAAGAAGACAGTGAGTGTGGTGTGGGAGGGTAGAAGTTTCTTTAGACAGAGGGGGAAAGAAGGACATTCCTGATGGAGGAAACAGCAGAACCAAAGGCATGAAGATGCAAAGGGACATAACCAGTTTGGGGACCACCGGCTACCCAGTGGGATAGGCAGGCACATAGGTGAACACCACATCTGGTCTTTAGAAACCTGGAGGAGTCCTTGACTTTTCCTAAATTCCTAAACTCTAAGGGTACCTCACTCAAGAACCTTCTCTACTCCCCTTCATTTCAGGGTGATTCTGGGCTGAGACCTCAGGATCTGCAGCTCAGTTGTCAGCAGACTAGGGAATGCTGTACTGCACAGGTTCACTGTTGTCACCTAATGATGCATAACAGCGATCCCCTCCTTTTTTTGCCAAGACTACAATGTCAGTTTTACCCCCAAGTGCATGGAGAGGCTATTGTTTAAATGAACGCAGCAGAGCCCCATGATCACAGTCCTTTGCACTCTGGAGACATGTGGAAGGAGGACTGGAGAGGGTGGAGGCAGAGGGACCAGCTTAGAGGCTGACCCCTGTGGGCTGGAACCCCACGCACCTGACACACAGAGGAAATGCTTGGTGGTGGCAAGAAAGGGCACTTGGGACTCAGAAGCTTGGGAGTCAGGCCTCGGGATGCATATGCTGACCTCTGCAGGGTGGCATGACCTTGGGACAGTCACCTCAGTGTCCACACCTGATGTGGCTCCTCTCTACAACCTCCTCTGGTTTGAAATCTTAGGCTTCTGTGATTCTGATCTGAGACCTTCCCCCTCGACTACAAGACTAGGAAACAAATCTCTATCTATTTCCAAACCCTTCAAGTCTCTCTTAATACTTTTATTCAGGCCCCGTCTTCCCAGGAGGCACTCGGGGCTGTCAGTCTGTAATTAGACTTTCTCCCCTACTCGTACAGCCAGGCCGTGCGGCACGGGAGCTGAGGCCGGATTAACCCACTGTAAACAAATTTGGTCAGTCCCCTTCTCGCCAGCTTCCGTTCCAGTTGAGTGGATTTCAGCAGCTCCTGGGTGAATGTTAATGCCTCCTACATACATGGTTGCAAGAAAATAATCACATGTGCCTCTCCTTCTTGAGATGCTGTGGATTTCGCTTCTTAAGCATCTCTGTGACATAGCGTGGAGTTGGGGTATGGGTGGGGGCGGGGAGATAGAGCAAAGCCACTCGAAAGAGCCTCAGGCAGGAGATGGGGCACCTGGCTTTCAAAGCAAGCTTAGCCACTAATTTTCTTTGTAACCTTGCAGAAGTCACTTTGGTTCCCTGAGCCTCAGGTATCTCAACTGTAAAATGAGTCTGAGAACCCCCACCTCGCAGGCCTACTGGAAAGGGTAATTGAGGTAATGGACATGAGAGCCTTCGGTAGCACTTTGTGGGCAAAGGGCCAGCATTGAGGCCAGCTTGCCTGTGCAAAGGGTGGGGGAGTCAACGCAAGTGGAGAGCATGTGGGAATGTGAAGGTTAAGGTCCTCATCAGCATCAGAGTCCTAGAAAACAGGAGGAAGGCAAATCTGCTGCCCCATGAACTGCATTCTGATCAAAATTGTCCTGAAATTGGGTGTAGGCTTTCTATCTATGAGAAGAAGAGAGGTTATATTTATCGAATAACATTTATTGAATTAACTGAATTGTGATCTTCCTGGGATTTTTGTCCTAGCTTCAGATGCGAATTCTTATACCTAGTCCAAAGATGGGGAAACCGACCACAAGGAGATAGTGGGGAGAGAGGATCTGAGACCACGTTAGTCTGACCTTAAAGTCTGTCTTTGCTACCTGTCTTTGGAATTATAGGCAGATGAAAGTCAGATTTAGATGCAGGATGGATACATAGTGTGTGCTAAGTCACTTCAGTCGTGCCCAAACTCTTTACGACCATGTGGACTGCAGCCCGCCAGTCTTCCCTGTCCAGGGGATTTCCTAAACAAGAATACTGTAGTGAATTTCCATGCAATTCAGGGGATCTTCTCAATTCAGGCATCCAACATGCATCTCTTATGTCTCCTGCATTGGCAGGTAGATTCGTTACCACTAATGCTACCTGGGAAGTCCATAGTAAGCTGTGAAGAATACAAAGGTTGCGTTTGCTGAAGAACTACTACACTTTTCCTACGGCATCTAGGAGGATGAATCCACGTCCTAAACTGTAAGCGTCATGTAGGCAGGGGCTGTATTCATCACTATACCCCACAACACACACACACCTAAAGCACTGCCTGTGACACAGCGGGCTCTCAGTAAATATTTGTTGAATGAATGAATGAACCTCATGAGGCTTGTAGTCACCCCTTTAGCTTCTCTGGCTGATCACAAATAAAAAGGAAAAGAAAGTCCTTCGCAGAGGTTTCCAAGGAGTTTATACACCATTTTTGTTCCAATTGTTTCCATTTCTACTGCTGTGTAACAAACCACTCCACAATTCAGTGGCTGGAAGCAACATCGATTTACAATTTCTTGGGATTTCATGGGGCTGCATTCAGCTGAGAGCTCTCCTAGAGCTGGAATACCCATAAGGGCCTCTCTGTCCTCTGGATTTTTCTCTACAAGTCTTCTCATCATGCAGCAGTCTAGCTGAGGCTTCTCTTCAGCAGAGCAGCTGACCTCCGGGAGAAAATGCTCTGCTTATAGCAATCTTGCTGATGTCCGGGTGGCGAAGCAAGTTGAATTACTAAATCCAGGATCACTGTGGGAGGAGACCACACAGAGTGTGAACATTAGGACGGTTGGAGACATATTGGTTCCATCAATCTTCACAAGCATCACATAATAATGAATTTATGTACGTAAAGTGCTTAGAAATGGGCCTGGTCCTTAGTTTATACTACTTCAGCATTAGTAATAGCTAATTACTATTAATGGCTAATGACTGTAAGTAAGCTAGTCCCTGCAGTTGCCTTTATTTTATTGACTTAGAGGACTTCCCAGATGGCTCGGTGGTAAAGAATCCACCTGCCAGCACAGGGGGATGCAAGAGATGCAGTTTTGATCCTTGGGTTGGGAAGATCCCTTGGAGTAGGAAATGGAAACCAGCTCCAATATTCTTGCCTGGAAAATCCCAGCGACAGTGGAGCCTGGCAGACTACAGTTCCTGGGGGTTGCAAAAGTGTCGGACAGAGCTTAACAAAACAACAACAATGAAGTAAGAACCCCCATGCAAGAGACACTGGTGTTTCTATAAGTCTGAGTGTAGGAGCCTACTTTGTTACTGAAACTGCACAACTGTGTTTGAGGAACTCTATCAGCAAGAAAATATGAAACTGAATACTCACTTCACCTTTTCCCTACTCATTTCTTTTTGCATAGCTTGCCTAACCTGTACATGCTTTTTGCTTACTCCTAAATGTGACGTTGGAACCTACAGGAGGATTATGTCTTTCTGTAAGAACCCATTCACTCAACAAACACTTGTCTAAGGCCATTGTGGTATCTTTTCCCTTTTCCAGAGATTGATTTGGAGATGGACAGGGAGCCCAGTTCTAGCAGATGAAATGCACAGAGAAACCTGCTGAGGAACTTCTGAGGAAGACAGTCCACCCTGATGAAAAGAAAAAGGTATACAAAGAGAAACCTTGTTCCTCTTCCTGCTTTGGGGCATAGTTGTATGTGAGCATGAGCTTCCTTGGTAGAGAATCCATCTGCAATGCAAGAGAGGCAGGTTCAGTCCCTAGGTCAGAAAGATCCCTTGGAGAAGGAAATAGCAACCCACCCTAGTATTCTTGCCTGGAGAATCCCACGGACGGTGAAGCCAGGCGGGCTCCTGTCCACAAGCTCACAAAATGTAGGACACAACTTAACTAACTATAAACAACAACAAGAGTGTATCTGGGCATGATAGAGATGCCTTTTGTACCTCTGCTATCATGAGAAGAATATGCTCAGGGTAACCCTCTAGTCCCACAGGGAAAAGATGCAGGAAACAGAACACCTCAAGAGGCGTGCAGACCTTTAGCTTGAAATACAAGTTGCTCAGTCAGATCCAAACTCAATCTAGCTGCCACTGCTGAAGCAGAACTGCTTAGCTGGCCACAGCTAGATCTGTGAGGAAAGACTTCGGGTTAAGCTACTGCTTTTGGAGATAGCTGCTATGTGGCATCAGGTGACAAGAGCCAGTCCATATAGTGTGTTGTTCCCTATTCTGTTGTCAGCTGAGCTGCAGAACCTGACGTTTCAGCCCACAACCACCCTGAAATGAAGGGGAGTAAAGAAAGTTCTTGAGGGAGGTGCCCTTGGAGTTTAGGAATTTAGGAAAAGGCAAGGACCCTCTGGGTGAGCATGCGTGGGCAAGGCTAAGTGGGACCAAGGAATAGAGCAGCTGTGACAAAGAAGTTAAAATGCTGGGTTGAATCTACCCTAATTCCAGAGAGCAACCCAAAAGTTACGGATTTACAAATAAAATATGAGAAAGCGGATTTAAAGGGAGCTTAGCCGAAGGCCATGACTGGAAAAGAAGTGAAACTGGATCTGGTTTATACCCCTCGTTGTAATTATTCAATAAATCTGCTCCACTCGGTACTTCTCTCTGCCTCAAAAATACAGTGTCACCTTCAACATGGAGAGTTCTCTCTGCCCTCTGTCACCTGGGCCATTGGTGAGGAACTTCTGAGGAAGACAGTCCACCCTGATGAAAAGAAAAGGTATACAAAGAGAAACCTTGTTCCTCTTCCTGCTTTGGGGCATAGTTGTATGTGAGCATGAGCTTCCTTGGTAGAGAATCCATCTGCAATGCAAGAGAGGCAGGTTCAGTCCCTAGGTCAGAAAGATCCCTTGGAGAAGGAAATAGCAACCCACCCTAGTATTCTTGCCTGGAGAATCCCACGGACGGTGAAGCCAGGCGGGCTCCTGTCCACAAGCTCACAAAATGTAGGACACAACTTAACTAACTATAAACAACAACAAGAGTGTATCTGGGCATGATAGAGATGCCTTTTGTACCTCTGCTATCATGAGAAGAATATGCTCAGGGTAACCCTCTAGTCCCACAGGGAAAAGATGCAGGAAACAGAACACCTCAAGAGGCGTGCAGACCTTTAGCTTGAAATACAAGTTGCTCAGTCAGATCCAAACTCAATCTAGCTGCCACTGCTGAAGCAGAACTGCTTAGCTGGCCACAGCTAGATCTGTGAGGAAAGACTTCGGGTTAAGCTACTGCTTTTGGAGATAGCTGCTATGTGGCATCAGGTGACAAGAGCCAGTCCATATAGTGTGTTGTTCCCTATTCTGTTGTCAGCTGAGCTGCAGAACCTGACGTTTCAGCCCACAACCACCCTGAAATGAAGGGGAGTAAAGAAAGTTCTTGAGGGAGGTGCCCTTGGAGTTTAGGAATTTAGGAAAAGGCAAGGACCCCTCTGGGTGAGCATGCGTGAACAAGGCTAAGTGGGACCAAGGAATAGAGCAGCTGTGACAAAGAAGTTAAAATGCTGGGTTGAATCTACCCTAATTCCAGAGAGCAACCCAAAAGTTACGGATTTACAAATAAAATATGAGAAAGCGGATTTAAAGGGAGCTTAGCCGAAGGCCATGACTGGAAAAGAAGTGAAACTGGATCTGGTTTATACCCCTCGTTGTAATTATTCAATAAATCTGCTCCACTCGGTACTTCTCTCTGCCTCAAAAATACAGTGTCACCTTCAACATGGAGAGTTCTCTCTGCCCTCTGTCACCTGGGCCATTGGTGAGGCTCTCGGGACTGCTCGCAGTATAGCTCCCTTTCAGTTTGTGTTTCATTTTCTCACTTTGTGCCAATATCTTATGTCTATACCTGGCTTTTGCAGGAGAAGGTTTTCAAAAGATATTTGAATGTATAATAATTTAAACCTTGTTTCCAAGCTTACAGAAACTTTTAAGGAATATTAGGAATTTAGTCAAGTATGATTAACACTGTCATTGCTAAAAATTAAAATTACTAACAGTAGCAGTGGCAGCTACCATTTCCCAGGCACTCTCTACTTGCCTCACTCCATGGAGGTGTTTTGCATGCAATTTATTTAATGTTCCTGCCAGTGGATTAGGTGGATATTATTAGCCCATGTTCTTCTAATAATAATAAAGCAACATCTGTCAGCATTGCCTCTGCACCAGGCATTGAAGTGAGCCTGTGACATGCATTGCCTTCCCCTCTCCATGCCTTCTCAGACAACCTGTCAGCTAGAGGGATTATTTCCCTATTTGTCAGATAAGAAAGCTAGACATCCTGAGGACAAAGGCACTTTCCCATGGCACCCAATTAAGAAGAGGCAGTGCCAGGATTTGAATCGTGATCTTCTGACTTCTAAATCCATATTCAGTCTGCTCCAATATTATCCCTCAGAAGCACAGACCATGTATGGGGCATCTTGCTTCTGTAGCCCCAATCTAGATTGGTCTGCTCATTTGCTCCAGAAATCTCCCCAGAGCCAAAAAAAGAAAGAAAAACCTGGATTACAAAATCTGAGGATCATCCCGTGTGGATAAAATCTGGTGACTTCAGGGTGAATGGCAAACACCAAAGAAAAAAGTGGAGTGACTTTCAGCTAACATCCAACTAGCAGCTCCCTTTCCTTGCTTTTGCCTTGGAGATCTAACTTGTCACCAGCCCCTGGGTGAAGGAGACCCCACCCTGCTGACACTGTGGCTTTGGAAGGCCATGACTGGAAAAGAAGTGAAACTGGATCTGGTTTATACCCCTCGTTGTAATTATTCAATAAATCTGCTCCACTCGGTACTTCTCTCTGCCTCAAAAATACAGTGTCACCTTCAACATGGAGAGTTCTCTCTGCCCTCTGTCACCTGGGCCATTGGTGAGGCTCTCGGGACTGCTCGCAGTATAGCTCCCTTTCAGTTTGTGTTTCATTTTCTCACTTTGTGCCAATATCTTATGTCTATACCTGGCTTTTGCAGGAGAAGGTTTTCAAAAGATATTTGAATGTATAATAATTTAAACCTTGTTTCCAAGCTTACAGAAACTTTTAAGGAATATTAGGAATTTAGTCAAGTATGATTAACACTGTCATTGCTAAAAATTAAAATTACTAACAGTAGCAGTGGCAGCTACCATTTCCCAGGCACTCTCTACTTGCCTCACTCCATGGAGGTGTTTTGCATGCAATTTATTTAATGTTCCTGCCAGTGGATTAGGTGGATATTATTAGCCCATGTTCTTCTAATAATAATAAAGCAACATCTGTCAGCATTGCCTCTGCACCAGGCATTGAAGTGAGCCTGTGACATGCATTGCCTTCCCCTCTCCATGCCTTCTCAGACAACCTGTCAGCTAGAGGGATTATTTCCCTATTTGTCAGATAAGAAAGCTAGACATCCTGAGGACAAAGGCACTTTCCCATGGCACCCAATTAAGAAGAGGCAGTGCCAGGATTTGAATCGTGATCTTCTGACTTCTAAATCCATATTCAGTCTGCTCCAATATTATCCCTCAGAAGCACAGACCATGTATGGGGCATCTTGCTTCTGTAGCCCCAATCTAGATTGGTCTGCTCATTTGCTCCAGAAATCTCCCCAGAGCCAAAAAAAGAAAGAAAAACCTGGATTACAAAATCTGAGGATCATCCCGTGTGGATAAAATCTGGTGACTTCAGGGTGAATGGCAAACACCAAAGAAAAAAGTGGAGTGACTTTCAGCTAACATCCAACTAGCAGCTCCCTTTCCTTGCTTTTGCCTTGGAGATCTAACTTGTCACCAGCCCCTGGGTGAAGGAGACCCCACCCTGCTGACACTGTGGCTTTGACTGGGTAACAGTCAATGGGGTAAACAAAAGGAAAACACACAATCTTTTCTTCATAAAAGATTATGGCTCACAAATCCCTTTCATATTTTTCGAGTCCTGCCCTCACTCTGTGAAAGAAGTATCATGATGCCTAGTTTATTTGCGTATCTACAGTTTCAAATTCATCGCTCCTTTACTGAAGACTTTCTATATGTCATGAACTTTACTGGACTGTTTCTGGACCTCATTTAAGTCTCGAAATATCTTTATGAAGTAGAGATTTTGAAGAAGAGGGAATGAAGGGTCTGAGCAATGGAGTAACATATTCAGTACTGCTCATCAGTTCAGTGCTAGCGTCTGGGTCTGGACCCAGGTCACCTATGATCACACCTATGCTCAGCATTAGGCTGCTACCAGGAAGGTCCCTCCTAGACTCTGACGCACAGCAGCCTGGCCTCTGCTGGTGCTCTGATGCCCTGTCTCAGTGCTGTATGAGGAAGTAGATGTCTTGACTCTTTAGCTGACGGGACTTCTGATCAAGAAGGAGCTGTAGGTCAGTCAGGTCATGTGTTCAAGGAGCCTCTCTGACACCTGGACCGGATTAGATGACAACAGCCTGACAGGTGACTTCTCAGGGATATTGAGAAGGAAATGCTGGGCATAGCTAGTACTTGGAATAAATGTAAATAGTTTGTGGCCTAAGGACAGACCATGGCAGAGCTGTTTTAAAACACCCCAAGACTCAGATGCTTTTCCTATCAAGAGTGGATTCTGTGCTCCTCCTCCTTGAATCTGGACTCTGGCATGGCTTGGCTAACAGAATACAATGGAAGTGGGACATTGACAGTTTCAGGTCCAAGACTTAATGAATTGACAGCTTTCGCTTCCTGTCTCTTGAGACACCTGTTCTTCCAACCTAGCCAACACATTGAGAGGAGACCCATGTGAGAGGCATCCCCAAGAGGCTTTGCTGATCATGTGGGGGAGCCGTACCAGAAGAGGGCCCTTCTGAGCCACCCCGGTCAGCACTGCCTGGAGCAGGAATGAGGTGTCTCTACAGATCCCTTGCCCCATTGCTGATTCACAAGCAAAACAAGATTGTTGTAGTTTGGAGGTGGTTAGTCACAAAGCAGGCTTCCCAGGTGGCTCAGTGGTAAAGAATCCTCCTGCCCATGCAGGAGATGTGAGAGATGTGCATTCTTTCCCTGGGTCAGGAAGATCCCCTGAGAAGGACATGGCAGCCCACTCCAGTATACTTGCCTAGAAAATTTCATGGACAGAGGAGCCCGGCGGGCTACAGTCCGTGGGTCACAAAGGGACACAACTGGGTGAGTAAGCACATACACAGCTATAAAGCAAGAGGTAATTGGGAGAAAGATGAACCTGATGTCTATGGAGCCTGTCCTAATGAGAAGGTCATCACAGCAATGGTCATTTAGAATTCCTAGAGAAACCCACAGAAACAGAAAGAGAGACTGAGTCTCAGAAAGGATAGATGGCTTATTTGAGACCCCAGACCTATGAAGTAGATCAGCATGACTTTGGATTCAGTCTGGATAAGGCTTCCAAACCCCTCCCTACAATTCGCTCAGCCATGGCACAGTGAAACAGAGACAGCTGCTCACCAACTTTCTGACTACCGGTCGGTAAAGAATTTGCCTGCACCACAAGAGACTCAGGAGATTCAAGTTTGATCCCTCAGTTGGGAAGATGCCCTGAAGAAGGAGATGACAACCCACTCCACTATTCTTGCCTGGGAAATACAATGGACAGAGGAGGCTGGTGGGCTACAGTCCATGGGGTCACAGAATCAGACACAACTAAGGGTGGGTGCATGACCTACCTTTTTCTAGCAAGATCCTGCATGCACTGTAAATGCAAAACAAATATACCAGACAGCTCTGTATATTCTGTTTCTTTTTCATGGAAAGGCATTTTGTTTTAAATATGGTAGTGTGTATATGTCAATCTCAAACGCCTTATCTATCAGACCACTGTTTTTAGATTGCATGATGCCTATCTGGATTTAAGTTCAAGACACAACTCCAAGGAGCACTCCCTGGAGGCATCCATTGAGCGACTTTCCAGCTGTGTGACCCTGGGCTCATCCCTTAACTTCTCTGAGACTCAGCATCTATAAGATAAGGGAAGCACATCAACCTCATAGAGTTGTTATCAGGATCTAATGAGGACGTGTTAGGTAAACGACTTCACAAAGTGGTAACGTGTTAGTCTCTCAGTTGTGTCTGACTCTGTGGACCCCATGCACTGCACCCCACCAGGCTCCTCTGTCTATGGGATTTCCCAGGCAAGAATACTGGAGTGAATAGCCATACGCTTCCCTAAGGGATCTTCTCAACCCAGGGATCAAACCTCAGTCTCCTGCACTGAAGGCAGACACAAGACCCAGCCCCCCAAAACATTTATTACATCGAGTGTCCCTGAACTTGAGGGTTTAAAGTCAGAAATGTTTTCTTTGCTCATCCTTCCTGACCCCAGAGACAGACTTCCTCGGGTCACAATGAGACAGATGCATCCCACCCCTGAGCATCATTTATTTTAACCTCAAAGACTGAGCCCTTTTTGCCTGCACTCCTGCAGCCCCTCCGGACAAGAAGGAAGCACGAGTCACAGTCAGTGAGCTTTGCTCACAAATTCCTCCTTCACGACTGACTGAGCCCCGATACCGGAAAGAAACATTCCGTTGAATCATGTAAATCCCCACTCATCTCCAAATTGGGTGCTGGAGTGCCTCGGGGAAGTGATTTTACAAGCTCACTGACTTCAGCCAAGGTAGACGCCAATTGCTCTTGCGAGATAATTCAGCCTGTCCCGCCCCCACCCCTGCTGCAAGATTGAGGGCCTCTCTCCCCTCTCACTAGAGAAATGGCCCCCTGAGCTGCGGGGAAACAGTCCCTGCCCCTGGGAGACAGAAGGAGAAAGGCTGTAAGCCGCCTGCCTCTTGCCGCCCTCCCTGGACAGCACAGGTGCAATCCAGTGACTCATGGCTCACAGTCTCACTTGAACAAAGGATCTCTGATACTGGTGGGGAGGGCTGTCTTGAGAGATGGTGTCTGGACTACAGAGTCAAGGTTGCCTGTGCTTTCCCTCATGCCTCCTGGATTCCAGAGGCAGGGGGATGTTAGGATGGACCCAGCCATGGTCGCAGCACTGTGCAATAACATGCTTTCTAGCCTGCTGTGCCTCTAGGGAGAGCTGTTATCTTTTCTTGTAGTGTTGCCTCTTTAAAAAATTTGTTTTCAGAGCTCAGCTGCACCCATAGATTATTCAACCCACAGCCAAGTGGGCTACATGGAGTGCAGAGCCAGCCCTGTGCAACTCAAGATGCTGTGTCTGCTTTGTCATCGATGGCACTACTCCTTGTGTCCGTTGGAGAGATTATTTCCCTCCTAAGTCTTTGGGAGCTTGAGTCCAATCTAATATTTGGGAGCAAATATTAGAAAATAGGTCAGCAGCTCCATGAATACTCATAATCATAAAAATTACTATCCATTTCTGAGAGCTCGGTCTCCAAGGACTTAATAACCACTCTATCATGGGTTTTTTGCCTCCGCTCCAAAAGGTAGATCTTATTGTCTGCCTTTTATGTATGCAGAAACAGGTTCAGTCATCAAGCAATTTGTTCAAGGTCACACAGCTCATATGTGGCAGAATGGGGATTTCCATTCTGCCGTCGTTGACATTGCTAAACCCTCTGGGCAAGTTCTCCTCGGATGGCAGTCCACAGGAAAGAGGAACTCCCCATCCAGACTGGCTAAGTGACAGCACTTGCCTTCCCTAGGCTTAGCTGGACCCAACCCGCCAGGATCTCCATTCATAGGTCGCTTTCTCCATGTCCACAGCTAATTTGGAATAGGCTCTGTCTTCACCAGCAGTCGGAGTCTAGGAATTCTCTTGCAGCCTCTGGTTTGGTATTTTGGGGACCAATGACCTCCCCTGTGCACGTGCCTACTGTTTTGGTCCAAACTGTGTTCCCTCTGCTCTGTGCATCCTGCTGTCAGGGTTGGAGTAGGTCAGCAGAAGGATTCCTCACAGGAGGATGGAGCTGTGGCAGAGACTCCCGGAAACTGGAGGCTACCAAATCAACAGGTTTTTACCAATCATCCACGGTCTCTGTGAAGAGTGCAAATGATTGGCAGCATTGCCTCATCCATGGCTCTGCCCACACATGCCCAGACACCCTGGGAGCCTATGACTATGTGCTAAGAGCAGATACCTGACCAAAGCCGGCTCTAATGTTGCCAAACATGGAAAGCTCTGCTCAGAGAGAGGCAAGCAGACCCCTTAGATGTTCACTCTGGGGAAGCTGACTTGAGAGATGTAAGGAAAATCCAGTTATGAGTAGTAGAAACTAAGACTGGTTGGATGCCAAAAGCAAGGCTATCAGGTCGAACAGAGACCCTCAAAAACTGATAGGATGTGTAGACAAAGTCATGACAACATGGAAGCCAGAGTAAGGGGAAGACCATAGGCAATTGAGGGAGCTGACTGTTGGCAGAAAGAGAAGCTAGTCCTTGGACACAGCTCAGGGGTGCTCACAGCAGAACACAGGATGGCGGGTCAACCAGTTCTTCCATGAGGTTCTACTGGGGCCCTGGATCCGGGTCACAGGTAGGAGCCCCAGCCACACTCTGGTTCCTGCTCTTAGATTCCCAGATGTCTGCCTCTCTCTCACGGCCAAGGCCATCTTACCATGACGCCCTGCCCGCTTCCTTCCATTTCTGACATTGTCGGAACAATCCTCTTATCTTTACAGCTAGGAGAATGCTGCTGAAACCCCTATCTCTGCATATGTGTGTGTGTGTGTGTGTGTGTGTGTGTGTGTGTGTGTGCACAGGGTAATTGGCTTCTTTGTATTTTACAGACTTGGAACTTACTAGATGTGAGAATCTGTAGGCATTTGGAAGCCAAGGGACTGTGTGTGTGCCCTGCATGATCAAGGGGAGAGATTATTATGCATGCAGTTCTTTTAGTTTTATCTTTAATTCCGATGCATGCCTGGTACGTGCTTAGTCACTCAGTCATGTCCCACTCTTTGCAACCCTGGGGACTGTAGCCCGCCCTTCCCTCCTCTGTCCATGGGAGTCTCCAAGTAAGAATACTGTAATGGGTAGCCATTCTCTCTTCTCTGTCGGGGGATCTTCTTGACCCAGGGATCAAACCTAGGTCTCCTGCATTGCAGGTGGATTCTTTACCATCTGAACCACCAAGAAAGCCCATGCTCTGGTACCCGTGGTTTTCATTCCACTTTTAACTGTGGTGATTTCATGTCTCATATATCCTGATAAGCTCCTTTCTAAAACAAGAACATATATAAATAAGTCTTCACCAAAGCCGGCTCTAATGTTGCCAAACATGGAAAGCTCTGCTCAGAGAGAGGCAAGCAGACCCCTTAGATGTTCACTCTGGGGAAGCTGACTTGAGAGATGTAAGGAAAATCCAGTTATGAGTAGTAGAAACTAAGACTGGTTGGATGCCAAAAGCAAGGCTATCAGGTCGAACAGAGACCCTCAAAAACTGATAGGATGTGTAGACAAAGTCATGACAACATGGAAGCCAGAGTAAGGGGAAGACCATAGGCAATTGAGGGAGCTGACTGTTGGCAGAAAGAGAAGCTAGTCCTTGGACACAGCTCAGGGGTGCTCACAGCAGAACACAGGATGGCGGGTCAACCAGTTCTTCCATGAGGTTCTACTGGGGCCCTGGATCCGGGTCACAGGTAGGAGCCCCAGCCACACTCTGGTTCCTGCTCTTAGATTCCCAGATGTCTGCCTCTCTCTCACGGCCAAGGCCATCTTACCATGACGCCCTGCCCGCTTCCTTCCATTTCTGACATTGTCGGAACAATCCTCTTATCTTTACAGCTAGGAGAATGCTGCTGAAACCCCTATCTCTGCATATGTGTGTGTGTGTGTGTGTGTGTGTGTGTGTGTGTGTGTGCACAGGGTAATTGGCTTCTTTGTATTTTACAGACTTGGAACTTACTAGATGTGAGAATCTGTAGGCATTTGGAAGCCAAGGGACTGTGTGTGTGCCCTGCATGATCAAGGGGAGAGATTATTATGCATGCAGTTCTTTTAGTTTTATCTTTAATTCCGATGCATGCCTGGTACGTGCTTAGTCACTCAGTCATGTCCCACTCTTTGCAACCCTGGGGACTGTAGCCCGCCCTTCCCTCCTCTGTCCATGGGAGTCTCCAAGTAAGAATACTGTAATGGGTAGCCATTCTCTCTTCTCTGTCGGGGGATCTTCTTGACCCAGGGATCAAACCTGAGTCTCCTGCATTGCAGGTGGATTCTTTACCATCTGAACCACCAAGAAAGCCCATGCTCTGGTACCCGTGGTTTTCATTCCACTTTTAACTGTGGTGATTTCATGTCTCATATATCCTGATAAGCTCCTTTCTAAAACAAGAACATATATAAATAAGTCTTCACAAAGGGATGGTATATACATCAGGGCCCTTGTGGAAATCAGAATTCAGCTCAGGTCATTCAAAACAATGAGCCAGTTGGAATGACAGTGCCTCTCAGGTGTGGACAGAGTCAAGGGAACTGACAAGGGGCAGTGAGGCACCCAGAGAGGAGCAGGTGCGGAAAGCCGTTGTCACCCAGATGGCTGGAGGATGGTGAAGACAGGAGGTACAGGCCAGGAGGAGAGTGCAGTGATGGGAGAGCCCTGGTGCCCCAAGCAGGGAGGGGGCCAGGGAGAGATGCCCCGACCTCCTTCTCATCTCACCTTTGGAGTTCCTGCTGATGCTTTACAACCTGGTGATGCAGTCTGTGTGGGTCAGCCTCCCAGGTCCCAGAGAAAGGCTGAGGGTGGTGAAGGAGGGTTGGGGAGGGGGCACTGAGATTCACGAACAGGATGCAGAGCAGGAAGGGTGGGAGGGAACAGAGCTGAGTGGTCAGGACCAGTTCTGGGGATGGAGAGCTGGCTCTGGGCTGTCCATACAGAGATGGCAGTCCCTGTGGCTATAGAGGACCTGCCTTCTAGGGTCACCAGTCTTCTCTCAGCTCTAGAGTGCTGACCTAGCCCCTGGTAACCCCAGGATGCCTGCAGTGCACCCTCCTTCCAAGCACGTCTCAGTTCCACAGATGTTAGCAGGCTCTCAACCTCACCAGCTCCTGTTCTGCTCTTAACTGACAACAGAAAGCCCGATGGGAAAGGGTTGTGTGTTCTTGCCCCCCCCTTTTTCTCCTCCAAGGACTGTGTGTGCCCTGCATGATCAAGGGGAGAGATTATTATGCATGCAGTTCTTTTAGTTTTATCTTTAATTCCGATGCATGCCTGGTACGTGCTTAGTCACTCAGTCATGTCCCACTCTTTGCAACCCTGGGGACTGTAGCCCGCCCTTCCCTCCTCTGTCCATGGGAGTCTCCAAGTAAGAATACTGTAATGGGTAGCCATTCTCTCTTCTCTGTCGGGGGATCTTCTTGACCCAGGGATCAAACCTGAGTCTCCTGCATTGCAGGTGGATTCTTTACCATCTGAACCACCAAGAAAGCCCATGCTCTGGTACCCGTGGTTTTCATTCCACTTTTAACTGTGGTGATTTCATGTCTCATATATCCTGATAAGCTCCTTTCTAAAACAAGAACATATATAAATAAGTCTTCACAAAGGGATGGTATATACATCAGGGCCCTTGTGGAAATCAGAATTCAGCTCAGGTCATTCAAAACAATGAGCCAGTTGGAATGACAGTGCCTCTCAGGTGTGGACAGAGTCAAGGGAACTGACAAGGGGCAGTGAGGCACCCAGAGAGGAGCAGGTGCGGAAAGCCGTTGTCACCCAGATGGCTGGAGGATGGTGAAGACAGGAGGTACAGGCCAGGAGGAGAGTGCAGTGATGGGAGAGCCCTGGTGCCCCAAGCAGGGAGGGGGCCAGGGAGAGATGCCCCGACCTCCTTCTCATCTCACCTTTGGAGTTCCTGCTGATGCTTTACAACCTGGTGATGCAGTCTGTGTGGGTCAGCCTCCCAGGTCCCAGAGAAAGGCTGAGGGTGGTGAAGGAGGGTTGGGGAGGGGGCACTGAGATTCACGAACAGGATGCAGAGCAGGAAGGGTGGGAGGGAACAGAGCTGAGTGGTCAGGACCAGTTCTGGGGATGGAGAGCTGGCTCTGGGCTGTCCATACAGAGATGGCAGTCCCTGTGGCTATAGAGGACCTGCCTTCTAGGGTCACCAGTCTTCTCTCAGCTCTAGAGTGCTGACCTAGCCCCTGGTAACCCCAGGATGCCTGCAGTGCACCCTCCTTCCAAGCACGTCTCAGTTCCACAGATGTTAGCAGGGGCTCTCAACCTCACCAGCTCCTGTTCTGCTCTTCACACAGCTGAGGCAAGGATGTCTAAGTAACCATGGCCACTGATGGGAAAGGGGGGTTGTGTGTTCTTGCTCCCACTCTCCACTGCTTTGGTCCCTGTGCTTGAGAACGTAGTTCTCAACTCAGGTAAGTGCCCAGGTGCTCTGGAGAGTGCACCCTGTGCCCTGCTGGGACAAACAGCCTGCCTGGTCCAGAGCTGAGAGGTTCAGGGAGAGAACTCCCACTGAACCTTCAAAGTAAGTCTCCTGAATCCAGGTCCACAGACACAGGATTTGTGGAAATGTAGAACCAGACTCTGTTTGAACTTACTTGTTGCCATCCTTAGGAAAACAAGGGGGTTTTCAGAGTAGAAAGCTGATATGCATGGACCACTCATGATGGTGATGGGTACTCACGTATCCCATTTCATTTCATCTTTATGGTTGTTCTGTGACATGCGTTTTGCAGAAACGGAAGATCAGAAAGGTTAAGTAATGTGCCCAAAGTCTCGCTTCTACTGGCCCACCGACTTAAGATTCAGGCTCTGTCTCTCTGGAGCCAAGGACCACACTTGTCTCATTAACCCAGGCTGCTGCTTAGCAGGAGTGCTGCTTGGAAGAATTGACTGGAGAGGGCAGAAGGGCCTGTCTTCACACAGCAGCCTGGTTTATGGAAACAGGATCTTCTGAGCTCCATTATTTTGTATGGCAATGATAAAGCCATACTTCCTAAAATAATCCTGTAATGTTCATTATTTAGTTGTTTGGACAAAATTGTTCTACTGTACCTCCCCTGTGCTAGGGAAGAATATGGAGTCAAAATCACTGTGGTTATATGCACGCACGCACGCACGCACGCACGCACGCACACACACACACACACACACACTCTCTCTCTCACGCACTTCAGTCATCTCCCTCAAGCCCATCCAATTCCACTGCCTTCGGGACAAGTATCTCATGTCCACCAGGGCCAGAAATTCGCATCCTCTGATTTGAGTTTTGAAGACAGAGATTTACACAGCATTACAACGTGCCTGCAGTGCACCCTCCTTCCAAGCACGTCTCAGTTCCACAGATGTTAGCAGGGCTCTCAACCTCACCAGCTCCTGTTCTGCTCTTCACACAGCTGAGGCAAGGATGTCTAAGTAACCATGGCCACTGATGGGAAAGGGGTTGTGTGTTCTTGCTCCCACTCTCCACTGCTTTGGTCCCTGTGCTTGAGAACGTAGTTCTCAACTCAGGTAAGTGCCCAGGTGCTCTGGAGAGTGCACCCTGTGCCCTGCTGGGACAAACAGCCTGCCTGGTCCAGAGCTGAGAGGTTCAGGGAGAGAACTCCCACTGAACCTTCAAAGTAAGTCTCCTGAATCCAGGTCCACAGACACAGGATTTGTGGAAATGTAGAACCAGACTCTGTTTGAACTTACTTGTTGCCATCCTTAGGAAAACAAGGGGGTTTTCAGAGTAGAAAGCTGATATGCATGGACCACTCATGATGGTGATGGGTACTCACGTATCCCATTTCATTTCATCTTTATGGTTGTTCTGTGACATGCGTTTTGCAGAAACGGAAGATCAGAAAGGTTAAGTAATGTGCCCAAAGTCTCGCTTCTACTGGCCCACCGACTTAAGATTCAGGCTCTGTCTCTCTGGAGCCAAGGACCACACTTGTCTCATTAACCCAGGCTGCTGCTTAGCAGGAGTGCTGCTTGGAAGAATTGACTGGAGAGGGCAGAAGGGCCTGTCTTCACACAGCAGCCTGGTTTATGGAAACAGGATCTTCTGAGCTCCATTATTTTGTATGGCAATGATAAAGCCATACTTCCTAAAATAATCCTGTAATGTTCATTATTTAGTTGTTTGGACAAAATTGTTCTACTGTACCTCCCCTGTGCTAGGGAAGAATATGGAGTCAAAATCACTGTGGTTATATGCACGCACGCACGCACGCACACACACACACACACACACTCTCTCTCTCACGCACTTCAGTCATCTCCCTCAAGCCCATCCAATTCCACTGCCTTCGGGACAAGTATCTCATGTCCACCAGGGCCAGAAATTCGCATCCTCTGATTTGAGTTTTGAAGACAGAGATTTACACAGCATTACAATCTTTTTTTTTTGGTGGCAGTTGCTTCCGATTTCCATCGTCTGAATCATAGTCATGGAAATAATTGAATCTTTTTCTAACATAGAATATATTACTCTTGAAATAGTAGGAAATGTTGATAATTGCCTTTTATTGGACTCACAAATAATTTATACGTTGGTTCGGTTTGAAAAAAAAAAAATCATAGTCTTTCATTTCTTTGGCTTCTTCCTTAAGGCTAGAAGCAGCCTCTAAAAATAGCTGCCTGTGCAGGGATGGGCCTAGCGCTCCCCCTGGTGGTCATTGTATGGAATTGCGGACCCAGTAAATGGATCCAAAGCTGCAGACACGTATTTGAATAATTCTTTCTCCCCTAAGTATACAGAGAAATTTGATTTATTCTTCACAGTCATGTCTGCATTACAGAGCACTTCTCCTGATAAAGTCCATCAGCTTTGAGAATAAGGAAATGATCAATCCCTCATATCCATTATCATGCAGTGAGCACTTCTCTGAGGTAGTAACAGCTTCTGTGGTTTTACCAAATGTCAGGGAAGCTGAGACTTTCTTCTTTTCCGTAAGACGATACTGAAGAAAAATACAAATTGACCTTTATGTAACTGCTTACTGAGGGAATTAACAAAAATGTGAATGTGTATGCGGGGAGAGGGGTGTTAGAAGAGGAAAAGGAAGAAACTGAAGAAATAGAAGGTAGTGGAAAATGCATTGCTTCGCTTAGAATCCTGGCTCTGCTTACACACTGTGGTAAGCAGGACCCCGGGGGTGGCCCTCCACCGGATTACAGACAGACAGGCTACCTCTTCCCTGGGGTGCATAGGGACTATTTCCCAGCCCACTTTGCAACTGGGAGCCACCAACTGAGTTCTGGCCAGTGGGATGCAGGCAGAGTGCTACAGCCCTTCCAGACTTCACTCCTGAAATATCCCTAGTAATTTTTCACCCTCTCTGTATCTACATCACGGGAAACAGAACTTCCCTGGATGTCAGGGTCATGTAAGGGAAGTAAGTCAAAACCGTGAGTCATCACTTAAGGACGCTAACACAGGAGAAGCACCTGATTGCCTTCAAACTCTGATGTGAGCAAGACATTTACATATGCTAAGCAACCAGAATTTAAGAGGCAGCTGTTAATAGCAGCCAGTGTTAATTATCCTACTTAAGCAAGTCAGGGCACCTCTCAGCCAGGGCTTCATCAACTAAAAATAAAAATAATCTATGAATATTCAGCGAAACAATGTATACGAAAGCATTTGGCACAGACTTGGGGCTCAATAAATGCTGGTTAGAAAGCAGGTGTTTCTCACATAGGCAATATTTTCATTCTACTAAAGAATTTTCATTGTTATTACACAGGTTTCTGTCACGGGACAAAGAAAACCCAAGTCCAACTGGTAAGTCAAATGGGCATTTTATTGACTCCCAGAACTAGAAATTCCAAGCATAGATTAAGCCTTAGGGCTGGTTCAATCTACCCTGCAGCTTGAGGACCATATTCTTTCTTCTGCCTGGTAAGCTTCATTTTTTTGGTATTGGATTACAGTTGATTTACAATGTTGTGTTAGTTTCAGGTGATGTAAACCTGACTCTCCTGATGGTCAAAGACGGCTGTCAGTGGTCCCCACCATAACCTGATTCTCGTGTACTTTTAGAGCAAGAGGAAATCTCATTGCTCTATTCTAAGAAAGAAGCTGAGACTTTCTTCTTTTCCGTAAATACTGAAGAAAAATACAAATTGACCTTTATGTAACTGCTTACTGAGGGAATTAACAAAAATGTGAATGTGTATGCGGGAGAGGTGTTAGAAGAGGAAAAGGAAGAAACTGAAGAAATAGAAGGTAGTGGAAAATGCATTGCTTCGCTTAGAATCCTGGCTCTGCTTACACACTGTGGTAAGCAGGACCCCGGGGTGGCCTCCACCGGATTACAGACAGACAGGCTACCTCTTCCCTGGGGTGCATAGGGACTATTTCCCAGCCCACTTTGCAA
The DNA here is from genome assembly GCA_022376925.1 of Tragulus kanchil. Classification (NCBI taxonomy): domain Eukaryota; kingdom Metazoa; phylum Chordata; class Mammalia; order Artiodactyla; family Tragulidae; genus Tragulus; species Tragulus kanchil. The sequence continues at coordinate 100,692,187 of JAIOJX010000032.1, forward strand.
CTGGGAGCCACCAACTGAGTTCTGGCCAGTGGGATGCAGGCAGAGTGCTACAGCCCTTCCAGACTTCACTCCTGAAATATCCCTAGTAATTTTTCACCCTCTCTGTATCTACATCACGGGAAACAGAACATCCCTGGATGTCAGGGTCATGTAAGGGAAGTAAGTCAAAACCGTGAGTCATCACTTAAGGACGCTAACACAGGAGAAGCACCTGATTGCCTTCAAACTCTGATGTGAGCAAGACATTTACATATGCTAAGCAACCAGAATTTAAGAGGCAGCTGTTAATAGCAGCCAGTGTTAATTATCCTACTTAAGCAAGTCAGGGCACCTCTCAGCCAGGGCTTCATCAACTAAAAATAAAAATAATCTATGAATATTCAGCGAAACAATGTATACGAAAGCATTTGGCACAGACTTGGGGCTCAATAAATGCTGGTTAGAAAGCAGGTGTTTCTCACATAGGCAATATTTTCATTCTACTAAAGAATTTTCATTGTTATTACACAGGTTTCTGTCACGGGACAAAGAAAACCCAAGTCCAACTGGTAAGTCAAATGGGCATTTTATTGACTCCCAGAACTAGAAATTCCAAGCATAGATTAAGCCTTAGGGCTGGTTCAATCTACCCTGCAGCTTGAGGACCATATTCTTTCTTCTGCCTGGTAAGCTTCATTTTTTTGGTATTGGATTACAGTTGATTTACAATGTTGTGTTAGTTTCAGGTGATGTAAACCTGACTCTCCTGATGGTCAAAGACGGCTGTCAGTGGTCCCCACCATAACCTGATTCTCGTGTACTTTTAGAGCAAGAGGAAATCTCATTGCTCTATTCTAAGAAAGAATCATCAGACTTCTCTGATTGGACTGGCTCAGATCACATGCTCACCACTAAACCAATCACTTTGTTGAGGTTGAGCGCATTGATATGTTGACCTATCGATCAAGACTCATACCTGAAACTAGAAGGGGGATCCGGCTCCCCTACATCCTATGGGCTTGTGGGGAAAGAATGAGTGCAGACACTTTTTTTATATATATAGATTTATTTATTTATTTATTTATTTTGGGCGGGAGTCAGGTTGGGTAGGGAGGGGAGCAGGTGGGCCACTTCTATTGGTCTTTCATTTCTCTATTTTTATCCGTCTTTGTTCTTTGGCTCCTGTGGGCCTCCCATCGCGGTGGCGTCTGTCGGCCCGAGCCCGGCTCTGGGCACATGCGCCCCAGAGCTCCGGCTCGGTAATTGGACACATGGGTCCAGCCGCTCCGCGGCAGGTGGGATCTTCCCAGGCCAGGGATCGAACCAGCGCCCCTTGCACTGCAAGGCGGTGTCCTTACCCACTGGACCACCAGGGGAAGCCCGGGAAGCCCCGCGCAGACACTTTCTGAAAGACTATTTTCAAGCATGAAAAGGAGGAAGCAAGGGGAAATGAATGCCAGCTACAAAACATGGGTGCTACAATTGTATGTTTATTTTCCTTGAAGAAAAAAAAAAAATCATAAGAGTAAATGTTACTTTGTGATCACTCAGAGTGATCACTCAACTTTTCAGCTAACTGAAGAAAAAAAATTTTCATGTTATTACACAGGTTTCTGTCACGGGACAAAGAAAACCCAAGTCCAACTGGTAAGTCAAATGGGCATTTTATTGACTCCCAGAACTAGAAATTCCAAGCATAGATTAAGCCTTAGGGCTGGTTCAATCTACCCTGCAGCTTGAGGACCATATTCTTTCTTCTGCCTGGTAAGCTTCATTTTTTTGGTATTGGATTACAGTTGATTTACAATGTTGTGTTAGTTTCAGGTGATGTAAACCTGACTCTCCTGATGGTCAAAGACGGCTGTCAGTGGTCCCCACCATAACCTGATTCTCGTGTACTTTTAGAGCAAGAGGAAATCTCATTGCTCTATTCTAAGAAAGAATCATCAGACTTCTCTGATTGGACTGGCTCAGATCACATGCTCACCACTAAACCAATCACTTTGTTGAGGTTGAGCGCATTGATATGTTGACCTATCGATCAAGACTCATACCTGAAACTAGAAGGGGGATCCGGCTCCCCTACATCCTATGGGCTTGTGGGGAAAGAATGAGTGCAGACACTTTTTTTATATATATAGATTTATTTATTTATTTATTTATTTTGGGCGGGGGTTGGGGAGGGAGGGGAGCGGGCGGGCCACTTCTATTGGTCTTTCATTTCTCTATTTTTATCCGTCTTTGTTCTTTGGCTCCTGTGGGCCTCCCATCGCGGTGGCATCTGTCGTTGCAGAGCCCCGGCTCTGGGCGCATGCGCCCCAGAGCTCCGGCTCGGTAATTGGACACATGGGTCCAGCCGCTCCGCGGCAGGTGGGATCTTCCCAGGCCAGGGATCGAACCAGCGCCCCTTGCACTGCAAGGCGGTGTCCTTACCCACTGGACCACCAGGGGAAGCCCGGGAAGCCCCGCGCAGACACTTTCTGAAAGACTATTTTCAAGCATGAAAAGGAGGAAGCAAGGGGAAATGAATGCCAGCTACAAAACATGGGTGCTACAATTGTATGTTTATTTTCCTTGAAGAAAAAAAAAAATCATAAGAGTAAATGTTACTTTGTGATCACTCAGAGTGATCACTCAACTTTTCAGAAATCTGTAAGCTAACTGGATGTTATGGTTTTCAACTTCCAAACCTCTGACCATGTGTTCTCCAAAATATCCTCGGGTACTGACTTCTGGAAGTATACACGGGTATTGACTTCCTGTCTTTTTTGACAGTGCACTGTTAAAAAAAATGTGTCTTAAGAATAATTTAGTTTCTTGCCCTTCTGCTTCCTTTTCCTGTCTTTGTTTCTTTGCACTTTCCTTCGATTTTGTGCATGTGTTTTAGAAAGCCCAAGATGCTGTATCAGTGGAAGGGGCTGTCCTTTTCATCTGTTCTTCATGCCTAAACTAAGTCATACGATGCTCAGTCATAAAATAATGAGGAGGCTGATTTTTAAACATACCCCTTAGATGTAGGAATGAGTATCACTCCTCTGAACAGCCACATTCCAGTTATGTAGCCATAGCCAGATTGTGTTAATTACACCTCAGTTTTGGCCATAAAAGCACAGTGGCTTGTCTAACCACAATCTTCCTCTAATTAGATACCCAATCCCCTGGGCGTTTTCAAAAAAGTGAATCTCTTGAGAGTCCCTGGACAGCAAGGAGATCATCCCAGTCAATCCTAAAGGAAATCAACCCTGAATAGTCATTGGAAGGCCTGAGTCAGAAGCTCCAGTGCATTGCCCACCTGATGCGAAGAACTGACTCACTGGGAAAGACCTGGTGCTGGGAAAGACTGAAGGCAGAAGGAGAAGGGGACAACAGAAGATGACATGGTTGGATGGCATCACGGACTCAATGGACGTAAGTTTGAGCAAGCTCCAGAAGATAGTTAAATACAGGGACATCTGGCGTGCTGTGGTCCATGGGGCTCCAAATAGTCAGACATGACTGAGTGACTGAACAAAAACAGTCCTGCAAAGCAGAGGTGTGCCTTTTCAAATATCGTGTCTTGAGATCTGAAGACTATTGCCGGATCAGAGAAGTCCAACCCTATTTTGAATAAATGTAAAAAGTGAGCATCCAAGAGGACACACGTCCCCCACTGGCTCAGCAGGAGGAGAGAGGATCTTGGGATACTGGACTGTTCGGGTACAATGAGGATGACCTGACGCCCACCCTCTTTCAAACACCCTGCAGCTGAATTTCTCGGGCCTTCGGCGTAACTCTGAACTCAGCAGCCCCTCTAGGCCTTGAGCCGCCTCCACGTTCTTCTGTTGCCTCCTCTGGTCTGCGTTCCCGCCCCATCTCTTAAGGCTGTCTCTGCTCCCTGGGGACACAGGCGCTCTCCAGAAGCGGTGGTCCTCTGCAAGCCATCGCTGCTCCTGAATGTCCCCTCCCTGCTTTCACTTCATCCTCTCGAGCCTCACTCAGGAGCTGGCTCATCTGTCATCTCCTCCAACAAGTCTTCCTAACCCTTCCCTCCACAAAAAAGGCACTTTGTTACTCTTTTCTTTCTTTGGGCTTTTTTTTTTTTTTTTTTTTTTTGGTCTTGCAACTTTAAGAAAAAAATCAGAACTGTTACTTTTTCTCTCCTGTTATTTATATGTATCCCTTGAGCTTGGCCTAGGTGAGACTGCCCACAGATCCATGCCTCACCCAGCCCTCCTCTCTCCTGAGTGGCAGGGCCTCTGGCTGCATGACCCAGGGCTTTCGTTGGGTCTCCTAGTGGCCATAAAAGCACAGTGGCTTGTCTAACCACAATCTTCCTCTAATTAGATACCCAATCCCCTGGGCGTTTTCAAAAAAGTGAATCTCTTGAGAGTCCCTGGACAGCAAGGAGATCATCCCAGTCAATCCTAAAGGAAATCAACCCTGAATAGTCATTGGAAGGCCTGAGTCAGAAGCTCCAGTGCATTGCCCACCTGATGCGAAGAACTGACTCACTGGGAAAGACCTGGTGCTGGGAAAGACTGAAGGCAGAAGGAGAAGGGGACAACAGAAGATGACATGGTTGGATGGCATCACGGACTCAATGGACGTAAGTTTGAGCAAGCTCCAGAAGATAGTTAAATACAGGGACATCTGGCGTGCTGTGGTCCATGGGGCTCCAAATAGTCAGACATGACTGAGTGACTGAACAAAAACAGTCCTGCAAAGCAGAGGTGTGCCTTTTCAAATATCGTGTCTTGAGATCTGAAGACTATTGCCGGATCAGAGAAGTCCAACCCTATTTTGAATAAATGTAAAAAGTGAGCATCCAAGAGGACACACGTCCCCCACTGGCTCAGCAGGAGGAGAGAGGATCTTGGGATACTGGACTGTTCGGGTACAATGAGGATGACCTGACGCCCACCCTCTTTCAAACACCCTGCAGCTGAATTTCTCGGGCCTTCGGCGTAACTCTGAACTCAGCAGCCCCTCTAGGCCTTGAGCCGCCTCCACGTTCTTCTGTTGCCTCCTCTGGTCTGCGTTCCCGCCCCATCTCTTAAGGCTGTCTCTGCTCCCTGGGGACACAGGCGCTCTCCAGAAGCGGTGGTCCTCTGCAAGCCATCGCTGCTCCTGAATGTCCCCTCCCTGCTTTCACTTCATCCTCTCGAGCCTCACTCAGGAGCTGGCTCATCTGTCATCTCCTCCAACAAGTCTTCCTAACCCTTCCCTCCACAAAAAAGGCACTTTGTTACTCTTTTCTTTCTTTGGGCTTTTTTTTTTTTTTTTTTTTTTGGTCTTGCAACTTTAAGAAAAAAATCAGAACTGTTACTTTTTCTCTCCTGTTATTTATATGTATCCCTTGAGCTTGGCCTAGGTGAGACTGCCCACAGATCCATGCCTCACCCAGCCCTCCTCTCTCCTGAGTGGCAGGGCCTCTGGCTGCATGACCCAGGGCTTTACGTTGCCTGGTGTCTCCCGGGGTTTGGCCAGTAGCAGCCACTGACAGAAGACAGGATGGGAGGCAGGGAGAAACCAGGCTGACTGCACCCTCTCTATGGAAGCCTTGGGAGGGGGCCGTTTCTCTCATCTCCTCTGCCTGATCCAGCCCTGAGCCTTGATACCACCACCTCCTCTTTGTCATGGCAGCCTAGCAGCTCCCAGATTTGGGGAATCTCTGGGTTTCCACATGGTCCTCATGGGGGTCCTAGCTCTTCCATCCCTGGGGTAACCAGTTCTCTCTGTTATATCCTTTCTGGTTCAAACCTCTGAAATGATTTCATTTTTCCTAACTGGGTCCTGACGAATCTGCGAATGGTTATTGAAGTGAATGGCATCCGTGAGTGGATGAACAGACGACCACGTCTACCTGTCATAGATAAGGTTTAGATTTTTATTTTCTAAAGAGACTCTTTGTGACTTCCCGTCAATCTCTTTTTTTCCGTCTGCTACCCCTAATGTTTGTTTTCAAGCACTATTCACTCTTCCTCGTGAATTCCCCAACCTCAGAGCCCTCGTTCAGGGCTGCCCCTGCCCGCGTCCTGCGTGGCCTCTGTGTGGCTGACAGATGGTGAGGACCGCGGGTGGAGAGGGAGACGTCAGGATGAGAACAGCTGCAGGATCCAACAAGCCCAGGCTGTCGGCCTGGCCTCACAGGACTGCGGTGGAGGATTCCTAATCTCCCTGCTCTCCCGGTCTGTCTGTGACTTCAGCCAGAGCCAGGCCCATTTACAGTGATTCCCAGAGCCCAGTGCAATTTGCAGATAAAAGGAAGATGCACATTTGTGGCCAAAGTGGAAGATTGGCGTATTAGCCTGGCTGCTACAGTGTTCCCCTGTGCGTGAGACCAGCACCTGGCTGGATGGCCTTCTCAGCACTGCCCAGGCCGATGTCTTATTGCCAGGGTCTGGAGGCCAAGTGGATACCATAAACCTGGCATTTGGAAGGGATCTGGGAGTGGGGGCGGGTAAGTACTTCTGCTCTAGGAAGAAGGGGGTACCGCTCAGTATCCTGCCCCTTCCCGCCCCACCTGGCATCTCTCGGATCATTTGACCTCACATGGCTTGACTGTCAATGAAACTGACCAGCTGTTGAGAAGAAGCTTACCCCTCAAGGGAGAAAAGGGAAAGAATACAATTTCATGACATCTCCCCTGAAAGGTAACACACTTATGGAGGAAACATGTATCATGGGCCCAGCATTGAGTTGGATACAGAGGAAAAAGTGGATAAGAAACCCAAATCTCCTCCTCTTTGTCATGGCAGCCTAGCAGCTCCCAGATTTGGTTCCACATGGTCCTCATGGGGTCCTAGCTCTTCCATCCCTGGGGTAACCAGTTCTCTCTGTTATATCCTTTCTGGTTCAAACCTCTGAAATGATTTCATTTTTCCTAACTGGGTCCTGACGAATCTGCGAATGGTTATTGAAGTGAATGGCATCCGTGAGTGGATGAACAGACGACCACGTCTACCTGTCATAGATAAGGTTTAGATTTTTATTTTCTAAAGAGACTCTTTGTGACTTCCCGTCAATCTCTTTTTTTCCGTCTGCTACCCCTAATGTTTGTTTTCAAGCACTATTCACTCTTCCTCGTGAATTCCCCAACCTCAGAGCCCTCGTTCAGGGCTGCCCCTGCCCGCGTCCTGCGTGGCCTCTGTGTGGCTGACAGATGGTGAGGACCGCGGGTGGAGAGGGAGACGTCAGGATGAGAACAGCTGCAGGATCCAACAAGCCCAGGCTGTCGGCCTGGCCTCACAGGACTGCGGTGGAGGATTCCTAATCTCCCTGCTCTCCCGGTCTGTCTGTGACTTCAGCCAGAGCCAGGCCCATTTACAGTGATTCCCAGAGCCCAGTGCAATTTGCAGATAAAAGGAAGATGCACATTTGTGGCCAAAGTGGAAGATTGGCGTATTAGCCTGGCTGCTACAGTGTTCCCCTGTGCGTGAGACCAGCACCTGGCTGGATGGCCTTCTCAGCACTGCCCAGGCCGATGTCTTATTGCCAGGGTCTGGAGGCCAAGTGGATACCATAAACCTGGCATTTGGAAGGGATCTGGGAGTGGGGCGGGTAAGTACTTCTGCTCTAGGAAGAAGGGGGTACCGCTCAGTATCCTGCCCCTTCCCGCCCCACCTGGCATCTCTCGGATCATTTGACCTCACATGGCTTGACTGTCAATGAAACTGACCAGCTGTTGAGAAGAAGCTTACCCCTCAAGGGAGAAAAGGGAAAGAATACAATTTCATGACATCTCCCCTGAAAGGTAACACACTTATGGAGGAAACATGTATCATGGGCCCAGCATTGAGTTGGATACAGAGGAAAAAAGTGGATAAGAAACAGTCTCTCCCTTGAAGGTCCTCCCATCTACTCAGTGGAGACAGACATGAGGAGAAAGGGTCAAAGGCAATTGATGGGCTGAGCTGGAGCCCAACAGTCTACAAAGGGCCACACACAGTGCAGAGAGTACATGCTCTGAGTGAGGCCCAGCCGGGCTAATCTCAGCTCACGCGCTTCCCAGCCTGGTGACCTTGACCTGCGACTAACTTCACCGAGTCTCAGCTTCTTCATTGTTTTTAAAGTAAGATTAGTATTGTTGGGAGAATGTGTTTACACATGGAAAGTTCTCTCCACCTTTTCTGATTCAATAACAGCCTCAGGATGCCGGTGTTGTCCTGGATGGGCATCCTGGACAGTGGTTTCTCTACCCAGTTTATAGGCCCTGAACTTTGCAAGGAGGAACCAGGGCCAGAAAGGGAGCCCACACTGACTGCCATGTGGTGACTCCAGCTGACAGCCTGCTGGGTGGACACCCAAGAAGTCCTTTTTTGCAGATTCTCAGACATCCAGAGGAGTGGGGAGTTTGTAGAGGACTCAGAGCTGTTGTGACATGTTTCTTCATAGGGCAGGTTCTCTAGTCGCAGCTGGATTATGAGGTAAAGGATGAGGGAACTGTGGCAACAGAGGGTTGAATAAATCACGCCATCTGCAGTCATCAGGGAAGGCTAGATGCATCAGTTCTGGAAGGCCAAGAGGAGATGCGCGGGTAAATGGCAGGCATGCCGAGGATGGCATTCCAGGCAGAGGAAAAGGAATAGGCAAATATTCCAGAGGCATGAAATATCACTGTAGGCCCAGGAATCAACTCTGTGTGGCAGTGTGCAGGGAGTCAAGTGTCAGGGGCAGCAGGAGCTCCACGAGGCCACTTCTGAAGCTTTTGTGTCATGGGAGAGCATCTGTGGCATCAGAGAGTCGGAAGAGGTTTTTGATGGTGGTGTACGTACATGGTCAGATTTTTGATGGGGAAGATCATTCAGGTACCACGAAGAAGGCTCGTCTGGTGGGAGGTGAGAGGCAGTATTATTGAATCAAGAGTCCTGCTTGCTGCTCACTACTTAGAAAATCAACACAGCAAGTGCCCCACATACGAACGAGTTTTGTTCTGAGAGTGCATTCTTATGTCCAGTTTGCTTATAGTGAAAGTTGCTCACTTGTGTCTGACTCTCCGTGTCTGACTTTTTGTGACTCAGGAACTAGACATGGAATTCTCCAGGCAAGAATACTAGAGTGGGTAGCCTTTCCCTTCTCCAAGAGATCTTCCCAACCCAGGGGTTGAACCCGGGTCTCCTGCATTGCAGGCATATGCTTACAAATCCAACGAAGTTAGCCTAAGTACCTAGCTAGCACAATTGGTATAAAATACTATACTGTAGTAGGTTTATAATACTTTTCACACAAATAATATGTAAAAAGGCAAGCACAAAAAATAAAACATTTCCAATCTTAAAGTACAGTAAACTTACAGATACGTAAACTAATTTATGTTATTAGGCATGCAAACATATCTTTGAAGGTTTACAATGTCTTTGAAAGTTCACAACTTAAAGGTTCATATGTAGGGGACCTACTCTACTCATAAATGTGGGTATCGAAGGAAAAGTGTCTTTAATCAGAATGCTGGCAATCTGGGGAGATGGTGGACTCAGTGTCCCCCCAAAACAACCTCCAAAGATTCTGCTTGATATGAAAATTATACAGGGAAGGAGGAAGTAATGTCAGTTAAGCATTGAGATATAGGGAGTCAGACTCATCACTGTCCCCTCTGCATGCAGGCTTGTTGACTCCTTGTGATCTTTCTCTGGATGCTGTCTTGTTCACACAGTTTAGAAAATGACTGAAGAGGGAGCTAGGGAAGAGGTCTGATCATTTATTAATTCCCTATTCTTCATTCCTACTTCTTTCAAGCTACAGAAAGAACTGATACATTTTTAGGCAAGGTATTGTGTAACTCAAAGGTTTGAAAGGTGTTCTTGGGCTGGAGATGAATAGACCATGGGAGTGCCTGTCTTAAAAGTTATTTACAAGATAACTTTGCTGAAGGGACAGGAAAAGTGTCTCCTACAGAGGGTGGCTTCATGCAAAGAGCAGCTTACAGCAGGTGGAACACCTGCTGACTCTATCCCACCCCCCATAGAGGATATAGAGAAGAAAACTGGTCTGAGAAAGGTTTTTCATTTTCTGAGGAGAAGCCAGACTCGAAGCCTCTTGGGGGAAAGGACTGTCCTCTTCTGTGCCAGAAAACTCCAGTTTGCTTATAGTGAAAGTTGCTCACTTGTGTCTGACTCTCCGTGTCTGACTTTTTGTGACTCAGGAACTAGACATGGAATTCTCCAGGCAAGAATACTAGAGTGGGTAGCCTTTCCCTTCTCCAAGAGATCTTCCCAACCCAGGGGTTGAACCCGGGTCTCCTGCATTGCAGGCATATGCTTACAAATCCAACGAAGTTAGCCTAAGTACCTAGCTAGCACAATTGGTATAAAATACTATACTGTAGTAGGTTTATAATACTTTTCACACAAATAATATGTAAAAAGGCAAGCACAAAAAATAAAACATTTCCAATCTTAAAGTACAGTAAACTTACAGATACGTAAACTAATTTATGTTATTAGGCATGCAAACATATCTTTGAAGGTTTACAATGTCTTTGAAAGTTCACAACTTAAAGGTTCATATGTAGGGGACCTACTCTACTCATAAATGTGGGTATCGAAGGAAAAGTGTCTTTAATCAGAATGCTGGCAATCTGGGGAGATGGTGGACTCAGTGTCCCCCCAAAACAACCTCCAAAGATTCTGCTTGATATGAAAATTATACAGGGAAGGAGGAAGTAATGTCAGTTAAGCATTGAGATATAGGGAGTCAGACTCATCACTGTCCCCTCTGCATGCAGGCTTGTTGACTCCTTGTGATCTTTCTCTGGATGCTGTCTTGTTCACACAGTTTAGAAAATGACTGAAGAGGGAGCTAGGGAAGAGGTCTGATCATTTATTAATTCCCTATTCTTCATTCCTACTTCTTTCAAGCTACAGAAAGAACTGATACATTTTTAGGCAAGGTATTGTGTAACTCAAAGGTTTGAAAGGTGTTCTTGGGCTGGAGATGAATAGACCATGGGAGTGCCTGTCTTAAAAGTTATTTACAAGATAACTTTGCTGAAGGGACAGGAAAAGTGTCTCCTACAGAGGGTGGCTTCATGCAAAGAGCAGCTTACAGCAGGTGGAACACCTGCTGACTCTATCCCACCCCCCATAGAGGATATAGAGAAGAAAACTGGTCTGAGAAAGGTTTTTCATTTTCTGAGGAGAAGCCAGACTGCAAGCCTCTTGGGGGAAAGGACTGTCCTCTTCTGTGCCAGAAAACCTCGAGTGCCCCACACAGGGATGAGCGCTAAGTATATACCTGTGAATGTTGCTGAATGAGGCACAGTCAACTGCGTTTGAAAGTGAGCATTAGTGGAAGGGGTCAATGGTATACCTTTGATGGATTTGGGTTTATGTGTAGCAGTAAACAACAAAACCCTGTAAAAGTAGAATAGAAACAAATTAATAAAAAAGAAAAGAGGATTGATGGGAGTCAGGAATGGCAAGGTCTCATGAGCTGTTTGTATATTTTGGAGATGAGTCCCTTACTGGTCACTTCATTTGCAAATATTTCTTCCCATGTAGCTTAATATCAATAATAGTTATAGCCCAGTCAAAAATGTACAGAAAATCTAAATAGACATTTCTGCAAAGAAGACACATATCTGGGAACATACATGTCTGTGAACAACAAAACTCTGTAATAATTTTAAAAATAAATTAAATAAAGACATTCAGATGGCCAAAAAGCACATGAAAATATGCTCAACATAACTGAGCAAATCAAAACTGCAATGAAGTATCACCCCACAATGGCGATCATCAAAAGGTCTACAGACAGTAATGTTGAAGATGGTATAGAGTAAAGGAACCCTCTCATTCTGTTGGTGGGAGTATAAATTGGTACAATTATTATGGAGAACAGTACGAAGATTCCTTAAAACAATAAATAAATAAAGCTTCCCAGGTGGCTCAGTGGTAAAGAGGTCTTGCAACTCTTTCAAGACAAAACAGGAAGAGGTCTGATCATTTATTAATTCCTATTCTTCATTCCTACTTCTTTCAAGCTACAGAAAGAACTGATACATTTTTAGGCAAGGTATTGTGTAACTCAAAGGTTTGAAAGGTGTTCTTGGGCTGGAGATGAATAGACCATGGGAGTGCCTGTCTTAAAAGTTATTTACAAGATAACTTTGCTGAAGGGACAGGAAAAGTGTCTCCTACAGAGGGTGGCTTCATGCAAAGAGCAGCTTACAGCAGGTGGAACACCTGCTGACTCTATCCCACCCCCCATAGAGGATATAGAGAAGAAAACTGGTCTGAGAAAGGTTTTTCATTTTCTGAGGAGAAGCCAGACTGCAAGCCTCTTGGGGGAAAGGACTGTCCTCTTCTGTGCCAGAAAACCTCGAGTGCCCCACACAGGGATGAGCGCTAAGTATATACCTGTGAATGTTGCTGAATGAGGCACAGTCAACTGCGTTTGAAAGTGAGCATTAGTGGAAGGGGTCAATGGTATACCTTTGATGGATTTGGGTTTATGTGTAGCAGTAAACAACAAAACCCTGTAAAAGTAGAATAGAAACAAATTAATAAAAAAGAAAAGAGGATTGATGGGAGTCAGGAATGGCAAGGTCTCATGAGCTGTTTGTATATTTTGGAGATGAGTCCCTTACTGGTCACTTCATTTGCAAATATTTCTTCCCATGTAGCTTAATATCAATAATAGTTATAGCCCAGTCAAAAATGTACAGAAAATCTAAATAGACATTTCTGCAAAGAAGACACATATCTGGGAACATACATGTCTGTGAACAACAAAACTCTGTAATAATTTTAAAAATAAATTAAATAAAGACATTCAGATGGCCAAAAAGCACATGAAAATATGCTCAACATAACTGAGCAAATCAAAACTGCAATGAAGTATCACCCCACAATGGCGATCATCAAAAGGTCTACAGACAGTAATGTTGAAGATGGTATAGAGTAAAGGAACCCTCTCATTCTGTTGGTGGGAGTATAAATTGGTACAATTATTATGGAGAACAGTACGAAGATTCCTTAAAACAATAAATAAATAAAGCTTCCCAGGTGGCTCAGTGGTAAAGAGGCCACCTGCCCATGCAGGAGACACAGGAGACATAGGTTCAGTCCCTGATTCAAGAAGATTCCCTGGAAGAGGAAATGGCAACCCACTCCAGTGTTCTTGCTTGGAGAATTCCATGGGTAGAGGAGCCTGGTGGGCTACAGTCCATGGGGTTGCAGAAAGTCAGATACAACTGAGCACAAGTCCCTAAAAACCTAAAGCTATGATTCAGCAATGCTACTCCTGGGATATCCAGAGAAGACTCTGATTTGAAAATATACAAGCACCTCAGTGTTCATTGCAGCACTATTTACAATAGCCAAGACATGGAAGCAACCAAAATGTCCACTGACAGATGAATGGATAAAAAAGATGTACGTATATACAATGGAATATTACTCAGCCATAAAAAAGAATGAAATAATGTCTTTTGCAATAACATGGCTGGACCTAGAGATTAGCATAGTAAGTGAAGTATACCAGACAGACAAATATCATATGTTATTACTTACATGGGGAATATAAAAGTTGATACAAATGTACTTATAAAACAGAAACAGACTCACAAACTTGGAAAACAAACGTGGTTACCAAAAGGGAAAGGTGAGGAGAGGGATAAATTAGGAAGTTGGGATTAACATGTACACACTACTGTATATAAAATAGATAATCAACAAGGACCAACAGTATAGTACAGGGAACTCTACTCAATGTTCTGTAATAACCCAAATGAGAAAATAATTTGAAAAAGAACAGATATATGTATACATATAGTTGAATCACTTTGCTGTCCATATGAAACTAACACAACATTGTATATTGACTATCCTCCAATATAAAATAAAAATTAAATTAAGGTTTCCTTTCTGGAAAGTGGATGAGCTTGGTGCCATTTGAGTGGGTTTAGGGGATCGAGTCACTGGCTTAGTTATGGCCGTGTTGAGTATGAGGTGCCTATGGAATGCTCAGGTGAGCAGTCCAGCAGGTAGTTGGACAAATGGACCAATGTTGAGTCCTCAGTAGATAGAGTAGTGCCTATCTCAGCACACAGAGGAGGCTTCAATAAGTATTTGTGAAGTAAATGAATGAGTGAGTGGATCTGGAATTCAGTTATGACCTAGACTCTCTGACCACCTTCTGTGAAGGGGGGCTCCTTGGTACTGTGTCCCCTATCGTCTTCCTTCACAGCACATGTGGGTATGAGTCACCAGAGGACCTGTGTGCTGAAAGTCAAACTCCTCACTAAACTGAAGGCTCCATAGTGGCAAGGACAGCGTATGTTTTGTTCTCCACCGGATGTCTTGGCCTAACCTAGCTCAGAGTCAAGATTAGGTCAGTATTCTTGAATGAATGAAGGGCTAGGGGTATGATGTGAACACAGCTAGGATGTGGGCAGAAGCCAAGAGAAAGGGTGGGTCCTGGTGAGCTGGGTGACCAAGTTAAGCATGGAGCTTCCAGGCTCAAAATGACTTCTTTCTCCAACTTCCTGTGTTCCCTCCTCTTTCTTCTCATGCCACGTGATACAGAATATAAAAGGCTGGACCTAGAGATTAGCATAGTAAGTGAAGTATACCAGACAGACAAATATCATATGTTATTACTTACATGGGGAATATAAAAGTTGATACAAATGTACTTATAAAACAGAAACAGACTCACAAACTTGGAAAACAAACGTGGTTACCAAAAGGGAAAGGTGAGGAGAGGGATAAATTAGGAAGTTGGGATTAACATGTACACACTACTGTATATAAAATAGATAATCAACAAGGACCAACAGTATAGTACAGGGAACTCTACTCAATGTTCTGTAATAACCCAAATGAGAAAATAATTTGAAAAAGAACAGATATATGTATACATATAGTTGAATCACTTTGCTGTCCATATGAAACTAACACAACATTGTATATTGACTATCCTCCAATATAAAATAAAAATTAAATTAAGGTTTCCTTTCTGGAAAGTGGATGAGCTTGGTGCCATTTGAGTGGGTTTAGGGGATCGAGTCACTGGCTTAGTTATGGCCGTGTTGAGTATGAGGTGCCTATGGAATGCTCAGGTGAGCAGTCCAGCAGGTAGTTGGACAAATGGACCAATGTTGAGTCCTCAGTAGATAGAGTAGTGCCTATCTCAGCACACAGAGGAGGCTTCAATAAGTATTTGTGAAGTAAATGAATGAGTGAGTGGATCTGGAATTCAGTTATGACCTAGACTCTCTGACCACCTTCTGTGAAGGGGGGCTCCTTGGTACTGTGTCCCCTATCGTCTTCCTTCACAGCACATGTGGGTATGAGTCACCAGAGGACCTGTGTGCTGAAAGTCAAACTCCCTCACTAAACTGAAGGCTCCATAGTGGCAAGGACAGCGTATGTTTTGTTCTCCACCGGATGTCTTGGCCTAACCTAGCTCAGAGTCAAGATTAGGTCAGTATTCTTGAATGAATGAAGGGCTAGGGGTATGATGTGAACACAGCTAGGATGTGGGCAGAAGCCAAGAGAAAGGGTGGGTCCTGGTGAGCTGGGTGACCAAGTTAAGCATGGAGCTTCCAGGCTCAAAATGACTTCTTTCTCCAACTTCCTGTGTTCCCTCCTCTTTCTTCTCATGCCACTCCCCCCAAATCTAATCCTGATCAAGTCCTCTGGAGTCCTTCTCTGAGCTGCTGTTCCCTTATCTGTATAATGGGGGTTTATTATGTGCCCTGGCTGTGAGCGTCAAATGAAGTAATTCAGCTCAACAAATGTTAATGTAGGCGATTAAATGCCACGGTGAGAAATGCCTCTGAATGAGCGCACTGACCTTCATGCTCTGTTCCACCTGGCTTGGAGCAGCCTCCTCTGCTCTGGGAGAGAGTGGGAAACAAGACCTCTTTGACACATGCCACCCCTCTTCCCAGGAAGCCCTTCATTTCAACCACAAAATACTCTCATCTTGCAACCAGAACAGGGGCCAAATGGCCTGCCCCATCCAACACCCTCGTTCAGACTTGATTGAGATACAGGGCGGTGGGGGTGAGGGTGAGAGCCTGGCTCCAACCCACCTGCCTTCAAGCTGTTGCACCAGCTCTTGGCAGTGAGGAGCCCGAGTGCCTGGCCACTCTGGTAACATAGTTAGTGAGCAAGAAAATAGCATTAGAGAAGAAAAGAATGTGCCACCATGGGACTACTATTTCAGGATGATGAAGAGTCAGGAACAGTCACTCCTAAAAGTGGAGACCAAGTTTTTTAAAATTGTTCTCGCCCCTAAAGGGCCTGCTTGGGAGGTTTGATTATTGAAGGTGGGGATTTGCATAAGCTACCCTCTCCCTCTGGGCTGTCGACCTTCTTGCTATCTCGCCTCTAAGCCTCTTTCCCACCCCTGGGCACTAGCTGACCACCTTCTGTGAAGGGGCTCCTTGGTACTGTGTCCCTATCGTCTTCCTTCACAGCACATGTGGGTATGAGTCACCAGAGGACCTGTGTGGGGGGGGGGGGGGGGGGTCACTAAACTGAAGGCTCCATAGTGGCAAGGACAGCGTATGTTTTGTTCTCCACCGGATGTCTTGGCCTAACCTAGCTCAGAGTCAAGATTAGGTCAGTATTCTTGAATGAATGAAGGGCTAGGGGTATGATGTGAACACAGCTAGGATGTGGGCAGAAGCCAAGAGAAAGGGTGGGTCCTGGTGAGCTGGGTGACCAAGTTAAGCATGGAGCTTCCAGGCTCAAAATGACTTCTTTCTCCAACTTCCTGTGTTCCCTCCTCTTTCTTCTCATGCCACTCCCCCCAAATCTAATCCTGATCAAGTCCTCTGGAGTCCTTCTCTGAGCTGCTGTTCCCTTATCTGTATAATGGGGGTTTATTATGTGCCCTGGCTGTGAGCGTCAAATGAAGTAATTCAGCTCAACAAATGTTAATGTAGGCGATTAAATGCCACGGTGAGAAATGCCTCTGAATGAGCGCACTGACCTTCATGCTCTGTTCCACCTGGCTTGGAGCAGCCTCCTCTGCTCTGGGAGAGAGTGGGAAACAAGACCTCTTTGACACATGCCACCCCTCTTCCCAGGAAGCCCTTCATTTCAACCACAAAATACTCTCATCTTGCAACCAGAACAGGGGCCAAATGGCCTGCCCCATCCAACACCCTCGTTCAGACTTGATTGAGATACAGGGCGGTGGGGGTGAGGGTGAGAGCCTGGCTCCAACCCACCTGCCTTCAAGCTGTTGCACCAGCTCTTGGCAGTGAGGAGCCCGAGTGCCTGGCCACTCTGGTAACATAGTTAGTGAGCAAGAAAATAGCATTAGAGAAGAAAAGAATGTGCCACCATGGGACTACTATTTCAGGATGATGAAGAGTCAGGAACAGTCACTCCTAAAAGTGGAGACCAAGTTTTTTAAAATTGTTCTCGCCCCTAAAGGGCCTGCTTGGGAGGTTTGATTATTGAAGGTGGGGATTTGCATAAGCTACCCTCTCCCTCTGGGCTGTCGACCTTCTTGCTACTCTAGGACTAAGATCAAGAATTATTTAGACTCTGAAGCCTCTTTCCCACTCTGGACAGACAGATATCTCCTTCTCTGTGGAGATGGAGGAGGAGAAGGATCCAGCTTTTACTGAGTACCTGTTAGGTACCAACTACTGCACGTGATTTGTGATATTACCATGTTTCATCTCATACAAGAACCATCTGTGGGATTGATTTGTTAGATCCATTTTACAGATCGGGAAGCTGAGGGTCAAAGACCCGTTACTTGGTTGAAGGAGAGCTTGTAAGTGGCTGAGCCAGAACTGATCAGAACTCAAATACTCAGTGTACTTGTTTTCTCCATATTTCTAACAGAATATAATTGTGTGGTTTTCTTATAATTTTCATTAATATGCCTCTGCTGTGTCTTTGTTGCTGTGTGGGCTTTCCTCTAGTTGTGGTGAGAGAGGGCTACTCTCTAGTTGCAGTGCATGGGCTTCTCATTTCATTGGCGGCTCTTGTGGAGCACAGGCTGTAGGGCAGGTGGGCTTCAGTAGTTGTGGCACACGGGCTCCGTAGTTGTGCCTTTCGGGCTCTAGAGCGCAGGCTCAGTAGTTGTGGCACATGGGCCTAGCCGCTCCATGACATGTGGAGGATCTTCCCAGATCAAGGATCAAACTCGTGTCTCCTGCATTGGCAGGTGGATTCTGTACCACTGAGTCACCTGGGAAGCCCTGACTGTGTGGCTTAGGTTGATCTGTTTACCTGTGAGTGCCTCTAAGGCCCTAATCTGCTCTAATCCGTATCCGCTCCTGCCAAAGCTCTTCACAGAGGCCTTTGACCACTCAGACCCTGAGCACCTCCTAAGCAAGGAGGAGGATGGTAGGGGCATCCTTACCAGCAGGGGAGGGAGGAGTGGTACTAATCCTGCTACTCTGCTCTGGGGTCTGTTGTCTCCTGGGATGAATTTTCTGTCACTAATGTGCTGTTGTGCCTCAGCTGTCGCCCAGCTTTTGTTGTGTGTTCTTTGTTCCACTAAGTAAACATTTGCCTCTATTCTTTTTTTTTTTAAATATTTATTTATTTATTTTGGCGGGGTTGGGGAGGGAGCAGGGTGGGCGAGCCACTTCCACTGGTCTTTCATTTGTCTAGTTTCATCCATCTTTATTCTTTGGCCCATGTGGGCCTCCCATCGTGGTGGCATCTGTTGTCGCAGAGCACCGGTTCTGGGTGCATGTGCTCCAGAGCTCTGGCTCGGTGATTGGACACATCGGTCCAGCTGTTCCGCGGCACGTGGGATCTTCCCAGGCCAGGGATCGAACTGGTGCCCCTTGCACTGCAAGGTGGTGTCCTTACCCACTGGACCACCAGGGAAGCCCTGCCTCTATTCTTGATTTGTCACTTTTTTGTCTCTGTGAGGCCTTAAACCCTTGTCTGCTTGCCTGCTGCCCTGATAACTTTTCTAGACGCTTCAGCTTCTTTCCCTCGGTGTTGAAATCTATCTCCAGAATCCTGTTTATAATCCTCTAATGATATAGTCCCTCTCCTAAAATCATGATGCCACCTCTGTGAGTCTCAGCTTGGCATTGTGATTAATAGCACCTGACATGACCCTAGTAGAACAGATGAGTTTAAACCTAATTTTGCCACTAATAAGCTATGGGGGGGAAATGAGGAAAAACTCTCTCAATTTCTTGATGCCAGAGTTTCTTCATCCATAAAAATGGGGTAATGACGGAGGCTTCTCTGGTGGTGGTCCAGAGGGCAAACAGTCCACCTTGCAGCTTAAGGGGCACCAGTTCTATCCCTGGCCCAGGAAGATCCTACATGCTGGGAAGCCCTGACTATGTGGCTTAGGTTGATCTGTTTACCTGTGAGTGCCTCTAAGGCCCTAATCTGCTCTAATCCGTATCCCCTCCTGCCGAAGCTCTTCACAGAGGCCTTTGACCACTCAGACCCTGAGCACCTCCTAAGCAAGGAGGAGGATGGTAGGGGCATCCTTACCAGCAGGGGAGGGAGGAGTGGTGCTAATCCTGCTACTCTGCTCTGGGGTCCGTTGTCTCCTGGGATGAATTTTCTGTCACCAATGTGCTGTTGCGCCTCAGCTGTCGCCCAGCTTTTGTTGTGTGTTCTTTGTTCCACTAAGTAAACATTTGCCTCTATTCTTTTTTTTTTAATATTTATTTATTTATTTTGGCAGGGTTGGGGAGGGAGCAGGGTGGGCGAGCCACTTCCACTGGTCTTTCATTTGTCTAGTTTCATCCATCTTTATTCTTTGGCCCATGTGGGCCTCCCATCGTGGTGGCATCTGTTGTCGCAGAGCACCGGTTCTGGGTGCATGTGCTCCAGAGCTCTGGCTCGGTGATTGGACACATCGGTCCAGCTGTTCCGCGGCACGTGGGATCTTCCCAGGCCAGGGATCGAACTGGTGCCCCTTGCACTGCAAGGTGGTGTCCTTACCCACTGGACCACCAGGGAAGCCCTGCCTCTATTCTTGATTTGTCACTTTTTTGTCTCTGTGAGGCCTTAAACCCTTGTCTGCTTGCCTGCTGCCCTGATAACTTTTCTAGACGCTTCAGCTTCTTTCCCTCGGTGTTGAAATCTATCTCCAGAATCCTGTTTATAATCCTCTAATGATATAGTCCCTCTCCTAAAATCATGATGCCACCTCTGTGAGTCTCAGCTTGGCATTGTGATTAATAGCACCTGACATGACCCTAGTAGAACAGATGAGTTTAAACCTAATTTTGCCACTAATAAGCTATGGGGGGGAAATGAGGAAAAACTCTCTCAATTTCTTGATGCCAGAGTTTCTTCATCCATAAAAATGGGGTAATGACGGAGGCTTCTCTGGTGGTGGTCCAGAGGGCAAACAGTCCACCTTGCAGCTTAAGGGGCACCAGTTCTATCCCTGGCCCAGGAAGATCCTACATGCTGGGGAAAGGCTAGACCGGTGTGTCCAATATGAGCCAGCACTCTGGAGCACATGTGCCCAGAGCTGGTGCTCTGCAACGAGAGAGGCCACTGCAATGGGAAGCCCGCACAGGCCAAAGAACAAAGATGGATGAAAATGAATAAATGAAAGACCATTAGAAGTGGCCCACCTGCTCCCCTCTCTCCCCACCCCCCCAAAATAAATAAGTAAATAAATAAATAAATCTTTAAAAAAAAAAAACTGATAAAAGAGGCCAAAATTAAAAAAAAAAAAAAAAAAGAGGGGGTGGAGGGTAATAACGTCTAACTCCTAAGATTATTGAGAAGACTGAAAGGTATATACACTTAATGTATATATGGTAATTTGATATAGGTAATGACCATTGTCCCTGATACAAAACAAGCACTCACTAAATAAAAGGTGCCTGCCTGTTATTATTCCCAACAGCCCAGATCATGACATTTAAGCATAGAAATCTAGTCTTCCATTCAATCTTCAAGAAGTTGCCTAAATCCCCCTAAGGATTAGTTTCCTTATTTCCTGACCCAGCTCTCGCTATTTTCTCCACTCTTTTCCAACCAGCTCACTGCCAGTATACTGCAGCTCACTAAAACATTGCATTAGTCAGAATAAGATAGGCTACGCTACAATGACAACTAAACTCCCCGACTCTAATAGTCTTATACATCAAAGATCTACTTATATCATAGCCTGAGGACTACTGGACAGGTCTCATTGTAGCTGGCCAGGCTCCTCTGGGATACAGGCTCCTTCTGTTTTGGGATTCCACTATCTTCAGCCTATCACTTCTGAGATTGCTGCAAAAGGAGAAGAGAGAAAGTGGACCCCCTGAGCAAGCAGACCTACAAGTGACATCCACTACTCTTCTCACATCCCATTGACGAGAACTTAGCCATACATCCAGGTCTAATGAAGGGAGGTTGGAAAATATAGCCTTCTCACATACCCAAGAAAAGGAGAAAGAATTGGGATGTGGAGAATATAGACTTTTTCTCTGCTTACTTTCCTCCCTTAATAAAATAGCCTCCATAGTCCCCAACAAGTGAGAAGAGGTAGCTGTAACTCAGAACCCTGAGTCTTCTTTCCCTCCTCCAGGCTCATCACCACTGAGTCTTTTGTTAATCATTACCCTGTCCATGTTGACCTCAGTGGATACTGCTCTCCTTTATTTAACATTTCATCCCAAACGTGGACCAAAGGTGCTTCCTTTTTTCACTCTGCCAAAGCTTAGGCTAAATATCAAATTACATTAGATTTTTCCCAAGACTGGGGAATGATCTATGAGGAAGAAAGAGAGAGTAAGCTACTGTTGCTCATTTTCTTTTTAAAAATGGATTTCATGCCTCTTCAACTGAGTCTTCCATAGGACACCTGCCTGCCACACTGCAGCCACAGGTCAGGAGCCATCTGACCACTCCTAGCCAGGAATGCCATGCATGTGCCTGATACAAAACAAGCACTCACTAAATAAAAGGTGCCTGCCTGTTATTATTCCCAACAGCCCAGATCATGACATTTAAGCATAGAAATCTAGTCTTCCATTCAATCTTCAAGAAGTTGCCTAAATCCCCCTAAGGATTAGTTTCCTTATTTCCTGACCCAGCTCTCGCTATTTTCTCCACTCTTTTCCAACCAGCTCACTGCCAGTATACTGCAGCTCACTAAAACATTGCATTAGTCAGAATAAGATAGGCTACGCTACAATGACAACTAAACTCCCCGACTCTAATAGTCTTATACATCAAAGATCTACTTATATCATAGCCTGAGGACTACTGGACAGGTCTCATTGTAGCTGGCCAGGCTCCTCTGGGATACAGGCTCCTTCTGTTTTGGGATTCCACTATCTTCAGCCTATCACTTCTGAGATTGCTGCAAAAGGAGAAGAGAGAAAGTGGACCCCCTGAGCAAGCAGACCTACAAGTGACATCCACTACTCTTCTCACATCCCATTGACGAGAACTTAGCCATACATCCAGGTCTAATGAAGGGAGGTTGGAAAATATAGCCTTCTCACATACCCAAGAAAAGGAGAAAGAATTGGGATGTGGAGAATATAGACTTTTTCTCTGCTTACTTTCCTCCCTTAATAAAATAGCCTCCATAGTCCCCAACAAGTGAGAAGAGGTAGCTGTAACTCAGAACCCTGAGTCTTCTTTCCCTCCTCCAGGCTCATCACCACTGAGTCTTTTGTTAATCATTACCCTGTCCATGTTGACCTCAGTGGATACTGCTCTCCTTTATTTAACATTTCATCCCAAACGTGGACCAAAGGTGCTTCCTTTTTTCACTCTGCCAAAGCTTAGGCTAAATATCAAATTACATTAGATTTTTCCCAAGACTGGGGAATGATCTATGAGGAAGAAAGAGAGAGTAAGCTACTGTTGCTCATTTTCTTTTTAAAAATGGATTTCATGCCTCTTCAACTGAGTCTTCCATAGGACACCTGCCTGCCACACTGCAGCCACAGGTCAGGAGCCATCTGACCACTCCTAGCCAGGAATGCCATGCATGTGCCTCGAGTCCACAAAATATAAGCATGGCATTTGTGGGGAGCGGTTACAGTTAGGTGGGGGCATGAGTACATGGGTGGAGAAGAAAAGCTATTCCTCCCCAGCTCTGTGCAAGGAAAACTAATCTAACTCTTATCCTTTGATAGAACATTCCAAAACATGTAAAATCAGCTAACCCACATTATGATTCACACGCCAGTTGATGTGCACCACCCTTATATCTTAGTACTCTGAGCTACCAAGTTACAATCACATGGTATTCCTAAGCCTGGAAGTCCAGACCCAAGAACGATGACCAGAGAGAGACAGAGGGTTTCCTGCTAGGACTGTCCATCAAGGACCTCCTTTCCTGGATGATAGGTTATGGGTGTGACTGATATTGGAAACAGTTCCCTTCTTCCAGGCAAGGTTGTCTCCTTCCCTTTGAAGAGTGGTTTTCCTTTGATGTCTATAAGATAAGCAGATCAGAAAACACATTAATAATTCATCTGAGTGATGCATACATAGTGTAACTGGCATTAGTAGAGAGGAAGATGGCTTCCTTACAAGAGCCTAAATTAAAGGGTTACTGTGTCTGCAGCTACAAGCACAACACTTGACATAAACTAGGTGCTTAGATCCTTGGCAAGAGGCTGTTAAAGAGAAAGCAACTTGCCTTGATCATGTTTGTTCACCCTCCTTCCAAAAAGCTCTTACTAACTCAGGATATACTTTTAGGATGACGACTCGGGTGCATGCTAAGTAGCTTCAGTCGTGTCTGACTCTTTGTGGCCCTGTGGACTGTATTCCACCAGGCTCCTCTGTCCATGGGATTCTCCAAGCAAGAGTACCACAGTCGGTTGCCTTGCCTTCCGCTAGGGATCTTCCCAACCCAGGGATGGAACCCCGGGTCTTGTGTCTCCTGCATTGGCAGCCGGATTCTTTACCACTGAGCCATCGGGCAGTGATCATGTCCCTGCCAAAGCTTAGGCTAAATATCAAATTACATTAGATTTTTCCCAAGACTGGGGAATGATCTATGAGGAAGAAAGAGAGAGTAAGCTACTGTTGCTCATTTTCTTTTTAAAAATGGATTTCATGCCTCTTCAACTGAGTCTTCCATAGGACACCTGCCTGCCACACTGCAGCCACAGGTCAGGAGCCATCTGACCACTCCTAGCCAGGAATGCCATGCATGTGCCTCGAGTCCACAAAATATAAGCATGGCATTTGTGGGGAGCGGTTACAGTTAGGTGGGGGCATGAGTACATGGGTGGAGAAGAAAAGCTATTCCTCCCCAGCTCTGTGCAAGGAAAACTAATCTAACTCTTATCCTTTGATAGAACATTCCAAAACATGTAAAATCAGCTAACCCACATTATGATTCACACGCCAGTTGATGTGCACCACCCTTATATCTTAGTACTCTGAGCTACCAAGTTACAATCACATGGTATTCCTAAGCCTGGAAGTCCAGACCCAAGAACGATGACCAGAGAGAGACAGAGGGTTTCCTGCTAGGACTGTCCATCAAGGACCTCCTTTCCTGGATGATAGGTTATGGGTGTGACTGATATTGGAAACATTTCCCCTTCTTCCAGGCAAGGTTGTCTCCTTCCCTTTGAAGAGTGGTTTTCCTTTGATGTCTATAAGATAAGCAGATCAGAAAACACATTAATAATTCATCTGAGTGATGCATACATAGTGTAACTGGCATTAGTAGAGAGGAAGATGGCTTCCTTACAAGAGCCTAAATTAAAGGGTTACTGTGTCTGCAGCTACAAGCACAACACTTGACATAAACTAGGTGCTTAGATCCTTGGCAAGAGGCTGTTAAAGAGAAAGCAACTTGCCTTGATCATGTTTGTTCACCCTCCTTCCAAAAAGCTCTTACTAACTCAGGATATACTTTTAGGATGACGACTCGGGTGCATGCTAAGTAGCTTCAGTCGTGTCTGACTCTTTGTGGCCCTGTGGACTGTATTCCACCAGGCTCCTCTGTCCATGGGATTCTCCAAGCAAGAGTACCACAGTCGGTTGCCTTGCCTTCCGCTAGGGATCTTCCCAACCCAGGGATGGAACCCCGGGTCTTGTGTCTCCTGCATTGGCAGCCGGATTCTTTACCACTGAGCCATCGGGCAGTGATCATGTCATATTTCCATACCGTTTCTTTATCCCTTCTGCCTTTCCATTCACCCCATCCTCTTCATGGCTTTTATCTTCTGGTCTCACCATCCTATTTTATTTGGCTCTGTGCTGTGCAGTCCTTCAAGCCCTTCTGGACACAGCATGGAGGGGAGGAAGGAGCCATCGGTGAAGGTAGGGTAGCGTCCAAACAGAGAGTCAGACTTGGACTCCGCATGGCCAGGGAAATTTTCCTTGACCTTCCTGAGCCTCATGGACTCACGTCTCTGATCCCACCATTGTCTTGAGGAACAGAAGAAAATATATGCTAACCATGTAGCTTGTTACACAGTAGACTCTCAGTAAATTTAAGTTCCCTTCGTCTTTCCTTCTCTCTCTTTTGAAAGTAGTCAAGGTATAAATTATACATAAATAAATCACACACTGCACTGGAAATCCTCAGAAATGATTAATGTAACCAATAATAATTTTAATATTAATACCAGATTGCTTCGGCAGCACATCCTGATTCTGACAATCAATCTATGTGCTCCAGCTTTGTCCTCATTTCACAGACTATGCTCAAAAGTTTACCCTAGAAAGAGGTGAACACACATGATTTCCCATTTTGGGATAGTGCTTAAATCTTCCTTTTTTCCATCACAGTATTCTGCTACAAACCGTTACTTATAGTGCAAAGTGCAAACCATACGTGTGCCAAAAAAGACTGAGCCATGAATGGAAACACTAAAAAGCTACAAGCAGTGTCTGGGACTGAAAGTAAGGTTTGGAAGCATGACAAATGTGCTGGAAATACTGATTTCTACTGTTCAGTATGCCCAACAATGGACGAGAGCTCATTGGTGAGTATGGTCCATTATCCCCACTACCAGGAACAGACTGAAACTTAGGGCTTGAAAGACAGAAATACCTATAAGATTGGGTGCCTAACTTCAGCCCAAGTATCTGCTAAGCTTTCTCACATAATGGAAGAGGATTCAAAGAACCTTCCAAGCTCTCAGGTTCTAAGAGTTTATGAGTCTGTATTTCTCAAGGATGTATAAATGGAAGCCACCAGGGGGGGTGGCGAGTGTGGGCTCTGGGGCCAGATTGCCTGGATTGCAATATCTGCTCTCCCATTTGCTAAGTATATTAGCCTGGATCAGTGACTATCACTGGTCTGTGCCTCAGTTTCCTCCGCTGGAAAATGAAAATCGCAGTAAGAAGTAAGTAAGGTGATGTTTGTAAAGTCTCAGACAGTAAAAACTGTCCCTGCAATGCAGGAGACCAGGGCTCAATCCCTGGGGTGGGAAGATCCCCTGGAGAAGGGGATGACTACCCATGGCAGTATTCTTGCCTGGGAAACCTCATGGAGAGAGAAGCCTGGTGGACTGCAGTCCATGGAATCACAATGAGTCGACACGACTGAGTGACTGATACTTTGTGAAGTCTGGGGCACCGTTCCCAGGAAGAGTCCACACTTGGTCCACATTTCCAGGTCCATAGTGAAGTACAGATCATAGGACCACAAGAACACCTTACAGGTATAGGAGGATCCCATAGTTCTTTATTCATTGAAGTTAGTTTTCTTGAAGTGTAATGATATCTAAACTTAGATCAGACCTCAAATTTCATATCCCCAATCCCCCACCCACAATGTTTGTACTTTGTTCCCCTCTTCTGCCTCCCCCCCCTCCCACAAAAACATGTGTGCATTTTCCTGTGAAGCTGGATGTGAGGACCTGCTTACTCATAGAATGGGGCTCCTGAGCAAATTGGGATCATTATAGGGAAATAACACAGCACTCCTTCATCAGTACACCCCAGTGCTGCCTGTGTATTTTGACAGTGATTCAGCCACCATGAATGGAGGAGGAGGAGAGGAACCAGTATTTGGGGTGCTTACTTAGTGGTGAGCACTATAGTACTTCTTGCCTGGCACAGTCATTCTCCAGCCAACACTGCCAGCCCTCCTATCTAGTTGTATACCTGAGGAGCGTACGTCCCAGGGGCTTGTTGGCAATCCCAAGGCCAACATCTAGTGGCGAAACTGAGATTCGCACCTAGAGGATCATACGGTAACAACAGGGGATCCTACACGATCCCCTGAGTCACGGTTCTTAAGCCCACTTGCAAAACACTCCTCAGTTCACTTTAGTCACTCAGTTGCATCCGACTCTTTGTGCCGCCAGATTGCCTGGATTGCAATATCTGCTCTCCCATTTGCTAAGTATATTAGCCTGGATCAGTGACTATCACTGGTCTGTGCCTCAGTTTCCTCCGCTGGAAAATGAAAATCGCAGTAAGAAGTAAGTAAGGTGATGTTTGTAAAGTCTCAGACAGTAAAAACTGTCCCTGCAATGCAGGAGACCAGGGCTCAATCCCTGGGGTGGGAAGATCCCCTGGAGAAGGGGATGACTACCCATGGCAGTATTCTTGCCTGGGAAACCTCATGGAGAGAGAAGCCTGGTGGACTGCAGTCCATGGAATCACAATGAGTCGACACGACTGAGTGACTGATACTTTGTGAAGTCTGGGGCACCGTTCCCAGGAAGAGTCCACACTTGGTCCACATTTCCAGGTCCATAGTGAAGTACAGATCATAGGACCACAAGAACACCTTACAGGTATAGGAGGATCCCATAGTTCTTTATTCATTGAAGTTAGTTTTCTTGAAGTGTAATGATATCTAAACTTAGATCAGACCTCAAATTTCATATCCCCAATCCCCCACCCACAATGTTTGTACTTTGTTCCCCTCTTCTGCCTCCCCCCCCTCCCACAAAAACATGTGTGCATTTTCCTGTGAAGCTGGATGTGAGGACCTGCTTACTCATAGAATGGGGCTCCTGAGCAAATTGGGATCATTATAGGGAAATAACACAGCACTCCTTCATCAGTACACCCCAGTGCTGCCTGTGTATTTTGACAGTGATTCAGCCACCATGAATGGAGGAGGAGGAGAGGAACCAGTATTTGGGGTGCTTACTTAGTGGTGAGCACTATAGTACTTCTTGCCTGGCACAGTCATTCTCCAGCCAACACTGCCAGCCCTCCTATCTAGTTGTATACCTGAGGAGCGTACGTCCCAGGGGCTTGTTGGCAATCCCAAGGCCAACATCTAGTGGCGAAACTGAGATTCGCACCTAGAGGATCATACGGTAACAACAGGGGATCCTACACGATCCCCTGAGTCACGGTTCTTAAGCCCACTTGCAAAACACTCCTCAGTTCACTTTAGTCACTCAGTTGCATCCGACTCTTTGTGCCGCCACCATGGACCGAAGTACGCCAGACTTCCCTGTCCTTCATCATCTCCGAGTTTGCTCAAACTCTTGTCCATTGAGTCAGTGATGCCATCTAACCATCTCGTCCTCTGTCATCCCCTTCTGCTTCTGCCTTCTAACAGCTCTTGACAGCTACCAATTAATGTGACCATGACATCCTGTGACCTGCCATTGTAACTTGTCCTGAAGCAAACCAAAGACACAGAGCTGTCAGTCCTGCCAGGTCCAGAGTGGTGAGAGCCCTTCGACATTCCATCCTGCTCTGCTTTGTACACTGGCCTTAAGGCCACCAGGGGACGCCTTTGCATTAAGAGCAAAGGAAAATTGACTGCCTAATTACTAGATGGGTTTGGGAGGCGGGCTCCCTTCCTGAGAGCTTCTACCCATGATTCCTCACCATAGCCTGTAAACAAGAATGCAAGACATCCTTGTCTTTGACCAGAGTGAAGGCCAGGCTGGGAGGGAAAAGTTACAGAGAACCTTGGGCTTGTGTCTCATTTAGCGTAGAAAAATGGTCTGTATCTGATGGTGGGCAGAGCTCATGCCACAACAGTGTGGAGCAAACGGTGAGTCATGGAATCAATGGAGTGGCTGTGCTGACCACTGATTTTTTAAATTAAATAGCACATCACTGCTCAGAAGAGAATATAAAATAGAATGATCACACCCAGCGTGAGTGACTATTGTTTTGAGAAATTTTAATTTTAGTGTATATGGTTTGTGTGCTGACTCATGATGTAAAAGAGATCTGTGAGTCATTTATTATTAAAATGTCTTGACCTACAAAAACTGATTAAAATCCAGATTCCCAGACCCTAGACTTGAAGGCTGGGCTCCTATCTGCCCTGGGGCCTTAAAGCTTGTAGTTTTAACACATTCCTTGGCACCTGTGATGATCAGCTGTTATGGGAGCCACCTGTTAGAAGAAAGGGCATGTAGGTGAGCTTCCTCACCTGCTCCACCATACCCTCCTCCCCACTGCCTCCCACAAAAAAGGCCAGGAGAGGCTTTTCATTTCCTGAGCTTGACCCTTACAAAGCAAGAAAAGTCACACTGGACTGCACTTGAAAGAGAGCTCTGGCTGCCTGCTAGTCCCTCAACCCCAGGACAGGTGTGAGCTCTGAAGAACTGGAGATTGGGTTTCCAGCATCAGCTGTCAGAAAGCAAACAAAAGAACCCTGAAAAACAAAATCCTTTTAGAATCAGCCAAACCTGTGTTGAAACCCTGATCCTTCTACTTACTACCTATGTGGTCATGGGGTGGGTTACTGGATCTCTCCGAACCTGTTTCCTCACCTTTTAAATGGAATTATAGCACTTCCCAGGGCGATTGCAGGATTTGAGTAGTATAATGTATCCACATGCTCAGACAGGGTCTGACCAAATCGGGTGCTCTACTACAGCACTGTCTTTCTGACCCCCTGAAATTCCCCATGAGCTTGAGCTTGCGGTGTCCCCTTTGAGCTTTGGTTTTCCAGTTATTATGTGAGGGAAAGTAGCCATCCTCAGGGCTGGAGTGGGGCCGAGACTGTTACTGAGAAAGATTACATTGTATGGCCTGAGCCTTCCGCCCTAACTGGAGCCCTACGCCCTCTTTGTTCCCCAGCTACTCCCCCGAGAGTTCAAGGTGAGCTTCCTGCAGAGCGACTGTCAGACCAGCCTGGGAGAGAACAGCAGGGAGAGCCGCTGGCCCAGAGGGGCTGGAGTCCGCGGATCTTGGGAAGGAAAGATTTCTCGCTCCCCGCAGGTGCCGGCCCTGAGAACTTGACAGATGGAGGCCAGCAAGCGCCCCGCCACGGGCAAGAATGCTCCAGCCCCAGCGGAGGGAGGAGCCGCCTTCCAGGTGGGACAGGTGGAAAGACCAGGCTCAGGTGTGTCCGGGGCGGCCGGGAGAAGCTGCTGCTCTCTGCCCGGCGCAGACGGAGCAAAACGCACCCTCCACGCCAGGATCCAGCTCTGGGAGGCCGGTTTTGTCTCCAGGACTCTGCCTCAGAAGAAAGTCATGGAAGGGGTGAGTCCTGTGGGTTTGGTCGTGGGCTTTCTGTGGGTCCAGTCCCTCCCCGAAGAAAGCCTGGGGAGAGGCTGCCTGTGTACCCTGCCTCCTGGAGAGGAATCAACAGGATGTGTTCATGCCGTCCAGCTCACACCCGCCTGGCTTGGCGGGGGGCGGCGGGGGGCGGGTGCTGGGGAGCCTGGAGAGCAAAGAGGGGGAGTGTGTACCCATCCTGTGCCACCTCGGAGGGGCAAGGCTCTCAGGAGGGGTGGTGTGAGGGACCCTATCTGAGCTGGGCTTCTAACCTCCCCTCCCCCCACTCAGCCCTGGCAGCCTGGATGTCCGTGAACGTTGGCCTGTTTGCTTGTTCTTGTGCCGGGTCCTCCAGAGATTGGAGATTCATGGGCTTCCTGGTCAGAGGGCATCGCTCCAGGGACTATTTTGTGGCTTGTAGGTTTCCTGCCCGCTCTGCTGCTTATAAGCTGAATGTTCTGAGGCCATGAAGTTCATCTTCCTTAGCCTCTGGTTCTTCACTGGTAAAAAACGATTACGACTGGAATAACTGGGGAGATGATTGGAGGTGCTTGTTAAAAGAAATGCCCTGCACAGAGCAGGTGGACTTACCTTCTCCTTGGATGGCCACGTCCTGTTTGCTTAGTTGGAGAGGTTTTCTTTTGCCTGGCTGAGGATATTTTCGACTTTTCTTCTCTAATTTTCCACCCCTCCCTGCCTCTCTTCAATTAAGTCAGTTTCTCTCCAAGGGGAGCAGGGCAGGGATGTGTTCCACCTCCTTATCTCTTTTATTATACATTTGGAGTTAAGTTGGTTTCTCCGGGGAGTCAGGCACTTCCTTCCCAGAGGTTGATGCTAATGTGAACAGAGGACTCATTTTAGTGGTCACGGATCAGAAGCTGCTCATCTAGATCCCAGGACTGTGGACAAACGTCTCTCTGGGGCTGACCCTCTGGTCCAACTAGCTAAGTTCTGGGAAAAGAGTGAGCAAAAGCGTGCTGGTATTGTTTCTGTCTCCCCTCCTCTGAATTCTCTCTCCTGCGACCCTGCAGTTTAGCAACTTCTGAAAAGCCGCTCCTTGATGGGAACATGCCAGGCTGAATAGAGCTAGTGTGGTTGTGTAAAAAATAAATAAAACATAGGCTGCCATCGGATGTACATGATTTCAGTTTATCTATGTAATAACACAGTGGGGTTGAGGTCAGTGCTATCTGCCCCGGTTTTTACAGGAAGGAAACAGTCCGAATGTTGTTCGTTGCTCATTACCACACAGCCGGTGAGCAGCAGTGCCGACACAAGGGCTGTGATTTGTCAGTAAATACTGAGTGCCAACTATGAGCCAGGCACCACCAGCAAGGATGGCAAGTGGAAAACAGATGGAATGTTAGGCAGTTGAAGAGAAAAATGTACCAAAGGGCATGTTAGCTCATGACGTTTTTCTGGGATAAGATAATGTAGTTGTGGGTTAAACTGATGGGGTTATGCAACTTCTGCTCAGAGAAAGAGGGGAAAACAATCAAAAGAGAAAGATGGCTTATTTCTCATTTTAAAAGGAAGGTTTGTTTTTTGTAAGTCAACAAACTATCCGTTCCATTTGCATTACTCAGCACCTGCGTTATGTTGTCAGACCTGCTGAGGGGCTACAGAGGCAGTGGTGACCCAGCCAAAAATCGCCACCTTCCTACAACTTGTGCTCTGCTGATGGAGACGCACACCTTGGGTCAAATGCCAGAGAATTCAACGTGGAACCACAGAGTCAGGCAGAGTCTAAGGACAGTGAGGCAGCCAGCAGGAGAGACTCCTATTCTAAATGGGAGAGTTGCAAGACAAGCATCCATATCAGGTGCCTTTTGAGCAGAAATTTGAAGCAGGTGAGGGTGTTGGCTCTGGGGATCTCTTAGGGAAGCACATTCTGCAGAGGCATGGCAGCAAGTCCAAAGATCTGAGGTAGAAGCTTGTCTGGTATGTTCCAGGGATCGGTAAAATGGCCAGCACAGAGAAATCAAAGGAGAGAGTGGTGAGAGGTTGGACCCCACCCTCTGGTCCAACTAGCTAAGTTCTGGGAAAAGAGTGAGCAAAAGCGTGCTGGTATTGTTTCTGTCTCCCCTCCTCTGAATTCTCTCTCCTGCGACCCTGCAGTTTAGCAACTTCTGAAAAGCCGCTCCTTGATGGGAACATGCCAGGCTGAATAGAGCTAGTGTGGTTGTGTAAAAAATAAATAAAACATAGGCTGCCATCGGATGTACATGATTTCAGTTTATCTATGTAATAACACAGTGGGGTTGAGGTCAGTGCTATCTGCCCCGGTTTTTACAGGAAGGAAACAGTCCGAATGTTGTTCGTTGCTCATTACCACACAGCCGGTGAGCAGCAGTGCCGACACAAGGGCTGTGATTTGTCAGTAAATACTGAGTGCCAACTATGAGCCAGGCACCACCAGCAAGGATGGCAAGTGGAAAACAGATGGAATGTTAGGCAGTTGAAGAGAAAAATGTACCAAAGGGCATGTTAGCTCATGACGTTTTTCTGGGATAAGATAATGTAGTTGTGGGTTAAACTGATGGGGTTATGCAACTTCTGCTCAGAGAAAGAGGGGAAAACAATCAAAAGAGAAAGATGGCTTATTTCTCATTTTAAAAGGAAGGTTTGTTTTTTGTAAGTCAACAAACTATCCGTTCCATTTGCATTACTCAGCACCTGCGTTATGTTGTCAGACCTGCTGAGGGGCTACAGAGGCAGTGGTGACCCAGCCAAAAATCGCCACCTTCCTACAACTTGTGCTCTGCTGATGGAGACGCACACCTTGGGTCAAATGCCAGAGAATTCAACGTGGAACCACAGAGTCAGGCAGAGTCTAAGGACAGTGAGGCAGCCAGCAGGAGAGACTCCTATTCTAAATGGGAGAGTTGCAAGACAAGCATCCATATCAGGTGCCTTTTGAGCAGAAATTTGAAGCAGGTGAGGGTGTTGGCTCTGGGGATCTCTTAGGGAAGCACATTCTGCAGAGGCATGGCAGCAAGTCCAAAGATCTGAGGTAGAAGCTTGTCTGGTATGTTCCAGGGATCGGTAAAATGGCCAGCACAGAGAAATCAAAGGAGAGAGTGGTGAGAGGTGGCGGTCAGGTCACATAGGATGCTGGAGGCCGTTGTAGGAATTCCGGGGGTCCCTCTGAGTGAGATGGAGAACACGTGAGTGTAATGAGTGGCAGAAGGGCATGATACAACTTGCTTTTTACAAGGATCACCTGGTTGTTGTTTAGACACCAGATGGTGGAAGGAGCAGGATTAGACGCTGGCTGATCAGTTAGGGGGCTCTTGCCCTAATTCAAGCAAGAGAGCATGGCAGCTCAGACCAGTAAAGAGATTAGAAATAGTAAAGGTGACTAGAAATGGTTATATTCCAGATATGTATTAGAGGTAGATTTAACAAGATTAACTGATGGATGAGACACAAGAAATGTGAAAGAAAATGACTCCAGGGTGTGATGCCTAAGCACTTAGAAGGAGATAGTTGACGCTGAATGAGATAATTTAAGGTGAAACAGGTTTGCAAGGAGATGAGGGGTCAATTTTAGACACAGCAAGTTGTAGGTTGAGGGACTGAG
Source organism: Tragulus kanchil (assembly GCA_022376925.1). Taxonomy (NCBI): domain Eukaryota; kingdom Metazoa; phylum Chordata; class Mammalia; order Artiodactyla; family Tragulidae; genus Tragulus; species Tragulus kanchil. The sequence goes on from JAIOJX010000032.1 coordinate 100,726,051, forward strand.
TAGGCAATTAGATACTGGGTTTAGAGTTTGAGGGGGAGGCCCAGGCAGGAATATGATTAAGATAATAAGTTGTCATTGCCTGCATAATGCTGGGTGCATAGTAGCATTTAGGATGTGTTACTGTGGTGGTTTTCAAACTTGACTCCACATTCTCTGGCGTTCCTTCTGTCAAAATGTGGAGTCTGTGATCCCTTGCCTTGAATCTGGGCAGAATCAGGACTGCTTTGACTGATAGACTGCAACACATACGACATCGTGTGACTGAGCAGGCTGTCAGAAAGGGCTGTGCAGCTGCCACCTGGCTTGGGAGAACCTCATTCCTGCAGCCCTGAGCCCCCATGTAAGAGGTCTAAGGCCACACCTCATGTGGGAGCTCCGGTTGACCGTTCCAGGTAAGCCTAGCCTTCCAGCATCCCTGCATGATAAGAAACAGGGCTCTGCAGACCAGCCCACCTACGGGTGAGAGACCACTTGGTCAGTTTCATCAGCACCCTGTGGAACAACCCAGCTGAGCCTAGCCCAAATTCTTAGCCTAGCTGAATTGTGGGATAAGGATAAATGGTTACTGTTTTAGGTCACTCAGTTGTGAGGAGGCTTGTTTTGCAACAGTAGATACTGGAACAATTCATTCTTTTTAGTTATAAATAATGTATCATTCTCCCCCATAGATATAAGGCTCTGGGGAGTTCTGTAAAAATATGCTTTGTTGCATAGTTCAGAGCTTGATGATGTTCTACCTGGGTGACTTGCCTCAGCTGAGTAGTTCCCCAGTCTCGGCAAGAGGTAATCCTCACATTTTTGAGCTGAGAAGGCTAGTCAGTGGGGGAGCTTAGGAAGTGGTACTTGAATTCTTGATGAATGAGCATTGGCATTGGAATCAGAAATCCTGTATTTATGTTTGCTTCTGCCTCTTATTAGCTGAGTAATTTGAGCCAACCATTGAATAATAAAATGGAAGACTTCAGAGGTTTCTCAAAGATCAGACAGTCTAACAACTTCCATTTTAGAGATGGGAAGCCATGAAGAACAGTGGGCACACACTTTGTAACTATTCCTCGGTTGTGCCTCATACATAGTGGATGCTCTTAGATGATCTCATTATTTTTTGAGAGTAAACTCTGAGTATCAGATCACTCATCTCTCTTGCATCATTCAGTAGTGAATCATGAAACATCTTCTCTGAGTCAGGCCCTAGCTCAAATTTTCTGAGGAGTCTACCACACAAGCCGTCTAGTTGCTCAGTTTGGCAGGGGAGAGTGTCAAGAAAACAGACAATTGCAGTATTAATGAAAAATAGAATAGTGAAGAAAGACTCAGGTTTTTACCAGGAGCACCAAGAATAGGGATCTAATTCAAAGTGGGACCATCGGGGTACATTGGAGGAGCTGGTATCTGAGATCCATATCAGAGGAAGGAAGGAAGGGGGCCGGGAGGGAAGAGCCAAATCTTAAGCATATAGGGGCCAGATACTGAAAGTATCAGTAGCTGAATATCATCACTCACTCAATGGACATGAGTTTGAACAAACTCCAGGAGATAGTGGAGGACAGGGAAGCCTGGCGTGCTGCAGTCCATGGGTTCGTAAAGAGTCGGCTGTGACTTAGTGACTGAACCATGACTGAAAGTCCTTGAATGCAGGTGTACTTCATGCTGAAGACCCACGGAGCCACTGAGGGACAGCACCTCCCAGATGGGACTAAACGCCCCTGCAGTCTTGCCATGCTCTGATGTCGCAGGACTGCAGGACTTTCTCCAGGTCACAGGTGGCCTATTTTTGACAGTGCTATCTAGAACCTAGGTTTCTGCATGCTTTGAGACCGCTTAGCAAGCCCTCAAGAGCAATTTCAGGGTTTTCCTGGATATCTGAATTCTTGATGACATGACCCATTAGGCCAATTTTTGAGCTGAGAAGGCTAGTCAGTGGGGGAGCTTAGGAAGTGGTACTTGAATTCTTGATGAATGAGCATTGGCATTGGAATCAGAAATCCTGTATTTATGTTTGCTTCTGCCTCTTATTAGCTGAGTAATTTGAGCCAACCATTGAATAATAAAATGGAAGACTTCAGAGGTTTCTCAAAGATCAGACAGTCTAACAACTTCCATTTTAGAGATGGGAAGCCATGAAGAACAGTGGGCACACACTTTGTAACTATTCCTCGGTTGTGCCTCATACATAGTGGATGCTCTTAGATGATCTCATTATTTTTTGAGAGTAAACTCTGAGTATCAGATCACTCATCTCTCTTGCATCATTCAGTAGTGAATCATGAAACATCTTCTCTGAGTCAGGCCCTAGCTCAAATTTTCTGAGGAGTCTACCACACAAGCCGTCTAGTTGCTCAGTTTGGCAGGGGAGAGTGTCAAGAAAACAGACAATTGCAGTATTAATGAAAAATAGAATAGTGAAGAAAGACTCAGGTTTTTACCAGGAGCACCAAGAATAGGGATCTAATTCAAAGTGGGACCATCGGGGTACATTGGAGGAGCTGGTATCTGAGATCCATATCAGAGGAAGGAAGGAAGGGGGCCGGGAGGGAAGAGCCAAATCTTAAGCATATAGGGGCCAGATACTGAAAGTATCAGTAGCTGAATATCATCACTCACTCAATGGACATGAGTTTGAACAAACTCCAGGAGATAGTGGAGGACAGGGAAGCCTGGCGTGCTGCAGTCCATGGGTTCGTAAAGAGTCGGCTGTGACTTAGTGACTGAACCATGACTGAAAGTCCTTGAATGCAGGTGTACTTCATGCTGAAGACCCACGGAGCCACTGAGGGACAGCACCTCCCAGATGGGACTAAACGCCCCTGCAGTCTTGCCATGCTCTGATGTCGCAGGACTGCAGGACTTTCTCCAGGTCACAGGTGGCCTATTTTTGACAGTGCTATCTAGAACCTAGGTTTCTGCATGCTTTGAGACCGCTTAGCAAGCCCTCAAGAGCAATTTCAGGGGTTTTCCCTGGATACTCTGATTTTTAATAAATAGGTCGTGAGGCAGGGTGATGTCTGGAAAAAGACGGGCCCACTGAGAAAGATGTTGCTTGAAGGCAGACAGTCTGTCATTAATTGTTCTTGGATGAGTGGAGTGTGCCTGGGGATTCAGATCAGGTGGTTGGGTGAGGCTTCTTGAGAGTTCCAAGAGGATTTCTGTAAAGGGGAAAAGGAAAGATTGCCCCGTTCCTAAAGACTGGTCACCTCACTGCTGTCTTTATAGTGAAGCTGTGTTTCAGAGGCCTCTTGAACTGTGTGGCCTAGTCCTGGACCGTGAAACGTGGAGTGGCCTGCACAGCTAAAGGGCTGTTGTCCAGTCTTAAGCAGCAGCCTGTATCCTGGAGCACTCACTGTTAGCTTGACACCGAGTCAAGCTGTCTCTTCCTCAAACTAGGCACCCACAATTCTCCACTGAGAGAGTCTGATCGTGTCACACCCCTGCCGCAGCCCCTCCAGTTGCCCCCACTGCCTGTGCGTTAGAGCCCTGAGGCATCTCCTGGCTGACAAGGGCAAGAGGCTCCCACTCCAGCCTCCAGGTCTTGCATCCCTTATCCTCCAGCCTCTTCTGCCCTGTGTGCACTCCTCTCGAATCCTGATTGTCACTTCATTAATATTCAGCTCCAGTATCACCTCTCCTAGAAGCTTTCCCTTACCCCTAGGTCACAGCTGGACTTTCTCCACCTTGCAAGACCCCAGCCCTTTGAACAGCCGCAGGTCTGGACTGTGAGATCCGAGGGGCAGCATAGTCTGTGCTTAAAAGTGCGGGCCCTGGGGCAGCCCAGCTGGCTTCAGTTTCTGGCTGCATTTGCTTAGCTGTTCAGCTTTGAGAAGTTACCTGATCTCTCTGTGTCCAGGTATCTCATTTGTAAAGGGGATAACAGTATCTCAGCAATCAACTGATTCTAATGTAAAACGCTTAGGACGGCTCAGTGAGGTCAAAAGGCAGGTGATTCTAAAACCTAAAATAGCACTATGCTACAGGAATGATACATGGTTCATTATGGGTTGAACTATGTCCCCTTCCCTCAACTCCGTATGTTGATGTCTTAACCCCCACTGCCTCAGAAGGTGACCTTATTTGGGGATCAGGTCTTTACAGAGGTCACCAAGTTACAGTGAGGTCATTAGAGCAGGTCTAATCCAGTAAGACTGATGTCCTTATTCAAAGGAGGGATGGACATGCGATACACACACAGGGAGGACATTGTGAAGATAGCAAGAGACCATGGAGATGGCCGTCCAGAAGACATGGAGGAAAGAATAGATCCTTCCTCTCAGCTCTCAGAAAGGACTGACCCTGGTATAACACTTGATCTTGGGCTTTCAGTCTCCAGAACCATGGGGCAACACATTTCTGTTATTTGCATCACACAGTCTGGGGACCTTTTTATAGCTGGCTTTGCAGGCTCTTACATGGACCTGACTGGGAAATTGAGAGAATTTATGTGAGTAACCTGCAGCTAAAGGGCTGTTGTCCAGTCTTAAGCAGCAGCCTGTATCCTGGAGCACTCACTGTTAGCTTGACACCGAGTCAAGCTGTCTCTTCCTCAAACTAGGCACCCACAATTCTCCACTGAGAGAGTCTGATCGTGTCACACCCCTGCCGCAGCCCCTCCAGTTGCCCCCACTGCCTGTGCGTTAGAGCCCTGAGGCATCTCCTGGCTGACAAGGGCAAGAGGCTCCCACTCCAGCCTCCAGGTCTTGCATCCCTTATCCTCCAGCCTCTTCTGCCCTGTGTGCACTCCTCTCGAATCCTGATTGTCACTTCATTAATATTCAGCTCCAGTATCACCTCTCCTAGAAGCTTTCCCTTACCCCTAGGTCACAGCTGGACTTTCTCCACCTTGCAAGACCCCAGCCCTTTGAACAGCCGCAGGTCTGGACTGTGAGATCCGAGGGGCAGCATAGTCTGTGCTTAAAAGTGCGGGCCCTGGGGCAGCCCAGCTGGCTTCAGTTTCTGGCTGCATTTGCTTAGCTGTTCAGCTTTGAGAAGTTACCTGATCTCTCTGTGTCCAGGTATCTCATTTGTAAAGGGGATAACAGTATCTCAGCAATCAACTGATTCTAATGTAAAACGCTTAGGACGGCTCAGTGAGGTCAAAAGGCAGGTGATTCTAAAACCTAAAATAGCACTATGCTACAGGAATGATACATGGTTCATTATGGGTTGAACTATGTCCCCTTCCCTCAACTCCGTATGTTGATGTCTTAACCCCCACTGCCTCAGAAGGTGACCTTATTTGGGGATCAGGTCTTTACAGAGGTCACCAAGTTACAGTGAGGTCATTAGAGCAGGTCTAATCCAGTAAGACTGATGTCCTTATTCAAAGGAGGGATGGACATGCGATACACACACAGGGAGGACATTGTGAAGATAGCAAGAGACCATGGAGATGGCCGTCCAGAAGACATGGAGGAAAGAATAGATCCTTCCCTCTCAGCTCTCAGAAAGGACTGACCCTGGTATAACACTTGATCTTGGGCTTTCAGTCTCCAGAACCATGGGGCAACACATTTCTGTTATTTGCATCACACAGTCTGGGGGACCTTTTTATAGCTGGCTTTGCAGGCTCTTACATGGACCTGACTGGGAAATTGAGAGAATTTATGTGAGTAGTCAACGCAGTGCCCTTCCTCCATCACCCTGGGAAGGATTTTGTACCATGTTGTTGTTGTCAAAAAAAAAGACAGCTGTCCTTAGCTCTTCAAAGAAACAATCTGGGACATATGTGTTAGTGCCCAGCTTGGGAAATAGGGATCTCAGGATGGTGATCAGTGTTCTTTTTTGATCACTGAGTCTTGACTTGGTTTTCCTTATATAAGAAATTGTAAAACAGCCAAGTCTTGGGGTGATTTTTTAATGAATATTAATATTTTGTTAGGATGTGCTAAATATGGGCGAGTTACAAATTATGTGCTTCAAAAAGAATAAGCGGGGGGGGGTTAATTATTATTTTTGATTGTGCTAGGTCTTCATTGCTAGGTTCAAGCTTTCTCTAGTTGCAGTGAGCGGAGGCTCCTCTCTGTTGTGGTGGATAGACTTCTTGTGGTGGTGGCGTCTCTTGTTGTGGAGCAGGGACTCTAGAGCATGCAGACTTCAGTAGATGCAGTAAAGGTCCCAGTAGTTGAGGCATATGACCTTAGTTGCTCTGAAACATGTGGAATCTTCCTGGACCAGAAATCGAACCCATGTGCCTGGCATTACCAAGTGAATTCTTATCTACTGTACCAACAGGGAAGTCCAGAATAAGCAGCTTGGAGCGTAATACTGGAAAAAATTTTTTCTTCTTTTTTTTTTTTTTTTAAACATTTATTTATTTATTTATTTGTGGGGTGTGGGGAGGGAGGGGGATGGGCGGGCCACTTCTGTTGGTCTTTCATTTGTCTATTTTTCATCCATCTTTGTTCTTTGGCCCGTGTGGGCCTCCCATCGCAGTGGCCTCTGTTGTCACAGAGCACCGGCTCTGGGCGCATGCGCTCCAGAGCTCCGGTTCTGTAATTGGACACATCGGTCCAGCTGCTCCGTGGCACGTGGGATCTTCCCAGGCCAGGGATCGAACCGGTGCCCCTTGCACTGCAAGGCGGTGTCCTTACCCACTGGGCCACCAGGGAAGCCCAAGTTTTTTCTTCTTATTGTTCGCTCTTACTGTTTTCATTTTGCCTGTTTTGCGGATAAGGCAGAATCAAGATTCAAACTCAGATATATTTGACTCAGAGTCCCCACCTTGACTGGCTTTGCAGGCTCTAATGCTGACGGAAAAGGAAAGGGTCAACGCAGTGCCCTTCCTCCATCACCCTGGGAAGGATTTTGTACCATGTTGTTGTTGTCAAAAAAGACAGCTGTCCTTAGCTCTTCAAAGAAACAATCTGGGACATATGTGTTAGTGCCCAGCTTGGGAAATAGGGATCTCAGGATGGTGATCAGTGTTCTTTTTTGATCACTGAGTCTTGACTTGGTTTTCCTTATATAAGAAATTGTAAAACAGCCAAGTCTTGGGGTGATTTTTTAATGAATATTAATATTTTGTTAGGATGTGCTAAATATGGGCGAGTTACAAATTATGTGCTTCAAAAAGAATAAGCGGGGGGGGGGTTAATTATTATTTTTGATTGTGCTAGGTCTTCATTGCTAGGTTCAAGCTTTCTCTAGTTGCAGTGAGCGGGGGCTCCTCTCTGTTGTGGTGGATAGACTTCTTGTGGTGGTGGCGTCTCTTGTTGTGGAGCAGGGACTCTAGAGCATGCAGACTTCAGTAGATGCAGTAAAGGTCCCAGTAGTTGAGGCATATGACCTTAGTTGCTCTGAAACATGTGGAATCTTCCTGGACCAGAAATCGAACCCATGTGCCTGGCATTACCAAGTGAATTCTTATCTACTGTACCAACAGGGAAGTCCAGAATAAGCAGCTTGGAGCGTAATACTGGAAAAAATTTTTTCTTCTTTTTTTTTTTTTAAACATTTATTTATTTATTTATTTGTGGGGTGTGGGGAGGGAGGGGGGCGGGTGGGCCACTTCTGTTGGTCTTTCATTTGTCTATTTTTCATCCATCTTTGTTCTTTGGCCCGTGTGGGCCTCCCATCGCAGTGGCCTCTGTTGTCACAGAGCACCGGCTCTGGGCGCATGCGCTCCAGAGCTCCGGTTCTGTAATTGGACACATCGGTCCAGCTGCTCCGTGGCACGTGGGATCTTCCCAGGCCAGGGATCGAACCGGTGCCCCTTGCACTGCAAGGCGGTGTCCTTACCCACTGGGCCACCAGGGAAGCCCAAGTTTTTTCTTCTTATTGTTCGCTCTTACTGTTTTCATTTTGCCTGTTTTGCGGATAAGGCAGAATCAAGATTCAAACTCAGATATATTTGACTCAGAGTCCCCACCTTGACCCTTGGTTTGGTTCCTTTTAAGTATGATTATAGTGAATGGTTTCTTGCACAGAGATATTTAGAAAATTCTAAAACCAAACACCTGAATTTCAGCCTAGGGCTATCATCCCAGTCACTTGTTATGTTGCCTTCAATGAGCCATTCAGCTTCTTGGAAACTCAGTGTTCTTATCTTGGTGTGTCTAGTAGTACTTACGTGATAATTTGTCCATGAGGATTACATAGGATAGTGTGTTTGAAAGTACTGTTGTAAATAATCAAATGTCATGAAAAGGGCTTCCCTGGTGGTCCAGTGGGTAAGGACACCGCCTTGCAGTGCAAGGGGCGCCGGTTCAATTCCTGGTCTGGGAAGATCCCACATGCTGCGGAGCGGCTGGACCGATGTGTCCAATTACCGAGCCGGAGCTCTGGAGTGTATGCGCCCAGAGCTGGCATGTGTCCAATTACCGAGCCGGAGCTCTGGAGCGCATGTGCCCAGAGCCGGTGCTCTGCAACAACAGATGCCACCGCGATGGGAGGCCCACATGAGCCAAAGAACAAAGATGGATGAAACTAGACAAACGAAAGACCAGTGGAAGTGGCCCGCCCACCCTCTCCCTCCCCACCTCCGCTAAAATAAATAAATAAATAAATAAATAAATATTTTTTAAAAAATGTCATGAAAACACTCAAAATCCTTGATTTTGTCACAATTCCCCATTCCAAACTGTGAGCAGAGGAGACAATAGAATTCAAAGCACTCTCCACTTTCTGTGAACCAGGCAAGAGCTCGTCTCAAAGATCAGTGTGTGATCTTGGGTAGGAATAAGGAAATCATACTTGGGGACGATGTTTAACAATTTGAAGTTTATATACAAGAATAAAACAGCATTATCACTTAAGCATTTAAAGGATAAAGACGGAGGTTCCATCTTCCATATCCTTAAAAAAACAACCCCAAAGTCTCCCGTGTTTTATTTTTCATTCAACGCTGTTTCTGAGTACGTGCTCAGGAACGAAATTTCCCTGAGGCTGTGATCCCCAGGAAAGGGCACACGTTGGGAGTCTGAAGATCATGATCTGAAGTTTTTGCCCCTCTTGCCTGTGTGTGCTGAGGATGTAGTATTCCACCACAAGGGCCCTCAGTTTCCTCACTTACTATCAGGGATTAAATGAATAATATGACATAGTAAAAAAAGCATCTAACATCAAATATATCCATGTCTTCTTAGTCTAATCTGCTATTCACTTTGAAGCTGGGTGGTGGAGACCTTAGTAAGATATTTCTGCCTCATTATGGTTTACATGTCATAGGCAAGGGACCCTAATGCCTGGCTCTGTAATTCTCAGAAAGAAACAAATTGCCAGTGCATGTGCTAACCAGCTCTGTGGTTAACTCCCCTTAATGCCCACCTCCATGCCTTGCTTAGTGAACTATGTTCCAAGAAGGAAGAAAGATAATATTGGTGGAAAACCCACACTGTGCCACTCCTTGCATTGAGCCGCATTGTTTTCACCTCACAAAATCATCTGAGATAAGTATTATCCCCGTTTTACAGATGAGAAAACAGAAGTTCCCTCGGGTTACAGGGTTTCAATCTTGCCATTATTAACAATAGCAACTAGCAGTGAGCACTTAAGTACATCAGGCTCGACTCTTAAGTGCTAGTTACGAAGTACCTCACAGCCACTCTAGGATAGGCACTGTCATTAGGCAGGTAGGCACTCCCATTGAGAGACCCAGAGAGATTGGACGACCTGCTGAAAGTCACACAGCCCGTTGGTGGTGGCACTGAGATTCAAACCTTGTGAGCAGAGGAGACAATAGAATTCAAAGCACTCTCCACTTTCTGTGAACCAGGCAAGAGCTCGTCTCAAAGATCAGTGTGTGATCTTGGGTAGGAATAAGGAAATCATACTTGGGGACGATGTTTAACAATTTGAAGTTTATATACAAGAATAAAACAGCATTATCACTTAAGCATTTAAAGGATAAAGACGGAGGTTCCATCTTCCATATCCTTAAAAAAACAACCCCAAAGTCTCCCGTGTTTTATTTTTCATTCAACGCTGTTTCTGAGTACGTGCTCAGGAACGAAATTTCCCTGAGGCTGTGATCCCCAGGAAAGGGCACACGTTGGGAGTCTGAAGATCATGATCTGAAGTTTTTGCCCCTCTTGCCTGTGTGTGCTGAGGATGTAGTATTCCACCACAAGGGCCCTCAGTTTCCTCACTTACTATCAGGGATTAAATGAATAATATGACATAGTAAAAAAAGCATCTAACATCAAATATATCCATGTCTTCTTAGTCTAATCTGCTATTCACTTTGAAGCTGGGTGGTGGAGACCTTAGTAAGATATTTCTGCCTCATTATGGTTTACATGTCATAGGCAAGGGACCCTAATGCCTGGCTCTGTAATTCTCAGAAAGAAACAAATTGCCAGTGCATGTGCTAACCAGCTCTGTGGTTAACTCCCCTTAATGCCCACCTCCATGCCTTGCTTAGTGAACTATGTTCCAAGAAGGAAGAAAGATAATATTGGTGGAAAACCCACACTGTGCCACTCCTTGCATTGAGCCGCATTGTTTTCACCTCACAAAATCATCTGAGATAAGTATTATCCCCGTTTTACAGATGAGAAAACAGAAGTTCCCTCGGGTTACAGGGTTTCAATCTTGCCATTATTAACAATAGCAACTAGCAGTGAGCACTTAAGTACATCAGGCTCGACTCTTAAGTGCTAGTTACGAAGTACCTCACAGCCACTCTAGGATAGGCACTGTCATTAGGCAGGTAGGCACTCCCATTGAGAGACCCAGAGAGATTGGACGACCTGCTGAAAGTCACACAGCCCGTTGGTGGTGGCACTGAGATTCAAACCCGGAAACTGAAGCTTTGAAGAATACATTCTGTAAGAGTTCCTTGCCTTCTGAAACTCTAGAACAGGACTGCCAGGATGTGAAAATAGGAAGCCATCCCAACACCCATACCAGGGAGCCCAAGAGCACAACTAGCTATACTCTCTGCTTGGAAAAACAAAAGCATTTTTGACCCCAGGGAAAATGGCAGAGTCAAAATATTCTTACTATTTCTCCATTCTCTCAGGAAAGATATCTCTTCATAGCATGGATTCATAATGAAAATCAATAAGAAAAACAGAACCTGGCTACACCCTTTCTGAAAAGCTGTCTCTGAATATACTGTTTTGAGTGCTTTCCAGTTAACTCCTTAAATATGTCATCTAGTGATGATGTTTATCTGTACTTCATGGAGTATAAATAGCCCTTATCTTTTGGAGCGCTAAGCTAAAGAGAGGTTTATATTAATTTTCGTCTTCGCAAAACTAATTTAGGATAGAATATTCAACTGTCAGATTTGCTGTTGGGAACATTGCTCTGTTTCCTCCAACCCTGGTTTGCAGTGTGAAACTGCAGGTTTTAAGAGATGAGAAAGAGTTCCATTACTGCCTTTCCATGCCACCAACACTGATGAAGAGAGGGCTGCTTCCTCCCAGAGGAGATGGTATAGTACAGGTTAGGAACCTCGGAAGGATCCCAGAGGCTCAAGGTTAAGTTCTTTTTTTTTTTAAGATTTATTTATTTATTTATTTTGGTGGGGGAGGGGTGGGGAGGGAGGGGAGCAGGCGGGCCACTTCTATTGGTCTTTCATTTGTCCGTTTTCATCCATCTTTGTTCTTTGGCTCCTGTGGGCCTCCCATCGCGGTGGCCTCTGTTGTTGCAGAGTGCCGGCTCTGGGCGCATGCGCTCCAGAGCTTCGGTTCGGTAATTGGACACATCACTCCAGCCGCTCTGTGGCATGTGGGATCTTCCCAGGCCAGGGATCGAACCGGTGCCCCTTGCACTGCAAGGCGGTGTCCTTACCCACTGGACCACTAGGGAAGCCCTCAAGTTTAAGTTCTAATCCTTGGAACACTAGCTACATGGACCTGTTTTTTTCTTTTTTTAATCTGAAAAGTTGGAATAACATCTGGGTATATCTTACAAAAATGATTCACAGATTTACATTAAATGTTTTTGCTTCAATTCTCTCACTCAGAATGTTAGGAAATGTGTTGTTTTGAGAAACAGGCTTCGCCTTGGGAGGAGATCTGTGTGACTTTGGACAAGTCTTCACCTGTAAAATGATGGAGGGAATCAGTCTTCAGATAGGCCGACCTTGTGATGCAACAGTAGCGTGTCTGACCCCAGAGTCTTCAGATGCCAATTTGAGTGCTGACTTGTGAAGAATTTCTGGTTCATGGGGGAGGTTAAGAGAGTTAGTGGTGGTTTTCTTTTCTTTATTGGTAAGGTCACTGTTTTACCCCAAGTTGTTGTTCGTTGTTCAGTCCCTAGGTTGTACCCAGCTGTTTTGAATCTTATCACTAATATTTTTTGGGGTCAAAGAGAGGTTTATATTAATTTTCGCTTCGCAAAACTAATTTAGGATAGAATATTCAACTGTCAGATTTGCTGTTGGGAACATTGCTCTGTTTCCTCCAACCCTGGTTTGCAGTGTGAAACTGCAGGTTTTAAGAGATGAGAAAGAGTTCCATTACTGCCTTTCCATGCCACCAACACTGATGAAGAGAGGGCTGCTTCCTCCCAGAGGAGATGGTATAGTACAGGTTAGGAACCTCGGAAGGATCCCAGAGGCTCAAGGTTAAGTTCTTTTTTTTTTTAAGATTTATTTATTTATTTATTTTGGTGGGGGAGGGGTGGGGAGGGAGGGGAGCAGGCGGGCCACTTCTATTGGTCTTTCATTTGTCCGTTTTCATCCATCTTTGTTCTTTGGCTCCTGTGGGCCTCCCATCGCGGTGGCCTCTGTTGTTGCAGAGTGCCGGCTCTGGGCGCATGCGCTCCAGAGCTTCGGTTCGGTAATTGGACACATCACTCCAGCCGCTCTGTGGCATGTGGGATCTTCCCAGGCCAGGGATCGAACCGGTGCCCCTTGCACTGCAAGGCGGTGTCCTTACCCACTGGACCACTAGGGAAGCCCTCAAGTTTAAGTTCTAATCCTTGGAACACTAGCTACATGGACCTGTTTTTTTCTTTTTTTAATCTGAAAAGTTGGAATAACATCTGGGTATATCTTACAAAAATGATTCACAGATTTACATTAAATGTTTTTGCTTCAATTCTCTCACTCAGAATGTTAGGAAATGTGTTGTTTTGAGAAACAGGCTTCGCCTTGGGAGGAGATCTGTGTGACTTTGGACAAGTCTTCACCTGTAAAATGATGGAGGGAATCAGTCTTCAGATAGGCCGACCTTGTGATGCAACAGTAGCGTGTCTGACCCCAGAGTCTTCAGATGCCAATTTGAGTGCTGACTTGTGAAGAATTTCTGGTTCATGGGGGAGGTTAAGAGAGTTAGTGGTGGTTTTCTTTTCTTTATTGGTAAGGTCACTGTTTTACCCCAAGTTGTTGTTCGTTGTTCAGTCCCTAGGTTGTACCCAGCTGTTTTGAATCTTTGCAGCCCCATGAACTGCAGCATAGACTGGCTTTCCTGTCCTTCACTATTTCCTAGAGTATGCTCAAAGTCATGCCCATTGAATCAGTGATGCCATCCAACTGTCTCATCCTCTGTCACCCTTTTTTCCTCCTGCCTTTAGTCTTTCCCAGCATTAGAATCTTTTCCAATGAGTCAGCTTTTTGCATCAAGTAGCAAAAATTTTGGAGCTTCAGCTTCAGCATCAGTCCTTCCAATGAAAATTCAGGGTTGATTGCATTTAGGATTGACTGGTTCGATCTCCTTGGTGTCCAAGGTGTCCAAGACTCTCAAGAGTCTTTTCCAGCACCACATTTAGAAAGCATCAATTCTTCAGTGCTCAGCCTTTTTTATGGTCCAACTTTCACATCTGTACATGACTACTGGAAAAACCACAGCTTTGACTATATTAACCTTTATTGGCAAAGTGAGGTCTCTGATTTTTAGTATGCTATTTGGGTTTATCATAGCTTTTCTTTCAAGAAGCAAGCATCTTTTAATTTTGTAGCTTCAGTCACCATCCATGGTGATTTTGGAGCCCAAGAAAATAAAATCTGCCACTATTTCCATTTTTTGTCCATCTATCTGCTTTGAAGTGATGCTACCAGATGCCATGATCTTCATTTTTAGAATGTTGAGTTTTAAGCCAGCTTTTTCACTCTCCTCTTTCACCTTCATCAAGAGGCTCTTTAGTTCCTCTTATCTTTCTGCCATTAGAGTGGTATCATCTGCATGTCTGAGGTTGTTGATATTTCTCCCAGCAATCTTGATTCCATCTTGTGATTCATTCAGATGAGCATTGCTCCTGATGTATTCTGTATAAAAGTTAAATAAGCAAGGTGACAGCATACAGCCTTGACGTACTCCTTTACCAGTTTGGAACCAGTTCATTGTTCCATGTCTGGTTCTAACTGTTCCTTCTTGACCTGCATACATGTTTTTCAAGAGTCAGGCAAGGTGCTCTGGTATTCCCATCTCTTTCAGAAATTTCCAGTTTGTTGTGATCCACACAAAGGTTTTAACATAGTCAATGAAACAAAAGTAGATGTTTTTCTGGAATTCTCTTGCTTTTTCTGTGATGCGGTGGATGTTGACAGTTTGAATTCTGGTTCCTCTGCCTTTCTAAATCCAACTTGTACATCTGCTCAGGTACTCTTGAAGCCTAGCTTAAAGGATTTTGAGCATTACCTTGATAGCATGTAAAATAAGTGCAATTATGCAGTAATTTGAACATTCTTTGGCATTGCTTTTTGGAGTAACTGGAATGAAAACTAACCTTTTCCGGTCTTGTGGCCACTGCTAAGTTTTCGAAATTTGCTGGTATACTAAGTGCAGCACTTTAATAGTATCATCTATTAGGATTTGAAATAGCTCAGCTGGAATCCCTTTACCTCCACTAGGTTTGTTCTTAGTAGTGCTTCCAAAGGTTTATTTGACTTAACACTCCAGGATGACTGGCTGTAGGTGAGTACTACAGCATCATGGTTATGAGTCATTAAGATCCCTTTTGGGGGACTTCCTTGGTGGTCCAGTGGGTAGAGAGTCTGCCTTGCAGTACAAAAGGCACCGGTTTGATCCCTGGCCCAGGAAGATCCCACGTGTCATGGAGTAGCTGGACTGGTATGTCCAATTGCAAGCTGGCACTCTGGAGCATGTGCACCCACCCAGAACTGGTGCTCTGCAACGAGAGGAGCTGCTGCAATGGGAGGCCCACACAGGCCAAAGAATAAAGAAGGATGAAAAGAAATAAATTTAAAAATCAATAAAAAAGAGGCCAAAATTAAAAAAAAAAAAAGCAGAAGACCTTTTTGGTGTGGTTCTTCTGTGTGTTCTTGCCACGTTTGCTTGATATCTGTTGCTTCTCTTAGGTCCTTGCCATCTCTGTCCCTTATTGTGCCCATCTTTGCATGAAATATTCCCTTGGTATCTGTAATTTTCTTGAAGAGCGCTCTAGTCTTTCCTACACTATTTTTTCCCTCTATTTCTTTGCATTGTTCATTAAAAGAAGGCTTTCTTACTTCTCCTTGCTATTCTTTGGAACTCTGCATTCAGTTGTGTATATCTTTCCCTCTCTCCTTTGCCTTTTACTTGTCTTCTTTTCTCAGTTATTTGTAAGACCTCCTCTGACAACTATTTTGCTTTGTTGTGTTTCTTTTTCTTGGGGATGGTTTTGATCACTACCTCTTGTACAACATTATGAATCTCTGTCCATAGTTCTTCAGGCACTTTATCATATCTCATCTCTTGTGTCTACCTGTCACTTCCATTTTATAATCATAAGGAATTTGATGTAGGTCCTATCTGAATGTGATGGTGGTTTTCCCTACTTTCTTCAATGTAAGTCTGAATTTTGCAATAAGGAGATCATGATTTGAGCCACTGTCAGATCTAGGTCTCGTTTTTGCTGACTTTATGGAGCTTCTCCATCTTCGACAGCCAAGTATATAATCAGTCAGATTTTGGTATTGACCTTCTGGTAATGTCCATGTGCAGAGTTCTCTCTTGTGCTGTAGGAAGAGGGTGTTTGTTATGACCAGTGCATTTTCTTGACAAAACTCTGTTGGCCTTTGCTCTGCTTCATTTTTTGCTTCAAGGTCAAACTTGCCTGTTACTCCAGGTGTCTCTTGGCTTCTTACTTTTTGCATTCTGATCCCCTATGATGAAAAGGACACCTTTTCTTCATGTTACTTCTAGAAGATGTTGGAATTTGAAATAACAACTCACAACTTAATGTCTCCACATTTCTTTGGCCAGTGAACTCCAAATATAGGATTGTAGTCAATATTGAGCATCTAATAGCTTCAAGTCAGACATTTGGTTCAAATTCTGGCTCCATGACTTTCGAGCCATGTGTTGAGAGAGTGACATCGCTAGATGGTGGATCTCTCAGTGAGTGTGAAGAGCAGAGTCATCTCTAACTCATGTTGAACATGTAGTCTGTGTATGTGTAAGTGAGGAACTGACTGACCCTGACCTTGAGGTTAAGCCACTGAGATAGAGCAGTCGCTGGTTACATTAAAACCTAGTCAACCCTAAGCACTATATACCCCATAGTTTTATTTGAAAGCACGTATATGAGTTCCAATTGCTGCTGTAATGACTTACCACAAACTTGGTGGCTTAAAATAATACAAATTCATTCTCTTATAGTTCTGGAGGTTATAGCATTAAAATGGGTCTACAGGGCTGCATCTCTTCTGGACGCTCTCAGGAGAGTCTGTTTCCTTGCCTTTTGCAGCCTAGAAACCACCAATATGCCTTGATTTATGGTCCCTTTCTCCAGCTTAAAAACCAGAAACATAGCATCTTCTCCATGACCCCTGCTTCCATTTTCATATCCTCTAAGCTTCTGGCTTTCTTCTCTTACTCTTATAAGGACCTTTATTTTGAGCCTACCTGAATAACTCAGGATAATTTCTCCATCTCAAGATCTTTAACTCAATCACAGTTCTTTTTTTTTTTTAATTTTCATTTGTGTATTTATTTATTGGCTCTTCTGGGTTTTCACTGCTGCCACAGGCTCTTCTCTCGTTGCAAGGAGAGGGGGCTACACTCTAGAGCATAGGCTCAATCATTGGGGCTCATGGGCTTAGTTGACCTTCTGGTAATGTCCATGTGCAGAGTTCTCTCTTGTGCTGTAGGAAGAGGGTGTTTGTTATGACCAGTGCATTTTCTTGACAAAACTCTGTTGGCCTTTGCTCTGCTTCATTTTTTGCTTCAAGGTCAAACTTGCCTGTTACTCCAGGTGTCTCTTGGCTTCTTACTTTTTGCATTCTGATCCCCTATGATGAAAAGGACACCTTTTCTTCATGTTACTTCTAGAAGATGTTGGAATTTGAAATAACAACTCACAACTTAATGTCTCCACATTTCTTTGGCCAGTGAACTCCAAATATAGGATTGTAGTCAATATTGAGCATCTAATAGCTTCAAGTCAGACATTTGGTTCAAATTCTGGCTCCATGACTTTCGAGCCATGTGTTGAGAGAGTGACATCGCTAGATGGTGGATCTCTCAGTGAGTGTGAAGAGCAGAGTCATCTCTAACTCATGTTGAACATGTAGTCTGTGTATGTGTAAGTGAGGAACTGACTGACCCTGACCTTGAGGTTAAGCCACTGAGATAGAGCAGTCGCTGGTTACATTAAAACCTAGTCAACCCTAAGCACTATATACCCCATAGTTTTATTTGAAAGCACGTATATGAGTTCCAATTGCTGCTGTAATGACTTACCACAAACTTGGTGGCTTAAAATAATACAAATTCATTCTCTTATAGTTCTGGAGGTTATAGCATTAAAATGGGTCTACAGGGCTGCATCTCTTCTGGACGCTCTCAGGAGAGTCTGTTTCCTTGCCTTTTGCAGCCTAGAAACCACCAATATGCCTTGATTTATGGTCCCTTTCTCCAGCTTAAAAACCAGAAACATAGCATCTTCTCCATGACCCCTGCTTCCATTTTCATATCCTCTAAGCTTCTGGCTTTCTTCTCTTACTCTTATAAGGACCTTTATTTTGAGCCTACCTGAATAACTCAGGATAATTTCTCCATCTCAAGATCTTTAACTCAATCACAGTTCTTTTTTTTTTTTTTTAATTTTCATTTGTGTATTTATTTATTGGCTCTTCTGGGTTTTCACTGCTGCCACAGGCTCTTCTCTCGTTGCAAGGAGAGGGGGCTACACTCTAGAGCATAGGCTCAATCATTGGGGCTCATGGGCTTAGTTGCTCCACAGCATGTGGGATCTTCCCAGATCAGGGATTGAACCCATGTCTCCTGTATTGGCAGGTAAACTCTTTATCACTGAGCTACCAGGGAAGCCCTCAATCACATTTCTAAATTATCTTTTACCATGTAAGGTAGCATATTCACAGGTTCTGAGGTTTAGGACATAGGTAATCCTTGGGAGAAGACATTATTCACCCTACCACAGTCCCAGTTTATCTTGACCATGCTTATCTCTAAGTTGTTGGCTTTTTTTGTTTTTCTTTCCTCAGAGTGTGTGTCACAGCCTTTTTTTTTTCTTTTAAATATTTGCATTTATTTTATTGATTCCATTCTAGATGGTAAATTCCGTTCGGAAGAGGCTGTGCCTATTTCTTATTTACTCTTATCTCTCCTGATGTTTAAATGGTTAAATGACAGCAATGATGACAATGTATAACATTTTGAGAGATAAGTGCTGGGTCTAGCTCTTCTTTTGAATGTGCTGTGCTAAGTTGCTTCAATCATGTCTGACTCTTTGCAACTCTGTGGACTGTAGCCCACCAGGCTCCTCTGTCCATGGGATTCTCCAGGCAAGAATACTGGAGTGGGTTTCCATGTCCTTTTCCAGGGGATTTTCCTGCCTACTAATTGAACCTATGTCTCCTACATTGTAGGTAGATTCTTTACTGTCTGAGCCACCAGGAAAGCCCTTCCTTTGTATGATACAGTCTAATTTGCACAGCAATCTGGCAAGGATGAATAATATTATTGTTTCTGTCTTCAGATGGGGAGACTGCTACAATGAGTTTAAGTATCTAGCCCCAGAGCCACACAACTGTTAAGGTAATCTTTGAATTGGACCGAAGATACTCTGACCCTACCTGAATAACTCAGGATAATTTCTCCATCTCAAGATCTTTAACTCAATCACAGTTCTTTTTTTTTTTTTTTAATTTTCATTTGTGTATTTATTTATTGGCTCTTCTGGGTTTTCACTGCTGCCACAGGCTCTTCTCTCGTTGCAAGGAGAGGGGGCTACACTCTAGAGCATAGGCTCAATCATTGGGGCTCATGGGCTTAGTTGCTCCACAGCATGTGGGATCTTCCCAGATCAGGGATTGAACCCATGTCTCCTGTATTGGCAGGTAAACTCTTTATCACTGAGCTACCAGGGAAGCCCTCAATCACATTTCTAAATTATCTTTTACCATGTAAGGTAGCATATTCACAGGTTCTGAGGTTTAGGACATAGGTAATCCTTGGGAGAAGACATTATTCACCCTACCACAGTCCCAGTTTATCTTGACCATGCTTATCTCTAAGTTGTTGGCTTTTTTTGTTTTTCTTTCCTCAGAGTGTGTGTCACAGCCTTTTTTTTTTCTTTTAAATATTTGCATTTATTTTATTGATTCCATTCTAGATGGTAAATTCCGTTCGGAAGAGGCTGTGCCTATTTCTTATTTACTCTTATCTCTCCTGATGTTTAAATGGTTAAATGACAGCAATGATGACAATGTATAACATTTTGAGAGATAAGTGCTGGGTCTAGCTCTTCTTTTGAATGTGCTGTGCTAAGTTGCTTCAATCATGTCTGACTCTTTGCAACTCTGTGGACTGTAGCCCACCAGGCTCCTCTGTCCATGGGATTCTCCAGGCAAGAATACTGGAGTGGGTTTCCATGTCCTTTTCCAGGGGATTTTCCTGCCTACTAATTGAACCTATGTCTCCTACATTGTAGGTAGATTCTTTACTGTCTGAGCCACCAGGAAAGCCCTTCCTTTGTATGATACAGTCTAATTTGCACAGCAATCTGGCAAGGATGAATAATATTATTGTTTCTGTCTTCAGATGGGGAGACTGCTACAATGAGTTTAAGTATCTAGCCCCCAGAGCCACACAACTGTTAAGGTAATCTTTGAATTGGACCGAAGATACTCTGACCCTATAGACCTTTAATGTAGCAGACAAGGTACTAAGAGACCACAAAATCAACACAATTTAGATCTTTCACAAATTTCTCAGGGTTTAATAGGGAAGATCTATAAAAATAGTATGTTTTTAACACATAAACAATGACATTATGTCCAAGTAGCTAGGGGAAAAGATAGAATCTTTTAATTTGACCTGAGTGAGGCTGAAATGCCTTTCCCAAGGGAGGTAATTTCTGGTTTCAGTTCTAGAAGAAGAAAAGTGTTCACAGGGCAATGGGAGAGGGAAAGGCATTCCAGGCATGCACATGTGCCCTGTCATGTCTGACTCTGTGCACCTCTATGGACTATAGGTCTCCAGGCTCCTCTGTCCATAGAATTCTCCAGGCAAGAATATTGGAGTGGGTTACCATTTCCTACTCAAGGGGATCTTCCTGATTCGGGGATTGAATTCATGTCTCCTGCATCTCCTGCTTTGGCAGATGGATTCTTGACCACTGAGAAGCCCTATTCCAGGCATGGGGCATAGCACATACAAAGAAATTGAGGCAGAAAAATGACATGTGTGGGGACAAAGAGACACTGGCTAAAGGAAAACATAGGGACATGTGTACTTCTTTTGAGGACTGCATCCTCCACACAGCACTGGACAAGTACTGGGAGAACAGTGCATGCAGTGGGGAGGGGAGCAGCGACAGGAAGAATAGAGAAGATACTGGGTTAACTAACTCCTCCTCCCCTTTTTCGAGTAACTTATGAGCCAGTGAGTATGTGGTTATAGAATTACTTGTTTCAGACTCTCAGACAGAGCTTCATAGATTCTTTATGAGTCCTGCTTTAAGCCATTCCCCTCTTTTTACCCCAGCGCCCACACCATGAGGTTTCTTCATCTATTTATTAATTTAATATGTAGTTTTGAGTATCCACCATGTGGTAGGTGCTGTGTTAGACAGTGGAATTCCAAGCTAATTACTTCTCTTTGGTAAGCCAGTTACAAGGGTTGACTGTTCTTTCTATCTGGAAAATCCTTTTGTGTTAGATCTATGGCATTTATACATATTTAATGTCTTAAATCTATATTGTACTTTTTCTTTTTTACTTTATTCAAAGCATCCTCATAATTCATTTTATTTGATATTTATAAGAAGTTCACGAGGAAGGTAGGACAAATACAATCATTTATATTTTAAGTATCACCCAAAATGGGTGAGATTTTATATCTTTAATTGGTCAATAAATGTTTTAACTAACTTCCTCAAGCCATGTTAAGTGCTATGAGAAATAATTTCTGTATGGTTGAGTAAGGTTATGATTAACAAAGTTCATGTATGCCTGTTCCTTTAGTCAACATAAGTGTATTAACTGTTTAAACTGTTTAACTGTGTGATCAGCATCAAGTGTTAGACTCAGGATTTCTAACCCTTAAAACAGACTTTCAAAATCAAGGGTCCCATTCTGTAGATGCATAAATTAAAATTTCGAGAAACTAAGGGACTTCTGGAAAATCACAGGATGACATATTCAGTCAAGGGCTGACTAAGATATTATTTTTCTATTCAATTTGGCCTCAGCAAACCAAAAGCTCACGTGTCTTTCATGAGAATCCAAGGTATTACACTGTAAAAGTCAGCTAGATCGCTTCTCTCCTAGTTATCCTGTTTTTTCTCTTGAAGTGAAGCAATTGCCAATGATTATTTTTTGTTTGTCAGAATCATTTGTTATTAAGACCTTATTAATAACAAATTAATAACTGTCTTCTTGTCAATAACCCAAAGAATGAGCTCAGTTACTATTCCACTAAGTGCTACATCGCCCTTTTATGTGCCTTCAGTGTCAAGGGAAGAATAGAGAAGATACTGGGTTAACTAACTCCTCCTCCCCTTTTTCGAGTAACTTATGAGCCAGTGAGTATGTGGTTATAGAATTACTTGTTTCAGACTCTCAGACAGAGCTTCATAGATTCTTTATGAGTCCTGCTTTAAGCCATTCCCCTCTTTTTACCCCAGCGCCCACACCATGAGGTTTCTTCATCTATTTATTAATTTAATATGTAGTTTTGAGTATCCACCATGTGGTAGGTGCTGTGTTAGACAGTGGAATTCCAAGCTAATTACTTCTCTTTGGTAAGCCAGTTACAAGGGTTGACTGTTCTTTCTATCTGGAAAATCCTTTTGTGTTAGATCTATGGCATTTATACATATTTAATGTCTTAAATCTATATTGTACTTTTTCTTTTTTACTTTATTCAAAGCATCCTCATAATTCATTTTATTTGATATTTATAAGAAGTTCACGAGGAAGGTAGGACAAATACAATCATTTATATTTTAAGTATCACCCAAAATGGGTGAGATTTTATATCTTTAATTGGTCAATAAATGTTTTAACTAACTTCCTCAAGCCATGTTAAGTGCTATGAGAAATAATTTCTGTATGGTTGAGTAAGGTTATGATTAACAAAGTTCATGTATGCCTGTTCCTTTAGTCAACATAAGTGTATTAACTGTTTAAACTGTTTAACTGTGTGATCAGCATCAAGTGTTAGACTCAGGGATTTCTAACCCTTAAAACAGACTTTCAAAATCAAGGGTCCCATTCTGTAGATGCATAAATTAAAATTTCGAGAAACTAAGGGACTTCTGGAAAATCACAGGATGACATATTCAGTCAAGGGCTGACTAAGATATTATTTTTCTATTCAATTTGGCCTCAGCAAACCAAAAGCTCACGTGTCTTTCATGAGAATCCAAGGTATTACACTGTAAAAGTCAGCTAGATCGCTTCTCTCCTAGTTATCCTGTTTTTTCTCTTGAAGTGAAGCAATTGCCAATGATTATTTTTTGTTTGTCAGAATCATTTGTTATTAAGACCTTATTAATAACAAATTAATAACTGTCTTCTTGTCAATAACCCAAAGAAAAATCTCAGTTACTATTCCACTAAGTGCTACATTGCCCTCATTGTGCCTTTCAGTTATTCTGCCTGTTTCTCAAGCTGGTATCTCTAGATTGGTACAAAGCTGTCTCCACCTAGTTACCTTATCATTACCTCTTCAGTTACATTTCTTAACTGTTTTCAGACAAAAATTGAGACTGCGGTAGGTATGTTAGATAGAACTGAGGATTTAAGTCTGAAGGTCTAGATCAGAGGTTTCTTAGGTCTTTGATCTACTTGGCCCCTCCAGTTTAGTCTCTTCCTCTGTCAAATGAAGGTAACCATTTCTCCACTGCAGCACTATGGAAAAGTAAACAAAATAATGCTTGAAAAGGGTATAAACCAAGGTAGTAGTGAAATGAAAAGAGCTTGAGTTTTGGAATCAGACTTGATTTTTAAATCCAAATTTACCTTAATCCAAATTTATTTTAGTGATGATGCAAATTTCCATAACACCAGTAGTAATAGCAATAATGTCAATGACTAGCATTTATAGAAAACATGCTATGCACCAGGCACTGATAAACACTTACCAAAGATTGTCTAAATTAAGAGGCAAGAATACATCAAGCACTACGATTGTTTAAATTTTACTGATGAGAACTGAGGTGATGAGGATAAAGGTTGGACATCACCTCCCTGAGAGTGAAAGGGCGCAATCCAAACATAGATTGCCTGATGCTAAAGTTCACAGATGGCTTTTAATTGAAGTATAGTTGATTTACAATATTATATTAGTTTCAGGTGTATGGCATAGTGGGGCTTTTTTGCAGAATTATGTTCCACTATAGGTTATTATAAGATGTTGGGTATAATTCCCTGTGTTATACAGTAAATCCTTGTTGCTTATATATTTTATATACAGTAGTTTGTATTGATTAATCCCATACTCCTAATTTATCCCTCAGCCCTCCCTCTCCCCTTTGGTAACCATAAGTATATTTTCTATGTCTGTGAGTTTTATGTTTTGTGAATGGATTCATTTGTATTATTTTTTAGATTCTATATATAAGTGATATCATATACCATTTGTTATTCTTTTCCTGACTTATTTCGCTTAGAATGATAATATCTAGGTCCCTCCATGTTGCTGCCAATGACAGTATCTCATTCTTCTTATGGCTGAGTAATATTTCATTGTATATCCATACCACATCTTCTTCAGCTAGTCGTATGTTGATGGACATTTATATTGTTTCAATGTCTTGACTATTATAAATAGTGCTGCTATAAACATTGGGGCACAGTATCTTTTCAAATTAGAGTCTTCATCCACTCTGGATGTATGCTCAAGAGTGGGATTGCAGGATCATCTGGAAAATAGTTTCTTTTCTTTTTTTTTTAGGGTTGTCTTTTTAAAAAAAAAAAAAAAAAAAAAAACTTTTATTTTACTTTTAACTTTTACAGAATTTTGTTGTTTACAGATATGCATGCTCCCAGATTAGTCATATGTATATCCCCCCCTTCCCACCCCTCCCGACCATCACACAGTACCCGTGAAGGATTCCCTTTTCTCACAGAGCAATGACTATAGCTATTTTCTTCACTTATGATAGTACAGGCCTTCATGCTACTTCCTTTACGCCTCCCATCTTCTGTTCCTTCCCCACAATGTCTATATGTCCACCGTCCATGTCTGTGTTTCCGTTGCTTCACTGCGTGTGCCTTCATCACCATCCTACTAGATTCCATATATATGTGTTATTATACTGTATTTGTCCTTCTCTTTCTGACTGACTTCACTTTTGATGATACTTTCTAGATCCAGCCACCTCATTAAGGCTGATTCTTCTGCATTTCTCTTTACAACTGTGTAGTATTCCATTGTATATATGTACCAGAGCTTTTGGATCCATTTGTTCGTCGATGGGCATCTGGGTTGCTTCCATGTTCTAGCTATTGTATAGAGAGCTGCAATGAACATTGGGGTACAGGTGCTTCTTTCAGATTTGATTTCATCAGGGTATAAGCCTAAAAGTGGGATTGTGGGGTCATATGGTGCTTCTGGAAGATAGTTTCTTAAGGAACCTCCATACTGTTCTCCGTTTATATTCTCACCAACAGTGTAAGAGGGTTCCCTTTTCCTCACACCCTCACCAGTACTTATTATTTGTAGACTTTTTGATGATGGCCATTCTGACTGGTATGAGGTAGTACCTTACTGTGATTTTGATTTGCATCTTTCTAATAATTAGCAATCAAGGCATGGTTTTTTCAAACTATTCTCTCTCCAGACCTGTCCTCTTATCTATAAAATGGGGATAGTAACACCTGTCCCTGATGGCTGGGGCTTCCTCAAGGGCAAGCAGGTAAAGAATCTGCCTGCAATGCGAGAGACATAGGAAATGTGGGTTGGATCCCCTGGTTGAGAAGATCGCCCAGAGGAGGACATGGCAACCCACTCCAGTATCCTTGCCTGGAGAACTCTATGGACTGAGGAGCCTGGTGGGCTATGGTCCAAAGGGTCTCAGACACAATTGAGTGACTAAGCAGCGGCAGCAGCCAGCCCAGTTAGTAGAAGGTCATATCTGAAAAGCACCTGTCTCAGGGGCCCATGTAGCTTAGCGTGTGGTGTGGCCGTGGGGCTGTGGTATTAAGAGGCGGTAGAGGGGATGCTGATACCCATGAGGTCATTAGTGCTGCAGATGTCTTCAAGGTGACTTCATGGCTGTTGTTGGAGAGAGAAGATATGAGATAGACAGAAAAGCAATGGGAGGTGCTTTCTCTTCTTAAAAAAAAAGGGGGTGGGGGGGCATACCGAACACCTGTAAAATCTCCCCCTGTCCTTTGTATTTAGAATGCTGTCCTTGACTTCTTTTACTATTTCCTCATGCAGCTGGGACTCTAATATGGAAAGCAAGCCTAAGAGCTAAATAGGGCTTCATTGGCTAAAGAGTTTATATCACACGCTGTAGGGTGAAAGCTTATCAAGTGGCTCAAAGAAGTTATTCATCCCTTCTTTTTTCAGTGTTCCATTAATTTTGCTTTAAATAAAACTGTCACCAACCCAAAGGACACTGAACGACTGTTCTGTCTGGGGCATGAGAGGGCAGCATGGAGATTAGGCAGTGCTTTCAAAGAAGGACACTCTGTGATTGATTTTTCCGTCTTGCGGGCAGCCAGTTTCTAGTAAACTTTCCCTCTTCTTGCCCCAAGTTTCAGTGCCAAATAAGCACGGAGAATGTAAGGTGGAGACCAGTAACAGAGTCGTTGAAGGACTGGTCTGCGGGCAGGGTTATACATTCGGACTTCAGGCCCTTATCCCCAGACTGTTAGCTCAGTCATACTTGAGTCTGTCTGCTGGGAGCAGCATTTTGAATTAGGCATATGAGGACACATGGCCCAAGCTGTCCTTTGAGAGTCTCACCCCACTACAAAATGCCATTAATGAGCAACATTTTGGTATCTTAAAGCAATCTCTAGCCTGTTTTTCTGTTTTGGTTTAGGTTGTAAGTTTTCTTCTTCTTCTGTTTGATTTCCTAAAAGGCCTCATAAGTCTTATTTGTTTGAAATGATTAGCTCTCTCCATTTTATTCATCCTGAGGGTTTCTGTACTGTCGTGCCTTGAATGAGGACATGTAACTTGCAGAACTGATTTCTAAGCCACTATCTGTCTGTATAGCCTGTGAAGGTATTTAGAACCATAAAAATGCAGACATGTGCTGATTAAGTTTGTTTTTAATGGCATGCGAGGCTTTTCAGGATGCAGCCTCGGCCCTGTCTCTTACCCCTGCTCACCTGACATTTCAGCCACGCTTCCCCCTTGGGAAAGCTACACATCCCAGGGTATCTCACGTCTTGTGCACATGTGTTCAGTTGCTTCACTTGTGTCTGACTCTTATGTGACCCCACAGACTCTAGCTTGACAAGCTCCTCTGTCCATGGAATTCTCCAGGCAATAATGCTGAAGTGGGTTGTCATGACCTTCTCTAGAGGATCTTCTCGACCCAGGGATCGAATCTTCGCCTCCTACATTGCAGGGAGATTCTCTACCACTCAGCCACCAGGGAAGCCTTCTCATGCCTCGGGTTTTATAAATGTGTCCTCTACCTAGAAGGCCTACCGTTCTGACAGTCTAGCTTCTGTTTGTTCTTTGCATCCAAGTTTCTTCAGGAGGGACATTGTACGTTCTTGTCAAACCCGATTTGATTTTCCCTCTGCCCACCCTGGTGCTGCCTGGCACAGTGACCATTGGGTCTGTTACCACTTGTTTACTTGTCCGTCTTTTCCGTAAGACTGAGAACATCATGAGGGCAAGGACGGCCTGTGCCTATCTCACTCATTTATGTTCCATATTGTAGAAATGCCACAAATAATTGCTGAATGAATTTTAGGAAAGATAAATTAAAGCCTGGCACAGAGAAAAGGCATGCTATACAGCATAGAGTTCATTTTAAAACATCACAAGCTTTAACTATTTGCAATCCATAAGACATGGAAACAACATAAATGTCTCTCTAAAGAATAAAGAAGATGTGTATATACACACAGAGGGAAGTATTCCTCAGTTATAAAAAAAGAATGAAATAATGCCATTTTCAGCAACATTGATGGGCCTAGAAATGATTATACTAAGTGAAGTCAGATAAAGACAAATACTATATGATATCACTTATATGTGAAACCTAGAATATGGCACAAATGAACATATCTACAAAACAGAAATGGATTCACAGATACAGAGAATAGACTTTTGTTGCCCAGGGTGGGGAACAGAGAGGGAAGGACTAGGATTTGGGATTATCAGATGTAAACTGTTATATATACAATGGATAAACAACAAAGTCCTGCTGTATAGCACAGGGAACTCTATTCAATATCCTCTGATAAATCATAACGACAAAGGCTATGAAAAATAATACAGATACATATATTGCTTCCCTGGTGGTTCAGATGGTAAAGAATCTGCCTACAGTGCAGGACACCTGGATTTGATCCCTGGGTCAGGGGTCCCCTGGAGAAGGGCATGGCTACCCACTCCAGTATTCTTATCTGGAGAATCCCATGGACAGAGGAGCCTGGTGAGCTACAGTCCATGGGATCACAAAGAGTCAGACATGACTGAGCATCTAAGCCTTGCACATGTTCACTTTCATGTGTATGTATAAACTGAATCACTTTGCTATACAAAAGACTTTCTTAATAGGGTACTGAGGGGTTTTTTAGTTGGAGAATTATTGCTTTACAATGTTTTATTGTCTCACCTGTCCAACAATGTGAATCAGCTATAAGGAAACATATACCTGAACCCTTTGGGGACTCCCTTGCACCCCCTAAGCCCATGCCAGCCCTTTAGGTCATCGCAGAGCACCAAGCAGAGTTCCTGTGCTATTTCCTGTTAGCTGTCTATTTTATACACGATTGTGTATATATGTCAGTGCTACTCTCTCAGTTTGTCCCAAGCTCTCCTTCCTTCCTCTGTCCACGTGTCTGTTCTCCACATCTCTGTCTCTATGCCTGGCCTGCAAGTAGGTTCATCACATACAGCAGAAATTAGTACAGCATTGTTAATCAACTACAGTTCAGTAAAATCTGGAATTGCTCTTAAATTCCCCTCAGTTTCCTCCATCTGTAAATACATCTAAATGCTTTCTAATCAGCTCAGTTATAAAAAAAGAATGAAATAATGCCATTTTCAGCAACATTGATGGGCCTAGAAATGATTATACTAAGTGAAGTCAGATAAAGACAAATACTATATGATATCACTTATATGTGAAACCTAGAATATGGCACAAATGAACATATCTACAAAACAGAAATGGATTCACAGATACAGAGAATAGACTTTTGTTGCCCAGGGTGGGGAACAGAGAGGGAAGGACTAGGATTTGGGATTATCAGATGTAAACTGTTATATATACAATGGATAAACAACAAAGTCCTGCTGTATAGCACAGGGAACTCTATTCAATATCCTCTGATAAATCATAACGACAAAGGCTATGAAAAATAATACAGATACATATATTGCTTCCCTGGTGGTTCAGATGGTAAAGAATCTGCCTACAGTGCAGGACACCTGGATTTGATCCCTGGGTCAGGGGTCCCCTGGAGAAGGGCATGGCTACCCACTCCAGTATTCTTATCTGGAGAATCCCATGGACAGAGGAGCCTGGTGAGCTACAGTCCATGGGATCACAAAGAGTCAGACATGACTGAGCATCTAAGCCTTGCACATGTTCACTTTCATGTGTATGTATAAACTGAATCACTTTGCTATACAAAAGACTTTCTTAATAGGGTACTGAGGGGTTTTTTAGTTGGAGAATTATTGCTTTACAATGTTTTATTGTCTCACCTGTCCAACAATGTGAATCAGCTATAAGGAAACATATACCTGAACCCTTTGGGGACTCCCTTGCACCCCCTAAGCCCATGCCAGCCCTTTAGGTCATCGCAGAGCACCAAGCAGAGTTCCTGTGCTATTTCCTGTTAGCTGTCTATTTTATACACGATTGTGTATATATGTCAGTGCTACTCTCTCAGTTTGTCCCAAGCTCTCCTTCCCCTCCTGTGTCCACGTGTCTGTTCTCCACATCTCTGTCTCTATGCCTGGCCTGCAAGTAGGTTCATCACATACAGCAGAAATTAGTACAGCATTGTTAATCAACTACAGTTCAGTAAAATCTGGAATTGCTCTTAAATTCCCCTCAGTTTCCTCCATCTGTAAATACATCTAAATGCTTTCTAATCAGCTCAGTTCGACTCAAAATAACATGTATTGTCCATCTAAATTCAGCGTGCCCAAGCATAGTGATGGAAGCATGAGTAGAGGAGAGTACAGTCTGGTTCATGACCCTAAGGACCTCACAGTGTGAAGGGGGTGTAAGGAAAGCAGACATAACTATGGAAGTTGGTGTGTGTGTGTGTGTGTGATTCCAGAATTATTTATTCCTTCTTGACATTGTTTTAGTAAACAGCTTTCTGGTTAAAGATTCTGTGATTATATTATGTCTCCTTTTTTAGAATCTTTTAGAAGATTTTAATAAAATAAAATAGGAAAAATAGCAGTCAGTCAAGGATGCTACAGAATATGGAGCAGGCTCTTCTAGGGCTTCCCTGATGGCTCATTGGTAAAGAATTCACTGAGTGGGAAAGTACTAATACAGGAGATGTGGGTTCGATCTCTGGCTTGGAAAGATCCCCTGGAGAAGGAAATGGCAACCCACTCCAGTATTCTTGCCTGGAAAAGCCCATGGACAGAGAAGCCTGATGGGCTATAGTCCATGGAGTCTCAAAAGAGTCAGACATGACTTAGTGACTGAACAACACAACAATTTCTAGCCTAACCTAAGAACTGGAAGGACCATTTGGAAGAGATTGATAACTTGTCTAACTCTCAAAGGATAAATAGTTTAGATAGATGAATAAGTATGGAAAAGGCATTCCAAAAAGAGGGAAGAGTATGAACAAGTGCACGGAGCAAGTTCAGTGCGTCTGGAGGGGTGAGACAGAGGCAGGAAATGTGAAATGAAGCTAGTGATTGACACAGGAAAAGAGCAGAGGGTAGTATGTGGATAGCTAAGAGAGGTATGATTTATCACGAGGATAATTGGGACCACTAAAGGATGTTAGCAGGAAGTGACATATAATCAGAATTGCATTTTAGAAGCACCATTAGCATAAACTTGATTTAGAAATTTCTAAGAAAGATTGTGTATATATGTCAGTGCTACTCTCTCAGTTTGTCCCAAGCTCTCCTTCCCCTCCTGTGTCCACGTGTCTGTTCTCCACATCTCTGTCTCTATGCCTGGCCTGCAAGTAGGTTCATCACATACAGCAGAAATTAGTACAGCATTGTTAATCAACTACAGTTCAGTAAAATCTGGAATTGCTCTTAAATTCCCCTCAGTTTCCTCCATCTGTAAATACATCTAAATGCTTTCTAATCAGCTCAGTTCGACTCAAAATAACATGTATTGTCCATCTAAATTCAGCGTGCCCAAGCATAGTGATGGAAGCATGAGTAGAGGAGAGTACAGTCTGGTTCATGACCCTAAGGACCTCACAGTGTGAAGGGGGTGTAAGGAAAGCAGACATAACTATGGAAGTTGGTGTGTGTGTGTGTGTGATTCCAGAATTATTTATTCCTTCTTGACATTGTTTTAGTAAACAGCTTTCTGGTTAAAGATTCTGTGATTATATTATGTCTCCTTTTTTAGAATCTTTTAGAAGATTTTAATAAAATAAAATAGGAAAAATAGCAGTCAGTCAAGGATGCTACAGAATATGGAGCAGGCTCTTCTAGGGCTTCCCTGATGGCTCATTGGTAAAGAATTCACTGAGTGGGAAAGTACTAATACAGGAGATGTGGGTTCGATCTCTGGCTTGGAAAGATCCCCTGGAGAAGGAAATGGCAACCCACTCCAGTATTCTTGCCTGGAAAAGCCCATGGACAGAGAAGCCTGATGGGCTATAGTCCATGGAGTCTCAAAAGAGTCAGACATGACTTAGTGACTGAACAACACAACAATTTCTAGCCTAACCTAAGAACTGGAAGGACCATTTGGAAGAGATTGATAACTTGTCTAACTCTCAAAGGATAAATAGTTTAGATAGATGAATAAGTATGGAAAAGGCATTCCAAAAAGAGGGAAGAGTATGAACAAGTGCACGGAGCAAGTTCAGTGCGTCTGGAGGGGTGAGACAGAGGCAGGAAATGTGAAATGAAGCTAGTGATTGACACAGGAAAAGAGCAGAGGGTAGTATGTGGATAGCTAAGAGAGGTATGATTTATCACGAGGATAATTGGGACCACTAAAGGATGTTAGCAGGAAGTGACATATAATCAGAATTGCATTTTAGAAGCACCATTAGCATAAACTTGATTTAGAAATTTCTAAGAAAGCCTTTTAAAATAGGATCCCCTCTAGGTCATTACCCCCAGAAACCTATTTACTTATTTCATTCAGTAGTTATTTGGTAAAAACTTATTGAGTACTTACTAGGAGTAAAGAATTGTGCTTGAGCTTGTCGGACGTACAGAGGTACATATGGTTTTCTCCCTGCTGACAAGGAGTTCACACACTGTTGGGAAAGATGAGGCATCTACTTGAGTAATTATGTAGTAGGACATGGAATGTAGTAAGAGGCATGAGATCAAAAGAGATATGCAGATATAATTCTATAGGTATGTTTTCCAGTCTATGCCTTAGACAAGATGTAGGCTACATAATAAGCCCTTATGCTGATTCATAATATATGGGCTCTCCAGAAATTGTTTTTGTGAGGCAAGTTTAGGATTTCCCAGGACAGTCCAGTCCACGGTGAGATTTGAGAACCATAGCCAGAAGCAATCTGAGGAAGGAGAAGTTACATTTTAAAAGGGGCTACTGATGAAGGACTCCATGGTGTAGGAAGCATTTGAGCTATGTCTGGACAGATGTGTAGACTTTGGACAGTAGATGTCTGCCAAGGCCATTCCAGGTGGCAGGTGCATTATTGGTTTTATGCTAGGATTCAGGAAAAGAAAGCCTATTTTGGGAGAACCCCAAGAGTTCTGCATGACTATAGCATAAAGAGGTATGATGTTGGTTTGAGACCAGATGGGGGAGGCAAAGAAGTTAATACTTTAATTGCTAGATAATTATAAAACATTACTAATTTTTCAAAAATGGAAAGGCATAAGTGAAAGTTGCTCAGTTGTGTCTGACTCTTTGCGACCCATGGACAAGCCGTGGAATTCTCCAGGCAAGAATACTGGAGTGGGTAGCCTTTCTCTTCTCCGGGGTTTTTTCCCAACCCAGGGATCAGACCCAGGTCTCCTGCATTGCAGACGGATTCTTTACCATCTGAGTCACTAGGGAAGCCTGAGAATTCTGGAATGGGTAGCCTATCTCTTCTCCAGGGGAACTTTCCAACCCAGGAGTTGAACTGGGGTCTCTTGCCTTGCGGGTGGATTCTTTACCAGCTGAGCTACAAGGGAATCCTGGGAAAGGCATAACCAGAACTATATTTTAGATCCATCAGATTACTGAAGAAACATCTGAATGAGGCGAGATAACCTGTTAGAAAGTGATTGCAAAAATCTAGATAGATGAAGACAGCCAGCTAGACAAGGGATAATTAAGTAACAGCTGCGATTCACTGTACTCAGAGTTAGGAGAATTGTTGTGTGTTTTTCTTCTTCAGTAAGCCCTGAGAAACCCTAGGAAATGAATAGGAACAAACCCATGATTTCTT
Source organism: Tragulus kanchil (assembly GCA_022376925.1). Lineage (NCBI taxonomy): Eukaryota > Metazoa > Chordata > Mammalia > Artiodactyla > Tragulidae > Tragulus > Tragulus kanchil. Next base: position 100,759,139 of record JAIOJX010000032.1, read on the forward strand.
AACCATAATTCAAAAATCCAATAAGCTCTAAACCCCACAATTTTTTCATAACTATTTCGGTGTCAGAAGCCCTGAACCAACATGCCACTTTATGTTTGCTATAGTAGATGAACATTAATATGTCTTACTATAGAAATAGCACCATGTTTCATCACAGCATGCTGCCTCAGACCACATATATAGAGTTTGCAATATATAACCTTTCTAAAATTGAAAGTCGTCTCAGTTCCAAAGCACACCTGGACCAAGGATTTTCTTGTAAAGGGATTGTAGACTTAAATTAATGTTGGTTTTGTAAAGACTGAAACTAAATCTGAGAGAACCTAAGTAATTTTCCAAGGAAAGAGAAAGAAAGGGACCTGAGTTCCTATGAAGGGAAGGCATCAATCAAAGGGCCTTTGCAGAGATAGCACGAACCTACAAGTTTTCATGTTGAACATGATGAAGATGATTACTTATGTTGGTACGACTGGCATTCTTGAAAGAAAGTTCAAATGGCTCTGCAATTAGTGATGGGTAGGCAAAAAGGCCCTCATGAAGAGAAGGGTCCGGGCAGATGTAGGCAAGAAAGCAGTAGTGATCAGATGTTAAATCCACTAAAAAGCCCTTTTGAACCATCATATCTTCTCTCTCTTATTGTCCATCAAAGGCAACTAAAATTTATTCTCTGAGTGAAAGCTTTTCAGGTCCTAAGTGAGAAGGGCTTCACAGACAAATAATGACTTTCTCCTTCCACTTCACCTGCTGTATCTACTCACCTGAAAGTGCAGTGGCCCCACGTGCCTCCCACCTCTGCCTGTGCTGTTCCTTCAGCCGTGAATGTCTGCAGAGCCCCTGCCTCTCCAATGAGCACCCCTTACACCCTTCAATCTCACCTCTGAGGGAAGGACTCCCTGAATGGGCTAGGCCAAACTAAGTTTTCACCTCACTGTATTTCCATGAATCCCATACATAGACTTCATTCAGCAATTGTTGATTCTAAGTGCCTTGAGTAACTAGGGATCAAATGGTTTGAATTATTCTGTTTAGATAGCCTAACTATCAACAAAAGATACAATGATGGAATGGCATGTCTTTGCCCTGGAGAAAGATTGAGTTTAGTGGGAGAGACAGAATAGGAAGCAGTTATGATAAGCTGGAATGAATGTGATAAGCACTGAGTCCAACGTCAGCAGGTGAGGCATTTGGCCTGGAACTGTGAGAGGACAGGAGGCTTGGGAAGATGGTGCCCAAAGGAGACTTGAGTGTGTAGGGGGACCTACTCTGTCTCTTTCCTGCTTGCCATCTGTAGACGCTTTCCAGTACCTACTGAATAAAATCCTAAATCCTTAACTCCAAGTTTTCTGAATGTGCCCTCTCTAATAGGTGATTTTAGTCTTTATACACTGTAAGGTAGGATCTACCCTGAGTATACACCAGGTGGGAAGAAAGAGCAGGAAGAGAGTTTAACCAGGGAATTCTAGACCCTAGTGATGTGCAGTGGAGGGAGGACTGACATAATATACTCCAGAGGGATTAGATCCATCCAGGGGATCTAATTCGGGTATATGGGGAAATGAAGACAGCAGGAGAGAGTAGACAGGGAAGAAATATTGGGGCCTGAGAATTAATGTGAGTGAGTCAAAGAATTGCTGGAGTTAAGGTACCCGAATAGGTACGTGGCTGAAATAGGAGATGGAGATGCAAAAATAGGAGACTTAAAACTGATGTGTTAACCACTTGGAGCAATGGTCTGGAGGGATGGGGGGGGGAACCTGGGTCGGGGGAGGGTCAAGGGATATGCATCTGATTGATCTGGGAACATACATGTACAAAAATAAATAAATAAATAAATAAAAATAATAGGTCACAAAACTAAGTAAAGCTAAAAATATATATTATTTAGAAATATGTATGTATATGGTTAAAAAAAAAGGTTTTTGAAAAATACAAAAAATTCAGAATAGTGAGTGGTTTCCTCTTGAAAGATGGAAAGAAATGGGACAGAAACTTCAGGCTGTATTATTATGCATTATTTTCCTGTTCTTCAGCTGTGTGGTGAGTTCATGATATTTGTTTAATTTTTATACTTTATAACATACACGTTGTGTACCATCAGTCTTCAGTGTGCAACAAATAAAACACTTTTCAAAAAAAAAAAAAAAAGAATAAAGGAAGTGCATTTTCCAATAAAAAAAAAAAAAAAAAACTGATGTGTTAGAGATAGCCCAGTTGTTGGTGACGACAAAGTCTATGGTGTATCCATGGAAACCAGTGGTTGAGGTCAGGTGGAGCACAAGGTTGTCAGTCATAAATTCAGAATGTTGAAAGGATTATCTGTATGGATTCTACATTTGCTTGTTGTCACAGGTTTCCTAGGGAAGAGAGAGGAGTGAGCCAGATGCTAACATCTTTAATAGAAAGAGTGGCCAACAGTGTTGTAAATGACTTCCATAGGAGGCAGAGGGTTGAGTCTGATATTCTGTTAGGTGGAGTTGGTATTGCTAAGGAAGAAGAATGATCTGGAAGCAGCAGTGAAGGGCTAAGAGAACACATCCTGGACCGGAAGAAGAGGAGTGTGGCCACACTTGGGAGAGCGTCAGGGGAAGTGTGTCCAGGGGAGACAGCAGTTTAAGTTAGAGCGAAGTGGTGGGTAGTACCCCTTCACTTTTCTTTATAAATCAGCATCAAAATGGTATTTTCCTAATATCTTAAGATATCCCTTGTATATGGAATCTAAAAAGAAATGGTATAAATGAGCTTAACTTACAAAGCAGAAAGAGACTCACAGACTTTGAGAAGGAGCTTCTGGCTGCCAGGGGAAAGGGATAGCTAGGAGCTGGGGGTCATCAGCTGCTGTATCTAAAATGGATAAGCAGCAAGGGCCTACAGTGTAGCACATGGAGCTCTGCTCAGTGTTATGTGGCAGCCCGGATGAGAGGAGGGTTTGAGGGAGACTGGGTATAGGAGTGGCTCAGTCCCTCTGCTGTCCACCTGCAACTGCCACAGGATTGTTTGTTCATCAGCTATACCCCAATATAAAATAAGACTTTAAAAAAAAAAACTGGCTTCTCCTTTGGGAACTTATTTTATGTATATTCTGATGGTGACTTTCACTTCCTGAGTCACTAGAATTCACTGAGCACCTGTATGCCTTGTTCACTGCAGTTGGCAGTGTGCTGGAACATGTCATTGTAGATGTAAACTCAGGGAACTGTGACGCAGGAGTGGGTCACCAGGCAGTCTGCCACAGCAGGGCAAACTCCAGAGAGGGTGAGGCAGCTCTCTGTACCATGTTTTATAAACCAGAAGTCAGGACATGTGATTTGTCACAGAGTATATTCTCATTTGCAGATCTAGTTTGAAAGGGGGTAACGACACTACGTTGTATTTTGCTATCTGGTTCTGCATTTTCTTATCACCTTTTAAATTACACTGAGTTATGATTGCCTTGAAAATGCAAGATGCATGGTTTCCTAGGGAAGAGAGGAGTGAGCCAGATGCTAACATCTTTAATAGAAAGAGTGGCCAACAGTGTTGTAAATGACTTCCATAGGAGGCAGAGGGTTGAGTCTGATATTCTGTTAGGTGGAGTTGGTATTGCTAAGGAAGAAGAATGATCTGGAAGCAGCAGTGAAGGGCTAAGAGAACACATCCTGGACCGGAAGAAGAGGAGTGTGGCCACACTTGGGAGAGCGTCAGGGGAAGTGTGTCCAGGGGAGACAGCAGTTTAAGTTAGAGCGAAGTGGTGGGTAGTACCCCTTCACTTTTCTTTATAAATCAGCATCAAAATGGTATTTTCCTAATATCTTAAGATATCCCTTGTATATGGAATCTAAAAAGAAATGGTATAAATGAGCTTAACTTACAAAGCAGAAAGAGACTCACAGACTTTGAGAAGGAGCTTCTGGCTGCCAGGGGAAAGGGATAGCTAGGGAGCTGGGGGTCATCAGCTGCTGTATCTAAAATGGATAAGCAGCAAGGGCCTACAGTGTAGCACATGGAGCTCTGCTCAGTGTTATGTGGCAGCCCGGATGAGAGGAGGGTTTGAGGGAGACTGGGTATAGGAGTGGCTCAGTCCCTCTGCTGTCCACCTGCAACTGCCACAGGATTGTTTGTTCATCAGCTATACCCCAATATAAAATAAGACTTTAAAAAAAAAAACTGGCTTCTCCTTTGGGAACTTATTTTATGTATATTCTGATGGTGACTTTCACTTCCTGAGTCACTAGAATTCACTGAGCACCTGTATGCCTTGTTCACTGCAGTTGGCAGTGTGCTGGAACATGTCATTGTAGATGTAAACTCAGGGAACTGTGACGCAGGAGTGGGTCACCAGGCAGTCTGCCACAGCAGGGCAAACTCCAGAGAGGGTGAGGCAGCTCTCTGTACCATGTTTTATAAACCAGAAGTCAGGACATGTGATTTGTCACAGAGTATATTCTCATTTGCAGATCTAGTTTGAAAGGGGGTAACGACACTACGTTGTATTTTGCTATCTGGTTCTGCATTTTCTTATCACCTTTTAAATTACACTGAGTTATGATTGCCTTGAAAATGCAAGATGCATGGTCATGGTGTCATATAGTTAAGTGAGTTTTTGAAGCTTTATTGAGGTGTAGTTGATTTACAATGTTGTGTTAATTTCTTCAGTACAGCAAAGTAATTTGTGTGTGTGTGTGTATGTATATAATATGTATATATGTATATATTCTTTTTCATGCTCTTTATCATTTTGGTTTGTCATATTAGGTACAGTTCCCTGTACTATACAGTAGGACCTTCTTTATCCATCCTATATATAATAGTTGGCTCTGCTAATCCCAGACTCCCATTTCTTCCTTCTGCTACCCACCCCTCCCACTGGCAATAAATCTGTTTTCTGTATCTGTAAGTTTGTTTTTGCTTAGTAGATATGTAGATTTGTATCATGTTTTAGAGTCCATAATATAAATATAATATAAATGATATTATATGTCTCTTTCTGGCTTATCAGTACTTCGCTTAGTATAATAATCTCTAGATCCATCCATGTTGCTGCAAATGGCATTATTTCATTCTTTTTTATGGCCAGTGTTCCTTTGTGTGTATGTGTATGTGTGTGTGTGTGTGTGTGTGTGTCAAGATATATAGAGATATATCACCTCCCTTCTATCCGTTCACCTGTCAATGGACATTTAGGTTGCTTCCATGTCTTGGCTATCATGAAGCAGTGCTTTGGTGGACACAAGAGTGCGTGTGCCTTTATGAAGTATAGTTTTGTCTGAGTATATGCCCAGGTCTTGGATTGCTGGATCGTACAGCAACTCTATTTTGAGTTTTTTGAGGAACCTCCATTCTGTTTTCTCTAATGGCTTCACTAGTTTATATTCTCACCAGCAGTGCGGGGAGGTGGGGGGGGGGTTCCCTTTTGGTCTCACCCTCTCCTGCATTTGTTACTTGTAGACTTTTTGCTGATAGCCACTCTGACTGGTGTGAGGTGATATCTCATTGCATTGATTTGCATGTCTCTAGTAATTTGTGATGCTGAGCATCGTCTCATGTGCTTGTTGGTCTTCTGTATGTTGTCTTGGGAAAAATATCTGTTGAGGTTCTGCTCATCCTTTGATTGGGCTGCTTGGTTGTGGTGGTGGTGTTTTAAGTGTCTAGACAGTGCTTGGCCCACAGTGATGTCATGTAAAGCATGTATATGTCAAAAAGGCATTTAATGCCAGTCTTGGATATGGTTATCATTATTATTCCTTAGATTCCTGTAAAATAAATGAGAGATGTCTTTCCCTCCTAATTTGACTATACATGTTATTGCAGATATAAAAATACCGGATACAGAGAACTAGAGTTCAGACATAACCATCTCACTCTGGTCCCCCTATTCTTCTAGAATAGCAACCTTTGTTTTCCTTGGCTGGTTGTTACTCCTAGGCTAATTTCCATTTCAAAGGGATAAATCTCTTGTGTTTAGAGGACATCGCTGTCTTTTATCTTAGGTTGTCCCTGCAGTATCTGGAATTGTTTTGGCTTTGCTTCCCCGATGAGGTATTTGAGGCTTGCTCCATCCAGACCCGGAGTGCCAAGGCCATCTGCCATGGGTATTTTCAAGGTTGTCTTTTGACATTTTAGCATATACATAATTCGCTTCTGTGTGCCTTCTAAGCTGTTTATGGGAAAATAAAATAAAATTCTGTACAAGTACAGTGCATGAATTATGTGAATGCTCATTTTTATAATGTCCATTCTTTAATTAAGTCATTCATTCAACAAGCATTTGGTGCTCCCCAGGGCTAGTGCTGGAGGGATCAAAATAAATGAGACACTGTCCTCATCTCAATAGGATGCTAAAGGGCTTGTGAGTCAAGAATTCGTTTCATTCACCTTATTTTTTTAAAAAATTTGGCCTCTTTTATTGGTTTTTCGTTTATTTATTTTTATCCGCCTTTGTTCTTTGGCCTCTGTGGGCCTCCCATTGCAGTGGCCTCTCTCACTGCAGTGCACCAGCTCTGGGTGCATGCGCTCCAGAGCACTGACTCGTAATTGGACACACCCACCCACCCGCTCCACGGCATGTGGTATCTTCCCAGGCCAGGGATCGAACTGGCACTGCAAGGTGGACTCTACCCACTAGACCACCAAGGAAACCCCATTCACCTCATTTTTATTGAGCACCTACTGTGGAATCAAATATGCTTTTGGCCACTGATGTTATCACAGTGAAAACATAGTGTGTGTGTGTGTGTGTGTGTGTGTGTGTGTGTGTGTGTGTGTGTGTGTGTGGTGTCATATCTCTTCTCAAAGAGTTTACATTCTGATCAAGGGAGACAGACAATATATTGGGTGTTGTGCTATGAAGAAACAAAAAACTAAAATGTCCTGGCTACTGGTTTTTGTTGTAGACAACCACATCTCTTGTTGCCCATTTGAGCAGAAAAGATTTATAACGGGTTATGTTTGGAGTCTCCAGAAGGCCTGAGGATGGGCTTGTGTGCTATATCTAAGTGAAATATCCAATGTAAGACCATTCCCCTGGGAACACATGGATGCTGCTGCCCAGGGCACAGCATGAGAACGTCTGTCACAGCTACTCCACAGGGGATCCACTCTCCCTGTGAGTGTTGTTGTTTCCCATGCCCTGTGGATACCTGTGCTTGGCAGAACTCTAACTGAAAGAGTGCATTGGAAACTGATTTCTGAGCTTTCCAGGATCCGTACTAGGGGAAGGCTCAGTAGGAAGAAAACCTCATTTAAAACTTTTGGTGGGCATTGAATCCTCATCTGAGTGTTTCCCTCTCCTTTTACTCCCTCACCTCCCATTCCCTCTGGAAGCCACTGGGGCTTTGCTTCTGCCAGTGTCCATGAAATGGTTTTCATCTTGACAGGTTCCACCAGACACTTTTCCATACGTATCTTACAGAACTCTTCTGCTGCACTTGCCTCTGTGGACACTTGTTCCTCACTAATACTGCCCAACCCTTCTCTTACTCTCCCAACCTTCTATCTCTCTGCTGCTTCTTAGACCTTCTTGGCCTCTGCCACTGTCCCTTGACTCAGATCTCACTGCACATACACCTCCATAATCTGGTCCTTTCTCATGGCCTCAACAACCACTTCTAATAGTAACAGCAAGAGTTAGCGCTTAATGAGCACTTTTTTATGCCTTCTAAATGTTTCATATGTAGTTAATAATTGAATCCACATAACAACTGTATTAGTTTCCTAGCACTGTGTTGATAGATTATCACCAGTATAGTAGTTTATAGTAGCACAGAGTTATTATTTTATGGTTCTGGACATCTTTGAGGTGCCTTTACTTACTGATGACATCTGTCCTTTGAGGAATGCAATTTTTATAAGACAAGTACAGTGTAGTTAAGTAATTTGGTGTGGGTCATAAAGCTAGTAATTGGCAGAGATGGCATTTAAGCTTACTTGGACTTAAAATCCATGCTCTTAAGCTCCTGCAAACCAGCAAACCCGTCACACCCCATCTAAGTCTCAGCTGTGCTCATCCTTTCTCCAATATCTATATTTACAGTCCTCAGTCTTAGTTTTAGGTACTAACATTCATCTCTCACCCGATCTAGAATCTGGGCGTTATCCTGGAGACCTTCCTCTCCTTTCCTTCAGATCTCCTTGCCCAGTTCATACCACTCTCTGCATATTTCTGTTATTTTTCCCCTTCTTCTGTGCCCACTGACAACTGCTCAAGTCCAGCCTCTCATCATTTCTACCTGACCATCATAGTGGCCTCCTAGTTGGTTTCTGTTCACTCATCAGGATGAACTATAAGCCTAACCATGCCATAGCCTGTGTAAAACTCATCAGTAGCTTGCATCTACTCTGAAAATTAAGCCCAACTACTGTAAGGAGACCTGACCTTGACTTCTTTCTCCAGCCTTACAGAGCACTGGACTCTAATATGAAATTCCTCTCGTTGCGTAAACGTTCTGTTATCTTCCATGCTGTGCCTCCTTTGTTGACGTCATCTCATCTTAAGTGGCTTGCCCACAGTTTGTTGCTTGACTGCGTGTTTTACTGAGAAGTCATCTCTAGGAAGCCTTCTTGGTACTGTCCCTCCCAATTGGCATCGTGATCTCTTCTCCATGTTCTCAGAGCAGACTTTGTTCCAATTATCTAATAACTTTGTTTTATGCTGGAATGATCAGTTTGTGCCTGCCCTCATTCCAGAAGCTCTGAACCATCAGAGACTATTTTTCTTTTTCTTTTTTTAATTGAAGTACAGTACAATTGACATAAAACATTATGTTAGTTTCAGGTACATAACACAATGATTTTGATAATTATATACATTGAAAGATGATCACTACAATAAGTCTGGAAACATCCACCAACCTTGCATAGATACAAAATACTTTTCCTGTAATGAGAACTTTTAAGGTTTGCTCCCCTGGCAGCTTTCAAATATGAAATACAGTCTGATTAACTACAGTCACAAATGCTGTACATTACATACCCATGACTTATTTACTCGATAACTGGATATTTGTACCTTTTGATTCTCTTCACCCAGTACTTCTATCTCCTAGCCCCCACCTCTGGCAACCACCAATCTGTTTTCTGTATCTAAGGACTTGATGGAGTTTTTTTTTTGTTTGTTTTCGTTTTTGTTCTTTTAGATTCCACATAAAAGTGAAATCATATTGTATTTTGTTTCTCTGATTTATTTCATGTAGCATAACACCTTTAAGGACTATCCATGTTGTCAAAAATGACAAGATTTTCTTCTTCTATAGCTGAATAATATTCCACTGTCTGTGTGTATATTCCATTCATTAGTAGGCACGTAGGTTATTTCCACACATTGGCTATTGTAAGTAATCCTACAGTGAGCATGGGGATGCGTATGTGTTTTTGAGGTATTGTTTTCCTTTCTTTAAAGAAATAGCCAGAAGGGAAATTTCTGGAAATCATATGGTAGTTCTATTTTTACTTTTTTGAGGAATCTCCATACTGTTCTCCACTGTGGCGGTTCCAACTTAATTCCCAACAGTGCACAAGAGTTCCCTTTCCTCCACATTTCTGCCCCACCTAGTTCTTTCTTGTCTTTCAGATAATAGCCATTCTAATAGCTGTGAGGTAAACGCATCATTGTGGTTTTGGTTTGCATTTTCCTGATTATTAATAAGGTTGAGCACCTTTTAATGTACCTGTTGGCCATCTGTATGTCATTTTGGAAGAAGATCTACTCAGATCTTCTGCCCACTTAAAAACTGGTTTCTTTGTTTCAGGCTTCCCAGGTGGCTCAGTGGTAAAGAATTCACCAGCCAATGCAGGGGATGTTTGTTTCATTACTATTGAGTTGTGTGAGTTTTAAGTATACTTTAAATATTAAACCCTTATCAAATATGTGATTTGCAAGTATTTCCATTCTGTTCATTGTCTTTTCATTTTGTTGATGTTTCCTTGGCTGTGCAGAAGCTTTTTTTAGTTTGATGTTTTCCCACTTGTTTATTTTTACTTTTGTCACCTTTGCTTTTGGAGTCAGAGATGAAAAGGTGAGCACTGAGACTGAAATGGAGGAGCCTACCACCTATGTTTTTTTCTATGAATTTTATGGTTTCAGGTCTTAGATTCAAGTCTTTCATCCATTTTGAGTAGATTTTGTGTGTGTATGTGGTGTAAGATACTGGTCTGACTTCCTTTTTTTGTATGTGGCTATCCAGTTTTCTGAACACCATTTATTTAAAGAGACTGTTCTTTCCCCATTGTATATTTTTGGCTTCTTTGCTGTAAATTAATTGACTACATATGTGAGGATTTATTTCTGGGCTTTCTGTTCTATTCTGTTGATCAATGTGTGTGCTATTATGCCAGTACCATACTGCTTTGATTATGGTAGCTTTGTAATGTCTAAAATCAGGCCATATGATACTCCTGTTCTGTTGTTATTTCTCAAGTTTACTTTAGCTATTTGAGATCTTTAATGATTCCATGCAATCGTTAGGATTGTTTGTTGACATTTTGATAGGAATTACATTGTATCTGTAGATTCCTTTGGAATATCTTTTCATTTACTTATGTCTTCTTCAATTTCGTTCATTAATGTCATTTTTAACTGTAATTCTTTTTTTTTTCCTTTGTCCTCTTTTATTGGTTCTTTAATTATTTTCATTCATCTTTATTCTTCAGCCTGTGTGGGTCTCCCATCTCAGTGACCTTCCTCATCACAGAACACCTGCTCCAGGTGCATGCACTCGAGAGCTCCGACTCACAACTGGACACGCTGGTCTAGCCGTTCCAGCGGCATGTGGGATCTTCCCGGCCCACTTAAAAACTGGTTTCTTTGTTTCAGGCTTCCCAGGTGGCTCAGTGGTAAAGAATTCACCAGCCAATGCAGGGGATGTTTGTTTCATTACTATTGAGTTGTGTGAGTTTTAAGTATACTTTAAATATTAAACCCTTATCAAATATGTGATTTGCAAGTATTTCCATTCTGTTCATTGTCTTTTCATTTTGTTGATGTTTCCTTGGCTGTGCAGAAGCTTTTTTTAGTTTGATGTTTTCCCACTTGTTTATTTTTACTTTTGTCACCTTTGCTTTTGGAGTCAGAGATGAAAAGGTGAGCACTGAGACTGAAATGGAGGAGCCTACCACCTATGTTTTTTTCTATGAATTTTATGGTTTCAGGTCTTAGATTCAAGTCTTTCATCCATTTTGAGTAGATTTTGTGTGTGTATGTGGTGTAAGATACTGGTCTGACTTCCTTTTTTTGTATGTGGCTATCCAGTTTTCTGAACACCATTTATTTAAAGAGACTGTTCTTTCCCCATTGTATATTTTTGGCTTCTTTGCTGTAAATTAATTGACTACATATGTGAGGATTTATTTCTGGGCTTTCTGTTCTATTCTGTTGATCAATGTGTGTGCTATTATGCCAGTACCATACTGCTTTGATTATGGTAGCTTTGTAATGTCTAAAATCAGGCCATATGATACTCCTGTTCTGTTGTTATTTCTCAAGTTTACTTTAGCTATTTGAGATCTTTAATGATTCCATGCAATCGTTAGGATTGTTTGTTGACATTTTGATAGGAATTACATTGTATCTGTAGATTCCTTTGGAATATCTTTTCATTTACTTATGTCTTCTTCAATTTCGTTCATTAATGTCATTTTTAACTGTAATTCTTTTTTTTTTCCTTTGTCCTCTTTTATTGGTTCTTTAATTATTTTCATTCATCTTTATTCTTCAGCCTGTGTGGGTCTCCCATCTCAGTGACCTTCCTCATCACAGAACACCTGCTCCAGGTGCATGCACTCGAGAGCTCCGACTCACAACTGGACACGCTGGTCTAGCCGTTCCGCGGCATGTGGGATCTTCCCGGGCCAGGGATTGAACCGGTGCCCCTTGCACTGCAAGGTGGACTCTCTACCCACTGGACCACCAGGGAAGCCCAACCTTACTTCTTTTTAAAAGACATTTTATTGAAATGTATTAGTTTAAGTGAATCAGTTATACATGTATCTACTTTTTAAACAAATTCTTTTCTCATATAGGCCATTAGGGAGTATTGAGTAGAGTCCCCTGTGCTATACAGTAATTCCTTATTAAGTATCTATTTTATATATCATCGTGTGTATATGTCAATTCCAATCTCATATTTTCTAAAAAAAAAAAAAAAAGTATTTTACTTATGCATTTGTTTTTGGTTGTGCTGGGTCTTTGTTGCTGCTCAGCTTTTCTCTAGTTGTGAGAGCAAGGGCTGACCTGCTCAGCTTTTCTCTAGTTGTGAGAGCAAGGGCTGACCTCCAGTTGTAGTGTAGAGGCTTCTCTTTGCGATGGTTTCTCTTGTTGTGGAGCTTGGGCTCTAGGGCATGCAGGCTTTAGTAATTTTGCCGCAAGGGCTAAGGAGTTGTGGCTTTTGGACTTTAGAGCCTGGCTCAATAGTCATGGTGCACAGGCTCAGTTAGCTGCTCCACAACATGTGGGGTCAAACCTGCGTCTCCTGCATTGGCAGGCAGATTCTTTACCACTGAGCCACCAGGGAAGCCCCAGTTTTCCAATTTATATATCCCCTGGCTTTCCATCTGGCAACTATAGATTGTTTTCTACATCTGTGACTGTATTTTGTAAATAATTTTGTTTTACCATTTTTTAGATACCACCTATGAGTGATATAATACAATACGTGTTCTCTGACTGACTTCACTCAGTATGACAATCTCTAAGTCCATCTGTGTTGCTGAAGATGGCATTATTTTTTTTTCTTTTTAAGGCTGAATAATATTCCATTGTACACATGTACCATATTTTCTTCATCCATGCCTCTGTCAATGGATATTAAGGTTGTTTCCATGTCTTAGCTGCTGTGAATGGTGGTGCTGCAGTTACTATTGGGGTACATGTATTTTTTTGAATTATGGTTTTCTAGAGATTGATGTCCAGAAGTAGGATTGCTGGATCATATGGTAGTTCTATTGTTAGTTGTTTAAGAGATCTCCATGTGGTTCTCCATAGGGCTCTACCAGTTTGCATTCACACGAATAGTGTAAACAGGTTTCCTTTTCTTTACACCTTCTACAGCTTCTGTTTATTATATGCATTTTTTAATGGCCATTCTGACTGATGTACGGTGATATATTTTAGGGGGGGGGTTTTAGGCAAATTATTTCTTTATTTTTGCATTTTAGCTTTTGTTCTGATCTTACATTTTAGTTTTGATTTGCATTTCTCTGGTACTTAGTGATCCTGAATACCTTTTCATGTGCTTCATGGCCAGCTGTATGTCTTCTTTGGAGAAATGTCTATTTATGTCTTCCACCAATTTTTTTGATTGGATCTTTTGTTTTTGTTGTTGAGCTGCTTGACCTGTTTGTATATTTTAGAGATTAGTCCCTTGTTTGTCACTTTTTCTGCAAGTATTTTCTCCCATTCTGAGGCTTGTCTTTTCAATTTCTTTATGGCTTCCTTTGCTATGCAAAACTTTTGAAGTTGAATTAGATCCCATTTGTTTTGTTTTTGTTTTTATTACTATAGGAGGTGAATCAAAAATGATCTTGTTGCAATTTATGTCAGAGTGTTCTGCCTATGTTTTTCTCTAAGAGATTTATGGTATCTGGCCTTGGATATTGGCCTTAAATCATTTTGAGGCTGTTTTTGGAATTGTGTTAAGGAGTCTTCTAATTTCATTCTTTCACATGCAGTTGTCCAGTTTCCCCAGGTGTCACTTATTGTAGAGACTGTCTTTTTTCTGTCATATATTCTTGTCTCTTCTATCATAAGATTAGTTGACCATAGGTGTGGGGGCTTATCTCTGGACTTTCTAGCCTGTTACATTGATCTCTGTTTTTGTTTTTGTGCCAGTACCATATTGTGTTTATCACTTTAACTTTGTAGTGTAGTCTGAAGTCTGGGGGCCTGATTTCTATAGCTTTGTTTTTCTCTCTCAAGACTCCTTTGTGTTGAATCTGTTGTGTGTCCATACAAATTGTAAACTTACTTGTTCTAACTCTGTATGAAATGTCATTGGTAATTAGGTGCTACTGGGTCACTTCAGTCATGTCCAACTCTTTGTGATCCTGTAGATTGTAGCTCGCCAGGCTTCTCTGCCCATGGAACTCTCCAGGTAAGAACACTGAAGTGGATTGCTGTTTCCTTCTCCAGGGGATCTTCCTGACCCAGGGTTCAAACCTGCATCTCTTGTCTCTTGCATTAGCAGGTGATTTCTTTATCACTAGCGCCACCTAGGAACCTTGATAGGGATTACATCGTGTAGTCATTTTAATGTTGATTCTTCCAATCCAAAAACATGATATATCTCTCCATCTGTGTGTATCATCTTTGATTTATTTCATTAATATCTTTTTCTTTGGTGGTTCTATAACTTTACTCAACAATCAGCAGTTCTCATCCATATTAACTGTATATTTTTTTAAAGTTGTGACAGATACATAGGTAAACCAACAGATGGAGCTTATTCAAATATTTATCTTCATTATGTTTTCTTGACAACAGGACATGGATATGGTGTGGAACATTCCTTACTCCTTTGGCTCAGACAGCTTTGTTGAGCCTGGTGTCAGTGCATACATCTGGGGTTCCCATCTACTTCATGGCAAATTTCTGATTTCTTTGAGTACCTGAGGATCATAGTTCTTGAAACCCACCTGTGAATGTGCTTGTCAGTGTTGATTGTGTATTCCCTGGTCACCACCTCGTTGATAACAGTCTGGTACTTATTGCCAAAAAACCATTGTGGGAGCCATCCTACTAGGCCTGTACTGGAAAGTCACCAATATCTTGTTGTTTTCTGAGTACAAGTCTTTTGCCACCTTAGGTAGGTTTATTTCTGGGCATTTCATTCTTTCTGATGCAGTGATGAGGAGGATTGTTTCTCTAATTTCTCTTTGATCTTTCATTGTCAATGCATAGGAATTCAAGAGATTTCTGTGTTTTAATTTTGTACAGCCATAGCCATCATTCATTGATGAGTGCTAGCAGTTTTCTGGTAGCATCTTTAGGATTTTCTGTGTAGAGTATCATATCATGTGCAGTGACAGTATTACTTCTTTTCCATCTTGGGTTCCTTATATTTCTCTTACTTCTTTGATTGTTGTGGCTAAGGACTTTCACATATTGAATAAAAGTGCCAAGAGTGGATGCTCTTGTCTTACTCCTAAGATGAGAGAGAAAACTTTCATTTTTTCATTTTTTCACTATTGAGAATGATGTTGGCTGTGGGTTTGTTGTACATGGCCCTTATTATGTTGAGATAGGTCTCCTCTATGCCCACTTTTTGGAGAGTTTTTTTTAATTATAAAGGGATGTTGAATTTTGTCAAAAGCTCTTTATGCATCTGTTGAGATTTATATGGTTTTTATTCCTCCGTTTGTTAATATGCTGTATCATGCTGATTGATTTGCATATATTGAAGAATCCTTACTTCCTTGGGAAAATCCTACTTGATCATGCTGTATGATGCTTTTAATGTATTGTTGGATTCTCTTTGTTAGTATTTTGTTGAGGAATCTTCTGTTTTTATCACTGGTGTCAGTCTATGATTTTCTTCTTTTGTGGTGTCTTTGGTTTTGGGATCAAGGTAATGGTGGTCTCATAGAAAGTGTTCCTTCTTCTGTAATTTTTTGGAAGAGTTTCAGGATAGGTGTTAATTCTGCTCTAAATGTCTGATAGAAATCAACTGTGAAGCCATCTGGTCCTGGACTTCTGTTTGTTGAAAGTTTCTAAAGCACAGTTTCAATTTCAGTACTTGTGATTGGTCTGTTTATATTTTCTATTTTTCCTGGTTTCATTCTTGGAAAGTTGTATCTTTCTAAAAGTTTGTCCGTTTCTTCTAGGTGTTCCATTTCACTGGCATGTTCTTGCTTATAGTTGTCTCTTATGATCCTTTGCATTTCTTTTGCATCAGTTGTAAATTCTCCTTTTTCATTTTTAATTTCGTTGATTTGAAACTTCTTCCCTTTTTCCTTCATGAGTCTTGCCAAAGATTTATCAATTTTGCTTATCTTCTCAAAGAAGCAGCTTTTAGTTTCATTGATCTTTTCTTTTGTTTTCTTCATATTTATTTCATTTATTTCTACTCATCTTTTTGAATTCTTTCCTTCTACTAACTTTGGATTTTGTTTGTTCCTTATTTGAGATTATTCTTGTTTCCTGGGGTAAGATTGTATTGCTATAAACTTCCCTCTCAGAACTGCTTTTGCTGCATCCAATGGTTTTGTATCATTGTCCTTTCATTGTCATTTGTCTCTAGGTATTTTTTTATTTCCTCATTGATTTAATCAGTGATCCATTGGTTGTTTTGGTGACATATTGTTTAGTCTCCATGTGTTTATTTTTTTAACAGATTTTTTCCTGTAAGTTATTTCTAATATCACAGGATTGTGGTCAGAGAAGAGGCTTGATATGATTTTAATTTTCTTAACATTTAACAAGGCTTGATTTGGGGTCCATTAGATGATCTATCCTGGAGAATGTCCAGAAGAATGTGTATTCTGCTGCTTTTGGATGGTAAGTTCTGTAAATATCAGTTAAGTTCATATGGCCTATTGTGTCATTTAAGGACTTGTTTGGTTATTGATTTTTCTGTCTGGATGATCTGTCCATTGGGGTAAGTGGAGTTTTAATATCCTCACTGTTCTGTTACTGTCAGTTTCCCCTTTATGGCTGCTAGCATTTAGCTCATATGTTGTAGTGTTCCTATGTTAGGTGCATATGTATTTACAATCGTTTTCTTTTCTTCTTGGAGTGATCTCTTGATAATTATGTAGTATCCATCCTTATCTCTTGTTACAGTCTTTACTTTGTTTGTTTGTACAGTCTGTTTTGTTTGATATAAGTGTTGCTACTGCAGCTTGCTTTTGATTTCCATTTGCATGGAATACCTTTTTACATCCTCTTACTTTAAGTCTGTATCTGTTCCTAGATCTGGACTAGGTATCTTGTAAATAGTATATAAAGGTCTTGTTTATGTATGTGTTCAGCCAGACTATGTCTTTTGGTGCATTTAATCCATTTATATTTAAGGTAATTATCAATATATATATTTTTACAGTTCCCCATGAGTCTTGCCAAAGATTTATCAATTTTGCTTATCTTCTCAAAGAAGCAGCTTTTAGTTTCATTGATCTTTTCTTTTGTTTTCTTCATATTTATTTCATTTATTTCTACTCATCTTTTTGAATTCTTTCCTTCTACTAACTTTGGATTTTGTTTGTTCCTTATTTGAGATTATTCTTGTTTCCTGGGGTAAGATTGTATTGCTATAAACTTCCCTCTCAGAACTGCTTTTGCTGCATCCAATGGTTTTGTATCATTGTCCTTTCATTGTCATTTGTCTCTAGGTATTTTTTTATTTCCTCATTGATTTAATCAGTGATCCATTGGTTGTTTTGGTGACATATTGTTTAGTCTCCATGTGTTTATTTTTTTAACAGATTTTTTCCTGTAAGTTATTTCTAATATCACAGGATTGTGGTCAGAGAAGAGGCTTGATATGATTTTAATTTTCTTAACATTTAACAAGGCTTGATTTGGGGTCCATTAGATGATCTATCCTGGAGAATGTCCAGAAGAATGTGTATTCTGCTGCTTTTGGATGGTAAGTTCTGTAAATATCAGTTAAGTTCATATGGCCTATTGTGTCATTTAAGGACTTGTTTGGTTATTGATTTTTCTGTCTGGATGATCTGTCCATTGGGGTAAGTGGAGTTTTAATATCCTCACTGTTCTGTTACTGTCAGTTTCCCCTTTATGGCTGCTAGCATTTAGCTCATATGTTGTAGTGTTCCTATGTTAGGTGCATATGTATTTACAATCGTTTTCTTTTCTTCTTGGAGTGATCTCTTGATAATTATGTAGTATCCATCCTTATCTCTTGTTACAGTCTTTACTTTGTTTGTTTGTACAGTCTGTTTTGTTTGATATAAGTGTTGCTACTGCAGCTTGCTTTTGATTTCCATTTGCATGGAATACCTTTTTACATCCTCTTACTTTAAGTCTGTATCTGTTCCTAGATCTGGACTAGGTATCTTGTAAATAGTATATAAAGGTCTTGTTTATGTATGTGTTCAGCCAGACTATGTCTTTTGGTGCATTTAATCCATTTATATTTAAGGTAATTATCAATATATATATTCCTGTTGACAGTCTCTTAGTTGTTTGGGATTTGTTTTTCTTAGGTCTTTTTTCTTTTGCTCTCTGGTGATTTGATGACCATCTTCAGTGTTGGGTTTGGGTTGCTTTCTCTTTTGTGTGTGTGTATCTACTAAATATTTTTGGTTTGCTATTCCTATGAGGGTTTTTTTTTAATTGATTGATTTATATTTGGCTATTTTGGGTTTTCACTGCTGCCACAGGCTCTTATCTTATTGCAGGGAGTGGGGGCTGCTCTCTAGCTGAGGTGAGCAGGCTTCTTGTTGCGATGACTTCTCTTGTTGTGGAACTCGGGTTCTAGGGCACACGGGCTTCAGTAGCTGTGGCACGTGGGCTCAGTAGTTGCAGCTCCAAGGCTCTAGAGCACAGGCTCAATAGCTGTGGCTCACGGGCCTCCTGGATTAGGGATCGAACCCATGTCTTCTGCGTTGGCAGGCAAACTACCACTGAGCTACCAGGGAAGCCTCCCATGAAGTTTTGATATAGTAGTATATGAATAAGCAAGATTGTTTTAAGTTGCTTGTCTCTTTCCCACCTAGAGAAGTTCTTTTAGCATTTGTTGTCAGATGGTTTGTTGGTGCTGACTTCTCTTAACTTTTGCTTATCTTTAAAGATTTGGATTTCTCTGTCAAATCTGAATGAGAGCCTTGCTGATTATTTTTCGTTGTAGGTTTTTTCCTCTCATCACTTGAAATATATCATGTGACTTCTTTCTGCTCTATAGAGTTTCTGCCAAAAAATCAGCTGATAACCTTACCGGGATCCTCTTGTATATTATTTGTTGCTTTTCCCTTGCTGTTCTTAATATTTTTTCTTTGTCTTTAATTTTTGTCAGTTCAATTAATATGTGTCTTAGTATGTTCCCCCTTGGGTTCATCACATATGGGACTCTCTGAGCTTCCTGAACTTGAGTAACATTTCCTTTCCCATGTTACGGAATTTTTTGAGTAAAGCCTTCAAATATTTTCTCAGGCCCTTTCTTCTTCTTCTTTCCCCCTTGAAACCTTGAGTCATTTCTTCCCATTATTCAATTTTTTATATCCATTTATATTTAAGGTAATTATCAATATATATATTCCTGTTGACAGTCTCTTAGTTGTTTGGGATTTGTTTTTCTTAGGTCTTTTTTCTTTTGCTCTCTGGTGATTTGATGACCATCTTCAGTGTTGGGTTTGGGTTGCTTTCTCTTTTGTGTGTGTGTATCTACTAAATATTTTTGGTTTGCTATTCCTATGAGGGTTTTTTTTTAATTGATTGATTTATATTTGGCTATTTTGGGTTTTCACTGCTGCCACAGGCTCTTATCTTATTGCAGGGAGTGGGGGCTGCTCTCTAGCTGAGGTGAGCAGGCTTCTTGTTGCGATGACTTCTCTTGTTGTGGAACTCGGGTTCTAGGGCACACGGGCTTCAGTAGCTGTGGCACGTGGGCTCAGTAGTTGCAGCTCCAAGGCTCTAGAGCACAGGCTCAATAGCTGTGGCTCACGGGCCTCCTGGATTAGGGATCGAACCCATGTCTTCTGCGTTGGCAGGCAAACTACCACTGAGCTACCAGGGAAGCCTCCCATGAAGTTTTGATATAGTAGTATATGAATAAGCAAGATTGTTTTAAGTTGCTTGTCTCTTTCCCACCTAGAGAAGTTCTTTTAGCATTTGTTGTCAGATGGTTTGTTGGTGCTGACTTCTCTTAACTTTTGCTTATCTTTAAAGATTTGGATTTCTCTGTCAAATCTGAATGAGAGCCTTGCTGATTATTTTTCGTTGTAGGTTTTTTCCTCTCATCACTTGAAATATATCATGTGACTTCTTTCTGCTCTATAGAGTTTCTGCCAAAAAATCAGCTGATAACCTTACCGGGATCCTCTTGTATATTATTTGTTGCTTTTCCCTTGCTGTTCTTAATATTTTTTCTTTGTCTTTAATTTTTGTCAGTTCAATTAATATGTGTCTTAGTATGTTCCCCCTTGGGTTCATCACATATGGGACTCTCTGAGCTTCCTGAACTTGAGTAACATTTCCTTTCCCATGTTACGGAATTTTTTGAGTAAAGCCTTCAAATATTTTCTCAGGCCCTTTCTTCTTCTTCTTCTTTCTGACCCCTAGAATGCAAATGATGGTGGATTTAATGTTGTCCCAAAGGTATCTGAGACTGTCCTCATTTCTTTTCATCCTTTTTTCTTTATTCTGTGCTGTGGCAGTGATTTCCATCACTCTGTCTTCCAGCTCACTTATTCATTCTTCTGCTGAAGTTATTCTGCTATTGCTTCTTTCTAGTGTATTCTTCATTCCAATTATTGTTCATTTGTTTCTTCTTTAAATATTTTAGCTCCATGTTAAACATTTCTTGCAGCTTTTTGGTCAGTGTCTCCATGCTTTTTTTCTGAGATTTTGGATTATCTTTGCTATTATTATTCTAAATTTTCTTCAGGTAGGTTGCCTATCTCTACTTCATTTAGCTGTTCTTATGGAGTCTTATGCTCCTTATTTGCAATGTATTTCTCTGTCATCTCATGTTGTCTCCCTTTCTGTGTTTGTGGTCTCCTTTCTACATGTTGCAGGATCATAGTTCCTTTTGCATCTGGTGTCTGCCCCTAGTGGGTGAAGTTGGTCTGGGGATTTGTACAGCCTTCCTGGTGGGAGAGACTAGTGCCTTCCTTTGAGTAGATGGAGCTGTATCTTGTCCCTTTAAGGGGCAGGGCCATGTCAATTGGTGTGTGTTGAGGTGGCTATAGCTCAGTATGGTTTTAGGCAGCCTGTCTGCTGATGGAACTGTGTTCCTGTCTTGCTCGATACTTGACCTGAGATGTTAATAGCTGTGGAACCTCTAGGCTGTTGGGTGGGGAGTTTAGTGCCCAAATGGGGACTTTCAGCACTTAATTCTGAAATGGGGACCTCTGGGAGAACCCATGCCAATCTGTGTTTTCTGGAGCCTCTTCCACCAGTGTCCTTGCCTCCACAGTGAGCTACAGCCAACCTCCACTTCGCAGACCCCTAGTTAGGTCTTTGTTTTTGTTCAGTCACTCAATATCTTACTCTATTTCAAATATCTTTTCTCATTGTCTCATCTAGTTACTTTGTTTGCATTGTCTTTCAGTAAGTGTAAATCTTTATTCTTCAACAATATTGTTATCTCATATTTGGTGCTTTTTGTGGTGGTTCAGTTGTTAAATCATGTCTGACTCTTTATGACCTCATGACCTGCAGCATGCCAGCCTTCTCTGTCCTTCACTATCTCCCTAAGGTCGCTAAACTCATGTCCACTGCATCAATGATGCCATCCAACCATCTTGTCCTCTCTTTACTCATTCCTCCTCTTGCCCTCAGTATTTCCCAGCATCAGGGTCTTTTCCAATGAGTCTGCTTCGCATCAGGTGGCCAAAATATTGGAGCTTCAGTTTCAGCATCAGTCCTTCCAATGAATATTCAGGGTTGATTCCCTTTAGGATTGACTGGTTTGATCTCCTTGCTGTCCAGGGGACTCTCAAGAGTCTTCTCCAGCACCATAGTTCAAAAGCATCAGTTTTTCAGTGCTCAGCTTTCTTTCTGGTCTAACACTCACATCCGTACATGACTTCTGGAAAAACTATAGCTTTGACTGTATGGATCCTTGTTGATAAAGTGATGTCCTCTTTTTAATATACTCTCTGGGTTTGTCATAGCTTTTCTTCCAAGGAGCAAGCATCTTTTAATTTCATGGCTGCAGTTACCATCCACAGTGATTTCATATAGAGGTACTAAACTTTGTGCTGGTTCCCAGTGCATGTGAGACTTTGTATGTACCCTCTAAGAGAGAGGTTTCTGTTTCTCCCAGACCTGTGGAGCTTCTGCATCCAGACTCTGATGGCCTTCAAAGCCAAATACTCTGAGGATTTTTCTTCTCAATTCCTGTCACGCAGACTGTTTGGAGGGCTGCTTTTTATATGGAAATGTCCCTGCATAGTCTCTATGTGTTTAATTTTTTGGTATGAGGACTCTTTTTAGTATGGATGTCTACCACCCCTTTCCTCAGGGTATGCTGACCATTGTCCCCTTGATAGGAGGTGCAGCTGATGTTGTGATGCCTGAGCATGCAATGGATATCAAGCAGAGTCCCTGCCCCTTGGCTCTGTGTTGTTCCTGCCCTGTCAGGGGCAAGTCTGCTCCCTAGGGACAGAGTGGAGGCCCACAGATCTGTTTCGGAGGTGTGTTTCTGATCTGTAGTGTGAGACAGGCAGGAGTAGAGTACTCCTACCTGGAGAGAAGTCACTGAGTTTTCCTCCTCTGGAGCTATTTACCCCTGAGTATATTCTGTTGTATCATTTTTCACCCCTTGTGCTAACTCACAAATTACACTATCGGTGGAGCTGTTCTCAGCCCCACCTTAACCATGCATATAGCGGCAACTGGCCCAGGCGTTTTTCAGACATCGTTTTCACCAAGCCACCAGGGCAGATCTGCCAAAGTCAGGCCTCAGGACTAGGACTGTAGTATTCGTGTGCCTGGACCCAGGGTGAGAGCTCTGGGGGCAGCTCAGACTCTGACCTGGTCCATTCGCCTTGTGTATGTGCCCACAAAGCCCACGACTACTAAAGCTAGACCCATCTTGGACTCAGAAACACTCATCCATTCTGGTGCTTTGCAGGTGCTAACTTTTTACAAAGCCAGCTGCAGGGGTGTAAATCTGTGCTTCTGGCAGCTATGATGAGAGAATCCAGCTCTTCTTCCTTAGTTGCTTGGCTCTTGGGACTTAGCTGCAGTTTCAGTACCACTTCTGTGTGTGTTTCTCCCACCAGCATCTGCTCTTGAGACCCTTCTCGGGCAAGTGGGCATGGAGGCAGCCATGGGCAGGGTGTGCAAGCCACTGGGGAGGGCCAGGGCTGGGCCAGAGGAGGTAATGGCAGGAAGGAAGTGGCAGCCTGCTCGGACAGGCACCCCTCTGAGTGCCCGCCAAGGCAAGGGGGCTGGTGCCTGGGGAAGGGGGTGAAGTGGTGGCCTAGCCTCCTGTATGCCACTCAGCAGTGGCATCCTGCTTCTCTGGTGGCTCAGATTTCTTCCACAAACATTCCCGGTTGTGGAACCCCTTATTCCTGCCCCTTCAGGTCTGTCTCTTCACAGCCAATAGCCGTCCTCTTCCTGAGTCCACTCTCCAAACCCCACAGTCCAGCACACAACCCCTCCTCACCCATGGACATGACTCAGGCTGGGGCGTGCAGAGCTGCCACATGGGGCGTTCATGCAGGTCTTGCTCTGTCCTGCCTGCCAGACTGGTTGCTGTACTGTCTTTCCTCTCTGTCCCAGATCTCCCTGCTGGGGGTGAGAGTGGGGGTCAGGAATAAGAAGCTGTTGTTTAATGACTATAAATTTTGCAAGATGTAAAGAGTCCTGGACATTCACTACAATATGAATGTACCAAACATTATTGCGTTGTACATTTAAAAATGGCTATGGAGGTAAATTTAGTGTGTTTTACCACAATTTAAAAAAATATGAACCACTGAGGTATGTACATCTGTCATCTCATGTGACCCTTGCAGTAACCCTGGACTGTTAGTAGAATAGCCCCGCGTTATAGTGAGGAGCATGGGCTTAGAGAAGTGAAGTGAGTTGTCTAAGGCACATGACTGGAGAATGAAAGAGCTGAGCCCCGTATGCAGATCTCCTGTTTGCATGCCAGAGCTGGCTGCTACCACCACAGGGGAGAGAAGGTCAATGGAATCGAATTAACCCTTGGCAGTTTGTGAAGAAAGCTATAACTGTGTATAGGGGTGTGTATGTGTGCGTGTGTGTGAGAGAGAGAGAGAGAGAGAGAAGAAAAAGGAGAAGGATAAGAGGAGGGGGAAGGGTAAAGAAAGAGGGAAGACCATGCAAGCAGGCTTCCAGATACGTGGTTCATACTTCCTATTCAATTTGTCTGCCTCCCTAAACCTTCAGACGGCAGGTGTGAGTCAACTGTAAACAAAGTGAGGAAAGGTCTCCAACAGTTATCCCTTCAGCAGGCAAAACCAGAAGTCACTAGCATGAAGTTTATCTGTATACCTGAAATTAAGACCTTTAACATGATCAGGAGATGCTGGTGGTTCTTACTTTCAAAATGATTCCATGAGATGTCCTCCCATGCTCTATCCCCTCTACCTCCTCTGAAGACAGAAAATGACAACATGCACTTATAAAAGTAAATTAAATTTAGTAGGAGAAAAGAGGGAAACTGGGAAGTGCAGGCCTCAAGCCTAAGCCTACTTACATAGACCACCAACTCCCTGTATGATCCTGGGTATGTCCCTTCCTCTGCCCCAAGGGTTGGGCTGCTCTTACTACCACCATTTTCATTCAATGAGTTTGAGCAGAATTTAGAAGGTAGAACACAGTCTCCCATGGAGAGTCCAAAATACAAGAGCATCATCTCATTCCTTATAAGTTGCTACTTTTTTTTTTTGGTGGGGGTTGGGTGCAGTGGGAGGGGAGCAGGCGGGCCACTTCTATTGGTCTTTCATTTGTCCATTTTCACCATCTTTGTTCTTTGGCCCGTGTGAGCCTCCCATCACGGTGGCCTCAGTTGTCGCAGAGCACCGGCTTTGGATGCATGCACTCCAGAGCTCCGGCTCAGTAATTGGACACATCAGTCCAGCTGCTCCATGGCACGTGGGATCTTCCCAGGCCAGGGATCGAACTGGCGCCCCTTGCACTGCAAGGCGGTGTCCTTACTCACTGGACCACCAGGGAAGCCCCTAAGTTGCTCTTATTTACTACATGTTAGGCACTGTGATGGACACGTTATGTAAGGCAGCCCTCATCCTTCTACTGCTTGCAAGTTATTTTTATGATGAAACTGCACAGATGATACCACGTTTCCCAAAGTACTTGCCTAGATGATAAAGAGCAGTCAGAATTGGAATACAGACCTGCTTAGCTGTGAAGGTTGCTCTTTTCTCCACCTTGTGGTGTTTAGCTCAGCAGCCAAGTGACGTGGAGTCAGAAAAGAAGTTAGCCCTACCTGTCAGCCACAGGGGAATCTTGATGGAGGAGATGGGCATTATTGTTGCAAGAAAAGAGGTGACAAGTAGATGGGGGATGCACTGGAGGAGCAGGAACACATAAACAGAGTCAGTGTGGTGGAGAAAATAAAGCTTTTCGGAAAATTGTCAATTATCCTTTCAACTTATAAGTGGTGGTAAAGAATCTGCCTGCCAGTGCAGGAGATGCCAGAGATGTGGGTTCCATCCCTGGGTTGGGAAGGTCCCCTGGAGGAGAAAATGCCAACTGACCCCATTATTCTTGCCTGGAAAATCCCATGAACAGAGGAGCCTGGCACGCTACAGTCCACGGGGTGGCAAAGAGTCAGACATGACTAAGTGACCAAGCATACACACACACACGCGTTGACTTATCACCGGAGATCAGAATGTCACCGTGGTTGAGATCATCATTCCACAACTTTTGTTCTTAAATGCCACAGGAAGCGGTTGGTTTGGACAGGCAGCAGAGAGCCACTGAAAATTCATATCAAGGAATTTATCAGTAATTGTTAGTACTGTATATTTTATAAGCCGTCTTTATATGTTGTGAAGAAATTAAACATACCTGAAGTGTTTCAAAGAGCACACTGTTATTTTCACTCTGTCTCATGTAGAGAATAGCATTACTGGTATTACTCAGTAGATAAGCTATGGCATTCCATCAGCACCTAGAGCCTCTTCACAAGCACAGTGAAGTCAGTTAATTGTGCCGCTTTTTTTTGGTAAAATAGTAAGACTTTTTTCTTTTCTTTCTTTCTTTTTTTTTTTTTTTTTTGATGCTCTAGGCAGGGTTAAGAAACTTCAAAGAACTTCAAGCCAAATTTCAAAATCTTGATGCTTCAGGACTTAGTGAATTCCCAGATGTTTCTCCAAAGGGTGACATTGGAAGCAGACAGCCCACAGACACTTTGGCCAGTGGGAAACCCCTCTCACATGATCTCCCCGCACCTGATTATGCCAGTGATGATCCTCAGCCTCTTCAAACCCAGGAAGTGAAGGTGACTCCCAAGAGTGAGGCTCAGAAGTGCTCTAATTCCCCGGAACCTCTGAGTGCTCCTGGTCCTACAGAAAGCTCACAGAAGGCTTCTCCACAGTCAGATGTGGATCAGTCATACGCTGAGATAGCCGATAAGAAGAAAGTCATGGTGAATGATAACTTCAGAGACAAGCTCTGTACCTGGGAGGCTTTTTTTTCTCAGAGAAGTGAGACTTCATCCGTCTTTCTCCCTGCTGATTGTGGAAGCAGGGCCTTCCATCTGAAAGAGCAGAAAAGCATCCGGCTGACTTCAGGGGAGCCCAAGGAAAAGCTGGAAATAAAAGGAGCCCAGACCCTTCCTTCCCAGAGGGGCTTGATGACCCAAAGAAGGTTGTGTGCCACGACTGAAGCCTCCACTCTTCCACCTCTGCAGGGTGGCAGGAGTCAGACATGACTAAGTGACCAAGCATACACACACACGCGTTGACTTATCACCGGAGATCAGAATGTCACCGTGGTTGAGATCATCATTCCACAACTTTTGTTCTTAAATGCCACAGGAAGCGGTTGGTTTGGACAGGCAGCAGAGAGCCACTGAAAATTCATATCAAGGAATTTATCAGTAATTGTTAGTACTGTATATTTTATAAGCCGTCTTTATATGTTGTGAAGAAATTAAACATACCTGAAGTGTTTCAAAGAGCACACTGTTATTTTCACTCTGTCTCATGTAGAGAATAGCATTACTGGTATTACTCAGTAGATAAGCTATGGCATTCCATCAGCACCTAGAGCCTCTTCACAAGCACAGTGAAGTCAGTTAATTGTGCCGCTTTTTTTTGGTAAAATAGTAAGACTTTTTTCTTTTCTTTCTTTCTTTTTTTTTTTTGATGCTCTAGGCAGGGTTAAGAAACTTCAAAGAACTTCAAGCCAAATTTCAAAATCTTGATGCTTCAGGACTTAGTGAATTCCCAGATGTTTCTCCAAAGGGTGACATTGGAAGCAGACAGCCCACAGACACTTTGGCCAGTGGGAAACCCCTCTCACATGATCTCCCCGCACCTGATTATGCCAGTGATGATCCTCAGCCTCTTCAAACCCAGGAAGTGAAGGTGACTCCCAAGAGTGAGGCTCAGAAGTGCTCTAATTCCCGGAACCTCTGAGTGCTCCTGGTCCTACAGAAAGCTCACAGAAGGCCTCCCCCCAGTCAGATGTGGATCAGTCATACGCTGAGATAGCCGATAAGAAGAAAGTCATGGTGAATGATAACTTCAGAGACAAGCTCTGTACCTGGGAGGCTTTTTTTTCTCAGAGAAGTGAGACTTCATCCGTCTTTCTCCCTGCTGATTGTGGAAGCAGGGCCTTCCATCTGAAAGAGCAGAAAAGCATCCGGCTGACTTCAGGGGAGCCCAAGGAAAAGCTGGAAATAAAAGGAGCCCAGACCCTTCCTTCCCAGAGGGGCTTGATGACCCAAAGAAGGTTGTGTGCCACGCCTGAAGCCTCCACTCTTCCACCTCTGCAGGGTGGCAGGGAGAGCCAAGCAAGCAGCAGTCCTGAGAGGAGCTGGCCGAGGAGCACCTGCCACCCTATCTATGACAATGAGCGTACTCTCCAGGGCCCAGGTGAGAAATCAAATCCCCACGGGCCTGGGGCAGAGGTGACGGAGGGGAGGGAGGAGGGGTCACTGCACGTTTCTAGTTTAGAGCTTGCTGGCCTGGGGTGGTCACATCTGTGTCCTGGGTAGTATCTGCTCCAGACTCTAGCCACTAGTATTCTAGGCCCATCTACTAGATTATAGTTCCGGGTTTAGATTAAGGAATTAATCCCTGGGATTATACAAAGAGACAGGGCAAATCTGGATGTGAATCTTTTCTCTACTTCCTACAGGATGCATGAACTCGGGGCAGTTTGCTTCACTTCATAAATCCATTGCCAGGCTTCCTTGGCTTAGTAAGCAGAACAGCTATCCACCAGGCTGCTCAGGCCAGAAATTTAGGATCGTGCTCTCTTCCTCTTCCCACCCTCGTTGTTTGCCACTCATCATTGGTTCCAGCAAGCTGTTGTTTCTGGCGCCAAAATATTTTGTGCATCTCCTGACTGGCATCCCTCTCTGCCTTCTGCCCAAGTCTGCCCCACCGTGGACCATCTCTTGCCTGGACCACGGCAAGGCCCAGCTGGTCTCCCTGCTTTCACAATCTGGCCCTCTTAAGTATGCTCCTCCTCACAGGAACAGTGATGCAGTAATCCAGTTGTATCACATCCCTGTTTATTTCAACTTTAGCTATCTTATAGTGGCTCCTAGGGCTTCCCTGGTGGCACAGACAGTAAAGAATCTACCTTCAATGCTGGAGACCCAGGTTGATCCCTGGGTCAGGAAGATTCTCTGGAGAAGGGACAGGCTACCCACTCCAGTCTTCTTGCCTAAGGATTCCATGGACAGAGGAGCCTGGAAGGCTACAGTCCATGGGGTTGCAGAGAGTTGGATATGACTGAATGACTAACACTTTCACTTTCTTTTCCATAGTGCCTCATACAGTTTGCTCCTTGTCCACCTCTCTTACCCGCTCCTCTTTCACCACATTGGCCTTCTTTCTTTTCCTTTAACATACCAAGCTACCCCAGGGCCTTTGCACTTGTTGCCCTTTCTGTCTGGAACATTTTTCCCGTAGGACTTTGACATCTCCCACACTCCATCAGGATCTCTGTCCAGTAACACCTGCTGTGAGTGGACCCTGTGGATCACTTTGTCTATAATGGCCACCTACCTCCAACACTCTTCACCTTCTTACATTGCTCTGGTTTTCTTCCTATCTATTGTCTCTGTCTAGTATATTGTATATTTGTTTGTTTACCTCAGTAAAATATAAGTTAAATGAGAATAAAAGCTGTCTTCTTTACTATTGTATCCCCAGAACCTAGGAGAACAGGGTCAGTTTCAGTGAGTCCTCAAGAAAGTATGTTTTGAATGGATGGGTGGATGGATGACTCAACTCTCTTGCTTACAATCCTGTTTGGTTTCTCTTTGCACTCAGAAAGCATCTAAACCACTTACTCCTGACTTCATGGGTCTGCTTCTTTCAGTCCCTGCTTATGTCTCTGACTTATTTCTTGCTGTCTTTCCCTGGCTCACTAGCCCATGGACAACACCCTGGGTTCTCTTGCTGTTCCTTGGACAGACTTTATTATGACTCAGGACCTCATGATTTCTGCTCCCTTTTCCTATACCATTCTTTTCTTTGATCTTTGCATCATTGCCTTTCGGTCTAAGTTCAAATGTCACTTTCCCAGATAAGCCTTCTCTAGCCAAAGATCTCTATCTAAAGACCATTACCTCACCAGCAAGAATTCACATTCTTTCATATCATGATGTTTTATTTCCTTTATAGAATTAGTAGATTGGCATGATTTTCTTTCTTTTTTTTTTAAATTGAAGTATAGTTGATTTACAATGCTATGTTACTTTTAGGTGTACAGCAAATGATTTAGTTATGTATCTATCTTTATCTTCTGTTCTGTTTTAGATTTTTTTTCTGTATAGATTAACACAAGATATTGAGTATAATTCCTTGTGATATTCAGAAGGTTCTTGTTGGGTATCTGTTTCATGTGTAGTGATGTGTATGTTAATCCCAAGCACCTTATTTGTGCCCCATCACCTCCTTGCTATGATTTTATATGTTTGTTTGCATGTTTGTCATCGGCAACCTCCTATTGGAATAAAAACTCTTGAGGGTAGAACTCTATCTTCTCTTGCCCTTAATTCTAGTCCCAGCCCCTAGAACAATGCTTGGAATTAAGTAAATAATTATTGATGAAGGGATAGGAAGGAGAGGTGGGAGGGAAGAAAGGGCTAGACAACCTACCTGACAGAGCTGTTGGGAAGATCAAATGAGATAACCTGTGTAAACTGCATAGCACAGTGCCTGATAAAAATTAGGAGCTCAGCTAGTATATGATCATTCACTGTCTTTCCTATTTTATAAAGACTAAAATCTCTGATATGGCAGCTTATAAGTCAAGTCCTAGAGGAAAGGAACTTTGGCCCTGGCCATGTAACCCCTGCTGGTAGGGCTAGAAGGAAGCCCTCTCCTCGACTGTAGAGGAGAGTGGAGCTTTGAGGATGTTGTACTGACGTGTAAAATACTAGCCAACTTCTTTAGTTTTACCATGTAGTCAATCACTGTATTGTGTCAACCAAAAGTCAAGGCCCTTGAATAATACAAGATCTTGTGCTGTTTTCAGTGTAAACGGCAGATACAGTTGTTGTTGTTTGAACTACCAGGGCCTCAGTCAGTAGAGTCTGCCTGCAGTGTATCCCTGGAGAAAGAAATGGCAACTCACTCTAGTATTCTTGGCTGGAGAATTCCATGGCCAGAGGACCCAAGCCTAGTGAGTCCACAGTCCATGGCATCACAAAGAGTCAGACGCAACTGAGTGACTTTCACTGTCTTTCTTTTTCTTCACAGTGTTTATATATAATGTTGGGATTTCTGTTAGTTGGCTCATCAGTGCAGAAGGATAAAACACATCAAATTGGGACTGTCCTAGAAAGTTTCAGGATACAAAATCCACAGGTGCCCAGGCACCACAAAACCAGTCTTGAAGCCTATTTCAGGTGTTGGAGCCCTGGAAATCAGAGACCAATTGTTTCTTCTCTTCATGCCCCCCAGGTTATTTTCCCATCATGAGCACTTGAAGAATCCTTTCAGGGAACAGTGATTGTCATTTACCATTGTCCATTTGTCCATTTCTTCTGATGCTTTCCCTGTGCTTGATGCTAAGAGGAGATCACTAGAGCCTTGTCCCTTTCCTCTGGGAGCCTACATTCAGTGGGGAGATAGACCACCCCCTCTAATGTATCACAGCACTGAGGGAAAAGGGGGTACCTATTGCTAGGCAATACTGAACAAGGAGTGGTTGATTCTGAGCTGGCTTTCTGGTAGAAATCAGGAAAGGTATCATTGGAGGAGGGTCTCAAAGAATAAACATCAGAAAGTTCACCAAGGGAGGAATGAGGGAACAGCACTCTAGGATAGGAATGGCAGGAACAAAATCTTGGATATTTGACAGCTATTTAAAGGCTTTGAAATCAAATATGGACTTTAATAACCCAGAAGAGAATCTGAAAAGAATCTAATATACATATAAAAATAGAATCATTTTGCTATATATCAGAAATGAATGCTTCCTTATACACACACACACACACACGACTCACTATGCTATACAAACACAACTTTGCAAATCAACTATACTTCAAATAAAAAAGTGAATTAAAAACAGAATAAAAGTAAAACTAAAGGAGAAAAAAACAAACTACCAAAAAAAATGAAATCTGGAAAACTGAGAGGCCAGTGGTATAAGTGAGAGATGTTTGAACTGAAGGTCAGCGAAGCAGGATGGTAAAGTGTGGTAGGAAAAGAAATGCAGAGGGAGGCTGTGCAGTGTTTAAACACCAGAGCACGGCGTGGGCGGACGGCTGAGATGATGCTGCATCCTCGGGGCAACTGGATGGTGGCAAGCTGGGATTTGTATTTTGATCAGGGCACTCTGGCTCCTGGGTGGAGGGGAGGGAGACTGAGGCCAGCCACCAAATGGAAATAATGACCTATATTTTGGACTCTTTGTACTCAGAGAAACAGCTGGATATCAGGCGTCCACAGCTCCCCAATACCAAGCCACTGCCTTCCATCAAGTCCCTGGGTCTTCCTCCCACCAAGCCGCCAAGGCCCCCGGTCGTGACCCTCGAGATCTTCCAGAGGCAGAGGCGGGCAGCTGCTCTTCCCCAGATCCGTGGGGAAGGTAAGGAAACGCGCAGGGCCGGTGAGTACCAGCCAGCAGGAGTCATGACTTCCGTGCCCCTCCCACTGTCACCCCCCTCACTGCATCCACTCCCAGGGGACCATGCCAGACTGTGTTCCTGTGGAGCTAGCCATCCATCACTGCTTATTCTCACGTAGAGGCTGTGGCCGCTTGCCCATGAAATGACAAATCTGTGGGAATTGGCCCCTTATCACTCCTGGGCCAGCCCGCTTCCCTTGAGAGCATTGCATTTGATCACTGGGAATCTATCCAAGAGGAAGAAAATGAAAAGGAACTGAAGAGGGAGGCAGGGAGTCTTTGTTTTCCTACAAAGCCTGTGTTGTCAACACAACCCAGTGTAGAGAGCGAGGGGGAGAGAGTGAGGAGAGGAAACTCAGAGTGAACCTGGGATCCTGGTGGGAGCCCCCCAGGCCTCTGTGATCTGTCTTCAGGAATGAATGGAAGGCCCCCACCCCTGCCGCCCATGCGTTCTCCTTTCCATAAACCGCAGCGTCCTTGGCAGCCTTCTTACTGTGCTCTTGGGTGTTTTCCTCTGCTGTGTCAGGGGACCTTCTCACCCCACTTCCACCCCCACCTAGCCTGATCCTATTGTCACTGTGAACACCCCTTTTTACATTTGCTCTAATGAGACATGAGGCGAGCATATACTTTAGGGTGTTGTGCAGTGCTGTGCAAGCATTTGTCTTACTGTAGCCACAGCTCCTGTGAATAGTACACTAAATAAGAGAGCTCATTCTTCATTTGTTGATTCTTAGCTCACTGATTGTTCATTTGACTGCTTTGGGCAACCTCAGAGTGAAATTTTTTGCAATGCATGCATTGAAGTGGGAGCTCCTGGGTGGAGGGGAGGGAGACTGAGGCCAGCCACCAAATGGAAATAATGACCTATATTTTGGACTCTTTGTACTCAGAGAAACAGCTGGATATCAGGCGTCCACAGCTCCCCAATACCAAGCCACTGCCTTCCATCAAGTCCCTGGGTCTTCCTCCCACCAAGCCGCCAAGGCCCCCGGTCGTGACCCTCGAGATCTTCCAGAGGCAGAGGCGGGCAGCTGCTCTTCCCCAGATCCGTGGGGAAGGTAAGGAAACGCGCAGGGCCGGTGAGTACCAGCCAGCAGGAGTCATGACTTCCGTGCCCCTCCCACTGTCACCCCCCTCACTGCATCCACTCCCAGGGGACCATGCCAGACTGTGTTCCTGTGGAGCTAGCCATCCATCACTGCTTATTCTCACGTAGAGGCTGTGGCCGCTTGCCCATGAAATGACAAATCTGTGGGAATTGGCCCCTTATCACTCCTGGGCCAGCCCGCTTCCCTTGAGAGCATTGCATTTGATCACTGGGAATCTATCCAAGAGGAAGAAAATGAAAAGGAACTGAAGAGGGAGGCAGGGAGTCTTTGTTTTCCTACAAAGCCTGTGTTGTCAACACAACCCAGTGTAGAGAGCGAGGGGGAGAGAGTGAGGAGAGGAAACTCAGAGTGAACCTGGGATCCTGGTGGGAGCCCCCCAGGCCTCTGTGATCTGTCTTCAGGAATGAATGGAAGGCCCCCACCCCTGCCGCCCATGCGTTCTCCTTTCCATAAACCGCAGCGTCCTTGGCAGCCTTCTTACTGTGCTCTTGGGTGTTTTCCTCTGCTGTGTCAGGGGACCTTCTCACCCCACTTCCACCCCCACCTAGCCTGATCCTATTGTCACTGTGAACACCCCTTTTTACATTTGCTCTAATGAGACATGAGGCGAGCATATACTTTAGGGTGTTGTGCAGTGCTGTGCAAGCATTTGTCTTACTGTAGCCACAGCTCCTGTGAATAGTACACTAAATAAGAGAGCTCATTCTTCATTTGTTGATTCTTAGCTCACTGATTGTTCATTTGACTGCTTTGGGCAACCTCAGAGTGAAATTTCTTGAATTCAGTGGTTCTCAAATGTAAGCATGCATTGAAGTCAGGCGGAGGACTTGTTAAGACACAGCATTCTGGGCCCAACCCCAGAGTTCTGAGTCAGTTGGTCTGGATTTGTGCTGCGTTTCTAAGTCGTGTCTGACTCTGCGACCCCATGGACTTTAGCCTGCCAGGCTCTCCTGTCCATGAGATTTGGTGGGGCAAGAGTCCTGGAGTGGGGCTTCCCCTGGTGGTCCAGTGGGTAAGGACACCGCCTTGCAGGGCAAGGGGCGCCGGTTCGATCCCTGGCCTGGGAAGATCCCATGTGCTGCGGAGCGGCTGGACTGATGTGTCCAATCACTGAGCCGGAGCTCTGGAGCGCATGCGCCCAGAGCCTGTGCTCTGCAACGACAGACGCCACCACGATGGGAGGCCCACAGGAGCCAAAGAACGAAGATGAATGAAAATAGAGAAATAAAAAAAGACCAATAGAAGTGGCCCGCCCACTGCCCTCCCTCCCCAGCCCGACCCCCGCTCAAAGTAAATAAATAAATAAATCTTTAAAAAAAAAAAAGAGTCCTGGAGTGGGTTGCCACGTTCTCCAAGGGATCTTCTCAACCCAGAGACTGAACCCATGTCTCCTGCATCTCCTATATTGCAGGCAGATTCTTTACCTATGGAGCCATCCAGGAAGCCAAGTCTGGGTTTAGAGCCTTTGAGAATTTACCTTTTCAACAAGTTCACTAGAAGATGCTGGTGTTGCTGGTCTGGGGATCATACTTTGAGAACCACTGCCATAAGTTACCTTTAAGTCTTATCCTAAAAGAAAATTCTACAGTGAGAAATTGAGGTCTTCTGAGTACTTTGATAATATGGCTATCTCCATATCAAAGAGAATGAAGTTTAATTTTGATAAACATTAAGTAATTCACACCTCAAATCATTTCTCTGAAAGAGGAGAAGAAGGTTGTCAGAGAACATAGAACAAAAGACTAAATCTTTGGGAATAAAATGGGCTTTAAATCCCAGCTCTACCATCCCTAGCTGTTTAAGTCTGGGCATGGGACTCACTGAGCCTCATTGTCCTTATCTAAAATGGAGATGATAATAATGCCCCCCTCGTAGGATGATTGTGGGGAGAGATGAGATGATGCCTGGGAAGACTGAACGGTGTCTGGCACAACCGGAAGCACTGTTAGCATTACCTCAAGTGTGTGGCAAACAGCTGCACTCTCTTTGTTGGGCTCTGTGATAGAAACAAAAGATCAGTTACAAGCGCTGTTAGAGTAACTGGACATCCACAAGGAAAAGAGAAAACACAAACATTAAACTAGTTTCTCATACCATTGAGGAAACTGGGTAAAAAGCATATATCGTCCTTCTGTATTATTTCTTACTATTGCATGCAAGGGCTTCCCTGGTGACTCAGATGGTAATCCACCTGCAACACGGGAGACCTGGGTTCGATTCCTGGGTTGGGAAGATCCCCTGGAGGAAGGCATGGCAGCCCACTCTAGTATTCTTACCTGGAAAATCCCATAGGCTACAGTTCATAGGGTCACAAAGGGTCAGACACAGCCTAAGTGACTGAGCATGATTGCATGTAAATCTACAATTATCTCCAAAGTGAAGTTTTAAACATTTTTTTAAAGGAACAAGAGATTAAGAGGTAAATCCCATAGGAGTTGCAGGGCTCCAGGAGGTCAAAGTCTAACACAAGAAATTGAAGTCATAAATAAGCACCATGCAGTGTGTGTGAATGCTGTGTGCAGGTCTGACCGTCCCTGGGGGCAGGAGGCAGGGGGTTGGGGCACAGGTGAGCTTCCCCTCTTCATTTTGTCTGGTGGAGGGTGGGTCAGGTCACTGTAAAATGGTTGACTTAAACAGACTGCCACTAACACGTCTTTTTTCACCCTGCCTCTTGCTCTTGCAGCAGCTGAGGAAGAAGGTGACATGCCTCCAGACAGGTGAGTACCTCTTTGTTAACTGTGCAGCAGTGTAACTCATCAACAAGGCTGTTTAGCCTGCCCAAAGGCTGGCAGGCAGCGCATGCCAGGTGTCTGTATTTCTCAGAAGAGTTGGGGAAGAGCAGATTTATACAAACTGCAACTGACTGCAACTTTTGTAAAATGGGCTTTAAATCCCAGCTCTACCATCCCTAGCTGTTTAAGTCTGGGCATGGGACTCACTGAGCCTCATTGTCCTTATCTAAAATGGAGATGATAATAATGCCCCCCTCGTAGGATGATTGTGGGGAGAGATGAGATGATGCCTGGGAAGACTGAACGGTGTCTGGCACAACCGGAAGCACTGTTAGCATTACCTCAAGTGTGTGGCAAACAGCTGCACTCTCTTTGTTGGGCTCTGTGATAGAAACAAAAGATCAGTTACAAGCGCTGTTAGAGTAACTGGACATCCACAAGGAAAAGAGAAAACACAAACATTAAACTAGTTTCTCATACCATTGAGGAAACTGGGTAAAAAGCATATATCGTCCTTCTGTATTATTTCTTACTATTGCATGCAAGGGCTTCCCTGGTGACTCAGATGGTAATCCACCTGCAACACGGGAGACCTGGGTTCGATTCCTGGGTTGGGAAGATCCCCTGGAGGAAGGCATGGCAGCCCACTCTAGTATTCTTACCTGGAAAATCCCATAGGCTACAGTTCATAGGGTCACAAAGGGTCAGACACAGCCTAAGTGACTGAGCATGATTGCATGTAAATCTACAATTATCTCCAAAGTGAAGTTTTAAACATTTTTTTAAAGGAACAAGAGATTAAGAGGTAAATCCCATAGGAGTTGCAGGGCTCCAGGAGGTCAAAGTCTAACACAAGAAATTGAAGTCATAAATAAGCACCATGCAGTGTGTGTGAATGCTGTGTGCAGGTCTGACCGTCCCTGGGGGCAGGAGGCAGGGGGTTGGGGCACAGGTGAGCTTCCCCTCTTCATTTTGTCTGGTGGAGGGTGGGTCAGGTCACTGTAAAATGGTTGACTTAAACAGACTGCCACTAACACGTCTTTTTTCACCCTGCCTCTTGCTCTTGCAGCAGCTGAGGAAGAAGGTGACATGCCTCCAGACAGGTGAGTACCTCTTTGTTAACTGTGCAGCAGTGTAACTCATCAACAAGGCTGTTTAGCCTGCCCAAAGGCTGGCAGGCAGCGCATGCCAGGTGTCTGTATTTCTCAGAAGAGTTGGGGGAAGAGCAGATTTATTACAAACTGCAACTGACTGCAACTTTTGATTAAATGAGAGATTAAATAAACTGCATGTAACAACCGTGCTGACGTTAAGTTGCAAAGATGGTCCTCTGAGGTCCTTTTATTTACAGTACAGTTGGGCTCAGTAAATTGAAGCATCAGCCTCTGTAGTAATAAATCAGATTAGAGGCTACACGATGCTGTGGGCAGCCAGTGTGATGTTTGGAATCAGTAATGGGACAAAGGACTTTCTGGCTCTGGTGCACTCATTGTAAGACTTTTGCCACGGAAAGTCAGTTACTCAGCCACATACTATGTGATGTGCCCTCTGATGTGTCGTGCACTGAGCTGGTTACTTTATATACATATTCTCCTTTCCTCTTCTCAGAAAGGCTGCAAAGTTGCTTCGCCTGTTTTCATTTTACAGTTAGAGATTATTTGAGCTCAGAAAGTTTGCCACTTGCAGGGCCATGATTCTACCCCAGGTGTTTCCAAGCTATTGTTTTAAGCTGAGATATCATGGATATGTAACACTGTGTAAGTTTGGGGTTCACAATATAGTGATTCAGTATACTTATATATCACAATATTATTACTGTGGTAGCATTAGCTAACACCTTTGTCACCTCACATAATTATCACTTATTTTGAAAACAGTTAAACTTCTAGTCTTTCAGCAACATTGAGTTTATAATACAGCATTTTTTACTGTAATTCCTGTGATGTGCATTGAGTCTCCAGAATTTCTGTATTGCAAGTTTGTGTCCTTAAACAACATCTGCAGGTTTCCTGCTCCTCAGCCCCTGGTAACCACCATCCTACTTTCTGCCTTTACAAGTTCTGGGGCTTTTTTTGATTTTTATTTCTTTTTAAGATTCCACATATAAGTGATATCATATAGTGTTTGTCTTTTCTCTGACTTATTTAGCATAATCCCCTCCATGTTCATCTGTGTTGCAAATGGCAAGATGGCCTTCCTTTACAAGACTTAATGATTAGTCCATATATATGTGTGCATGTATTACATGTTTAATGTAATACATTCATATATATATATATATATAACATTTCTCTATTACATGTACACATATATAACATAAACTGAATGTATATACATATATACATTGTATTTGTATACATATCACATCTTCTTTACGCATTTGTCCGTTGATGGACATTTAGGTTGTTTCCATATCTTGGCCATTGTGAATTATACTGCAATGAATATGGGAATATAGGTGTCTGTTTGAAATCTTGTTTTCATTTCCTGTGGGCATATGCTGAGGGATAGGATTTCCGGATCATATGGCCCTTCAGTCTTTACTTCTTCAAGGAACCACCATACAGTATTCCATAAAGGCTGTACTAACAGGTATGCCGAAACTGTTTTGACTGTATCACTTCAACTTTTTCACAAAGATGGTCTTGGTCTCAAGAAGGTCACTGTGAGAAGGAGCACTATGCATAAAAATAATTACACGACGTATTCATTCATTAAATCTTTATGATAGTAGAATGTGTTACATTTTATAATAGAGGAAAGTGCAAGTTTCAGAAGTTGCCAGAATGTGGGGAGATCACTTTTCCTTGGGAGGGTCAGGGAAGTCTTTTATAGAGCACATATCCGTTATCTGTTGGCTCATATGTTGCAGACTATCCAAGCAATTTTGCTGATACTGAGTTAGACTAAAAGGACACTGAAACTTTCTGTGGCGTTGTGTAGGCATCCAGGAAGGGGTGAAGAATAGAGGCATTAATTCAGCCAACCTGCCAGTGAAGATGCAACATTTAAAATAAGTATTGAGGATAAATATCTGTTGGAAAGTGCAGAAAGGAACATTATAAACAGAAGCAGGAAGTGTGGAGTAGTATGTCTTCTTTGGGAAACTGAACTAGTTGAGTTAGAGTATAGAAAGTATAGGAATGGGAAGACATGCGTTGCTAGAGGGAGACAGGCACCAAATAATGGAGGATCTTGTACACCAGGGGCTGGCTGAAATGATCTGGTTCAACAAAGGGCAAACTGCACAGAGCTAGACAGAATTCATGTGCTCTCGGAACTGCTAGTTCGGTTGTCTATTTGAAAGAGTTCAGCGATGGCCCAGGATAAGTCCTCTGCCTTCTATATGCATTTATGTGAGAGAAAACATTTTAGAGAGCTCAAGAGATGATCTTCACTATTTACTCAGTGAACATGGGCCCCAGTGTTACAGTTTGAGGAGGCAATGTAATTCTCCTGTGTTCTAGGTCAGTCTTGGTTCCTTCCTGCCTTGAATTCTGTGAGCATCTCAGTCTGGTTATGAATGCTCTGTGATTGTTGTGTTCAGCTAGACATGCATTTTTCCTACAGCTTGGCTCTGAACTAAGCTGACTCCTTCTCTGAAATTTTGATGATCGATTTCAACATGGAAGGGGCAAACTTGCTGTGATAGGGAAGTACTGGCAAACAGTAGTCAGTCTCTAATGTGACACCTTCTGCCTAAGGGATTTACAAGCGCAGTTTCAGTATTCTGTCCTTTGACATTGACTTTAGAACCTAACCTTATCTAAAATGAGATTCACTGCACCTCAGTTACGGACAATAGTGCTGTGAGAGTGACACACAGGAGGTGAAGAAGGACCAGATACTTATGTGTGGTTTCGTGGAAGTAAAAAGAACCTGAAATACATCCTGTATGATAGGTCATGATTACACAGGCTTACTTATGTGTTCCCTTTTGTGAGACTGTAAGGTAGGTGACAGTAGGTTATTGTTGGCAGAAATAACCCATTCTTGACTTGTAATGTGTAGTTGAAAGGGTGGATGAATGGGTGTCTGAAGAGACTGAAGACAGACCAATGGATGTTCAGTATAGAACTAGAACACTATTGAAAGCAAGGTGGTACTAATCTAGAAGAGGATATAAACAAACAGAAGAAGGATGCTGATGTGGAAGTTAGAGATGACAGTGACTTCTGAAGTAAATTAGGTGCCATGCTAAGGATTTTGAATTTTATCTTGTCAATGATTAGACATTACTTCAAACAAGTAAATGCCATAATGCTGAACATCCTTAGAAACAGCTTCCGTGAAAACTGGCACTTGTTTGGGAAGAGCATCTTCCATGTTCATGGTATTAATCTTCAATAGAGACCTTAGATTAGAAATAGAATATGTCAGACCTCATTACTGAAAGAGAACCTGGCTGTTATCTGATGCAAGCAGGCCACTCTCGGAACTGCTAGTTCGGTTGTCTATTTGAAAGAGTTCAGCGATGGCCCAGGATAAGTCCTCTGCCTTCTATATGCATTTATGTGAGAGAAAACATTTTAGAGAGCTCAAGAGATGATCTTCACTATTTACTCAGTGAACATGGGCCCCAGTGTTACAGTTTGAGGAGGCAATGTAATTCTCCTGTGTTCTAGGTCAGTCTTGGTTCCTTCCTGCCTTGAATTCTGTGAGCATCTCAGTCTGGTTATGAATGCTCTGTGATTGTTGTGTTCAGCTAGACATGCATTTTTCCTACAGCTTGGCTCTGAACTAAGCTGACTCCTTCTCTGAAATTTTGATGATCGATTTCAACATGGAAGGGGCAAACTTGCTGTGATAGGGAAGTACTGGCAAACAGTAGTCAGTCTCTAATGTGACACCTTCTGCCTAAGGGATTTACAAGCGCAGTTTCAGTATTCTGTCCTTTGACATTGACTTTAGAACCTAACCTTATCTAAAATGAGATTCACTGCACCTCAGTTACGGACAATAGTGCTGTGAGAGTGACACACAGGAGGTGAAGAAGGACCAGATACTTATGTGTGGTTTCGTGGAAGTAAAAAGAACCTGAAATACATCCTGTATGATAGGTCATGATTACACAGGCTTACTTATGTGTTCCCTTTTGTGAGACTGTAAGGTAGGTGACAGTAGGTTATTGTTGGCAGAAATAACCCATTCTTGACTTGTAATGTGTAGTTGAAAGGGTGGATGAATGGGTGTCTGAAGAGACTGAAGACAGACCAATGGATGTTCAGTATAGAACTAGAACACTATTGAAAGCAAGGTGGTACTAATCTAGAAGAGGATATAAACAAACAGAAGAAGGATGCTGATGTGGAAGTTAGAGATGACAGTGACTTCTGAAGTAAATTAGGTGCCATGCTAAGGATTTTGAATTTTATCTTGTCAATGATTAGACATTACTTCAAACAAGTAAATGCCATAATGCTGAACATCCTTAGAAACAGCTTCCGTGAAAACTGGCACTTGTTTGGGAAGAGCATCTTCCATGTTCATGGTATTAATCTTCAATAGAGACCTTAGATTAGAAATAGAATATGTCAGACCTCATTAGTGAAAGAGGACCTGGCTGTTATCTGATGCAAGCAGGCCATATAGCATAATGTTAACAAAAATTTGAGCTTTAAATCTATGTCTTGCCACTTAACATTTATGTAGTCTTGGACAAATTACTAACTTCTGCAGACCTCAGTTTCTACTTATGTAAAATGGGATATTGATAGTTCCTAACACATGCAATTTTGTTGTGAACAACAAATGAAATAATAAGTGTAAAGTGTTTAGTGCATTATCAACTGTTTCGAGAGTGTTCAGTAAAGTTTGCTTAACCGTTATATAACCTCCCACCCAGGACAGGGATTCATGTTCAGAATCTTAGTATCTTCAAAAATCCTTTGATGGGGAGCACATTGCCTGGAGAGTCCAGTGTTTTTCTCTCTGGGGATGAATTTTATTCATTTAACGCATATGTATTGGGCATCACCATATACCAATTCCTATTATAGTGAGAATAAAGCACTGTATAAAGTATGAAAAATATCTTACATGTGCCCACACATACATTTGTTTGTTTATTCCAAAGTCCTTGAAGTTGCACTGGAAAAAGAAATGTCTTCCTCATTCTAGACTCCCAGTCGTCCATCCAAAACCTATTGATTGATAAAATGGATGCCATCTTTACTCCTTTTTTGAAAAATATTTATTTTCTTATTCACTTATTTATTGGCCTGCATTTGGTCTTAGTTGAGGCACATAGGATCATCATCGCATCATACAGATCTTTTATCATGTTGCTTGGTCTGTCTAATTTTGGCACAAGGACTTAGTTGCTCAGAGGAATATGGGACCTTAGTTCCCCAACCAGAGATCCAGCCTGCACCCCCCAAATTGCAGAAGGATTCATAACCACTGGTCCACCAGGGAAATCCCTTTACTCTTTCTTTACATGATGTTTTTTAAAATATCTAACAAACTATATTCTTCTTTAATCTCAAACTCTCATTGTTTTTAAGCATTATTCACATAACAGGAGTCTCTGTTTTTGCTGTATCCCTTGTTTGGGAAGAACATCTTCCATGTTCATGGTATTAATCTTCAATAAAGATATTAGATTAGAAATAGAATATGTCAGACCTCATTAGTGAAAGAGGACCTGGCTGTTATCTGATGCAAGCAGGCCATATAGCATAATGTTAACAAAAATTTGAGCTTTAAATCTATGTCTTGCCACTTAACATTTATGTAGTCTTGGACAAATTACTAACTTCTGCAGACCTCAGTTTCTACTTATGTAAAATGGGATATTGATAGTTCCTAACACATGCAATTTTGTTGTGAACAACAAATGAAATAATAAGTGTAAAGTGTTTAGTGCATTATCAACTGTTTCGAGAGTGTTCAGT
The DNA here is from genome assembly GCA_022376925.1 of Tragulus kanchil. Classification (NCBI taxonomy): domain Eukaryota; kingdom Metazoa; phylum Chordata; class Mammalia; order Artiodactyla; family Tragulidae; genus Tragulus; species Tragulus kanchil. Next base: position 100,801,791 of record JAIOJX010000032.1, read on the forward strand.
AAAGTTTGCTTAACCGTTATATAACCTCCCACCCAGGACAGGGATTCATGTTCAGAATCTTAGTATCTTCAAAATCCTTTGATGGGGAGCACATTGCCTGGAGAGTCCAGTGTTTTTCTCTCTGGGGATGAATTTTATTCATTTAACGCATATGTATTGGGCATCACCATATACCAATTCCTATTATAGTGAGAATAAAGCACTGTATAAAGTATGAAAAATATCTTACATGTGCCCACACATACATTTGTTTGTTTATTCCAAAGTCCTTGAAGTTGCACTGGAAAAAGAAATGTCTTCCTCATTCTAGACTCCCAGTCGTCCATCCAAAACCTATTGATTGATAAAATGGATGCCATCTTTACTCCTTTTTTGAAAAATATTTATTTTCTTATTCACTTATTTATTGGCCTGCATTTGGTCTTAGTTGAGGCACATAGGATCATCATCGCATCATACAGATCTTTTATCATGTTGCTTGGTCTGTCTAATTTTGGCACAAGGACTTAGTTGCTCAGAGGAATATGGGACCTTAGTTCCCCAACCAGAGATCCAGCCTGCACCCCCCAAATTGCAGAAGGATTCATAACCACTGGTCCACCAGGGAAATCCCTTTACTCTTTCTTTACATGATGTTTTTTAAAATATCTAACAAACTATATTCTTCTTTAATCTCAAACTCTCATTGTTTTTAAGCATTATTCACATAACAGGAGTCTCTGTTTTTGCTGTATCCCTGTGGATATATTTTGTAATCCTCTTATTAGGAACTCAGTGTATTTCCAATAGCCATTTTTACTTCTAAGCCTCTCTGTATTGTGTATGAAATACAAGCAGCATTGTGTAGTGGAGCAATGCAGGCCTGGAGTCAGATTAGTGTGAGTTCAACCACTCTAATACAAGTCATTGAACAGCTTGGAGCCTTGATAGGCATGTCTGTAAAGCAAACGTAGCAATATTTCCTTCACTGCTTGTCACAAAGACTAAATGAGATAGATTATATAAAGCCTTGGCACACACAGAAGATGATCATTGAGTCTTAGTTTCTTCATCCCTTGGCGTCTCCATTTCTTCTTAGCTCTGGGATATTAATACTTCATTAATGAAATGACTCTTTGGAGTTTATCCTTTGTCATCACTCTCTCATGCAAACCAAGCTAGTCAGCATCCCTCTTGAATAAGCAGCTCCTATTTTTGTGCATGAGCAAAGCAGGTTATTCCCAGGGCAGCAGTCAGGCCTGGTTCCTTGTCAAGACTTAGCACAGTTGGCTCTTGGCTAATATTTTATTCATTAGCTATAAATATGAGTTTTCTGCTATTAAGAAGAGGCAGAGGATAGTCCTGAGTCAGGGAATCTCTGACTCAGACACTAACTCAGGGAGAAGCTCTTTATTCCAGGAGTGGAACAGATTCAGACAGTTTCTCATGTGAGGGTCTGTCGGTAGATCTCAGGAGTGCACCATATTCTCTAAACTTTTAATTTCGTATTTTCTTTTTGATGATAGTCTTTAAAAAATATTAGGGGCCTATTTTTCAATGGTCTAGATGGCTTCCTTCAACCTAGTACTTTGGAACATGCTTTTGTGTTTGTGTTTCTGGTATTTCTACCCCATGCAGAGAGAGAAACACAAGTGTCTTCTAGGGCTGGGCAGATTACGTGACCATGTCTAGGACCTGTTTTATGACTGGCAAGAGTAGATCCCAGGCAATAAATGCCTTCCCTAAGGCATTCAAATAAAATGATGATAACCGAGAAGTGACATCATGGCCAAATAAGGTGCAGCTGTAGTACTTACTTGAATAGTGGTAAATGCTATGAAGAAAAAAATTATATATAAAATTTTAAAGGTTACACTCCACTTACAGTTATTACAAATATTGGATATTCCCTCTGCTGTATAATATATCCTTGTAGCCTGCCTTGCATCCTATAATTTGTACCTCCTACTTCCCCACCCATACATTGTCCGTCCCCCCCAACAACTGGTAACCCCTAGCTTGTTTTCTGTGTCTGTGAGTCTGCTTCTATGAAGAAAAAATTTAAGCTATGTTAGGATAATAACATGGGATTGGAAATGAAACAAAAGAGGTATAGGACCATCAAGAAGAGCCTTTCTGGGTTGGTGACATTTGGGTTGAGACCTCAGTGATGAGGATCTTGTGATGCAAGGTCTAGAAGATGTTCTGAGAGAGGTGCACTCTCAAGGGAGAATCACCCTTGGTGAGTTTCAAGAACCAGAGAGGTAGGGAGCACAGTTAAACACAGTGCACTAGGGCAATAGTAGTAGTGATTCTTAGGAGCCATGGAATGAGTTTGGATTTTGCTCTAAATGCATTGGGAAGCCAGAGGAGAGTTTTAATCTCCAGGCAAGGACATGAGCTGACATTTATTTGGGGAACATCAATCTGGATGCTGTATAAATAACATATGTAGTGGAGAAGCAGGTAGAAATAGGCCAACACCCTAGGAAGCCTGTATGACAACAATGAAATGATGGCAATAATATTAGAAATAGCAGACAGCATTGATAGAGTGTCTGCTCTAAGTGTGTAAATGATTCCATTTGTGACAGTCTTTAAAAAGTAGAGGGCTTCCCTGGTGGTCCAGTGGGTAAAGACACTGCCTTGCAGCGCAAGGGGCACTGGTTCGATCCCTGGCCTGGGAAGATCCCACGTGCCAAGGAGTGGCTGGACCAGTGTGTCCAATTATGAGCCGGCACTCTGGAGCACATGCGCCCAGAGCCAGTGCTCTGCAAGGGGAGAGGCCACTGCAATGGGAGGCCCACACATGCCAAAGAATAAAGATGGATGAAAATAAATAAATAAATAATAAGCCAAAATGTAAAAGAGAATCATTAAAAGAAAGAAGTAGATACAAGTATTATAGATTTTATAAATGAGAAAATGGAGTCACAGGTTAAATAACTCAGCATGGCCACACTTCTCAGGTAAGACCTGGTGGTTGAAAGGCAACTGGTCATACAGAAGCATTCCAGGAAGCAGGAACAGCATCTGCAAAGTCCCTGATGTAGAAGAGTGGATTGCATCCTTGCAAAACAGAGAGGAGGCTAGAGTGGTTAAGAGTGTAGTGAGGGAGGAAGAGGGTCTCAGGAAGGAGTTTGGAGAGGTTGTTAGGGGTGAGAGCATACAGGCAAGGCTTCGAAGGCTTTGTTGTTAAATTAAAACCCAAAGCAGAATTGTGACAAGGTCTATATTATCTTTTTAAAAGATCATCCTGGCTGCTGTGTGGAGAATAGACTGTTAGAAGGACCAGAGAAAGATGACAGTCAATGTTTTAAAGAATTAATCAGAGTGACTATATGCCACAGGGAACTCAACTTCGTGCTCTGTGGTGACCTGAATGGGAAGGAAATCCAAAAAAGAGGGAATGTATATTTACATAGAGCTGACTCACTTTGCTGTAGAGTAGAAACTAACAAAATTTTAAAGCAACTATGCTCCAATAAAAAATTAATGTTAAAAAAGTCTATTCACTTGGTAGTCATAATAATAAAGGAAAATTACCAAGTTGAAAAGAAATAAAGAATAAGTGAGAGCTTGTGGAAAGGACATTGGAGGTAAGGATATTATAATCAGAACCACACATACAAAAGCACAGAGGCAGGAAACATCTTGGTGCTTTCAGAAACCACAGTAATTTGACATAATTAGAATGTACAGTGGAAGTCTGTATAGCATGTAATAATAGTTCAACCAATGCTGGCCGATTTATAGAATGGACATAGATGATTCTTAGTTGGAGACTCAATTATATGCAGTCTGTTTTGTTCTTTTCCAAATTCTTGGGTGTAGCTCACCTTTGTGTCTACAAACCTTTGAAAGCAGGGAGAGAATCAAATACTTCTTTCTGATTAGCCACATAGTTGAAATTTGTTTAAATTGAATAGCACAGTAATATTTGAAAACAAAATCAAAAGAGTGTTATAAGGAGTTAAGAGCATAGACTTTTGGGATCAGATAGCCTTGGGTTTATATTTTGAGCTCCACACTAGCTGTGTGATCTTAGAAGAGTTATTTAATATCTCTGGGCCTTCTATTTCCTCACATGGGAAAATGGAGAAAGCAATAAATCCTACCAATTAGGGTTGCTGTGAGGACCGAGATAAAGATCTATAATTCCACAAAGTGCCCAGCAACACTGATAAATGGCAGTGATTTGTCGTGTGTTTGGAGTAGTAGGGCTTGCAGCAAGGTCTAGGGATGCAGGTAGCAGCTGGGTTCAGGAGTTCCATCTCCTAAGAAAACCTGCCAGGAACTCAGAGGGTGACCCTGCCCACTTCCTCAAACAAATACTCTCAGATATAATGGCCCACCTCAAAACGGACACCCTGAAATTCTAAATTCAGGTATTTTAAAGCTTTACCTTAATAATGAAAATAAGGACTTGAGGTCATCTTTTATTCCTGCTGAGAAAGTTGCCACTGGATTATTGAGAAATTGCTTAGCGGTTGCATTAGTAGAAGTCAGGATGCTTTTAAAGAGTCATTCCTAAGTTCACCAGTGATTTTATTGATTCTGCCTTAACCTCAAAATACAGGTTAAATAATACTGTTGTTACGAGTGATAGTGTCAGACACAGAGAAGTATAGCAGCTGCCTTGTCACATGTTCCCCATGTACTGGATCAGCCTAACAATGTATCTGAAGAAAATTACCAAGTTGAAAAGAAATAAAGAATAAGTGAGAGCTTGTGGAAAGGACATTGGAGGTAAGGATATTATAATCAGAACCACACATACAAAAGCACAGAGGCAGGAAACATCTTGGTGCTTTCAGAAACCACAGTAATTTGACATAATTAGAATGTACAGTGGAAGTCTGTATAGCATGTAATAATAGTTCAACCAATGCTGGCCGATTTATAGAATGGACATAGATGATTCTTAGTTGGAGACTCAATTATATGCAGTCTGTTTTGTTCTTTTCCAAATTCTTGGGTGTAGCTCACCTTTGTGTCTACAAACCTTTGAAAGCAGGGAGAGAATCAAATACTTCTTTCTGATTAGCCACATAGTTGAAATTTGTTTAAATTGAATAGCACAGTAATATTTGAAAACAAAATCAAAAGAGTGTTATAAGGAGTTAAGAGCATAGACTTTTGGGATCAGATAGCCTTGGGTTTATATTTTGAGCTCCACACTAGCTGTGTGATCTTAGAAGAGTTATTTAATATCTCTGGGCCTTCTATTTCCTCACATGGGAAAATGGAGAAAGCAATAAATCCTACCAATTAGGGTTGCTGTGAGGACCGAGATAAAGATCTATAATTCCACAAAGTGCCCAGCAACACTGATAAATGGCAGTGATTTGTCGTGTGTTTGGAGTAGTAGGGCTTGCAGCAAGGTCTAGGGATGCAGGTAGCAGCTGGGTTCAGGAGTTCCATCTCCTAAGAAAACCTGCCAGGAACTCAGAGGGTGACCCTGCCCACTTCCTCAAACAAATACTCTCAGATATAATGGCCCACCTCAAAACGGACACCCTGAAATTCTAAATTCAGGTATTTTAAAGCTTTACCTTAATAATGAAAATAAGGACTTGAGGTCATCTTTTATTCCTGCTGAGAAAGTTGCCACTGGATTATTGAGAAATTGCTTAGCGGTTGCATTAGTAGAAGTCAGGATGCTTTTAAAGAGTCATTCCTAAGTTCACCAGTGATTTTATTGATTCTGCCTTAACCTCAAAATACAGGTTAAATAATACTGTTGTTACGAGTGATAGTGTCAGACACAGAGAAGTATAGCAGCTGCCTTGTCACATGTTCCCCATGTACTGGATCAGCCTAACAATTTCTGAAAAATATCATGCAACACCTACTTTTAAGCTCCTTGACCTTCACCATCACCCTGGGCTTCATCATTTTCATTTCCCAGCTTCTCTTTGTTCTAGAGTGACCTGTAGTTCCAAGGAAAAGACGAATGGACCAGGAATGAGAAGGCCTGTTTTCCCGACCCCAGTGGTGCTGTCTTGGCGAGTTACTGACGCTCTCTGAGCCTCACTTTCCACCTGTGTTAAATACCTCATAGTGTTACTGAGAGGATTCAAGGAGAGAACTGATACAACATTAGTATGAATAGAGTTTGGTCAAATGAGGGGATGTGAGTTCGTGAATGAAAAACCTCAGAGCTTCCGTACTTTCCTGTCTTCGGCGCACAGGATTGTCTCTCATCATGGCTTAGTGTCATAGTTGGTTGGGTCCTCTGGGGTCCTCTGCAGTCTGTGCCTGTGACCTCCTGCAGTGATGACTTCCATTGCCGTGGAGCTGCTCCTACTCTGGCCTCAGCTGGCCCTTCCCACTTTCCATTCTCATTCTATAACAGAGTGAATAGGACCCAAGATTCTGGACCCAAATATCCCGCTTCTAATTTTTACTTTGCTGCTTACTCCTCTGTGACCTGGATTGGGCCTCAGTGTTTTAGTTTGAACATGGACAAAATGATAGTATCTTCATAAGATCGAGTGAGGATCAAATAAATTGAGAAATATGCTTGCAACAGTGCCCAACACACAATAAAGGCACAAAACTTTATCTATAATTATTGTTAAATGCCCTTTGAATAAGGAACTCAGAGGGTGACCCTGCCCACTTCCTCAAACAAATACTCTCAGATATAATGGCCCACCTCAAAACGGACACCCTGAAATTCTAAATTCAGGTATTTTAAAGCTTTACCTTAATAATGAAAATAAGGACTTGAGGTCATCTTTTATTCCTGCTGAGAAAGTTGCCACTGGATTATTGAGAAATTGCTTAGCGGTTGCATTAGTAGAAGTCAGGATGCTTTTAAAGAGTCATTCCTAAGTTCACCAGTGATTTTATTGATTCTGCCTTAACCTCAAAATACAGGTTAAATAATACTGTTGTTACGAGTGATAGTGTCAGACACAGAGAAGTATAGCAGCTGCCTTGTCACATGTTCCCCATGTACTGGATCAGCCTAACAATTTCTGAAAAATATCATGCAACACCTACTTTTAAGCTCCTTGACCTTCACCATCACCCTGGGCTTCATCATTTTCATTTCCCAGCTTCTCTTTGTTCTAGAGTGACCTGTAGTTCCAAGGAAAAGACGAATGGACCAGGAATGAGAAGGCCTGTTTTCCCGACCCCAGTGGTGCTGTCTTGGCGAGTTACTGACGCTCTCTGAGCCTCACTTTCCACCTGTGTTAAATACCTCATAGTGTTACTGAGAGGATTCAAGGAGAGAACTGATACAACATTAGTATGAACAGAGTTTGGTCAAATGAGGGGATGTGAGTTCGTGAATGAAAAACCTCAGAGCTTCCGTACTTTCCTGTCTTCGGCGCACAGGATTGTCTCTCATCATGGCTTAGTGTCATAGTTGGTTGGGTCCTCTGGGGTCCTCTGCAGTCTGTGCCTGTGACCTCCTGCAGTGATGACTTCCATTGCCGTGGAGCTGCTCCTACTCTGGCCTCAGCTGGCCCTTCCCACTTTCCATTCTCATTCTATAACAGAGTGAATAGGACCCAAGATTCTGGACCCAAATATCCCGCTTCTAATTTTTACTTTGCTGCTTACTCCTCTGTGACCTGGATTGGGCCTCAGTGTTTTCGTTTGAACATGGACAAAATGATAGTATCTTCATAAGATCGAGTGAGGATCAAATAAATTGAGAAATATGCTTGCAACAGTGCCCAACACACAATAAAGGCACAAAAACTTTATCTATAATTATTGTTAACATGCCCTTTGTGAATGAGACCAGTGGTTTGACAAAGTAGCTTCAGTTAATAATATTACTCCCCAAACTAGGATCACTTTAATAATGTATACCTGATCATTGTATTAGGGTTCTCCAGAGAAAAAGAACCAGTAGGGTATATATTTTATGTGTGTGTATATATATATATATGACTCACACATTTATGGAGCCATAAATAAGAAGTCATAAGCTAAGAAGTCCCATGATACGCCATAGGAAAGCCAATTCCTGTTTGCAGAAGTCAATTCCACATCCAACAACCTGAAAGCCAGTGCTATAAATCCCACTCCAAGGGCAGAAGAAGATGAGTTGACATGACCCAGATCAACAAGTGAGGCAGGAAAAATGGAGTAAATTCTTCTTTCCTCCTTCTTATGTTCTATTCACACCCTCAGTGGACTGCGTGATGCCTACTCACATTAGGGAGGGCAGTCTGCCATACTGAGCCCACTAACTTACATGCCAATTTCATCCAGAAACACCCTCCAAACAACTCCAGAAATAATATTTATCAGGGCACTCTGTAACCAGTCAAGATGACACATAATATTAACCATCCATTAGTCTTTTGTGGACCTTACATAGAAAGAGCTGGGTTACCCATTTATGAATTACAAATAATACCTACTGTCCGGGACTGAATGACATTGTTTGTTGTTGCTGCTGCTGCTGCAGAGTCATAGTAGACTCTAAAGTTATGAAACATGCAAAGGTAGGAAGAGGCATACATACACGTGCTTACATGGGTATATACATAAGCATCTATAGGATGCATAAAATATGTGGGCACCATACGCAGTAATGCGTATGTAGAGGTGTATGTGTGTTCTGTAAAAATCGTAGGAGTAGGGGCTTCCCTGGTGGTCCAGTGGGTAAGGACACCGCTTTGCAGTACAAGGGGCGCCAGTTCGATCCCTGGCCTGGGAAGATCCCACGTGCTGCAGAGCAACTGGACTGATGTGTCCAATTACCGAGCCGGAGCTCTGGGGCGCATGCGCCCAGAGCCGGCGCTCTGCGACGACAGAGGCCACTGTGATGGGAGGCCCACAGGAGCCAAAGAACAAAGACAGGTGAAAATAGAGAAAGACCAATAGAAGTGGACCGCCTGCTCCCCTCCCTCCCCACCCCCCATAAATAAATAAAAATAAATCTTTTAAAAAAAGATCGTAGGAGTGGGATAACCGATGGTAGAGGTGGGAGAAGCTGAAGTCCAAGGGGTGGAAATGGTCGTAAACAGTACAGAAGTGGCAGCAGTGAGCTCTTAAGGCCAAGCACTGTGCTGAACACAGCTCAGTGACAGCCACCCCATCCTCATCACAAAGCGGATGAAAGGAAGGAGAGACTTGGATCCAACTGTGTGTCCAGGGTCACAGCCAGGTAAAGCTGGCTGGAGTTGTAGAGATTTCACCCCAAACCTCTATTTCCAGAAGTCTGTGTCTCCTTATAGCCATTCTGGTCAATTGCTTCATCTTTAACCATTATCTAATATTTAGAAGACAGAGGTTAGAATAGCTTATGAGGAAAAAAATACTTTAAAATATTTCATGCATTTTTGTGAACCTGGCACAAATGGATTTTGAGATCCATTTTAGATAGAATGGATGCCATTTTTTGAATGACTCAAATGGAGTCATTTGATTCAAGAATTAATTCTTTCATGGAAGAATTTCTTAGGGTAAAATCCTGTGGGGAGAGTAGTCTTATAAGAAGTCCTTGGAAATAGCGACTTTCCCACTTTCCGGGTAATTGAGAGATCAGATGGTCTCATCCTTCCTTGTCACTAGGAACCTGTAGAATGTCACAGGGAGCAACTGCTGGCTAAGCTACAACTTTTCTTCCTGTTTCCAGAATTGGTGGACCATTGGAAAAAATGAAAGAGGTTGGATTTTCAACTTGGGTCCAGACCCCTAATAAAACAAATGGGTAAGTAGAGCTCACCTGGTTTTGCTTTCTATTTTTAAATGCAAGCTCTTTAGGTTTTTCCCTCACTGTCTTGTAGTAGAACTTTTTGACTTTGCCCTCATACAGTGTGGCACAGAAGATGAGAAAGGAAACATACCTGTCAGGCAGTTTCCATTACCTGTAACTCAGTTACTCCATCACCAAACCTCTGACGACCCGATGAAGAAATTAAGGATCTGAGAAGCTAACTGCTTGAGATCACATGACCAGTAAGAGGTAGATGGGATGAATCTAGGTACAGTGTCCAGCCTGTAGGAAATCCTCTACAACTCACAGCTGATCCTGTCATTTACTGTTTGACCAAGTATTTGAATGAACTGTGTGAGCTGCTTCCCTAGCAGGTTGATGAACTGTTTTCTCCAAAGGAGGGTGGTGGCCCGGGGATGGACATGGCAAATGGAAACAATCATGAGAGGAGGTCATAGGTCTGCGTTTCATCCAGAGGGACCACAAATTGTTCAAAAATCTGTTTAGAAGGCAGGCTTCCATGGGTCTAAATGCAGCTAGAAAATACTTGCTTTTATAAGTCACCTTTAATATGTGCACTGCATTTACAGAGTTCTTGTTTCTCCAGAACATAATGTTCAGGTATCATTAAGAAACATTCACATTTATTATGTAATATTTAGATTATTAGAGGTTTTCTACAAGAAAGGCAAGAAAGATAAAAACCTGATGTTATGCAAGTAGTAAAAGGAACTTTCCAAAATGCAAGCCTCGACATTTTCTTTTTAAATACTGTGGTTTTTATAATAAAATTACAATTTTCCAGCACAATTTTCGTGGAATGCTTGTATGCAGAGGGAAAACATTTCATTTCATATTTATAGTACACCGTTAAAGTAGATTTTATTATTACTATTTTGTGGAGTAGGAAGCTGAGGATTTAAGCTATTTGTTCAACACTTTAAAGCTAGAAAATGGAAGAGAGAAAATGCAAATTCAGATCTGTCTGATCCCAAGCTCTAAGTCCGACTGTAATTCTGTGTTGCGTCCCAATGATGTGTAAAATCCTAGAGACAGACTATACATGAATTTTTTTTTTATTTATTGGAGTATGGTTGATTTACAATGTTGCATTCGTTTCAGGTGTACAGCGAAGTTACTGTTATACACCTTTTACAGAGTTTTGTTGTTTACAGCTATACATAATCCCAAGTCAGTCATAGGTACATCCCTGACCCCCTCCCACCTGAGCCCCCCTCCTTCCCCTCCCGTCCCACCCACCCCCCCAGGTTGTTGCATAGCCCCCATGTAAGTTCCCTCAGTCTTACAGCTTATTCACAATGGTTATCTTTTTTACATATGATAGTGTAGGTTTCCACAGACTGTGCATGAATATTTTAATAAAGCTGGAAACAAACTGAAGCATAAATATATTTAAAGTATAGAACTATTTCCAAACTCATTATATTGACCTGTCATGCTAAATCAAGGTAGATCTCAGATCTTGTTTTAATGGACCAGGAAAAAGATAAAAAGACATTCTCAGGTAGCAAAAAGAAAATTTAAATACATGTACAGTATCTTTTTTCCCTTTTAACATAAATCCTAGGAGTGTCTTTCTATAAAGACAATTGATCTGAAAAATGACTCTTTTTTTACAGTCTGCTGAAATTCTTTCTGATCATCTGAACTCAGATATTTATTCATTTCTGACACAAGTAGTTCAAGAAATTGATTAGATATCTTCTTTCAACATTGCCCCAGATTGTTTCTAATTAATAAAGTTAATTTACCATAGACCCATGGAGATTGTTAGGCCACTGGAGCATAAGATACATGGCATAGTCTATAATTTAAGAACATTTCTCTCGATTATTTTATCTAAGAGGAAGAGAACAAAATAGGGCAAATGATTGATGTGTTAGAGTACAATTTTCGTGGAATGCTTGTATGCAGAGGGAAAACATTTCATTTCATATTTATAGTACACCGTTAAAGTAGATTTTATTATTACTATTTTGTGGAGTAGGAAGCTGAGGATTTAAGCTATTTGTTCAACACTTTAAAGCTAGAAAATGGAAGAGAGAAATGCAAATTCAGATCTGTCTGATCCCAAGCTCTAAGTCCGACTGTAATTCTGTGTTGCGTCCCAATGATGTGTAAAATCCTAGAGACAGACTATACATGAATTTTTTTTTTATTTATTGGAGTATGGTTGATTTACAATGTTGCATTCGTTTCAGGTGTACAGCGAAGTTACTGTTATACACCTTTTACAGAGTTTTGTTGTTTACAGCTATACATAATCCCAAGTCAGTCATAGGTACATCCCTGACCCCCTCCCACCTGAGCCCCCTCCTTCCCTCCCGTCCCACCCCCCCCCCAGGTTGTTGCATAGCCCCCATGTAAGTTCCCTCAGTCTTACAGCTTATTCACAATGGTTATCTTTTTTACATATGATAGTGTAGGTTTCCACAGACTGTGCATGAATATTTTAATAAAGCTGGAAACAAACTGAAGCATAAATATATTTAAAGTATAGAACTATTTCCAAACTCATTATATTGACCTGTCATGCTAAATCAAGGTAGATCTCAGATCTTGTTTTAATGGACCAGGAAAAAGATAAAAAGACATTCTCAGGTAGCAAAAAGGAAAATTTAAATACATGTACAGTATCTTTTTTCCCTTTTAACATAAATCCTAGGAGTGTCTTTCTATAAAGACAATTGATCTGAAAAATGACTCTTTTTTTACAGTCTGCTGAAATTCTTTCTGATCATCTGAACTCAGATATTTATTCATTTCTGACACAAGTAGTTCAAGAAATTGATTAGATATCTTCTTTCAACATTGCCCCAGATTGTTTCTAATTAATAAAGTTAATTTACCATAGACCCATGGAGATTGTTAGGCCACTGGAGCATAAGATACATGGCATAGTCTATAATTTAAGAACATTTCTCTCGATTATTTTATCTAAGAGGAAGAGAACAAAATAGGGCGGAAATGATTGATGTGTTAGAGTTCATAATTTTTCCTCTTCAGCAAATGGACTACTCATACATCTCTTAAAATATTATGGAGATTATGAAAGAAAAACCTGAAATATCCAAAGCAGTCAAACATAGATGGGGAGACAATTGAATGGAATGTGCTTATCATATAAAATAAATGTAGGGAAACAAAGTAAAGAGATAAGTCCAACCTTTCCATTGTCTCTAACAGCTATAGGAACACGGGGGAAATCTGGAAGAATACCAAAATGCAGAGAGCTCACTTGTGCAACAGTGGGAGGACTAAGGGTGATTTTTTTCACCTCTCTCCTATCCACAGTCGAATGAGGAAGTGATTTCCGTTTGCTGTGGATACAGTTGAAGCCCTCTTCCTTCCACTCCCTAGTCCTGTTTCTCTCTCTTCCTTGAGCAACTCCAATAATGAATGTTAAAGTGTGTCCATTTGTATTTCTTAGTCTTTAGCTACAAACTCAGATATCTGTTAAAAGATATCATATTTTACATTTTTGTATAAACAACATCTTATTGATCCCTCCGAAAGTTGAATTTTTTCTAACCTGCCTCAATCTATGCTGATTCATGTACAACTAGCTATAATTGCATATTTGATGTATTTCGTCATGTGAATGTATCACAGTGGGTGTATTTTCTTACTGTAGGGCACTGAGATTGTTCTGTATTTTCACATTGTCAGATGATATTGCAGTGATCATCAAAATGTGTTTCCAGATGAATGTAAGCAAGTTTCTCTAGGCTCTTTACTTAAAGTACAAATTGCTAAACAATAGTGAATAAGGAACTTCCTTTTTACTATTAATAGATACTGAAAAATTATTACCCAAAATGGCTGTACTCTCAAACCAGTATAAAGAGTTTCTCTTTCTTCTTCTTCTTGCCAAATGCCATGTGATTTTCCGATTTGGGGATTCTTGCTAAATTGATGGATGTGAACCAAATTCTCATTGTCTTGACTCCTCCATTTCCCTGTTTGACCATAAGGTTGCAAGTTTTCTTTTGCAAACTATTTAGTTTTTTTCTGTGATGTCTATCATGTCTTTTTATCCAATTTTCTATGGATTTGTCTTTCTCCTATTTCAGTTGTTACCAATGGAGTTTATTTAAAAAAAAAAAAACTTTTATTTATTTATTTTTGGCTGTGCTGGGTCTTTGTTGATGTGTGGGTTTAGCTGCTCCGTGGTATGTGGGATCTTACCGGATCAGGGCTCGAACCTGTGTCTCCTGCATTGGCAGACGGGTTCTTATCCACTGAGCCACAAGGGAAGCCCCACCAATGGTGTTTAGATATCAACTGAAGTTTATTACATATCACCATTAAGTGTGATATTGGCATTTAACCTAGTTGAGAGAGTTTATCAACATGATTTTTTTTGAGTTTTTAACTCTCATTGTTTCAGTGAGATTCATTGCAGTGATAGATTTTCTGATGTTGAGCCATCCTTGAAATCTTGGAATAAATTTTAGTTATTCTTGAGTTAATTTTAATACTGATTCATTTATTTAGTAGTTAGTGAGTTTAAGCTGAAATTTCTTAAGTGAAGCTAGGCTTTATTTTTAATTTATTGTTTGATTATTTTGTGGTTTTTATATCAAAATTTCACTATTCTGAAAATTAGTAGTTTTTCTCTTTTTATACCCTCTGAAACTTTGCTAAGAATTTCTCATAAAACATAGTGGAGGAAAAGGAGAGTGATGCATTGAGTATGGAAGTGGAAGTACTATTATTTTTTAATCTTTTTTATTTATTTTTATTTTTTGGCTATTCTGGGTTTTCACTGCTGCTGCAGGCTCTTCTCTAGTTACAGGGAGTGGGGGCTACTCTCTAGTTAAGGTGAGTAGGCTCCTTGTTGTGGTGACTTCTCTTATTGTGGAACTCGGGCTCCAGAGCACATGGGCTTCAGTAGTTGTGGCACATGGCCTCAGTGGTTGTGGCTCTGAGGCTCCAGAGCACAGGCTCAATAGTTGTGGCTCATGGGCTCAGCTGCTCTGCAGCATGTGAGATCTGCCTGGATCAGGGATTGAACCCGTGTCTCCTGCATTGGCAGGCAAACTCTCTACCACTGAGCTACCAGGGAAGCTCAGGTGTGTACTATTGATTTGAGCTCTTTAATGGTTTGTTGACCTATCAGTCCTTCTGGTTCTTCTTCAGTTACTGGGAATTTTTTATTTCCCTATTAATTTGCCAAAGTTCCATAAAATTTCAAATATGCTGGCAGAGAGCTGGTCTTAGCATTATCTTAGATTTCTGAAAATCTAAGACGAACTTTAGTTTTCTCCCCATTTGTATTTGTAATTAGTGTGTGTGTATGTGTGCACATGTGTGTGCGTGGACATGTATGTACCTTCTCTCATCTTGATCAGTCATGCTGAAGTGTGGTCTGACATTAATATACCTACCTAAGCTTTCTTTTGGAAAGTTTGATTTACACTTATATGCCATTCATTGATGTGGGACCTTTGGTTTATCTGACAGTTTTTAGCAGCATTAGCAGACTTTTTACAATATCTAGTTAGAAAGTCCCCATTTTTATTAGAGTAAACTAAACTATGTGTATTTATTGTGATTCTTGATAAATGTGGATTTTTTTCCTGTTATATTTTATGTTTTAAATTTACCATGCAGCTCTCTTATGTGCATTTTTTTCCTTTTCTGCCTTCTTGTTTAATATTTAAGCTTTTGCATTTAATATTTTCCTTCTCCCAGTTAAGATGTCAAGTATTCTATTTTGATTCTGTTTAGTGGTTACAAGTAAATAAGTCTGATGAAAATCAAAATCTCCATCCTGCTCCTAAATGATACCTGAGAATAATTCCCATATCCCTTTCTCACAGTCTTCCATCATTATCATTTAGTATTTGAATTCTACTTTATTCTCTCTTTTCTTAATTGCTTCACACTGTTGTTCCTGCCATACAACAATGTGAATCAGCCATAACTATGTATGTATCTCCTCCCTCATGAGCCTTTGCCCCGCCTTCACTTTCCACCCATCTCAGTGGTTGTGGCTCTGAGGCTCCAGAGCACAGGCTCAATAGTTGTGGCTCATGGGCTCAGCTGCTCTGCAGCATGTGAGATCTGCCTGGATCAGGGATTGAACCCGTGTCTCCTGCATTGGCAGGCAAACTCTCTACCACTGAGCTACCAGGGAAGCTCAGGTGTGTACTATTGATTTGAGCTCTTTAATGGTTTGTTGACCTATCAGTCCTTCTGGTTCTTCTTCAGTTACTGGGAATTTTTTATTTCCCTATTAATTTGCCAAAGTTCCATAAAATTTCAAATATGCTGGCAGAGAGCTGGTCTTAGCATTATCTTAGATTTCTGAAAATCTAAGACGAACTTTAGTTTTCTCCCCATTTGTATTTGTAATTAGTGTGTGTGTATGTGTGCACATGTGTGTGCGTGGACATGTATGTACCTTCTCTCATCTTGATCAGTCATGCTGAAGTGTGGTCTGACATTAATATACCTACCTAAGCTTTCTTTTGGAAAGTTTGATTTACACTTATATGCCATTCATTGATGTGGGACCTTTGGTTTATCTGACAGTTTTTAGCAGCATTAGCAGACTTTTTACAATATCTAGTTAGAAAGTCCCCATTTTTATTAGAGTAAACTAAACTATGTGTATTTATTGTGATTCTTGATAAATGTGGATTTTTTTCCTGTTATATTTTATGTTTTAAATTTACCATGCAGCTCTCTTATGTGCATTTTTTTCCTTTTCTGCCTTCTTGTTTAATATTTAAGCTTTTGCATTTAATATTTTCCTTCTCCCAGTTAAGATGTCAAGTATTCTATTTTGATTCTGTTTAGTGGTTACAAGTAAATAAGTCTGATGAAAATCAAAATCTCCATCCTGCTCCTAAATGATACCTGAGAATAATTCCCATATCCCTTTCTCACAGTCTTCCATCATTATCATTTAGTATTTGAATTCTACTTTATTCTCTCTTTTCTTAATTGCTTCACACTGTTGTTCCTGCCATACAACAATGTGAATCAGCCATAACTATGTATGTATCTCCTCCCTCATGAGCCTTTGCCCCGCCTTCACTTTCCACCCATCTCACAGAGCGGCGGTCTGGGCTCCCGGTCTGATTCAGCAGCTTCCCACCAGCTGTCTGTTTTACACGTGGTGGTGTACATAGGTCAATGCCACTTTCTCCGATCGTCCTAGCTCTCCTGCTGCTGCTGGGTCCACAAGTCTGTTCTCTGTGTCTGCATCGCCATTCCTCCCCTGCAAAGAGGTTCATCAGTACTGTTTTTCTAGGTTCCATATAGATGGTTAGTACATGATATCTGCTTTTCGGACTTAGGTCACCGTGTATGACAAGCTCTTCGTTAGACCTTTTGACTGCCTATTGTGGCCCATCTCCTGTGTGATTTGCGGTTGTCTATTATGCATTTTTCAAGTAGGGGTTCTTCCCTTGGGGAAGCCATAGGTGCTATGAGCACAGGAGCATCTTTACAGAATGATTTCAGTTTTCCTTTACAGAGGAGGGGGTGGGGGTTGGCTTCAAGTAGCCAGTGGCTTTGTATCCCAGAAACACCCATGTCGTGGGCGTTTCAACCCCACCCCTCTGTACAGTTTCTGCCTTCTCCTGGGTGACGTGGAGCTCCAGCCACCCTGCTCAGATCACATGCTCCTCTGCTTGCTCCCTGAGAGAGTGTACAGTTGTTTTTTAGAATTAGTTTTACAGACGGGGTGGCATTTTGTGGCCTTGGACCTTATTCTTTCAGCTCAGTTCCAGCTTCGCATTCAGATAAGGCCTGGGGCTCAGACTGAACTTAAATCCCCAGCCAGTCCCCGGGATCTTTCTTTATTTGATCCAAATTTCCCGTGGGGTCACTTGACTGTAGTTCTCACTGACATCTTTAATTCTTAGTTTCTTCTCTGTGTCTAACACCTGGGGATTTTTAGTTTAACTATTTCTAGGTGAGTTATGGGTTCTTGGTATAATTCTTTGCATTGTTACACTTCATCCAGAAATCCTCTGTGTTTAAAGTGGGGGGAGTGTGCCTTCTATATTGGCTATAGGTCACCACATTGGCCAGACTTACTTACATGTGTTTAAAAATGTTTTGCTTTAAGTAATCCGTTTTTCCTCCACACTTCTCAGTGCTGAATCTGAAGAACCACATAATTATGAAGCAACAATTTCCTATCTGAAATACTCCAGCAACTCCATTAACCGGCGCACCACAAAAGAAATTGCTGATTGTAAGTTTGCTAAGCCAATTAATATTGTTAACCCCGTATGAAATAAAAATAAGTCCAAAATGGCATTTCCCCCCAGCTAGCTCTAAGTTTAAAAATTCACAGTCATACTGCTCTACAATCACATTTCTTCTCCCCACCCTACTTCTAGCCTCTTAAAAATATAAATAAACCCAGCGGAGCATTAGTGGTACCTCCCTGCTCCAAGGCCTGCCTTCTCACTGCTTCTCTTCTCTCCTTCACCAATCTACATAGATGCTTTTCCTCTTATAGATAATGGGAGGGGAAGTCAAGATATGGTGATTCATTTTCTCCTCCCATGGAAACTTCATCTCTCTTCTCCTGGTGTCTGTCTTGAAGTTCCTGGTAGCCATGCACGAAAAGGGAGATAAGAGACTAGGGGAATGAGGTCCTGGTGGTTAGCCTGAATAGGAGCAGGGGATTCAGTAAATGGATCTGACCACTGGTTCAGAGCTGAGTCTTCCTGCTCTGGTATTGCCGATAAACCACAGACCTTTCCATGAAAGAAAAAAAAAAAAATGAGAGAGAGAGACCCTCTCAAGCAAGATGGTGAAGAAGCAGGAACTCACAGCATTTACTCAGGATTCTATGTCTTTGTCCTGCCTAAATTAATAGAATCAGTCAGTTCTCTACAAAGGCATAAATATTAGTGCTGGAATAAGCACTAGTATTTACTGAGCCTGTACTGTGGGCCACAGTTCTGTTGAGGCCTCTGTGCACGTCCCTTTGGTATAGCCATTGTAGTAGCGCATTTTTAGTAGCAGAAAACAGAAGATCAGAGAGACTGAGTTGCATCAGGTCACACAAGTAATATGTGGAGGGGCTGAAATGTACAGTGGCTCAGCTTGCCCCTGAGATCCAGGCTCTTTCCATGATTCTATGCTGCTTCTCTTTAAAGAACATTTGACTTCTCTGAAAGGAGAGTTAGTGATTCCCCTGCTGCAACCTCTTTATTGTACAGACAAAAAGTCCAGGGCTCGGAGAGAAGAAATCATTTGATTGAGAATGCATGCTTAAGAAGTTCATGGGTAGGAGTTAGAACCCACTGAAATGTCCTTCCTCTCCTTGGGAAATAAAGGGTCAAAGAACTACACCGCGCACCACAAAAGAAATTGCTGATTGTAAGTTTGCTAAGCCAATTAATATTGTTAACCCCGTATGAAATAAAAATAAGTCCAAAATGGCATTTCCCCCCAGCTAGCTCTAAGTTTAAAAATTCACAGTCATACTGCTCTACAATCACATTTCTTCTCCCCACCCTACTTCTAGCCTCTTAAAAATATAAATAAACCCAGCGGAGCATTAGTGGTACCTCCCTGCTCCAAGGCCTGCCTTCTCACTGCTTCTCTTCTCTCCTTCACCAATCTACATAGATGCTTTTCCTCTTATAGATAATGGGAGGGGAAGTCAAGATATGGTGATTCATTTTCTCCTCCCATGGAAACTTCATCTCTCTCTCCTGGTGTCTGTCTTGAAGTTCCTGGTAGCCATGCACGAAAAGGGAGATAAGAGACTAGGGGAATGAGGTCCTGGTGGTTAGCCTGAATAGGAGCAGGGGATTCAGTAAATGGATCTGACCACTGGTTCAGAGCTGAGTCTTCCTGCTCTGGTATTGCCGATAAACCACAGACCTTTCCATGAAAGAAAAAAAAAAAAATGAGAGAGAGAGACCCTCTCAAGCAAGATGGTGAAGAAGCAGGAACTCACAGCATTTACTCAGGATTCTATGTCTTTGTCCTGCCTAAATTAATAGAATCAGTCAGTTCTCTACAAAGGCATAAATATTAGTGCTGGAATAAGCACTAGTATTTACTGAGCCTGTACTGTGGGCCACAGTTCTGTTGAGGCCTCTGTGCACGTCCCTTTGGTATAGCCATTGTAGTAGCGCATTTTTAGTAGCAGAAAACAGAAGATCAGAGAGACTGAGTTGCATCAGGTCACACAAGTAATATGTGGAGGGGCTGAAATGTACAGTGGCTCAGCTTGCCCCTGAGATCCAGGCTCTTTCCATGATTCTATGCTGCTTCTCTTTAAAGAACATTTGACTTCTCTGAAAGGAGAGTTAGTGATTCCCCTGCTGCAACCTCTTTATTGTACAGACAAAAAGTCCAGGGCTCGGAGAGAAGAAATCATTTGATTGAGAATGCATGCTTAAGAAGTTCATGGGTAGGAGTTAGAACCCACTGAAATGTCCTTCCTCTCCTTGGGAAATAAAGGGTCAAAGAACTACATTCTAGAAAAACTTTGTCCTCCACTAAAAAAGCTCTAGATTCTCCAAAATGACTTGTAAAACGCTAGCCATAAGAAGTGGAACTCCTGTCCTCATCAATACAGAAGGCATTGCTTCTCCATAGTTGGGGTGTCTGGGCCCCTGCTTCAAGAGCTCAGCTTCTCAAATGCTAACATTCACATGAATTAGCTGGGATCTTGCTATAACGTGGATTCTAGCTCTCTACTCTGGGTTGGGCCAGAGAGTCTGCCTTTCTCACAAGTACCCTTGTGATCCTGCTAGCTCTTTTAGAAAGGTTGTGGGCCCCGCGTGGACTGTATTCCAGCTGCATGTTTTTCATTGATGAGGAACCCTTCCCTTATTTAGGTACCAAAAAAAAAAAAAAAGAAGTGGGAAACCTATGCTTCTTACCCACCTGGCAGGAAGAAGGCAGTCCTCCCCACTTTTGCTACCATGCTAACTAAAACAGACTAAAACAGAGGGTTTAAATATCTAGAGTCTCATAACATAGTACTCCAAAAGTTCATGTTTCAATTGAAAATCACTCATCATACTGACAACCAGAAAAGTCTCAACTTGAACAAACAATAGTGAGTGATAGATGCAAACACTGGGATGACTGAAGTGTTAGAATTTTCTAATAAAGGTTTAAAGCAGCTTATAAAAGTGCTTCAGTGAGCAATTATAGATATAATTGAAACAAAGTGAGAAAAAGGTCTTATTAAAGAAATAGGATGTCTCTGCAGAGAAATGGAAGATGTAAAGAAAACACAAATGGAAAATTTAAAGCTGAAAAAATACAGTAAAGTCAAAAATGCTCAATAGCAAAATAGAGGGAACAGAAGAATCAGTAAACTTGAAAAAAGAACTAGCTCATATTGGATTTCTACCTCTGCTCACCAAGGGTAAGGAATGTCAGTGCTACGTTTTCAGGAAAAAGAGAGGGAAAGAAAGGGAAGGAGGGAGAGGTCTTTGCCATAGCCTTTGGGTGTGTCTATCTCTTGAGCAGTGCCAAGAAAACAGACGGTCACCCTCAGGGACAGGGCACGGCACAGCGGCCGTTCTGAAGCTTCGCCCTTTCGTGCAGACTGGATGATGGGTAGCAGGTTTTAGGCTGTTCTGGAAGCACTGCAGAATTGTCCTTAGAGCTCATCTAGACCCGTGCCTTTCAGACCATACTTCCTAGGACCCGACGGCTGTCCTAAGGGGTCCTGGAAACCCCTGGGGATAAGTTCAGCTAGAGAAGTTTTGTTTTGGCTCCCATAATATTGTATTTAAATGAATGATTCCATGGCTAGAAGACAGTTTGAAAGCCATTTCCTAACTGAGCAAGCCTAGGCAAGTTACTTCACTTCTCTGAGTGTCTCCTCCTCAGCAGTAAATCAGAATATTAGTAGTGATTATTGTGGAAAAAAAAATGTTAGCTAATTTTTGTTATTTTTGCTCTAGTATTAGTAATAATTGTCTTACCTCCTGGTGTAAAACATGAGGAAGGGTCACACTGACAGTTAACACATGGACGGAGATCTGAGGAGGGCCTGGAAGACATGACCATGACGTGTCATGAGTGTACCATGTAGGAGTACAGTGGCGGGTTGCTGAGGACTGTCTTCCGACATCTGTCCTTTTTCTCCCAGCTGGGGCAGAGCTAGTCAGTGGAGAGTTATACAGCTCCCTGTGGGAAGTGCGTGGGGGCTCTAATGCTTTCGGTTGGATCCTCCTATTTTAATTCCTAGACCCTTTCCTGACCCCCTGGGCTATGATCATTTGTACTTTATATTCCTACCTTGGGAGCCAGTTTCGATGGCAATATTTACTGCTGGGAGAACCTCCACTTTGACAGAGAATAGTATCAAATTACAAATGCATTATTAATTGTGTCTGTATTGTCTTGTTTATTAGCCTCATCAAATAAGTCCTCTCTGGGCCTTGGTTTTCCCATTTCTAAGAATAATAATATCTCCCTCCAGACCAGGTGAAAGGTAGATGAAGAGAGATCATGATTTATTAATTCTTCCCAAAACACGGAAGGGTGAATAAATTGGGGGGATGGGGAATAAATTGGGGAGAAAAGGAGATTATCATTTTTAAAATTGGAAAATAAACCCATACTTGAAGAGGCCAGCTGCATCATAAGCAGATAATTCTTAGATGTTTTTAAAGCAAGTAATAGCAGAATAGAATGTGTTGATTCAAAACGTGGTGGAAGTAAAAGTGTGTAATGACCAGGTTGAAGTAAAGGTTGTTAATCTGCCACACAGAATTTTAAGACCTTGTATCAACAATCACATGTCACTAGGCCTGAAAGGAAAACTGTGATTTCATCTAAATAATTTATGAATGAATTGTATGTGTAGAATAATAATGGCTTAGAAATGTGTGTTGTTGTTTGGTCACTTGTGTAAATTAAAACTTTCTCCAGCAGCAAGAAAGAGAAAGAAACAGGGCAAGTCCTTGTGTATTATGTATATGTATTCACTAACAAGAGGGGGAAACATGTATAGATGACTTTTAAGCAAAGAAAATTCAATTAGTGATTTTATTTTTAAGCTATCATTTTCTATATATGATCTCCCCATGAACTCTGGAAGGCAGGTGCCAGTTGGCCCCATTTCTCAGATGAAAAATCTGAGGTTCAAAAAAGTGAAGTAATTTGTCTGTAATTCCACGGGTGTAGGAAGTGGCAGGACCCAAATTCCTGCTACTTACTTGTATTTGTTGATGATTAAATTTGGCATCATGCCATTAAATGAAATCCACAAGCTTTTGGAAAAGTCAGAAGGTATTTGAGCTTAGCTGACAGCCAGCTGTACCAAGGAAACAAAATTCTCATGGAGGAAAACACTTTTAGGCATATCATGGAGTTCTCTTTGTTGAAGTGGGATTTGGGCTTTTGTTGGCCTTTTTTTCTTTCCCTTTCCTTTCAAGTCTGCCTTCTGATTGCTACCACTGAATTGCAGTACTTTCTCTTGAAGTATGAATTCATTCTGAAGTACGACTCTGTTTAACAAAAAGGAAACTGACAGTTGTTTCGAATGGTTTCGTTGATAGTACTTTCTATCCTAGAAATCCTCAGAAATGATACCATGATCAATGACCTGAGAATTTCCTAAACCACATAGAAAGTCTTCCATACATTGATAGCTCTGATGGTTGAGAAAACTGAACTCAGCCACTGTCCATAACTGCTTTAACCCTGGGTACAGTATAAGACATGGATGCTGTGAGAAATTGCCTTGAAATAATACTTTCATGTTTATTTTTAGCAACTTATGAAGTGAGAATCGGAGAACTCCAAAAGGTACCGTTTATTTTCTTCTCATCAGCTTCACGGCTTCACGGCTAAAGCAAGTGTATGGAGTTTATTCTGAAGTAGTTTCTTTCAGGAGGGAGGAAAGCTCTTTGTTTTGAGTTTTCCTCCGGTTTCAGAGACATTCAGCTTCATACATGTGCATCTCAGTGTTTTTGAGCTTGGTAGCTGGAATCTGATTTCACCCTTTCTTGATGACTTGGCGTCCTCCTGAGTATAAGGGGTTGAATGGGCACTGTTCACACTTCTCTTATGAGATGCTCTTGGGCTCTTGTAGGTGTTCAGAAGCATTTGCCTTCACATCACACCACCGTGGCCTGTTTCCTGTGATTGTTTTCTTATTATATCAATTATTATTCCTTCTTCTGTCAACCTCTTTGTATCCAGCAGTGAGTTTTCAAGTGGTATAGCATGCATCAAGTCCCTGTTTAGGGGCAAGTACCTGTGTACATGGGCTTCCCTGGTGATTCAACTGGTAAAGAATCTACCTGCAATGCGGGAGACCCTGGTTCAGTTCCTGAGTCGGGAAGATCCCCTGTAGAAGGGATAGGCTACCCACTCCACTTGCCTGGAGAATTCCATGGATAGAGGAGCCTGGCAGGCTACAGTCCATGAGGTCACAAAAAGTCAGACATGCCTGAGTGACGAACACTTGCATTGTTTCATGTGTGTATACATGGCAACATGTAATCCTCAGTCACCCTGTGAACTGGCATCACTGCTTCCATTTTACAGATAAAAACTCAAAACTCAGAAAGGTTACATAACCTGTAAATAAAGTAGCAGAGGTAAAAAGCAAGGTCCATCTAACTTGTCTTTCTGCCAGTGCTGCCATCCAATCTGTTAGAATTATGTGGAAAATGAGAGCTAGTCACCCCTGAATGTAAGCCATAAGGCTCTCCTAAGTAGGGTATATGAGTTCTTGGGCCTGGACTCTGTGGCAGCATTTTGGATGCACAGATATTTTCTATTCTCTTTGGGTTCTTGGCTAGATTCCAGGTAGTGCGTGGCATCAGGTATGTGACAGCTAATTAAATGAGGGGCTACGTTGTAGTCACTGGGGCCTAAGTTTAACACCACCAAGTCTTGATCACACGAGAGCTGATTTTTGATGGGAAGTGTGTGATCAGGAAAGGAGAATTCCCCTCATGGCTTGCATACTTGCCTATTCCAATTTTGCTCACGGGACTACTGCTCAAATGTCACACATTCCTATTTGCTCATGGGGTTTTAAAGTTTTTATCCTATAGATGCATTCATGGGTGGACGTGCAGAGAACAGCTTAATTTTCTAAGTGAGATTATACATTACCTCTGGCATGCACCGTAACTTTAAAAATCCCTGTTTCCTTTTTGCATTGATCTTCAGCTCTACTAGCACTGGTTCACGAGACATTCTGTTTTCAGCATCTGCCTTTTCTCTTGTACAGAGACCTCACTTGCCTCACCTTTTGGTCATGTCTTTAATGATCAGCAACCAAACAGAGGCCTGGTTGAGGTTTGACTGGGGTAGATTTATGAAAATGACCAGTTTTCTCTTTCCTTTCAGCCTTGGAAGAGTTTTAAACATCAAGACCTTAGGTAAGTTTTATCTTCAAAAGGAAAAATATTTATCAACAACTGACCCTTTGCTGACAGAACTGGTTTTCCTTTAATGGGCCAGCTGTTTCCAGTGCCTGACCTGGTTCAACATTCCTAGTGCCCTGCAAGGAGAAGATGCACAGGGGTTCCTGCCCAGTCTTTCAGGTTCACCTCATTCTAGCCCACTCTGCACTCACTCAGCAGTGGCTTGCTGAGTCCCCACCATGCATTTGCTAGCCACAGGATCTTGAGCAGTGACAGAGGCCTAGTATTTTAGTGTATACATGGCAACATGTAATCCTCAGTCACCCTGTGAACTGGCATCACTGCTTCCATTTTACAGATAAAAACTCAAAACTCAGAAAGGTTACATAACCTGTAAATAAAGTAGCAGAGGTAAAAAGCAAGGTCCATCTAACTTGTCTTTCTGCCAGTGCTGCCATCCAATCTGTTAGAATTATGTGGAAAATGAGAGCTAGTCACCCCTGAATGTAAGCCATAAGGCTCTCCTAAGTAGGGTATATGAGTTCTTGGGCCTGGACTCTGTGGCAGCATTTTGGATGCACAGATATTTTCTATTCTCTTTGGGTTCTTGGCTAGATTCCAGGTAGTGCGTGGCATCAGGTATGTG
Source organism: Tragulus kanchil (assembly GCA_022376925.1). Lineage (NCBI taxonomy): Eukaryota > Metazoa > Chordata > Mammalia > Artiodactyla > Tragulidae > Tragulus > Tragulus kanchil. Next base: position 100,827,466 of record JAIOJX010000032.1, read on the forward strand.
ACAGCTAATTAAATGAGGGGCTACGTTGTAGTCACTGGGGCCTAAGTTTAACACCACCAAGTCTTGATCACACGAGAGCTGATTTTTGATGGGAAGTGTGTGATCAGGAAAGGAGAATTCCCCTCATGGCTTGCATACTTGCCTATTCCAATTTTGCTCACGGGACTACTGCTCAAATGTCACACATTCCTATTTGCTCATGGGGTTTTAAAGTTTTTATCCTATAGATGCATTCATGGGTGGACGTGCAGAGAACAGCTTAATTTTCTAAGTGAGATTATACATTACCTCTGGCATGCACCGTAACTTTAAAAATCCCTGTTTCCTTTTTGCATTGATCTTCAGCTCTACTAGCACTGGTTCACGAGACATTCTGTTTTCAGCATCTGCCTTTTCTCTTGTACAGAGACCTCACTTGCCTCACCTTTTGGTCATGTCTTTAATGATCAGCAACCAAACAGAGGCCTGGTTGAGGTTTGACTGGGGTAGATTTATGAAAATGACCAGTTTTCTCTTTCCTTTCAGCCTTGGAAGAGTTTTAAACATCAAGACCTTAGGTAAGTTTTATCTTCAAAAGGAAAAATATTTATCAACAACTGACCCTTTGCTGACAGAACTGGTTTTCCTTTAATGGGCCAGCTGTTTCCAGTGCCTGACCTGGTTCAACATTCCTAGTGCCCTGCAAGGAGAAGATGCACAGGGGTTCCTGCCCAGTCTTTCAGGTTCACCTCATTCTAGCCCACTCTGCACTCACTCAGCAGTGGCTTGCTGAGTCCCCACCATGCTGGTCATTTGCTAGCCACAGGATCTTGAGCAGTGACAGAGGCCTAGCCACTACCCTGGGGTGTTCCCCAGTGGAAGAAACAGTCACACGGGCTTGTAACAATCACGTGGGTCCCAGAAAAGTGACAATTTTTAAAATGCACCATGCAGCTTCAGATCTCTTTGCCTTTGCTCATTTAATTCACTTACCCCAACTTAACGGTCTGGCAAACTTGTGCTAAGGATAAATGGCCCATTCTGTACGAAGACTTGCAAATTCCCCGCCTCAGAGAGGAGTAACTAGTCCCTTCCCTGCAGTGCTGCTATAGGGCACAGACACAGGCACTAAAGTCCCATCTGTCCTTTGTTTGCTAACATGCCAGATCCTCCTCACTCTACCCTCCCCTCCTTGTCTGTGAGCTCCTTGTGGGCAGGGCCCGGTTTTCTCATTCTTGATCCAGAGCAGGGCCTTGACGTGTAGCAATGCTTTTGCCTGACTCTTCAGAGTCTGCCTGTCTCTGTCTGTCTGTCATCTCTCTCACCACCCACCCATGGGAGTTATTTATAATGCATTAAAATAAACAGGGCCTATGAGCTCTGGAAGAACAAGTATCAACATTTCCTGGCTGAGACTAAGAACACATGAGCTGGATCATGGAGGAAAGCTCTGTTTCATCTCTCTCCTTGAGTGCCTGCCTGCTCTTGAATTCATGAGCCCTGTGATTACCCTTTAGCACCTAGCACAGTGCTGGACACACAGTAGGCACATGTCAGATGATTAGCTACTTAGTTCAGCATTTATTGAGCTTTTTATCTCTTCAGAAATGGCTAGATTCTCAGGTACAGAAATGAATAGAGTGTATTCCCTACACTTAGTTCAGGATGAGAGTGGAGACCAGAATGGTTGGGATATTTATCAACAACTGACCCTTTGCTGACAGAACTGGTTTTCCTTTAATGGGCCAGCTGTTTCCAGTGCCTGACCTGGTTCAACATTCCTAGTGCCCTGCAAGGAGAAGATGCACAGGGGTTCCTGCCCAGTCTTTCAGGTTCACCTCATTCTAGCCCACTCTGCACTCACTCAGCAGTGGCTTGCTGAGTCCCCACCATGCTGGTCATTTGCTAGCCACAGGATCTTGAGCAGTGACAGAGGCCTAGCCACTACCCTGGGGTGTTCCCCAGTGGAAGAAACAGTCACACGGGCTTGTAACAATCACGTGGGTCCCAGAAAAGTGACAATTTTTAAAATGCACCATGCAGCTTCAGATCTCTTTGCCTTTGCTCATTTAATTCACTTACCCCAACTTAACGGTCTGGCAAACTTGTGCTAAGGATAAATGGCCCATTCTGTACGAAGACTTGCAAATTCCCCGCCTCAGAGAGGAGTAACTAGTCCCTTCCCTGCAGTGCTGCTATAGGGCACAGACACAGGCACTAAAGTCCCATCTGTCCTTTGTTTGCTAACATGCCAGATCCTCCTCACTCTACCCTCCCCTCCTTGTCTGTGAGCTCCTTGTGGGCAGGGCCCGGTTTTCTCATTCTTGATCCAGAGCAGGGCCTTGACGTGTAGCAATGCTTTTGCCTGACTCTTCAGAGTCTGCCTGTCTCTGTCTGTCTGTCATCTCTCTCACCACCCACCCATGGGAGTTATTTATAATGCATTAAAATAAACAGGGCCTATGAGCTCTGGAAGAACAAGTATCAACATTTCCTGGCTGAGACTAAGAACACATGAGCTGGATCATGGAGGAAAGCTCTGTTTCATCTCTCTCCTTGAGTGCCTGCCTGCTCTTGAATTCATGAGCCCTGTGATTACCCTTTAGCACCTAGCACAGTGCTGGACACACAGTAGGCACATGTCAGATGATTAGCTACTTAGTTCAGCATTTATTGAGCTTTTTATCTCTTCAGAAATGGCTAGATTCTCAGGTACAGAAATGAATAGAGTGTATTCCCTACACTTAGTTCAGGATGAGAGTGGAGACCAGAATGGTTGGGATGATGGGGTCACTTGGAGGGAAAATGGCCATGTAAGTAGGAATTTCCAATGTCATATAATCACTGGTAAAAATTTTATGAAAATACAGAGGTAAGGCAGTAGGCAAGCTTCCTTCAGAAGCAATAATTGAGCCAAATCATGGAAACATGTAGGCAGTGGCTGGGTGAAAATTGCGAGATGCATGTTCCAGGCAGAGAACAAGGAGGGCAAAAATATAGTGAGGAACAGTGAGGCCAGGACAGGAGTTCATGAAGAGCTGGTTGAGGCCTGAGCATAAAGTGCAGTGTGGGAACAGCAAGAACGAGGCCGGGGTCGTATGGAGAGCAGCATCCAGGCCTGCACTCCCTAATTAATCATTCAGAGCAACCCTGTCCAGTGGAAATACAGTCCAAACCACATACATCACTTAAAATGTTTCTAGTATGGCTTCCCCGGTGGTCCAGTGGGTAGAGTCTGCCTTGCAGTGCAAGGAGCACCAGTTCGATTGCTGGCCCAGGAAGATCCCACATGCCAAGGAATGACTGGACCAGTGTGTCCAAATATGAGCCAGCGTTCTGGAGCGCAGCAAGAGAGACCACTGCCATGGGAGACCCAGACATGCCAGAGAATAAAGGTGAATGAAAAATAAACAATGACTTCGAAAAAGTTTCTAGTAGCTATCTTCTGAAAAAGCAAAAAAGAAAAAAAAAAAAGTGAAATGAATTTTAAGGAATTTTAATAGTATATTTTATTTATCCTAATATATCCCCAACATTATCATTTCAAAATGAAATCAATACAAAAGTTTCTACTGAAATATTTTAGATCCTTTTATTCATACCAAGTCTTAAAGATCCAGGTGTGTTTTACATGAACAGTTTCAATTTGGACCATACACATTTCAAATATTCAAAAGCCACATGTGAACAGGGGCCTCTTGGATGGCACAGTTTTAAATCTTACCCTATAGGTCAGTGGAAACCACAAAAGCGTTTTAAAGCAGAAATAATATACCCCTAGCATTCCTAGGAGTCACAATATTAAATGTAATTTGACAGTTATTTGTGAAGATCCAGCCATGTAGAAACTACTGGACAAAACCCATGGGATAGAAAGATGGATTACAAAGGACATTACATCAGCAGGGCAGGTAAATTCCTTAGGAAAAATGTCAGCCATGGGAAGAGAAGCCTCGGTAGTTTTAATTCAGCAGATGCTGTGATGAAGGGGGGCCAAATGTAAGTAGGAATTTCCAATGTCATATAATCACTGGTAAAAATTTTATGAAAATACAGAGGTAAGGCAGTAGGCAAGCTTCCTTCAGAAGCAATAATTGAGCCAAATCATGGAAACATGTAGGCAGTGGCTGGGTGAAAATTGCGAGATGCATGTTCCAGGCAGAGAACAAGGAGGGCAAAAATATAGTGAGGAACAGTGAGGCCAGGACAGGAGTTCATGAAGAGCTGGTTGAGGCCTGAGCATAAAGTGCAGTGTGGGAACAGCAAGAACGAGGCCGGGGTCGTATGGAGAGCAGCATCCAGGCCTGCACTCCTAATTAATCATTCAGAGCAACCCTGTCCAGTGGAAATACAGTCCAAACCACATACATCACTTAAAATGTTTCTAGTATGGCTTCCCCGGTGGTCCAGTGGGTAGAGTCTGCCTTGCAGTGCAAGGAGCACCAGTTCGATTGCTGGCCCAGGAAGATCCCACATGCCAAGGAATGACTGGACCAGTGTGTCCAAATATGAGCCAGCGTTCTGGAGCGCAGCAAGAGAGACCACTGCCATGGGAGACCCAGACATGCCAGAGAATAAAGGTGAATGAAAAATAAACAATGACTTCGAAAAAGTTTCTAGTAGCTATCTTCTGAAAAAGCAAAAAAGAAAAAAAAAAAAGTGAAATGAATTTTAAGGAATTTTAATAGTATATTTTATTTATCCTAATATATCCCCAACATTATCATTTCAAAATGAAATCAATACAAAAGTTTCTACTGAAATATTTTAGATCCTTTTATTCATACCAAGTCTTAAAGATCCAGGTGTGTTTTACATGAACAGTTTCAATTTGGACCATACACATTTCAAATATTCAAAAGCCACATGTGAACAGGGGCCTCTTGGATGGCACAGTTTTAAATCTTACCCTATAGGTCAGTGGAAACCACAAAAGCGTTTTAAAGCAGAAATAATATACCCCTAGCATTCCTAGGAGTCACAATATTAAATGTAATTTGACAGTTATTTGTGAAGATCCAGCCATGTAGAAACTACTGGACAAAACCCATGGGATAGAAAGATGGATTACAAAGGACATTACATCAGCAGGGCAGGTAAATTCCTTAGGAAAAATGTCAGCCATGGGAAGAGAAGCCTCGGGTAGTTTTAATTCAGCAGATGCTGTGATGAAGAAAAAGACACCAACAGTTATGAGAGCCCATTACATGCTGTACGCTATGTTAGGCTTTCAGCATTTTCATCAGATTTCACTTTCATGGCAACTGTGGAGACTAGCATTGTGACTTTTTATTTATAGATGGAAACACTTGATTTTTAGAAAGTTTTTCTTAGTTCTTAGAGGCAGAATGGGGCTCTAACCCAGCCCTGTTCTACACAGCCCCTGTTCTAGTGTGTGATCTAGAAACTAGTGGCCTTAATGGTAGATAAGAGTCATCACTGGAGGAATGAAACGCCCTAAAATTCTTCCCATTGTCATAGAACTTCTCTCTCTCCTGGTGTTTCTCCTTCCTGCATGGCCACCTCTTCTGGTTTTCTCTGAGGAGGGCTCTTCTGTCTCTTCCTTCCAGGTAAAAGTGATCTGCTTCACTTTGTTGCTAGCAACAGATGTTCTCACATGGAGCATGTAAATCCTGTTGCTCTTTAGTACTCTGTCCCAGGCCTTCAGCCTGCTGACTATGCTCTCCACTTGAGTCCCTCCTCCGCTCTTCCCCTGCAGCTGTTGTCAATATATTGGTGCATGGTCGTCATGCCTTTTGTAAGGAAATACTAGCTGGAGACCCCTTTGCTACTGTGGGTTACAAAGCACTCGTGCAGGGGATACACATGTGAATGAACAGAACTTTGATTTTTAGTTAGTTGACAAGGAAAAGTGGAGGACCCAGAAGCAGATCCATAGGCTGTCCATTTAATATAAAAGAGAAGGGGGCTTCCCTTGTGACTCAGTGGATAAGAACCCATCTGCCAGTGCAAGAGACACAGGTTCGATCCCTGATCTGGGAAGATCCCACATACCACAGAGCAGCTAAACCCACACATCAACAAAGACCCAGCACAGCCAGAAATAAAGTTTAAAAAAAATAATAAAAAATAAATAAATAAAAGAGAAGGATAGGGCTTACCTGGTGGTCCAGTGGGTAAAGAGTCCACCTTGCAGTGCAAGGAGCACCGGTTCAATCCCTGGCCTGGGAAGATCCCACCTCAGAGCAGCTGGACCAGTGTGTCTAATTATGCACCAGCACTCTGGAGCACATGCGCCCAGAGCTGGTGCTCTGCCACGAGAGAGACCACTGCAATGGGATGCCCACACAGGCCAAAGAATAAGGATGGATGAAAATAATAAATAAGAAAAAGCTCAAGGCATGAAGTTAAAAAAGAGAGAGGGATAAAAGAGAATCGGACAATGCTTCTCAGAGGGGAGCTGATTTAGACAGAGTGGGAAGGGTGCTTGGTTCCTTAGCAGTGTAAGATGTGGAAGGCATGAGTGAAAAAGGAACTAGCAAATATGAAGGAAGAGTTGCTCAGAATAAAATGGAAGCTTTGGGGAATTAGCAGAGTACAGATTAGCATAAACATGGATGGAAGCAGAGGGAGATGGCAGTGGAATGAGGGTGGGGGCCAGATCACAGTGGGGTTGATAGTTTATCCATCAGGCAATTTAAAGTTAGATTTTAAGCAGGAATTCACTCTGTCATTGATTGGAGTAGCCAGGAACTCAGGGAAGTTTTCTGTGGTTAGCTTAATCCTGGTCCCCTTATCTTTAAAGAAGGAAAAAAAAAAAAAGAGGAGGAACAGGAAGGTTCAACTCTATTTAAATTCATTTTGCCTATTGATTTCATTTAGGATGGAGGGGTATACTATCATCAAAAAATTCTCATCTTTTCCCCTGGTTATTTCTTCACATTTCAGCCCCAAACATGAAGAAGAAGATAAAAAAGTGAAGGAAAAAGAGCCATACCAATTGAAACTTCAAAAAACAGAAGAGGATCTACACTCAGAGCATCTTTTAAAGGTATCTCTGTTCTAGGGTCCCAAATCAGACAGTCCAGGTCAGTCATATAACAGGATCAGTTCACAGGAGTGACTGAAGAGCCTGTGCCACGCTCAGAGAGACAGTCAGACGATGGAGTGGATGTTACAAGACAATAGCACTGACCTCTAGCCTCATTTCCCACTGACTAGCCAGCAAGCAGGCCTCATAAACAGGGCTGAGATTAGTATGAGTCATCTAGGCACCTGGAGGGAAAATTCAAAGACACACTCAGGTGCCCCCTCTGCTCCTGTGGAGCCTGGTAGGAGGGCCTCCTTAAGTTCTGTGCTCCGAGGCTCTGCCTAGAAAAGGGACTTTGTCTCTGAGCTCAGGCATCTCATGTGTAAAATGAGAATAAATGACCCCTACCCAATTACCATCCCCAATCCCATCCTAATTCTGTCTCATTCTTGATAATGAAGTAATGTAGATGATGTTGCTTTGTAAGCTGTAAGCTACCATAAAAATGAAGTATATTATTAATTGATCAGTGAACGTTGTTTATTGATAGGAAACACTGTATATGTGGATATCCATATCTATTAGAAGGAGATAGTTCTTCAGAACAGTCAGAGGCTTAAACAGTAGATACCACCACAGGGCTATTACCAGGATTCAAAGTATCCGAGATGCCTGTCGGAGATGCACATATTACCTTATGTCAAATTGTTCCAGTCCCACCTGCAGGGCTTGGGTAAATCAGACATCTTGGTGGTGGTGTGGGCCTCAACTGAGGTGTAGGCCCAGAGGCCTTGGTACACAAGGTTGGGTATTTACAGAGTATAAAAAAGCAGCATAATTCAAAGAAGTAAGTCATTCATAATGAAAGACAGTGACCAGAGCCAGGGGAATGGCATTAAGGGTAGGGGCAAGGCCAGAATGGGTGGTGAGGCCAGAGATCAGGAAGGGGCTCATCAAGAACACTTCATGATGAGAAAGACAGCAGAGGACGTGTGTGTATTCACTTGCTTAGTCGTGTCTGATTCTTTATGACCCTATGGACTCTAGCCCCATCAGGCTCCTCTGTCCATGGGATCCTTCGGGCAGGAGTACTAGAATGGGTTGCCATTCCCTCTTCCAGAGGATCTTCCTGTCCCAGGGACTGAACCTATGTCTCCTGAATTGGGAGGTGAATTTTTTGCCACTGAGCCAATGGGGAAACCCGATAGGATTCAGGATTCTGACCGTGACAGAGCAAAAGCAGGAATGCACCCTTGTGGGCAGGTGGATCCCTTGATGGGCCGAGATTAGTATGAGTCATCTAGGCACCTGGAGGGAAAATTCAAAGACACACTCAGGTGCCCCCTCTGCTCCTGTGGAGCCTGGTAGGAGGGCCTCCTTAAGTTCTGTGCTCCGAGGCTCTGCCTAGAAAAGGGACTTTGTCTCTGAGCTCAGGCATCTCATGTGTAAAATGAGAATAAATGACCCCTACCCAATTACCATCCCCAATCCCATCCTAATTCTGTCTCATTCTTGATAATGAAGTAATGTAGATGATGTTGCTTTGTAAGCTGTAAGCTACCATAAAAATGAAGTATATTATTAATTGATCAGTGAACGTTGTTTATTGATAGGAAACACTGTATATGTGGATATCCATATCTATTAGAAGGAGATAGTTCTTCAGAACAGTCAGAGGCTTAAACAGTAGATACCACCACAGGGCTATTACCAGGATTCAAAGTATCCGAGATGCCTGTCGGAGATGCACATATTACCTTATGTCAAATTGTTCCAGTCCCACCTGCAGGGCTTGGGTAAATCAGACATCTTGGTGGTGGTGTGGGCCTCAACTGAGGTGTAGGCCCAGAGGCCTTGGTACACAAGGTTGGGTATTTACAGAGTATAAAAAAGCAGCATAATTCAAAGAAGTAAGTCATTCATAATGAAAGACAGTGACCAGAGCCAGGGGAATGGCATTAAGGGTAGGGGCAAGGCCAGAATGGGTGGTGAGGCCAGAGATCAGGAAGGGGCTCATCAAGAACACTTCATGATGAGAAAGACAGCAGAGGACGTGTGTGTATTCACTTGCTTAGTCGTGTCTGATTCTTTATGACCCTATGGACTCTAGCCCCATCAGGCTCCTCTGTCCATGGGATCCTTCGGGCAGGAGTACTAGAATGGGTTGCCATTCCCTCTTCCAGAGGATCTTCCTGTCCCAGGGACTGAACCTATGTCTCCTGAATTGGGAGGTGAATTTTTTGCCACTGAGCCAATGGGGAAACCCGATAGGATTCAGGATTCTGACCGTGACAGAGCAAAAGCAGGAATGCACCCTTGCAGTGGATCCCTTGATGGCCGAGAACACAGGGCTCTGGGATCCAGTCCTTCCTGGGCAAATCGCTAGCTGTGAGAACAGGAGCCAGTTATTTAATAGTTGACCTTTCTCAATTCTTTATCAAGAGGAATCATGGTATTTTTCAAATGGAGTGACATGAAGATTAAGTGAGATAAGCTATATCAAGGGCCTATTCTGTGGCCAGCCTTCTGTTATATCATGACTGTGTCCTATGAGCCTGACCCAGAGCTGGGTATCCACTGGCTATTCAAAGGGGAATGAAAGATGTTGTATGCGCCCTTGTGAAACTTAGAGAAATAAGACTGTAGTAAATAAAACAGCAATGACTAGCCAGGAGGAATGAATGTATACAGAACAGTATGAGTAAGTAAAATACCAACAGATAAGTCAGAGCACTAAAGGACTGTCCCTGTTGCGTGTGTTTAGGTGGAAATCTATGAAGAGATACCTGGGAAAACTCCGATGGCAGAAGTCCACAGAGGTAGAGCCATGCTGGCCGGAAAGCAGGACACTGAGATGGACGTCTTCCAGATGAAGGCTCGGCCTGAAGACTTCCAGCTGTCCAGGCACTCCATAGGCTACTGTGAGTTGCATTTTTCTTCCTGGTTCTTTTCACCATCACCAAATTATTTTAAAGCTGTGCATGACCATGATGTTAATTTTTATAAATATTCACTGAGCATCTGTTATATACCAAGTCAGTTGCCTGAGTGAGCCAGCTCTACTGGATTTAGAGGTAAAAGGCCTGAGTTCAAATTGAGGCTTTCATACTTACTGGCTGCGTAATGTAGTCCTTCATATGCCTCTATGTCTTCATTTGCAAAAAAAGATCACAGCATAGATCTCAATGGTGTTTTGCGAGGACCAACTCTGATAGTAATGTCACCTAACAGGTACGTGAGCAATGTTTACTCATTTTTTTTAAATATCTACCAGCTACTGTATTTTGTAGACCCTAAACATTGACACAGTATGATATCATTATTTGACTTCATTCAGGTTGCTTCTTATCTTCATGTGAGCGAAGACTCTTGATTGCAAGTAACTGGAATCAAATCATACTATGTTAAGCAAAAGAGGAGGTGGCTCACCTAGCAGAAGGTCTGGGCAAGGCAGGACTCAGACACACAAACAGTAGCACAAGGACTCAGGATTACCTTCTTTGCTTCTGGCTTTGCCCCACTCCCTCCTAGCTCCATCTTCAAGCCAATTCTACCCTCGTGGAGGCAAGAGGGCACCTGGAAGCAACAGACTTACACACACTCTCCTCTGAGGAACCCCAACAGAAAGCTGAAAATTGTTATCCTCTCAGTAGTTTTTCTCTTTTTTTTGGCCACTTCTATTGGTCTTTCATTTATCTATTTTCATCCATCTTTGTTCTTTGGCCTGTGTGGGCCTCCCATAGCAGTGGCCTCTCTCGCTGCAGAGGACTGGCTCTGGGCGCATGCACTCCAGAGCTCCAGCTCAATAGTTGGACACATCGGTCCAGCCGCTCTGCAGCACATGGGACCTTCCCAGGCCAGGGATCAAACTGGCGCCCCTTGCACTGCAAGGCGGTGTCCTTACCCACTGGATCACCAGGGAAGCCTCTCCTCTCAATAGTTTTTAAGACCCAGATCTGGGTCTTACTGGCTTGATGGTATCACCTGCCAACCCTGACCCAGTCATCATGAATGCAGGATAGAATGCTCTGACTGACCCAGGCCTGTGTCAAAAACTCACATCTGGAGCAGGAGGTAGAATTAATTCCACAAAAATGGTATCATTTCAGATGGAAGGATTTCCCAAGTTAAAGAGCTGTTATCATGGGGAAAAAAGTAGACACTGGGTACACAAAACAAATGTCTATTTCAGTCCAATAAGCCATAGCAAACCACTGACATTTCATAATGTGTTATAGTCCAAGTTATGAGAAGAATATAGTAAAATCATAAAATGGACTTAGGCTCTCTTAAATCTGCCTCTGGGATAGTTGGCTGCATCCCTGCCTTGCACCTCCTCCCCTGCACACTGTTTATTCTAAGTTAGCAATGTTTACTCATTTTTTAAATATCTACCAGCTACTGTATTTTGTAGACCCTAAACATTGACACAGTATGATATCATTATTTGACTTCATTCAGGTTGCTTCTTATCTTCATGTGAGCGAAGACTCTTGATTGCAAGTAACTGGAATCAAATCATACTATGTTAAGCAAAAGAGGAGGTGGCTCACCTAGCAGAAGGTCTGGGCAAGGCAGGACTCAGACACACAAACAGTAGCACAAGGACTCAGGATTACCTTCTTTGCTTCTGGCTTTGCCCCACTCCCTCCTAGCTCCATCTTCAAGCCAATTCTACCCTCGTGGAGGCAAGAGGGCACCTGGAAGCAACAGACTTACACACACTCTCCTCTGAGGAACCCCAACAGAAAGCTGAAAATTGTTATCCTCTCAGTAGTTTTTCTCTTTTTTTTGGCCACTTCTATTGGTCTTTCATTTATCTATTTTCATCCATCTTTGTTCTTTGGCCTGTGTGGGCCTCCCATAGCAGTGGCCTCTCTCGCTGCAGAGGACTGGCTCTGGGCGCATGCACTCCAGAGCTCCAGCTCAATAGTTGGACACATCGGTCCAGCCGCTCTGCAGCACATGGGACCTTCCCAGGCCAGGGATCAAACTGGCGCCCCTTGCACTGCAAGGCGGTGTCCTTACCCACTGGATCACCAGGGAAGCCTCTCCTCTCAATAGTTTTTAAGACCCAGATCTGGGTCTTACTGGCTTGATGGTATCACCTGCCAACCCTGACCCAGTCATCATGAATGCAGGATAGAATGCTCTGACTGACCCAGGCCTGTGTCAAAAACTCACATCTGGAGCAGGAGGTAGAATTAATTCCACAAAAATGGTATCATTTCAGATGGAAGGATTTCCCAAGTTAAAGAGCTGTTATCATGGGGAAAAAAGTAGACACTGGGTACACAAAACAAATGTCTATTTCAGTCCAATAAGCCATAGCAAACCACTGACATTTCATAATGTGTTATAGTCCAAGTTATGAGAAGAATATAGTAAAATCATAAAATGGACTTAGGCTCTCTTAAATCTGCCTCTGGGATAGTTGGCTGCATCCCTGCCTTGCACCTCCTCCCCTGCACACTGTTTATTCTAAGTTAGCAAAGTTTGCAATCCCATGTGCTTCAGTGCCCCATCACTTCACCTGATGTCTTTCCTGTGTCTTGAAATTCCTTTCTGCCCACTTTACACTTGCTGATGTCTTAGCCATCTCTCAGGATCTATCTCCGAAGTCATTTCTTTTGAGGCCTTCCTTACCTTCCTTACCTCTATCTTCCTCTTTCCCACTATCCAGGGACCGTAATCACTCACTCGTCTCTATTTCCAGGACACTAAAACAGCAACTGAGTGACCACTTTTCCATATTAGGGATTTTTTAAAATTTATTTATCTTTTTGGGGGGTGGGGTGGGAAGGGAGGGGGACGGGCAGGCCACTTCTATTGGTCTTTCAATTCTCTATTTTCATCCGTCTTTGTTCTTTGGCCCGTGTGGGCCTCCCATCGCGGTGGCCTCTGTTGTCGCAGAGCACCGGCTCTGGGCGCATGTGCTCCAGAGCTCCGGCTCGGTAATTGGACACATCATTCCAGCCGCTCCGCAGCACGTGGGATCTTCCCAGGCCAGGGATCGAACTGGCACCCCTTGCACTGCAAGGCGGTGTCCTTACCCACTGGACCACCAGGGGAAGCCCCATGTTAGGTTTTTGTTGTTCAGTCGCTAAGTCGTATCTAACTCTGTGACCCCATGGACTGCAGGATAGCAGGCTTCCCTGTGCTTCACTATCACCCAGAGCTTGCTCAAACTCATGTTAGTTGAGTCAATGATGGCATCCAACCATCTCATCCTTTGTCACTCCCTTTCCTCCTGGTCTCAATCCTTCCCAGCATCAAGGCCTTTTCCATTGAGTCAGCTCTTTGCATCAAGAGCCAAAGTACTAGAGCTATACCATCAGTCCTTCCAAAGAGTATTCAGGGTTGATTTCCTTTAGGACTTACTGGTTTGATCTCCTTGCTGTCCAAGGGACTCTCAAGAGTCCTCCAGCACCACAATTCAAAAGCACCAATCTTTTGGCACTCATCCTTCTTTATAGTCCAACTCTCACATCCGTACATGATACTTGAAAAACCATGCCTTTGACTACATGAACCTTTGTCAGCGAAGTGAAGTCTCTGCTTCCTTTACAGTCAAGCACTTCTGGAACCCAGAACTACTACGTATTAATTCTGCAACCTTGGGGAATTGACTTACTTGTATGTACATATGTGGATAGAACTTTTTATTCCCCAGGGTTCTTTGTGAATGCCTATAATGTATCTGGTTCATTGCTATGCAACAGTCAGTTCTCTTTATTTCCTTTTCTGAAACAATGACAGCATGTCTTGCATTATAATTCATGGTGTACATGTTTGTTTCCTGTGGTTCACAGTAAGCACCTTGAGGTCAGAGACCATTTGATATTTTTCTCTGTATCTCTGCAACCAACAAAACTTTATTAAAGAATGAAATAATAAATCAGACTTCAGTGAGAGAGTATGGTAGATCTGACAATTTGAATAACTCTCCTGACTAAAACAGGTAAAGTGAAGAAGAATATTTGGGTGGACAATTCATAAAAGCATCACAGAATTGATGTAAAAGGAAGCATCCACATACCAGGATCCCTGAAAAATGAGTGAGCCCCAAAGCTACTCTTGCCCTGAGGGCTTTCATGGGCTTTGAATTCCTTGAGCTCCTGTTTTGATTGCATGGTATGCAGACAACTGGAGAGATATACACTCACTTTGGGCAGTTTCTGGGATAATAGGAGCATGGGTGTATACTCAGCCCTCTCCAACTCTTTGCAGTTCCATGGACTGTAGTCCGCCAGGCTCCTCTGTCCATGGTATTCTCCAGGCAAGAATACTGGAGTGAGTTGCCTTTTCATCCTCCAGAGGATCTTCCCAACCCGGGGATCCAACCCATGTCTCCTGCAGTGGCAGGTGGATTCTTTGCCACTGAGCCACCAGCGAAGCCCATATAATAGGAGACTCCTGTATAAAGTTGGAATCTCAAAGAATTATGTTCACACAGAATAAATAGCATTATGCCTATTGGTAACAATGCTTTATTGTATACTTGTAAATGTATTTCAAGAGTAGACATCTTATATAATAAATGTAGTAGACCTAAATTTTAAAAAATTAAAAAATAAAGAAATAGGACGAATAAAGACACTTCTAATGAGGGAATTGCCATGTGAGAAAGCACAGAGATAGTATTCAATCAAAAACCAAGCCTTAAATTAGAGGTGGATAGACTAATTTGGAATATAGAAAAGAAATGGAAAGGAGGAAAACAAGCTGAAGTAAATAAAGGAGTTGAAGGAGAGGCCTAAATATGGGTCTGAAAGCCATTTTTATGTAGTTATGTACTGTCCGTGAAGCATCACTATAGAGTTGGTAATTATGCTATATTGAAAAGTCTGAAGAAAATTCTTCTGAGTAATCTGCACATACTGCTAAAGTGCAAAAGGTTGTTGTTGTTCAGTTGCTAGGTCGTGTCCTACTCTTTGTGACCCCATGAACCACAGCACACAAAGCCTGCCTTGTCCTTCACCATTTCCTGAAACTTGCCCAAGCTCATGTCTATTGAATTGGTAATAATTTCCAACCATCTCATTCTCTGCCACGCTCTTCTCCTTTTGCCTTCAATCTTTCCCAGCATCAGGACCTTTTCCAGTGAGTTGACTGTTCACATCAAGTGGCCAAAGTATTAGAGCTTCAGCATCAGTCCTTCCAATGAACATTCAGGGCTGATTTCTTTAGGATTGAGCTGTACTCATGATTTGTGCCCTTTATTGTCTTTTAATTTTAAAAATTTACAGTGAAATTATACTGTAATTTTAATTTTACTAAGCTAAGTGTCAAAAGATAAACACAGAATGTATACTTTACAAACAAACAAAAAAATAGAATGAAGAAAAGAGAAGAAATCTCAGTCAATCAAATACAAGGAAAATGAGGGGAAAACAAAACGTTTGTAATAAAACATTAAATATTTAATTTCAAAATATCAGTGAACACCATAAGCATGAAACTCTCTATTTAGAGGATATATACATTTGAATTATTCAATATTAAAAATATTTGAGAACCTTTTATATCCCCAGAATTGTTCTAGATGTTTGGAGATAGAGCAGTAAACAAGCCAGACAAAATCACTGTCCTTATGAAGGTTGCATAAATGTATTTCAAGAGTAGACATCTTATATAATAAATGTAGTAGACCTAAATTTTAAAAAATTAAAAAATAAAGAAATAGGACGAATAAAGACACTTCTAATGAGGGAATTGCCATGTGAGAAAGCACAGAGATAGTATTCAATCAAAAACCAAGCCTTAAATTAGAGGTGGATAGACTAATTTGGAATATAGAAAAGAAATGGAAAGGAGGAAAACAAGCTGAAGTAAATAAAGGAGTTGAAGGAGAGGCCTAAATATGGGTCTGAAAGCCATTTTTATGTAGTTATGTACTGTCCGTGAAGCATCACTATAGAGTTGGTAATTATGCTATATTGAAAAGTCTGAAGAAAATTCTTCTGAGTAATCTGCACATACTGCTAAAGTGCAAAAGGTTGTTGTTGTTCAGTTGCTAGGTCGTGTCCTACTCTTTGTGACCCCATGAACCACAGCACACAAAGCCTGCCTTGTCCTTCACCATTTCCTGAAACTTGCCCAAGCTCATGTCTATTGAATTGGTAATAATTTCCAACCATCTCATTCTCTGCCACGCTCTTCTCCTTTTGCCTTCAATCTTTCCCAGCATCAGGACCTTTTCCAGTGAGTTGACTGTTCACATCAAGTGGCCAAAGTATTAGAGCTTCAGCATCAGTCCTTCCAATGAACATTCAGGGCTGATTTCTTTAGGATTGAGCTGTACTCATGATTTGTGCCCTTTATTGTCTTTTAATTTTAAAAATTTACAGTGAAATTATACTGTAATTTTAATTTTACTAAGCTAAGTGTCAAAAGATAAACACAGAATGTATACTTTACAAACAAACAAAAAAATAGAATGAAGAAAAGAGAAGAAATCTCAGTCAATCAAATACAAGGAAAATGAGGGGAAAACAAAACGTTTGTAATAAAACATTAAATATTTAATTTCAAAATATCAGTGAACACCATAAGCATGAAACTCTCTATTTAGAGGATATATACATTTGAATTATTCAATATTAAAAATATTTGAGAACCTTTTATATCCCCAGAATTGTTCTAGATGTTTGGAGATAGAGCAGTAAACAAGCCAGACAAAAATCACTGTCCTTATGAAGGTTGCATTCGGATCTGAGAAGACAGATGATAAATATATAAACAATAAAATATTTACTATGTGGGATATTAATAAATATTATAGAAAAATAATAAAGCAAAAGAGAATTAGGGAAGCAAGTAGAAGGAATTTATGTTGCAATTTTAAAGTGCTCACAGATGATCCCAAAGATGTAAAATAGATGAAGAATGGAGCAATATCTATCCAGTATGTTCTAGGGAGAGGGAGAAAAGAGTGCATCTGTTCTGGGGCAGGAGCCTAGTAGATGTGCTGGTAGAATAGCAAGGAGGCCAGCATGGTTGGAACAGTATAGGAGGAAACCATGGTAAGAGATGAGGTAAGAGATATACCAAAGGACCAGGGGCTTTTGTAGACCATTGCAAGAACATTGCCATTTATTCTAAGTAATATTAAAAGCCTAGTGAACTGTTTTGAGCACAAGAACAATCTGACTTGTATTTTAAAGAATCATCTTGGCTGCTGTCTGGAAAGAAGAATGTAGAAGAAGAACCTGGGACTTGCTAGGAATTGGCTGCAATAATTTAAGTGAGAGGCAATGGTAGCTTGGAAAAGGGTACCATGGTCAAGTTGAGATGTATTTGGATTTCAGCTGTCATGTGAAAGTCAAACTGATGCATGTCTGTGATTGGAGGTGGGATATAAGGCAGGAGTTAAGGATGTCCTCGAGGTTTTGGACCTGAGCAACTGAAAGGAAGGGTTGCCACTCTTGTTGAGATGAGGCCAATTTAGGTAGAGCACATTCGCAGAGAGGAAGTGAGAGTTTGATTTGGAATGTAATATGTTGAGACAACCAAATGGAAGCAGTATGAAGTTGATGAGGTAACTAGAAGTCATTAGAGAGATGTCTAGGTTAGAGATGTAAATTTGGGAGCTGTTTTTAAAATGAAGCCAAAAATTTTTACACTTGCTTTAGCCAAAAGAAGGATTAAGAAAGAAAAAAAAAATCCTGAAATAAGAATAGAAATAAGAATGAAGCTACTGTATGTTCAGCATCTTTGCTTATAAAAAGTTAAAAAAAATAAATGATATTCATCATTTAAAAAAAAATCTTCATGCTAGAGAAATTGATAACTCTGTAAGGAACAGCAGGGCCCTGTGCCTCTGGAGACTGACATTCATTGAGGTAGTTTGGGGCCGATGTGCTAATTGACTTCTTATCAGAAGATAAAATCTTGCAGCTTGGTGCTTTTAATCAACAGACAAAAGCCCAATGTGCTTGTTGTTCTTTATCATCTGTATTACTACTTATTTCTGATTAATAGTTCATGTCCGAAAGTGGTTCTGAGTCACCAATACTCTAAACATTAACCTATGCCAACTGATAAAAAGGTGGCAGTTTTATGGTCATGACAAGTTTACATCCCTGTGAAATATGCCAGCTCCTACAGTTAACAGACTAGCTACTTGTGCAAGCGATCCCTAGACATTTTTCAACCTGGCACACTGTCTCACTGAGTCTTTCACTAATGAATAATAAATGTTGACTAGTGCTCAATCAGCCTAAGAAATTTTGCATTA
Organism: Tragulus kanchil; assembly: GCA_022376925.1. Taxonomy (NCBI): domain Eukaryota; kingdom Metazoa; phylum Chordata; class Mammalia; order Artiodactyla; family Tragulidae; genus Tragulus; species Tragulus kanchil. The sequence goes on from JAIOJX010000032.1 coordinate 100,845,675, forward strand.
AGAAAAAATGCTACAAAACTGGATAAAGTCATCAAAATGTAGGAAGAGAAGCCCCATGGCTGCACCTTGGCAGACTTCAGCGTTTGAGGTTGGGGATTAGAGGGAGAACCTTCCAAGAAGAGGGAGGAGGCATTGGTTTACTGGGTAATTAGCATCTTTCATTAAAATGTATTAATTCCTGCCACAGTTGTCTAAGAGTAGAGATGACTGGCATTATCCCAACTGGAGAGAATCATAACTGAGGCTCAGCAAGGTGAAGGAGTTTCTCACAGGATCATCCAAACCAGTGACATAAGCCAGTGTTAGCATATTTCATCTGCTTGTTCCTATTCCTGCCTCCATTGCCAGTGATGTGTGTGAATGGGTTGATGACAGCAGTGGATGAGATGTTCTCAAGGGGTTCTCTGTTTTCCTTGCAGGTGAGTATGTGAAGGCCTTGGAGATGACTAGAGAAAGCCTAGACCAAGGAGCCATTAAGCCAAATTCCACTTCAGAGATCTACGATGATGTTGCATTCTCTGGGAGAGGGAGGTAAGTGTATCCTCAGCAGGATGAATGTGCTGAGATTTGAAAGCACAGTACATGGATTTCCCTGGTGGTCCAGTGGTGAAGACTCTGCTTCCAGTGCAGCGGATGCAGGTTTGATTTCTGGGCAGAGAACTGAAATCACAAATGCTGGCATGGCCAAAAACAGAAAAAAATACAACACAACATGACAGGTCAGTGGTCCTTGTATCTTCTCTCCCCGTAGAGCAAAGTCAGATTTCTCTGACTCATTTGCCTCACATAATGGGAAGTGTAAGAAGATATTTGAAACTATCAGTAGGAATTGCTAAGAGATTCTTTGGCAGATTAGTAACAAGGTACCTTTTATTTATATACTTTCATTAATACCATCTGGGTGGGGTGATGATAAACTAACAGAAGTGCTTCACGGTATGTGTGAATAGATGCATTTAGAATCAGGAAGATACTGGTAATGGGTGTTTCATGGCAAGAAAACAACTTAGATATGAAATCATTTTCTTCCTGATTTCCTCACAATCCAAGTCTGATGATAGGCATGTTTTACTTAAAACACTCCTATGGATTCTCAATAACCATTTTTAAAATTGAAGCATAGTTGATTCATTGCATTAATTTCAAATACAATTCAGTATTTTAGATGATTCAGTATTTTAGATTCTATCATATAGATGATACTGTACTTATACTTACTATAAGATATTGGTCATAGCCCCTATGCTACTTATTATATCCTTGTGCCTTGTGTCTTATTTATTTTATAGCTAGTAGTTTGTATACCTTAATGCTATTCCAATCTTGCCCCCTGACGTTGCTCCTTCCTCCACCATTCTTCCCTCTGGTAACCTTGTTGTTGTTCAGTTGCTAAATCATGTCTGACTCATTGCAACCCCACAGATTGCTGCATACCAAGCTTCTCTGTCCTTCACTATCTCCAAGCATTTGCTCACACTCAAGTCCATTGAGTCAGTCGTGCCATCCAACCATCTCATTCTCTGTCACCCCCTTCTTTCACATTGGGTCAATAGTCAACTCTTCCGCAGGTGGGTATGTGAAGGCCTTGGAGATGACTAGAGAAAGCCAAAAATTAAGCCAAATTCCACTTCAGAGATCTACGATGATGTTGCATTCTCTGGGAGAGGGAGGTAAGTGTATCCTCAGCAGGATGAATGTGCTGAGATTTGAAAGCACAGTACATGGATTTCCCTGGTGGTCCAGTGGTGAAGACTCTGCTTCCAGTGCAGCGGATGCAGGTTTGATTTCTGGGCAGAGAACTGAAATCACAAATGCTGGCATGGCCAAAAACAGAAAAAAATACAACACAACATGACAGGTCAGTGGTCCTTGTATCTTCTCTCCCCGTAGAGCAAAGTCAGATTTCTCTGACTCATTTGCCTCACATAATGGGAAGTGTAAGAAGATATTTGAAACTATCAGTAGGAATTGCTAAGAGATTCTTTGGCAGATTAGTAACAAGGTACCTTTTATTTATATACTTTCATTAATACCATCTGGGTGGGGTGATGATAAACTAACAGAAGTGCTTCACGGTATGTGTGAATAGATGCATTTAGAATCAGGAAGATACTGGTAATGGGTGTTTCATGGCAAGAAAACAACTTAGATATGAAATCATTTTCTTCCTGATTTCCTCACAATCCAAGTCTGATGATAGGCATGTTTTACTTAAAACACTCCTATGGATTCTCAATAACCATTTTTAAAATTGAAGCATAGTTGATTCATTGCATTAATTTCAAATACAATTCAGTATTTTAGATGATTCAGTATTTTAGATTCTATCATATAGATGATACTGTACTTATACTTACTATAAGATATTGGTCATAGCCCCTATGCTACTTATTATATCCTTGTGCCTTGTGTCTTATTTATTTTATAGCTAGTAGTTTGTATACCTTAATGCTATTCCAATCTTGCCCCCTGACGTTGCTCCTTCCTCCACCATTCTTCCCTCTGGTAACCTTGTTGTTGTTCAGTTGCTAAATCATGTCTGACTCATTGCAACCCCACAGATTGCTGCATACCAAGCTTCTCTGTCCTTCACTATCTCCAAGCATTTGCTCACACTCAAGTCCATTGAGTCAGTCGTGCCATCCAACCATCTCATTCTCTGTCACCCCCTTCTCCTCTGATCTTTTCCAGCATTGGGCTCTTTAAATGAGTCAACTCTTCCCATCAGGTGACCAAAGTATTGGACGTTTTGTTTCAGCATCAGTCCTTCCAATGAATATCCAGTGTTGATTTCCTTTAGGATTGACTGATTTGATCTCCTTGCTGTCCAGGGGACTCTCAAGAGTCTCCTCCAGCATCAGTTCAAAAGCATCAATTCTTTGGCGCTCAGCCTTATCTTTAAAAAAAAAAAAAAAAAAAGATTTATTTATTTATTTATTTATTTATTTATTTATTTTGGGCGGGGGTTGGGTTGGGGAGGGAGGGGAGTGGGCGGGCCACTTCTATTGGTCTTTCATTTCTCTATTTTCATCCGTCTCTGTTCCTTGACTCCTGTGGGCCTCCCATCGCGGTGGCGTCTGTCGTCGCAGAGCGCCGGCTCTGGTCGCATGCGCTCCAGAGCTCTGGCTCGTTGATTGGACACATTGGTCCAGCCGCTCGGCGGCACATGGGATCTTCCCAGGCCAGGGATTGAACCGGCGCCCCTTGCACTGCAAGGCGGTGTCCTTACCCACTGGACCACCAGGAGAAGCCCCACCCTTATCTTTATGGTCCACATCTCTCATATCTGTACATAACCACTGGAAAAAAAAAAAAAAAGCTTTGACTATATGCACCTTTGTTGGCAAAGTGATGTCTCTGTTTTTTGATACACTGTCTAGGTTTGTCATAGCTTTTCTTCAAAGAGCAAGCATCTTTTAATTTCATGGCTGCAGTCACCATCCACAGTGATTTTGGAACCCAAGAGAAGATAATCTGTTATTGTTTCCACTTTTTCACCATCTATTTGCCATGAAGCCATGGGACTGGATGCCACAAACTTAAGTCTTTTTTTTTTCTTTTTCATTTTAGTTTTATTTTTTTTAATTGAAGGATAATAGCTTTACAGAGTTGTTTTGTTTATTGCTAAACATCAACCTGAATCAGCCACAGGTGTACACACATTCCCTCCCTCCTCAACTTCCCTCTCCTTTCCCTCCCCATCCCATCCCTCTAGGTTGTTACAGAGCCCCTATTTGAATTCCCTTAGTCTTACAGCAAATTCCCATTGCTTATGTATTTTAAATATGGTAAAGTAGGTTTCCATGTTACTCTTGCCATACCTCTCACCCACTCCTCCTGCAATGTCCGTAAGTCTGTTCTCTATGTCTGTTTCTCCATTCTGCCCTGCAGCACTCATATATATGTTAGTACACAATATTTATCTTTCTCTTTCTGACTCACTTCACTACATGTAATACATTTTATGTTCATGCACCTCATTAGGGTTGACTCAAATGCATTCCTTTTAATGGCTGAGTAATATACCATTGTATATATGTACCACAGCTTCTTTATCCATTCATCTGCCAATGGACATCTGTGCTGCTAGATTGGACATCTAGGTTGCTTCCATGTTGTAACTATTGTAAACAGTTCTGTGAGGAACAATGGGGTCCATGTGTCTTTTTCAATTTTGGTTTCTGCAGGGTATGTGCCTAGTAGTGGGACTGCTGGGTCTTGTTTTTTAAGGAATCTCCATACAGTCTTCCATAGTGGTTGTATCAATTTACGTTCCCACCAACAGTGCAAGAGGGTTCCCTTTTCTCCACACCCTCTCCAGCGTTTATTGTTTGTAGACTTTTTGATAATGGCCATTCTGACTGGTGTGAAGTGGCGTCTCATTGTAGTTTTGATTTACATTTCTCTAATAATGAGTGATATTGAGCATATTTTCATGTGTTTGTTGGCCGTCTGTATGTCTTCTGGAGTGATGGCTCTTTGGGTCTTTTTCCCACTTTTTGATTGGGTTGGGTTTTTGTCATTGTTGTTGTTACTGAGTTATTCAAGCTGCTTTTATATTTTGGAAATTAATCCTTTGTCAGTTGCTTCATTTTACTATTGTTTTCTCCCATTCTGAGGGTTGTCTTTTCACCTTGTTTATAGTTTACTTTGCTGTGCAAAAGCTTGTAAGTTTAAGTAGGTTCCACTTGTTTATTTTTGGTTTTCTTTCCATTACTCTAGGAGGTGGGTCACAGAAGACGACTTGCTTTGATTTACGTCATTGAGTGTTCTGCCTATGTGTTCCTCTAAGAGTTTTATGGTTTCTGGTCTTACATTTAGGTCTTTAATCCATTTTGTCTTTGTGTATGGTGTCAGGAAGTGGGGTTTTTTGTTTTTTCTTCAGTGTCTGCTGTCCGTCTCATTTCCCTTGCTGTGAGTGAGTGACAGTCTACCTTGCCTGCCTAGGATGCCCTTCACCACTAGACTGGTGTCTGGGCCTGCAGTGGGGGCAGGTCAGACTCTAATCTAGCCCTGCTCCTGTGTGTTCTTTCCTCCAATGTCCACAGATGTCAGAACGAGTGCATTTTGTGGGAATTGTCATTGTCCTTTAATACATTCATATACCCCGAGTCTGCCTAGCTGAACCTGTAGTTTCAATCTGCAGCTTATACAGCAGGTGGGAAGGTTTCATGTCCTCTTCTTTTGCCACCTTGTCCCTGGATTTCAGTTCTGATTTGGTCTTCGCCTCTGCGTGTGTGGGTCATCCACCAGGGTTTGCTCCTGAGGCTGCCCTAGTGAGGGCCAGGTGTGGAGATGGCGCAGCTGCCTAAGTCGTGGGGACTCTGGCAGAATGAGGTGTTCAGGGTAGCTTGGGCTAAGGTAGCTAGAAATGTGGTGTTCTGTAAGGGAATGGCAACCCACTTCAGCTTTCCCGTTTAGAGAGTTCTCCAGACAGAGCAGGCTGGCAGGCCACAGTCCCAAGGATCGCAGAGTCCCACGTGACCGAAGTGCCGCCTCCTGCGCAGACGCAGGACGTCTTCTAACCTCTGGCAGCTCTGTCCAGTGGGGGTGGTGAATGGAGGGGGCGCGGTTTCTTGGGTAGTAGGGACCCCTGCGGTGCTGATTACACAGGCACACTGGCGACTGCTGTTGCAGGGATACAGCGCTACTAGGGGTTTTTCTAGCTTGAGCGTGAAGGAGGCACAGCGAATTGGGTCACAGGGACCCTGGCTGTGCCAAATGTGCAGGGCTGTCTCATGTGGGGTTACTGTTCCTTTCTCTAGGATCCTAGTGCACACAAAGTTTTGTTTGTGCCCCCCAGAGTCTGTTTCCCCAGCGTTGCGCTGTGGCACTGTAATCCGGCTAATAGCAACTTCCTTCAAGAGGACTTAGGCTACAGGCCGCTCTTCCCCAGCTGACCCGTGCCTCTGCAGGAGACACTCAAGGCAGGGCTGGCGGGCCTGCCGGCAGCCTTCTACAGGCTGCTCTCAGTATTCCGGGTGGCCCTCTATTCTGCCGGGTTTGCAAGTTCTCCTAGAGCTCACATTTTCCCAGGCCCTCCCTCTGAGCTGGGGTGAAGTGGGGGGCGGATAATTTATGGAATTTACTCTCAGTCTGTGAGCTGTTTATGGACTGAGAAGTGCAGCTTTCTATCACCCAGCTTGCCAAGATTCCACTGCTCCTGTTGGTTCCGTCTGTGAAGCAGCTTCCCAGGGCAGGGAGTCTCTTCCTGCTTCACAACTCCCTTCCTCTGAGTGCAGGCCTCTGTCCCACAACCCCCTGTCTCTTCTTTCTCCTCCCCCTGCCCTTTTGTCTCTATTCTTTTCTCATGGAGCCCAGATTATCCCCTGGAGGCCTGGAGTCTTCTGTAGTTGCCTACGGCTGGCGTGTAGTTGTTGTTCCATATCTTGATGAGTTTTTGATGAATTTGTTGGGGAACTGGTGATCTCCCCACCGTATTCCTCCACAATCTTGGAATCGTCCCTCACATGGGCATTATTAATCAGATTCAGTTACTAGCAGCACACCGTGGGAAGGAAAATAGCAGTAGTCAAAAGTGTGAAGGTTGAAGGGAAAACAGGGCATCCATGCTGGGTGGGATGATGTGGGCAGACGCAGGACGCTTTTGGAGGGGGGGGCGCGGTTTCTTGGGTAGTAGGGACCCCTGCGGTGCTGATTACACAGGCACACTGGCGACTGCTGTTGCAGGGATACAGCGCTACTAGGGGTTTTTCTAGCTTGAGCGTGAAGGAGGCACAGCGAATTGGGTCACAGGGACCCTGGCTGTGCCAAATGTGCAGGGCTGTCTCATGTGGGGTTACTGTTCCTTTCTCTAGGATCCTAGTGCACACAAAGTTTTGTTTGTGCCCCCCAGAGTCTGTTTCCCCAGCGTTGCGCTGTGGCACTGTAATCCGGCTAATAGCAACTTCCTTCAAGAGGACTTAGGCTACAGGCCGCTCTTCCCCAGCTGACCCGTGCCTCTGCAGGAGACACTCAAGGCAGGGCTGGCGGGCCTGCCGGCAGCCTTCTACAGGCTGCTCTCAGTATTCCGGGTGGCCCTCTATTCTGCCGGGTTTGCAAGTTCTCCTAGAGCTCACATTTTCCCAGGCCCTCCCTCTGAGCTGGGGTGAAGTGGGGGGCGGATAATTTATGGAATTTACTCTCAGTCTGTGAGCTGTTTATGGACTGAGAAGTGCAGCTTTCTATCACCCAGCTTGCCAAGATTCCACTGCTCCTGTTGGTTCCGTCTGTGAAGCAGCTTCCCAGGGCAGGGAGTCTCTTCCTGCTTCACAACTCCCTTCCTCTGAGTGCAGGCCTCTGTCCCACAACCCCCTGTCTCTTCTTTCTCCTCCCCCTGCCCTTTTGTCTCTATTCTTTTCTCATGGAGCCCAGATTATCCCCTGGAGGCCTGGAGTCTTCTGTAGTTGCCTACGGCTGGCGTGTAGTTGTTGTTCCATATCTTGATGAGTTTTTGATGAATTTGTTGGGGAACTGGTGATCTCCCCACCGTATTCCTCCACAATCTTGGAATCGTCCCTCACATGGGCATTATTAATCAGATTCAGTTACTAGCAGCACACCGTGGGAAGGAAAATAGCAGTAGTCAAAAGTGTGAAGGTTGAAGGGAAAACAGGGCATCCATGCTGGGTGGGATGATGTGGGTGTATCACCTCCTCTCCCTGGCCTGCCCCCCACAGAATCAAGGGCAAACTTGGAAACATTTTAATCATCAAGCAGATAGTTTGTGTAGCATCCCTGTTATATTACCAGCCCATAAGTGACCCATGGATGAGCCATGGAATTCTCCAGGCAAGAATACTGGAGCAGGTAGCCTTTCCCTTCTCCAGGGGATCTTCCCAACCCAGGGATGGAGGCTAGGTCTCCCGCATTGCAGGTGGGTTCTTTACCATCTGAGCCACCAGAGAAGCCCAAGGTAAAGATCAGTGACACGAATTTCAGGAGTCAGAAATTTCACCAATGTATGGGTCCCTGAGTCATGGTCTCTAAAAAAAGACTCTGTCCCATAAACTCTGTAAAATAGAGCATTTGGAGTAGGTGAAAGTTTCTATTGAAATATAATAATTTCCTTCATAGCTGGTATATGCTACTTCCTATCAGCATCTAAAACAAAGAAGGGTATAGAAGTTGACAAGGCACTGTCCTGCTCTTCCTTGAGAAGGGCGTGTTTCATTGATAGAAATGAGACTCAAGTCTCTGGTCTTTTTCCCTACAGCAGCTTCCCATCCCCAGTATTCTCTCAAACCAGTGTGGTGTTTATATTCTCTACTCTTAGTTCAGATGGAAAAGCATCACTTAAAAGACTACAGAAGTTCTTCAAGAAAGAGAAGGACAAAGTGAAGAATAATACCAAGTCAACAGAAAATCTAAGGTAAAAAGTCCCTTTGAGTTTTTCTTTCTAGGAGAGGATTAGCAGTGCCAGCCTGCAGTTACACCGCTGATGTTCTCCACCCTGTTGTTCTAGTGAAGGAGAACCAGAAACTAAAACCAAAGGCCCTGGTTACTACCTGCCTCCTCCTTGCCAGTATTTGAATGACTCACACCTACAGATGCTACTGAGAAAGTGACCATGTCCCTTTTGAAAAAAATGATGAGAAAAGATTGTGAACAAGGGTAGAGGGAAATTTTCCGTCTTCATCAAAGTCCAGAAAAGGGACTTTCCTCATCATCCTTGGCATATATTCCTGTTGTTACTACTGAGCACTCTGTTACGTTACATATGCTTTCTCAGCCCTACAGGTAGTGGTTTTGTTTACACTTCTGTAGTCTCATTTGCCTATCTTGAGAGAGGCAGTGTGTAGAGAGGGGAGATGAACTTTTCAGCCGAATGGTCCACATATCTTATGCATGTATGTGTCTTAGCCCTGGAAGGACCCTCCAAGATCACCGCAGCTAATTATCAATGGGAATTGGGAAGGTTACAATTCACAGGTAGGAGAAAGAGATAGCAGGCCTAGATTCTGGAGCCTAATTTCAGGTGGGTTCTTTACCATCTGAGCCACCAGAGAAGCCCAAGGTAAAGATCAGTGACACGAATTTCAGGAGTCAGAAATTTCACCAATGTATGGGTCCCTGAGTCATGGTCTCTAAAAAAAGACTCTGTCCCATAAACTCTGTAAAATAGAGCATTTGGAGTAGGTGAAAGTTTCTATTGAAATATAATAATTTCCTTCATAGCTGGTATATGCTACTTCCTATCAGCATCTAAAACAAAGAAGGGTATAGAAGTTGACAAGGCACTGTCCTGCTCTTCCTTGAGAAGGGCGTGTTTCATTGATAGAAATGAGACTCAAGTCTCTGGTCTTTTTCCTACAGCAGCTTCCCATCCCCAGTATTCTCTCAAACCAGTGTGGTGTTTATATTCTCTACTCTTAGTTCAGATGGAAAAGCATCACTTAAAAGACTACAGAAGTTCTTCAAGAAAGAGAAGGACAAAGTGAAGAATAATACCAAGTCAACAGAAAATCTAAGGTAAAAAGTCCCTTTGAGTTTTTCTTTCTAGGAGAGGATTAGCAGTGCCAGCCTGCAGTTACACCGCTGATGTTCTCCACCCTGTTGTTCTAGTGAAGGAGAACCAGAAACTAAAACCAAAGGCCCTGGTTACTACCTGCCTCCTCCTTGCCAGTATTTGAATGACTCACACCTACAGATGCTACTGAGAAAGTGACCATGTCCCTTTGAAAAAATGATGAGAAAAGATTGTGAACAAGGGTAGAGGGAAATTTTCCGTCTTCATCAAAGTGCAGAAAACGGACTTTCCTCATCATCCTTGGCATATATTCCTGTTGTTACTACTGAGCACTCTGTTACGTTACATATGCTTTCTCAGCCCTACAGGTAGTGGTTTTGTTTACACTTCTGTAGTCTCATTTGCCTATCTTGAGAGAGGCAGTGTGTAGAGAGGGGAGATGAACTTTTCAGCCGAATGGTCCACATATCTTATGCATGTATGTGTCTTAGCCCTGGAAGGGACCCTCCAAGATCACCGCAGCTAATTATCAATGGGAATTGGGAAGGTTACAATTCACAGGTAGGAGAAAGAGATAGCAGGCCTAGATTCTGGAGCCTAATTTCAGCTCTTCTATTTATTCAGTGAGCAACCATAGGCAAGTCACTTCCATGTTGCACCCACAGGGACCAAGTTTCTTCTTGCACATAACAAGAGGGAGACTGTGTGGTCTCTTGAAGGCACTTCAGAGAGGGAGGGAGAGAAACATAGACATAGATCTGTATTTTATGATAGCCCCAGGTCATTGCATGTATTGACATGGAATTATGTTATTCTACCTTGAGGTTCTAGTCAACTGTGAAACCTTAAAGACTGCATGTTGGATCTAGATCTACCAAGTGATTTATACACTATATGAGGTTTACAAATTGTAGTCCTAACCATGGAAGAAGAGGGAGTCTGGTTCCAGTGGACAGTAAGACCTAAAAGCATACTCTGACCTTGGCAGGTTAGATGTTTCTGACAAAAATTATTAGCATGGTACCTTGTAGCCCCTTAAAAATTTGATCCAGGTGAGACTGCGGATGATTTTTTAAAATGAAAATGTGAGTTTCTCTTTCTTAGAACTGTTCAGTGACTGTTTATGACTTTTAGAACAAATATCCAGTCCTTTTTCATTGCAAGTAAATACTGCTATGGCAGTCCCCTTCCTACTTGTCCAGCTCTATCTGACTCAGATTTGTTCTCAATTCCACCCCATAACACAGGCCCTGTGTGTATGCCTTGGTGTTTCATTACCCACCCCATCCCGCCCCGCTTGTATCCATGATATTCCATTGGTCTGGAATGCATCTGCCCTTCTCTGTCTTCCTTTGATAAACAAGAGTTCTAGCCTTCCCTTAAAGTTTGGTAAAATATTACCCCTTCTGGAATGCATTCCTTGACCTTTTCTACCCAAACCTGTATTACTGGTTTCTCTTCTGTGTTTCCATAAGAACCTGTGCACATCTTATAACATTTATTAATGCTACCAAGAAACCCTGTTCCTTACAGTCGGAGAATTTCAGCATAAGAATCGTTATTACCTAGTCTGACCCACTACACAAGCTTCTCTGCAAATATTCCTAAGAAGCCAAATCTCTGTGTCTGCATAAGTCTATAGAGATAATATTCACTACATTCAGGGGCAAATCTTCCATTTTTAGGAAAGTCTGAAAAGATTTTTTCCTCTTAAATTTTGCCAAAATCTGCCCCTCTAGTTTTTCAATTAATAGCATGGAGACATACCAAGGTAGCACAGAGCTTTGTCTACCTTTTGTCCCCAGACCTGTAAGACTGAACCTAAATTGCTTAAAATACATGGATTTTTTTTTTCTACCACATCATACTTCCTTCCATGTGATCTACTTAACTATGAGTTTGAAGAAAACCAGGCCATCTACTTAGCCAAGTATCCTCTCCTACTTAGCACATTTACCAGCTTCCATTTCCACCTGGCCTAGAATTCTCCCCTCAAATCACTTCTTTGATTAAACATATACCTACTCAGGGTCCAGTGTCTCCAGAGGGTCATCTTGCTCACCATATGTACCCCATATTGGTTGTGTCGGTTTGGCACCTTGGAAGGTTCAGAAGGTCCAGTGTCCCAAATCAGAGGCAGGTGAGACTGCGGATGATTTTTTAAAATGAAAATGTGAGTTTCTCTTTCTTAGAACTGTTCAGTGACTGTTTATGACTTTTAGAACAAATATCCAGTCCTTTTTCATTGCAAGTAAATACTGCTATGGCAGTCCCCTTCCTACTTGTCCAGCTCTATCTGACTCAGATTTGTTCTCAATTCCACCCCATAACACAGGCCCTGTGTGTATGCCTTGGTGTTTCATTACCCACCCCATCCCGCCCCGCTTGTATCCATGATATTCCATTGGTCTGGAATGCATCTGCCCTTCTCTGTCTTCCTTTGATAAACAAGAGTTCTAGCCTTCCCTTAAAGTTTGGTAAAATATTACCCCTTCTGGAATGCATTCCTTGACCTTTTCTACCCAAACCTGTATTACTGGTTTCTCTTCTGTGTTTCCATAAGAACCTGTGCACATCTTATAACATTTATTAATGCTACCAAGAAACCCTGTTCCTTACAGTCGGAGAATTTCAGCATAAGAATCGTTATTACCTAGTCTGACCCACTACACAAGCTTCTCTGCAAATATTCCTAAGAAGCCAAATCTCTGTGTCTGCATAAGTCTATAGAGATAATATTCACTACATTCAGGGGCAAATCTTCCATTTTTAGGAAAGTCTGAAAAGATTTTTTCCTCTTAAATTTTGCCAAAATCTGCCCCTCTAGTTTTTCAATTAATAGCATGGAGACATACCAAGGTAGCACAGAGCTTTGTCTACCTTTTGTCCCCAGACCTGTAAGACTGAACCTAAATTGCTTAAAATACATGGATTTTTTTTTTCTACCACATCATACTTCCTTCCATGTGATCTACTTAACTATGAGTTTGAAGAAAACCAGGCCATCTACTTAGCCAAGTATCCTCTCCTACTTAGCACATTTACCAGCTTCCATTTCCACCTGGCCTAGAATTCTCCCCTCAAATCACTTCTTTGATTAAACATATACCTACTCAGGGTCCAGTGTCTCCAGAGGGTCATCTTGCTCACCATATGTACCCCATATTGGTTGTATCGGATTGGCACCTTGGAAGGTTAGAAGGCAGAAATCAGATTCTGTGGACAGAGAAGGGAAGGGCTGTGGAAAGCCTGAGACAGTCCCATTAGGAAAGAGGGTGCAGATGGTCACTGGGGGTAAATAAGCTCCTTTACAGAAGGGGGGAAAGACAATCAGAACAAAGCTGCAGGAAAGGGTAGCTTCATATTGATATCTTCCCCCCAAGCATCCAAATCAAGAAACCTAGTCATCAGTGTGATTTGAGATGTATCAGCAAGAATTTCTGAACATGGCTTTCTCCCTTAACCCTGTTTCTTTCATCAATTAACAGGGCATCATTCATTTCACTGCCTGAGATAGGTAAGTGACATTTGCTTATTACTGGAACATATAAGAGTCTGAGAAAGAAGTAGTCATCTTTCCTGAACTCCACATTTAACGAAAAACTGATATATTAAAATCAAAGGAGGATTTTACACAATAGCATCACTTACTTTGGGGAAGATGGGTAACCTTTCTCAAGTGTCTCCTTATAGACCAGGCCTCTTAAATCTGAGAAAGAGACACATTATCCATTTTTAGGATGGCTCTGACTCACATCTATATTTTAGTGACCTAGGATTTGTGTTCAAGTCTTTGATTACAAAGTGTGTGCATTTTACATTATACCACGTAACCTCTTAATGGAGTTAACAGCCGCTCACCTGAATTAAGACAAAGTGACTTGAACATGACCACTTTGCAGTAGACATGCTAAGTGAATCAGGGATGAGTCACTAGAATTTTTAAAAGCATGGAGACATACCAAGGTAGCACAGAGCTTTGTCTACCTTTTGTCCCCAGACCTGTAAGACTGAACCTAAATTGCTTAAAATACATGGATTTTTTTTTTCTACCACATCATACTTCCTTCCATGTGATCTACTTAACTATGAGTTTGAAGAAAACCAGGCCATCTACTTAGCCAAGTATCCTCTCCTACTTAGCACATTTACCAGCTTCCATTTCCACCTGGCCTAGAATTCTCCCCTCAAATCACTTCTTTGATTAAACATATACCTACTCAGGGTCCAGTGTCTCCAGAGGGTCATCTTGCTCACCATATGTACCCCATATTGGTTGTATCGGATTGGCACCTTGGAAGGTTAGAAGGCAGAAATCAGATTCTGTGGACAGAGAAGGGAAGGGCTGTGGAAAGCCTGAGACAGTCCCATTAGGAAAGAGGGTGCAGATGGTCACTGGGGGTAAATAAGCTCCTTTACAGAAGGGGGGAAAGACAATCAGAACAAAGCTGCAGGAAAGGGTAGCTTCATATTGATATCTTCCCCCCAAGCATCCAAATCAAGAAACCTAGTCATCAGTGTGATTTGAGATGTATCAGCAAGAATTTCTGAACATGGCTTTCTCCCTTAACCCTGTTTCTTTCATCAATTAACAGGGCATCATTCATTTCACTGCCTGAGATAGGTAAGTGACATTTGCTTATTACTGGAACATATAAGAGTCTGAGAAAGAAGTAGTCATCTTTCCTGAACTCCACATTTAACGAAAAACTGATATATTAAAATCAAAGGAGGATTTTACACAATAGCATCACTTACTTTGGGGAAGATGGGTAACCTTTCTCAAGTGTCTCCTTATAGACCAGGCCTCTTAAATCTGAGAAAGAGACACATTATCCATTTTTAGGATGGCTCTGACTCACATCTATATTTTAGTGACCTAGGATTTGTGTTCAAGTCTTTGATTACAAAGTGTGTGCATTTTACATTATACCACGTAACCTCTTAATGGAGTTAACAGCCGGCTCACCTGAATTAAGACAAAGTGACTTGAACATGACCACTTTGCAGTAGACATGCTAAGTGAATCAGGGATGAGTCACTAGAATATTGTTTACTTTGCTATAAAAGCAATAGTGCACAGATGAGCAGAGTCTTTGACATATAGTGTGCTCACTCACAATCATGTTCCCGACGTCGAACGTGTCAATAAGAGAGGGCCATGTGTTCTGTTGTTTGTTGGGTTGAGTTTATTGGCTTTAGCCACAGTGGCTACTGTGACTTTTCCTCTGACTTGGCAATTCAAGTGTGTTATGTTCCACAAATATGAGTTTCCTGTGCCAAATAACAAATAATTATATAAGGCTGGTATAATCTCATCTCCCAAAATATCTTTGGTCTATGTAAAAAATGAAAGTCAACTTAGAATAGGTATGCATTTTGCCTCCATCCAAATTTATGAATAACTGAATGTGAATTAAGTGGTGAGCCACTTGAATATTATGGAAGTCTAGGTAGAGGACCAAGGAATGTGAATATCCTAAACTGAAAACACCTAGTTATGATTATGGACTGTTAGATTCAATTTTACACAAGGTTATCATAAAGAAGCAGTTGTCAGTGGTTTGAAATAAAAATCATGGAAGAAAAACCAACATGAATGTCCTATTAAACTGGTGTTTCCCCTCAGAATTCAGCCCTCCGTTCTAGTAGTGTAACATCTTTGTCCAATTCCAGGTTGATTGGAACCCAGTCTCAACATGATCCTTTCAGCAACTCATATTTTCTGTAATTCACATGAAATCAGATATAAACATTTATGCATGTGCTTGAGATACTAGGACATGTCACTGTTTTTTAATCCTCAGCTGAACTTTTTCTCAAATGTGTATCTTTTTTGTTCTTTGATCCTTTCAGCCTATCTGTAGTCTATGATCAGAGTTTGATAAAAGAGGCTCAGAGATACATGAACACAATTAAGTAAATGTGTATAATTTGAAAAGCTGAGGATTTAAACATTATACCACGTAACCTCTTAATGGAGTTAACAGCCGGCTCACCTGAATTAAGACAAAGTGACTTGAACATGACCACTTTGCAGTAGACATGCTAAGTGAATCAGGGATGAGTCACTAGAATATTGTTTACTTTGCTATAAAAGCAATAGTGCACAGATGAGCAGAGTCTTTGACATATAGTGTGCTCACTCACAATCATGTTCCCGACGTCGAACGTGTCAATAAGAGAGGGCCATGTGTTCTGTTGTTTGTTGGGTTGAGTTTATTGGCTTTAGCCACAGTGGCTACTGTGACTTTTCCTCTGACTTGGCAATTCAAGTGTGTTATGTTCCACAAATATGAGTTTCCTGTGCCAAATAACAAATAATTATATAAGGCTGGTATAATCTCATCTCCCAAAATATCTTTGGTCTATGTAAAAAATGAAAGTCAACTTAGAATAGGTATGCATTTTGCCTCCATCCAAATTTATGAATAACTGAATGTGAATTAAGTGGTGAGCCACTTGAATATTATGGAAGTCTAGGTAGAGGACCAAGGAATGTGAATATCCTAAACTGAAAACACCTAGTTATGATTATGGACTGTTAGATTCAATTTTACACAAGGTTATCATAAAGAAGCAGTTGTCAGTGGTTTGAAATAAAAATCATGGAAGAAAAACCAACATGAATGTCCTATTAAACTGGTGTTTCCCCTCAGAATTCAGCCCTCCGTTCTAGTAGTGTAACATCTTTGTCCAATTCCAGGTTGATTGGAACCCAGTCTCAACATGATCCTTTCAGCAACTCATATTTTCTGTAATTCACATGAAATCAGATATAAACATTTATGCATGTGCTTGAGATACTAGGACATGTCACTGTTTTTTAATCCTCAGCTGAACTTTTTCTCAAATGTGTATCTTTTTTTTGTTCTTTGATCCTTTCAGCCTATCTGTAGTCTATGATCAGAGTTTGATAAAAGAGGCTCAGAGATACATGAACACAATTAAGTAAATGTGTATAATTTGAAAAGCTGAGGATTGTATAAAGCATATCAAATAACAGACTATTTTTATCCTATCTTGATCCTAGATCTTAGGTCCCAGGAAGATATTATCTATGATGATGTGGCCATAAATGGAAAACAGCCAGAGTAAGTCAGTTGACTGAATTGGTCATCTCTGCTGATGTTTAAGCCTTTCCTGATGCTTTGTTAACTATGATCAGAGGGCCACCTCTTCAGATCCTTGGTTGTCCCCACTAGGGAAAGGGACACCTAACAGTTGTAGGAGCTTTGTTCCTTACCTTTGAGTTTACACACCTGAAACATTTTCAATATACTTCCTCATCTGCTGGCTGTTGCTCCTCCTGGTTGGTTGGTTGGCCTTGGTTTTGTGTGCATGTGTGTGTTTTAATCCTGCCATTCATCTCTTTAAAAATTATGTGTTCTCAGACTTCCTTTATCAGTTCTCCTCCCTTCTTCCTCTTTATATCCTTGAATGGTCTCATCCATATCTAGGGCTTTAATTATAACCTTTGTAGTAATGCTATCAAAGTTGACAATTTTGAGGTCAGATTTCTCTCTTTACTTGAATAAGCCTGCTAGATGACTCTACTTGAGACTCACAATTCCATAATAACTCATGATCTCAACTGATCCCACGCAATATGATCCCTTTCTTCTACTCTCTATGTCAGTGGTTGTTTCAATAAACAGTTACTCAGACCAGAACCCTGGGCATTGTCCTCTTCCTCCCCTGCCCCTCTTCTATGTCAGTAACTCTCAAAACGTGTCTGCTTCCCCATCCTCACTGTGCAGTCACATGCAGGCATCTATAGTTTCTCAGCTGGATTACTGCAACAACCTGTTGAATGGCCACCTCACCTCTACTTCACTTTATTTTCCAAACTTCAGGATCACACTGTAATAAAACCCACCACTCACTAGCTTAAAATAGTTAGTGTTTGTCCATTGCTCTCAGGATGAAATCCAAATTGCTTAAGAAGACCTCAAGTTCATTACTGCTACCGTCCCTGGCAAGCTCTCAGCCTCAACTGTACTTCCCACTCACCCACTACTCCTGTGTTCCACCCATACTGTATTATTTGGGTGTTTTTTGAATTAATCAAGCTATCCAGCATGTCTAGACTTTCTCATTTGTTCCAACTTCTTCAATTAATCCAACAAATCTTTCCTGAGTATGTACTGTATGCCTGGCACTGCAGGAAGTGCTGGGTATAAAGTAGTGAAGAAACCATACAATTCCCATTCCTATCTGATTGAAGAGACAGATCAATAAAGTGATCTACAATTAAACATAGGGATTTGATTGCTTTAGATATTCTGAAAGAGTGGGCATATGCTATGTGTGTTGAGAGGAGGCTGATAGTCACTTCAGAGTAGATGCCTGGGAAAAGCCTTTCCTCCAAGGTTAGAATTTAAGAACAAATTGTTTTGCCTGTAACACACTTGCCATGCTTTTGCTTGATTATTTTATCCTTCATTATTTAAAACTTTCAGATTTTGCTTCCCCCAGGAAGTCCTCTCTGAGCTTATCTAATGTGGGTTATGTACCCTTTTATCAGAACGTGTTTTTTTTTTTTTTTTCTTTTTCTCACAGCTGTATTGGTTTTGTTGGGTTTTTAATTTTTAAAATTTATTTATTTATTTTTGGCTATTCTGGGTTTTCACTGCTGCTACAGGCTCTTCTCCAGTTGCAGGAAGTGGGGGCAACTCTCTAGTTGAAGTGAGCAGGCTTCTTGTTGTGGTGACTTCTCTTGTTTTGGAACTCGGGCTCTAGGGGTCACAGGCTTCAGTAGTTGTGATTCACGGGCTTAGTTGCTCCACAACATGTGGGATCTTCCCCGATCATGGATCGAACACGTCTCCTGCATTGAAAGGGGAACTCTTCACCGCTGAGCTACCAGGCAAGCCCTGTGTCGGTCTTATTTCTTGCCCATCTCCTCCTCTAGATGGAAACATCCTGACGTGGGGACTGTGGCTTTCTGATCTATATCATGTGGCCTCGTACCAAAAGATAGTTTGTTAAATTGTTTCACAAAGAAGGACCTGCTTTCAAAAGATTTGCAAAATAATTGGAAGGTCAGAATAGGTGAAGCTATTTCCATTTTGGGGGATCAGAAAAATCTCTGTGCCAAGCTGAAGAAGCAAGGATAGGAAACAGTTTGTCAGGTGGAGAGTGGGGATTGAGAGAGAAAGAAGTGGCGATGGTATGCTGTGGGGAGAGGGCTGGGCAGCTGTGCAAAGGAAGGACATGTTGGCAATGTTCACTAGACCGTGAGGCACATGCACAGGAAAGTTTTCCTGCATGAGCAGGAAATGTCTTTTGGCAGGAGATGGAGGAGAGCCTGGAGTTTAAAACTGGAGCTGTAAGAAAACAAAATGTGGTCACTTTTTGGTGAGAAGACGTCATAATAGAAGTGAGCATTTTGGAAGCTTTTTTTTTTCTTTTGATAAACAGTCTTGGAATAATGCTACCACAGACTGAGAGGGAATTAGCCTATCACAGGTGCCTATTCTTTAGAGCCTAGAATTTGGTGTTTAAAAGTGTATCTCGAGGGCTTCCCTGGTGGTCCAGTGGGTAAGGACACCGCCTTGCAGGGCAAGGGGCGCCGGTTCGATCCCTAGCCTGGGAAGACCCCACGTGCCACGGAGCGGCTGGACTGATGTATCCAATTTCTGAGCCAGAGCTCTGGAGCGCATGCGCCCAGAGCCGGTGCTCTGCGACAACAGAGGCCACTGTGATAGGAGGCCCACACGGGCCAAAAAGCAAAAAAGATGGATGAACATAGATAAATGAAAGATCAATAGAAGTGGCCCACACACCCCCTTCCCTCCCTACCTCCCCCCAAAATAAACAAATCTTTAAAAAAAAAAGTCTATCTTGAGAGAATAGCATATAATATAGCTTGAAATACAGGTATAATAACCTTATGAAGAATATAACTGATAACATTGTGAATGGGGTGAAGTAGCTGAAAGGACTTTGATAAAGCTTTCATACACAGGCAATATGTACTCACTAGGTTTTATATAGTGATCTGCTTTTAGTTTGTAATTTGTAGTCCCCAAGAGTTTTAACAACAAAAGTCCATCCTGATCAAGGGGAAAAAAAAAAAAAAAGGCTAAAGCACAGAGGTTATTTGCCCAAGCTCATTAAGTGGTGGAACCAGAATTCAAATACCAGCAAGTGGACTCTCATGCAAAGCTGATATCCTAGTGATGCTTTGTCTTGTACCTACCTGACCTTTTTTTTAGTATTTCCCTAGTATACAGTCTTTATCCTTTCTCTGATTTCCATATTCTTGTTCACTATATCTTATATAAATAGCATACAGTTGAATTGGCTTTAAAAAAAAAATCTAGTATGACAATCTGCCTTAACTCCTACCTTGTCCTTGACATAAAAAAGTAACTGCTGAGCTCCTTGTTATAAACTCCAAAGGCAAGGGACATTGAGAAGAGTCATAGGAGATCCCTAGGCAATTCCTGGAAGTCTTCTTAAAAACCTTCTCTAAGATGCATCTGTTTCATTGAACTGTAGTTGACTTACAATACTGTGATAGTTTCAAGTATCCAGTACAGTGATCCAGTTTCTTTCTGATTATGTTCCATTACAAGCTCTTATGAAAGACTGAATATAATTCTCTATGCTATACAGTAAATCTGTGTTGTTTATGTTTTACATATAGTAGTTTGTATCTGTTAATGTCATATTCCTCAGGTGTATCTTTCATGCTGGTCAGAGTCCTTGATATTCTGTTAGACACCTGGACCATAATCTGAAGGGCACGGTGACACAATGTCACTGAGAAATTTTAAAATTCCTCTGCCATCAATCATGCCCTTGTGGTTATAATTTACTCAGTGAAGAGTTACTGTGTTCTGATGGGCAGACACCACAGACATACAAATGAATGACAGAGGAACAGTCAGTTTTGCTCACATCCATGACGAACATATGGTAACTCTGAGATACAAGGGGAGACAGGTTTTGAAGCAGCAGCATGATCAAAGACCATAGACTTTGAAGTCAAACACAATTGGATTCAAAGTTGCTGGGTTCAAAGCCACCGTTTCTGTGACCATGATAAGTTACATAGATCATCTATTATATTTCCCCCTGTGTAAAACTGTATGAAAAGACTGCTTTTTTAAAGGACTGTTGCAGTGCTTCCTGTAAAAAGCACATTAGTTAACGTATGTAAAATGCCAAGCACAAGACTTGACACACAGGTACTCAGAAATACTCGTTTCTTCTATGATACTCTCCACACACTGCATCCTTTTCTGCTAAACGCTAAATGGGATAGTCCTGTCTCACAGTGAGGATCCATTTTATCATTCATGTTCTAGAAGTGAAGAAACTAAGGCTCAGGAAGGAGAGGAAGTATGATTATAAACAATCATACTTCTTTGCTTCTAGTTTCAAATATGCTTTTTGTTTTTTAATTTAGTTTTTATGTCAGAGTACAATTGATTTACAATGCTGTGTTAGTTGAAGGTGGACAAGAAACTGATTCAGTTACACATGTATCTACTGTTTCTCTGGCTTCAAATTTGGATTGTGACAGATCAGACACTGGTCGGCAAGCTGTGGCCTGGGAGCCAGATATGGCCGGCCACTTGTTTTGGTGAATTACAGTCACGATATCAGAGTTGAATTGTGATCACAGAGATGGCATGGCTTGCAGAGCCTAAAATATTTACTCTCTAGCCTTGGCATAGATTATCAAAATATACTTCTAGATGACTTTCTAATTTGGGGGTAAAACACAGTTGCCCAGAAACTACTGATGGTTCCATAAAGGTTTTGGTTCAGTCTTAATTTACTTGCCCCAAATATTTTTCTTCTCAGTGATGAAGATAAACGAAAATTCTGGAAGCCCAAGTTTTTGACACCGAAAGAAAAAAAGAAAAAAAGTGCTAAAGAACTAGAAAGGTAAGCACACGAGTGCACTACACTACAACTCTCTGCTGCGATGTATACCTCTTAGTAGCTGTGTAATCCTGACAGATTAAGTTTGATTTTTGGGTTCCCCATCTACTGAATGAGAATATCAACACTATAGTTACATTATAGTAAAACCAAGAGGATTAAAAGAGAAAGAAAATATGAAAATGTTAAGTATCATACACATTTATCTTTATCATTGCTGCTTCTGGTGGATACAGAGCAAGGAAAGAATTCTAGTCATCATTATTCATCAACTGATGAAAATTTTCCCGTCTTCCTTTAGGTTGTAGGAACCTTTTCCCTGTAAGACAGAACCTAAATAATACACCATTTAGAACTTAAATGATGACTTGAAAAGAAAAACTGGGTATCATTTAACAAGACATTTCCCTAACATACTGAAAAAATATAATTCTAGTTATTACTACATTAGTGTGAGATATAAAACAATGTTTTATTGACTCAAGATCTAACCATTATTTGTGTGATTCAAATTCCCAGTTGGCCACTGGGGGAGGTGATGTATTTTACTATCTCTGATTGTCACTTGGTGCTCTGTGCTTTGAGTCGTCTTCTCGGTTGCGGGGGTGTAGGGCAGGAACTGAGGCACTTGAACATTAATGTCTTAGGAAAATCCTCTGAACTGTCATTGAGCTGAGAACACTGTATGGTCTGTCTGCTCTGGGGAATCTGTCTAGAAAAGTCCTAGAGGGGCACCCCAAAAGAAACCAGACATCAGTCTATATCAAATTTAAGCTCAATAGGATGGCATAGGGTGGAAATGTTCCTTCCCTGAAGTGTTTAAGACTTAATGCAACTTACTTTTCCCAAGTTGGGAAGATGTATTCATAGACTAGAAAAGCATCTTTCTACCTTAAACTTCACACTCTCACGTTTTCATTTTGCTGTTAAGTCGCTCAGTCTCTGTGACCTCATGGACTGCAGCATGCCAGGCTTCTCCTCCTCCTCCTGCCCTCAATCCTTCCCAGCATCAGTCTTTTCCAGTGAGTCAGCTCTTTGCTTCAGGTGTATTGGAGCATCAGCATCCGTCCTCTTAATGCATATTCAAGGCTGATTTCCTTTAGGATTGACTGGTTTGATTTCTTTGCTGTTTAAGGGATTCTCAAGTTTTCTGTAGCACCACAGTACAAAAGCATCAATTCTTTGGTGCTCAGCCTTCTTTATGGTCCAACTGTCATATGTGTACGTGACTACTGGAGAAACCATGGCTTTGTCTATATGGGCCTTTTTTGGCAAAGTTGATGGCTCTGCTTTTTTAGTACACTGTCTAGGTTTGTCATAGCTTTTCCTCCAAGCTGCATGTGTCTTGCAATTTTGCATAGCACAGCAAAACAAAATGCCAAGAGATGAAGTATCAGTGAACTTTTTTTTTACTTTCTCCCCCTCCTGCCAAAAATAATGCTTTCCTCAGTCCATGGGGTTCTCCAGGCAAGATGCTGGAGTGGGTTGCCATTTCCTACTCCAGGGGATCCTCCAGACCCAGGGATCGAACCGGCATCCCCTTTGTCTCCAGTACTGCAGACAGATTTACCCACTGAGCTATTGGGGAAGCCAGTATTTTAATGACTATATATAAATCTTTTTAGGTAACAATCTTTTAGTGGTTTATTTCTTACAACAGACTGATATTATGGCTTTCTTCTCAACTGACTGCATTTGAATATAAAGTCTATGATTATTCCTGTAGATTGATATATCAATTCCTGTGTTCTTTTTTAATGTTTTTTTTTTTTTTTTTACCATAATCTACTCTACCAATAAGAACTGCTTTCTACTTTACTGCAGCCCTTTTATTATCCCTTTACTAATTAAGATGATGACCAGTTCTCAAAGTTTGGGGGAGGGTATCCCTGGTATAAAGGAGTAGAGATGATACCCCACCTTCTAGGAAATTCCATGTAGAGTCTGAATGTATATGGAAAAGGGCAGATGGAAAGGGAGGTCAGGGCTGGATTATAAAATAAATACCGTGTGTACAAGACTATGGGATTTGACTTTTAGAGTGAGGGAGTAGAGACAGACTGCAGACTGAAAGGTTGATTTATTTATTTATTTATTTTTGGACAATTATTTAAGACCTTTATTAACAGATGCTTGCAATTGACTTTTTTTTTCTGAAAAAATCAAGCTGTAAACTTTTATTACAAATTAAAAATGAGGTTCTTAAAAATCTCAACTTGACCAGATATGAAACAATTTAAAAACCTTTAAAGGTGTATTGAGAAAACCCAGGCTTTAGGCTGAAAGGTTTGAAGCAAGAGTGAAATGATCAATTACATTTTAGAAAGATGACTTTGGAGGCAGGTACGCAGATGAACCTGAGGAAGGAGAGGCAACAAGATGGTATAAAGTTATACACAAAATTATACCTGAATTTATCCCAAAATAGAATGAATTTATAGCTTTGGAAGCTTGAGTTTATCATGTATAGTACACTTAACCCGACCTGCACATTTCTTGCCATCTTATCTCCTAGGAGTTTCATCAAAACTGAGAAGCAAAACTCAGAAAAGGACAGAATGGAACAAGAAGAGAAACTTTTTAGAGAAAGATTCAAGGTATGTTCTCCTCTGAAGGTAAAAAGTAACAATAAGAGGAATTTCCTTTAAGATTATACAAGTGTGTTATACATCTGCCTCTCTGGGACTGCCATGATCTTTGATTAAACACTGATAGGTTAATTGCTCCCAACACATTTCTGTATCATCATGGCTTTGTACATGCTGTTTCCTCTGCCTGGAAACACTGCTACATTGTTCTTCAAGGCTCTGTTCAAATGTCACCCACTCTTCCCTAACTCCTTCTGGCAAAGTGTGTGTGTATTCTGAATTGAAGTCTTGAGTCTCTTTAGGACAGATTTTTGTCTTGTTCAAGTTCCCCACCTCAGCTCCCATCATAAAAGTGGACACACTGAATGATTATAGACAGCTCTGTCATTAAGAGTCCATGGAGCATTCTTCTGTAATTCCAAGCTTCAACCATTCTTTCCATTTGATTTCATGTACTGTAACACTGAGGAAGTATTAAGAAATATATATTGAACACCTTCCATGTACCAGACACTGGACTGAAAGTTACAGAAAGCTTTTCAAGGTCATCACCTTTGTCTTTCTGGTTTTATTTCCTGCCATTCTTCACCTCGCACTTTGTGCCTTGGCAACAAATTGTTCACCGTTCTATCTCTTGAACGAACATCCACCTCTATCCTTGTCCTGCTATTTCCTTTCTCTAGACATTTACCTGATCTGTTCTGCTGTCTGGTAGTACCCTTGCTACATAACATATGACTAGCTCCTGTTCATGTGTAAGGCATCTCCTCTAGAAACCCATACTTCCTGATTAAAGTACTCTTCCTGTATTATCTGAGCAAACCTCTAGCTTATCAGAAAACATGAGCCTTACTGCAATACATTTCATCAATTAAACAGCTCCTGGAGGACAGGGATTATATTATGTATCATATCCATGTAGCGAGCACACTAGTAGTACCTAACACGTGTAAACATCCCAAAACATCTTTGGACTCAACTAAAATAGTAATAAACAGAAATCCTTCATAATCATTAGTTCTGCTTGGACCAAAAAGTTAATTAGGGTTACTAGATCTAGAAATTGTAATATGGAATTACTTAACTACAAACTGTGATGTTGATTAGATGAAAAACAAGTGGGTAACAATTACTTGTTGAAAGGACTCTGTGTTCCATCTAGTGCTTTTATTCCCCACTGTATTTGTGGCAGTCTCATCTGCGGCAGAAATTCCCATTCTCATGAGTCCGTTCTTCCCAATCACCTGTGGTGAGTTTCTTTGATATATCATTAGAAAACGATAGCTTCAGCAATTTTATTCAGCTCAAATCACAAAATATTGTTCTTGACCCACTCTTCCCTAACTCCTTCTGGCAAAGTGTGTGTGTATTCTGAATTGAAGTCTTGAGTCTCTTTAGGACAGATTTTTGTCTTGTTCAAGTTCCCCACCTCAGCTCCCATCATAAAAGTGGACACACTGAATGATTATAGACAGCTCTGTCATTAAGAGTCCATGGAGCATTCTTCTGTAATTCCAAGCTTCAACCATTCTTTCCATTTGATTTCATGTACTGTAACACTGAGGAAGTATTAAGAAATATATATTGAACACCTTCCATGTACCAGACACTGGACTGAAAGTTACAGAAAGCTTTTCAAGGTCATCACCTTTGTCTTTCTGGTTTTATTTCCTGCCATTCTTCACCTCGCACTTTGTGCCTTGGCAACAAATTGTTCACCGTTCTATCTCTTGAACGAACATCCACCTCTATCCTTGTCCTGCTATTTCCTTTCTCTAGACATTTACCTGATCTGTTCTGCTGTCTGGTAGTACCCTTGCTACATAACATATGACTAGCTCCTGTTCATGTGTAAGGCATCTCCTCTAGAAACCCATACTTCCTGATTAAAGTACTCTTCCTGTATTATCTGAGCAAACCTCTAGCTTATCAGAAAACATGAGCCTTACTGCAATACATTTCATCAATTAAACAGCTCCTGGAGGACAGGGATTATATTATGTATCATATCCATGTAGCGAGCACACTAGTAGTACCTAACACGTGTAAACATCCCAAAACATCTTTGGACTCAACTAAAATAGTAATAAACAGAAATCCTTCATAATCATTAGTTCTGCTTGGACCAAAAAGTTAATTAGGGTTACTAGATCTAGAAATTGTAATATGGAATTACTTAACTACAAACTGTGATGTTGATTAGATGAAAAACAAGTGGGTAACAATTACTTGTTGAAAGGACTCTGTGTTCCATCTAGTGCTTTTATTCCCCACTGTATTTGTGGCAGTCTCATCTGCGGGCAGAAATTCCCATTCTCATGAGTCCGTTCTTCCCAATCACCTGTGGTGAGTTTCTTTGATATATCATTAGAAAAACGATAGCTTCAGCAATTTTTATTCAGCTCAAATCACAAAATATTAGGTGCTTCATTGGTGCCAGGCATTTGAGGGTACAGCACAAATAAAACTATTTCCTATTTTAGTTTTATGAGAAAATATGTTGATTAAGTGCCATCATGGGGTATATACAAAGTACGGGTAAACCAGAAAATTGTACATGGCAGTCATGAAAATCCTTGTGAATGGTGCTTAAGAGACGAAAAGTGTTTCAGGCAGAGAAAACAGCCGGAGCAAGGCACGGGAATATGAAGGTACACAGTGCACTCAGGATGAGTTTCACTCGAGGAGAAAGAAATAGGAGGATGGGGAACTGTGGTGTGCAGAGGACCCTGAATGTCAAACTAGGACTGGAGAGTGGGCATGAAGAGCTTTTAGAATTTTATTAAAAAAAAAAAAAAGATTGCTTTTTAAGAAATCACTGTGAACAGTGGTCTGGAAAAGTTAAGATCAGTTAGAAGCTCTTACTCTGTTATGTATAAGAAAAATCTGTGGGAAGAGTCCACCTTGCAGTGCAAGGGGCACTGGTTTGACCCCTGGCCCGGGAAGATCCCACGTGCCACAGAGAGGTTGGGCTGGTGTGTCCAATTACGAGCCAGAGCACTGGAGCACACACACCAGAGCCGGTGCTCTGCAATGAGAGAGGCCACTGCAATGGGAGGCCCACACATGCCAAAGAATAAAGATGGATGAAAAATAAATGATGACTTAGAGGCAAAAAAAAGCCAAAATATTAATAAACAGAAATCCTTCATAATCATTAGTTCTGCTTGGACCAAAAAGTTAATTAGGGTTACTAGATCTAGAAATTGTAATATGGAATTACTTAACTACAAACTGTGATGTTGATTAGATGAAAAACAAGTGGGTAACAATTACTTGTTGAAAGGACTCTGTGTTCCATCTAGTGCTTTTATTCCCCACTGTATTTGTGGCAGTCTCATCTGCGGGCAGAAATTCCCATTCTCATGAGTCCGTTCTTCCCAATCACCTGTGGTGAGTTTCTTTGATATATCATTAGAAAAACGATAGCTTCAGCAATTTTTATTCAGCTCAAATCACAAAATATTAGGTGCTTCATTGGTGCCAGGCATTTGAGGGTACAGCACAAATAAAACTATTTCCTATTTTAGTTTTATGAGAAAATATGTTGATTAAGTGCCATCATGGGGTATATACAAAGTACGGGTAAACCAGAAAATTGTACATGGCAGTCATGAAAATCCTTGTGAATGGTGCTTAAGAGACGAAAAGTGTTTCAGGCAGAGAAAACAGCCGGAGCAAGGCACGGGAATATGAAGGTACACAGTGCACTCAGGATGAGTTTCACTCGAGGAGAAAGAAATAGGAGGATGGGGAACTGTGGTGTGCAGAGGACCCTGAATGTCAAACTAGGACTGGAGAGTGGGCATGAAGAGCTTTTAGAATTTTATTAAAAAAAAAAAAGATTGCTTTTTAAGAAATCACTGTGAACAGTGGTCTGGAAAAGTTAAGATCAGTTAGAAGCTCTTACTCTGTTATGTATAAGAAAAATCTGTGGGAAGAGTCCACCTTGCAGTGCAAGGGGCACTGGTTTGACCCCTGGCCCGGGAAGATCCCACGTGCCACAGAGAGGTTGGGCTGGTGTGTCCAATTACGAGCCAGAGCACTGGAGCACACACACCAGAGCCGGTGCTCTGCAATGAGAGAGGCCACTGCAATGGGAGGCCCACACATGCCAAAGAATAAAGATGGATGAAAAATAAATGATGACTTAGAGGCAAAAAAAAAAAGCCAAAATATTAATAAAAAAAATTTTTTAATTAAAAAAGAAAGAGGCCAAAATTTAAAAAAAGAAAAATCTATCTTGTGGATTAGGTCCCATTTGGTATAAGGTAATCATCATCCAAATTCAGGACAATTCTGAGTGGAAGGAGGCTCACCTAATCACAGTAAGTATTTATAAATAGAGACAGCAACTGTAAGCAGACTATCTTGAGCAAAGAAAGTTGTGTGGCCACCCTGATTTGGTGAAGCAGACACCTGCAAGTATAAGCTACATGTTCTGGAACTTTTTTCAGTCAGTAGATTTCAATACAGTAAAAGGTGGTGGACCTGTAGATGTGTGGGTTGGCTAGTTTACTACAAAGAGAAAAAGAAGAAATGAAACTCCCCTAAGGTCAGAAATCGAATCCCTTGGTTTTTTCACAAATGTTTCTCTTTAACCACTAAGGGACAGTGGGACCTGCTCCCACTACCATTCCTACCTCTTTAAAATACGTGTGCTGTTAAGGTCTGTAAGATTCTACCAGCCCACTAGAGAGGAAGAGGGAAAGAGCGCCATCTAAATGTGCTCTATGTGCGCACATTTTAAACTCTCAAGCACCACTGCACAGGGAGAATTTTCGGTTTCCCTGTCTTTGTCCTTTCCTGGGTCTAGTGGTAGCTTCATTACTGGAACAATTAATATATGATTCACCTTACTTTACATCAATGTTATTGCCTGTCACCTACCGAAATTCATCCTAGTACAATTAGATAAATGGGTATGAAAACATGTTCTCACTGAATGTAAGATTGTGGTAATAATAAATATACTATTAATTTCCTTAAATAACTTTTCTTTCCCTAAATATCTTGCTCTTTTTTTCTTAGATATTAGTTAACTAATTAATAGCTAGTATCTTAAATTAATTTTGAGGCACTATAGTATGTCCTCTATTAATGTTGTTACAATGAAAAAGAATGAATCAGTGCAAGGATATTCTGATTACTAATTTTTCCTTTCAGTATGACAGAGAGATTAGTGTTATCAAAAGAGCCATGGTGTGTGCCAGTAATTCAAGAAGTGGAACACTGGACTTGCCAATAACGCCTGGAGAAGTACTGGAGGTCATTGACATTGCTAAAGAAAATCTAGTGATATGCCGCAATTCCAAAGGCAAATGTAAGTTACTGGGTTACTGCCTATAGGATTTCAATCACTGCTTTTGAGAATAACTCAAAGCATTGTGACTTTCAGATTAATAATAGTGGTTCTTTATTTCTGTAGATGGATATGTGCTAATTGAACATCTAGATCTCAAGTAAGTGGTTTGACTTTATATTTTAAATCAAATTCTAAGTATTTAATACATTACTATGTATATGAATCTCAAGGAAAGACTCTTGCATGTATTTAAATTCAGGAAAAGTTTTTAAATACCCAAGGCTCTATTCTATAAGGAGGGCTTCCCTGGTGGCTGAGACAGCAAAGAATCTGCCTGCACCATTTGATCCCTGGGTCAGGAGGAGCCCCTGGAGTGGGGAGTTGCCTGGAGATCCCTCACGGACAGAGGAACCTGGCGCGCTACAATCTATGGGGTCACAAAGACTTGGACATGACTGAGCGATCAGTGCTTTTATTCTATAAGGATTACTTGGAAGAGAGGGATTTTATTTTTGTGTCTGCTGCTCCTGAGTATGTTACCAAACTTCTCTAAAGAGCTTATTTATAAACACTTTGACGGACCATTATATTAAACCGAATAATACCCGCCCCCAAATCTCCTCCTCTTCCATGGACCTGTATTTCAAAATGTTTGTTTCTCTTTTTTTCCTCAGGCGACCAGTTTGATCACCTTAGGGGAGATCAAGATCAAATGGCATGGTCTGCTCAAGTGAGAACTAGTTCTAAGGTCTCAGCTTGCCTTAACATCAGTTTATGTTGCCGGCATGAGATGATGGAAACTTTGGTTAGGAACTTAGAAAAGAAAAACCCTACCCGTTTAGATGGTGGTTTTACTCCTAAGCAGTTATCTTTCAGGGTCTATTTCAGTATCTCTTTCACGGCTGGCTCAAAATGTGAAACAGTGTGTTGGCATTTGAGCACTGGTTTAATGAGTCATGTCCAAAGTTAGAAATCACGCCTTATGGCACCTAGTCAGCTGTGCAGATGGTTGGTTTAATGCTTCTAATATTAGTACACGAGTGTTTATAATTGCAAGATGTTGTACACTTAAATTGGGTGTAATTCTGAAAATTATATAGTATAACCAACATCTTTCAAATACTCCAATTTAAGGTATAATCCTGAAGCACACAGACATTTACACATTGATTTTATCACAAAACTTATATCTGACAAATGCTGCCAAACATTGCTTTCTTTGGGAACAGGATGCTGAGAAGTAGTTTCTCTAAGCTCATCCAACATTTTGAGAATTGCCTAAATGTATTTAATAAAATTTAAATAATATATATACACTATATGAGTTTAAAATAACCATTTTACTTATTTTAGACACCAGGATATTTTTTTATGTATATGTATTAGAATAATGTACATGTATACTTACAGAAAGTAAAGAAAAATAAGCTGAGCTGTATTCCAAATGAGGTACACTTCCTGTTAGGCAGGGTGACTGCCTCCGAAGGTATGATCCATGGCCTTAGCCGCTAGACGGTGACACTATTTTTTTAAGCTACTAGATTCTTTTATCTTCATTTTCTTGTTCCAAATGGCATGTGCTGAGAAAGGCCAAGCTTATTCCAGAAGACAAAGATCAAAAGTATTCAGAGTTTAGATTTATTAAGTTATAACAACATACAGGTGACACTGAAGCTTGGTCTTTCTTTAAACAAGTGTATTTGCTAGACAAGAGACAGAGAAGGAAAAGTCCATGCTATCCATGGAAGAAATTCCAAATCAAAAGAGTCTAGTGTATCTGACAGAAAGTAGCAGGAGCCGAATGTGGTAAGCCAAGGCTAGAATATAACAGAAGTCACTTGGGCTTTTTCCTCTAGAGAACAGGAACCATCCAGAGGTCTTAGAAAAGGAAAACAAATCACGGCAATGTGGGTGACAGATTAAAATGAGGAAAGACCAGTCAAATTTTTAAAAATATGAACAGTGGGGGTCAGTATCTCTTTCACGGCTGGCTCAAAATGTGAAACAGTGTGTTGGCATTTGAGCACTGGTTTAATGAGTCATGTCCAAAGTTAGAAATCACGCCTTATGGCACCTAGTCAGCTGTGCAGATGGTTGGTTTAATGCTTCTAATATTAGTACACGAGTGTTTATAATTGCAAGATGTTGTACACTTAAATTGGGTGTAATTCTGAAAATTATATAGTATAACCAACATCTTTCAAATACTCCAATTTAAGGTATAATCCTGAAGCACACAGACATTTACACATTGATTTTATCACAAAACTTATATCTGACAAATGCTGCCAAACATTGCTTTCTTTGGGAACAGGATGCTGAGAAGTAGTTTCTCTAAGCTCATCCAACATTTTGAGAATTGCCTAAATGTATTTAATAAAATTTAAATAATATATATACACTATATGAGTTTAAAATAACCATTTTACTTATTTTAGACACCAGGATATTTTTTTATGTATATGTATTAGAATAATGTACATGTATACTTACAGAAAGTAAAGAAAAATAAGCTGAGCTGTATTCCAAATGAGGTACACTTCCTGTTAGGCAGGGTGACTGCCTCCGAAGGTATGATCCATGGCCTTAGCCGCTAGACGGTGACACTATTTTTTTAAGCTACTAGATTCTTTTATCTTCATTTTCTTGTTCCAAATGGCATGTGCTGAGAAAGGCCAAGCTTATTCCAGAAGACAAAGATCAAAAGTATTCAGAGTTTAGATTTATTAAGTTATAACAACATACAGGTGACACTGAAGCTTGGTCTTTCTTTAAACAAGTGTATTTGCTAGACAAGAGACAGAGAAGGAAAAGTCCATGCTATCCATGGAAGAAATTCCAAATCAAAAGAGTCTAGTGTATCTGACAGAAAGTAGCAGGAGCCGGAATGTGGTAAGCCAAGGCTAGAATATAACAGAAGTCACTTGGGCTTTTTCCTCTAGAGAACAGGAACCATCCAGAGGTCTTAGAAAAGGAAAACAAATCACGGCAATGTGGGTGACAGATTAAAATGAGGAAAGACCAGTCATTATTGTAATATTCAAGGCGCAAGAGCATTAGATCTTAAGACCGCAACAACAGACATATATAGGACATGAGCCCCATTAGAGGAAGAGGTGAGAGGGAAGTAGAATGGAGAAGTGATGCTGAAGTTTCTTTGGGACTGGCACTAAAGATTGGGAATGTATTTCTGCTTGGACCCCCCTGAACTAAAATGACTATTTCTGCGAGAGGCAGGGCAGCCAGGCAGCCGCAGCCCGCTCCCACACTGCGGGCACTGCAGGAGACAAGGGCTCGTGTGGCCAGTGGGCCAGGTGGTGAGTGAGGGGAAGTACAGGGATGCGTCGAGCAGAGACCACTCAAAAATTCTGTACAAACCCACCAGGCACTCTTGCCACCTCACCAAAACATGACCTGTCCTAGATGCTGAGGTAGCAGTGGGACTGGATTTTACCTGACGTGAAGAGTAGCCAATTCCTGTTCCATCTCGTCACCTTGCTGCAGCTACGAGTCTCTTACTTCCTCATCAGTAAAGCAGGACTAATAGCACTCACCTTGCCTACTTCTCAGGATTGTTGTAGGGCTGTAATATAATAATATAAATGAAAGTGCCTTAAAATCCTTAATACAAAACCCTGTAGACATATGGTTATTTTAGTGCCTGGCCTTTTGTGAAGTTGGAAGATGTTGAACACAGAAACAGGTTTCTGAAATCTAAATGTTAAGGCCTGAAAGAATGGTTAGGATACCTTACCTCTCAGGTTCAGAAAGTCGTCTGTGAGGGATATCAAAAGGAAAGGCTGATGTTTGCATCACTGCACACTCCTGTGACTGTGACACGGCCTCGTAATCAGGCCAAGGCCCCCCGCCTAAGAAACCTAGCCTCTTACGATGGATCCCAGTGCTACCAGAGAAGGAACGGCAACCCACTCCAGTATTCTTGCCTGGAAAATCCCATGCACATAAAGGAGCCTGACGGGCTACAGTCCATGGGATCACAAAAGAGTCACTGTGATTTAGTAGGAAATTCTGTATGCTAGCATATCTACTATAACCAAGAAAAGAGGATAAAAATCACATAATCGGGGCTTTCCCTGGTGGTCCAGTGGGTGGGGATGCCGCCTTGCAGTGTGGGGAGCACCGGTTCAATCCCTGGCCTGGGAGGATCCCACATGCCATGGAGCGGCTGGACCGATGTGTCCAGGAGCTTCCAAGCTGTAGCTCTGAAGCGGTGGGAGGCCCACACAGGCCAGAGAATGGAGATGGATGAAAATAAATAAAGACCAATAGAAGTGGCCAAAAAAAAAAAAAATCACAGAATGAAAAAGAAGCATGTTGGTTTCACTGAATTCTGTTAAGAGTTGGATGATACTAAGATGTTAATAATCCAAAGTCTTAAAAAGAATGGCTAGAATGTAATAATTTTACATAGATATGCTTAACAAATTTTTGAAACATGTCTATGTTTTTAAAGTATACACCATTCGGTCTAATATAAACAAGTACCTAATAACTACTACTATGGAGTGTATTTTTAAGAAAACATTCCATCCACATCAAAGTAGTTATTTCTATTTCACAATCAGGCACGATACTACTGTTCTTTAAATCACAGCACTGAAACTGAACTTCACACACTTAATCTACAAGGTCCCTTAATATAAACATTATAACTAAAATTTCAATGATGCCTCAAGCAGATGTCATGACTCCTAGAATGTATCCTAATCTAGCATAACATTTCAATGGAAAGACTGAGTTTCTATTTTACTTTTTAAATTTTGTATCAAAAGATACCATTAGAGAGGACAGCAGCTGTCAGAGAAAAAGACAGCTTGCAAAAGGACTTAACCCAAGAGAGGCTACCAACAGCCCCCTCATTCATGTATAGGCCAGGCCCCCAGCAACCTGCTAACATGCATGGACAGAGCTGTCCCTTCCTGCTTTCCAGTACCTCCTCTGACACACTGGGTCTTCCAAGTTGACATAGCATTCTCTCAAGCAAGGCCTCTCCCACACACGTTCATAACGTTTACAACACAGATTCTAGGGAGAAGAAGAGGAAGAAAAAAACGTCAATACTTAACAAATTCCTAAGAAGCGGTTGTTTCTGGGTAATGGGTAAAACTTTAGGCTTACAATGGAGCCTTTACACTGAAGGCTGATGGGGAGAGAAAGCAGCAACGTAGATGTGGTCCTATGTGCATATGATGGTCATCTCCCATATCCTTTTTGAAAAAGATCAAAGTTGAGATTTGTAAGATTTCTATTTGCTTTATCCAAAATTTGAACAGATCTGTTTTTATTACTGAATACCTTTTTTCCTTTCCTTCCTAAAATGTATAGGTAACAGATGTTTATTGTAGGAAATCTGAAAAGTACAGGAAGTTTGAGGAGGCAAATAAAAATCTTGTAAATCTCAACTTTGATGTTTTTCAAAAAGTATATGGGAGGTGACCATCATATGCACATAGGACCACATCTACGTTGCTGCTTCTCTATTCTCAGCAGCTTTCAGCATAAAACTCTGTTGTAAGCCTGAAGTCTTCTGGGCTTTTCCCTTCCTCTCCTCTAAGTTTGGCTCCAGTGGTCTTTGTGTCCTGGTTTTAATACCTGTAAAAATGTTATGTGATTTGGAAAAAAGGAACTTTGTAGATTGTTTGCTTACCAGATGACCTTAAAACAAGGAGATTATTCAAGTGAGCCCTATTCAATAGCATGGACCCTGATGATCAGAAGAGTCAGCCACACAGAGATGTAGTGAAGAAGAGGTGGCAAACGTCTGAAGCATGCGTTCTGTTGCTGGCTCTGAGGATGAAGGGTGCCATGGACCAGGCAACAATGCTGGTCTCTAGGTGATCCTTAGCGAGGAACCGGAAAGGAAAACAGGCTTGTAGTACCCACAGCAATATGGAACTAAATTCAGCACCAACTTGAATAAGCCTCGAAACAGATGCTACCCCAGAGCTCTGCTCTACCCCTGCTTGGTCTTCAGCCCGTGTGACTTGATGCAGAAACACCAGCTATGCCCAGTGAGCTTCGGACTCACAGAGCTGTCAGATAATCCATTTGTGATAAGTCACTATGTTTTATAGTAACTTCTTATGGCAGCAATAGGAAACTAATACCACGGCTTAAGTAGGAAACCAGGGTGCTCAACGAGGAAGTCAGAAGTGGACAAAAATGGGATGGAATCTCCCTGGAACCACAGGTAGCCAAGTTCCACAAACTACTCATGGACATGCAGAGGCTCAGCTTAATGACTGAACAGAAACAAAAGAGCTTTCAAATTAACCAGAGACTTTAATTTGATTTTGTGAAAAAAGCTTGTAAGCAATCAGATAGGCTGCTTTTCTCTTTTGTGTTTGTTACCTGTGACCTTGTACAGTGCAAACGAGGGAGAACCTGTGACTGTGAAATGCTGTGTAATTCACGAGGACATCCTTAGCACACAGCTGCTGGAAGGCAACTCTTTTCCACTGATCATTTAACACACAAAAAATAACTAACAAACAAAACTGAAATTTGTATCTGTGGCTATTAAAACACAAAAGTTCTATGACTCTGGTCTTTTGTTCTCCTTTCTTAAATGAATTATAAAA
This sequence comes from Tragulus kanchil, assembly GCA_022376925.1. Lineage (NCBI taxonomy): Eukaryota > Metazoa > Chordata > Mammalia > Artiodactyla > Tragulidae > Tragulus > Tragulus kanchil. Next base: position 100,881,540 of record JAIOJX010000032.1, read on the forward strand.
ATGATCCCAATTTCAATAGGTAAAAAAAAACATTTTACTAGATATGTCATCAAGTGCTTGGTGGGTAAACGTATCAGCCTATGGAATTTTTTTCCCAGGATGTTCCTGAAAATTTTTTGAATAGCTAATATCTGATTTCAGATTTTCTATGATTGTCATGGGCACAACCTGATGGCTGTCAACTTTCAGTTTTGTTTGTTGCTCTCCAAAGTCACTGTATAATATTTGAGCATACATGATATAGAGCACAAGCATTCTTCCCAAAACAAGATTACTATGCCTAGAGTTCACAGTTCTGTAACAATTTTACATTAAACACTCAAAACATTGTACAACCGTAGATATTTGTGAATCGTTTGGAGAGAAAGCTGTAATTTGGTACATTAAGGCATTTTCAGCCAACATGTGAAGTTCTGAACATTTGCTGCAACAAAAGACAAATTTGAATATTTGATATTTTAAGTCACTTAAAATAGGAATACTATAACCCTTGAAATTGTGATCTTAAACATTTTTCTACTACATTCTTACCGGAAGACTTACCTAAAATCAAGATATTCATTCTATCAGTATCAAAGATACCTATTAAAAAATGAAGGAATTTACATTAAATATGACGATCAACCCTGTGTTTAAACTAGAGCCCCCATTTTCTCACACACAAGCTGTGAGGTAGGTTATTCTCCATATTTTGTAGATGGAAACATTAAATAGGTTAAATGACCTGCTGTGGCCACAGCAGCCAAACTGAGAATCCGATTCCAAATTAGATTTTGCTCTTTGCAGTATTTCTTCCCTTTACAAACTTTTGAAAGGGTTGAAACCTAAAGACTGCTATTCATTGCTTTCATTTAAAAAAATAAAAAGAGAAGGCAACCAAACTTTTACCAAGGTGACTTAAAAAGTAAAGCAACATAAAACAAACAGAAAGACACACGTCGTGAACAACTTCTGACAGTGACAGTGAGATCGGGCCAAAGGAGCCCAAAAACAAACCAGCAAAAGCAAACAATCGGCTGTCTGTAGAAGACAGGCTTACGTAAAAATGAGAGGAACTAGGGAAAAAATGCAGTTTAAATAAGGTTTTGACTAAAACCTTGTATTATTCCTACAATTTAAGAGAGAAGGCACAATTAAGGTTTTATACATGATCTGTCTAGAAAAATGGTTTTTCTTTGTAACAAAACGTAAAAAGGACTTTTAGCTGTGAAAAATGCACCCTTACATCAGTAGCAAAAAATTAACTAACTATGCAGTTCTCCTTGGCTAGAATGTTTCCATTTCTCCTTGAAATTTTAAATCAACACACAGTAACAAACTTTGCATTTAAAAGTCACACTGCATGAACCTTGTCAAAATTCTATACATGTTTAAAAGAACTGTCATGCTAGGATCTTCTATAAACACTTTTTTCCTGCAAAGAGCATTCTGTTCTAGAACTTCCTTAATTGCACTTTTTCAAATGTAACTTAAATCCACCTACCCTGCTTGTCCAAATGAAATCACGAGTTACTTCGTAACACCTGAACTGCTTTATAAAAAATAAATCAAACATGTCAAACTTACCTTGAAATTGTGATCTTAAACATTTTTCTACTACATTCTTACCGGAAGACTTACCTAAAATCAAGATATTCATTCTATCAGTATCAAAGATACCTATTAAAAAATGAAGGAATTTACATTAAATATGACGATCAACCCTGTGTTTAAACTAGAGCCCCCATTTTCTCACACACAAGCTGTGAGGTAGGTTATTCTCCATATTTTGTAGATGGAAACATTAAATAGGTTAAATGACCTGCTGTGGCCACAGCAGCCAAACTGAGAATCCGATTCCAAATTAGATTTTGCTCTTTGCAGTATTTCTTCCCTTTACAAACTTTTGAAAGGGTTGAAACCTAAAGACTGCTATTCATTGCTTTCATTTAAAAAAATAAAAAGAGAAGGCAACCAAACTTTTACCAAGGTGACTTAAAAAGTAAAGCAACATAAAACAAACAGAAAGACACACGTCGTGAACAACTTCTGACAGTGACAGTGAGATCGGGCCAAAGGAGCCCAAAAACAAACCAGCAAAAGCAAACAATCGGCTGTCTGTAGAAGACAGGCTTACGTAAAAATGAGAGGAACTAGGGAAAAAATGCAGTTTAAATAAGGTTTTGACTAAAACCTTGTATTATTCCTACAATTTAAGAGAGAAGGCACAATTAAGGTTTTATACATGATCTGTCTAGAAAAATGGTTTTTCTTTGTAACAAAACGTAAAAAGGACTTTTAGCTGTGAAAAATGCACCCTTACATCAGTAGCAAAAAATTAACTAACTATGCAGTTCTCCTTGGCTAGAATGTTTCCATTTCTCCTTGAAATTTTAAATCAACACACAGTAACAAACTTTGCATTTAAAAAGTCACACTGCATGAACCTTGTCAAAATTCTATACATGTTTAAAAGAACTGTCATGCTAGGATCTTCTATAAACACTTTTTTTTCCTGCAAAGAGCATTCTGTTCTAGAACTTCCTTAATTGCACTTTTTCAAATGTAACTTAAATCCACCTACCCTGCTTGTCCAAATGAAATCACGAGTTACTTCCGTAACACCTGAACTGCTTTATATATAAACAAACAGTAGGTACGGAAAGTCACATCCACAACCATGGCTGCAAACCGGCACTGCTAGGCAAAGCTGGCAGTGAACATTAATTGGACTCATGGAATGAACACAGGCCCAGAGTCTGATCGCCTCTAGACCCAGCCTGATCCTTACCAGGCCATGGCTGAAAAAGTTCAATTGAAACTCCATCTAGTCTAGACTGTGGATCCTGATCTTTATGTTATTACTGTTCAGTGGCATCAAAGGTATTATAATTATATAAGGGAAAGGCTGGTAAGGACGCCAGCAACTTGTTTAAGTAAGATACACTCTGAAAAGCTCAAACATGAATTACATTTCCAATTTTTACAAGTTTTGGAATCTATATCAAGCCATTAATACTTAGTTTGTGAATAGAAATATACTCCATGAAAATAGTATCTATTACGCATATGAAATGAAAAATTATCAATTTGTGAAATTCAGATAGGCCTAATTTAGATTAATACTCCAAAATTAAGATAATTTAAGATAGAAGTTGGAGCTGGTTTTACTTTCTAAAAAGTACTGTGCTATGAGACTCACAAATAAAGTTAAAGGAAGAATCATGGCCTAAAACATTTCTTCAGTAGTTTTAAGCACCCTCAAAGTACGCAGAAGTTCTTAGAAGTACTTAACAACAATCAATGTGCTAGTCATAAACACTCAGGATAATTACATCCAGTTAGTCCAATCAACTGATTCCAATAATTAAACTAAACAATATTAAGACTACATCATGTCACTCTAAGACTTGAAAACAATACGTCTGTGTTAATTTTTATTACTCAGTTACTCAAATATTTCCATGATTCCAACTGTTTTCCCCCAGGGGAAGGATGCCTATAAAGAACAGTGATCATCACTGACCATTACATGGCATTAAAGCTTTGTGATAAGCTTTCTGGTCCTACTTTCTCACCTGGAAAATCGTTAACACACAAGGCTTTTACAGTGAATTTTAAAAGTTCATAGATATGGAGGGTCTCTGGATTGAAAAACCACTATTAATAGGTATGGAACACTTCCATCACTCCATATTAGTCCTCTTTTGCTTTATGGCAAGTGCACATGAATATTAATATTTTACCATGTTTGGTTTTCTGGATGATCATTGTCAGTTGTATTCCAGATGGCAGCTATATTTAGAAAACAGTATTAAAGTATGTATCCTCAAGACATGTAACCGAATACAGACCACTCTCACTAGTGTACCACTCACACTAGTGTACAATCTCCAAGCATGTAAAAAGTGAACGCCAACACAAATCCTATGAAAAGGCAGAGGAGAGATAGAACTTTAAAGCTCAAAGGTAACTGAGAGGTCTTTTAATCTATCCTTCCCACTTCAGAGGTTACAAAAATAAGGCCCAACACAGGATGTGACTTACAAACAGATTGCACAGATCCCTCATCCAGAATTTTAGAGTCTCTGAGATCGATTGTTAAAGTACATTCTCTACTTAAAAAAATCACAGAGTGAGAGAAGGACCAGGTAGAGAAACACCAAATTGAAACTGTAGAGGTCTTTTAAAAAGAAATAAAAACCAAAAAACTAACATTAAATACTTAAGATTTCACAGTCATTAACAAGATTTAAATTATTGACCAGTGAAGACACAAAGATGCTGTGCCTATGGTAGGCACATTCCAAGATCATATAGTTTATAAAATGGAAGGTTACGTTGCTTAGATTAACTCAATAAACTGTACATTTGAAGATAAATCCAAACAGTCAAAAAATCTGTTAATAGTTGTCTATGACTATTTTCTCAATTATGTCTCATCTAATATAAAAATCAATTTGTGTTCCCTGAGTACAAACTGGGTAGGGAATAAGAGAAAGCAAGCCCAGGATTGTCTAACCGTCATGGGAAACCTATTTGCAGAAAGGAAAGGGGAAAACTGTCCGTGCTACATCTAGTGAATTCCTTGATGTGGAATACTGTTATTTCTGAACAATTTAGGCTCCTGGATTCTCTTTATAGCTGGCAAGTTATCAAGGAATGCAAACACTAGAGGTTACAAAAGTGTCTCAAAAATTTGTTGATCAAAACAAAAGCCCAACTTATAACAGTCTGCCTCTCATCCCACACATTTAATTTGTGATGTTGTTTGTTCCTGCATGAAAGAACATCAGAAATTAGATCTAAATTTGGGGTCTTATATAAAAGTGTTTAGAAAATGTTCACTGACTACACTTTCTGAAAGAAGAAATCAATCCTATTGACTCATCACCCAAAAGCATTAGTCACTAGTCTCTCAGACCTTTTCTAGAAATAATCTTATTTAAAGTTTTTCAGTTATTCATTCAACACAAAAGAGAGTAAATTTTGCTCCCCACAAAATACCAAACCTGATTAAGACAATCAAGGTGCTATGAAATACATTGTGGATATGCAAAATTCTACTAATCCAGCACTTGCTCAAGATGAAGATGTCTACAGGCTAAAATAAAATTATTCTGATTTTGAATCAGATTCTCTCCAACAACTGATAAAGGCAAATGAAATCTTAATTTTATTTTTATCTACCCAGATTATGGTAACCTGGTACAATAATTTTCTTAAAATCGTTATTTTCCAACTATTCTTTTTTTCCCCAGGGACAGTAAGTTTAAATCCATGCTTAAATTAATTTGGGCAAAGCAGGATTAAACAAAGTTAAATGGTTTTTGTTTTTTCTTTTTTTACACAGAAGGACTGGTCAGTCTTTTAATGCTCCCATCCTTTTGTCATCTTCATGCAGGAGAGTAACATGTTTCATTTTTCAGACTGGCACAATGAAAGCCCCTTTCTGCAGAGCATCTCACAGAATGCAGTTTGGGAAATACTGTTCTACAACCATTATGTACTCTGTTTCCATGATACAGCTAAGACTAATAATAGAAGCTCTTCTCCGGAATCCTAACAAGAAGAAAGTGTTCCTACCCCACGTCTGGGTGGAATAAGGACCCCAGGATTTACCAGGAATATTTGCAGAAAGGAAAGGAAAACTGTCCGCTACATCTAGTGAATTCCTTGATGTGGAATACTGTTATTTCTGAACAATTTAGGCTCCTGGATTCTCTTTATAGCTGGCAAGTTATCAAGGAATGCAAACACTAGAGGTTACAAAAGTGTCTCAAAAATTTGTTGATCAAAACAAAAGCCCAACTTATAACAGTCTGCCTCTCATCCCACACATTTAATTTGTGATGTTGTTTGTTCCTGCATGAAAGAACATCAGAAATTAGATCTAAATTTGGGGTCTTATATAAAAGTGTTTAGAAAATGTTCACTGACTACACTTTCTGAAAGAAGAAATCAATCCTATTGACTCATCACCCAAAAGCATTAGTCACTAGTCTCTCAGACCTTTTCTAGAAATAATCTTATTTAAAGTTTTTCAGTTATTCATTCAACACAAAAGAGAGTAAATTTTGCTCCCCACAAAATACCAAACCTGATTAAGACAATCAAGGTGCTATGAAATACATTGTGGATATGCAAAATTCTACTAATCCAGCACTTGCTCAAGATGAAGATGTCTACAGGCTAAAATAAAATTATTCTGATTTTGAATCAGATTCTCTCCAACAACTGATAAAGGCAAATGAAATCTTAATTTTATTTTTATCTACCCAGATTATGGTAACCTGGTACAATAATTTTCTTAAAATCGTTATTTTCCAACTATTCTTTTTTTCCCCAGGGACAGTAAGTTTAAATCCATGCTTAAATTAATTTGGGCAAAGCAGGATTAAACAAAGTTAAATGGTTTTTGTTTTTTCTTTTTTTACACAGAAGGACTGGTCAGTCTTTTAATGCTCCCATCCTTTTGTCATCTTCATGCAGGAGAGTAACATGTTTCATTTTTCAGACTGGCACAATGAAAGCCCCTTTCTGCAGAGCATCTCACAGAATGCAGTTTGGGAAATACTGTTCTACAACCATTATGTACTCTGTTTCCATGATACAGCTAAGACTAATAATAGAAGCTCTTCTCCGGAATCCTAACAAGAAGAAAGTGTTCCTACCCCAGGTCTGTCTACCACATACTGCATCCACAATAACCCAGGTTACAAAACTGAAATGTGGGGAGTTAGCAACTGACTCTTTCCCTCTCGCTGCCCAAGAGCAACGAAAAGCCTCCTATGAAAATGTTCTAGCTCCATTATGCTGGACTGAGCCTCTGGTAATCTCTCTACAAACCAATGTCCTACACTATCCACAGTCACTGAAGAGCTGGGCTCTAAAGACTTAAGCACACAAGAAGCCAAACTGTGACTCTTGGTTCTCCAAAAATGAAACACATAGCTATCAAAATGTACATATTCATAAATACTGGCAAGAATAAAAAACAGTAAATAATTTTTAACTTAAAAAAATGATAATCATCTACATAAAGCAATTTTAATATAAATTTCTAATATCCAATTCATTAGACTCAGGAAGCAAAAAATGCCACTGCATTCCTTCCTACTGTTTCTCTGCCTTCAAAATTGTTAGGCATTTTGTCATTGGGAATAAGGAATAAGATTAATTTCTTATTTTGAAGGTCATTCCATTAACAGGCAAATATTATGAAGTGGCCCTGTTTTCCTCGGAAGAGGTATTTACACATTTGTTGAGGCCAAATGTATGCCAAATGTATATGCACATCAAAATGAATGCAGCAGGACTGCTTGTCTCTATACAAGTACACACAAGAAAACATACTTTGATGCCACTAGATGGCAATCTTTCAAAGGTTTATAAAACACCTTAACTGCAACCCCACTGTCTCAAATTGGCGAACAACAATTCCTTGTATTTTGATATTAAGTCAGACTTAAAAGTTGTACCGTTTTTTTAAAAGTTCTGCTAAACAATACGATGTGACACACTGCAAACTCCTGATTCAAAACTCTTTCAAGAGAGAAATACTTGTCTTTCTTAAACACAGAGAAATCTTGTCTAACATACTCATTTGCTTCTTGGTAGAAAACACACTATTTTTGGCAAAGAGAGAAGCCTGTGAAATCTCACAGAATGCAGTTTGGGAAATACTGTTCTACAACCATTATGTACTCTGTTTCCATGATACAGCTAAGACTAATAATAGAAGCTCTTCTCCGGAATCCTAACAAGAAGAAAGTGTTCCTACCCCAGGTCTGTCTACCACATACTGCATCCACAATAACCCAGGTTACAAAACTGAAATGTGGGGAGTTAGCAACTGACTCTTTCCCTCTCGCTGCCCAAGAGCAACGAAAAGCCTCCTATGAAAATGTTCTAGCTCCATTATGCTGGACTGAGCCTCTGGTAATCTCTCTACAAACCAATGTCCTACACTATCCACAGTCACTGAAGAGCTGGGCTCTAAAGACTTAAGCACACAAGAAGCCAAACTGTGACTCTTGGTTCTCCAAAAATGAAACACATAGCTATCAAAATGTACATATTCATAAATACTGGCAAGAATAAAAAACAGTAAATAATTTTTAACTTAAAAAAATGATAATCATCTACATAAAGCAATTTTAATATAAATTTCTAATATCCAATTCATTAGACTCAGGAAGCAAAAAATGCCACTGCATTCCTTCCTACTGTTTCTCTGCCTTCAAAATTGTTAGGCATTTTGTCATTGGGAATAAGGAATAAGATTAATTTCTTATTTTGAAGGTCATTCCATTAACAGGCAAATATTATGAAGTGGCCCTGTTTTCCTCGGAAGAGGTATTTACACATTTGTTGAGGCCAAATGTATGCCAAATGTATATGCACATCAAAATGAATGCAGCAGGACTGCTTGTCTCTATACAAGTACACACAAGAAAACATACTTTGATGCCACTAGATGGCAATCTTTCAAAGGTTTATAAAACACCTTAACTGCAACCCCACTGTCTCAAATTGGCGAACAACAATTCCTTGTATTTTGATATTAAGTCAGACTTAAAAGTTGTACCGTTTTTTTAAAAGTTCTGCTAAACAATACGATGTGACACACTGCAAACTCCTGATTCAAAACTCTTTCAAGAGAGAAATACTTGTCTTTCTTAAACACAGAGAAATCTTGTCTAACATACTCATTTGCTTCTTGGTAGAAAACACACTATTTTTGGCAAAAAGAGAGAAGCCTGTCAAGGCCATGTTCACTTTTTGTTTGCAAGAGCTTAATTTCTAGGGCAGGTCAGGTGAACGAGATTGTTAACTACAACATATGAACAAGATGAATAAATACAAATTAGATAAATTATACATAATTTAAAAATTAAATATTTTTACTAAAACAGAATATATAATCAATGGGCTGTTGTCTACCCTGCTGTATATAGGGGTTTTTTTAAAGCCTTAAATAAACCTGGACAAAGCCAAAACAGAAAAAGTTTGGTTTTCCTTTAAAAGCACTGGTATGCAAATACATTTATGTATATATGTAAACAACCACATACATTTATTCAAGAGAGAATTTTTTTGAATGTTTAAGGCTTCCATGCCCTAACAGGTTGCTAGCCTACCAAACTTTGGAAGTACACAAAAGCCCTTAGGGCCAGAACAGTGTTTCAAACTGGATGGCTAGCAACCAAGATGTAGAACAAAGAAGGAGAACTAGAGAAGATTTCAAAGTGAAGGCAATCAGCCTCTGAGGATCAAACAATAAACAAAGACAAAGGTGACCAGGGAAGGTGAGGGAGTGGGGTGACTATGGCAGCCAACTTCTGCTGAGTAACTAGCCTTTGGGGAGGCCAGGTCCACACTCTCCTCACCTCCACACACGGCAAGAGACCAAAGATAAGAGCTCTCTGTACGGGACTACGGACATTTTGCGTGGTTCCATTTAACTGTTGTATCATGATTGGTGAAGTATAAAAATAAATACAGTGAAAAGGAATTTGAGAAAGGTAGGTTTTGAAGGCATGCTGTAAAATGATACAAGTTTATGAAAAAGACACAAAGTTACAATTTCAGATGTTCCAGTACTGAGTAGAACCTTGAAGGCTCTAACAACAATTCCTTGTATTTTGATATTAAGTCAGACTTAAAAGTTGTACCGTTTTTTTAAAAGTTCTGCTAAACAATACGATGTGACACACTGCAAACTCCTGATTCAAAACTCTTTCAAGAGAGAAATACTTGTCTTTCTTAAACACAGAGAAATCTTGTCTAACATACTCATTTGCTTCTTGGTAGAAAACACACTATTTTTGGCAAAAAGAGAGAAGCCTGTCAAGGCCATGTTCACTTTTTGTTTGCAAGAGCTTAATTTCTAGGGCAGGTCAGGTGAACGAGATTGTTAACTACAACATATGAACAAGATGAATAAATACAAATTAGATAAATTATACATAATTTAAAAATTAAATATTTTTACTAAAACAGAATATATAATCAATGGGCTGTTGTCTACCCTGCTGTATATAGGGGTTTTTTTAAAGCCTTAAATAAACCTGGACAAAGCCAAAACAGAAAAAGTTTGGTTTTCCTTTAAAAGCACTGGTATGCAAATACATTTATGTATATATGTAAACAACCACATACATTTATTCAAGAGAGAATTTTTTTGAATGTTTAAGGCTTCCATGCCCTAACAGGTTGCTAGCCTACCAAACTTTGGAAGTACACAAAAGCCCTTAGGGCCAGAACAGTGTTTCAAACTGGATGGCTAGCAACCAAGATGTAGAACAAAGAAGGAGAACTAGAGAAGATTTCAAAGTGAAGGCAATCAGCCTCTGAGGATCAAACAATAAACAAAGACAAAGGTGACCAGGGAAGGTGAGGGAGTGGGGTGACTATGGCAGCCAACTTCTGCTGAGTAACTAGCCTTTGGGGAGGCCAGGTCCACACTCTCCTCACCTCCACACACGGCAAGAGACCAAAGATAAGAGCTCTCTGTACGGGACTACGGACATTTTGCGTGGTTCCATTTAACTGTTGTATCATGATTGGTGAAGTATAAAAATAAATACAGTGAAAAGGAATTTGAGAAAGGTAGGTTTTGAAGGCATGCTGTAAAATGATACAAGTTTATGAAAAAGACACAAAGTTACAATTTCAGATGTTCCAGTACTGAGTAGAACCTTGAAGGCTCTCAAATATGTTATTCTGGAAAATCTCAAGATAAAACCTCTAGTTGGCTACAGCTGTTTTTATGGAAGCTGGAAATAACCATTACCTGTTTGAGGACTACAGCCCTTCTGTTGAACACTGCGCAAGATTTGCAGAAATTGCTAGTAGAACTCGGTTTCTAGAATTTGGGGGGCTGGCTCTTAAGGTTTCAAAATTTAAATACTACCTTCCTAATATCTGTGTGATTTTTGAATCTTCTTGTGCATAAACACAGCTTAAAGCCTGCTGGAATTTAGGAAGCACATTGGATTTACCTACACTAAACAGTAAAGCAGTAAGATGTTGCCAAACCAACCACTGCCTTGAGACGGCTCACCAGTAAAGGTGGATTAATCATCTGTAGTGAATCCACAGATTTAGATTAACAATAATCTTCATCAGTGCTCACATATTAAAGAGACTGTCTATGTGAATTTACCACAGGCAAAACAGAATTACAGATTTCTACAGTAAATAAAAGGTCAGCCTTTTCATTTCCACTAATTTCAATAGTGCTGAGTGTCCCCTGGAGACAGTCACGGCTCTCAACCAGTACTGCAGAGTATGTGATACCTATAAGTAAAATAATAATTTAAAGAATATATCTGATTTTCACAGTGCAATCACAGAAAGGAAAAAACTAGGGAAAGATCATCAGCGGGCTAGGGTAGTGATTAGACTGGCACACATTTCAAAAAAATCCATGGTGTGACTGCCCAGGCGAGCTGGAACTGAGGACGATGTGCTTCCGGTCAAGGAGCCCGTCAGAGAGCCGGAGAGAGAGTGGCCCTCCGCAGTTATGGAATCCACGCTGGACCGCGGTCTGTGCAGGCCAGCAGCAGAGCAGGAGCGCTGGGGCGTGGAGGAGCCAGACCTCTGCTCCACCACCTCATCTGAAATGGACCCGAGAAGAGCAATTTATACCAACGGAGCGCTTGACCCAGCCCGCCCAATGAAGGCACCTTCTTCAGAACAGTGAGTGAACACATCAGAGCCAGGGCAGTCTGACAGCGAACGTCATGTTTCAGTGTTTCAGGAGCTGAGATGACAAAAGCTTTTCCCTCCCACAGCTGTTAACAGACATCGCTAACCAACTGTAACACCGCCACACGGTCAAACTGCGACACCTAAATCCTTCTCGGCATACTGTTCCACAGCAATCCTGACATCAAAGGTTCCTGATATCCCCTTCATCTGAAGAAAGCAGATAATTCTCCAATAACTTAGAGAATTATTTTCTTGCAGTGTAATAACAACAAAAAAAAATCATTAAAAACACAAAAGGTACCACTGTACTGATCCTTCAGTGCACGCTGCGACTGCCTAGGGGAAAGGGGCAAGGGAAATCTTGTTAAAAATGCAGATTCCCAGTTTCCCGGGACCCAGCTTGAGAGATTTGGATTTGCTAGGCCTGGGAGAGCACCAAAAGAATCCACATTTTAATAAGAGCTCTGGGTAGTTCTGATGAAGGTGGTCTATGAACCATATAAACACAGCGGTAGTCAATGGCAATTCAAGAGTAAAGTTGAAACACGGTTGAAACAGCTTAACTCGGAGCTCGGTTTTCCTGGGTCCATTCAGCAGCTGGACCCTTGGCTTATCCTGTCCCTGTCCCACTTGGGCCTCGGGATGGAACAAGCACATTTGCTCAGCCAGGTGTGATTCTTAATGCACACTAGCTCCCTGGACACGACCACCTCTCCCGACTCCCGTGCCTCTTGGATGACCATGGGCACAAAAATCCAAACCAAATCCTTGGAGAGGCCTATCTGGATACCATGGCCACGCAAGATGAAAGAGGCTGATGAACAGGGAAGTTTAGATATTATAATGCTTACTGATAAAAATATGAAAGGAGAAGTGTGACAAAGAACCTAATAACATCAGCTAACTGTAGGTGAACTTGCTTCCCTGTTCTTCCTTACTTTTCTCCACATACAACACTTCAAATGACTTTTTTTAAACCAAGGAAGCACTTCTTCAAAAGAAGTGCTATATTAAAAATGTCCCTCATCTTCAATCCTTTTCATTTCACTTACATTTTTAGTTAAATCTACATTACTTAAAACCAATATGGAAGACTACCCACCATGTCTTTGAGATGGCTTAACATCTTGTCAACTAGTGCCAAGTTTTATCTTCTCAGAGCTCATGCTTTCATGGCTTCCTTACCATCAATGCTTTTAAAGTCCAAAAGATAGCTTCTATTGTCAACAAGGTACAGCTGTAAGCTCATTTTCACATAATTGCCAGTGACTGGATTTCTTCTTCTTACACGTAGATGGTACGCATTCACTACCTAAAATGAAAGATCGTCTTTATGGAAAATGTTTATGGGAAAACATTCAAAATAAAAACTGTAAAATATTTCCTTATTTTTATTGCAAAGAATAATATCAAAACAAATAACTGGTAGAGGTGGAGTAGAGAAGAAATTTCTGAATGAATTTTTACATTACATAGTAGTTTAGTATTTATTTAATCCCCACTATCAGTACTGTGTACAGCAATTAAACTTTAAAGGGAACTTAGACTCTAGAGGTGGTCTATGAACCATATAAACACAGCGGTAGTCAATGGCAATTCAAGAGTAAAGTTGAAACACGGTTGAAACAGCTTAACTCGGAGCTCGGTTTTCCTGGGTCCATTCAGCAGCTGGACCCTTGGCTTATCCTGTCCCTGTCCCACTTGGGCCTCGGGATGGAACAAGCACATTTGCTCAGCCAGGTGTGATTCTTAATGCACACTAGCTCCCTGGACACGACCACCTCTCCCGACTCCCGTGCCTCTTGGATGACCATGGGCACAAAAATCCAAACCAAATCCTTGGAGAGGCCTATCTGGATACCATGGCCACGCAAGATGAAAGAGGCTGATGAACAGGGAAGTTTAGATATTATAATGCTTACTGATAAAAATATGAAAGGAGAAGTGTGACAAAGAACCTAATAACATCAGCTAACTGTAGGTGAACTTGCTTCCCTGTTCTTCCTTACTTTTCTCCACATACAACACTTCAAATGACTTTTTTTAAACCAAGGAAGCACTTCTTCAAAAGAAGTGCTATATTAAAAATGTCCCTCATCTTCAATCCTTTTCATTTCACTTACATTTTTAGTTAAATCTACATTACTTAAAACCAATATGGAAGACTACCCACCATGTCTTTGAGATGGCTTAACATCTTGTCAACTAGTGCCAAGTTTTATCTTCTCAGAGCTCATGCTTTCATGGCTTCCTTACCATCAATGCTTTTAAAGTCCAAAAGATAGCTTCTATTGTCAACAAGGTACAGCTGTAAGCTCATTTTCACATAATTGCCAGTGACTGGATTTCTTCTTCTTACACGTAGATGGTACGCATTCACTACCTAAAATGAAAGATCGTCTTTATGGAAAATGTTTATGGGAAAACATTCAAGATAAAAACTGTAAAATATTTCCCTTATTTTTATTGCAAAGAATAATATCAAAACAAATAACTGGTAGAGGTGGAGTAGAGAAGAAATTTCTGAATGAATTTTTTACATTACATAGTAGTTTAGTATTTATTTAATCCCCACTATCAGTACTGTGTACAGCAATTAAACTTTAAAGGGAACTTAGACTCTAGAGTGTCGACCCTTCTTTCCAGACACACCTCTGCTCTAAGCCAGCAATAATATTTTGGTTGTCCTGTCTCAATTTGAATACATTTACCTATGAATACAGAACAGACAGAAAAGGGAGACCATGTCAATGGTTTTAATCAGGCACTGTTAATTGGTACTGTCACAAAATTTAAGTATCATAGCAATCTTGTGGGAAAGGTATTGTTTGTCCTCTGATGATAATAAAACTGCAACTCAGATACTAAGAAGATTCTAGTTTTCAAAACACCTTATCAAATAAGTTCCAAAAATTTCTCAGTAAGAAATTCTAAAGACATTAACATGTTTTTTTAACTAAATAAAACTGCTTCAGAAAAGGGAGCTCTTTCTTAAATGGTCTATTTTTTTTTAATGGTCTTAATGAAACATTATTTTCTTTATTCATTCCATGTATAAATAACGAAATTAAAATGTGTCAAATGAATATGTATATGGTATGTTTGAACCTTTTTCCTTCAAAGTACACTCACAGCCCTCAAGAAAAGAACAAGAGTAAAAGATACCTAAAAATGAAGAGCAGATTTTCCTCCCACATATACTCAAATAGAATCAAAATGAACTTGAGTACTAATATAAAAGCAAAATGTGGGCTGAGTAAGAAAAATACATCACAACTAAGGACTAAAAGTACCCAAAACAGACTTTCTCAACTTACAGAAAAGTACTAAATAAACTATGCCAAGTTTTATCTTCTCAGAGCTCATGCTTTCATGGCTTCCTTACCATCAATGCTTTTAAAGTCCAAAAGATAGCTTCTATTGTCAACAAGGTACAGCTGTAAGCTCATTTTCACATAATTGCCAGTGACTGGATTTCTTCTTCTTACACGTAGATGGTACGCATTCACTACCTAAAATGAAAGATCGTCTTTATGGAAAATGTTTATGGGAAAACATTCAAGATAAAAACTGTAAAATATTTCCCTTATTTTTATTGCAAAGAATAATATCAAAACAAATAACTGGTAGAGGTGGAGTAGAGAAGAAATTTCTGAATGAATTTTTTACATTACATAGTAGTTTAGTATTTATTTAATCCCCACTATCAGTACTGTGTACAGCAATTAAACTTTAAAGGGAACTTAGACTCTAGAGTGTCGACCCTTCTTTCCAGACACACCTCTGCTCTAAGCCAGCAATAATATTTTGGTTGTCCTGTCTCAATTTGAATACATTTACCTATGAATACAGAACAGACAGAAAAGGGAGACCATGTCAATGGTTTTAATCAGGCACTGTTAATTGGTACTGTCACAAAATTTAAGTATCATAGCAATCTTGTGGGAAAGGTATTGTTTGTCCTCTGATGATAATAAAACTGCAACTCAGATACTAAGAAGATTCTAGTTTTCAAAACACCTTATCAAATAAGTTCCAAAAATTTCTCAGTAAGAAATTCTAAAGACATTAACATGTTTTTTTAACTAAATAAAACTGCTTCAGAAAAGGGAGCTCTTTCTTAAATGGTCTATTTTTTTTTAATGGTCTTAATGAAACATTATTTTCTTTATTCATTCCATGTATAAATAACGAAATTAAAATGTGTCAAATGAATATGTATATGGTATGTTTGAACCTTTTTCCTTCAAAGTACACTCACAGCCCTCAAGAAAAGAACAAGAGTAAAAGATACCTAAAAATGAAGAGCAGATTTTCCTCCCACATATACTCAAATAGAATCAAAATGAACTTGAGTACTAATATAAAAGCAAAATGTGGGCTGAGTAAGAAAAATACATCACAACTAAGGACTAAAAGTACTCACCAAATCAGACTTTCTCAACTTACAGAAAAGTATTAGGTTACTAAATAAACATATCCTGATGGTTTAATGTGTATCAACCACTTGTGCTACAGCTACTGGCAAAAAAGAAAAAAAAGTCTGCCCTTAAAAAGACAGAGAAAGGTTAAAAATACACTATCTTTGAAGACACATGACTTTTTATTGTTATGATGCATGCTGAAACAGGTGGACTATTTTCTCAAGGGATTTCAAGTTGCTGAAAACCTTGTTTCTCAGCCAAGGATGCTATTCTCTAATTAAAAAATATATACATCCCCAACTTTGACTGTTACTCATCCTTAAAGATTTCTTTTGTTCTGAATGCACAAAGTACATTATTGGGAAAGAATGGAGTTTATCGGCCATAACATCAAGATCACTAAATTCATATCAAAACCAACTCCTCTTTAATTGATCTTAGTACTCAATTCAGCAGTTCAGAAGCCACCTATACAAAAAATGGCTTCTACAACTGGCCTTCATATACTACAGTTTCCTACCTTCCATTCAAAATCCAGCTGCTTCATAGCTCGGTAAACTTCAGCCATAATGTCATACGGCTTGCTTTGACTTCGGATTCCGAGGTGCCACTTGGCTTTTTTCACAGCTAAAGATTTGGGCTTAGTTGTATTCAGGGCATCCAGAGGACATCTTGCTTTAGGGCTGTCTGCTATAAGAGGCGGCATCCTTTCTGGATGAGGTTTCAGGCCTGGGGGAATATGCATGGCACTATCATCCATAAAAGAACCGGTTGGGGGGCTAGAGGCGAGGTAGAACTCACTGGCTTGGTTCATTATTCTCCGATTGTCAATGATAAGATGATAAGCCACTGCCAGCTGGTCTTGAGGGTCACCACTATATAAACTGTTCATTACTTCTGATTCTGTACACTCAAATTTTTCACACACTTCTTTCACAGCCTCATCATCAATGACGTTAGCATCATAGGAGGGGTCTTCAGGAAATAAGTAACTGGGCAAATCTTGTTTAAACCATTCATGCTCTCTAGGAAAATACCACAATACACTATTGTAAGAATGTGCTTTGGCAAGTTTTTGACATGGGGCAATATAATATATCAAGGAGTCTCTGGTCACTTACTAACCAAATAGACTTTCTCAACTTACAGAAAAGTATTAGGTTACTAAATAAACATATCCTGATGGTTTAATGTGTATCAACCACTTGTGCTACAGCTACTGGCAAAAAAGAAAAAAAAGTCTGCCCTTAAAAAGACAGAGAAAGGTTAAAAATACACTATCTTTGAAGACACATGACTTTTTATTGTTATGATGCATGCTGAAACAGGTGGACTATTTTCTCAAGGGATTTCAAGTTGCTGAAAACCTTGTTTCTCAGCCAAGGATGCTATTCTCTAATTAAAAAATATATACATCCCCAACTTTGACTGTTACTCATCCTTAAAGATTTCTTTTGTTCTGAATGCACAAAGTACATTATTGGGAAAGAATGGAGTTTATCGGCCATAACATCAAGATCACTAAATTCATATCAAAACCAACTCCTCTTTAATTGATCTTAGTACTCAATTCAGCAGTTCAGAAGCCACCTATACAAAAAATGGCTTCTACAACTGGCCTTCATATACTACAGTTTCCTACCTTCCATTCAAAATCCAGCTGCTTCATAGCTCGGTAAACTTCAGCCATAATGTCATACGGCTTGCTTTGACTTCGGATTCCGAGGTGCCACTTGGCTTTTTTCACAGCTAAAGATTTGGGCTTAGTTGTATTCAGGGCATCCAGAGGACATCTTGCTTTAGGGCTGTCTGCTATAAGAGCGGCATCCTTTCTGGATGAGGTTTCAGGCCTGGGGGAATATGCATGGCACTATCATCCATAAAAGAACCGGTTGGGGGGCTAGAGGCGAGGTAGAACTCACTGGCTTGGTTCATTATTCTCCGATTGTCAATGATAAGATGATAAGCCACTGCCAGCTGGTCTTGAGGGTCACCACTATATAAACTGTTCATTACTTCTGATTCTGTACACTCAAATTTTTCACACACTTCTTTCACAGCCTCATCATCAATGACGTTAGCATCATAGGAGGGGTCTTCAGGAAATAAGTAACTGGGCAAATCTTGTTTAAACCATTCATGCTCTCTAGGAAAAATACCACAATACACTATTGTAAGAATGTGCTTTGGCAAGTCCCAAATAATTTAGACATGGGGCAATATAATATATCAGAAAGACCCGAGTCTCTGGTCACTTACTAACCAAGGGACCTTGGGTAAGTTCATTAACACTTGCACTAGAGTAACTATGATTATTCAGACTTGGGTATTTTGTTGACATTTTCACAAAAATAAACAAAAAAGTCCGTCACTTCAAAGGAAACAGCGGTCAGTATTTTGGGCCAATGATGAAATTTAAGCCTTCAAGCAAAATGTTAGAATTTTGTGCAATTTATATCTGTTTCTAGGACTTTGACAGCTTATCAATACTTAAGAGACTTTTCTACTTTTATAGTGAAGAGAATAATGACTATAATTTGATATTATATAATGAAATTTATCACCATTTGGAACACTGGTCTACCTCAATAACCCAATATTTTCCATATGGCTAACGCAAGATGTAACAGAATCATACATCAGCAAAAGTTCCACTCACAATGCAAAACAGACTTGCAGATTTAAATGTAATAAAGTACAAAAGCTCACTGGCATGTTTTCTGATTTGATATTGCAATTAACATGTTAAGTTTTGATTTAATATCAAAGAAAAACATCTGTAACTGTCTGAAAGGTTATAAAAATGTTCCTCCCTTTTCCAACCATATCTGAGATCAGTTTCCTAGTCTAATATGTTGTTCGTAATACAACATATTGCAACAGATGAATGAAGAAGTAGGTATGAAAACCTAGCTGCTGTCTCTGATTAAGAGGATTTTAAAATAATGGTACAATAATGATAGTCTTGGTCACTGTATTTTGTTTCAGAAAATAAAGTTATTTTTTGTAAGAGATATATTATTCAGAATACATGTGGTAGGCTTACTATTATTTTTAAGTGAATTAAATATTTTTAAATTTACTACTTTTAATTTCTAACATGAAACTGATAAAAAATAACCTGCATTAAAAAAAACACCTCTCTGGAGTCCTTGATTTTAAGACAGTGGCGGGGGGTACACAAACCAAAATGTTTGAGAACCAGTCTCCTAGATCTCCTTTTCACCCTATTCATGCTCTCTAGGAAAAATACCACAATACACTATTGTAAGAATGTGCTTTGGCAAGTCCCAAATAATTTAGACATGGGGCAATATAATATATCAGAAAGACCCGAGTCTCTGGTCACTTACTAACCAAGGGACCTTGGGTAAGTTCATTAACACTTGCACTAGAGTAACTATGATTATTCAGACTTGGGTATTTTGTTGACATTTTCACAAAAATAAACAAAAAAGTCCGTCACTTCAAAGGAAACAGCGGTCAGTATTTTGGGCCAATGATGAAATTTAAGCCTTCAAGCAAAATGTTAGAATTTTGTGCAATTTATATCTGTTTCTAGGACTTTGACAGCTTATCAATACTTAAGAGACTTTTCTACTTTTATAGTGAAGAGAATAATGACTATAATTTGATATTATATAATGAAATTTATCACCATTTGGAACACTGGTCTACCTCAATAACCCAATATTTTCCATATGGCTAACGCAAGATGTAACAGAATCATACATCAGCAAAAGTTCCACTCACAATGCAAAACAGACTTGCAGATTTAAATGTAATAAAGTACAAAAGCTCACTGGCATGTTTTCTGATTTGATATTGCAATTAACATGTTAAGTTTTGATTTAATATCAAAGAAAAACATCTGTAACTGTCTGAAAGGTTATAAAAATGTTCCTCCCTTTTCCAACCATATCTGAGATCAGTTTCCTAGTCTAATATGTTGTTCGTAATACAACATATTGCAACAGATGAATGAAGAAGTAGGTATGAAAACCTAGCTGCTGTCTCTGATTAAGAGGATTTTAAAATAATGGTACAATAATGATAGTCTTGGTCACTGTATTTTGTTTCAGAAAATAAAGTTATTTTTTGTAAGAGATATATTATTCAGAATACATGTGGTAGGCTTACTATTATTTTTAAGTGAATTAAATATTTTTAAATTTACTACTTTTAATTTCTAACATGAAACTGATAAAAAATAACCTGCATTAAAAAAAACACCTCTCTGGAGTCCTTGATTTTAAGACAGTGGCGGGGGGTACACAAACCAAAATGTTTGAGAACCAGTCTCCTAGATCTCCTTTTCACCCTATTCTAGATTTGCACATGATGTGTCCTATTAACACCCTAGAATAGCCCACCCCTTTTCATTTAACTAACATGTTCGATTTCTTCAAGACTGTGTAGCCACTGCTACAATGTAAACTGGGCACTCCCTAAGCTAAATTCAGATCAGTATATATTTTACTGAATGCCTTCTATTGATCAAATAATTCATTTATGAGTATTTACTAAGGACATGCTATGGTAAAAAGGCACACTCTCTCTCACAGAGATTACATTCTAACTGAATACAGACTAAACAAATACTCTAAAAAATAAACACAGAATTACAAATACAAAAATATGAAAATCCTGTGATAAAGTATGAGTGGAAAAAAGAAAAAGTATGAGTGAAATCCACAGGGTAAGAGTGTGTAACTCAGAATGGGAGGTAAGTGCCTAAGGAAGCCACTCTCAGTAATATTTAAGCAGATACCAGGATGATTAGAAGTCAGCTAAGCAGAGCTGGGGAATAGATGTTCCCAGCAAAAGGAATAATATATGCAAAGACTCTGAGGTTAAGAAAAGAAAAGTTTTGCTATGTTCAAGGAACTGAACTGAGGCTACAATCGTGAAATCTTAATAAGTTACTATTTGGAGTGGCAAAAGAGAGCAGATATTTATTGACAGCTGAAGACTATCAAAAAGGTTTTTGGGATCTGCACCTATGGTTAATGAGAACAGGGGTGAGACATGATCTAACTTGCATTCTGTGACGATCCTTGTTTGTGATAAAGTAACTGAACTAAAAAGATAAACGTAATAACGGCGCAGAGGATGCAGCACAACAGTCCGGGTGAGCGGCGACGCTGTGCAGCCTTGTGGACGCACGGAGCTGAGACTCCCATAGCTCGAGGGCACGAGGCTACTGTAACACACATACTCCTCACAGTCGTTACAGACTTCGGTTCTTAACCCTCCCCAGTAAGCGGGGAGCTCCTTGAAACAGGGACGATGCTATTCACCTGTATTTCAAGAGCCAGAACAGAGTAAGGCCAATAAATGACAAATAGCCAAGAGAGTAAAAAGACAGTGGCGGGGTACACAAACCAAAATGTTTGAGAACCAGTCTCCTAGATCTCCTTTTCACCCTATTCTAGATTTGCACATGATGTGTCCTATTAACACCCTAGAATAGCCCACCCTTTTCATTTAACTAACATGTTCGATTTCTTCAAGACTGTGTAGCCACTGCTACAATGTAAACTGGGCACTCCCTAAGCTAAATTCAGATCAGTATATATTTTACTGAATGCCTTCTATTGATCAAATAATTCATTTATGAGTATTTACTAAGGACATGCTATGGTAAAAAGGCACACTCTCTCTCACAGAGATTACATTCTAACTGAATACAGACTAAACAAATACTCTAAAAAATAAACACAGAATTACAAATACAAAAATATGAAAATCCTGTGATAAAGTATGAGTGGAAAAAAGAAAAAGTATGAGTGAAATCCACAGGGTAAGAGTGTGTAACTCAGAATGGGAGGTAAGTGCCTAAGGAAGCCACTCTCAGTAATATTTAAGCAGATACCAGGATGATTAGAAGTCAGCTAAGCAGAGCTGGGGAATAGATGTTCCCAGCAAAAGGAATAATATATGCAAAGACTCTGAGGTTAAGAAAAGAAAAGTTTTGCTATGTTCAAGGAACTGAACTGAGGCTACAATCGTGAAATCTTAATAAGTTACTATTTGGAGTGGCAAAAGAGAGCAGATATTTATTGACAGCTGAAGACTATCAAAAAGGTTTTTGGGATCTGCACCTATGGTTAATGAGAACAGGGGTGAGACATGATCTAACTTGCATTCTGTGACGATCCTTGTTTGTGATAAAGTAACTGAACTAAAAAGATAAACGTAATAACGGCGCAGAGGATGCAGCACAACAGTCCGGGTGAGCGGCGACGCTGTGCAGCCTTGTGGACGCACGGAGCTGAGACTCCCATAGCTCGAGGGCACGAGGCTACTGTAACACACATACTCCTCACAGTCGTTACAGACTTCGGTTCTTAACCCTCCCCAGTAAGCGGGGAGCTCCTTGAAACAGGGACCATGCTATTCACCTGTATTTCAAGAGCCAGAACAGAGTAAAAGGCCAATAAATGACAAATAGCCAAGAGAGTAAAAAATGAATTCACTGAACTGTTTAATTACTGTGTTATGATAATAATAAGCACCTGAACGACATTTAGTGAGAAAAATCACTGGTAAATACTAATTTTTGAAAAGAAATAATAGAAAAATAAACTTCTACGTATCTAGCATTTTTAAAGTACCAATGACAAACAGGGCAATTTTGAATAAACTCCAAAATTTTATTACTCCATAAAAGCAATGACATTACTAGTGGAAATTGTCAATATTAACTTTTTTCAGAACTTTGGAAATTAACCAAAGGCTTGTAATAACCTGAGGAGTGTGTGTTTTTAAAAACTGGCTGCATCTCAGTAAGAACAGCAAGCTTTGAGACACTTTAAGTCACCCTATATCCATCTCCTTTTCCCCATATCCTTGAAGGCCTTGAAAACCCATGGCCTCATAATCATTTTAACCCCCATAACCAGCACCTAGAACCACTGGGAGGCAAATGGGGAGAACAGACTTAGAGTTCTCCAGAAGTCCTATCCCCAGAGAACTGTCATTATGTGATCTCTGGAAACCTCTTTTCTCGAGCCTGACAGTGGCAACTGTCTAACATCCCAGCTGCCAAAAGCAGCAATAGGAGCTGGAGCAAACAAGAAGTTGGACAAAAACCTTGAAAGGAAAAGCTAGGGAATATGTTACCTAGGGTCCTTGAAATATTCTAATACAGTCCTAGGACTCACAAACGCAGGACCGTGTTCATTCCCAAGACTCATCACTGGCTGACTCTAGATTCATGCTAGAAGGAAGTGCTAATGCAGAATTATGAACTTCTCATGAAAGCACTTAAGAGGGGCTTCCCTGGTGGTCCAGTGGGTAAGGGCACCGCCTTGCAGTGCAAGGGCGCCGATTCGATCCCTGGCCTGGGAAGATCCCACGTGCCACGGAGCAGCTGGACCCATGTGTCCAATTACCGAGCCGGAGCTCTGGAGCGCATGCGCCCAGAGCCTGTGCTCTGCGACAACAGAGGCCACTGCAATGGGAGGCCCACACAGGCCAAAGAACAAAGATAGATGAAAATAGATAAATGAAAGACCAATAAAAGTGGCCAAAAAAAAAAAAGGAAAGTGCTAAAGACACACCTCAACATATACAGAGAGTCCCTCAGCAAAGGCTGGGACATTGATTAGATCAAGGCTTTTAAGGACATCTTTTTCTAGTAATTAGCTGACCATTAAGCTAACCAAGCAGACACTTCAGTGGTCACCCCTGGCAAAGAATACAGACTTATTGCTTAAGTAAAATCACTAAGCAAATAAGAGCAATTATAATATATAACAATTGCAAATTCTAGGCATCTGCAAGAGAAATAAAAACATGGGACCATTTAAAAACCTACACACAGGGCTTCCCCTGGTGGTCCAGTGGGTAAGGACACCGCCTTGCAGTGCAAGGGGCGCCGGTTCGATTCCTGGCCTGGGAAGATCCCATGTGCCGCGGAGCGGCTGGACGGATGTGTCCAATTACCGAGCCGGAGCTCTGGAGCGCATGCGCCCAGAGCCGGCGCTCTGCAACGACAGAGGCCACAGCGATGGGAGGCCCACAGGAGCCGAAGAACAAAGATGGATGAAAAAAGAGAAATGAAAGACCAATAGAAGTGGCCCGCCCGCTCCCCTCACTCCCCAACACAACCCCCGCCCAAATTAAATAAATAAATAAATCTTAAAAAAAACCTACACACAAATGTTCATGGCAACATTATATAAAGCCAAAAAGTAGAAATAACTAAAATATCCATTAAGTGATAAATGGATAAACAAAATGTGGCATATCTAAGCAATGGAATATTTTTCAAGCAAAAGATTAAGTACTGATACATGCTACACCATGAAAGAACCTTAGAAACATCATACTGAGTGAAATAAGCCAGACTCAAAAGGCCATATGCTGTGATTCTATTTATATGAAATGTCCAAAAGAATCAAATCCATAAAGGCAGAAAGAACATCAGTGGTTGCCAGGGGCTGCAAGG
Source organism: Tragulus kanchil (assembly GCA_022376925.1). Taxonomy (NCBI): domain Eukaryota; kingdom Metazoa; phylum Chordata; class Mammalia; order Artiodactyla; family Tragulidae; genus Tragulus; species Tragulus kanchil. Next base: position 100,906,116 of record JAIOJX010000032.1, read on the forward strand.
AAATGGGTATAGAGCTTCTTTGGGGTATGAGAAAACTGTCCTGGAGTCAGGTATTGGTGATGTACAACTTTGTAAACATATTAATTAAAAACCACTGAATCATATGATTTAAGAAGCAAATTGGGGCAGATTTCCTGCTGGTCCAGTGGCTAAGACTCTGTGCTCCCAATGGGCTTACCCGGGGCCCACACAGGCCAAAGAACAAAGATAGATGAAAATAGATAAATGAAAGACCAATAAAAGTGGCCAAAAAAAAAGGAAAGTGCTAAAGACACACCTCAACATATACAGAGAGTCCCTCAGCAAAGGCTGGGACATTGATTAGATCAAGGCTTTTAAGGACATCTTTTTCTAGTAATTAGCTGACCATTAAGCTAACCAAGCAGACACTTCAGTGGTCACCCCTGGCAAAGAATACAGACTTATTGCTTAAGTAAAATCACTAAGCAAATAAGAGCAATTATAATATATAACAATTGCAAATTCTAGGCATCTGCAAGAGAAATAAAAACATGGGACCATTTAAAAACCTACACACAGGGCTTCCCCTGGTGGTCCAGTGGGTAAGGACACCGCCTTGCAGTGCAAGGGGCGCCGGTTCGATTCCTGGCCTGGGAAGATCCCATGTGCCGCGGAGCGGCTGGACGGATGTGTCCAATTACCGAGCCGGAGCTCTGGAGCGCATGCGCCCAGAGCCGGCGCTCTGCAACGACAGAGGCCACAGCGATGGGAGGCCCACAGGAGCCGAAGAACAAAGATGGATGAAAAAAGAGAAATGAAAGACCAATAGAAGTGGCCCGCCCGCTCCCCTCACTCCCCAACACAACCCCCGCCCAAATTAAATAAATAAATAAATCTTAAAAAAAAAAAAACCTACACACAAATGTTCATGGCAACATTATATAAAGCCAAAAAGCAGAAATAACTAAAATATCCATTAAGTGATAAATGGATAAACAAAATGTGGCATATCTAAGCAATGGAATATTTTTCAAGCAAAAGATTAAGTACTGATACATGCTACACCATGAAAGAACCTTAGAAACATCATACTGAGTGAAATAAGCCAGACTCAAAAGGCCATATGCTGTGATTCTATTTATATGAAATGTCCAAAAGAATCAAATCCATAAAGGCAGAAAGAACATCAGTGGTTGCCAGGGGCTGCAAGGAAATGGGTATAGAGCTTCTTTGGGGTATGAGAAAACTGTCCTGGAGTCAGGTATTGGTGATGTACAACTTTGTAAACATATTAATTAAAAACCACTGAATCATATGATTTAAGAAGCAAATTGGGGCAGATTTCCCTGCTGGTCCAGTGGCTAAGACTCTGTGCTCCCAATGCTCGGGACCTGGGTTCAATCCCTGGTCAGGGAACTAGATCCCATATACCATAACTAAGACCCAGTGCAACCAAATAAATACATTAAAAAAAAAAAGAAGCAGCAAATTTATGGTATGTGAATTATACCAATAAAAGAAATGTTTAAAAGAAGAATTAATCTAAATTTTCATTTCTAATTCATTCAGAAAAAACTCATAGTTTTTCATAATTATAATAGTGCTGATTAAAAAGTCATACTTTGGGGGCTTCCCCTAGTGGTCCAGTGGGTAAAGACACTGCCTTGCAGTGCAAGGGGCGCTGGTTTGATCCCTGGCCTGGGAAGATCCCACGTGCCACAGAGCGGCTGGACCGATGTGTCCAATTACCGAGCCAGAGCTCTGGTGCGCATGCGCCCACAGCCAGTGCTCTGCGACAACAGTGACCACCACGATGGGAGGCCCACAGGAGCCAAAAAACAAAGACGGATGAAAAAAGAGAAATGAAAGACCAATAGAAGTGGCCCGCCCACCCCCCTCCCTCCCCACCCCACCCTCCAAAAGATAAATAAATAAAAATAAAATAAAAAAAATTTAAAAAAAAAATCATACTTTGGGGTGGGAGAAGGATAAATTAGGAGATTGGGATTAACATATACACAGTAGTATATATAGATATCAAGAACCTACAAAACCAACAAAACCTCCTTGTGCTATATAGTTCCCTATAGAGTACAAGAAACTACACTCAATATTTGCCAACAACACTTAGTAAATAAGGAATCAAAATTTGTGATCAGACAGTTGAACTTCAGATCTTTCACTTTAACCATAATAACATTAACAGCAATACTAAGCTTAAGGCACTTAAAGACATGATTTTCCTGAAGACAACGTCTGTCTGGCCTGCCAATATATTCCCAGCACTCAGCATAGGACCTTGAACAGCGTAGACGTTAAATAAAGAATTAAGTATTTATATAACATCTAGGACATGACTTGAACTGTCCTGGAGTCAGGTATTGGTGATGTACAACTTTGTAAACATATTAATTAAAACCACTGAATCATATGATTTAAGAAGCAAATTGGGGCAGATTTCCTGGTGGTCCAGTGGCTAAGACTCTGTGCTCCCAATGCTCGGGACCTGGGTTCAATCCCTGGTCAGGGAACTAGATCCCATATACCATAACTAAGACCCAGTGCAACCAAATAAATACATTAAAAAAAAAAAAGAAGCAGCAAATTTATGGTATGTGAATTATACCAATAAAAGAAATGTTTAAAAGAAGAATTAATCTAAATTTTCATTTCTAATTCATTCAGAAAAAACTCATAGTTTTTCATAATTATAATAGTGCTGATTAAAAAGTCATACTTTGGGGGCTTCCCCTAGTGGTCCAGTGGGTAAAGACACTGCCTTGCAGTGCAAGGGGCGCTGGTTTGATCCCTGGCCTGGGAAGATCCCACGTGCCACAGAGCGGCTGGACCGATGTGTCCAATTACCGAGCCAGAGCTCTGGTGCGCATGCGCCCACAGCCAGTGCTCTGCGACAACAGTGACCACCACGATGGGAGGCCCACAGGAGCCAAAAAACAAAGACGGATGAAAAAAGAGAAATGAAAGACCAATAGAAGTGGCCCGCCCATCCCCCTCCCTCCCCACCCCACCCTCCAAAAGATAAATAAATAAAAATAAAATAAAAAAAATTTAAAAAAAAAATCATACTTTGGGGTGGGAGAAGGATAAATTAGGAGATTGGGATTAACATATACACAGTAGTATATATAGATATCAAGAACCTACAAAACCAACAAAACCTCCTTGTGCTATATAGTTCCCTATAGAGTACAAGAAACTACACTCAATATTTGCCAACAACACTTAGTAAATAAGGAATCAAAATTTGTGATCAGACAGTTGAACTTCAGATCTTTCACTTTAACCATAATAACATTAACAGCAATACTAAGCTTAAGGCACTTAAAGACATGATTTTCCTGAAGACAACGTCTGTCTGGCCTGCCAATATATTCCCAGCACTCAGCATAGGACCTTGAACAGCGTAGATGTTAAATAAAGAATTAAGTATTTTTATATAACATCTAAGGTCCTACATGCTACGGAGTGACTGAGCCACGCAGGACAACTAGAGAGCCCGAGCACAACTACTGAGCCCCTGTCCACTGCTGGAGAGAAGACTGCATGCCACAGGGAAAAGCCTCCCTGCCTCAACGAACACCCAAAGCAGCCAAAAAGAAAATACATAAACATTTTTAATTAAAAAAGGAAATACTACAATCACTTAAAAAATAATAGCTAACTATTAAAAATCAATGCAATAAAATGTGTCAAGTAGCTAGCAAAATGCCTGTTATAGAAAAATCGCTCAATAAATTAGTAGCTCTGTTAAACTGTATTTTGTCAAATGAAAAATTTCCAAACATTAAAAATATACTATGAATTTTAAAATGACAAAAACTATAAATTCAAGTTGTTTTAAGTACAGAGATGGTTGCCACTATTTTGTACCACCCACATGTGTTAATTAACTCATCCTAGTAGATTTTTATTTACATTTTTCTTCTAAAGCTTGTAAATATCCAGACACCTGTTCAATATAGCACAATCAGTAGTTTTACTATTCTAAATATATGTGATGTGAACAGGTGCAAGTATATATTAGCATATTTAGAGCGCTAAGGAAAAGCCAACTAAGCAAACTATTTATTCTAAAGAACTACGAACACAGAAGAGTTTTCCCATGATAAGTTCCTTTCCGCAACTGAATCTGGTACTGATTTACAATTTTACATGTTTATGTATGAAGCCGGGAACACTAACAGAGGCTGGGGGAAGAGAACACAAAAGCAAGAGGAGCAAAGGAGATCAGCAGCAGCCCTGCAAACAACTGCCTCAGTCACTATTTAAATATTCCAAGGGTCACATTCTGGCTTATGAAGACAAGGCAGAGTATTCTGGAAAGATGTCAAAAGGATGCATTTGCAAATATGTACCTGATGAAACGTTAGGTAAGAACAAAAAAACCCTCTAAGAAACATGACTGATACGAAAAACACAGAGGGCAATGAATCATCCTGATGTGTGCGTGCTACATAAAGGTCACATTCACATAACACCAGCAACTGCACTTGCCAAAGCTTCTCACATAACAAGGCATCCTTCACGGCAAACCCAGCAGCAGCTATTTTTGGATTCAAAATCTTAGCAAAACTCTGTATGGTTTATTTCATCAACCATATGTAAAACTATGAGAGTTCTCATAGAACTCTCACCCTGTTTTTTCCATTTGAAACATATTCAAAGACTTTCTGAGTGTTTACACTATTTCTAGGCTTTCTAGCACTGTATATACAAAGATGATAAGACACTCTATCTACCCTTTTATAGTTACAAGAAAAGAGAAAGACACACTGAAAACAGCTAGATACAAAATGATAATGAAGGAATGAAAATATGCTAAAAGTGTGGAAATCACAGAAGTGCAAGCAACTTATACTCCCCAGGAGAATCAGAAGTTATTTCATGAGGAAGGAGGTAAGTGAGCATAATTTTAAAGGCTGAATGGAAATTTTTTGGGTCCAAAAAGGCAGAAAAGGCATTAGAGGCAAAGACAAAGACACAAAGGCATAATATAAACATTATGTTTAAGGAACAAGGAAGAGTTCACTGTGACTGGAGCTCTGGAACGAGGGGTGAGCGCAGGAAGAAGCAAGCGCAGTCTTACTAAGACAGGCCTTGTAAGCTTTGCTACATAACCTGAAAAGTCTGGGAAACAATCTGTAAGAGTTGAGTGACAGGACCAGGTTTACATAATAAGAAAGATAAAATTCCTATAAAATGTTAACAGTGCCTAACATAAAGCAGGCATTCAGTTAGTGGTACTAACATTAATACCAAAATACATACTTAATAGCAGCAAAAGAATATTCACCTTATGTCTTTGATAGTTGCTCGTTTCAGGGGGTCAACCTGCAGCATATGCATCAGGAGAGTGGCAACGGAACGATTGAGATATTCTGGGATATAAAAGACACCGCCTCTGATCTTCTTAAACAACGTCGGCACATGTTCATCGTCAAACGGGAGGGTGCCACAGAGCAGAGCGTACAAAATGACGCCGCAGCTCCAGATGTCAACTTCAGGACCCGCGTACAGTCTAGGGGAAGATGACAACACGAGCCTGAAACGCAAGTGCCCTGCCTCAACCACAGTGCCCGCTTCCGCATGGACTGGTATACACAGCATAGATGCCGTATGGATTGCTTTCCAAGGGCCTGAAATCCATGACCATCCCCAACACTTAACGGTTGCTCCCCAGACAGAACAACTGATCTAATCAATTACGACTTTAAATTTCCCAAGAGAAAACAGCATGTATGTGTACCTGACACAAACTAAATTGAACTTACTAATTGAAAAGTATAAAACTTTCTATGGATGATTTTTTTTTTTGACATTTTTACTTTTCTTCCTCTTACTTTTATTCCTTTTCCCCATCATGCCTCTTTTATTTATATTTATTTTCATCCACGATTTTATTCTTCAGCTTGTGTGGGCCTCCCATTGCAGTAGCCTCTCTCACTGCAGAGCACCGGCTCTGGGTGCATGCGCTAGAGTGCTGGCTTGTAATTGGACACATGGGTCCAGCTGCTCCACGGCATATGGGATCTTCCCAGGCCAAGGATCGAACCAGTGCCCCTTGCACTGCAAGGCAGACTCTCTATCCACTGGACCACCAGGAAAGCCCTATACTGGTGATTTTTTTTTTAATTTTTTTTTTTGTCTTGACCTCTTTTTAGGGGTGCGGGCGGGTTGGGGAGGGAGGGGTGCGGGTAGGCCACCTCTATTGGTCTTTCATTTATCTATTTTCATCCATCTTTATTCTTTGGCCTGTGTGGGCCTCCCATCACAAGTGGCCTCTGCTGTCGCAGAGCACCGGCTCTGGGCGCATGCGCTCCAGAGCTCCGGCTCGGTAATTGGACACATCCGTCCAGCCGCTCCGCGGCACGTGGGATCTTCCCAGGCCAGGGATCAAACTGGCGCCCCTTGCACTGCAAGGCGGTGTCCTTACCCACTGGACCACCAGGGAAGCCCTACAGGTGATTTTTGATAGAAACCTTAAAGTAGATGACCATCCAACTGAAGAAAAGCAACACTATATAGTGTATAGGCTAGACGATCTTACATGAAACTATTAAACGACAAGAAAATGCATAAAAAGTAGAAAGTTTATGCCTGGCAGACATTTTAAAGAATATTTGGAGTGGTAAAGTACCTCACTGGTCCCGCGGCCATCACTGTCGCAGATTCAAGCTGTATTCCCTCACCCTGTGTCCTTACTACCCTCATTCCAATCACCTGATAGCTCGTGGGACCAAGATTACCTTTATCCAGAAAGCCTAGAATGTTATTCCTTTTTTCTCTCACCTTTCTACAGTGTTAAAATTCCCCTGATGACACATTGCCAAACTCAAACCTGAGCCTCAGAGTAACAGAGTAAATCCCCTACAGTTCCAATTCAAACAATATGATTCAGGGCTTCCCTGGTGGTCCAGTGGGTAAGGACACCGCCTTGCAGGGCAAGGGGCGCCGGTTCGATCCCTGGCCTGGGAAGATCTCACGTGCCGCGGAGCGGCTGGACCGATGCGTCCAATCACCGAGCCAGAGCTCTAGAGCGCATGCGCCCAGAGCCAGTGCTCTGCGACAATAGAGGCCACTTGTAACGGGAGGCCCACACGGGCCAAAGAACAAAGACGGATGAAAATGGATAAATGAAAGACCAATAGAAGTGGCCCACCTGCTCCCCTCCCTCCCCACCCCACCCCTCTCAAATAAATAAATAAATAAATCCTAAAAAAAAAAAAAATGATCCATTTCAGTAAGTCACTGTCCAGTATTTACACTGTTTGCTGTATAATCCAAGCTCCTATATGCGCAATAATAACTTTCCTATATTTTCTCTCCCAGAATTCTGTTCACTGAAGATGAGACATTGGTCACCACAGAAGACTTGAGTTTATCACTGCCATCTGTATAAACATTTAAAATACATATCAATGAGTAAGTTATGTGAATACTTACACAATCTTCTCTTGTGCAGTTTAATTTCATGAAAGGACAATACCATCTCCCCTTCAAAATATCCTTCTTCCAAAGACAACATAAAAATAATACTCTACATGATTTATAAAAGAGTACATAAAGTTAAATTTTAAGGACCACCAGGGAAGCCCTACAGGTGATTTTTGATAGAAACCTTAAAGTAGATGACCATCCAACTGAAGAAAAGCAACACTATATAGTGTATAGGCTAGACGATCTTACATGAAACTATTAAACGACAAGAAAATGCATAAAAAGTAGAAAGTTTATGCCTGGCAGACATTTTAAAGAATATTTGGAGTGGTAAAGTACCTCACTGGTCCCGCGGCCATCACTGTCGCAGATTCAAGCTGTATTCCCTCACCCTGTGTCCTTACTACCCTCATTCCAATCACCTGATAGCTCATGGGACCAAGATTACCTTTATCCAGAAAGCCTAGAATGTTATTCCTTTTTTCTCTCACCTTTCTACAGTGTTAAAATTCCCCTGATGACACATTGCCAAACTCAAACCTGAGCCTCAGAGTAACAGAGTAAATCCCCTACAGTTCCAATTCAAACAATATGATTCAGGGCTTCCCTGGTGGTCCAGTGGGTAAGGACACCGCCTTGCAGGGCAAGGGGCGCCGGTTCGATCCCTGGCCTGGGAAGATCTCACGTGCCGCGGAGCGGCTGGACCGATGCGTCCAATCACCGAGCCAGAGCTCTAGAGCGCATGCGCCCAGAGCCAGTGCTCTGCGACAATAGAGGCCACTTGTGACGGGAGGCCCACACGGGCCAAAGAACAAAGACGGATGAAAATGGATAAATGAAAGACCAATAGAAGTGGCCCACCTGCTCCCCTCCCTCCCCACCCCACCCCTCTCAAATAAATAAATAAATAAATCCTAAAAAAAAAAAAAATGATCCATTTCAGTAAGTCACTGTCCAGTATTTACACTGTTTGCTGTATAATCCAAGCTCCTATATGCGCAATAATAACTTTCCTATATTTTCTCTCCCAGAATTCTGTTCACTGAAGATGAGACATTGGTCACCACAGAAGACTTGAGTTTATCACTGCCATCTGTATAAACATTTAAAATACATATCAATGAGTAAGTTATGTGAATACTTACACAATCTTCTCTTGTGCAGTTTAATTTCATGAAAGGACAATACCATCTCCCCTTCAAAATATCCTTCTTCCAAAGACAACATAAAAATAATACTCTACATGATTTATAAAAGAGTACATAAAGTATTAAAGGACTGTGTCTGACAAGTAAATAATGACACCAGCTTAAATACAGCAAGTGCTTGCTTTCCTAGCTCTAAATTCCTAAAATGAAAAAAAAATCAATTTTTTTTTCAATTTTAACAGAAAAACTGCTTAAATACATTCATAACAAATCAAAATTAAATGTTTTAAAAATTGCTTAATATAAAAAAAAAATTGTTTAATGTAACTATTCTGTCTTCAACAATACGAAAATTAAAGGGAAAGGAGCTTCCCTGGTAGCTCAGTGGTGAAGGGTTTGCCTACCAATGCAGGAGACACGGGTCTGATCCGTGATCTGGGAAGATCCCACATGCTGCGAAGCAACTAAGCCCGTGAGCCACAACTACTGAGCCTGTTCTCTAGAGCCTCAGAGCCACAGCTACTGAAGCTCATGTGCCCTAGAGCCCGAGTTCCACAAGAGAAGTCACCACAACAAGAAGCCTGTTCACCTCAACTAGAGAGTAGCCCCCACTTCCTGCAACTTGAGAAGAGCCTGTAGCAGCAGTGAACATCCTATTCTGCCAAAAATAAATAAATAAAATTATTAAAAAAGAAAAGAAAAATAAAAATTAAAAGGACAATGTGATTCTGTTAAAAATCTTATCTTCCAAAGAGAATACACTATAATTAAATGTAATCAGAAGGAATGAAACATCACAAAAAGCTTATTCTTCACTGATACACTATGCATTACCTGCCTGAGATGACTTCAGGTGCTGCATAATTTGGGGACCCGCAGCTAGTTCGCAGAAATTCACCATCTGACATCATGTTAGATAATCCTAAAATAAGAGTAATATGTTTAGCTGGTGCTAGATATGTTTAAAAGTAAATATAGATAAATGCATGAGTAAAAGTATTAAGTCTGTAATGCCTCACATATCATCATAGCTACTTATTTTCAAAAGCAGTAGAAAGCCTATGTTAAAAAACATATCAATGAGTAAGTTATGTGAATACTTACACAATCTTCTCTTGTGCAGTTTAATTTCATGAAAGGACAATACCATCTCCCCTTCAAAATATCCTTCTTCCAAAGACAACATAAAAATAATACTCTACATGATTTATAAAAGAGTACATAAAGTATTAAAGGACTGTGTCTGACAAGTAAATAATGACACCAGCTTAAATACAGCAAGTGCTTGCTTTCCTAGCTCTAAATTCCTAAAATGAAAAAAAAATCAATTTTTTTTTCAATTTTAACAGAAAAACTGCTTAAATACATTCATAACAAATCAAAATTAAATGTTTTAAAAATTGCTTAATATAAAAAAAAATTGTTTAATGTAACTATTCTGTCTTCAACAATACAAAAATTTAAAAGGGGAAAGGAGCTTCCCTGGTAGCTCAGTGGTGAAGGGTTTGCCTACCAATGCAGGAGACACGGGTCTGATCCGTGATCTGGGAAGATCCCACATGCTGCGAAGCAACTAAGCCCGTGAGCCACAACTACTGAGCCTGTTCTCTAGAGCCTCAGAGCCACAGCTACTGAAGCTCATGTGCCCTAGAGCCCGAGTTCCACAAGAGAAGTCACCACAACAAGAAGCCTGTTCACCTCAACTAGAGAGTAGCCCCCACTTCCTGCAACTTGAGAAGAGCCTGTAGCAGCAGTGAACATCCTATTCTGCCAAAAATAAATAAATAAAATTATTAAAAAAGAAAAGAAAAATAAAAATTAAAAGGACAATGTGATTCTGTTAAAAATCTTATCTTCCAAAGAGAATACACTATAATTAAATGTAATCAGAAGGAATGAAACATCACAAAAAGCTTATTCTTCACTGATACACTATGCATTACCTGCCTGAGATGACTTCAGGTGCTGCATAATTTGGGGACCCGCAGCTAGTTCGCAGAAATTCACCATCTGACATCATGTTAGATAATCCTAAAAATAAGAGTAATATGTTTAGCTGGTGCTAGATATGTTTAAAAGTAAATATAGATAAATGCATGAGTAAAAGTATTAAGTCTGTAATGCCTCACATATCATAATGGTTACTTATTTTCAAAAGCAGTAGAAAGCCTATGTTAGACTAGAAAGAGATCACTTCAGAGTGCTTATACATGACAAAATGTTAAAGCACATCACACATAAGACTGAAATTAAATCTCTTCTCTAAATAAGAATGTTGGTTCACTTTGTAGAGGTTATTCTAAATTATGCACACTTTTTCACACATAAAAGCATCAAAAAATTATTTACTCACTTCTCCAGGGGAAAAAAAAAACCAGAGCCTACTACTACTTTTTATGCTCTGCTTTTAAAGGTCTTTTTAAAAATATCTAAGTAGGGGGACTTTCCTGATGGTTCAGTTGTTAAAGAATCTGCCTTGCAACGCAAGGGACACAGGTTCAATCATTGGCCTGGGAAGATCCCACGTGCTGTGGAGTGGCTGGACCAATGTGTCCAATTACGAGCCAGCACTCTGCAGTGAGAAAGGCCACTGTAATGGGAGGCCCACAACATGCCAAAGTATAAAAATGAGTATAAGATGAGGGCTTCCCTCGTGGTCCAGTGGGTAAGGACACCACCTTGCAGTGCAAGGGGCGCCAGTTCGATCCCTGGCCTGGGAAGATCCCACGTGCCGCGGAGTGGTTGGACCGATGTGTCCAACTACTAAGCAGGAGCTCTGGAGTGCATGCGCCCAAAGCCAATGCTCTGCAGCGAGAGAGGCCACTACAACAGGAGACCCACACAGGCCAAAGAACAAAGACGGATGAAAATAGATAAAAGAAAGACCAATAGAAGTGGCCAAAAAAAAAAAGTTGAATGAATATAAATATAAAAATTAAAAAGAGGCATGATGGCGAAAAGAGAAAAAAATTAGAATATTTTTAAAAATCTCTAAGTAGAAATTACATAGCCTTCAATTTATAAAGATTATGTTTCAAAGTTTTTAATTTGGAAAGCTTTAATTCAACATATAAAAATATCCTATTGAATGAAAATCTAGTTGAACTACAGCACTAAATGAGGTTTGTGATTTATAGAAGGAAGAGAAACAAGAAAAGGAATCTCCTGGCTTTTAAAGACAAGGTACAAACAAAAAATTAAATAAATAGTGCTGAACTCTGGTACCTTTCATCTCTTTCTATAATCTCTTGCTTTCTAATCCCCACCCGACTATAGCACCCTGTCTGGGTATGTTTACCCTAGAAAGTGTTTGGTCATAAAAATTACATTTTATCCTTTTATTTTACCCCCAACAAAAACTCCTATTCTTTTTATTAACAGTTGTTAGATGTTACTCCACAGTCTACTGACATCCCTCCTCCATCGATTCAGAGGGACACAATGCTCCACAACTGTTTTTCACACATAAAAGCATCAAAAATTATTTACTCACTTCTCCAGGGAAAAAACCAGAGCCTACTACTACTTTTTATGCTCTGCTTTTAAAGGTCTTTTTAAAAATATCTAAGTAGGGGGACTTTCCTGATGGTTCAGTTGTTAAAGAATCTGCCTTGCAACGCAAGGGACACAGGTTCAATCATTGGCCTGGGAAGATCCCACGTGCTGTGGAGTGGCTGGACCAATGTGTCCAATTACGAGCCAGCACTCTGCAGTGAGAAAGGCCACTGTAATGGGAGGCCCACAACATGCCAAAGTATAAAAATGAGTATAAGATGAGGGCTTCCCTCGTGGTCCAGTGGGTAAGGACACCACCTTGCAGTGCAAGGGGCGCCAGTTCGATCCCTGGCCTGGGAAGATCCCACGTGCCGCGGAGTGGTTGGACTGATGTGTCCAACTACTAAGCAGGAGCTCTGGAGTGCATGCGCCCAAAGCCAATGCTCTGCAGCGAGAGAGGCCACTACAACAGGAGACCCACACAGGCCAAAGAACAAAGACGGATGAAAATAGATAAAAGAAAGACCAATAGAAGTGGCCAAAAAAAAAAAAAAAAAAGTTGAATGAATATAAATATAAAAATTAAAAAGAGGCATGATGGCGAAAAGAGAAAAAAATTAGAATATTTTTAAAAATCTCTAAGTAGAAATTACATAGCCTTCAATTTATAAAGATTATGTTTCAAAGTTTTTAATTTGAAAAGCTTTAATTCAACATATAAAAATATCCTATTGAATGAAAATCTAGTTGAACTACAGCACTAAATGAGGTTTGTGATTTATAGAAGGAAGAGAAACAAGAAAAGGAATCTCCTGGCTTTTAAAGACAAGGTACAAACAAAAAATTAAATAAATAGTGCTGAACTCTGGTACCTTTCATCTCTTTCTATAATCTCTTGCTTTCTAATCCCCCACCCCGACTATAGCACCCTGTCTGGGTATGTTTACCCTAGAAAGTGTTTGGTCATAAAAATTACATTTTATCCTTTTATTTTACCCCCAACAAAAACTCCTATTCTTTTTATTAACAGTTGTTAGATGTTACTCCACAGTCTACTGACATCCCTCCTCCATCGATTCAGAGGGACCACAATGCTCCACAACTGCATGCAGATTTTCAGGTACCTCCTTCTAAGTGCATTTATAGCACCCACACTTGCCTTAGATTTTCAAAGGGATTTGGAACCCTCACAAAAAATCAGTGAAGTCTCATCTCCTCAGGAGGAGATGCAGACTGAGCAGGTTTAACTTGACACAGCCCTCTAGCTTCTCTAGATGTGCTCGCACTATTTAAAGAGTGGCTTAAATGAACAGAACAAGCTTGCGTGCCGACTGTGCCCTCATCCCTCTTCACGGTACAGGCTTTCCATCCTTGAGACAGAGAGTCTTCGTTCACTAAGAGCTGGTGCTGTCACACTGCAACGGCCACTAGTTCACTTCTGAACAACTGGAGCTGCATACCAAAATCAGCGATCTTGGCATTCATCTGTGCGTCCAACAGCACGTTCTCCGGCTTCAGGTCTCGATGAACCACCATATGCCTGTGGCAGTAATCCACGGCAGACAGAATCTGCTGAAAGAGCCGCCTGGCTTCCATCTCTTCAACCTATCAGATACAAAAGAAAAGCGGACCAAGAATATTTGGACATCTACATAGCAAGTTTTAGTTTCACTACCGGCCTAAATATAATGGAGTAGTAAGTAATTCTAATTGAATTGTGTTACAATTCTCAACAAATCAAACAAGCCAAAAACTTGCATTCAAGCTCAACATATCAATCAGCAGGGTTTTCTTTGCTGCTATGTAGAGTTCATTTTCAATTAATACTACTAAGTGTGCACAATCTTTCACAAGTAAAACAATCTAAAACAGAACTTATGAGAAACTGGTAAGAAAAGGAAATATCTGAAGCTTCAACATAAAGCTACAGAACTGATTTTACACTTTGAACAGCATAGGCTTTTCATGCTGGCAATTAAGGGGAATACATTTCCTAAAATCAGTATTTCATAACATGCATTTCCTAAGAAAGAAACTATATCTAATACTCCTTATGTTTAGTTAGACATTACAGAAGCAATCCCAACTTTGAGGACATCTTTGTGGTTTGCCACTTCTCACTGCTTTCCTCTTTTTTAGCTTAAGGGTTTATTGTACTAGATAGAATGTTACTCACCCGTCCATGTTTACAGATGTAGTCAAACAGCTCACCGCCAGACACATATTCCATCACCATAAAAAAATCTGTTGGAGTGCTGATCACCTGGTATCTTTTTTTGTGAATGAAAAAGTGTAATAAAAATGTTAATTTAACCAAAATCAACCTAGTATGTCCACTCCTGCTATAAATTGGTATTCCAGTGTTTTGCAATATTTTAAGATAGCAACAAAGTATATGATGTTATCAAAATAATTATAGAGCTCTGGAGTTAAACATGGAGTTTCACAAAACTCAATTACTTCCTGGGGCTTACAGGCCTCCCTGAAGATTCCCCCCTTTCATTACAAAATCTAGAAAATCATTCATCCCTCAGCAAGTAAACTAAGCATTAATTTTTCCATTTAAACAAAAATCTGTTTATAGTCTATGGAGATGAGGTGTGTTATATTTAGATATCAATGAAAAATATTCTTGGAAAGGTAAAAAGTTATCAACAGGGATGCAATCAGCAAAATCTGTAAAGTTGACAAGTGATCCTGTCTTCAAAATATAAAATGCAAAAAAGGGAGGGAAGGTATAGATTAATAGGATTAACAGTAAATCAAGAGACATACTGACCAATTATGCTGTATAGATGTGCTTTGATTCTAGTTCAAACAAACCAACTTTATAAAAACCATTTACGAAGCAATCAAGAAAAGAAAGTCTGAATGATGGAATTGTTGATAATATTTTAACTGTTCAGGTGTGACACTAAACTGTGCTTATTTTATTAAAATACAGCCTTTATATGTGAAGTGCTTACACATTAAAATTTGGTGGGTCAGATGGTAAAGAATCTCCTTGTAATGCAGGAGAGTCAGGTTCCGGGGTATCGAGAACTGATTTTACACTTTGAACAGCATAGGCTTTTCATGCTGGCAATTAAGGGGAATACATTTCCTAAAATCAGTATTTCATAACATGCATTTCCTAAGAAAGAAACTATATCTAATACTCCTTATGTTTAGTTAGACATTACAGAAGCAATCCCAACTTTGAGGACATCTTTGTGGTTTGCCACTTCTCACTGCTTTCCTCTTTTTTAGCTTAAGGGTTTATTGTACTAGATAGAATGTTACTCACCCGTCCATGTTTACAGATGTAGTCAAACAGCTCACCGCCAGACACATATTCCATCACCATAAAAAAATCTGTTGGAGTGCTGATCACCTGGTATCTTTTTTTGTGAATGAAAAAGTGTAATAAAAATGTTAATTTAACCAAAATCAACCTAGTATGTCCACTCCTGCTATAAATTGGTATTCCAGTGTTTTGCAATATTTTAAGATAGCAACAAAGTATATGATGTTATCAAAATAATTATAGAGCTCTGGAGTTAAACATGGAGTTTCACAAAACTCAATTACTTCCTGGGGCTTACAGGCCTCCCTGAAGATTCCCCCCTTTCATTACAAAATCTAGAAAATCATTCATCCCTCAGCAAGTAAACTAAGCATTAATTTTTCCATTTAAACAAAAATCTGTTTATAGTCTATGGAGATGAGGTGTGTTATATTTAGATATCAATGAAAAATATTCTTGGAAAGGTAAAAAGTTATCAACAGGGATGCAATCAGCAAAATCTGTAAAGTTGACAAGTGATCCTGTCTTCAAAATATAAAATGCAAAAAAGGGAGGGAAGGTATAGATTAATAGGATTAACAGTAAATCAAGAGACATACTGACCAATTATGCTGTATAGATGTGCTTTGATTCTAGTTCAAACAAACCAACTTTATAAAAACCATTTACGAAGCAATCAAGAAAAGAAAGTCTGAATGATGGAATTGTTGATAATATTTTAACTGTTCAGGTGTGACACTAAACTGTGCTTATTTTATTAAAATACAGCCTTTATATGTGAAGTGCTTACACATTAAAATTTGGTGGGTCAGATGGTAAAGAATCTCCTTGTAATGCAGGAGAGTCAGGTTCGATCCCTACGTCAGGAAGATCCACTAGAGGAGGGCATGGCAACCCACTCCAGTATTCTTGCCTGGAGAATCCCATGGACAGAAGAGCCTGGTGGGCTACAATCCACAGTCCATGGGGCTGCGAAGAGTTGGACTTGACTGAGCAACTAACACTTTAATACTTTCACTTTACAGATTAAAAACACACTAAATGGGATTTGCTTCAATGTAATTTGGGGTGGGAGAAGTACAAGCAAGCAGATAAAAAAAAATAATACATAGACAACTGCTGACGTTGAATAACAGATACATCAGGCTTCATCACTTTAATTCTGTGTGCATCATGAAACTTCCATAATAAAAAATTAAATAGATGTGCATGTATATGTATGTGTTTATATGTGTGCAAATATATACGTTCTAAGCACTCTAAGCTGAGCACAGAAAACAACCAAGAACTGTAGCTCTATCGGACAAAATTTTTCCTAAAAAACTACAACTTCCACATGCATACAGTTTTGCCAGAGCTTTGAAAACTTTAAAAACATGCTAAATATAATAATAATGTTTAAAATGAAGGTTGCATTGAACACATATAAATGAACAACCATTCTACTCTGTTTTTTTTTTTTTTTATAAAAGATTACTTATATCTGGTTGATCATTAGCAGTATCTAAACTACACTGAGTGGCTACTAAGAGTCACTAGGTATATCTGTGTGGTTCTGTGTGGCTTAAAGGCACCAGTGGAAGGCACAAGCAGGGGGCAGAAGGTAGCACATATGCCAGCCTGTAGGCAATACTCCTTGACACAGGATGTGTCAGAAGCAGGGGAACCTCCTGATAATTAGTCTATCCAGAGGGGGCACTGTTTATTATTAACGTTCAAAAAAGAATGCTCTAAATGGTGATTCTGGTTACCATTCTTCATTAAAGAGGAGGGAAAATGGTCAGGAAGTTGGTGATATGACTGTATACTATACATTGTAAAGAATAGGTCTGAATTATGGAATTGTTGATAATATTTTAACTGTTCAGGTGTGACACTAAACTGTGCTTATTTTATTAAAATACAGCCTTTATATGTGAAGTGCTTACACATTAAAATTTGGTGGGTCAGATGGTAAAGAATCTCCTTGTAATGCAGGAGAGTCAGGTTCGATCCCTACGTCAGGAAGATCCACTAGAGGAGGAAATGACAGCCCACTCCAGTATTCTTGCCTGGAGAATCCCATGGACAGAAGAGCCTGGTGGGCTACAATCCACAGTCCATGGGGCTGCGAAGAGTTGGACTTGACTGAGCAACTAACACTTTAATACTTTCACTTTACAGATTAAAAACACACTAAATGGGATTTGCTTCAATGTAATTTGGGGTGGGAGAAGTACAAGCAAGCAGATAAAAAAAAATAATACATAGACAACTGCTGACGTTGAATAACAGATACATCAGGCTTCATCACTTTAATTCTGTGTGCATCATGAAACTTCCATAATAAAAAATTAAATAGATGTGCATGTATATGTATGTGTTTATATGTGTGCAAATATATACGTTCTAAGCACTCTAAGCTGAGCACAGAAAACAACCAAGAACTGTAGCTCTATCGGACAAAATTTTTCCTAAAAAACTACAACTTCCACATGCATACAGTTTTGCCAGAGCTTTGAAAACTTTAAAAACATGCTAAATATAATAATAATGTTTAAAATGAAGGTTGCATTGAACACATATAAATGAACAACCATTCTACTCTGTTTTTTTTTTTTTTTATAAAAGATTACTTATATCTGGTTGATCATTAGCAGTATCTAAACTACACTGAGTGGCTACTAAGAGTCACTAGGTATATCTGTGTGGTTCTGTGTGGCTTAAAGGCACCAGTGGAAGGCACAAGCAGGGGGCAGAAGGTAGCACATATGCCAGCCTGTAGGCAATACTCCTTGACACAGGATGTGTCAGAAGCAGGGGAACCTCCTGATAATTAGTCTATCCAGAGGGGGCACTGTTTATTATTAACGTTCAAAAAAGAATGCTCTAAATGGTGATTCTGGTTACCATTCTTCATTAAAGAGGAGGGAAAATGGTCAGGAAGTTGGTGATATGACTGTATACTATACATTGTAAAAGAGGACACATCATGTATAAATTAACACCTACAAAAAAGTAAAATATTTAGCATTGTAAATCAACTATATTTCAACTTAAGAAGAAATGGGAGAAAAGTAAAAAATAAAAGCTATACTACTGGAAATGATTACAGATTTTCAGAAGAAATATTTGTAATAGTAATTCTTAGTCTTTGGGATGAAAAAGGTAACCCACTTTCTATAGATTAATATAATTGGCAAATAAGGTTCAGTCTTCTCAAACGAACTGTGAAAAGGGAACTTGCCCTGAGAACTCTAGGGGAAAAAATGGTTCTAGAGAAGCCGTTCCAACAGGTACCAAACTCTAACAGAGCACACTGAACAGTGAACAGCAGGAGTGCCCACAGCGTCGCCTCCCGATGGGCTGATCGGGTTTATTAACACAAGTCCCAGCCACTTCTTGGCTCGCCCATCTTTGGGTGTAGGAGAAAGGACGTGACTCTAGTAAATTTAGCTGCTGATTTCTCAGTATATCACAGGTCTTCAATAAGTACTGTTGGACCCAGAGACTTGATCAGATACCAGTTTGATTTTTATTCTAAGGACTACATGGTGGTGTGCACTTCCAGCCAAAGGTGTATGGTGTCTGTCTCTTTTCTGAGATACTAGCAGTCATGACTGATCACAGCATAGCTCTTATTAAATCACAATGAAATTTTAAATGCTGGCCAATTTCCATAGTCTAGTGACGAACTAAAGGGAATCCTTCCTCAAAACCTCCACTCTCTCTGAAGTGCAGGCCATCGAGTAACATTACCTGATACCTTTTCAGGTTACAGTCATCAACCAATCTCCTTATCAACTCTCTGTCATTCAGACTTAATAATGATATTTTCCCCATACAGATAATCTATCCAATACATCTCTCTAATCTCTTTGACTCCTCAGTTCTAATTCTCTTTTCCTCTATCACACACAGCCACTTACTCCATGGTCACATACTATCTAAGACTAACTCCTCCAAATATGCACCCTTTGTCTCACCTACTGAAGAATTTGGTTTCTATAATTCACTATTCTTTCTCCTGTATCAGTCTCTCCCTCTTGACTGAAATGCCCCCTCTGACACACCAGCATTGCTTAATATCTCCCATCTCATAAAACAAACCCTGTTAAGACCTCACACTCCCCTCTCCATAAAATTCCTTAATGCTCTCTTGTTACTCTCTCCTTCTGCATCTCACCTTCTCTCCTAACAGGTTTTTGCCTTCATCAACACATTTCAAAGACAGCAGCAACTTCTACTTTCCCAAATCTAGTGGTCAATTTTCAATTTCTTCTTACTCAATATTCAACAATTAAGAAAAAGTTCACAATCTTTTTTCAAATATGTTTCCACCTGGCTTTGAGATACCAACTTATCTCGCTTTCCAACCATTTAAATTGTTTACTTTCATTCTTCTTTACTGGGTTCCTACCCATCTCCCATACAGCTTAACATCATGGTGCCCTAGAGATCAATACCTTGAATTCTTGTTTATTTATACTCACATCCTTAGGGGGTCTCATCTAGTCTTTGCACCTTAAGTATCTTAAATACAACCTATATGCAGACGACTTCCAAATTTATCTCTAGTTTATAGCTCTCTCCTTAACTTTAGACTCATATATCAAATAAACTGCTTGCATTTCTACTTGGATGCCTGATAAACATTTCAACTTCAAAAAAAAAAAAAAACAATCAAATTCTTGATATCTAACACTCCACTTCAAACCTATTCCTTCTATAATCTTTTCCATTTCATTTACTAGAAACTCCAGTTTCACTTGTCCACACTAGCTAACCTTGGAGTCGTCCTTGACTTCTCTCCTCTGACAGCCTACAACTGTCAGTAAATGCTGTCTCCTACTTTGAAATATACCAAATACACTTACTTCAGTCCCCACACTATGTTCTAATCCAAGCCACCATCTCTTTCACTCAGAATACTGCAACTGACCCGTACCTGAATTCTGGGCTTCAGCATGAGTCAGATCGTATTGCGCCTCTGGTCAAAACGTCCCAATGACTTCCCTTTTACTCAGAGTTAAAAATACAGTCTGGGTCCCCTTTATGTCTCTGACCACAGCTCTTTCTCGAACAGCCCCAGATCCCACTACTCCCCAGATCTACCGTCTGGAACAATCTCCACCTCGACCCTTGGCACGTGCAGTAATCACCATCTGTTATTTCCTCCCTCCAGTCATCTGCATGCATACTCCCTCACCTTTTCTAACATACAACATATTTTACTAAGATAGGATTTATTGCCTATCTTTTTAATACCCCCCACACACAAATATAAGCTCTAAAATAGCAAAGACTTTGTTGTTGCCATCCTTTTGTTTGCTGATGTATCCCCAGTGCTTAAAGGGTACTGTCTGTTGAATGAATGGATCAACAAGCTAACTTTTCGGTCTTATTTTCCTCCATCTCCATAGATAGTAGTCTGTACATCAGATAAACTGGACAGCTTGTTCGCACCATACCATGTTCCTTACACTTTCATTCTTTTGCTTCTTTGTCTTTCTAAACCATCAGGACCTTGTTCATATGTCACTTCCTTATACACACAGTAAGTAATCCATGAATACCTACTATTACACTTGGTGCTGAGGAGATGAAGATGATATTGAAAGCATAAATCTTCACTGTCACTTCGATACTAATGGGATGCTCAACACAGCCAAAGCAGATCCCTAACATTCGCCTGTACCCCAACACGGCTCTCCTCTATTCTTCCTGTTTCAGAAACAGTACCATTATCAACACCTAGTTGCTCAAGCAAAAACCCAAAATTCCAGTTGCTTAGGCAGAAAAGAAGATTCTTCATTCCCTTCTTTTTGCTCAGTAATTTATTAGTTTTATCTCTAAAATATACATGGAAGTGGCAAATTTACCTCCAGCTAAACCAGTGTTGTCAAACAGAATTTTCCGCAGTGATGAAAATATTTATCATACTGCCCAGGAAGATAGCCACTAGCCACACGTGGCTATTAGACACCTGAAAAGTGGCTAATGAGACCACAGAACCAAAACTTTTACTTGATTTAATTAATTTATGCCACATATGGCTAGTAGCTACTGTACTGGACAGCACAAATCTACACCATCACTTTGGCTAAAGCTACGACTAACCTCTCAGCTGGACCACGGCAAGCTTCCTAACAGGTCTCTCGAGCTCGACGACTGCCTCCACACCCATTCTCCCCTACGGCCGCATCATGTCATTCACCCAACTTTCCCACTCTCTCAATTGTTTGAACAAAATCCAAACTTCTCAGCGAAGCCTTCAAGATCCTATGATATATGGTCCACGTCTACTCTGACCTCATGAACTCTCTCTCTTTCCACTCCCAACATTTGAGCCATCCTCTTTCTCCTACAATACTCAAACTCTGTTTCACCCCTCTGAGGCTGCTTTACAAATACTCTGTCCCCAGGTTTTCAAATGGCTAGCTCTTAAGCTAAGACTTTAAGGATTATAAAGTCTTAACTTTTCGGTCTTATTTTCCTCCATCTCCATAGATAGTAGTCTGTACATCAGATAAACTGGACAGCTTGTTCGCACCATACCATGTTCCTTACACTTTCATTCTTTTGCTTCTTTGTCTTTCTAAACCATCAGGACCTTGTTCATATGTCACTTCCTTATACACACAGTAAGTAATCCATGAATACCTACTATTACACTTGGTGCTGAGGAGATGAAGATGATATTGAAAGCATAAATCTTCACTGTCACTTCGATACTAATGGGATGCTCAACACAGCCAAAGCAGATCCCTAACATTCGCCTGTACCCCAACACGGCTCTCCTCTATTCTTCCTGTTTCAGAAACAGTACCATTATCAACACCTAGTTGCTCAAGCAAAAACCCAAAATTCCAGTTGCTTAGGCAGAAAAGAAGATTCTTCATTCCCTTCTTTTTGCTCAGTAATTTATTAGTTTTATCTCTAAAATATACATGGAAGTGGCAAATTTACCTCCAGCTAAACCAGTGTTGTCAAACAGAATTTTCCGCAGTGATGAAAATATTTATCATACTGCCCAGGAAGATAGCCACTAGCCACACGTGGCTATTAGACACCTGAAAAGTGGCTAATGAGACCACAGAACCAAAACTTTTACTTGATTTAATTAATTTATGCCACATATGGCTAGTAGCTACTGTACTGGACAGCACAAATCTACACCATCACTTTGGCTAAAGCTACGACTAACCTCTCAGCTGGACCACGGCAAGCTTCCTAACAGGTCTCTCGAGCTCGACGACTGCCTCCACACCCATTCTCCCCTACGGCCGCATCATGTCATTCACCCAACTTTCCCACTCTCTCAATTGTTTGAACAAAATCCAAACTTCTCAGCGAAGCCTTCAAGATCCTATGATATATGGTCCACGTCTACTCTGACCTCATGAACTCTCTCTCTTTCCACTCCCAACATTTGAGCCATCCTCTTTCTCCTACAATACTCAAACTCTGTTTCACCCCTCTGAGGCTGCTTTACAAATACTCTGTCCCCAGGTTTTCAAATGGCTAGCTCTTAAGCTAAGACTTTAAGGATTATAAAGTCTTAACTTTGCTCGGTGAGGCTTTCCCAACAGCCTAATCTAAATTAGCACCTCCTCCTTCCTCATCACACCCTAGGACAGCACCGTTTTTCACTCTTCTCATAGCACTCATCAGTGCCTAAAATAGGTTAATTTGTTTACTTACTATTGAAAACTGCTGGATACCGCTAGCCATAAACTCCACAGGGCACAGAGAGACCCTGTCTTTTACCACTGCACCCCCAACGTTTTAGGAGAGGGCCTATCAGGCAGTAGGTGTCCAGTATACTAGGTGTCCAATAAAAAATGGCCGAATGAAAGAGAAAACAGATATTGTTTTTTGCTCCTGAAGAAAATGACCAATTACAATGTAAAGTCCAGGACTTTGAAAAAGCTGAAATTCTGGGTGCTCGAGGAACAGAGAGGGTGAAACTTAACCCAATGTGTTATGGATAGGGCAAAGTAATTTCTCTAGAGGTAATAACATTTAAAAGCTGATATTTAAAGGGAAAGTTAGAATTGGAAGCCTAGAGGAAGGGAGATATAAGTAAAGTTTTCCAAGGAGAATTAACAGTTGAAATACAACAAGCAAGAGAAGACAGTAACAAAAAGAGTAGAGAGAAATGGGCAGACTTAGGAGACACTCAAGAAAAAAAGTAGTAAACCTTAATGATTAATTGTATGTAATGGATGAGGGAAGAGGAATTAAATATCATGCTTAAGTTTTAGGCTTAGGAAATCGTGTGAATGGTATTTTCATTCATGTACACATATTATATGTATATATACATATAAACTAATATTCATGCACAGAAATATACTTCATTCTTGCACACAAATATATATATAAACTATAACATATAAACTAAGTTGAACTACATACATATATAAACTAAAGTGAACTCAATAAACTAAGATGAACTTTTCATATGTATATATACATGTGTGTATGTATATACATTATGTATAATGATATATTTATATATATTATCATATATTTTATATATTTATACATGTTTATATTTTCATATATATGTATGTGTATGTATATACATAAAAGTTCAACTTAGCTTCAAATGACACTGTGACTTCAGAATGGAAACAGTCAATAAATAGCTTAATAAATATGTTTAGAATTCAGCAGAATATAGATTTGTAAAGACTGCAACATTTTCAGGTGGTGGTCACGAATAATGTTAAAAGCTATCCGGGGGGTGGATAAAAGACTTTTAAAGTTGGCAGGCAAAACCATCTCTGCCAAGTTACAAAGTATTAATCCTTTGACCAATTAAAGTAACGCTTCCCTAAGAACCATGGGGAAATGAAAAACCAGGACAAAAATCACTTCAACAAATTCTAGTTCATGGGAAATTTGGAGTTTCCTTTCAATCCTGTTCATTCCTTTTAACTTTCTCCCAATGGGCTTTTTTCACCTTGAGTAAATAGAGAAATTGTGCAATGTCTCACTTTCATTTTTAGTATTTAGTTTTCAAACTCTCTTGCTTATTCTAGAAGGACATTCTGTAGCAAGGAAACTATTCTTGGCTCATCTTGGTTAGTCCAAGATTGACAAAAACAAACAAAACCACTAAAAGGATCAGGTCTCTCTTCCTGTTTAAATCACTGACACTGTTAGAAGACTCTGTCAACAAGCTTATTCTGAAGCAAGAATACATGAGTGCCTTTTTAAAACAAAAATTCAAATCCACAATTAAAGAGAACGTGGCTAAATGAACTAAGCTTCATTAGGCTGGAAGCTAGAAGCTTTAAACATTTAATTCATCACTGCCAGTTACCTTCTTTTTTTTTTTTTTAACATTAATTTATTCATTTATTTTGGCAGGGGTAGGGAGGGAGGTGGGTGGGCAGGCCACTTCCACTGGTCTTTCATTTGTCTGATTTCATCCATCTTTGTTCTTTGGCCCGTGTGGGCCTCCCATCTCCGTGGCGTCTGTTGTCGGAGAGCGCCGGCTCTGGGCGCATGCGCTCCAGAGCTCCGGCTCAGTGATTGGACACATCGGTCCAGCCGCTCCCCGGCACGTAGGATCTTCCCAGGCCAGGGATCGAACCGGCGCCCCTTGCACTGCAAGGCGGTGTCCTTACCCACTGGACCACCACGGAAGCCCCTGCCAGTTACCTTCTGACCAACCCTGAGAACATTCCATAACTCCTTCACAAAACAGCAAATAATTAAATAATTCTAAAATAGAATGGGCTAAGTAGTCAAACCAAAATCAAACAAGTATAAACAATTACAGAAATGGAAGAAAAAGAACACTAGTTATATCAAAAATAGGCTTTTAAATCCTTATGACAACTGCAACTGCTTATTGATAAAATAATTTGTCCACAGGAATAGAATAGAAACTAGAACTCGTGACCTAAATGAACAAAATTTCCTTGGGATCTTTCAAGGTTGGCATTCTAGAAATGATGCAGTCAACCAACAGGAAGAGTACAGAGACCTCTCCCTTCTCCACTTTCACTCTGGCAGGTGACTGTTCTAGCCTGGCTTACAGCTTTCCCCTCCAATAGGAAGTGACCACTCAGTAAGGAAGAGCAAAGAGATTTAGCTTAGAAGTTCATTCAGTAACTAGAATCAAGTCATTGCTGACAGAGAGCTGAAGTCAGACATGAACCGTTTTGGTTAACTGAAAATCATCTGGAATCATGAGAGGACTGAAATCAGCTTTTAGGATGCCAACAGTAGTCATTATAACAATGAGAACACACTAATTCTCAAACAGCACCATGAGGTATCCCCATTTTAAAGTTAAGGAAACGAAGAATAGGACAGTGAGTCACTGAGCTCATCAGTGATAATTTAATTCCTATGACATCTTTAAAAACCTGTACATGCAAATTCTGGATCATCTAGAACACAGGTCCTAGATGATAACCTTATGATCAAGTACTGCCATGCAATTGCAGGGACCTCATTTCTTGTTTATGCTTACGATCAAGTGAACTTCAAATGAAGATCAAATGACACTGAAGCTTACTGTTAGAATGAAGTTCTCTCCATAGTGATGAGAGAACTGAGTTATCACAGGTCATTCAATGGCACACCAAACCCAAAAAGCCTCCTCTGAATATAGTGGCATATTCATGCTGTTAGTAAGATACACTGAGGAGGCCCCCTCATTTAACCTACCACTTTGCGCTGGTTCCCTAGCAATAAATGTATCTAGCTATAGAAAAGGCTAAAAATGTGTCCCAAATCCTAGCAATAACTGGATCAGCCATTCATTTAAGGGTTCCAAGAACGTTATGGTATTAATTCTCTATTGCTACCATACTTAGTGTGTTTAAAACAACACAAATGTATTCTGTATTATGTTACAGGTTTAAAGGGTAAAGTCTGATACGTGCCTCACTGGGCTGAAATCAAGGCATTAGCAGGGCTTCATTGCCTTCTGGGGGCTCTGTGCTGCACTCACTCACTCGAGTCATGTCTGACTCTTTGTGACCCCATGGACTGCAGCCCTCCAGGCTCCTCGGTCCATGGGGATTCTCCAGGCAAAAGTAATGGAATCAGTTGCCATGCACTCCTCCAGGGGATTTTCCCAAGTCAGGGATCAAACCCAAGTCTCCCATATAGAAGGTGGATTTTTCACCATCTAAGCCATTAGGGAAGCCCTCTGGGGGTTAAGGAGGAGTCTAGGGTAAATCTATTTCTTTGTATTTAGAGACCACCTGCATTCCTTGGCTCATGGCCCCCCTTCCTCTAAGGCCAGGCACAGCCATTGACCTTCTCATATCTCTCTGAAAAACCTGGCTTCCTCTGAACTCCCTCTTCTATTTTTAAGTACCATGGGAAATCAGCTTTTAGGATGCCAACAGTAGTCATTATAACAATGAGAACACACTAATTCTCAAACAGCACCATGAGGTATCCCCATTTTAAAGTTAAGGAACGAAGAATAGGACAGTGAGTCACTGAGCTCATCAGTGATAATTTAATTCCTATGACATCTTTAAAAACCTGTACATGCAAATTCTGGATCATCTAGAACACAGGTCCTAGATGATAACCTTATGATCAAGTACTGCCATGCAATTGCAGGGACCTCATTTCTTGTTTATGCTTACGATCAAGTGAACTTCAAATGAAGATCAAATGACACTGAAGCTTACTGTTAGAATGAAGTTCTCTCCATAGTGATGAGAGAACTGAGTTATCACAGGTCATTCAATGGCACACCAAACCCAAAAAGCCTCCTCTGAATATAGTGGCATATTCATGCTGTTAGTAAGATACACTGAGGAGGCCCCCTCATTTAACCTACCACTTTGCGCTGGTTCCCTAGCAATAAATGTATCTAGCTATAGAAAAGGCTAAAAATGTGTCCCAAATCCTAGCAATAACTGGATCAGCCATTCATTTAAGGGTTCCAAGAACGTTATGGTATTAATTCTCTATTGCTACCATACTTAGTGTGTTTAAAACAACACAAATGTATTCTGTATTATGTTACAGGTTTAAAGGGTAAAGTCTGATACGTGCCTCACTGGGCTGAAATCAAGGCATTAGCAGGGCTTCATTGCCTTCTGGGGGCTCTGTGCTGCACTCACTCACTCGAGTCATGTCTGACTCTTTGTGACCCCATGGACTGCAGCCCTCCAGGCTCCTCGGTCCATGGGGATTCTCCAGGCAAAAGTAATGGAATCAGTTGCCATGCACTCCTCCAGGGGATTTTCCCAAGTCAGGGATCAAACCCAAGTCTCCCATATAGAAGGTGGATTTTTCACCATCTAAGCCATTAGGGAAGCCCTCTGGGGGTTAAGGAGGAGTCTAGGGTAAATCTATTTCTTTGTATTTAGAGACCACCTGCATTCCTTGGCTCATGGCCCCCCTTCCTCTAAGGCCAGGCACAGCCAGTTGACCCCTTCTCATATCTCTCTGACCATATTCCCACTTCAAATCTTTTTCTCTGGCTTCCTCTGAACTCCCTCTTCTATTTTTAAGTACCATAGTATTATCTGGAACCACCCAGATAATCAAGGAAAACCTCCCTATTCTATCAGATGATTAGCAACCTTAAATCCACCCATAACCTTAATTCTCCTTTGCCATGTAATATAGCATACTCACTGGGGACGGGGACATCTTCCTTCAGTGGGGGCAGGGGTGGCACTACTGTCTACCACAGTTACTATGCAGCTATGTTACCAGGTAAACAAAGTACCTCAGCAGGGTTATCAGGTTGTTCCCCATCAATGCTGCTATTTAAAGACTGCTCACTGACAAAGTTTAGACTAAATATAACCTCTGACTATAATGACTTAGCAAAGCCTCAACGATACTAACACTGCTTTTCTTCTCAGTTTTTTCAGAAGTGGAGTAAAGATGAACACATAGCATTTGAAGTCAGACGTGAGGGTAACTACTAGCTCTGCAACTTACTAGCTATTTGACCTTGGCCACGCTGCTGACACTCTTTAGAAATGTGGCTTTCTCATCTATCAAATGAAGATAGCAATACTCCTTACACATGTATCAAGGACATGAAAATTATAAAATGCTCAGCACAGTTTCTAGCCATTAGGTACTGAAAGATTAACAGGTACTGAATAAGATTAACATTTACTTTCTCAAACTCTTAAGATTTAAGATAAAAATAGAGACAGTTTTCAGTGTTTAGCATACTATATTTTCACAATAAATATTAAACGTAACTTCAAATGATATAAAGAACACTGCTGCATACTGAATGTCTAAGTTGTCTATGGGTATAGATGATGCTTATTTATCTTTCAATTATTTAGCTTATTTATTAAATTCTTAATTTACTTATCTTCTAAATTTGTAACTTGCTCTATCCCAAAAAAATTCATTGGCCTTTCTAAGGGCTTTACTATCAATAATTAATGACTGCAATTTTGCAAATAATACTATGGCAGATAATCTTTAACAGCTACTTTCTACCTTTTCCAAAAAGAAAATACCCTGATATGTTCATTAAAAGTGACTGGAAAATATTATAAAATAAATCTAGAAATAGCAAATTCCTAAATTACCTTCAACATGAATACTCGAAATGAGTCAATTTACAATTAGACTTTTAATTCAAAACCACAAGTATTCAAAAAAAGAGTTAATGAGGTTAAATAATTACAACTGTATATATATAAAAGTTTAACTAAAAGTAAATATTTATAAATCCAAATACAATATTTTGAGAGTTTCTCATTTATATAATCAGGCGCAGAAATACTTACAATTTGATAATATGAGGATGACGAAAGAGTTTTAGATTTTGAATTTCTCGTTTTATTTTTCCAACAACATCCAAACTGCGAATCTTCTGTCTATTCAAAATTTTAACTGCCACTTTATGGCCTGTCAACTGATGCTCTCCAACTAGAGAAAACAAAAAGGAAAATAAACTCTGTTGCAGCAACGTAATCATGTATTAATGCTCCCTTCCACTGTAGCCCCAAATTTCTTTACTCATGTATACCACATTGATTCCATTTATTGCATAGAACAGAAGATACCTCTTTTCATGCCTGTCTCTTCTACTACAGCATATGCTCCTAAAGGACAGAAACTGTATTTTAGTCTTCTCTCTATCATCACCTCATACAGGGATTTTAGTATCTGAGGAAAGGATTACTGAATTCCATAGTCCTACTCAAAACTTAGTCAAACTTGAAACACCTTTTGGATAGAACAGAATTTACTATGTTTTGCTCATTTCTTTCTCTTCTGTGGTTAATCCAGTTACTGTATTATTGAAGAATAAATACTTGCTGTAATAAACTAAAACTCGTTATTAGTTTCAGTACCATTTCATTAGAAAATCCACATACAACCCTTTATTGCCTTTTCTATAAAGCTTTCCTGTTTTCCCCCGTTTGATGGAATTTCTCTTCTTTCAAACCCTCACAGTATACTGATAAACCTCATGCGTCCATCATTGTTAAGCTGTTATCTATATATGCGTTTTTGAAAAATTATATTATAAGAGCTATCAGCTCTTACCGTTCTCAAATAAGACAGTCAGCATTCATCTGAATATCCTAGGAAGTGTCAAGCACATTATTTTGTACATAGTAGATGTATCACACTTCTTTATTTTAAACTATTACAAAGGTACAGTAACCAAAACTAGTCTTAAAAAAAAAAGGTACCAACATGAATACTAAATGAGTCAATTTACAATTAGACTTTTAATTCAAAACCACAAGTATTCAAAAAAAGAGTTAATGAGGTTAAATAATTACAACTGTATATATATAAAAGTTTAACTAAAAGTAAATATTTATAAATCCAAATACAATATTTTGAGAGTTTCTCATTTATATAATCAGGCAGAAATACTTACAATTTGATAATATGAGGATGACGAAAGAGTTTTAGATTTTGAATTTCTCGTTTTATTTTTCCAACAACATCCAAACTGCGAATCTTCTGTCTATTCAAAATTTTAACTGCCACTTTATGGCCTGTCAACTGATGCTCTCCAACTAGAGAAAACAAAAAGGAAAATAAACTCTGTTGCAGCAACGTAATCATGTATTAATGCTCCCTTCCACTGTAGCCCCAAATTTCTTTACTCATGTATACCACATTGATTCCATTTATTGCATAGAACAGAAGATACCTCTTTTCATGCCTGTCTCTTCTACTACAGCATATGCTCCTAAAGGACAGAAACTGTATTTTAGTCTTCTCTCTATCATCACCTCATACAGGGATTTTAGTATCTGAGGAAAGGATTACTGAATTCCATAGTCCTACTCAAAACTTAGTCAAACTTGAAACACCTTTTGGATAGAACAGAATTTACTATGTTTTGCTCATTTCTTTCTCTTCTGTGGTTAATCCAGTTACTGTATTATTGAAGAATAAATACTTGCTGTAATAAACTAAAACTCGTTATTAGTTTCAGTACCATTTCATTAGAAAATCCACATACAACCCTTTATTGCCTTTTCTATAAAGCTTTCCTGTTTTCCCCCGTTTGATGGAATTTCTCTTCTTTCAAACCCTCACAGTATACTGATAAACCTCATGCGTCGTCCATCATTGTTAAGCTGTTATCTATATATGCGTTTTTGAAAAATTATATTATAAGAGCTATCAGCTCTTACCGTTCTCAAATAAGACAGTCAGCATTCATCTGAATATCCTAGGAAGTGTCAAGCACATTATTTTGTACATAGTAGATGTATCACACTTCTTTATTTTAAACTATTACAAAGGTACAGTAACCAAAATAGCATAGTCTTGGCAAAAAACCAGACACAGAGATCAATGAAATAGAGAGCCCAAAAATTAACTCATGCAGAGTTAAGGTCAATTAACTTACAACAAAAGACTCAGAATATACAATGGTGAAGAGATAATCTCTTCAACAAACGGCATTGGGAATATTCGATGGCCACACACAAAAGAATGAAAATAGACCCCATCTCACACATTACAGAAAAATCCACTGAAATTGGATTTAAAGAAGAATTTAAAACAAGAAACCATAAAACTTCTAGAGAAAAACATAATAGGCTTGATATTGATTTAGCTATGATTTTTTTGAACTTGATAACAAAAGCAAGGGCAACAAAAGCAAATATAGGCAGGCAAGATTAAATCAAACTAAAAAGCTTCTGCATGGCAAAAGAAACCACCAATAAAATGAAAAGGCAACCTAGCAAACGGAAGAAAATATCTACAAATTACATATCTGACAAGGGGTTAATATCCAAATTATGTAAATTACCTAACAATTTAGTAGGATAATAGAAAAAAACATTTAAAAATGGATAGAGGAACTAAATAAACTCTTTGCCAAAGAAGGTATATAAATGGCCGGACAAACAAAATTACCAGGTAATCATCAGTAAATCATCACTAATCATCAAGTTAATGCAAATCAAAGCCAAAATGAGTGATCATCTCACCTCTGTCAGAAAAGCTGTCATTAACACTGAAGAGATAACAAAAGTTGGTAAACATGGAGGAAGGGGAACCCTTGTGTACTGCTGATAGAAATGTGTACTGGTGTAGCCACTATGTAAAACTGTGTGGAGCCTCCTCCAAAACTAAATAAGATAACTACAATATGATTCTGCAATCTCCTCATAGATATTTTAAATAAATAAAAATGGGATATCAAAGAAACATCTACACTACCATATTCATCACAGCATTATTCACAAAAACAAAGATATGAAAATTAAGTGTTCATCAATGAATGAAAGAAGAGTGGTGTGCATATTCTCTCTCTCTCTCTCTCACCACACACACATACACACACCATCACCACCTACAGGAGCTCCAAGGACAGGCACAAGTCCTTGCTATCGTCCTAGGCTCTAGAGGGGTGCTGTTCCAGGATTCAAGAACTCAGAAAAATAATGCAAACACATATTGAGAAGATACAGAAGATGTTTAACAAAGAGCTAGAAGATTTAGAGAGCAAAGAAATAATACTGAGATGAATAATACAGTAATTTGAATAAAAAATACACTAAAAGGAATCAACAGCAGAATATTTGAGGAAGAACAAGTAAGTGATCTGTAAAACAGAACGGCAGAAATCACTGTCACAGAATAAAATAAAAGGAATGAAAGGAAATGAGGATAGTCTTAAAGATCTCAGGGACAATAATAAATGCACCAACATTCACATTACAGGGTCCCAGAAGAAGAGAGAGAGAGAAAGGGCCTGAGAAAAGTATTTCAAGCTATTACAGCCCAAAACTTCCCTAACATGAGAAAAGAAATACTCAAGTGAAGGAAGGGCACAGAGTCCCCCACAAAATAAACCCAAGGGGCTTCCCTGGTAGCTCAGAGGTAGAGAGTCTGCCTGCCAATGCAAGAGACACGGGTTCGATCCCTGATCCGGAAGGATCCCACATGTTGTGGAGCAACTAAGCCCGTGAGCCACAACTATTGAGCCTGTGCTCCAGAGCCTCGAAGCCGCAACTATCGAGCCTGTGCTCTAAAACCTCGAAGCCGCAACTATTGAGTCAATGAGCTGCAACTACTGAAGCCCATGTGCCCTAGAGCCTGAGTTCCATAACAAAAGAAATCACCACAAAAAGCCTGCTCACCTCAACTAGAGAGTAGCCCCCACTCTCTGCAACTAGAGAAAAGCCTGTGGCAGCAGTGAAAACCCAGAATAGCCATAAATAAACAAATAAATAAAAACTTAAAAATAAAATAAACCCAAAGAGAAACATGTTGAGATACATATTAATCAAACTGACAAGAATTAAAGAGAAAAAAAATTTAAAATACTAAGGGAAAAGCAACAAATAACATACAAGAGAATTATCAGCAGATTTTTAAGGAGAAACCCCAGGCCTTAAGAGCGTAGCACAAAACATCACCACCTACAGGAGCTCCAAGGACAGGCACAAGTCCTTGCTATCGTCCTAGGCTCTAGAGGGGTGCTGTTCCAGGATTCAAGAACTCAGAAAAATAATGCAAACACATATTGAGAAGATACAGAAGATGTTTAACAAAGAGCTAGAAGATTTAGAGAGCAAAGAAATAATACTGAGATGAATAATACAGTAATTTGAATAAAAAATACACTAAAAGGAATCAACAGCAGAATATTTGAGGAAGAACAAGTAAGTGATCTGTAAAACAGAACGGCAGAAATCACTGTCACAGAATAAAATAAAAGGAATGAAAGGAAATGAGGATAGTCTTAAAGATCTCAGGGACAATAATAAATGCACCAACATTCACATTACAGGGTCCCAGAAGAAGAGAGAGAGAGAAAGGGCCTGAGAAAAGTATTTCAAGCTATTACAGCCCAAAACTTCCCTAACATGAGAAAAGAAATACTCAAGTGAAGGAAGGGCACAGAGTCCCCCACAAAATAAACCCAAGGGGCTTCCCTGGTAGCTCAGAGGTAGAGAGTCTGCCTGCCAATGCAAGAGACACGGGTTCGATCCCTGATCCGGAAGGATCCCACATGTTGTGGAGCAACTAAGCCCGTGAGCCACAACTATTGAGCCTGTGCTCCAGAGCCTCGAAGCCGCAACTATCGAGCCTGTGCTCTAAAACCTCGAAGCCGCAACTATTGAGTCAATGAGCTGCAACTACTGAAGCCCATGTGCCCTAGAGCCTGAGTTCCATAACAAAAGAAATCACCACAAAAAGCCTGCTCACCTCAACTAGAGAGTAGCCCCCACTCTCTGCAACTAGAGAAAAGCCTGTGGCAGCAGTGAAAACCCAGAATAGCCATAAATAAACAAATAAATAAAAACTTAAAAATAAAATAAACCCAAAGAGAAACATGTTGAGATACATATTAATCAAACTGACAAGAATTAAAGAGAAAAAAAATTTAAAATACTAAGGGAAAAGCAACAAATAACATACAAGAGAATTATCAGCAGATTTTTAAGGAGAAACCCCAGGCCTTAAGAGCGTAGCACAAAACATTCAAAGTGAAGATCAGGAAAAACCTAAAACCAAGAATACTCTACATAGTAAGGCTGCTGTTCAGACTTGACAAAATCAACACATTTTACAGATGAGCAAAAGTTAAGAGAATGCAGCACCACCAAAGCCAGCATTAAAATAAATCACAAAGGAACTTCCCTAGGCAAAAATAAAGGCTACAACTAGAAACAAAAACAATACAAATCAGAAAGATCACTGGTGAAGGCAAACATAAAGCAAAGGTAGGAAATTACCCACACATAAAATCTGACATCAAAACCGGGAATTGTGAGAATAATGAAAATGCAGGATATTGAAAAGGCATTGGAAATTAACAGACCAGCAACTTGAAACAATCTTGTACATATACAGACTGCTATACCAAAACATCATGGGAACCCCAAACCAAACATCGACAAGAGATGCACATACAAAAAAGAAAAAGCAAACACTACACTAAAGATAAACATAAAAATCACAAGGGAAGAGAACAAATAAGGAAGGAAATAAAAAAGACCCCTGGTAGCTCAGATGGTAAAGAATCTGTCTGCAATGCTGGATACCCAGGTTTAAACTCTGAGTTGGGAAAATTCACTAAAGAAGGGCATGGCAACCCACTCCAGTATTCTTCCTGGAGAATCCCATGGACAGAGGAGCCTGGGGGGCTATAGTTCATGAGGTCGCAAAGAGTCGGACATGACTGAGTGACTAACACCTTCACCTTCAAAACCTCGAAGCGCAACTATTGAGTCAATGAGCTGCAACTACTGAAGCCCATGTGCCCTAGAGCCTGAGTTCCATAACAAAAGAAATCACCACAAAAAGCCTGCTCACCTCAACTAGAGAGTAGCCCCCACTCTCTGCAACTAGAGAAAAGCCTGTGGCAGCAGTGAAAACCCAGAATAGCCATAAATAAACAAATAAATAAAAACTTAAAAATAAAATAAACCCAAAGAGAAACATGTTGAGATACATATTAATCAAACTGACAAGAATTAAAGAGAAAAAAAATTTAAAATACTAAGGGAAAAGCAACAAATAACATACAAGAGAATTATCAGCAGATTTTTAAGGAGAAACCCCAGGCCTTAAGAGCGTAGCACAAAACATTCAAAGTGAAGATCAGGAAAAACCTAAAACCAAGAATACTCTACATAGTAAGGCTGCTGTTCAGACTTGACAAAATCAACACATTTTACAGATGAGCAAAAGTTAAGAGAATGCAGCACCACCAAAGCCAGCATTAAAATAAATCACAAAGGAACTTCCCTAGGCAAAAATAAAGGCTACAACTAGAAACAAAAACAATACAAATCAGAAAGATCACTGGTGAAGGCAAACATAAAGCAAAGGTAGGAAATTACCCACACATAAAATCTGACATCAAAACCGGGAATTGTGAGAATAATGAAAATGCAGGATATTGAAAAGGCATTGGAAATTAACAGACCAGCAACTTGAAACAATCTTGTACATATACAGACTGCTATACCAAAACATCATGGGAACCCCAAACCAAACATCGACAAGAGATGCACATACAAAAAAGAAAAAGCAAACACTACACTAAAGATAAACATAAAAATCACAAGGGAAGAGAACAAATAAGGAAGGAAATAAAAAAGACCCCTGGTAGCTCAGATGGTAAAGAATCTGTCTGCAATGCTGGATACCCAGGTTTAAACTCTGAGTTGGGAAAATTCACTAAAGAAGGGCATGGCAACCCACTCCAGTATTCTTCCTGGAGAATCCCATGGACAGAGGAGCCTGGGGGGCTATAGTTCATGAGGTCGCAAAGAGTCGGACATGACTGAGTGACTAACACCTTCACCTTCAAAAAAAACAAAGCTAAATCACTTAACAAAATGGTAATAAGAACATACATGTAGATAACTATCACAATGTAAATGGATAATGCTCCAAATGAAAAACACAGACTAGTAGAACGGATATTTTTAAAATACTGAAACATATGCTGTCTATAAGAGATCCACTTCATATCTAGGGACATACAAACCGAAAGTGAGAGGATGGAAAAAGATATTCCATGCAAAGGGAAATCAAAAGAAAGCTAAAGTAGCAGTTCTCATATTAGGCAAAAGAAACTTAAAAATAAATACTGTTAAAAAGAGACAAGGAAGGACAAGGATCTAGAATACCTCAATATATAAGGCAAATGTAAAGGTCAATAAAGGAGAAATCACCAGTAACACGTTAATAATGGGGAACTCTAACATCTCACTTTCATCAATGGACAGATCATTAAAACAGAAAATCAATAAGGAGACACAGGCCTTCAATGACACAATAGGT
Organism: Tragulus kanchil; assembly: GCA_022376925.1. Lineage (NCBI taxonomy): Eukaryota > Metazoa > Chordata > Mammalia > Artiodactyla > Tragulidae > Tragulus > Tragulus kanchil. The sequence continues at coordinate 100,942,704 of JAIOJX010000032.1, forward strand.
CAAATGAACTTAATTGATAATTCTAAAACATTCTATGCAAAAACAACAGAACACACTTTTTTCTCAAGTGCACATGGAACATTCTCCAGGATAAATCACATCTTGAGCCACAAAGTAAGCCTCAGGAAATTTAAGAAAACTTAAAGTCATATCAAGCATCTTTTCTGACTACACACTACAAGATTAGAAGTAAGGTACAGGAAAAAGACTGTTAAAACACACACACCCACACACACTCACATGGAGGCTAAACAGTATATTACTAAACAACCAATGGATCACAGCAGAAATCAAAGAAGGAATAAAAAATACCTAGAGACAAGAAACAATAAAAACGCCATGATATAAAACCTATTGGATACAGCAAAAACAGTTCTAGGAGGGAAGTTTATAACAATACAATCTTACCTCAGGAAACAAGAAAAATTTTGAACATCCTTATTTCACACCTAGAGATCCATATGGCTACAGACCATAGGGTTGCAAAGAGTTGGGACACGACTGAAGCAACTTAGCAGGCATATGACATGCAATCCCACTCCTGGGTATATACCCGGAGAAAAACATGGTCGGAAAGAATATGAAAGCCTAGTGATCAATGCAGCACTGCTTACCAAGCCAAGATTTGGAAGCAACCTCAATGTCCATCGACAGGAATGGATAAAGAATACGTGGTATATACATATATATATGTATATATATACCAAAACCAGACAAAAATACTACCAAAAAAAAAAAAAATTACAGGTTATCACTAACAAACATAGATGCAAAAATCCTCAATAAAATACTACCATATCAAATCCAACAATACATGAAGAAGATCAAACACCATGAAATTCAACAGGTTAGGAAAGCTAAAGTAGCAGTTCTCATATTAGGCAAAAGAAACTTAAAAATAAATACTGTTAAAAAGAGACAAGGAAGGACAAGGATCTAGAATACCTCAATATATAAGGCAAATGTAAAGGTCAATAAAGGAGAAATCACCAGTAACACGTTAATAATGGGGAACTCTAACATCTCACTTTCATCAATGGACAGATCATTAAAACAGAAAATCAATAAGGAGACACAGGCCTTCAATGACACAATAGGTCAAATGAACTTAATTGATAATTCTAAAACATTCTATGCAAAAACAACAGAACACACTTTTTTCTCAAGTGCACATGGAACATTCTCCAGGATAAATCACATCTTGAGCCACAAAGTAAGCCTCAGGAAATTTAAGAAAACTTAAAGTCATATCAAGCATCTTTTCTGACTACACACTACAAGATTAGAAGTAAGGTACAGGAAAAAGACTGTTAAAACACACACACCCACACACACTCACATGGAGGCTAAACAGTATATTACTAAACAACCAATGGATCACAGCAGAAATCAAAGAAGGAATAAAAAATACCTAGAGACAAGAAACAATAAAAACGCCATGATATAAAACCTATTGGATACAGCAAAAACAGTTCTAGGAGGGAAGTTTATAACAATACAATCTTACCTCAGGAAACAAGAAAAATTTTGAACATCCTTATTTCACACCTAGAGATCCATATGGCTACAGACCATAGGGTTGCAAAGAGTTGGGACACGACTGAAGCAACTTAGCAGGCATATGACATGCAATCCCACTCCTGGGTATATACCCGGAGAAAAACATGGTCGGAAAGAATATGAAAGCCTAGTGATCAATGCAGCACTGCTTACCAAGCCAAGATTTGGAAGCAACCTCAATGTCCATCGACAGGAATGGATAAAGAATACGTGGTATATACATATATATATGTATATATATACCAAAACCAGACAAAAATACTACCAAAAAAAAAAAAAATTACAGGTTATCACTAACAAACATAGATGCAAAAATCCTCAATAAAATACTACCATATCAAATCCAACAATACATGAAGAAGATCAAACACCATGATCCAGGGGGATTTATCCCAGAATGCAAGATTCTTCATATATATACTCAAATCAGTGTGAGACACGACATAAACAAACTGAAGAATAAAAACCATATGATCATCTCAACAGATGGAGAAAATGCTTTTGATAAAATTCAATAAATGATAAAAATTCTCCAGAAAGTGAGCACAGAGAGAACTTACCTCAACACAATAAAGGCCATATATGACAAACCCACAGATAACAACATTCTCAATAGTGAAAAGCTGAAGGCATTTCCTCTAAGACCAGGATCAAGACAAGGGTGTCCACTGTTGTCACTTTCATTTAATATAGTTTTGGAAGTTCTGGCCACAACAATCAGAGAAGAAAGAGAAATAAAAGGAATCCAAATTGGAAAAGAAGTAAAACTGTCACTGTTTGCAGATGACATGATACTATACATGAAAAACCCTAAAGATACTACCAGAAAACTACTAGAGTTCATCAGTGAATTCAGTAAAGCTGCAGGATACAAAATTAATACACAGAAATCTGTTGCATCCCTATATATTAACAACAGAAGCTCAAAAAGAAAAACTAAGGAAACAATCCAGTTTACCACTGCATCAAAAAGAATAAGGTAACTAGTAATAGATTTACCTAAGGAGACAAACAACCTATGGTCTGGAAACCCTAAGATGCAGATGATATAAATCAAAGACAACAGAAACAAAAGGAAAGATATACCATGTGCTTGGATTGGAAACATCAATATTCTCAAAACAACTACACTACTCAAGACAACCTACAGAGTCAATGCAATCCCTATCAAATTATCAATCACATTTTTTATAGAACTAGCAGAAAATTTTTAATTTTTATAGAAACACAAAAGGCCTTGAACATCCAAAGCAATCCTGAAAAAGAAAAACAGACCTTGAGGACTAAAGTTCCCTCACTTCAGACTATACTACAAAGCTAAAGGAATTAAAACAGTATGGTACTGGCACCAAAAAAAAAAAACAAAACAGAAATAAAGATCAACAGAACAGCACCAAAAAAGAAAAAAATACAGAAATAAACCCAAGCACCTAAAGTTAATTAATCTATGACAAAAGAGGCAAGAATATACAATGCAGAAAAGACAGTCTCTTCAATAAGCAGTGCTGGGAAAACTGGACAACTTCAAGTAAAAGACTGAAAATAGAATATTCACTTACACCATTAGTGAAACATAAACTCAAAATAGATCAAATACCTAAATGCAAGACTGAGGGCTTCCCTGGTGGTCCAGTGGGTAAGGACACCATCTTGCAGTGCAAGGGGCGCCGGTTTGATCCCTGGCCTGGGAAGACCCCATGTGCCGCGGAGCGGCTGGACCGATGTGTCCAATTACCGAGCCAGAGCTCTGGAGCGAATGCGCCCAGAGCAGTTGCTCTGCAACAACAGAGGCCACCGCGATGGGAGGCCCACAGGAGCCAAAGAACAAAGATGGATGAAAATAGAGAAATGAAAGACCAATAGAAGTGGCCCGCCTGCCCCCCTCCCTTCCCAACCCCACCCCAAAAAAATTTAAAAAAAATAAATGTAAGACTGAGAACTATAGAACTCTTATAGGAAAACATAGGCAGAACATTCATTGACATAAATCACAGCAAAATCTTCTTTGATCCACCTCATAGAGCAATGAAAATAAAAGCACAAGTAAGTATATGGGACCTATTAAACATACCTGCTTCTGCACAGCAAAGGAAAACCATCAACAAAACAAGACAACCCACACAATGGGAGAAAATATTTGCAAATGATGTGACTGACAAGGGTTTAATTTCCAAAATATAAACAGCTCATGCGGTTCAGTGTATTTTAAAAAATTAAAAAATGGGCTGAAGATCTAAATAGACATTTTTCCAAGTAAGACATACAGATGGACAAAAAGCACATGAAAAGGTGCTCAACATCACTAATTATCAGAGAAATGCAAATCAAAACTATGAGGTATCACCTCACACTGGTCAGAATGGTCATCATCATCAAAATGTCTACAAACAATGAACATTGGAAAAGGTGTGGAGAAAGAGGAACGTTCTTACACTTGATAAATTACACCTGGATATGTATCCACCCAACGTAGAGACTGCATCTAGTATCTCTTGTAACTAGATATGGCCATGTGACTGTGTTCTGGCCAATGACATGCAGGCAGAAACGTCCCTAGCAGCACCTTCTGCAGATCCCTTCCACCATCCTGAAGCCTGGAACTACCTGCTCAGACTGTTAAGAGAGTAAAATACTATCTTGTTTAAGCCATTCTTATTTTGAAAATTCCTGTCATTCATAGCTGAATCTCAGTAATACCCTACCCAGAATACTTTGTTTTTATTTTTTTAAACTTTTTATTTGGTATTGGGGTACAGCTGATTAACAATGCTGTGATAGTTTCAGGTGAACAGCAAAGGGACTCAGCCATACAAACATGTATCCATTCTCCCCCAAACTCCCCTCCCATCCAGGCTGCAACATAACATTGAGCAGAGGTCCATATGCTACACAGTAGGTGCTTGTTGGTTATCCATTTTAAATACAGCAGTGTGCACATGTCCACCTCAAAGTCCCTAAGTATCCCCTCCCCCTATTCTTCCTCTTGGCAATCAAAAGCTCTAAGTCTGTGACTCCTTTTCTGTTTTGTAAGTTCATTTGTAAAATGTCTACCAACAGAGGAATGGATAAAGTTGTGCTGTGTATGAACAATGGGATATTATTTAGTCATTAAAAACAATGAAATAATGCCATGTGCAGCAACATGGATGGACCTAGAGACTGTCATACTGAGTGAAGTCAGAAGACAGGAGAAATATCATATCACATTCCTTATGTATGGAACCTAAACAGAATACATTAATATGCAAAATGCTTTCACTTATTTCAAATTTCGAAGTGTACTGAACTGCCATCCATGAACTACTGGAAATAAACCATAATTCATAGCTCACACAATTTCTTGGATTAAAGAATTCTACAAAATTATCACTCATTAGTGGTCCATTTTTCCCCCGAATTCTAGCCTAATTATACAAAATACTCTCTAAAGCAACTGGAAAACCTAGACTTACCCCAAATCCATCCTTTTAAAATTTTACATTTGATAGGGTGAAGAGCTGTTATACGAAAGAGATAAACTGTTTATATTATTCTATAACCAGAACTGGGAATAACTGATACAAACTCTTCCAACTAACAGAGTCATCTGCTCCATGAAACCCCTCTCACCTCCTTTTTCACCATTCAAGCCTACACTGAAAAGTTCCTTTTTAATATTACACTGCATCCTGAGTATACTTTTTCACAGGATGTGTAACACCAACATTCATTGATTTTTCCGTTCACTTCCCCATACTACATGGGACGGCGTTGGAGGTAAGGTCCCCTGTAGTTTTTTTCTATTGCTGGGGCTGGCAATAGATGATAAACCCAACAAAATGGAGCACAGAGAGGTTAAGAATTTGCCCACTCAACTATGAAGCAGCACTGCTGGAATTAAAACCCCGGAAGCACGCACCATCCAGTATTCAATCAGGGGAAGCTCAGCTGTCTGTCAAGCTCATCTAAATCAAGCCTAACTCCCCTTCCAATTCTAGGATTTTTCAGATTATACACCTATGGATCATTTCACACTCAAGGGTATAAGCCTTGTGAGCCAGTCTAGTTTCTTGACCTTAGTTATCATCTTCTGGATGCTTTCCAGCTTTTCTTGAAACACAATATCCAGGACTTCATATGGTTGTAGTATGGAATTGTAAATACATGACTGTTTCACACGAAGACTATACGTTTTCCAATAACTAGTATCACCCCCACTGAAATCTAGCCTCCTTCACCAGAAGCACAGGTCATATTGTTTTATGAAAACTAACTTGAAATACTTCTCTTCCTATATATTATTCCATATTAATTCATCTAAAATACATTAATATGCAAAATGCTTTCACTTATTTCAAATTTCGAAGTGTACTGAACTGCCATCCATGAACTACTGGAAATAAACCATAATTCATAGCTCACACAATTTCTTGGATTAAAGAATTCTACAAAATTATCACTCATTAGTGGTCCATTTTTCCCCCGAATTCTAGCCTAATTATACAAAATACTCTCTAAAGCAACTGGAAAACCTAGACTTACCCCAAATCCATCCTTTTAAAATTTTACATTTGATAGGGTGAAGAGCTGTTATACGAAAGAGATAAACTGTTTATATTATTCTATAACCAGAACTGGGAATAACTGATACAAACTCTTCCAACTAACAGAGTCATCTGCTCCATGAAACCCCTCTCACCTCCTTTTTCACCATTCAAGCCTACACTGAAAAGTTCCTTTTTAATATTACACTGCATCCTGAGTATACTTTTTCACAGGATGTGTAACACCAACATTCATTGATTTTTCCGTTCACTTCCCCATACTACATGGGACGGCGTTGGAGGTAAGGTCCCCTGTAGTTTTTTTCTATTGCTGGGGCTGGCAATAGATGATAAACCCAACAAAATGGAGCACAGAGAGGTTAAGAATTTGCCCACTCAACTATGAAGCAGCACTGCTGGAATTAAAACCCCGGAAGCACGCACCATCCAGTATTCAATCAGGGGAAGCTCAGCTGTCTGTCAAGCTCATCTAAATCAAGCCTAACTCCCCTTCCAATTCTAGGATTTTTCAGATTATACACCTATGGATCATTTCACACTCAAGGGTATAAGCCTTGTGAGCCAGTCTAGTTTCTTGACCTTAGTTATCATCTTCTGGATGCTTTCCAGCTTTTCTTGAAACACAATATCCAGGACTTCATATGGTTGTAGTATGGAATTGTAAATACATGACTGTTTCACACGAAGACTATACGTTTTCCAATAACTAGTATCACCCCCACTGAAATCTAGCCTCCTTCACCAGAAGCACAGGTCATATTGTTTTATGAAAACTAACTTGAAATACTTCTCTTCCTATATATTATTCCATATTAATTCATCTAAAATACTTAATTCAACTTTAATATCATAATTTAAAACATTAACAAATCTAAAAGAAATAAACAAATATAAGATTTATTAACATTTTATTAAAATTCTAATTTGACAGATATCTTTTATTAAAATCTAATAAAGGAACAATTAAAAATATTGTATATTTTAGGTCTAAATTATAATCTATTTGTCTATGAGGCTCAAATAAAGCAAGGAACTGTCAGAATGTCATTCTGTTGTAAAGGCTATAAGCATACTATATAATGCATATGATTTGAATTATTATATTATCATATAGTGTATACAATGTATAGTCTTAATACTACACAGCAATGGGAATGAATTAATTATAACTACATATAATGATGTGCATAAATCTCACAAACATAATCTCAAGTGAGTAAATAAGACAAATATGACTATATTCCCATGAAGTTCAAAAACAGATAAAATTGTAATCCACGGATAGTGGTGACCTTTGGTGGAGGCAGGAGATGGAGAAAGTAACGAAAATGGGATACAAGGCTGGGGGTCTGTGGGATACTGGTCAATTTTTGTGCTTTTAAGTAGCAGTTATTCAGCTATGTTCACTCTGTGAGAATTCAATGAGAAATCATTTAGAATGTATGTACCACTTCACATGCAATTCAATTTAAAAAGTTATGAAAGATGGGGCTTCCCTTGTGGCTCAGTGGATAAGAACCCATCTGCCAGTGCAGGAGACACAGGCTCAATCCCTGATCTGGGAAGATCCCACATACCGCAGAGCAGCTAAACCCACACATCAACAAAGACCCAGCACAGCCAGAAATAAATAAAGTTTTTTTTTAAAAAAAAAAAGTTATGAAAGAATGTTTGGATGACACTACACCCTGCCTAGCCAATCACAAGCCAAGGGACACTACGTCCCAGCAAGCAGGGCCTCGTGAGTGCATCAGTCACCCTTATTCAGTGTATCAGACATGTTCTGACCCCTACCTTCACCAGACTTCTGGGAAAATAACACAAGCCTCCTTTCCTCTTCACCTGCGGTGAAACAAAACAGTCTTATTGTTTTCCTCCAAATTTCCTTACCCTCAAAGTCCTTTAAAATTCTAAAAAGGAGAGTTCTGAACAGGAAGCAGAAGACTTTGGTTTTTTTTGATATGACACTGACTAAGCAAGTACGATGAGCAACTTAGATATGCAGATGACACCACTCTTATGGCAGAAAGTGAAAAGGAACTAAAGAGCCTCTTAATGAAGGTGAAAGAGGAGAGTGAAAAAGCTGGCCTAAAACTCAACATTCCAAATCAAAGACCATGGTATCAGGTCCCATCACTTTATGGCAAACAGATGGGCAAACAATGGAAACAGTGACAGACTTTATTTTCTTGGGCTTCAAAGTCACGTGGATGGTGACTGCAGCCATGAAATTAAAAGACGCTTGCTCCTTGGAAGAAAAGCTATGACAAGCCTAGACAGAGTATTCAAAAGCAGAGACATCACTTTGCCAACAAAAGTCCATATAGTCAAAGCTATGGTCTTCCCAGAAGTCATGTATGGATATGAGAGCTGGACCATAAGGAAGTCAGAGCACCGAAGAATTGATGCCTTTGAACTGTGATGTTGGAGAAGGCTCTTGAAGGTGTTGGGAGTCCCTTGAATTCTGGGATCAAACCAGTTGATCCTAAAGGAAGTCAATCCTGAATATTCACTGGAAGGACTGATGGTAAAGCTGAAGCTCCAAAAACAAAACAAAAAAAAAAGGTGAAGCTCCAATACTTTGGCCACCTAATGGGAAGAGCTGACTCACTGGAAAAGAGCCCAATGTTGGAGATAATAGAAGGCAAAAGGAAATGATTGAGTAACTGAACTGATGAGTACCTTATATACAAATGTTATTTATTCCCCTGAACTCTAAAAGTAAATTTTACCCCAAGTTTACAGATGAAAAAACTAGAATTAGAGAATAATGAGGAATAAAATAATTTATCTGCCTCCAATACACAAACTCAAAACTCACTTCCCAATATCTAGGCTCTCTTGATTGTAACACGTCAAGAGTGCTTTCAATTCATTTCAGTTGCTCAGTCACATCAGCCTCTGCAACCCCATGGACTGCAGCACGACAGGCTTCCCTGTCCTTCACCATCCCATGAAGCTTGCTCAAACTCATGTCCATTGAGTCAGTAATGCCATCCAACCATCTCATCCTCTATTGTTCCCTTCTCCTTCAACTCTTCCCAACATCAGGGTCTTTTCCAATGAGTTGTCTCTTTGCATCAGGTGGCCAAAGTATTGGAGCTTCAGCTTCACCATCAGTCCTTCCAATGAACATTCAGGGTTGATTTCCTTTAGGGTTGACTGGCTTGATCTCCTTGAAGTGTAAGGGACACTCAGTAGTCTTTTCCATCACCACAGTTCAAAGGTGCTTATTTGCATGTTCATCTTTTTATAGCCAGTGTTTTAGCTGAGAAATCAGGTCACAGTGAAAGGATGGAGTAAGGAAAAGTCAAGAAAGAACTGTAATGTTCAGCTAAAATGCAGAATGGAGTAGGGCTGTGGCCTTTGCTATGTATCAGAATATATGAAAGCTGACTGCCTAATTTCAGGAAAATAAAATGTGGACTGAAATAATTCCATAATACCTAATATGCACTAAATTTAAATGAGAGAACAAACTCATACGCCCTTGAAGACCATTTTCTCTTATTTTTATTCCCTGTTGGTCTGAACATTCATTTATTCATTCATTCATTCAACAAATATTTTCTGAGCATCAACTGCATGCTAGCCATTGCTCCAAATGCTGAAAATGCAGGTATAAATGGAACTATATGAGACAATGGTGATATAACGACAAAAATGAAAATCAAGCTGAGTACTGGAGTAACAAGAATGACTGGGATCAAGGCGGGAAAATTATTTTAAATAGATCAGGAAAGGCCTGAGAATGTGATTTTTTTGTCTATAGCAAGGCTTCCCAGGTGGCACTAGTGGTAAAGAATACACTTGCCAAACTGAACTGATGAGTACCTTATATACAAATGTTATTTATTCCCTGAACTCTAAAAGTAAATTTTACCCCAAGTTTACAGATGAAAAACTAGAATTAGAGAATAATGAGGAATAAAATAATTTATCTGCCTCCAATACACAAACTCAAAACTCACTTCCCAATATCTAGGCTCTCTTGATTGTAACACGTCAAGAGTGCTTTCAATTCATTTCAGTTGCTCAGTCACATCAGCCTCTGCAACCCCATGGACTGCAGCACGACAGGCTTCCCTGTCCTTCACCATCCCATGAAGCTTGCTCAAACTCATGTCCATTGAGTCAGTAATGCCATCCAACCATCTCATCCTCTATTGTTCCCTTCTCCTTCAACTCTTCCCAACATCAGGGTCTTTTCCAATGAGTTGTCTCTTTGCATCAGGTGGCCAAAGTATTGGAGCTTCAGCTTCACCATCAGTCCTTCCAATGAACATTCAGGGTTGATTTCCTTTAGGGTTGACTGGCTTGATCTCCTTGAAGTGTAAGGGACACTCAGTAGTCTTTTCCATCACCACAGTTCAAAGGTGCTTATTTGCATGTTCATCTTTTTATAGCCAGTGTTTTAGCTGAGAAATCAGGTCACAGTGAAAGGATGGAGTAAGGAAAAGTCAAGAAAGAACTGTAATGTTCAGCTAAAATGCAGAATGGAGTAGGGCTGTGGCCTTTGCTATGTATCAGAATATATGAAAGCTGACTGCCTAATTTCAGGAAAATAAAATGTGGACTGAAATAATTCCATAATACCTAATATGCACTAAATTTAAATGAGAGAACAAACTCATACGCCCTTGAAGACCATTTTCTCTTATTTTTATTCCCTGTTGGTCTGAACATTCATTTATTCATTCATTCATTCAACAAATATTTTCTGAGCATCAACTGCATGCTAGCCATTGCTCCAAATGCTGAAAATGCAGGTATAAATGGAACTATATGAGACAATGGTGATATAACGACAAAAATGAAAATCAAGCTGAGTACTGGAGTAACAAGAATGACTGGGATCAAGGCGGGAAAATTATTTTAAATAGATCAGGAAAGGCCTGAGAATGTGATTTTTTTGTCTATAGCAAGGCTTCCCAGGTGGCACTAGTGGTAAAGAATACACTTGCCAAAGCATAAAACATGAGAGGTGGGTTTGATCCCTAGATTAGGAAGATCCCCTGGAGAAGGGAATGGCAATCCACTCCAATATTCTTGCCAGGAGAATTCCATGGACAGAGGAGCCTGATGGACTACAGTCTAGGGTGTCACAACGAGTCGGACACAAATAGAGTGACTGAGCCCACACACACTCACTGCTAAAGCTACCTAATCTTTGAGGACAACTGATAGGGAGTGATATGCTGTATTCTGCTTTATTTTCAAAACTTACACTAGGTTGGACTATAATTTAGGACTACAGTTCTTTAAAACTTCAATGAAGAATTCCACAGGAAAATCAACTTTAGAATTATTTAAGATGAATCATTTATATAGAGCCAGGGGGGAAGTGCTCCGGTAGAGATTATTTAAAACTGCTGGAGGGCTTCCCTGGTGGTCCAGTGGGTAAGGACACCGCCTTGCAGTGCAAGGGGCGCAGGTTCGATCCCTGGCCTGGGAAGATTCCACGTGCCACGGAGCGGTTGGACCGATTGGACTGATGTGTCCAACTACCGAGCCAGAGCTCTGGAGCACACGCGCCCAGAGCCAGTGCTCTGTAGTGAGAGAGGCCACTGCGGTGGGAGGTCCACACAGGCCAAAGAACAAAGATAAATGAAAGATCAAAAGAAGTGGCCAAAAAACCCCCCAAAACACTGCTGGAGGAAGTACTGGCTTAGCCAAAAAAAAGTTCATTTGGTTTTTTCCATAAGACGTTACGGGAAACCTCAAACTTTTGGGCCAATCCAATATTAGTATTCATGTCAGAGACATTTCCCTTAAGATCTGTCATTATTTGTTTAATACATTTTGGTGCCTATGTGTTGGAAGCATATATATTTATGATTGTAAGGAAATGGCAACCCACTGCAGTATTTCTGCCTGGAAAATCTCATGGACAGAGGATCTGGCAGTCTACAGTTCATGGGGTTGCAAAGAGCCGGACACAGCTGAGCAACTGAGGACATATCCTCTTGACGTACTGGTCCCTTTATCATTTTATGAGCTTGTCTCTTTTTATACTTTTTTTTTCTAAACTTTTATTTTACTTTTAACTTTTACAGAGTTTTGTTGTTTATAGACATTGTATGTTCTCAGATTAGTCATACGTATATTTCGCCCATGTGTGACTAAGCCCAACTTCTTTTGATTTCCATCTGCTTGAAATATCATCCATCCTTTCACTTGGAGTCACTGTGTGTCTTTAAAGCTAAAAAGTCTTCTATAGATCACATATAATTGGGTCTTGCTTTATTTAATCCATTCAGCCACTCTGTTCCTTTGGATTGGTGAGTTCAATCTGTTTACCTTTAGGGCGACTATCTGATGTATAAGAACATACTACTGCCATTTATTTTATCTTTTGTTATTTTACTGCTTCTGTTTCTTCTTCCTTCTGTTTCTGCCTACCTTTGTAAGTTGGTGATTTTTCACGGTGATTTTCTCAGTCTCCTATTTTAAAAAATGTTTCATTCTTGACTCTAGATTTTTCTTTATGGCTACCATGAAATTTACATATATTTATAAATGTATATAAGACATTTCATAAAATATTTTTATGCTGATAGCAGTTTATCTTCATTTCTCATTCTTCTACTCTTCTCCTTTTACATTTTTGACATCACAAATTACCTTTTTATTCTGTGTTAGAGTTCTTTTCCTTTAACTTTTAGGGATTTAAATATATTATTGTAAAAAAGTTACTTTCCTATCATCTACATAGATGAAGTCCATCCCAGTACAGGAAAGTCTCAAGGAGGAAAAACAGAACAAACAAAACAGTTCTGAGCAGTTTTCCAATGATACGCTCATGAATGGTTTTCTTGCATTTATTCTGCTTATGGTTCATGTATTTTCCGAATCTGTGGCCTGATGTGTTCATCAGTCTTGGAAAACGTTCTCCCATTATCTCTTCAAATATTGCTTCCGCCCTCTCCCTCTCCCTTCCTCTTCCAGAATAACCATCAGTGGTAATGGGTTCAAAACAGCACTCGTGCTCACGGGACACAAGTAGTCATTTACACCAATTTTATTTAGCTTTCTGGAAGGACTCAGGACTGGAAATATAGCATATCAATATGGCAAACTCAAACACATCTTTATCAGGAATCCTTAAAACATCCAGTGGCTGTTTCCCAGACCACTTAGACAGGGCTATATAGAGTTTCTCCTAATAAATCTGCTAATAGGCTCATGAAAGTAACCTTGTAGATTACTATTTTTCCTTGTAGTCTTTAAAGTTACCACTGATTTTCGACAGCTGTAATATAATGTGTCTTGGAGAATGTCCTTTTGTGTTTAAATACGTAAGGGTTCTTAGCTTTGTAGACTTGTATATTCAGATCCTTCTCCAGGTTTAGCAAGTTCTCAGCTATTATTTCTCTGCTTCCTTTTCCCTCTCTTCTTCTTTCGGCTCATCAGATGGCGTCTGAGAATTTTTGCAGAGTCTCTTCACTTTTAAAAAAATCAAATTTGTCTCTCCTCTGCCACCCGAATTATCTCTATATCCCTGTCCTTGAGCTTGCTAATTCTTCCATCTGAAATGCTTTATTACCATTGCATTCCTCATCTCATTTATTGAGTTCTTCAGCTCCAGAGTTTGTTTTTTTTGTTTTCTTTTGTTTTGTTTTGAATTTTTTAGAATTTCAATCACTTGGGTAAAGTATTCCATTTGTCAGTTTTATTCCTGAAATTACTGTATTGCCTAAGTTTTCCTGCAGCTCACTGAATTTCCTCTTAACTATTTTCAACTCCTTATCAGTTACATCACAATATTCCAGGTCTTTGGGTCTGGTTGTGGGAAAACTATCACTTTAATTTCCTTCCTTTTTGATTTTTTGTAAAAAGTTACTTTCCTATCATCTACATAGATGAAGTCCATCCCAGTACAGGAAAGTCTCAAGGAGGAAAACAGAACAAACAAAACAGTTCTGAGCAGTTTTCCAATGATACGCTCATGAATGGTTTTCTTGCATTTATTCTGCTTATGGTTCATGTATTTTCCGAATCTGTGGCCTGATGTGTTCATCAGTCTTGGAAAACGTTCTCCCATTATCTCTTCAAATATTGCTTCCGCCTCTCCCTCTCCCTTCCTCTTCCAGAATAACCATCAGTGGTAATGGGTTCAAAACAGCACTGTGCTCACGGGACACAAGTAGTCATTTACACCAATTTTATTTAGCTTTCTGGAAGGACTCAGGACTGGAAATATAGCATATCAATATGGCAAACTCAAACACATCTTTATCAGGAATCCTTAAAACATCCAGTGGCTGTTTCCCAGACCACTTAGACAGGGCTATATAGAGTTTCTCCTAATAAATCTGCTAATAGGCTCATGAAAGTAACCTTGTAGATTACTATTTTTCCTTGTAGTCTTTAAAGTTACCACTGATTTTCGACAGCTGTAATATAATGTGTCTTGGAGAATGTCCTTTTGTGTTTAAATACGTAAGGGTTCTTAGCTTTGTAGACTTGTATATTCAGATCCTTCTCCAGGTTTAGCAAGTTCTCAGCTATTATTTCTCTGCTTCCTTTTCCCTCTCTTCTTCTTTCGGCTCATCAGATGGCGTCTGAGAATTTTTGCAGAGTCTCTTCACTTTTAAAAAAATCAAATTTGTCTCTCCTCTGCCACCCGAATTATCTCTATATCCCTGTCCTTGAGCTTGCTAATTCTTCCATCTGAAATGCTTTATTACCATTGCATTCCTCATCTCATTTATTGAGTTCTTCAGCTCCAGAGTTTGTTTTTTTTGTTTTCTTTTGTTTTGTTTTGAATTTTTTAGAATTTCAATCACTTGGGTAAAGTATTCCATTTGTCAGTTTTATTCCTGAAATTACTGTATTGCCTAAGTTTTCCTGCAGCTCACTGAATTTCCTCTTAACTATTTTCAACTCCTTATCAGTTACATCACAATATTCCAGGTCTTTGGGTCTGGTTGTGGGAAAACTATCACTTCTTGTGATACCATATTACAATTTCTTTCCCTAGATGTTTGACGAAATGAGGCTTTGCTGTCACATTTGAAGTAGCAAACACTTTTTAGGCAAGGCTTTATTTATTTTGTTCCTAACAATTTAGTAGGGGGGTAATTAGAAGCCTTCCTTTTGTTTTCCAGAAGGTGGTGCTACAGAATAGGTTTTTGATTTCTCTTGCCAGTGCTAAGTGATACTAAAGCTGGTATTTAGGAATGTGCATTAAAAAAAAAAAAAAGTTGGCAGAGAAAAATAAATGTGAGGGGAGGGTAGTTGGTGGTACACTGAAGGAGGTGTGTATTAAGCTCTGGACCGTGGTTGTGCCCATGACCTACCAGAGGGAGCCCCAAGTATGGGATGAGGGTCCCAGCAGCCCGTGGGACCCAGAATCCTAGGACTAACAGCAGGAGATGCTTTCCTTCTGTTCTCTTCCCTTTTTCTCTTTCCTCTTCCTGTCTCCAGTCACCGAGGTCTCTCCAAGAGAGCAACAGGTCCCTTCAGCTGCAGGCTGGACTGCTGGGGACACCCGTACCCATCACCTTCACCCTCCATCTACTCTGCCACAAAAGGTCTGGGCTGGCCCACTGCCAGACCTGTTGCCTACATTCCCTCACTCCACAGCCTCTTCTGCCTTCCTGTCTACCCACCTGCAGGTACACGGATGGATCCCCTGAGTGTCCTGGTATGCTACGCAGAAGAGCTTTTGTTTTGTTTATGCATGTTCAATTAGCTGTACACTGAAGAGGAGAGAAAAAAAGACACAACTCATACCACCACGATACAGACCTCATTCCAATCATAATTATTTTAAAGTCCATGTCTGATAGCTTTAATATCTGAATTCCTATGAGTTTTTTCTGTTGTCTTGCCTCGTTCCCTAGAAGCTGAACATGTGTGGGGAAAACTGCAGAGGGCCCACCTGATTTTATTTTCCTCCAGAGAATAAAGACAAGAGGCAGATCATCTTAATGTGTCTAGAATTAAGCTGATTCTAAGGATTTCAGTCTTCAGGGTGTTGCAGCAACCAAAAACCCAACTGGTTACTTGGGACTCTCCTTGATAAGTTATGAACTGTAACTGCTGTCTTCCCAGGATTCAAACTCTGCCTAACTTTTCTGCCCTTTATCCAATGTTCCCTGGCTTCTTACATTTGGATTTTTGCAAATTAGCCTGTGACTCAAAAGAGAAAAGTCAAACAAAATGTCAGACTCACTCCAATGCATTTGTCTTCTCACAAGGATGTTGACCACTCAAGTCCTGGTTACCTTCAGATTTTTAATTTTCTACAGATTTTCTAACTGTCCTTAACTAGAAAATTGATTTGATGCAAGTTAGAAATCATAGCCAGATATGGAAGACAATCACATTAAAATATATGTGTGTGTATGTATATGCGTGTGTGTATATATGTGCATGTGTGTAGAGTAATAGAATATTAAAGTTAAAAAGAACTTTATCAATTATCTACATCAACTTTTCATTCAAACTAGAAATTTTATGGCAATAATCTTGATAGTCAACTGGTATGTAGTAAGCATGTCAATAACAGAAATACAACTGAAGTGGGGAATCAAGTTGCACCACTCCTAGACAGTCCTTGTTAGGAATATCCTCATTATTCTTCTTTGCCTCCTGAAAACACTCACTCAGCTGTGAATGTGACTCAATAATTCTACCCTTCAAAGCATTATTGAATATATATGGTACTTCTGTTTTCCAGATCACACTTAAATACATTTTCTCACAGTAGGAAAAATATTCTTTACCAAACCTCATATGGCAAACTTTTTGAACTCCTCTAGTTATAATGATCATTCTCTGAATGAAATATAATTGGCTAAGATTTTCTTCCTAATTGTGGAACCAAGATAAAGTCAATACTGAACATTCAGCTTAATACAAAGTATTGCCGTATGGTAGGCTCTTTCAGTTGTGTCTGATTCTTTGCAACCCTATGGGCTGTAGCCCACCAGGCTCCTCTGTCCAGGGGATATTCCAGACAAGAATACTGGAGCGGGTTGCTGTACCCTCCCCGAGGGGATCTTTCCAACCCAGGGATCCACCCCACGTCTGTTACCTGCATTGGCAGGTGGGTTCTTTATCACTAGTGCCACCTGAGAAGCCTAACACAAAGCACAGAGCTATACTATTCATACCTCTACAACTACCCACTAACATGGTTCATCAGTATCAATCTATATGTCTATTTTCTACCCAAGAACAATCTTTACATTTAAGCACCTATTATATACTCCCAAAACTCATGGTCAGACAGAACCTCAACATCCCCCGTTCGACTCTCTTATAAACCTGCTTTCTGTTCTTATTTTTACCCTGCTAGACTTGACACTTATCCCTATTAAGTTCTATGTAGCAACTGAAATAGTCAATGAAAATTTAAATTCTGATTCTGTGATTTGTCTATTGATTATCTCATCTAGGTTTGTACTATCCTAAATAGGAAATCTTACTATACTTATTAAATAGAGTAAATGACCAAGGTTTCCCTTTAGAATGATACCTAAATTCTTTGGGAATAGTTGTTTAGCAGCAATAAGCCATTCAAAGCACATTTCTTTATCTTACCCGAAATGCTGCTGTAAGAAACAGTCAAATTTCTTACTAAAAGCAAATTTATAGCATATAGTATAACTGTTAAACTACTCAGCTGTGAATCAGTACAGTGCTGAGAAGGCCTAGTGTAAATCTGAGTAGAAGATAGATTCATCATATCATATTTGGCATAGAATTCAAATAGGAGAGAAGAAATTTAAGTAAATTCTATGATGACTATTTCCCTTTTCCAAGATACTCCCATCTGTTGTAGTACCATGTTTGACACTGGTATAGTTTGCTTAAAATCTAGTATGACTAAACATGGTAGATGCTTAACATATAACTGGTTCTATTATTTCATTAACTAAGTCTGGCAGAACAGAAGTCCATTATTGATACATATGGTACCAGGTATACTCCAATACATTAAAAACAAAAATTAAATAACTAATACCAATATTTATCAAGTAAGAACTTATAAAAAATGTATGGTATATGTAAAACTTTAATTCTATTATTTTCAATTATGATAATCATGTAACTATCTTATAACTAATTCATAATTTAGAAATTGAGATATTAAGTGAAAATATAGTGCTCATTGTGTTTTTAATAGTGCATAAAATGTAATTACAAAATAATATGAAGAATATAAATTATAAACAATGCATTTCAATAAAATAATATACTGACATTC
This sequence comes from Tragulus kanchil, assembly GCA_022376925.1. Classification (NCBI taxonomy): domain Eukaryota; kingdom Metazoa; phylum Chordata; class Mammalia; order Artiodactyla; family Tragulidae; genus Tragulus; species Tragulus kanchil. The sequence goes on from JAIOJX010000032.1 coordinate 100,961,028, forward strand.
AGGATAAGAGAAATTATAGCAAGATTTGATGATTCTATTAAAGGCTTTTTAAAAATCTAAGGACAAATTTAAAAAAAGAATTATTAACACTTTAAAAACAAAAGCACTACCAAAAGAAATACAGTGAAATTTATCAGAGGCAAACACTGTCAACCATAAGACACTACTTAAACAAGAATACTGTTCCCTGAAGGGGTTTTTGGGAAAACGCTGCCTCAAATTCTTAATCTAAATAAAGGTTTGTATTATCAGAAATAGGAAATCTTACTATTCTTTTTAAATCGAGTAAACGGCCAAGGTGTCCCTTGACAATGATACGTAAATTCTTTGGGAATAGTTGTTTAGCAGCAATAAGCCATTCAAAGCACATTTCTTTATCTTACCCGAAATGCTGCTGTAAGAAACAGTCAAATTTCTTACTAAAAGCAAATTTATAGCATATAGTATAACTGTTAAACTACTCAGCTGTGAATCAGTACAGTGCTGAGAAGGCCTAGTGTAAATCTGAGTAGAAGATAGATTCATCATATCATATTTGGCATAGAATTCAAATAGGAGAGAAGAAATTTAAGTAAATTCTATGATGACTATTTCCCTTTTCCAAGATACTCCCATCTGTTGTAGTACCATGTTTGACACTGGTATAGTTTGCTTAAAATCTAGTATGACTAAACATGGTAGATGCTTAACATATAACTGGTTCTATTATTTCATTAACTAAGTCTGGCAGAACAGAAGTCCATTATTGATACATATGGTACCAGGTATACTCCAATACATTAAAAACAAAAATTAAATAACTAATACCAATATTTATCAAGTAAGAACTTATAAAAAATGTATGGTATATGTAAAACTTTAATTCTATTATTTTCAATTATGATAATCATGTAACTATCTTATAACTAATTCATAATTTAGAAATTGAGATATTAAGTGAAAATATAGTGCTCATTGTGTTTTTAATAGTGCATAAAATGTAATTACAAAATAATATGAAGAATATAAATTATAAACAATGCATTTCAATAAAATAATATACTGACATTCAGGATAAGAGAAATTATAGCAAGATTTGATGATTCTATTAAAGGCTTTTTAAAAATCTAAGGACAAATTTAAAAAAAGAATTATTAACACTTTAAAAACAAAAGCACTACCAAAAGAAATACAGTGAAATTTATCAGAGGCAAACACTGTCAACCATAAGACACTACTTAAACAAGAATACTGTTCCCCTGAAGGGGTGAAGGTTTCTATTATTAGCAGAGATAAGCGCTGCCTCAAATTCTTTCCTTAATAACATCATACTAAAAATAAAACAGTTCACTACGTTTCAAAATAAACACGTTGCTTTGCATGTACATTTCAATGGTCTAAATAATAGATAAAAATCTGTTCAACCTGATTCAAAGTGTATTCCCTTATATTTGCAGGTAATAAACACACTAGGGAGACTGGCTCTCACTTTCATAACACAGTCAATTTTTTAGGGGTCTTCTGCCACCCATTTCCTCATCTCAGATTAGATCTTCTGTTAGATTCAGTTAAGCTATTTACCTGGCTTCAAAACATTAACTATGTTCTCTATAAAATATTTTTCCATATCATGAAGGAAAACCACAGGAATCTCAGAAGAGTAAATGTGGCAGTATTATCCTTACAAAGCAGTATGAAATGCTAACATGGACCACAAGGCAAGTGAATATTTTGACATGTTTTTTTTTAAAAAAAAAAAAAAAAAACAACTAGATAAATAAAGCAGTGCTGTAACAGCATGGGAAAGGGAGAAAGTCCATGAAACAGAAGAAATTTCCTCAGTATATGATCAACCAGAAAAATCCTTTCCAACTTATATAGACTTGTGAGGAGAAAGTTTTTTAAAGGCATTTTTAGCTCAGAGTCTGCATTTTCCGTAGTTCGAAAAGAATGAACTGCATGTATTATTTTGGTTCTACCGTTAAGCAGAACCTTGACAACGAACCACACATAAAAACTGCTAGCTGCCGCTCACGTCCTCCTCCCTTTACCAGCTTCGCCTCCTTCATCCAAGTGTTCCATGACCACTACCGTGAGACCTCGAACGCCTGTTACGTGGCCGCACAAACGCACTGCACACATATACGTGGTGTACAGAAGGTGGTACGTAAGCAGTGTCTAGAGAGTCACATTAATAAACATACTCAAATGAAACATGAAAGACGACCAGAGAAAAATAAAACAGGACACAGTAAACTCTCATCAAATTCTGATCTCAGAACCAGATCACAGATTCTAAGAGTTCAGCTAATTACAGGTTCAAGAATACTGTTCCTGAAGGGGTGAAGGTTTCTATTATTAGCAGAGATAAGCGCTGCCTCAAATTCTTTCCTTAATAACATCATACTAAAAATAAAACAGTTCACTACGTTTCAAAATAAACACGTTGCTTTGCATGTACATTTCAATGGTCTAAATAATAGATAAAAATCTGTTCAACCTGATTCAAAGTGTATTCCCTTATATTTGCAGGTAATAAACACACTAGGGAGACTGGCTCTCACTTTCATAACACAGTCAATTTTTTAGGGGTCTTCTGCCACCCATTTCCTCATCTCAGATTAGATCTTCTGTTAGATTCAGTTAAGCTATTTACCTGGCTTCAAAACATTAACTATGTTCTCTATAAAATATTTTTCCATATCATGAAGGAAAACCACAGGAATCTCAGAAGAGTAAATGTGGCAGTATTATCCTTACAAAGCAGTATGAAATGCTAACATGGACCACAAGGCAAGTGAATATTTTGACATGTTTTTTTTAAAAAAAAAAAAAAAAAAAAACAACTAGATAAATAAAGCAGTGCTGTAACAGCATGGGAAAGGGAGAAAGTCCATGAAACAGAAGAAATTTCCTCAGTATATGATCAACCAGAAAAATCCTTTCCAACTTATATAGACTTGTGAGGAGAAAGTTTTTTAAAGGCATTTTTAGCTCAGAGTCTGCATTTTCCGTAGTTCGAAAAGAATGAACTGCATGTATTATTTTGGTTCTACCGTTAAGCAGAACCTTGACAACGAACCACACATAAAAACTGCTAGCTGCCGCTCACGTCCTCCTCCCTTTACCAGCTTCGCCTCCTTCATCCAAGTGTTCCATGACCACTACCGTGAGACCTCGAACGCCTGTTACGTGGCCGCACAAACGCACTGCACACATATACGTGGTGTACAGAAGGTGGTACGTAAGCAGTGTCTAGAGAGTCACATTAATAAACATACTCAAATGAAACATGAAAGACGACCAGAGAAAAATAAAACAGGACACAGTAAACTCTCATCAAATTCTGATCTCAGAACCAGATCACAGATTCTAAGAGTTCAGCTAATTACAGGTTCAAGTCCATAGAAGGACCCAAGTATTAAAAAGTACATAAAAGCTAAGTGCTTGTATCTTTTCACCTGCATTTTCTCCTGTACTACTTTCAACAGTATAAAAGAACATACAGTCGTACTCCCTTTTTCAGAGATCAAGTGACTTTGGCTTGTAACAGCAAATTTCCACACACCAGGCATTCTAAATCCAATGTTCTTTATACTATATACCATCCTGCATTTGAGGACTTAACGCTGAATCTATCATCATTTATAACACTTTTTCCTATGGAAAAATATCTTTTGATAATCAATCAATTGATTCCACAAAATGAACAAAATCTGTTCAGCATTATGGACAAATTTATGTTGAAACCATAAAAATAATATATAAATCAGGAAAAAACCTAAACAGCACACTATTTTCTTATTTAAGAGAGATGATGAATTCATTTTCATTTCAATAATAATGGTCTGTTATACAGCTTCATTAGTTTGAAGTATGACTTAACATTCATTTAGAATTTGCATGTTTTCAAAAGTAAAATCGGTTCAGCTAGCAATTTATATGAACAATTTATGAACATCAAAGTTATTTCCATTTCATTCTTATTTTATTCATTTTCCGTATTTGTGGGAAAAAAAAAATCATGACTTCTAAAATGATATTGCATTTTTAATGTAAGTATTAACAACTAAGTATCATAGAGCACAAATGAATTAATCATTAGGAACTCTCCAACACACGGCACCAAAAATTGGGGCCGATTATTAAAGCACAGTCTCAATGTTTCAGTCAGAATTGCAATCAGCAAACAATTATTATTAACAAAACCTCATACAGGGCACAGGATTCACTCACAATGGCCATGTATCTAGTCATCTCAACAACAGTATCATCTAGTTGTAAAGCAATTCATTTTCTTAAGGCCGTTTTATGTGCCTCAATTAATTTAATTCTTTAAAAAAATCTAGAGAGTAGTTAGCCAAGTATTGTTTTTGACATTTTACAAAGTAGGAAACAGGCTCAGAGAAGTTTAATGGTTTCCCAAACTCATATAACTGACAGTAACATGGAATGAAAATCCCCAGCTAATACATTTCAAAATGTTCCTTCTTCATGGGACATCAAGATTTTTTTTTTTTTTAACAGATTCTCCTTAGTCTGGTTACTAAAGGGTGGTGGCAATCTTTATTTTTGAAACTTGAATGTTTTGACAGTTTTTGAAACTTGCAATGTTTCTTTTTTAAATTTTGGTCTCTTTATTTTTTCTTATTTATTTTTCATCTTCTTTTTCTTGGCCTGTGTGGGCCCCCCATTACAGTGGCCTCTCTTGGTTTCTATTGTTTTCTTATTTATCTTCATCCATCTTCTTTATTCTTTGGCCTGTGTGGGCCTCCCATTACAATCAATTGATTCCACAAAATGAACAAAATCTGTTCAGCATTATGGACAAATTTATGTTGAAACCATAAAAATAATATATAAATCAGGAAAAAACCTAAACAGCACACTATTTTCTTATTTAAGAGAGATGATGAATTCATTTTCATTTCAATAATAATGGTCTGTTATACAGCTTCATTAGTTTGAAGTATGACTTAACATTCATTTAGAATTTGCATGTTTTCAAAAGTAAAATCGGTTCAGCTAGCAATTTATATGAACAATTTATGAACATCAAAGTTATTTCCATTTCATTCTTATTTTATTCATTTTCCGTATTTGTGGGAAAAAAAAAATCATGACTTCTAAAATGATATTGCATTTTTAATGTAAGTATTAACAACTAAGTATCATAGAGCACAAATGAATTAATCATTAGGAACTCTCCAACACACGGCACCAAAAATTGGGGCCGATTATTAAAGCACAGTCTCAATGTTTCAGTCAGAATTGCAATCAGCAAACAATTATTATTAACAAAACCTCATACAGGGCACAGGATTCACTCACAATGGCCATGTATCTAGTCATCTCAACAACAGTATCATCTAGTTGTAAAGCAATTCATTTTCTTAAGGCCGTTTTATGTGCCTCAATTAATTTAATTCTTTAAAAAAATCTAGAGAGTAGTTAGCCAAGTATTGTTTTTGACATTTTACAAAGTAGGAAACAGGCTCAGAGAAGTTTAATGGTTTCCCAAACTCATATAACTGACAGTAACATGGAATGAAAATCCCCAGCTAATACATTTCAAAATGTTCCTTCTTCATGGGACATCAAGATTTTTTTTTTTTTTAACAGATTCTCCTTAGTCTGGTTACTAAAGGTTACTGGCAATCTTTTTTATTTTTTGAAACTTGAATGTTTTGACAGTTTTTGAAACTTGCAATGTTTCTTTTTTTTAAATTTTGGTCTCTTTTATTGTTTTCTTATTTATTTTCATCCATCTTCTTTATTCTTTGGCCTGTGTGGGCCTCCCATTACAGTGGCCTCTCTTGTTGCAGAGCACCGTCTCTGGGCGCTTGCACTCCAGAGTGCTGGTTCATAATTGGACACACCGGTCCAGCAGCTCCGTGGCACACGGGATTTCCTCCGGCCAGGGATCGAACCAGTGCCCCTTGCACTGCAAGGTGGACTCTTCACCCACTGGACCACCAGGGAAGCCCAGTTACTGGCAATCTTTAAACAAGGTTATTTTCATAATGGGAATAAGGAAACCCTAAAATTCCTCGTAATTTTTAAGAAATTTGGGTTACAAGTGTCAGAATTCAGTAAATTTATCATATTAAAAATGGAATGGATTGAAGCACAAGAGTTTATATGAAAATATAATTTTTTAATCATCCACATGCAGTTTCAAAACTGCTGTAAATTTGGCCTGAAATAAATACATTTAAATTTTATTTTCGTAATTCTTGATAAATATCTACAGGCATGTTAAATTATCTCCCTGTAGGTTTGAAGCTCACAAGATATCATGGTAGTCATTTAGTTGCTCAGTCATGTCTGACTCCTGCGACCCCATGGACTGTTGCCCACCAGGCTCCTCTGTCCATAGAATTTTCCAGTACAGAATACTGGAGTGGGTTGCCATTTCCTTCTCCAGGTGATGATCCCCACCCAGGGGTCAAACCCAGATCTCATATGTCTCTCGCATTGCAGGTGGGCTCTTTACTAACTGAGCCATAAGAGTAGCCCCAAGATATCATACTATGCATTTTTACTTTTCATCCCATATACCACAGAATTGCATCAGAGAACCCCGAATTTGCCGTTTCTGCCACGTACCAGCACTGTAACCTTAGACAAATTACTTAAAAGTATCTGATTCTCAATATCTACATTTGCAAAATGACGATAATAACAAATCCAGGATTACTTTGGAGAATAAACAAAATCAAGTGCATATATAATAAACATAGTAAAAACTTGAAATCAAGTTGTAGCTTTTATTACTCAAGTGTTACAAATGTGTTTCCCTTTACCTTACATCTTTACTTCAGTTCTGGTCTTCAGTAATTCAAATTTCCATTAAGCCAGAAGGAACAATTAAACACATTCACTTTTTGAAACTTAATCTTTAAAAAATCGGTTATAAACAAGTTTCATCTTTTAGTGCTGTTGCTTAGAACAAGAAAAAACCCAGAAGAGGTTTCAAGTCTTGTTTAGGGCCTTGATAGTACTTGAGAGTCAAAAACAGTGGCAGTGTGGGCCAGAAATACCACGGCTGTAAACTGAGTTCCACCAACTGCCCAGGTAGTTGCTTGGAATTTATCATCTGTGCTGTGCTGTATTTAGTTACTCAGTGGTATCTGACTTCCTGTGACCCCCTGGGACTGTACCCCACCAGGCTCCTTTGTCCATGGAATTCTCCAGGCAAAACTACTGGAGTGGGAAGCCATTTCCTTTTCCAGAGGATCCTCTAGACCCAGGAATCAAATGGGAATCTCCTGGATTGGCAGGTGGATTCTTTACCAAGTAAGCTACATCATTTAGTACTTGGTATTTAAATTTCAAGAACTTTCCAGGTGGTTCAGTGGTAAAGAATCCCCCTACCAATGAAGGAGACAATTCCTGGGTCAGGAAGATCCTATGGAGCAGGAAATGGCCACCCAATTCTATTAACTATTCTTGCCTGGGAAAAATTTTCCCTGGACAGAGGAGCCTGGCAGGCTACAGTCCATGGTGTTGCAAAGAGTCGGATACAACTGAACCACACGCACACATATATTTACTTTTCAAAAAGGTAATACTGCTTGTTTAAAAAAAAATAACAGAAGCTTTTCATTTGCTTATCTTTCCTATTATTTCAAAACAAGTAAAGATTTAGTAAAATATTTAATCTCTTGAAAGCCAGTTTTGTGAGCCATCCATGTAACTATTTGAAAAACAACAAAAGTAAAGCCTTGATGAGTCTGCTGACTAGAAAAAGCTATTCTGACTGAAAGCATCCCCTGGTGCACAATCCCAATGGAAGTATGATTTCATAACCAAATCTGTCAGTCCTAACCCTGAAAATACAAGCTTCTTTATAATCAAATAATTATCACTATATTTAAAACACTTTTTTCCCTCAACCGATCTCTTTAAAACACAAACACAGGATCTATTCTTCTAGAATTTCTATCACCTCCATTATTTAGATAAGAACTGAGCAAGTCTAATTACAAGAGCTCTTAAACAGCAGTTCTACCTTACCCTGGAAAGAGCAAGAACCAAAACATTTTGGTGGATAGAAAGCACTACTTCAAACTCTGACAGGCAATAGAATCCATTTCCATAAGCACTCCCCTCATACTCTTAACAATGCACTAGAACAATGGAGAAAAATCAATTCAGAATATTCTAAATAAGCCCTCAATTATTTATCAACAAGTAAAGGATTTCCATAGTGGCAGTGTGGGCCAGAAATACCACGGCTGTATGTTCCACCTGCCCAGGTAGTTGCTTGGAATTTATCATCTGTGCTGTGCTGTATTTAGTTACTCAGTGGTATCTGACTTCCTGTGACCCCCTGGGACTGTACCCCACCAGGCTCCTTTGTCCATGGAATTCTCCAGGCAAAACTACTGGAGTGGGAAGCCATTTCCTTTTCCAGAGGATCCTCTAGACCCAGGAATCAAATGGGAATCTCCTGGATTGGCAGGTGGATTCTTTACCAAGTAAGCTACATCATTTAGTACTTGGTATTTAAATTTCAAGAACTTTCCAGGTGGTTCAGTGGTAAAGAATCCCCCTACCAATGAAGGAGACAATTCCTGGGTCAGGAAGATCCTATGGAGCAGGAAATGGCCACCCAATTCTATTAACTATTCTTGCCTGGAAAATTTCCATGGACAGAGGAGCCTGGCAGGCTACAGTCCATGGTGTTGCAAAGAGTCGGATACAACTGAACCACACGCACACATATATTTACTTTTCAAAAAGGTAATACTGCTTGTTTAAAAAAAAATAACAGAAGCTTTTCATTTGCTTATCTTTCCTATTATTTCAAAACAAGTAAAGATTTAGTAAAATATTTAATCTCTTGAAAGCCAGTTTTGTGAGCCATCCATGTAACTATTTGAAAAACAACAAAAGTAAAGCCTTGATGAGTCTGCTGACTAGAAAAAGCTATTCTGACTGAAAGCATCCCCTGGTGCACAATCCCAATGGAAGTATGATTTCATAACCAAATCTGTCAGTCCTAACCCTGAAAATACAAGCTTCTTTATAATCAAATAATTATCACTATATTTAAAACACTTTTTTCCCTCAACCGATCTCTTTAAAACACAAACACAGGATCTATTCTTCTAGAATTTCTATCACCTCCATTATTTAGATAAGAACTGAGCAAGTCTAATTACAAGAGCTCTTAAACAGCAGTTCTACCTTACCCTGGAAAGAGCAAGAACCAAAACATTTTGGTGGATAGAAAGCACTACTTCAAACTCTGACAGGCAATAGAATCCATTTCCATAAGCACTCCCCTCATACTCTTAACAATGCACTAGAACAATGGAGAAAAATCAATTCAGAATATTCTAAATAAGCCCTCAATTATTTATCAACAAGTAAAGGATTTCCATATGCTTTTTTAAAAACAGTTTGAAACCAGTGCTATGGAAAACTAGTTATTTCCATTTTTGTTCACTGTACCTAACTTTGGTCTGCAAATTGACCCGTCAACCACTGAAGTTAAAATTAATATCATAATAGCTAAGAGAGAAGGCACATAAAATATTCATTGCTCTGCCATTTCCATATTTTTATAGCCATATAAAACTAAGCCACTGTTTTTCAGTAGAAATTAAATTTACCAAGTCTAAATCTATAGCAAATCAAAATGCAAATATTTTCAATAAATGGTGCTGGAACAATTGGATATCCACATTCAAAAAGTTGACCTTAGTTGACCTCAACTTATACCATACTCAAACCTTAACTCAAAATCGGTCAGAGACATAAATGTAAGAGCTGAAAATGTTTTTAAAAATGAGCAAATCTTTGAAACCCAAAGGAAAGATTTCTTAAATATAACACCAAAAGCATCATCCATAAAAGGAAAAAAGTCAATAAACAGGACCTCACAGAAATTCAAAACATTTGTACTTCAAAAGACACCACTAAGAAAATGAAAAGTCAGATAACTTATGTGGAAAAAATATTTGCAACAAGGGACTTGTATCCAGAATTTACAAAAAAAAAGAAATCTTATAAAATCAACTTAAACAATTCAACAAATTAACTAAAGATATGAAGAAACATTTCACCCAAGCATACACAATCCCAATGGAAGTATGATTTCATAACCAAATTCAGTCCTAACCCTGAAAATACAAGCTTCTTTATAATCAAATAATTATCACTATATTTAAAACACTTTTTTCCCTCAACCGATCTCTTTAAAACACAAACACAGGATCTATTCTTCTAGAATTTCTATCACCTCCATTATTTAGATAAGAACTGAGCAAGTCTAATTACAAGAGCTCTTAAACAGCAGTTCTACCTTACCCTGGAAAGAGCAAGAACCAAAACATTTTGGTGGATAGAAAGCACTACTTCAAACTCTGACAGGCAATAGAATCCATTTCCATAAGCACTCCCCTCATACTCTTAACAATGCACTAGAACAATGGAGAAAAATCAATTCAGAATATTCTAAATAAGCCCTCAATTATTTATCAACAAGTAAAGGATTTCCATATGCTTTTTTAAAAACAGTTTGAAACCAGTGCTATGGAAAACTAGTTATTTCCATTTTTGTTCACTGTACCTAACTTTGGTCTGCAAATTGACCCGTCAACCACTGAAGTTAAAATTAATATCATAATAGCTAAGAGAGAAGGCACATAAAATATTCATTGCTCTGCCATTTCCATATTTTTATAGCCATATAAAACTAAGCCACTGTTTTTCAGTAGAAATTAAATTTACCAAGTCTAAATCTATAGCAAATCAAAATGCAAATATTTTCAATAAATGGTGCTGGAACAATTGGATATCCACATTCAAAAAGTTGACCTTAGTTGACCTCAACTTATACCATACTCAAACCTTAACTCAAAATCGGTCAGAGACATAAATGTAAGAGCTGAAAATGTTTTTAAAAATGAGCAAATCTTTGAAACCCAAAGGAAAGATTTCTTAAATATAACACCAAAAGCATCATCCATAAAAGGAAAAAAGTCAATAAACAGGACCTCACAGAAATTCAAAACATTTGTACTTCAAAAGACACCACTAAGAAAATGAAAAGTCAGATAACTTATGTGGAAAAAATATTTGCAACAAGGGACTTGTATCCAGAATTTACAAAAAAAAAGAAATCTTATAAAATCAACTTAAACAATTCAACAAATTAACTAAAGATATGAAGAAACATTTCACCCAAGCATACACAAATGACTATTCGGTACATGAAAACATGTTTAGCATCATCACTAGGAAAGTACAAATTGAAACCTCAATGAGTTACCAGTTCACACTTACTAGAATAGCTATAATAAGACAACAATAAACAAATGTTAGTGATGATCTGGAGAAATGGGAACCCTCATACATTACTGGTGGGATTGTAAAATGGTACAACCACGTTAGAAAAGTGTGCAGTTTCCCCAACAACTAAAAAGAAAATGATCACACAACCCAACAATTCTACTCTTAAAGATCTACTCAATATATGTGAATATATATATCCACAACAAAGACTTGCATATGAACATGTGTGGTGGCATTATCCACAACAGCCCCAAACTGAAAACTGTGGTCATCAGTGGCTGACTGCACAGGCATAATGTAGCATCCTCAGGGCATGGAATGTTATTCAGCAGTGAAAAGGAACAAGCTACTGATACAGGCTATGCCATCCACGAACCTCAAAGGCCTTGAGAAAGAAGTCGGACATAAGAGACTCCATATTGAATGATCTCGTAAGAAATGTCCAGAGAAAGCAGACTGATTCAGACAAAAACCAGATTAACAGCTTCCTAGGGCTAACAGCTAACTATAAATGGGCACCAGCAGTTTTATTGTGCTGATGAAAGTGTTAAAAATCGATCTATGATGATGGATGCACCATTCAGGAAAGTCACTAAAATCACTGACTTGTATTACACACAACACACTTAGAATAGGTGACTTTTATGATATTTATAAGATGCCTGAATAAAACAAAATGACCTTTGAAACCCAAAGGAAAGATTTCTTAAATATAACACCAAAAGCATCATCCATAAAAGGAAAAAAGTCAATAAACAGGACCTCACAGAAATTCAAAACATTTGTACTTCAAAAGACACCACTAAGAAAATGAAAAGTCAGATAACTTATGTGGAAAAAATATTTGCAACAAGGGACTTGTATCCAGAATTTACAAAAAAAAGGAAATCTTATAAAATCAACTTAAACAATTCAACAAATTAACTAAAGATATGAAGAAACATTTCACCCAAGCATACACAAATGACTATTCGGTACATGAAAACATGTTTAGCATCATCACTAGGAAAGTACAAATTGAAACCTCAATGAGTTACCAGTTCACACTTACTAGAATAGCTATAATAAGACAACAATAAACAAATGTTAGTGATGATCTGGAGAAATGGGAACCCTCATACATTACTGGTGGGATTGTAAAATGGTACAACCACGTTAGAAAAGTGTGCAGTTTCCCCAACAACTAAAAAGAAAATGATCACACAACCCAACAATTCTACTCTTAAAGATCTACTCAATATATGTGAATATATATATCCACAACAAAGACTTGCATATGAACATGTGTGGTGGCATTATCCACAACAGCCCCAAACTGAAAACTGTGGTCATCAGTGGCTGACTGCACAGGCATAATGTAGCATCCTCAGGGCATGGAATGTTATTCAGCAGTGAAAAGGAACAAGCTACTGATACAGGCTATGCCATCCACGAACCTCAAAGGCCTTGAGAAAGAAGTCGGACATAAGAAACTCCATATTGAATGATCTCGTAAGAAATGTCCAGAGAAAGCAGACTGATTCAGACAAAAACCAGATTAACAGCTTCCTAGGGCTAACAGCTAACTATAAATGGGCACCAGCAGTTTTATTGTGCTGATGAAAGTGTTAAAAATCGATCTATGATGATGGATGCACCATTCAGGAAAGTCACTAAAAATCACTGACTTGTATTACACACAACACACTTAGAATAGGTGACTTTTATGATATTTATAAGATGCCTGAATAAAACTGTGTTTAAAAATACATGTGCTTGGGGCCTCTCTGGTGGTCCAGTGAGTAAAGAGTTCGTCTTGCAGTGCAGAGGGCACCGGTTCATCCCTGGCCCAGGAAGATCCCATGTGCCGAGGAACAGCTTGGGCGGGTGTGTTCAATTACCAGCCAGTGCCCTGGAGCACATGCGCCCAGAGCTAGTGCTCTGCAACAAGAGAGGCCACTGCGATGGGAGGCCCACACATGCCAAATAAAGATGGATGAAAAATAAACAATGACTTAAGGCAAAAAAAAAAAAAGTTAAAAAAAAAAAATACACGTGCTGTTGTCTCTAGTCCCTTAAAGAACTACAACTGACCCTTGAAGAACACTGGAGTTAGAGGCACTGGACCTCAGGCAGGTGAAAACCTATGTACAATGTTACATTCATCCCTCAGTATCCATGGTTCCAACACTCCAGGATTCAACCAACCTGGGCTGAAAATACTGTAGTATATATTCAGGGGAAAAAATCTGCTGCAGAAATGAACCCAGTTCAAACTCATGTTGTTCAATGGCCCAGGCTTCCATGGGAGCTCAGCTGGTAAAGAATCTGCCTACAATGGGGGAGACCCAGGTTCGATTCCTGGGTTGGGAAGATGCCCTGGCAAAGGGAATGGCTACACACTCCAGCATTCTTGCCTGGAGAATTCCATGGGCAGAGAAGCCTGGCAGGCAACTACAGTCCATGGGCTGGCAAAGAGTCAGAAGTGACTGAGCGACCTGTAGTCATGGTAAATGAGTAACTTTAGACTGCAGCAACTTACATAATTTTTATTAAGCAATTGTATTCATTCTAATTTTGGATGGGAAACCATAGTCTAACTTTGGAGAGGTGCTAATACAGTGGTTTTCCTGAGTTTTCCTAACTAACCACTGAATTGGTTGTTCACTAGGAAGGAGTATTCAAGGAAAACGATTTCTCATAAATTAAATTAGTACCTTCTGTTGGTTTATATTTTAAGAAGTTAGGACCTAAAAGCAGCTCAAGAATATACACAAAAGAGATTTAAGTTTTCTTGTGACAGTGAGCCAGTTGAGCTGATGGGTATTTTAGCTGACATTCAGATTACACAAGAATTAAAAAACAAAAAATTTTAACACAATTTGAAAGGGCATAGAGTACACTATATAACCTGAAGAGTGTACACGCTGAGACTTGAGTGTACAACATCAACACACAATAGTCCTTAGTACTATTCATCCAATTCCTGAATCTTCATATATTCACTGTAAATATATTCTCTTTACTGTCCATTTTATGAGGTCTTGCAAACCTAAGCCAGGACTTCGTAACCTCACAGGACTTCAAAGAATTTTACAAGCTTGAGGTCTTTACACAAATACCACCTTGTCTGTGAGGTCATGCCTGACAACCTTAGTGAAAATTGCTAACTGTACAAAATTCTAATTCATTTTTCTCCACGGCACTAAAAATACTAAATATATATATATATATATATATATATACATATACACACACACACACACACATTTTATATACAATGATTATTGTCTGTCTTCCCCTACTAGAATATAAGCACCATGAAAGAAGAGATTTTAATTGGATTTTGATCCTATGGTATCCCCATGACCTAGAACAGTGCCTGACACATTGTAGACACTCAGTGTTTCCTGAACAAAGGAAAGGATATCAGACACGCGCCAGTAATTAAGAGCTGATCCTTGCCACACGAATGAACGAGTCTCTTCTATCCACTCACAGCCTTGATTCGAGGTTAAAACATACTTTTGGACAAACTAAAAGAGTAGCATTGGTATATACACATTATCATGTGTAAAACAGCTAGCCAGTGGGAAGCTACTGTATGGCACGGGGAACTCACCTGGTGTTCAGTGATGACCCAGAGGAGTGGGGCTGGGGAATGGAAGGAGGGGCTCAAGGAGGAGGGGATATGTGTATACTTATAGCTGATTCACCTTGTAAAATTGTAAAGCAATTATACTCTTAATTTTACAAACTTAAAAATTTTTAATTATGGTTTTTTAAGGAAACAGAGGCGTCAATAAAATCGTCAAACTGCCTACCCAACATTCTTCCAGCAAAAAGGGGAAAAATAAAGCAACAATCAAAAGTATTTTGAATAAGCTGGTTCTAATTCTGGAGAAAGGACAAGTTAATTAACCCCACGTGACTCTTATTAACAAGAAAAACAAGAAAGTTCAATACTTAACTAGTAACAAGTTAAAAAAAAAAAAAATCAAAGCAGCTTGTTTTTCTACACCCAAAATGGGATCCCATCAAGTAAGAACACAGAGCTCAGCTGAGTATGTCTTAGCAGTTCTGGCCTCAACCCTACATCCTCCAAGATCCAACACCAAAGACCTTTTTCCTCCCCCCATCCTTGGAAGCCTTCCTAGAATCATTTTACACACACCAACCAACCTTCAGACCTCGCAGTTCTAATTAAGCCTTGACCCAATCCAGGTGCATCCCAGCGTTTCGCACAGCCAGCAGAAAGACCCATCCATTTCTCGCCGGCATCACCTCCTGAACTATCAATCCCACCAATACAGAGTCAGGGAGCACGAAAGAATCAAGACAGCAGGACCTCCCAGCCTGGCCAAAACTGGAGGACATTTTAGACCTTCATCCCGGTTCTGTCAATTTTGCTGTGACCTTGAGCACGTCCCTAGACCCCTAGAAGTCCCAGTTTTCTCACGTTAAAGGTAAGGATAACATCTGCACCTGCTATTAAGGATTAAAGATCACACGTGAAGCACCTAACGGGGCACCTGGCAGGAAATGCGAACTCCACCACCCGGGCGGTCGGTCATTCCCCAGCCCTACCAGTACAGCCTCCCAGCTAGAAGGCACCTCGCCCAACAGCCCAGTCTCCTGGTTTCAGCGGAGAGCAGAGGTAGGGCGGCAGAAGCCCGCAACACCGCAACGCCCCCGCCCGAGCCCCGGAGCCCGGCCGCTGCCATGGGGCGAAGCGGTGCCCGCTGCCCTCCCGGGTCCCCAGACTCCGCGCGGCCCGGGCGCGGCCGCTCCACCTGCCGCCAGGCCCCGCCACCCGCTGCCCGCTCACGGAACGGAGCTCCCCGCTCCGGGGCTCGGCCTCCCGCGAGGCGCGGCGGCCTCGGCGCGTACTCAACTCTTCACTTTGCCGAAGGTGCCGACGCCCAGCGTGTCCCCCAGCACATAGTGGCCGATCTTCACCCGCCCGTCGTGCTTCTGCTTCTCTGCCATCTTCGGCGCGCGCAGCCTCGCCCCGCCGCCCGCTCCGCCGCCGCGGGATCCTCGGTGCAGCCGCCGCCGCCTACCCACAGTGCAGCGGGCCCGCGGGGGGCGGGGGCCGAGCCTGGGGCCCGGGCGGGGCGGGGGGCGTGCGCGCCGAGGCCGGTGGGCGGGCGTCAGGCCGGCGTGGGCCGGGGGCCGCGGCGCTGGGGGCGGGGCGGAGGGAGGGCCGGAGGCCGACAGGTGCGCGCGGAGGCGGGAGGGGAAGGGCGACGCCTCGCTACCTGGAGGAGGGGCTCGGCGGCCGGAGGCGCTTTAGGGGGCCCGCGAGCGGGAGAAGCTGAGTGGAAATGAGAGGGTGCGATTTGGGCTGAATCTTGGCAAATGGAAAGAGAAGTATTAATAGAATCTGGAGAAGAGAAACCGGCCTGAAGTGTGGGGAGGAAGGGGACGTGAAAAGCAGCGTGTGGGTCCCAGGGAAATCAGGGCTGGAGGCGGTGGGGAAGGGCCCTGATCTAAGGTCAATCGGAGGAGAGTCACAAGGAAGTTTCTGGGACCACGGACTAAGTGTTTTCCTACAGACCAGGGCACACACAGAGAAGCCGATCCTGTGCTAGCTTCAGTGGGCCTCCTCTCCGTGCTTTGTAACTCTTACTTTGTTTATAGATGGAAGAGACCCCCTTCCTCCAGAGTTCTCTGTTTTAACTAGTTTGTACAAAGTTCTCCGATCCCAATACTTGCTCAATTGTCTTTTAGACATACTTCTATCAATATATGGGCTTCCTAGGCAGCTCAGTGGTAAAGAAATACACCTAGGAGATGGGGCGTTTGATCCCTGGGTTGAGAAGATCCCCGGAGTCTTGGCTGCGAAACCCCATGGATAGAGGAGCCTGTCAGGCTACAATCCATGGGGTCATAGAAATTGTTTGTGGTCGAGATGCATAAGAGGAAAATAGTGAAAGAAGTGAAGAGGGAAAGGAACCTAGTGAGATCGGGGAGTAAGCTACCTAAAGGACAAAGCATTGTGAACTGCAAGGGCAATATAAGGGCAAAACTTAAAAGTAAAGATTGAAATGGGCGAGTGGGAAATGGTATGAAGAAACTAGAAGCAGGCAGAGCATTGAAAATTGCCAAGAGAGGGTAAATGAAGTGTTTATCGCTACCTCCTCCCCCCTTCTTTCTTCTCTCCTTTCTTGGGTCTCCTAGTCTCCAGTGTGGCCTTCCAGTACTTAAAAATTATTTGCTGATTGGGATTAAATGTTTAAGGATTAGTTGAACATCTTTAACTTTGTGTATGACAGGAGAGTTTCAAGGTCACATTCCTCAACTAGGAAGTCTCATTGCATTATTTATAGATAAGAGAAGAAATGTATTAAAAAGAATAAGGTGGGGCTTCCCCTGGTGGTCCAGTGGATAAGGACACCGCCTTTCAGTGCAAGGGGCGCCGGTTCGATCCCTGGCCTGGGAAGATCCCACGGGCCGCGGAGCGGCTGGACCGATGTGTCCAATTGCCGAGCCAGAGCTCTGGAGCGCATGCGCCCAGAGCCAGCGCTCTGCAGCGACAGACGCCACCGCGATGGGAGGCCCACATGAGCCAAAGAACAAAGACGGATGAAAATAGAGAAATGAAAGACCAATAGAAGTGGCCCGCCCACTCCCCTCCCTCCCCAACCCGACCCTCGCCCAAAAATAAAAAAATAATAAAAATAAATAAATCTTTAAAAAAAAAAGGAATAAGATGTAACACAAGTTTGTTTTCTGAGAAGTGATGAATATACAAATGGCAAACTTACATCCATTCTGCACACCATGCACATCTGATGAGAGAAGATCCTGGCTTATAAATTATAGACATCACAGCTGTTGAACAGAGGCTATTTTTGTTCATTCTTGGGATCATCTTTCTTGCTGACAAGAAGTATCATTTAAGAATCACTCTACCTAGCTGGCAATTCAGGGAAAATAGCCAGTTATTTTTATACTGATATTTGGTTAAGGGTCACTCCTTCAGTATTCGTTTAAGTAAGAAAAAAATATCTGTTCTACTTTTGAGAAATAAGATGAATGTGTTGCTTGTTCTAATATCCCAATAAAAGATGTTAAAGAGTATTAGATTGCTCTCTTGAAACTTTATGAAGGCAGCCTATAAAAAAGAATTCAAAACATTCTGCACTGTCTTAACTATTGATTCATGATAATTACAACTTGAATTATTATATACCACATAACTATGATCCTTACTTAGCAATGATAAACTGTCTTGTAGCTTTATTATTATACCAAACAAAAATATGATTCTTCATACAGTAAAAACCTCATTTAAATACAATTACCTCAGTTGTCATGAAAGAAACATTATTATTCCCATTTTATAGATGATGAACCTAATTTTTCTCTTTCTGATTTGCCCAAGGCTAATCGGCTTCCCTAATAGCTCAGCTGGCAAAGAATCTGCCTGTAATGCAGGAAACCTGGGTTCATCCCTGGGTTGGAAAGATCCACTGGAGAAGGGAACAGCTACCACTCCAGTGTTCTTGCCTGGCACATCTATGGAGTTACCAAGAGCCGAACACCACTGAGCAACTTTCATTTTCAGAGTTTCAGAATCAACTAAGTGGCAGAGTCAGATCTCATATCCAGTTCTGACCTGTCCTTTTGTGTTTCTACTATGAAACAGCTACCTATAGAAAAAAGAGTATGTGATGCTCTAACAATATTGTACATTTTTTACAATTACAGTTCCATTGTCATATTTTATTAGTTTTAGGGAAGATCAGCAATATGTGATTAGTAAACCTGTATTGTTAGCTGTTTTCTCGACTTCTGTTTAGAGGAAAGATCAAATGCTAAGTGCATGATGACAAGGGAAAAGGACAGCTCTTGGTGGCAGCACTCAGCCTTCTGTTGCCTGAATAGTTTCAGATGTGGTTTTGTATTTGCCTCCCACTCCCCAGCAATACCACCTAACCGTTCATCAGATTGAATCTCCTTAAAGAGCCAGGCTATTTTTGTTCATTCTTGGGATCATCTTTCTTGCTGACAAGAAGTATCATTTAAGAATCACTCTACCTAGCTGGCAATTCAGGGAAAATAGCCAGTTATTTTTATACTGATATTTGGTTAAGGGTCACTCCTTCAGTATTCGTTTAAGTAAGAAAAAAATATCTGTTCTACTTTTGAGAAATAAGATGAATGTGTTGCTTGTTCTAATATCCCAATAAAAGATGTTAAAGAGTATTAGATTGCTCTCTTGAAACTTTATGAAGGCAGCCTATAAAAAAGAATTCAAAACATTCTGCACTGTCTTAACTATTGATTCATGATAATTACAACTTGAATTATTATATACCACATAACTATGATCCTTACTTAGCAATGATAAACTGTCTTGTAGCTTTATTATTATACCAAACAAAAATATGATTCTTCATACAGTAAAAACCTCATTTAAATACAATTACCTCAGTTGTCATGAAAGAAACATTATTATTCCCATTTTATAGATGATGAACCTAATTTTTCTCTTTCTGATTTGCCCAAGGCTAATCGGCTTCCCTAATAGCTCAGCTGGCAAAGAATCTGCCTGTAATGCAGGAAACCTGGGTTCATCCCTGGGTTGGAAAGATCCACTGGAGAAGGGAACAGCTACCACTCCAGTGTTCTTGCCTGGCACATCTATGGAGTTACCAAGAGCCGAACACCACTGAGCAACTTTCATTTTCAGAGTTTCAGAATCAACTAAGTGGCAGAGTCAGATCTCATATCCAGTTCTGACCTGTCCTTTTGTGTTTCTACTATGAAACAGCTACCTATAGAAAAAAGAGTATGTGATGCTCTAACAATATTGTACATTTTTTACAATTACAGTTCCATTGTCATATTTTATTAGTTTTAGGGAAGATCAGCAATATGTGATTAGTAAACCTGTATTGTTAGCTGTTTTCTCGACTTCTGTTTAGAGGAAAGATCAAATGCTAAGTGCATGATGACAAGGGAAAAGGACAGCTCTTGGTGGCAGCACTCAGCCTTCTGTTGCCTGAATAGTTTCAGATGTGGTTTTGTATTTGCCTCCCACTCCCCAGCAATACCACCTAACCGTTCATCAGATTGAATCTCCTTAAAGAGCCATGCCGCTTGGAGGGTCTCAGTGCCCCACAAGAAGTTCTGATAAATCCAGTAGTCCCCATTTGATTATTTTCCAGTGATGTTTTAGTGTCTCTGTTGTTTAGTACCAGCCTCTAAGATTAATGTCCCTGACAGCTATTCAGTTCTTCACCCAGGTCTAACTGTATTATCAGTAATCATTTCCTTCGATTCTTTGCTTCTCCTCGAGGCTTCCCTACTCTGAACCCCCACTATGCTCCCTGTTCTGCATTCTCCATTCCCCTAACCCTTCTCCACTTTTTCCATGTCACTTACCTTCTGGCACACTGTTTAATTTACTTGTTTATTACATTTTTGTTTTGTCTGTATCTTGCAACTAGAAGGTAAGCTTCACAAGAGTTTCTTCCCCTCTCTTTTTGCTCACTACTGAATGTACCCTCAGCACAGATGTATCCTAGTAAACCGCAGGCTCTTTCTTCTGTGGACTCAGCCTAGGTGGCACCTGAAGCTTATACAATGAGGCAGAACCTCCTTAATGAACAAAATACAAAATTGGGGATGAAAGTGAATATCTGAAATTAAAGCTACAAAAGTTTTGAAGCTAACAAATAACAGAAACTTCCCCAAATCCAAAAAAATAACATTTT
The DNA here is from genome assembly GCA_022376925.1 of Tragulus kanchil. NCBI lineage: Eukaryota > Metazoa > Chordata > Mammalia > Artiodactyla > Tragulidae > Tragulus > Tragulus kanchil. Next base: position 100,982,021 of record JAIOJX010000032.1, read on the forward strand.
TATAAATTATTCCACCTATCTCTATAATACTTGCTTTCTACATCTTTGGGCTGCATATTCTTTGACTGCCTGTTCATATTTCATGTTTTTATAGAGAGAATAGAAAGATGGTTCTGTCCTTCCTCTAACACGATTGATGAAACTTTGTTCACATCTTCCTCTTCAGGATCCCCATAGTGCTTTTTTCAAATAGTTAATATAGCATCTATCAATTCTGTTATAAGTGAATATTTCATATATCTTTCACATTCCATATTCAAATTAATATGTCATATGCATGTGGAAATAAGTTACCCTTTTTCTACTGCTCCTGAGTGCATGATGACAAGGGAAAAGGACAGCTCTTGGTGGCAGCACTCAGCCTTCTGTTGCCTGAATAGTTTCAGATGTGGTTTTGTATTTGCCTCCCACTCCCCAGCAATACCACCTAACCGTTCATCAGATTGAATCTCCTTAAAGAGCCATGCCGCTTGGAGGGTCTCAGTGCCCCACAAGAAGTTCTGATAAATCCAGTAGTCCCCATTTGATTATTTTCCAGTGATGTTTTAGTGTCTCTGTTGTTTAGTACCAGCCTCTAAGATTAATGTCCCTGACAGCTATTCAGTTCTTCACCCAGGTCTAACTGTATTATCAGTAATCATTTCCTTCGATTCTTTGCTTCTCCTCGAGGCTTCCCTACTCTGAACCCCCACTATGCTCCCTGTTCTGCATTCTCCATTCCCCTAACCCTTCTCCACTTTTTCCATGTCACTTACCTTCTGGCACACTGTTTAATTTACTTGTTTATTACTTTTTTGTTTTGTCTGTATCTTGCAACTAGAAGGTAAGCTTCACAAGAGTTTCTTCCCCTCTCTTTTTGCTCACTACTGAATGTACCCTCAGCACAGATGTATCCTAGTAAACCGCAGGCTCTTTCTTCTGTGGACTCAGCCTAGGTGGCACCTGAAGCTTATACAATGAGGCAGAACCTCCTTAATGAACAAAATACAAAATTGGGGATGAAAGTGAATATCTGAAATTAAAGCTACAAAAGTTTTGAAGCTAACAAATAACAGAAACTTCCCCAAATCCAAAAAAATAACATTTTTATAAATTATTCCACCTATCTCTATAATACTTGCTTTCTACATCTTTGGGCTGCATATTCTTTGACTGCCTGTTCATATTTCATGTTTTTATAGAGAGAATAGAAAGATGGTTCTGTCCTTCCTCTAACACGATTGATGAAACTTTGTTCACATCTTCCTCTTCAGGATCCCCATAGTGCTTTTTTCAAATAGTTAATATAGCATCTATCAATTCTGTTATAAGTGAATATTTCATATATCTTTCACATTCCATATTCAAATTAATATGTCATATGCATGTGGAAATAAGTTACCCTTTCTACTGCTCCTGAGGCTTAATAGAACCTAGTATATCATTCCCGAAATATTTCTTGAGTTGAAATAAAATGATTCCCAAAATGTAGAGCCAAGAAATCAAAATAAAGGAAGAGCATTTAAAAAAAAATAAGTCAAAATCGCAACTTGATTTCACATACACAGATATGTTAAATATGAAGCTGGATTTTCAGTATAGCAGTCACTAGTGAGATTGGAGATCACCAGAACATATAGGACCTTAGAGATTCATGCTTAGGTTTTCTTTCCTGTTACTGTTCTCCAGTTTAAAATAAAAAGTTGGACAGGGCTTCCCTGGTGGTCCAGTGGGTAAGGACACCGCCTTGCAGTGCAAGGGGCACCGGTTTGATCCCTGGCCTGGGAAGATGCCACGTGCCGCAGAGTAGCTGGACCAATATGTCCAACTACCGAGTCAGTGCTCTGGAGTGCATGCACCCAGAGTTGGTGCTCTGTAGTGAGATAGGCCACTGCGATGGGAGGCCCACACAGGCCAAAGAACAAAGATAAATAAATGAGAGATCAATAGAAGTGGTCAAAAAAAAAAAAAGTTGGGCACTGACTGATGAATGACTTGTGTTGATGGTATCTTATAGGTAGTATTCAATAATTACTTCTTTTTCATTTTTATTATGAAAAATTTCAAACATAGGAAAAATAACTCCCGCCCTTAATGATTATCAGTATTATTATTTACCACTCTGTTTTTTTTCACTTTTTGTTTATTTCGTAGGATGTTTCATAGCAAACAAATTATTTGCTGTTTCACTGGTAAATACTTCAGCATACACTGCTATAGATAGGGACTTCTTTTTAGCATAACTATACTACAATGATCATATCTACCAAAATTAGCAATAATTCCTTACTATTATAAAACACCCTATAGGGAAAGAGCAAATTAGCCAAGATGGCGTGGTCAGGCTCTCTCACCTCACACCCTCACACCCTCTTACCCCATGTTCTATAAATAATGATGATGTAACAGCTGAGCTCACTTACAGCGCTGCACACGCACATCATGAGGTACTAGCCTGATCACAAAGTACTTGCTTGGTCCCGGGCTACTTTGTGCAGTACCCATGTATGAGCTTCACCTGAAAGCTCCAGCTGCTGCTGCATTGAGGCTACATCGGAACAGCATTATGGTATGTGAGGTTATATTATGGCTACGTTATGGTTACGTTATGGCTGCTGCTACAGCTGCTGCATCAGCCAGGAGAGAATAAACGTGTCCCTTCGAGTCTCCTTCCAGCCTCTTAGCTTGCATCTTGCCCATCCTGGGTTCAATGAACAATGTGAACAGCAAGACAGTTGGAATTACAAGTAGGATGAAGAGCAATATACACCCATTCGAATGTGTTTTTTTGGTTTTCTTCGGTTTGGACAGGGCTTCCTGGTGGTCCAGTGGGTAAGGACACCGCCTTGCAGTGCAAGGGCACCGGTTTGATCCCTGGCCTGGGAAGATGCCACGTGCGCAGAGTAGCTGGACCAATATGTCCAACTACCGAGTCAGTGCTCTGGAGTGCATGCACCCAGAGTTGGTGCTCTGTAGTGAGATAGGCCACTGCGATGGGAGGCCCACACAGGCCAAAGAACAAAGATAAATAAATGAGAGATCAATAGAAGTGGTCAAAAAAAAAAAAAGTTGGGCACTGACTGATGAATGACTTGTGTTGATGGTATCTTATAGGTAGTATTCAATAATTACTTCTTTTTCATTTTTATTATGAAAAATTTCAAACATAGGAAAAATAACTCCCGCCCTTAATGATTATCAGTATTATTATTTACCACTCTGTTTTTTCACTTTTTGTTTATTTCGTAGGATGTTTCATAGCAAACAAATTATTTGCTGTTTCACTGGTAAATACTTCAGCATACACTGCTATAGATAGGGACTTCTTTTTAGCATAACTATACTACAATGATCATATCTACCAAAATTAGCAATAATTCCTTACTATTATAAAACACCCTATAGGGAAAGAGCAAATTAGCCAAGATGGCGTGGTCAGGCTCTCTCACCTCACACCCTCACACCCTCTTACCCCATGTTCTATAAATAATGATGATGTAACAGCTGAGCTCACTTACAGCGCTGCACACGCACATCATGAGGTACTAGCCTGATCACAAAGTACTTGCTTGGTCCCGGGCTACTTTGTGCAGTACCCATGTATGAGCTTCACCTGAAAGCTCCAGCTGCTGCTGCATTGAGGCTACATCGGAACAGCATTATGGTATGTGAGGTTATATTATGGCTACGTTATGGTTACGTTATGGCTGCTGCTACAGCTGCTGCATCAGCCAGGAGAGAATAAACGTGTCCCTTCGAGTCTCCTTCCAGCCTCTTAGCTTGCATCTTGCCCATCCTGGGTTCAATGAACAATGTGAACAGCAAGACAGTTGGAATTACAAGTAGGATGAAGAGCAATATACACCCATTCTGTGTTCGGTTTTCCTTGATTGTCTAAGAAAGTGAGTGTACATTTATTCTTTTGGGGGGTGTGTAAATTTATTCTAATCAGGATTTTTGAATAGTATTTTAGTGAGGTGGATCTTATGTCTCTTTTAACCTGTGATTTTTTCCCTCCATCTTTAAAAGGGTCATTTATTTGTTTAAAAAATGAGTCATTTTACCTTGTTGAAAATCCTAAACTTTGTTGAATTTAGCTCAATAATTATTCTTGATCATGAAAGGTAGTACGGTGTTGTAGGAAGCATAGTATTTAGAAACAAAAATCCTGAGTTCACATCTCAGCTTAGTCAATTGACAGTGTGTCTTTAAACAGATTCACTTACATCTCATTGGTAAAACTAGTAGTGTTAGATTCAGTTCCCAAATCCACTCCCCATTTTAAAGATTATATTTATTTATTTATTTAATGGAGGGGGCGGGTTGGGGAGAGAGGGGGCGGGTGGGCCACTTCTCTTGGTCTTCCATTTATTTAGTTTTTCATCCATCTTTATTCTTTGGCCCGTGTGGGCCTCCCATAGCGGCGGCCTCTGTTGTCACAGAGCACCGGCTCTGGGCGCATGTGTTCCAGAGCACCGGAGCTCCGGCTCAGTAATTGGACACATCGGTCCAGCCGCTCTGCGGCACATGGGATATTCCCAGGCCAGGGATCAAACCGGTGCCCCTTGCACTTCAAGACGGTGTCCTTACCCATTGGACCACCAGGGAAGCCCCACTCCCCATTTTAAAATGAAACTCTCAAAGGAAAAAGGGAGATTACTATGAAGTACTCAAGGCTATATAGTCCAAGGTATCTCAACAAACTGATCTTGGTACATTATTTTTCCTACACACATTTTACCTCTTGACATTTATTATTACTGGTTTGTAAGGTTGAGGAGATAATATTAACTGGCCCAACATTCTTCCAAAAGATAAGTAGATACATGTGACAACTGTTAAAACCCTTTCAAGCAAGTGTAACATTTTGTGATGTTATTTTTAGCAGGTACTCTGGTAACAAATATTAAACTTAATGTAATCTGTTTTCATTTTCATCTGAGTATGTTTCTAAATTGCTTCAATATGAGTCAACATTTCTGTCAGTGTAGTTAAGAAAAATATAAAACATTTTGGATCAGATTTTCTCCGTGAGCAGATGCATTAATTGCAATAACAAAGGTTGTTTGCTTTGCTATATAAACATTATGGATCTAACAGCATTTTTGGAATCTTGCTTTCATGTGTGTGTTGACAACTAGTCTGGGAAAAAAAAAAAACATGCTTTTAGATCAGTTAAATCAATTATTTTCATTCTGGCATGGACCCAATGCCTAGCTATACTGTGCTTTTAAACTAGTGAGGTTTGAATAAAGTGATACCAAGGTCACCTTGAAATGATTATCATCTATATTGTGGTTGTGCTTTGGAATTAAGACAACCCTTGACAAAACTATATGGTATGCACATTATTTGAAGTCTTTTATAATACACTTTTAATGACCTCCAATGGGTGTTAATGCTTTGGTTTTTTGGTTCAGTCCTGTGAACATTAACTACAAAGCTTTACCATGATTAATTAGTGCAAACTTAAGACCAATTGACTAATTTCAAACTTTCTAAATGCTCTGTATATACTAAAATAACTCTCCCTCCAAGATTAAAGACCTTTAAAAATAGCCGGAGATTTCCATTTCTTTTTTATTAGAATATGGGTAAGCACTAGGTGCCCTTCAAGGGTTCTTAACTCTGAGGTTCTGACTCTATGAAATTAACTGTGTTATATTCATTAATAAGGGGCTTCCCCCAGTGGCTCAGTGGTAAAGAATCTGCCTACAGTGCAGGAGACTCAGGAAACGTCGATGCGATCCCTAGTTTGGGAAGCTTTTCTGGAGGAGAAAATGGAAGCCCACTCTGGAATTCTTGCCTGGAGAACCCCATGGACAGAGAAGCCTGGTGGGCTACAGTTCATAGGGTCACAGAGAGTTGGGCACGACTGAAGCAACTGAGCACACGTGCATTCGTTAATAAACTTTTCACCCTCTATTTTTTAAATGTTGAAATGTTTTAAAAATGGTATAAAACTAACAATCTCTCCAATTAAAGATTCATAGATTCTCTGAGTAAATTGCTCCTTGTTCTAAATATATGCATTCATTGGGAAAAAGATGTATAAATGCCTCCTGTGTGCTAGATGCTGTTCGAGGCATTGGGGACATAGTGATGAACAAGACAGAGTTGCTGTTTTCTCATTTATCACTTATAGAGTTAGCATTTGCTAAAGATAAAACATTCACGGCAATTTTAAAGAAGCCAAGTCATTCCTCATTCAGGATGGTGGCCATAGCCATATAGTGAGTGCTGTGGTGGGGTTTTGCAGAAGGTAAGAAAGATTGGATTGTGCTCAACTCTGAATACAACAAAGAAAAAGGGTGATTGTAGCCAAGGAAATCAATTATTTTCATTCTGGCATGGACCCAATGCCTAGCTATACTGTGCTTTTAAACTAGTGAGGTTTGAATAAAGTGATACCAAGGTCACCTTGAAATGATTATCATCTATATTGTGGTTGTGCTTTGGAATTAAGACAACCCTTGACAAAACTATATGGTATGCACATTATTTGAAGTCTTTTATAATACACTTTTAATGACCTCCAATGGGTGTTAATGCTTTGGTTTTTTGGTTCAGTCCTGTGAACATTAACTACAAAGCTTTACCATGATTAATTAGTGCAAACTTAAGACCAATTGACTAATTTCAAACTTTCTAAATGCTCTGTATATACTAAAATAACTCTCCCTCCAAGATTAAAGACCTTTAAAAATAGCCGGAGATTTCCATTTCTTTTTTATTAGAATATGGGTAAGCACTAGGTGCCCTTCAAGGGTTCTTAACTCTGAGGTTCTGACTCTATGAAATTAACTGTGTTATATTCATTAATAAGGGGCTTCCCCAGTGGCTCAGTGGTAAAGAATCTGCCTACAGTGCAGGAGACTCAGGAAACGTCGATGTGATCCCTAGTTTGGGAAGCTTTTCTGGAGGAGAAAATGGAAACCCACTCTGGAATTCTTGCCTGGAGAACCCCATGGACAGAGAAGCCTGGTGGGCTACAGTTCATAGGGTCACAGAGAGTTGGGCACGACTGAAGCAACTGAGCACACGTGCATTCGTTAATAAACTTTTCACCCTCTATTTTTTAAATGTTGAAATGTTTTAAAAATGGTATAAAACTAACAATCTCTCCAATTAAAGATTCATAGATTCTCTGAGTAAATTGCTCCTTGTTCTAAATATATGCATTCATTGGGAAAAAAAGATGTATAAATGCCTCCTGTGTGCTAGATGCTGTTCGAGGCACTGGGGACATAGTGATGAACAAGACAGAGTTGCTGTTTTTCTCATTTATCACTTATAGAGTTAGCATTTGCTAAAGATAAAACATTCACGGCAATTTTAAAGAAGCCAAGTCATTCCTCATTCAGGATGGTGGCCATAGCCATATAGTGAGTGCTGTGGTGGGGTTTTGCAGAAGGTAAGAAAGATTGGATTGTGCTCAACTCTGAATACAACAAAGAAAAAGGGTGATTGTAGCCAAGGACCTGCATAGGAATATGGGTGAGTAGAAAACTACTGGGAGAATAGGCTAATCCTTTGTTAAACTAACCTAACAGGCTCCCTGCTGATAGAAGGCCAAGGTGATGGTAAGGATGAGAAATTTTATTGTATATTGAGATTTCTTGCTAAACTGAATTTACCAGTGTGTGTGTATGTTTAGTCACTCAGTCCCATCCAGCTCTTTGCAACCCCATGAATCCTAACCCACCAGGCTCCTCTGTTCATGGGATTTTCTAGGCAAGAATATTCTGGAGTGGGTACCCATTTCCTTCTTCGGGAGATCTTCCTGACCCAGGTATCAAACCCTGGTCTTCTGCTTTGCAGGCAGGTTCTTTACCACTCACACCACCAGCTTAACAGGATTTTCACTAAAACTGGTCTCTTGAGGATGTGTAGAAGGATCAGGCCTATGTGGCCTCAGGGGAGCCTGACGAGTTAAGTCAAAGAGAGAGTCTTTGTCACATTCTAGTGGAAGAGGCAGACAATAAACATGCAAGTGATGTTTCCTATAAGGTACTGTTAGTGGCAAGTGCTGTAAAGGAGCATAAGTAGAATAAATGGACACAAAGATGAACGTGGGGAAGGGGGAGGGTAGAGTATGCATCTGACATAGATGGTCAGAGATAGTCTTGCTGAGAGTGTCGAGAGCAGAGACCTGATGAAGAAAGAAGGAATTATTGAAATATCTGGGATAAAAGCATTCCAGACAGAAAGAAAAGCAAGCCCAATGCCCTGAGACAGTACGAATAGATTTATTGGAGAAATAGCAAGCAGCTCAGTGTGTTCCAGCTGCTAAGTACAAGAATGAGAATGGAGGGGTTTGCAATTACGATATTAGCATGTTAAACTTGGGGACATAGTGATGAACAAGACAGAGTTGCTGTTTTCTCATTTATCACTTATAGAGTTAGCATTTGCTAAAGATAAAACATTCACGGCAATTTTAAAGAAGCCAAGTCATTCCTCATTCAGGATGGTGGCCATAGCCATATAGTGAGTGCTGTGGTGGGGTTTTGCAGAAGGTAAGAAAGATTGGATTGTGCTCAACTCTGAATACAACAAAGAAAAAGGGTGATTGTAGCCAAGGACCTGCATAGGAATATGGGTGAGTAGAAAACTACTGGGAGAATAGGCTAATCCTTTGTTAAACTAACCTAACAGGCTCCCTGCTGATAGAAGGCCAAGGTGATGGTAAGGATGAGAAATTTTATTGTATATTGAGATTTCTTGCTAAACTGAATTTACCAGTGTGTGTGTATGTTTAGTCACTCAGTCCCATCCAGCTCTTTGCAACCCCATGAATCCTAACCCACCAGGCTCCTCTGTTCATGGGATTTTCTAGGCAAGAATATTCTGGAGTGGGTACCCATTTCCTTCTTCGGGAGATCTTCCTGACCCAGGTATCAAACCCTGGTCTTCTGCTTTGCAGGCAGGTTCTTTACCACTCACACCACCAGCTTAACAGGATTCTCACTAAAACTGGTCTCTTGAGGATGTGTAGAAGGATCAGGCCTATGTGGCCTCAGGGGAGCCTGACGAGTTAAGTCAAAGAGAGAGTCTTTGTCACATTCTAGTGGAAGAGGCAGACAATAAACATGCAAGTGATGTTTCCTATAAGGTACTGTTAGTGGCAAGTGCTGTAAAGGAGCATAAGTAGAATAAATGGACACAAAGATGAACGTGGGGAAGGGGGAGGGTAGAGTATGCATCTGACATAGATGGTCAGAGATAGTCTTGCTGAGAGTGTCGAGTGCAGAGACCTGATGAGGAAAGAAGGAATCATTGAAATATCTGGGATAAAAGCATTCCAGACAGAAAGAAAAGCAAGCCCAATGCCCTGAGACAGTACGAATAGATTTATTGGAGAAATAGCAAGCAGCTCAGTGTGTTCCAGCTGCTAAGTACAAGAATGAGAATGGAGGGGTTTGCAATTAGAATGCCTAGAGCCAGGTCATCCGGGGTAGGCTATGTTAAAAACTTTGGATTTTCTTTTAAAGTGTAATCACATATTTTTGGAATGCTTTTGAAGGGAAGAGTGTTGTGATATGAATTATAAAGGTAAAGGATCTCTCTAGAGGCTGTTTGGGACAGAGTCTAAGGGGACAAAGTGGAAGAAAAGTAATTAAGAAGCCACTGCAGTAGATCAGATGAGTGCTGATGGTAGGTCACACAATGCTGGTTACAATAAACATTTTGAGAGCTGTTCATATTGGGCATATATTTTGATATTGGCACCAAGAGGACTTGCCAAGAGTTGGATGAGAGATGTAAGAAAAATCACAAAAGAGGGATTAAAGACATAGTTTTCGGGGCCCACAGAGCTAGATGAACAAGGGTGCCATAGACTGATGTGCAAAAAGACTTCATAAGAAATAAGTTGGGAAGAAGGAAAGGATGAGGGACAAAATTCTGCTTTGATCATGGTGAGTATGAGATGTTAAATGGAAATTCTAAAGACTGCGTTAAGTAGGTAGCTGACTACAAGAGTGTGAACTTCAAGGGAGAGGTCCAGACTAAAAATGTTTCAGAATCGTCAGCCTAAGTACAATAGGATTGGCAATCACTCAGGAAGTAAATGTAAACAGCAAAAGGAAGACACTCTCAGACTGAGATATCCCAGGTCTAGAGATATGTAAAAGGAAGAGAAGTTATCAAAAGATACTAAAAGGGGGAGGAAGGGACTTTGCAGGCAGTGCAGTGGTTAAGACACTGCGCTTCCAGTACAGGAGCTGTGGCTCCGATCCCTGGACAGGAACTAAGGTTTCCCATGCCACGTGATCAGAACACAAAAATAAAGTGGAAGGAAATTTAAGAAACTATCATCAAGAATTTATCAGCCATGTCTAATGCTACAAGAGAGCAAGTGAAATGAGAATGGAGTTAATAGTTGGATTTGATGACCTTGACAAGTGACTTTGAAGTGGAATGATGAAGACAAAACAATGAAGTGAGCTTATGAGAAAGTTGAAATGGAAATGTAGAGAAGGTGGATTATATATAATCTTTTAAATCTTTTGTCATGAAAGGGAACAGAAAAAATTTTGAGTGTTGCCATGAAGAGGCCATAGCAAAGGCGGATGTGGTACAAGTATAAGGGTTAGGGAAAGGGTCAGGGCACAATTTGAAAAGAATGACATAGCCCAAGGACACAGGCAAATTAGGAAAGGGTCAGGGCACAATTTTGAAAGTAATTATAAAGGTAAAGGATCTCTCTAGAGGCTGTTTGGGACAGAGTCTAAGGGGACAAAGTGGAAGAAAAGTAATTAAGAAGCCACTGCAGTAGATCAGATGAGTGCTGATGGTAGGTCACACAATGCTGGTTACAATAAACATTTTGAGAGCTGTTCATATTGGGCATATATTTTGATATTGGCACCAAGAGGACTTGCCAAGAGTTGGATGAGAGATGTAAGAAAAATCACAAAAGAGGGATTAAAGACATAGTTTTCGGGGCCCACAGAGCTAGATGAACAAGGGTGCCATAGACTGATGTGCAAAAAGACTTCATAAGAAATAAGTTGGGAAGAAGGAAAGGATGAGGGACAAAATTCTGCTTTGATCATGGTGAGTATGAGATGTTAAATGGAAATTCTAAAGACTGCGTTAAGTAGGTAGCTGACTACAAGAGTGTGAACTTCAAGGGAGAGGTCCAGACTAAAAATGTTTCAGAATCGTCAGCCTAAGTACAATAGGATTGGCAATCACTCAGGAAGTAAATGTAAACAGCAAAAGGAAGACACTCTCAGACTGAGATATCCCAGGTCTAGAGATATGTAAAAGGAAGAGAAGTTATCAAAAGATACTAAAAGGGGGAGGAAGGGACTTTGCAGGCAGTGCAGTGGTTAAGACACTGCGCTTCCAGTACAGGAGCTGTGGCTCCGATCCCTGGTCAGGAACTAAGGTTTCCCATGCCACGTGATCAGAACACAAAAATAAAGTGGAAGGAAATTTAAGAAACTATCATCAAGAATTTATCAACCATGTCTAATGCTACAAGAGAGCAAGTAAAATGAGAATGGAGTTAATAGTTGGATTTGATGACCTTGACAAGTGACTTTGAAGTGGAATGATGAAGACAAAACAATGAAGTGAGCTTATGAGAAAGTTGAAATGGAAATGTAGAGAAGGTGGATTATATATAATCTTTTAAATCTTTTGTCATGAAAGGGAACAGAAAAAATTTTGAGTGTTGCCATGAAGAGGCCATAGCAAAGGCGGATGTGGTACAAGTATAAGGGTTAGGGAAAGGGTCAGGGCACAATTTTTGAAAAGAATGACATAGCCCAAGGACACAGCATAAACCCATTAGAATCAAATGGGTCCAAGATGGCAGACCAGACCTTGATCCTCAGTCAGCAAGCTAAATGACACACCCAGAGGTGCCATGACAGTTGCAGAACCCTTCTCCAAAAGAGCTGGAATAATCCTCCCACTCATTAGCATGTGGAATTACCCAGACCATAAATGCTAAGAACGCCATGTTTTCAGGGTGGCTGAATTCGCTCTGCGGTGGCCCACACTCTGTCTGTAGAGTGTGCTTTCTCTAAATCTGAATAAATCTATTTCTTACCTATCACTTTATCTCTTGCTGAATTCTTCTCTGCAGAGACATGAAGAACCTGAGCCTCAGTGGGTCCAGATGTTGGGTGAGTGACTGTAATTACCAGGGTTTTGGCTGCGTTCGAGTCCTGGTCATGTGGGTTCAAGTCCCAAGCAGAGTTTGATTAGGTCTGGACCCTGAGTTTAAGTTTCAAATCGAGGTAGAACTCTTTCACAAGGGTGTGTTTTTTAAGATGAAGAAAAATACAACATGCTTATATGTCGATAACAGTGATCATGTAGACAAGGAAAAAAATAATGGTGTATGATAGAGTGAGTAACTAGGTATCATTCATCAGTGGATCCCAATTTGACAGTCCTTCAACAAACTTCCATACCTGCTTTCAGGAACTTATACTCTAATGGAAAACATATACACTCAAATTAGTAAATTTCAAAATGGTGCAATTAGTGATGTGAAAAGTTGTGGATAGGATTGACAAAATAAAGTGGAAGGAAATTTAAGAAACTATCATCAAGAATTTATCAACCATGTCTAATGCTACAAGAGAGCAAGTAAAATGAGAATGGAGTTAATAGTTGGATTTGATGACCTTGACAAGTGACTTTGAAGTGGAATGATGAAGACAAAACAATGAAGTGAGCTTATGAGAAAGTTGAAATGGAAATGTAGAGAAGGTGGATTATATATAATCTTTTAAATCTTTTGTCATGAAAGGGAACAGAAAAAATTTTGAGTGTTGCCATGAAGAGGCCATAGCAAAGGCGGATGTGGTACAAGTATAAGGGTTAGGAAAGGGTCAGGGCACAATTTTTGAAAAGAATGACATAGCCCAAGGACACAGCATAAACCCATTAGAATCAAATGGGTCCAAGATGGCAGACCAGACCTTGATCCTCAGTCAGCAAGCTAAATGACACACCCAGAGGTGCCATGACAGTTGCAGAACCCTTCTCCAAAAGAGCTGGAATAATCCTCCCACTCATTAGCATATGGAATTACCCAGACCATAAATGCTAAGAACGCCATGTTTTCAGGGTGGCTGAATTCGCTCTGCGGTGGCCCACACTCTGTCTGTAGAGTGTGCTTTCTCTAAATCTGAATAAATCTATTTCTTACCTATCACTTTATCTCTTGCTGAATTCTTCTCTGCAGAGACATGAAGAACCTGAGCCTCAGTGGGTCCAGATGTTGGGTGAGTGACTGTAATTACCAGGGTTTTGGCTGTGTTCGAGTCCTGGTCATGTGGGTTCAAGTCCCAAGCAGAGTTTGATTAGGTCTGGACCCTGAGTTTAAGTTTCAAATCGAGGTAGAACTCTTTCACAAGGGTGTGTTTTTTAAGATGAAGAAAAATACAACATGCTTATATGTCGATAACAGTGATCATGTAGACAAGGAAAAAAATAATGGTGTATGATAGAGTGAGTAACTAGGTATCATTCATCAGTGGATCCCAATTTGACAGTCCTTCAACAAACTTCCATACCTGCTTTCAGGAACTTATACTCTAATGGAAAACATATACACTCAAATTAGTAAATTTCAAAATGGTGCAATTAGTGATGTGAAAAAGTTGTGGATAGGATTGACTGAAGAGTGTAAGATGGTAAGATAAAGGTTTTTGTGTTTAACCAGAAGAAAACTAGTAAGACCCCAAAACGGTGGCAGTTTCAGTAGGAAAGGAGAGGAATGGGTGAATTTTAGAGATACCTAAGAAAAACAATGAATAGGATTTAGTGATGCGTATTTATAAATCAGGAGAGAAATAGGTCAGTTTTGGATGATGGAATTGTGGTGGATAAATCTTCTACCCAGGTGTATACAGAGAATGATTTTAGCAATGGGCTGGGAACCAGTCACAGCCCTGTTCAATAATCACCCTTTGTGACTGTAAGTCGCTTTCATTATCTTCCCAATGGACAGAGTGCATTCATTACAGCTGGGGGTCAACAGTACCAGCAAAAAATTAAGGAGTCTGCCCAGACCCGGCGTTCCAAAGTCCACAGCAGATCTCCCACCTGTTGCTGTTCATTATGACCCCAGCTAATGAGCTCATGTGAATTGAATCAGCTTGCTTTTGTCTTAGGTTTTTCATTTTTAAGACGGTTTTCTCCTGGCTCGGTCAAAGCTGCAAAAAACCCTTTACTAGTTTGTTTCCCACACCTATCGCCTTATTTATTAAAAATATTCAAACAATTTACACTGACTAAAGTTTAAAACTGTGAAATGAAAACATATCCTGCAATATTAACAAACAACTGTCACAGCCATAAGCGATTGATTTCTGACCTCCAAATGCAAATGAGGGCTCCCAGAGGATGCTGCCACCCCCCCCCACAGTGATTGCTGAAAAGCTAGGGGAATGCGAGAAGCAAGTGAACCACTGAGGTGCATAAGAAAAGAATGAATTCAGTGAGCCCAGAGGCTTGCATCCCATACAGAGAATGCTAAATTCCTTAATTTGATACCTGACCTTTGATGTTCAAACTGCCTGCTACTTTTGTTGCAAACTTGTTTGTAGCCTGACTTCCCCTCCTGACTCTTTGGAGCAGTTTTCTCAGAGTCTACCTAAATCAATTTGTTTTTAGGAACTTATACTCTAATGGAAAACATATACACTCAAATTAGTAAATTTCAAAATGGTGCAATTAGTGATGTGAAAAAGTTGTGGATAGGATTGACTGAAGAGTGTAAGATGGTAAGATAAAGGTTTTTGTGTTTAACCAGAAGAAAACTAGTAAGACGCCAAAACGGTGGCAGTTTCAGTAGGAAAGGAGAGGAATGGGTGAATTTTAGAGATACCTAAGAAAAACAATGAATAGGATTTAGTGATGCGTATTTATAAATCAGGAGAGAAATAGGTCAGTTTTGGATGATGGAATTGTGGTGGATAAATCTTCTACCCAGGTGTATACAGAGAATGATTTTAGCAATGGGCTGGGAACCAGTCACAGCCCTGTTCAATAATCACCCTTTGTGACTGTAAGTCGCTTTCATTATCTTCCCAATGGACAGAGTGCATTCATTACAGCTGGGGGTCAACAGTACCAGCAAAAAATTAAGGAGTCTGCCCAGACCCGGCGTTCCAAAGTCCACAGCAGATCTCCCACCTGTTGCTGTTCATTATGACCCCAGCTAATGAGCTCATGTGAATTGAATCAGCTTGCTTTTGTCTTAGGTTTTTCATTTTTAAGACGGTTTTCTCCTGGCTCGGTCAAAGCTGCAAAAACCTTCACTAGTTTGTTTCCCCACACCTATCGCTTTATTTCTTCAAAATATTCAAACACTTTACACTGCCTAAAGTTTAAAACTGTGAAATGAAAACATATCCTGCCATATTAACAAACAAATGTCACAGCCATAAGCGATTGATTTCTGACCTCCAAATGCAAATGAGGGCTCCCAGAGGATGCTGCCACCCCCCGCCCCCCACAGTGATTGCTGAAAAGCTAGGGGAATGCGAGAAGCAAGTGAACCACTGAGGTGCATAAGAAAAGAATGAATTCAGTGAGCCCAGAGGCTTGCGTCCCATACAGAGAATGCTAAATTCCTTAATTTGATACCTGACCTTTGATGTTCAAACTGCCTGCTACTTTTGTTGCAAACTTGTTTGTAGCCTGACTTCCCCTCCTGACTCTTTGGAGCAGTTTTCTCAGAGCTACTGAGAGCCTGTCTCCAGCTCGGAGTCCTAAACATTCCCGCCAAATAAATAAGTCTTTCCTTTCAGGCTGTGACTATATTTTTAGTCAAGAACTCTATCCTGGAATCCATGTATCCCTAAAATCTGCCCTTTAGGGCAAGTACCTTCATCTTCCTGAGGTAAGTCCTTGGAACTCAAGGACATCGTGGAATCCAGTTTGGTCTATGGGGTCAAATTCACTCTTAAGTCTGCATTCAAGGCCCTCTCTATCTGGTCTCTGCCAGCCTCATCTTCCTTACCCAACGCTCTACTTATACCAGATTTCTTGCTGTTCTTCGTGCACACCACGCTGTAGTAAGCCTCTGTACCCATGCTCCTATTGTTCTCGTGCTCTGGAATCCCTTCAGTCCTTGGTACTCGAAACACAGCCTGCCTAACAGACAGGGTTTCAACTTTAGTTGCTGAGAAGAAGCCAATTCTGAGTCCATGCTGGAATTGTTTCATTGACTAGCTTTTCATTGCTTTTGTTACTGTGATCATACAAAATTCCCTGCCTAAGAGAATCCTGCCCCTGTGCCTATTTAAAGTGCCTCTGTTCGGAACCCTGTCCACCTGTGAATGGCAGGAAAGAACAAACTAACACATCCCCTGCCTGAGGCTTGCCATTCTGGGAGATGTTTGCAAGGTTAACAACCTTTTGCTTTGCTTCCTCACCTTCTCCATATCTCTGATCTACAAATGAGCCTGGCCTCCCAAACCTTCTAGATCCAAATTTAAAACTGTGAAATGAAAACATATCCTGCCATATTAACAAACAAATGTCACAGCCATAAGCGATTGATTTCTGACCTCCAAATGCAAATGAGGGCTCCCAGAGGATGCTGCCACCCCCCGCCCCCCACAGTGATTGCTGAAAAGCTAGGGGAATGCGAGAAGCAAGTGAACCACTGAGGTGCATAAGAAAAGAATGAATTCAGTGAGCCCAGAGGCTTGCATCCCATACAGAGAATGCTAAATTCCTTAATTTGATACCTGACCTTTGATGTTCAAACTGCCTGCTACTTTTGTTGCAAACTTGTTTGTAGCCTGACTTCCCCTCCTGACTCTTTGGAGCAGTTTTCTCAGAGCTACTGAGAGCCTGTCTCCAGCTCGGAGTCCTAAACATTCCCGCCAAATAAATAAGTCTTTCCTTTCAGGCTGTGACTATATTTTTAGTCAAGAACTCTATCCTGGAATCCATGTATCCCTAAAATCTGCCCTTTAGGGCAAGTACCTTCATCTTCCTGAGGTAAGTCCTTGGAACTCAAGGACATCGTGGAATCCAGTTTGGTCTATGGGGTCAAATTCACTCTTAAGTCTGCATTCAAGGCCCTCTCTATCTGGTCTCTGCCAGCCTCATCTTCCTTACCCAACGCTCTACTTATACCAGATTTCTTGCTGTTCTTCGTGCACACCACGCTGTAGTAAGCCTCTGTACCCATGCTCCTATTGTTCTCGTGCTCTGGAATCCCTTCAGTCCTTGGTACTCGAAACACAGCCTGCCTAACAGACAGGGTTTCAACTTTAGTTGCTGAGAAGAAGCCAATTCTGAGTCCATGCTGGAATTGTTTCATTGACTAGCTTTTCATTGCTTTTGTTACTGTGATCATACAAAATTCCCTGCCTAAGAGAATCCTGCCCCTGTGCCTATTTAAAGTGCCTCTGTTCGGAACCCTGTCCACCTGTGAATGGCAGGAAAGAACAAACTAACACATCCCCTGCCTGAGGCTTGCCATTCTGGGAGATGTTTGCAAGGTTAACAACCTTTTGCTTTGCTTCCTCACCTTCTCCATATCTCTGATCTACAAATGAGCCTGGCATCTAGACCCCAATAAGATGGCTACTTTGAGGCACCACCCTGACATCTTGGTCAGCGGCTCCCTGATAAAAGACTCTTTGCCTCAACCCCACTCTGTAGCAAGCAGAGTGAGCTTAGAACCCCCAAACTTTCACCTGCTCTATTCAAAATTCACTTTCTCTAGGTAGGCTTTCCTCAGCCTCCCAGAGGCACATGACCATTCTGCACCTATTAATAATAATGCTGTGTGAGTTACACTGAATTAGATCCAGCACTATACTTACATATGTATATGGTTGGGCCACCATTTGACTATTACTACCTTGAGAGCAAGCACTGTGAACACCGTAGGCACTTCATGCCTGTTAATTCAATGAGTAGTGTATGAATGGCTTCTTAGTTCAGGCATAACTTGGTCTCAGTTTTACCTATTTCCACCTAGAAGCACTAAAGGCTCATTTCTGTTTATTCCTGTAAGGCCCTCTATCTCTTCCGTTCTGACACTGTGTAGTTCTCTAACATTGTTTTGTGGCATTTACCCCGCCCTTTTCAGGGAGAGAAACATTTCTCCCTGCCTGAAATATTCAAGGGTGTGGGTTTTATTTTGTTTATCTTTGTATCCCAAGTACCGAGGTTCTCAATAAATGTTTTAAGAATGTATTGCTCAATAATTAAAGAGTTATCTTGCCTTTTAAAGTCTTATATCTCGTAATCATGCCCATCTTTTTCCACCGTCACAAAGAAATTCCTAATCACTCTTGGCTGGAATGAATCTTTCACTCTGGCATTCTATTGCTGTAGCTACTAATACATCTCTTTTGTATAATTATCCATTTTGAGGATATTATTGATATAGAGTATCAACAAACGCCTAAGAACAAGAAAACTTTTATTCTTCATTGTTTATCCACATGTTGTGATTTTCAATTCTTCTGTTTACTGCTACACTTGGGTAGCACACAGCACTAACAGTTCCCAGATCCCTTGGCATCATTCTACCTTTTCCCACTGGAGAGAGCTGTAAAGCAACCTTCTTTAATCTGGTATGATTTATTTTGCTAAAATAAACAATTAATCTACTGCATTTGCACAGTCATTAGTAACTACTTATGATCATCTTTTGATCCACTGAGCCTTTTACACTGTAGGTATTTTTTAACTACTTAATGAATGAATAAAAGAAGGAAACAAGGAGCATTATGTTCACTACCAAGTCTGAAGGGAATTCAGGTTTGGCCTTTTGTACAAAGTAAGTCCACTCATTTAATCTATTACTGTTGAGAGCCAGAAATAATTATTTGTGTGGGCTAAAGAAAACAATAATGTCCTTCATAAATTAAATAATGTCCTTCATAAATTCTAAAGAAAATAATAGTTTTACTTTTAAAATGATGTGTCTTTCCTCAGGCCGTGCTAGTTTTGGAAGCAAACAGAAGTATTACAGAAGCTGGTTTTCGCTGAGGTTTTACTGAGTTCTGACCTCTGTGGAGCCCACGTGACCCACACTTGTTTTCATTTCCCAGTGATCCTCAGCACTATTTGCCTACCTGGCGCCCTCTGCTGCCATCCTGATCCTCACAATTAAGGAGGAAGAATTTTTATTTTCTCCATCCAGCAACAGCTCTAATAATTGAAAAGGTGACTTTGTTATTTTAGTCTGTAGACCCTTACAATGCAGAGCTTGCAACAGATTTCTCAGGGAAAGGACTGAGCAACACACTAAGGACATCATCCACACTCAGTCATAAGCAGTATCCTTGCACATCATAACTGAATGCCTGAGTGGGTACTTGGTCGCTCAGTCATGTCCAACTCTTTGCAACGCCATGGATTTCAGCCCACCAGGCTCCTCTGTCTATGGGATTCTCCAGGCAAGACTACTGGAGTGGGTTGCCATTTCTTCCTCTAGGGTTATCTTCCCAGTTCAGGGATCGAACTCATCTCTCCTGAATCTCCTGAATTGGCAGGTGGTTTCTTTATCACTAAGCCACTGAAATACTTCATAACTGAGTAGCTCAAGTTAGTTTTATCTTTCATTTCTGCTTTCTTCTACCATTTGCATTACCTTCACTAGGGACATCGTTTATGTTTCCAAAGATTGGAGGCAGGTTTTATTTCCCACTTTGTGTGTTCTCTTTGTACCATCATTCTAGAAGTCGTTGTATGTTTGCTAAAATAAACAATTAATCTACTGGATTTGCACAGTCATTAGTAACTACTTATGATCATCTTTTGATCCACTGAGCCTTTTACACTGTAGGTATTTTTTAACTACTTAATGAATGAATAAAAGAAGGAAACAAGGAGCATTATGTTCACTACCAAGTCTGAAGGGAATTCAGGTTTGGCCTTTTGTACAAAGTAAGTCCACTCATTTAATCTATTACTGTTGAGAGCCAGAAATAATTATTTGTGTGGGCTAAAGAAAACAATAATGTCCTTCATAAATTAAATAATGTCCTTCATAAATTCTAAAGAAAATAATAGTTTTACTTTTAAAATGATGTGTCTTTCCTCAGGCCGTGCTAGTTTTGGAAGCAAACAGAAGTATTACAGAAGCTGGTTTTCGCTGAGGTTTTACTGAGTTCTGACCTCTGTGGAGCCCACGTGACCCACACTTGTTTTCATTTCCCAGTGATCCTCAGCACTATTTGCCTACCTGGCGCCCTCTGCTGCCATCCTGATCCTCACAATTAAGGAGGAAGAATTTTTATTTTCTCCATCCAGCAACAGCTCTAATAATTGAAAAGGTGACTTTGTTATTTTAGTCTGTAGACCCTTACAATGCAGAGCTTGCAACAGATTTCTCAGGGAAAGGACTGAGCAACACACTAAGGACATCATCCACACTCAGTCATAAGCAGTATCCTTGCACATCATAACTGAATGCCTGAGTGGGTACTTGGTCGCTCAGTCATGTCCAACTCTTTGCAACGCCATGGATTTCAGCCCACCAGGCTCCTCTGTCTATGGGATTCTCCAGGCAAGACTACTGGAGTGGGTTGCCATTTCTTCCTCTAGGGTTATCTTCCCAGTTCAGGGATCGAACTCATCTCTCCTGAATCTCCTGAATTGGCAGGTGGTTTCTTTATCACTAAGCCACTGAAATACTTCATAACTGAGTAGCTCAAGTTAGTTTTATCTTTCATTTCTGCTTTCTTCTACCATTTGCATTACCTTCACTAGGGACATCGTTTATGTTTCCAAAGATTGGAGGCAGGTTTTATTTCCCCCACTTTGTGTGTTCTCTTTGTACCATCATTCTAGAAGCCTTCTCCTGTTACTGGGATGAAGGGAGAAGAGAGAAGAAAGCATATTGGGGGAGGACCCCGTGCAAATTTGACACTTTGGAACCCTTGCCAAAATTCGGAAAGTGAGCACGCGGTTGGCATCTCCACAATGATCCTCTCCTTTGCTCTCCATTACGTGATCTACCTGAGATCTCACATAGATTATGTAATAAGTCGTGTAGAATTTCAGGCATACGTAGCTACAAACCTAGGGAAGTGCTAAGTTATGATGTATAATGAAAACCTTATCACAGCATCTCATGAGGTTTTCTAGAAAAAATTCAAAGCTATCTTTAACAATATTCTTACAAATATGGTTTTAAGTTTTTCCTTATAAGGAATTGAAAAAGCATTTTAAGTATTTTCCTCTCTTTTTAAAAAGTGCATTTCTAGCCTCTTACAAACTATTTTAAAGGTTGTTTAAGGAACAATGACATTTTTTTAAATTGGAGGCTTTTTTTTTGAACTGCTCTAATTCACTTTTCTCACATTTGCAACTACTTTTAACATAAATTTTTTTCAGTTAATTGTTCTTTGGCTTACTATAAGGTTGAATCAATGGAGGACTTTTTGGAGTAAATTAAATGCTAATTTTTCAGAGTATATTTCAAGGCTCAAGGATTTTTAAATGCCTGCCCTGCTAGATACAAAATAAGTATCTCATGAATAATGCCCTGAAGGCTCTTACCATCTCAAGGAGAAGATTTGTACCCAGGAGACAATTTAGGGATCAGTTACTTATTTTCTTTTAAAACAGAAGCTCATTATATTTCTTTCACCAAACTCTCTTCAATGAGCTCTATGGGATCTACAGACTACTGGGTTGCTTTTTTACTTCCCAGTTCAGGGATCGAACTCATCTCTCCTGAATCTCCTGAATTGGCAGGTGGTTTCTTTATCACTAAGCCACTGAAATACTTCATAACTGAGTAGCTCAAGTTAGTTTTATCTTTCATTTCTGCTTTCTTCTACCATTTGCATTACCTTCACTAGGGACATCGTTTATGTTTCCAAAGATTGGAGGCAGGTTTTATTTCCCCCACTTTGTGTGTTCTCTTTGTACCATCATTCTAGAAGCCTTCTCCTGTTACTGGGATGAAGGGAGAAGAGAGAAGAAAGCATATTGGGGGAGGACCCCGTGCAAATTTGACACTTTGGAACCCTTGCCAAAATTCGGAAAGTGAGCACGCGGTTGGCATCTCCACAATGATCCTCTCCTTTGCTCTCCATTACGTGATCTACCTGAGATCTCACATAGATTATGTAATAAGTCGTGTAGAATTTCAGGCATACGTAGCTACAAACCTAGGGAAATGCTAAGTTATGATGTATAATGAAAACCTTATCACAGCATCTCATGAGGTTTTCTAGAAAAAATTCAAAGCTATCTTTAACAATATTCTTACAAATATGGTTTTAAGTTTTTCCTTATAAGGAATTGAAAAAGCATTTTAAGTATTTTCCTCTCTTTTTAAAAAGTGCATTTCTAGCCTCTTACAAACTATTTTAAAGGTTGTTTAAGAACAATGACATTTTTTTAAATTGGAGGCTTTTTTTTTGAACTGCTCTAATTCACTTTTCTCACATTTGCAACTACTTTTAACATAAATTTTTTTCAGTTAATTGTTCTTTGGCTTACTATAAGGTTGAATCAATGGAGGACTTTTTGGAGTAAATTAAATGCTAATTTTTCAGAGTATATTTCAAGGCTCAAGGATTTTTAAATGCCTGCCCTGCTAGATACAAAATAAGTATCTCATGAATAATGCCCTGAAGGCTCTTACCATCTCAAGGAGAAGATTTGTACCCAGGAGACAATTTAGGGATCAGTTACTTATTTTTTAACTTGTGGATGAAAACAGAAGCTCATTATATTTCTTTCACCAAACTCTCTTCAGTTACCTAGGAGAGAAGTTACATGATTTTTCTATTTAGCTTTCACTGAGTCTAACATAAATACCCTTAGAAACACAGACCTGTAAAAAACATGGTGACTATGCATTTTTTCTGTCCTCTTCTTTATTTCTTCATTCTAAAATCTAATGATGGTTTTATGATGCCCTCAGGACAAAAGCTAAATGGTATGGTGATTACTTAGTGAAAACAAGCTGGAAGGCAAAGAATTTTCTTTTGAGATAGAATTAATCAAATCTGTCTGTAATAAATCTTCTAAGTCACAACATTGATGATGCTCCTTGAATCCAAAATTCAGTTTCAACCCTGAGTTATTGCTGGAAATGCTCTCTGCATTAGTCATAAATCCTTGCTCATGAGAAGTTCCTTACTTTCCCTCTTAGTTTACCAGTGAATTTTGCATTTTTGATGTTTGCCCCTGTTTTCCACTCTTGTTTCATCCTGAGTCTGAAGATTTCAACATCTGGCTCATCCTCACAGGTCCAAAATTCATTTTAAAAATGTAACCCCCAATCTTGTCCTTATTAGAATTCATCAGCTTTGAAAAGAGATGGCTTTCTTTCTCTTCTTCATGGAAGAAGATGCCATAAACACCTATTCTTGAGTTTGATTTAAAGAGTCCAGCCTACTAAGAGGTATCAGATGAGGAAATGTTTGGACTAGTGGTAGAAGAAATGAATAGCTTTTATAAATTGGAGAAATAAATTCTTAGATTGGTTAAAAGTACATTTGACACCTTGTTTCCTGTTCAATAAATGGAACATTTCCATGGGAATAAGCCAAAGATTCTGTGAATGTCTCCTTACTTTTCCCCATCTGTTAGAAACATTTTTCAAACATAAATTAAAAAGTAAATCCCTTCAGGAATTTGAATGTTCTCACTTCTTTGCTGTTGGGAGTTCTATATCATAGGTTTATATCATGAGTTTTAGCTGAGTTTGTATTTGATAGTATCCTTAGAATAGAGCCTGTCATTGAATATAAACAAATCTTCCTTGTTTACAGTCTTGCTCTTTTGTAAATATTTCTCAGAAGTCAGCAAAGAATTTTGAGATTTCAAATGTTCACTTTTTTAAAATCACTTTGCTATTCCTGACACTATATGTCCAAGTTCCAAAGTTAAAGTCTTCTGATTATTCATGACAAATTTCATATTTCACAGGGCATGCTGGCTTTGCTTGTGATTTTGGATAATTCATTTAATCTCTAAACTGTTATCACATTTCTACCTATGAGGGAAAAAGAACAAGGTCACTTGAACTGAGAAATCATCTCTCTTTGAGTCCTCAAATGTTTTGTCATGAGCAAGTAAGTTTTCTATAGATACACATTTGTAAAAATCGTGAGCAAATTCTGTTTCCTATTGCATAGCTACATTTAAATAATGCTTTCCACTTGTCACATATGTAGTGGATCTAAAAGCAGCTACAGAATTGGAAAGTTGTAGTTTGGGGAACCTGTTGGAACTATAGAAATGATATCTATATTATTTCTGGATGACTTGCAAAAATGCAATTTTTATGAACTTCATTTGAAAATACTTCCATGTGAATTTTAAATCATGAAAAGTACACAATTGAGCCAAGTGATTTAACAATAATTTTAAAGAGATTGAAAGGTTTATTATTTGTGTTGAATGGTAATAGAAGCCAGCTGGCATTCTATTTCCATTTTCATTTTTTTTTTGAATTACCATCAGCTGTCTCACTGCTTTATGTTGTCTACTGTTTACTATGAAGGCACTGTGTTATACAACCTGCTTGAAATCTTTTTATCTGTGCTAGTATGGTAATTGTTCTCCTAACAGACTCATAACTACATGATGTGACACTCTGAAGGTTTTCCCAGTAAGCAAATCACACAAGAAATAAATGTGGCAAAGACTTGGTTCAAGAACTGATTTTCATCAATAGTATAGTGAAGACCCTAAAGATATTTCTTAGTCATATAAAAAGTGCTCAGATTTCTCTCTCCCTCACATACATTCACACACACTCACACATACCTAGGTGCACAAAGTTTATCTGCAGGGAAACACCCTTGGGATGACATAATCATGTTTATAGTTATCCTTAGAATAGAGCCTGTCATTGAATATAAACAAATCTTCCTTGTTTACAGTCTTGCTCTTTTGTAAATATTTCTCAGAAGTCAGCAAAGAATTTTGAGATTTCAAATGTTCACTTTTTTAAAATCACTTTGCTATTCCTGACACTATATGTCCAAGTTCCAAAGTTAAAGTCTTCTGATTATTCATGACAAATTTCATATTTCACAGGGCATGCTGGCTTTGCTTGTGATTTTGGATAATTCATTTAATCTCTAAACTGTTATCACATTTCTACCTATGAGGGAAAAAGAACAAGGTCACTTGAACTGAGAAATCATCTCTCTTGAGTCCTCAAATGTTTTGTCATGAGCAAGTAAGTTTTCTATAGATACACATTTGTAAAAATCGTGAGCAAATTCTGTTTCCTATTGCATAGCTACATTTAAATAATGCTTTCCACTTGTCACATATGTAGTGGATCTAAAAGCAGCTACAGAATTGGAAAGTTGTAGTTTGGGGAACCTGTTGGAACTATAGAAATGATATCTATATTATTTCTGGATGACTTGCAAAAATGCAATTTTTATGAACTTCATTTGAAAATACTTCCATGTGAATTTTAAATCATGAAAAGTACACAATTGAGCCAAGTGATTTAACAATAATTTTAAAGAGATTGAAAGGTTTATTATTTGTGTTGACTGGTAATAGAAGCCAGCTGGCATTCTATTTCCATTTTCATTTTTTTTTTGAATTACCATCAGCTGTCTCACTGCTTTATGTTGTCTACTGTTTACTATGAAGGCACTGTGTTATACAACCTACTTGAAATCTTTTTATCTGTGCTAGTATGGTAATTGTTCTCCTAACAGACTCATAACTACATGATGTGACACTCTGAAGGTTTTCCCAGTAAGCAAATCACACAAGAAATAAATGTGGCAAAGACTTGGTTCAAGAACTGATTTTCATCAATAGTATAGTGAAGACCCTAAAGATATTTCTTAGTCATATAAAAAGTGCTCAGATTTCTCTCTCCCTCACATACATTCACACACACTCACACATACCTAGGTGCACAAAGTTTATCTGCAGGGAAACACTTGAGATGTATCAAACCAAGCATGTTCAACTGATTTTATTTAAAATAACCTCCCTGAGGGAAGGAAGTAGATGGGCAAACAATGGAGACAGTGACAGATTTAATTTTCTTGGGCTCCAAAATCACTGCAGATGGTGACTGCAGCCATGAAGTTAAAAGACACTTGCTCATTGAAAGAAAAGCTATGACAAACCTAGATAGCATATTCAAAAGCATAGACATAGCTTTGCCAACAAAAGTCCGTATAGTCAAAGCTATTCTTTTCCCAGTAGTCATGTATGGATGTGAAAGTTGGACCATAAAGAAGGCTGAGCACCGAATAATTGATGCCTTTGAACTGCGATGCTGGAGAAGACTCTTGAGAATCTCTGGTTTGATCTCTGCAAGGAGATCAAACCAGTTAATCCTAAAATAATTCAACCCTGAATATTCATTGAAAGAACTGATGCTGAAGTTGAAGGAAGCTCCAATATTTTGGCCATCTGATGTGAAGAGACAACTCACTGGAAAAGAGTCTGATGTTGGGAAAAATAGAAGGCAGAAGGAGAAGAGGCGGACAGGCAACAAGATGGTTAGATGGCATCACTGACTCAATGGACATGAGTTTGAGCGATCTCCAGGAGATGGTGAAGGGCAGGGAAGCCTGGCGTGCTGCAGTCCATGGAGTTGCAAAGAGCTGGGCATGACCGAGTGACTGAACTGAACTGAGAGAAGGAAAAATTAAAAAGTCAAAAAGCAAATGGAGAGTAGAAAAACATATTTCAGTTCTCCCAGGTTATAAAATATCAGTAATTTCACAGTAAAAAAGAAACAATTTATCCTGGGTTCTATATACACGGATTCAGTTAGTAACTGAATAAACTGTCACTAAGAGCTTACTCTGTGCCAGAAATTTTAGTCAGCTTTGAGTACACAAAGATAATCAATAATTGTCCCTCTGAGAAGTGAACCATCAGGAAGCACAGTGGTAAGAGACATGATAGAGGGAGCCGCAGGTGCTAAGGAAGCCGCAGAGCAGAATGAATGTGTTTTGTGTTGTACTTTCTTAGATTTAATTAGTTATTGAACTCTCTCCATTTCCACTCTGGCTCCCAAGCAACAATATCCCTGGCAAGTAGTTGGTCAAAGAAATATTAAACTTTTACTCACATTAGGAGTGTTATTTTAGTATTTATCTCTTTCTGTAACTCAGGGATATGACCTAGCTTTATAATCTGTAGTTATAATAGAATGCATTAATCTTATAACTCTACAGTTCCCCTTTCCCCACATTGGGAGGAATGTACTTCTCCAGGGGCTTGGCGGCATGACTGCTTTGGCCAATGGGACATGGGCAGATGTGACATACACCTCATCTTTGCAGAGGTATCAGATGTGCCTGCACAGTTTGGCAAGGCCTCTTGAGCTTTGGATTTCTACCTACAGACGAGATGTCCTCAGATATTCCTATTCTGAAAAAACACAGAGCCCATCAAAGCTGTAGGTATTACGGTGTCCTTCCTTTTCTCTCGTAATGATCTTTATTTTTAAAAAGTCTATTTTGTCTGAAGTATTCTTGCTTTGTTTTGATTTCTGTTTGCATGGATTATATTTTTCCAGCCCTTCCCTTTCAGCTTTTCCCTAATGTCTGGCAGAAGGAGAAGAGGCGGACAGGCAACAAGATGGTTAGATGGCATCACTGACTCAATGGACATGAGTTTGAGCGATCTCCAGGAGATGGTGAAGGGCAGGGAAGCCTGGCGTGCTGCAGTCCATGGAGTTGCAAAGAGCTGGGCATGACCGAGTGACTGAACTGAACTGAGAGAAGGAAAAATTAAAAAGTCAAAAAGCAAATGGAGAGTAGAAAAACATATTTCAGTTCTCCCAGGTTATAAAATATCAGTAATTTCACAGTAAAAAAGAAACAATTTATCCTGGGTTCTATATACACGGATTCAGTTAGTAACTGAATAAACTGTCACTAAGAGCTTACTCTGTGCCAGAAATTTTAGTCAGCTTTGAGTACACAAAGATAATCAATAATTGTCCCTCTGAGAAGTGAACCATCAGGAAGCACAGTGGTAAGAGACATGATAGAGGGAGCCGCAGGTGCTAAGGAAGCCGCAGAGCAGAATGAATGTGTTTTGTGTTGTACTTTCTTAGATTTAATTAGTTATTGAACTCTCTCCATTTCCACTCTGGCTCCCAAGCAACAATATCCCTGGCAAGTAGTTGGTCAAAGAAATATTAAACTTTTACTCACATTAGGAGTGTTATTTTAGTATTTATCTCTTTCTGTAACTCAGGGATATGACCTAGCTTTATAATCTGTAGTTATAATAGAATGCATTAATCTTATAACTCTACAGTTCCCCTTTCCCCACATTGGGAGGAATGTACTTCTCCAGGGGCTTGGCGGCATGACTGCTTTGGCCAATGGGACATGGGCAGATGTGACATACACCTCATCTTTGCAGAGGTATCAGATGTGCCTGCACAGTTTGGCAAGGCCTCTTGAGCTTTGGATTTCTACCTACAGACGAGATGTCCTCAGATATTCCTATTCTGAAAAAACACAGAGCCCATCAAAGCTGTAGGTATTACGTAGTGTCCTTCCTTTTCTCTCGTAATGATCTTTATTTTTAAAAAAGTCTATTTTGTCTGAATATTGCTATTCTTGCTTTGTTTTGATTTCTGTTTGCATGGATTATATTTTTCCAGCCCTTCCCTTTCAGTCTGTATATATCCCTAAGTCCGATGTGTGTCTCTTGTAAACAGCATATATAGGGATCTTGTTTTTGTATCCATTGAGCCAGTCTGTGTCTTTTATTTGGAACAGAAACCTAGATGTCCATCGAGAGATGAATGGATAAAAATGTTGTGGTACATATATACAATGGTATATTATTACTCAGCTATAAAAAGAAATGCATTTAAGTCAGTTCCAATGAAGTGAATGAACTTAGAGTCTATGATCCAGAGTGCAGTAAGTCAGAAAGAGAAAAATAAATATTCTATATTAATTTGTATATAGGGAATCTAGAAAGATAGTACCCATGAACCTATCTGCAGAGCAGCAATGGGTTGGCTATGCTGGTTGGTCAGATGGTAAAGAGTCTGCCTGCAATGCAGGAGACCTGGGTTTTATCCCTAGGTCGGGAATGTTCCCTGGATAAGGGGAAGTTTACCCACTGCATTAATTTTTGGAGAATTCCATGGACACGGGAGCCTGGATGACTACAATCCATGGGTTCACAAAGAGTCAGACACTACTGAGCAACTAATGCTTTAACTTTCTTTCAGTGGAGATACAGACATAAAGAACATATACGGGTATAGCTGGGGAAGGAGAGTGTGGGACCAACTGAAAGAGTAGCATTGAAACATATAGATTACGATACGTAAAACAGATAAGTCAGTGGAAATTTCGTGTGTGACTCAAGGAATTCAAATCTTGTGCTCTGCAACAACCTAGATGGGAAGGAAGTTCAAGAGGTAGGGGACATATGCATATCTATGGCTGATTCGTGTTGACCTATGGCAGAAACCAACACAATATTGTAAAGCAATTATCTTCCAATTAAAAATAAATCAAAATTTTAAAAGCTATAGGCAAATTCACAGGCCTATGAGTATGAAATAATTCTTCATTTTGTTATGTAGCAAATACGATTAATATAAGAGTAAACTTTATAAGCACATATTCGCAAAAAACTTTAAGCAATATAAACAAAAGGCAGTATACTTGAAGTGACTTTATTTATTTATTTATTTTTTGGGTCACTTCTGTTGGTCTTTCATTTATTTATGTTTGTTCTTTGGCCTGTGTAGGCCTCCCATCGCAGTGGTCTCTCTCTTCGCAGAGCACCAGCTCCGGGCGCATGCGCTCCAGAGCTCTAGCTCCGTAGTTGGACACATCAGTCCAGCCGCTCCGCGGCATGTAGGATCTTCCCAGGCCAAGGATCGAACTGGTGCCCCTTGCACTGCAAGGTGGTGTCCTTACTCACTGGACCACCAGGGAAGTCCTTGAAGTGACTTTAAATAAAAGAAAAGTGAATGTTCCACATGAGTGTGTAATACGCTCCATTCGTTCACCCTCAATACAATGTCTATCTTTCATTACCAAAGTGTATGTATGAGATGCAAATTTTAGGAGCCAGGAGATAATCTACAGGTATGTCTATGTATCTGTATGACTGTATAAATAAGTAATTGCTTTGTTTCTGTCACAATTCTCCTTAGATTATAAAAGAAGACAGTGATCTATTTTCACAATGAAATTTATTGCCACTAATCTAATGCAATGCAGAAAATTACATGAAGGGAGCTTCATCCTACTAAAATAGAACTTTATACTTATTAAATGCTTCATTTTTCACTATCTGCCAGTGATCACAGGAAAGCAAATAAAGAAGCCATGTTTATGAATATAATGTCATATACCTATACACTTGAATATGCATGATAATAAAAATATCAAGAGTAATATACTAGTAGTCATACCAAACATTAGAAATTTTCTCATTTGTAACGAGTTTCTAGGTCTCACATTGAGAAATACTTCTTCAATGCTGTGCATTAGCAAAATTTGAAAATCATCCACGACTAACACTGATTTATATTTCTGCTATTCTCACTACAAAGTATTTGTGTTATCTTAGTCATGTGGCTATCTCAAAGCAACCTTCCTGTCCCCAAATTATTTATAACGTTAAGTATTTGCATGTGTGAGTAGAGAGAGTGTAACCATATAAAACATACTGATATTACACCATTTCCAGTATGAGTAGTTTATATCTTCTAAAATCATGCAAGAAAGCATATCTTTTATAAATTGAGAAATGTTTTATAACCACCAGTGGGATATAAACTTCCTCACAAAGACACATAGTGGCTCATTCCTGAGCTATCTGGTATTTTTCATCTTAATGAAGATTATTTTTACAGCTGATTTTTGCAATAGTTTTTCATTGTTCTCTGCAGACGTATTAATGTGTTTTTATCATGTTGACATCTTATTATAAACAAATCCATTTTGTGTTAAGCGTATGGTGTTTCCCCTATGCTTACATTAAAAGGAAGTGGAGGACTAGTCTGAATCCAAGGAAGTATCCGATACCATCCCCGCAGGAGTTCCTAGTCCCTGCAGACCCTTGCCAGATTGAGACTGTTGTGTTTTTTTTTGTTGTTTTTTTTTTGAGTGAGGGACACGGGGAGTTGAGCACAATTATATAAAATACAAACAAATGAGTTTTTCCAAAGTCCCTTGAACCACAAAGGAAAAACATGTGTGGGATACACCGCACAGATTTATTTGGATTCCTTTGCCTATTCCAAGTGAACCCGCAGCCAAACAAATGAAGCTTACGGTTGCACAGCTGGAGACATATTTCTTCTTCATTTCACAAAAATAAGACCAAAGGCGATTTTGTACCATTCGTCTGAATTTGTATGTGGAGCAAATAGGTAATGAATTACTTCCTCCACTTTCTCTGGGAATCGAATAAAAGCATTTATCCTAAATATGCCATATATTGAGTGTAGGACACTGGATATTAAGGCTGAAAATTACCTTTTGAACAGCCATTTTGCCGATTCATTCCTTGATTTGTTTCTTTGTCCTTTGTTTATTTATTCATTCATCTAACAATGAATATTTATTGAGTTCTTCCTGTAAAGCAGGCACTGTGGGAAGTTCTGGGAATACAGTGGTAGATAAACAAACACAGGAGGAGCTCGAAAGACAGTTCCAGATCCATCTCCAATTCACGCATCCACTGATTTCAACACAGAGCACAATGGAAAGAGTCCGGAATTCACAAGTGTGAGTAGAGAGTGTAACCATATAAAACATACTGATATTACACCATTTCCAGTATGAGTAGTTTATATCTTCTAAAATCATGCAAGAAAGCATATCTTTT
The DNA here is from genome assembly GCA_022376925.1 of Tragulus kanchil. Lineage (NCBI taxonomy): Eukaryota > Metazoa > Chordata > Mammalia > Artiodactyla > Tragulidae > Tragulus > Tragulus kanchil. The sequence continues at coordinate 101,013,794 of JAIOJX010000032.1, forward strand.
ATAAATTGAGAAATGTTTTATAACCACCAGTGGGATATAAACTTCCTCACAAAGACACATAGTGGCTCATTCCTGAGCTATCTGGTATTTTTCATCTTAATGAAGATTATTTTTACAGCTGATTTTTGCAATAGTTTTTCATTGTTCTCTGCAGACGTATTAATGTGTTTTTATCATGTTGACATCTTATTATAAACAAATCCATTTTGTGTTAAGCGTATGGTGTTTCCCCTATGCTTACATTAAAAGGAAGTGGAGGACTAGTCTGAATCCAAGGAAGTATCCGATACCATCCCCGCAGGAGTTCCTAGTCCCTGCAGACCCTTGCCAGATTGAGACTGTTGTGTTTGTTGTTTTTTTTTTTTGAGTGAGGGACACGGGGAGTTGAGCACAATTATATAAAATACAAACAAATGAGTTTTTCCAAAGTCCCTTGAACCACAAAGGAAAAACATGTGTGGGATACACCGCACAGATTTATTTGGATTCCTTTGCCTATTCCAAGTGAACCCGCAGCCAAACAAATGAAGCTTACGGTTGCACAGCTGGAGACATATTTCTTCTTCATTTCACAAAAATAAGACCAAAGGCGATTTTGTACCATTCGTCTGAATTTGTATGTGGAGCAAATAGGTAATGAATTACTTCCTCCACTTTCTCTGGGAATCGAATAAAAGCATTTATCCTAAATATGCCATATATTGAGTGTAGGACACTGGATATTAAGGCTGAAAATTACCTTTTGAACAGCCATTTTGCCGATTCATTCCTTGATTTGTTTCTTTGTCCTTTGTTTATTTATTCATTCATCTAACAATGAATATTTATTGAGTTCTTCCTGTAAAGCAGGCACTGTGGGAAGTTCTGGGAATACAGTGGTAGATAAACAAACACAGGAGGAGCTCGAAAGACAGTTCCAGATCCATCTCCAATTCACGCATCCACTGATTTCAACACAGAGCACAATGGAAAGAGTCAAACAAACATGGATTTAATTTGCACTTAATAGTTGAATAATCTCGGGCAAGTTATTTAAATTCTGAGAGACTCAGCTTTCATATCTGCTGTCTGCCTCCTAGAACAATAGTGTGGATTACAAGCACAACAGACAAAACTGCTTGACATTTCATTCTCCCCCACCTCCACACCACATCTTACCTGTTGCTCACATGTTTGGTCCTAGGGAAATAAAATGAATGGATGCATTTCCTATGTGCTTAGCTGTGGCTAAGAATACAGAGAAATACAAAATAAGGTCCTTGTCTTTTGGAAAGTTAAATTTTGAATAGTAATGAGTAACATTTATTAACAAAACAAAAAGACAGCCTAAGGATTGGCAGAAAGTATTTGGAAACAGTGCAAACAACAAGGACTTAGTTTCCAAAATAGACAAACCGCTCATACAACTCAATGTCAAAAGAAAACACAAACAATCCAATCAAAAAAATGGGCAGAAGATCTAAACAGACATTTCTCCAAAGAAGACAGACAGACAGCCAACAGGCACATGAGAAGATGCTCAGCATCGCTGACTGTTAGAGAAATGCAAATCAAAACCAAAATGAAGTCTCAACAGACTCACATCAGAAGAGCCATCATCACAGAGTCTACAGGGTCTTCCCTGATGGTTCAGTGATTAAGAATCTGCTTTGCAATGCAGAGGACACTGGTTTGATACTTGGTCCCAGAAGATCCAACACGCCACGGGTCAACTAAGTCCCTGCACCACAGCTGTCTAGAGGCCTTGAGCCACAGCTGAGTTCATCTGCCAGGACTACTGAAGCCCTCATGCCTAGAGCCTGTGCTCTGCAACAGAAGAAGCCCCTGTTATGAGAAGCCACTGTAACAATAAGCTCCGTCATTGCAACTAAAGAGTAGACCCCCACTCTCTGAAGCTAGAGAAAGTCCATATGTAGTATTGAAGATCCAGTGCAGCCAAAAATAAATTATAATTTTTTAAAATTTACAAATGATAAATGCTGGAGAGGGTGTAGAGGAAAGGGAACCCTCCTACACTGTCGGTGGGAATGTATATTGGCACAGACACCATGGAAAACAGTTCCTGATAAAAATTAAAAATAGAGCTATTTTGCAATCCAATGATTCTACCCCTGAGCATATACCCAGAAAAGACAAAATTTTTTATTTAAAAAGGTATCTGCACTCCAATATTCATAGCAGCATTATTTACAATAGCCAAGATATGGAAGTGGCCTAAGTTTCTACTGACAGATGAATGAATATACAAGATATCACACACGCGCAGAGAGAGAGAGAGAGAGAGAGAGAGAGAGAGAGAGACGGGAATATTACTCAGTCATGAAAAAGAATGAACTGATGCCATTTATGGCAACATGCATGGACCTCGAGATTATCATACTACCTCTCAAGGGTAGGCCAATGATATAAGAAAATAGATGATAAGGATCTTATGAGTGGTTGAAGCAGTAAAGTGAATGAGGGGGTACGAGGTCAGATGTATATGGTCCAGAGCTGTAAAAACTGGTAACATTTTAACAGAAGTGTGAATAATGTTAAAGAGATAATACAGGACATTTCAGGAAGGTGTATTTTATCTCTCGAGAAAAGTGATTCTCTATACATCTAACACAAATATTTTATGCCAGAGCATAAACCATTGTAATTAGTGGTGGTGAAGAACAGATATTTAGAAAAATAACTTAAAATGTTAATTATTTCTGATTTATCAAAGTAATACATGCTAATCATAGGAAAACTAGTAAAAATAGCAACATATCGAGAAAGCACTTTAAAAAGTACTCCAAGGTTCACCAACTAAAAAGATAATCACTTTAATATTTAAGCATATTTCTTCTGATTCTGTCTGCTAGGCATATTTTATAAATATGTTTTACATAAAATAGGCAGTGTACTTACATGTAGTTTTCAGGCCTGCTCTTTTCACCTAATATTTGATCCAAAGCAGCAAATGTTAATTTTTCTTTGGTAGCCCAACAGTCTCTAATCTCCTTTCCTGCTTTACTGACTCTGTAGTGCTTCCCTGGTGGCTCAGATGGTAAAGAATCTGCCTGCAGTGCAGGGGACCTGGGTTTGTTCCCTGGGTGGGGAAGATCCCCTGGAGGAGGACATGGCAACCCACTCCAGTATTCTTGTCTGGAGAATCCCAATCGACAGAGGAGCCTGGTGGATTATAGTCCATGGAGTTGCATAGACTTGGAGATGACTGAGCGACAACACTGTCTACACACTGCATTTTTTTACTCCTTTATTTTGTGTATCTATCTTCTCTTCTTCCTCTCCCTCGCCTCATATACACATGAGGAAGTAATCTCCATGAAGGTAAGAATATGTTTATTTTGTTCTCTATTGTATCACCGGTGTCTGGAATGCTGCCTGGCACACAGTGAGTGCACTGTTTATTGAATGAATAATGTCAAAGATGAGAGTAGAAGAGCATTCCTTGATTTAAAAGTTGATCAGTACTAGGACTAGGAAAACAGACGTTCATGCACAATGCATAGTGAATCATTCTTGCCTCTTATATCAAGCACCATTTCTAGTTGTTCAGGCTAACAAATGTGGGTAGCTGGATGGAAAAGTCTTCACAAACAGTGAATTAGTAGTAGTTTTGTCCTCATAAGGAGTTCTCAAAACTCATTTTTTAAAATTTAGGCTCTTGTAGCATCTTTTCCGCCTGGTCTTTTTTGTGTGCCTCATGCATTCTCTATAATCCTGTCCCTAACTTCACTCTTGTCTGGTTTATTTTCACAGATAATCTGCAAAGTGTCAAGCGTGTATACTTTCCTTTTGAACTTGATTTCACTTTGATGGATGTTTTATTGGTTTGTTCAACTAGCTAAGTCTTGTAATACATATCTTTGCCTTCAATTAACCAGTTCCCTACATTATCCAGATGTTAGGTGGTCAGGCATGGGCTCATATGAACTCCCATCTCCCAAGCTACTGAAAATTTGGTCACTGGACTGGATATGTTTGTATTCATTAGCTCTTTTCCACATTTTTATCAGTAATGTTTTTTTCTGAAACATTTTACGTATGTACATAACAAGATACATCTAAACATTGACCTTTTTAACTTGACTCAATACTATAAAAACTATTTAAAAGAGGTAACATATACGGAAGTGCTTTTAAGCACTATGCAAATGATAGCCCCAATACAATCACCATGAACTCGTCTTACCTCAGACTACATAGGCACATCAGCACACCATTCTTCATATGCTAGAAGCCATTATCAAATCCTCATTCTGATTTTTAGGCTCAATAACCACATTTGTTTAAAATTCCCTCTCACAGGGGTCAAAGATATACCTATGACTGATTTGGACAAAACTCTGTAAAAGCAAAATAAAAATAATCTTAAAAAGAAAGAAAAAACATTCCCTCCCACAAGCTGTTTCTCCAATTTTCGGTGATCTTTGTATTTTGTGACTTTGATCTCCCAACTATCCTATTTTTCTTTCCCTGATGATCTTACAATTGAACTTTATGAAATATCATGTAAAAATACTTTAATTATAGATTGTGTCATTTTACAAATGCACTAAGAATCCTTCCCTACTGGCTTAGTTGGCAAAGAAGCCACCTGCAATGCAGGAAACGTGTGTTCCTTTCCTGTGTCGGGAAGATTCTCCGGAGAAGAAAATGGCAACTCAGTCCAGTATTCTTGCCTGGGAAATCCCATGACTAGAGGAGCCTGGCAGGCTACAGTCCACATAGCAAAGAGTCGGACATGGGTGAGTGACTAAATAACAACAATGCTTAAGTTCATTCAAGACACTCAGCAAAGACACTCGGCAAAGGGAAAGGTGGGAGTTAGAAAAGACTCTTGTTGGGCTTCCCCTGGTGGTCCAGTGGGTAAGGACACCGCCTTGCAGGGCAAGGGGCGCTGGTTCAAGCCCTGGCCTGGGAAGATCCCACATGCCGCGGAGCGGCTGGACTGATGTGTCCAATCACTGAGCCGGAGCTCTGGAGTGCATGCACCCAGAGCCGGTGCTCTGCAACGACAGACGCCACCGCGATGGGAGGCCCACAGGAGCCAAAGAACGAAGACGAATGAAAATAGAGAAATAAAAAAGACCAATAGAAGTGGCCCGCCCACTCCCCAACCTGACCCCCGCCCAAAGTAAATAAAAATAAATACATCTTTAAAAAAAGAAAAGAAAAGACTCTTGTTAACTGAGCCCCTGCTTTACTGTAATGTGACTTTGTCACTTAGCTTCTCTAAGCCCTGGTTTCCTCATCTGAAAAGGCGAGACTCCCCATCAGCCCCTCCTGCAGTGGTTCTCAATGGTTGGAGTACCCGGCACATTTGAAAGTATGGGGGAGTGTTTTCAGTCCTCCCAATAACTGGGGGTGGTTACTGCTCTTAGTGACGGAGTGGGGTGGGAGGCAGGAACACAAATATTCCCAAATGCTTGAGGTGACCTTTCATAACTAGAAATTATCCTGCCACAAAGTGATGGTAGAGCTGCCATTGAGAAATAAAGAGATAAGGTAACTCTTTGCAAATTTGATAAAAACTAGTGAACACTAGATGGCAGAACAGGGTGCTTTATGATTAAATGGGGAATAGCCTTCAGAATCCACAAGACTCCTCTGCTCTATTAAAATAATACTTTTAAAATAGTGTCCTGCTTAGGTCTGCCCAACGCAAATCTGAAATCCTGCTGTGTTGAAAGCATTTTAAAAATCTCTAATCGGCTCACCATCCAGATTAGAGGACTTTAGCGTGACTTAAAACAGACTAGTTGATTTGCCTTTTTGTCTGTGTTTCCAAAGAATTGGGTGGGCTTCGTCAAATCAAGGAAGCTATATTCTTAATTGTAAGTGGTATCAGTTGCTTCTTTGGACGTACTTGTCTCTTATTCTAGTTGCTGCGGGGTCAGTCAGCGCTGCATGGGCTCTGACAAAGTGCACAGCAGCTCAAGTTGAAACCCTTTCGCCTCCTGGCCTTGGCCTCTCTCTTCCCATCCCAGGGTTTCTTTGGTGTCACAGCCCTTTCTGGATCCTACTAGGGGCTGACACCCAGACATATGCAACCTTTAAGCAGAGGGGTGAACCAAGGATCTCACAGATTACAGCCAATGGGGAAAATCCCATTCTCTCCTAAGTGGGCAGTCCTGAGATACGCAGTGTCCTGATTCTTTAGAGCACAGTCTCTCTTTTTTTGACATTTATTATTATTTTTTTATTTGAAGAATAGCTGCTTTACAGAATTTTGTTTTTCTCTGTCAAATACCAACATAAATCAGACATAGGGATACGTATGTCCCCTTCCTCTTGAACCTCCCTCCCGACTCCCTCTCTACGCCAGCCCTCCAGGTTGTTACAGAGCCCCTGATTGGGTTCCCTGAGTTATACAGCAAATCCCCATTGGCTATCTATTTTACATATGGTGATGTAACTTTCCATGTTACTCTCTATATACATCTCACCCTCCCCTTCCCCCTCACCATGTCCATATGCCTATGTTGTTTCTCCATGGCTGCCCTGCAAATAAATTCACTAGCACCATCTTTCTAGATTCCATATATATGTGTTAGTATATGATATTTATCTTTCTCATTCTAATGTCACTCTGTATAATAGGCTCTAGGTTCATCCACCTGGTAGAGCTGCCATTGAGAAATAAAGAGATAAGGTAACTCGTTGCAAATTTGATAGAAACTAGTGAACGCTAGATGGCAGAACAGGGTGCTTTATGATTAAATGGGGAATAGCCTTCAGAATCCACAAGACTCCTCTGCTCTATTAAAATAATACTTTTAAAATAGTGTCCTGCTTAGGTCTGCCCAACGCAAACCTGAAATCCTGCTGTGTTGAAAGCATCTTAAAAATCTCTAATCGGCCCACCATCCAGATTAGAGGACTTCAGCATGACTTAAAACAGACTAGTTGATTTGCCTTTTTGTCTGTGTTTCCAAAGAATTAGGTGAGCTTTGTCAAATCAAGGAAGCTATATTCTTAATTGTAAGTTGTATCCGTTGTTTCTTTGGACGTACTTGTCTCTTATTCTAGTTGCTGCGGGGTCAGTCAGCGCTGCATGGGCTCTGACAAAGTGCACAGCAGCTCAAGTTGAAACCCTTTCGCCTCCTGGCCTTGGCCTCTCTCTTCCCATCCCAGGGTTTCTTTGGTGTCACAGCCCTTTCTGGATCCTACTAGGGGCTGACACCCAGACATATGCAACCTTTAAGCAGAGGGGTGAACCAAGGATCTCACAGATTACAGCCAATGGGGAAAATCCCATTCTCTCCTAAGTGGGCAGTCCTGAGATACGCAGTGTCCTGATTCTTTAGAGCACAGTCTCTCTTTTTTTGACATTTATTATTATTTTTTTATTTGAAGAATAGCTGCTTTACAGAATTTTGTTGTTTTCTGTCAAATACCAACATGAATCAGACATAGGGATACGTATGTCCCCTTCCTCTTGAACCTCCCTCCCGTCTCCCTCTCTATGCCAGTCCTCCAGGTTGTTACAGAGCCCCTGATTGGGTTCCCTGAGTTATACAGCAAATCCCCATTGGCTATCTATTTTACATATGGTGATGTAACTTTCCATGTTACTCTCTATATACATCTCACCCTCCCCTTCCCCCTCACCATGTCCATACGCCTATGTTGTTTCTCCATGGCTGCCCTGCAAATAAATTCACTAGCACCATCTTTCTAGATTCCATATATATGTGTTAGTATATGATATTTATCTTTCTCATTCTAATGTCACTCTGTATAATAGGCTCTAGGTTCATCCACCTCATTAGAACTGGCTCAAATGCATTCATTTTTATGGCTGGGTTATATTCCAACGTGTATATGTACCACAGTTTGTTTATCCATTTATCCGTTGAAGGACATCTAAGTTGCTTCCATGTTCTAGCTATTGTAAATAGTGCTGCAGTGAACAATGGGGTACTTGTATCTTTTTTCAATTTTGATTCCCTTAGGGTATATGCCAAGTAGTGGGATTTCTGAGTCATATGGTGGTTTTATTCCTACTTTTTTGAGGAATCTCCATACTGTCTTCCGTAGTGGCTGTATCAGTTTACATTCCCACCAACAGGGCAAGAGAGTTCACTTTTCTCCACACCCTCTCCAGCATTTATTGTTTGTAGACTTTCTGATGGTGGCCATTCTGACTGATGTGAGGTGATATCTCACTGTAGTTTGATTTGCATTTCTCTAAAAATGAGTGATGTTGAGCATATCTTCGTGTGTTTATTAGCCATCCATATGTCTTCTTTGGAGAAATGTCTGTTTTAGTCTTTTTCCCACCTTTTGATTGGGTTGTTTTTCAGATAATGAGTTGTATGAGATACTTGTATATTTTAGGAATTATTCCTTTGTCAGTTTTCATTTCCTATTATTTTCTCCCATTCTGAGGCTTGTCTTTTCACATTGTTTATAGTTTCCTTTACTGGGCAAAAGTTTTTAAGTTCAGTTAGATCCCACTTGTTTATTTTTGTTTTTATTTCCATTACTCTCGAGGGTGGGTCCTTTGATCTTGCTTTGAGTTATGTCATTGAATGTTCTGCCTATGTTTTCCTCTAAGAGTTCTATAGTTTCTGGTCTTAGGTCTCTAATCCATTTTGAGTTTATCTTTGTGTATGATGTTAGAAAGTGTTCTAATTTTATTCTTTTACACGTAGCTGTCCAGTTTTCCCAGCACCACTTATTAAAGAGGCCCTGTTCTTCCCCATTGGTAACTGGATGTAACTTTCCATGTTACTCTCTATATACATCTCACCCTCCCCTTCCCCCTCACCATGTCCATATGCCTATGTTGTTTCTCCATGGCTGCCCTGCAAATAAATTCACTAGCACCATCTTTCTAGATTCCATATATATGTGTTAGTATATGATATTTATCTTTCTCATTCTAATGTCACTCTGTATAATAGGCTCTAGGTTCATCCACCTCATTAGAACTGGCTCAAATGCATTCATTTTTATGGCTGAGTTATATTCCAATGTGTATATGTACCACAGTTTGTTTATCCATTTATCCGTTGAAGGACATCTAGGTTGCTTCCATGTTCTAGCTATTGTAAATAGTGCTGCAGTGAACAATGGGGTACTTGTATCTTTTTTCAATTTTGATTCCCTTAGGGTATATGCCAAGTAGTGGGATTTCTGAGTCATATGGTGGTTTTATTCCTACTTTTTTAAGGAATCTCCATACTGTCTTCCATAGTGGCTGTATCAGTTTACATTCCCACCAACAGGGCAAGAGAGTTCACTTTTCTCCACACCCTCTCCAGCATTTATTGTTTGTAGGCTTTCTGATGGTGGCCATTCTGACTGGTGTGAGGTGATATCTCACTGTAGTTTGATTTGCATTTCTCTAAAAATGAGTGATGTTGAGCATATCTTCTTGTGTTTATTAGCCATCCATATGTCTTCTTTGGAGAAATGTCTGTTTTAGTCTTTTTCCCACCTTTTGATTGGGTTGTTTTTCAGATAATGAGTTGTATGAGCTACTTGTATATTTTAGGAATTATTCCTTTGTCAGTTTTCATTTCCTATTATTTTCTCCCATTCTGAGGCTTGTCTTTTCACATTGTTTATAGTTTCCTTTACTGGGCAAAAGTTTTTAAGTTCAGTTAGATCCCACTTGTTTATTTTTGTTTTTATTTCCATTACTCTAGAGGGTGGGTCATAAAGGATCTTGCTTTGAATTATGTCATTGAGTGTTCTGCCTATGTTTTCCTCTAAGAGTTCTATAGTTTCTGGTCTTAGGTCTCTAATCCATTTTGAGTTTATCTTTGTGTATGATGTTAGAAAGTGTTCTAATTTTATTCTTTTACATGTAGCTGTCCAGTTTTCCCAGCACCACTTATTAAAGAGGCTGTCTTTCCCCCATTGTATATTCTTGCCTCCTTTATCAAAAATGAGGTACTCACATTTTGTGGGTGTATCTCTGGGCTCTCTATCTTATTCCATTGGTCTATATTTCCGTTTTAGAGCACAGTCTTTTGAAACTAGCCATCAATCATACTTTGCAACAACTAACATGTAACATCCTCACATTGGTTGTCTTGCCTTTCTTGTTGAACTCTGACGGCCTTTACTCTTCTTCCCTGGAATTGTTCTCCTTAATGAAATAAGATCACTTAAGCCCTCTGCTTCTGGGAGATCCAGACTAGGACATAAATAAAGTGGAAAATTGAAACCTTTATCTGGTTAATTCAGACCAAACTCTCGCAGAGATCACTTTGGATTAATTTTATACACTAGGAAATTAAAGGCGCAAGAATAGCAATGTTGCCAACTGACAAGTAAAATGAGCTCACAGCATGGTCCAACCATCAGGCTATGCTTCTATCACAAGCTCACTTTTGTATTCTCTGAGATATCTGTTTCATAGGCTACCTTCAAACTTCCTATCCCCATCCCTATCACCTTCAACTGATGACCACTCTAGATTCTGAACTGGGAAAACAGAAACCATCAGATGGGCACTCTTTCCTAATCTTATCACTGGATCAACAAACCCATCTGTGTCTGCCCACCTTAGCTCCTTCTCTCCTATTTCATCTGATGAAGCGTCCCTTCTCTTGGCAGCTGGTTCCTTAGCACACATCTGATTCTTCTGGACTTCTCCAGGGCTTGGTTCCTGTTTTTTTTCTGCCCACCCTCTTCAATTTCTGAGCTTGTCTTTTCACATTGTTTATAGTTTCCTTTACTGGGCAAAAGTTTTTAAGTTCAGTTAGATCCCACTTGTTTATTTTTGTTTTTATTTCCATTACTCTCGAGGGTGGGTCCTTTGATCTTGCTTTGAGTTATGTCATTGAATGTTCTGCCTATGTTTTCCTCTAAGAGTTCTATAGTTTCTGGTCTTAGGTCTCTAATCCATTTTGAGTTTATCTTTGTGTATGATGTTAGAAAGTGTTCTAATTTTATTCTTTTACACGTAGCTGTCCAGTTTTCCCAGCACCACTTATTAAAGAGGCTGTCTTTTTCCCATTGTATATTCTTGCCTCCTTTATCAAAAATGAGGTACCCACATTTTGTGGGTGTATATCTGGGCTCTCTATCTTATTCCATTGGTCTATATTTCTATTTTAGAGCACAGTCTTTTGAAACTAGTCATCAATCATACTTTGCAACAACTAACATGTAACATCCTCACATTGGTTGTCTTGCCTTTCTTGTTGAACTCTGACGGTCTTTACTCTTCTTCCCTGGAATTGTTCTCCTTAATGAAATAAGATCACTTAAGCCCTCTGCTTCTGGGAGATCCAGACTAGGACATAAATAAAGTGGAAAATTGAAACCTTTATCTGGTTAATTCAGACCAAATTCTCGCAGAGATCACTTTGGATTAATTTTACACACTAGGAAATTAAAGACGCAAGAACAGCAATGTTGCCAACTGACAAGTAAAATGAGCTCACAGCATGGTCCAACCATCAGGCTATGCTTCTATCACAAGCTCACTTTTGTATTCTCTGAGATATCTGTTTCATAGGCTACCTTCAAACTTCCTATCCCCATCCCTATCACCTTCAACTGATGACCACTCTAGATTCTGAACTGGGAAAACAGAAACCATCAGATGGGCACTCTTTCCTAATCTTATCACTGGATCAACAAACCCATCTGTGTCTGCCCACCTTAGCTCCTTCTCTCCTATTTCATCTGATGAAGCGTCCCTTCTCTTGGCAGCTGGTTCCTTAGCACACATCTGATTCTTCTGGACTTCTCCAGGGCTTGGTTCCTTGTTATTTCTCCCTCTTCCTTGAAGCAATCATCTCTCTCCCTTGACTGCATTTAGAATGCCCACCCATCTTCAAAGTGTTAGTCATTCAGTCATGTCTGACTCTTTGTGGCCCTATGGACTGGAGACTGCCAGGCTCCTCTGTCAATGGAATTCTCCAGGCAAGAATACTGGAGTGGGTAGCCATTCCCTTCTCCAGGAGATCTTCCTGACAGAACCCTGGTATCCTGCATTACAGGCAGATTCTTTACCATCCGAGTCACCAGGAAACCCCCCCACCCTCAAAAAGACCTCCTTTTACCGCACACTGTCCTTGGTAAATGCCAAAGCTCTGTACTTCCTTTCCCAGTCTACAGAGAAAGCCGTATCCATTTTTCTATCCACTCCTCCACCCACTTTATCTGGACTTCCATCTCTACCACTTCACTGAAACTACCCTTATAGAAGTGTCTCTGTTGCTCAGTGTAATGATCATTTTTTATGGCTTTATTTTAACTCAGTCTTTAGGCAGCAATCAAGACAATTCAGCCTTCTCTCCTTTAAGCACTCTCTTTCCCTGGCCTCCTTTTAACCTTAGGGTTAAAAAGCTTAGGAGGCCAGGCTGCTCCTCCTCCTCTTTCTGGCTGTGAATGCTGTTTGTTCTCAAGACTTGGCCCAGGCCTCTTCCTTCCTCATTACATTCTTAGGCATTCTCATATGCACCCATGGTGCAAATTATGTTATTTGCAGATGACTCACAAGTATATCTCATCAACCAAGACCTCTCCTTTGACCTATATTTCTATTTTTTGCTTACTACCTTGGAATTCTCAAGAATACTGGAGTGGGTCGCCGTTTTTTTTTCCCAAGGGATCTTCCCAAACCAGGGAATGAACCTGCATTTCCTGCATTGGCAGGTCTATTTTTTTGTACCGCTCAGCCACCAGGGAAGCCCATACATGTATCTATTCTCTTTTCAAATTCTTGTCCCATTTGTTGTTGTTGCTTAGTCACTAAATCATGTCTGACTCTGGGACCCCATGGACAGCAGCATTCCAGGCTTCGCTGTCCTTCAGTATCTTCTGGAGTTTGCTCAAACTCATATCCATTGAGTCTGCAATGCCATCCAACCATCTCATCCTCTGTGACTCCCTTCTCTTCCTGCTCAGTTTAGGTTATTACAGAATATTGAACAGAGTTCTGTCTGCTATACAGTAGGTCCTCGTTGGTTACCTACTTTAAATATAGCTATATGTACACGTCAATACCAAACTCCAAATCTATCTTCTCCCACCCAAACTCTTCCCCTGGGTAGCCATAAGTTTGTTCTCTGTGAGTCTGTTTCTTTTTTGTAAATATTTTCATTTGTATCTTTTTTGATTCCACATATAAGTGATATTACATGATATGTCTTTCTCTGTCTGACTTCCTTAAGTGTGATTATCTCTAGGTCCATCCATGCTGCTACAAATGACATTATTTCATTCTTTTTAATGGCTGAGTAATGTTCTATTGTTAATACGTATCACATCTTCTTTATCCATTCATCTGTTGGATATTTAGCTTGCTTCCATGTTTTGATTAATTTTATTTCCATTAAATCTACTTAAAATGCTGCTTGAATTTTGCATCCCCGTTGATGTTATCACTCTCATTGAAGCACTCTCTTTCCTGGCCTCCTTTTAACCTTAGGGTTAAAAAGCTTAGGCCCTGCTCCTCCTCTTTCTGGCTGTGAATGCTGTTTGTTCTCAAGACTTGGCCCAGGCCTCTTCCTTCCTCATTACATTCTTAGGCATTCTCATATGCACCCATGGTGCAAATTATGTTATTTGCAGATGACTCACAAGTATATCTCATCAACCAAGACCTCTCCTTTGACCTATATTTCTATTTTTTGCTTACTACCTTGGAATTCTCAAGAATACTGGAGTGGGTCGCCGTTTTTTTTTTTCCAAGGGATCTTCCCAAACCAGGGAATGAACCTGCATTTCCTGCATTGGCAGGTCTATTTTTTTGTACCGCTCAGCCACCAGGGAAGCCCATACATGTATCTATTCTCTTTTCAAATTCTTGTCCCATTTGTTGTTGTTGCTTAGTCACTAAATCATGTCTGACTCTGGGACCCCATGGACAGCAGCATTCCAGGCTTCGCTGTCCTTCAGTATCTTCTGGAGTTTGCTCAAACTCATATCCATTGAGTCTGCAATGCCATCCAACCATCTCATCCTCTGTGACTCCCTTCTCTTCCTGCTCAGTTTAGGTTATTACAGAATATTGAACAGAGTTCTGTCTGCTATACAGTAGGTCCTCGCTGGTTACCTACTTTAAATATAGCTATATGTACACGTCAATACCAAACTCCAAATCTATCTTCCCCCACCCAAACTCTTCCCCTGGGTAGCCATAAGTTTGTTCTCTGTGAGTCTGTTTCTTTTTTGTAAATATTTTCATTTGTATCTTTTTTGATTCCACATATAAGTGATATTGCATGATATGTCTTTCTCTGTCTGACTTCCTTAAGTGTGATTATCTCTAGGTCCATCCATGCTGCTACAAATGACATTATTTCATTCTTTTTAATGGCTGAGTAATGTTCTATTGTTAATACGTATCACATCTTCTTTATCCATTCATCTGTTGGATATTTAGCTTGCTTCCATGTTTTGATTAATTTTATTTCCATTAAATCTACTTAAAAATGCTGCTTGAATCTGTCTGCTTTATCACCACTGTTGCCACCAGTCCAGTATCTCTTGCTGGGACTCCTTCGAGTTCTGTTCAGCCAGCAGCCAGAATGATGTTTTGAATCTCCAAATCTGATCGAGTCACTCAGTTACTTAAAATCTTTAAAAATTTTCTCTGTATTTTAGAATAAAACAATGAATCCATAATCTAGCCTACAGATTCTGCATGTTCTGGTCTCTACCTACCTCTCCAGTTTATTTTCTTTTGTCTTTTCACTTCTAACTCATTGTATTGCTTTCAGTTCCTCTCAATCTTCATACATCCTTCTATCACAGTACCTTAGGATATGCTTTTCCCTCTGACTAGAATCCCCTTTCTTTTTTTTTTTTTTATTATTATTTTTTATTTTGGGGGGGGTCGGGTTGGGGGGGGGGGGGGGCAGGCGGGCCACTTCTACTGGTCTTTCATTTCTCTATTTTCATCCATCTTTGTTCTTTGGCTCTTGTGGGCCTCCCGTCGCGGTGGCCTCTGTTGTTGCAGAGCACCGGCTCTGGGCGCATGCGCTCCAGAGCTCCGGCTCGGTAATGGGACACATCGGTCCTGCCGCTCCGCGGCACGTGGGATCTTCCCAGGCCAGGGCTCGAGCCGGCGCCCCTTGCACTGCAAGGCAGTGTCCTTACCCACTGGACCACCAGGGGAAGCCCAGAACCTACATTTTTAATTCTTAAGTCTTACAACTGACTGCTCGAAGCCCACTCAGATTATGACTCAGGGCAATCTGTTTTGCTCAAAGTCTTTTAATTAAAATGTCAGTCACATCTGAAAAATGCTTTTACAACAACATCTAGACTAATATTTGACCAAACATCTGGGCACTGTAGCCGAGCCAAGTTGACACATAAAATTAACCATCACAGTTCTGACGCCAAAAGTCAGATCTTATTGCAACAGTTTGGGAATATATTGCTATTTCTCTTTCCCACTGTACAGCCACCCAAGCAATCAACCTTGGGGTCTGGGAACTTGAGTATATATTTTGTGTGGTATTTTTTTTTGGCTGAGTAATGTTCTATTGTTAATACGTATCACATCTTCTTTATCCATTCATCTGTTGGATATTTAGCTTGCTTCCATGTTTTGATTAATTTTATTTCCATTAAATCTACTTAAAAATGCTGCTTGAATCTGTCTGCTTTATCACCACTGTTGCCACCAGTCCAGTATCTCTTGCTGGGACTCCTTCGAGTTCTGTTCAGCCAGCAGCCAGAATGATGTTTTGACTCTCCAAATCTGATCGAGTCACTCAGTTGCTTAAAATCTTTAAAAATTTTCTCTGTATTTTAGAATAAAACAATGAATCCATAATCTAGCCTACAGATTCTGCATGTTCTGGTCTCTACCTACCTCTCCAGTTTATTTTCTTTTGTCTTTTCACTTCTAACTCATTGTATTGCTTTCAGTTCCTCTCAATCTTCATACATCCTTCTATCACAGTACCTTAGGATATGCTTTTCCCTCTGACTAGAATCCCCTTTCTTTTTTTTTATTATTATTATTTTTTATTTTGGGGGGGGTCGGGTTGGGGAGGGAGGGGAGCAGGCGGGCCACTTCTACTGGTCTTTCATTTCTCTATTTTCATCCATCTTTGTTCTTTGGCTCTTGTGGGCCTCCCGTCGCGGTGGCCTCTGTTGTTGCAGAGCACCGGCTCTGGGCGCATGCGCTCCAGAGCTCCGGCTCGGTAATGGGACACATCGGTCCTGCCGCTCCGCGGCACGTGGGATCTTCCCAGGCCAGGGATCAAACCGGCGCCCCTTGCACTGCAAGGCGGTGTCCTTACCCACTGGACCACCAGGGGAAGCCCAGAACCTATATTTTTAATTCTTAAGGCTTACAACTGACTGCACGAAGCCCACTCAGATTATGACTCAGGGCAATCTGTTTTGCTCAAAGTCTTCTAATTAAAATGTCAGTCACATCTGAAAAATGCTTTTACAACATCTAGACTAATATTTGACCAAACATCTGGGCACTGTAGCTGAGTCAAGTTGACACATAAAATTAACCATCACAGTTCTGACGCCAAAAGTCAGATCTTATTGCAACAGTTTTGGAATATATTGCTATTTCTCTTTCCCACTGTACAGCCACCCAAGCAAATGACCAGAGATCCCTTTGGGAAAGGTCTGGGGAATTTGAGTATATATTTTGTGTGGTATTTTGGGGTCCTTCTTCTTGAACATAACCACCCCTTTATTCAGAGATACACTAATTATCAATTTAGTACCTCTCAGCTCTAAATGTACACATTAATGCCTCCTCTGTGAAAATGGATGGAATTCTTCCTTTTAAGCATTTGTTCTTTGCAGTGAGCAAAATGCTCAACCGTCTCAGTAAAGGGCACTAGAGAGACACTGCAGGTGGAAAGGGCTTCTTTCGCTAGTTCTGCCTGTTGTACATTGGTTGGTGCCGTGCTCCCAGGATGAATCACCCCAGCTGAGCCTGGTGTTCTTCCCATAACCCTGTGCCTTCAAACATCTTGCCTGTGCCTTCGACACAGATCCTGTGCCTTCCAAACATTTTGCCTGCACCAGCCCTCCCCCTCCTTCTTTCCTTTCCCCATCCTCCTGACCTCTCAACCTCCTGCTCTCCTCTTCCCCTCCTGCTGATCTCTCCCCCTCCCCCAGAGGCTTTTCTCCCCCATCCCTGACAAAGGTGCGCCTTTTCTGATGCAGACACTGTGCTCTCCAGGCATCTTGCCTCTACTGACTCCCTTTGCAGGCCACTCTCACTCCCAAACAGTTGTCTCCCCACTTACCCAGAAACTGAACCAGTTCTGGACTAGGCTAACCAGCACCCCTCTGCCATCCAGTGTGTTTCAAATATACCTTTTCCAACAAGATCTGAGCCCAGTCTTCAGGATAGGATTCCCTTCCCCTGTGCAAGTTTGTCTTTTGTTGGATACCTTTCCTCAGCTCAAGGGAACACACAACTTATAGTGACTCTTTTACCATAGCCTAATTATTCTTAATATTAAACTTTTCCTCTTCAAAGCATGGTGTGGTTTCTGTGTCCTGATTGGACTGAATTCGATATAGAATAGGAGTAGTCCCAGAAATTTAGGATTTGGGGATTTGGTTGATCATGGGATTGAGTGCCAGTGCTGAGCATGCTGCTGATAGGAAAAGGAATGCTAGTAACCCCTGACATGCAATGGCATCACAGTGAATCCAGTCATGGCTCATTGGAAACTTGAGTGTCTACTGTGCTTGACCATTGTGCTGGTCATGATGACTGTAAGGACTACAGTATGGGATGGGTATGGGATAGATTCTGGGAGAACTTTAGCACTTACAGAGAAAACATGACAAAGTCAATCTGACTTTCATCTCCCTGACTCAGGGAGGTAGCTTTCTTCTACACCCTGTGCATGCCAACTGGCGGTGGTCTTGTCTATGTCCCAGAGAGATGCTTCCTGCTTTCTCAGTGACGGTGGACAGGCTGGGTCTGGAAAGCCAGACAATTTTTCATCATCTAATTGACTACCACTACACATTCTCCAGTGAGGTCTGAAGTCCTACCTTTGTTTGTCCTTTCATGGTTATTTTCCCTCAGCTCCAAGGTATGTTTATATCTTTTACTTACTCCTTCATGATAGCTTGAGAATATCTTGTAAATCACAGTGTAGTTGCTATCTCCTGACGGGGCTCAGACTGGGAAATTTGGACTCTGGGTTTGATATCTGCCACAGGTCCAGAGATTCATCGAGGAATCATCCACTTTTAATGAGGTCACATTTTCAGCTCCTTGTTTATCCATTCTTGCTTTGGATTAGGGGCAAACAGAAACAGTGATGGAGTTTTTTTTCTTGGGCTCCAAAATCACTGCAGACAGTGACTATGGCCATGAAATTAAAGGATGCTTGCTCCTTGGAACAAAAGTTATGACAAACCTAGACAGCATATTGAAAAGCAGAGACATCACTTTGCCAGCAAAAGTCCATATAGTCAAAGCTATGGTTTTTCCAGTAGTCATGTGTGGATATGAGAGTAGTATCATAAAGGAGACAGAGTGCTGAAAAATTGCTTTCAAACTGTGGTGCTAGAGAAGACTCTCGAGTTCCTTGGACAGCAAGGAACTCAAACCAGTCAATCCTAAAGGAAGTCAACCCTGAATATTCATTGGAAGGACTGATGCTGAAACTGAAGCTCTGATACTTTGGCCACCTGATATGAAGAATCGACTCATTGGAAAAGACCTTGATGATGGGAAAGATTGAAGGCAAGAGAAGGGGATGACAGAGGATGAGATGGTTGGACGGCATCTCTGACTCAATGGACATGAGTCTGATCAAACTCTGAGAGATAGTGAAGGACAAGGACGCTGCAATCCATGGGTTGCAAAGAATAAGACGCAAGTGAGTGACTGAACAACAACAGCAACAGTAATTTATTTGAATACTATAGCTTCTTTATAAAAATGATTATTAGTGGTGTGCTTATAATACATTAAGTGAAAAAAATAGAGACTCACATTTGTGTATATTTCATTATAAGAATTTTTAAGATTCGAAAGCATAGAAAATAATACGAGAAGGAAATACTGTATACTAAAATGTGAGAGGTAATTGTACTTATGTGGTAAGAAATGGGTAATGTTTCTTCTCCCTACTCAATTCAAGGCAGGAGGTAGATCCCTCCCATCCACCCCCCCCCCCTCCCCGCCGCCCCAGGCGACAAGGGTAAAGTAACTGGAGATTTATTCCCTATGGACTGAAATTCCAAGATGAGAATTGCAGGACAATTAAGGGAGAAGTCTGGGTCCTGCCCAGATTACATACTTCTCACTCTCAAAGTCTGGAGACCTCCTAGACTACCCAGGGGCAGAAAGACTCCTGGGAGGCTAAAGGGGAGGATGGCAAGGGATGTTCTATTATCTTGTCTGAGAGATGCGTGTGAACACAAGGGAGGACCCTGAGATATACCAAATTGTGGACTGTGAACCAGGCAAATCAAAATGATTGGCCAAAGGAAACCCAGAAGAAAGGCCACATGAAAGTCATTCAAACTGTCACAAAGGTGCAACTCAGCAACTCTCTCTCTCTCTGATGCCGCTGTGCGTCTATCCACATGTACTGCACTCTTTCCTCCCCTTATTAAATACTTGCTTCACTATAAAAGGGTTCTACCTCAATTTGAGACTTAAACTCAGGGCCCAGACCTAATCAAACCCTGTTTGGAACTTACACCCACGTGGCTGGAGCTTGAATTCCAGCCAAGACCCTGTTTGGGACTCGAACCCACATGATGCGGGCTTAACCCCAGCCAAAACCCTGCTTGGGACTTGAACCCAAGTAGTCAGGACTCAATCCCGGCCAGAAACCCTGTCTGGGACTTGAACCCATGCGGCCGGGACTTAATCCAGCACTCACCCAAAGTCTGGGCCCACTGAGGCTCAGGTTCTTCATGCATCATTAGCTCCTCCTTTCCCAGCTCTTCTTGCTTTCTTGGGTTATCATTAACTTACTGGCCTCCCAACTTTTTCCAGGTTTTACTTTTCCATCTGCAGTCCCCTACTAGGACTCCACAACTACATAGCAATTCTACTCTGTCCCTATCAACTACATTTCATCTTTGTGGGAATTCTCTTCTGCAGAGCCAAAGGGCCAGGGCCCTGGTCACCACTGGTCTAGTGGCGAGGACTTGGTGCTTTCACCACTGGTAATGTCTTTTAAGAAATGGGTAATGTTTCTTCTCCTACTCAATTCAAGGCAGGAGGTAGATCCTCCCATCCACCCCCCCCTCCCCCGCCCCAGGCGACAAGGGTAAAGTAACTGGAGATTTATTCCCTATGGACTGAAATTCCAAGATGAGAATTGCAGGACAATTAAGGGAGAAGTCTGGGTCCTGCCCAGATTACATACTTCTCACTCTCAAAGTCTGGAGACCTCCTAGACTACCCAGGGGCAGAAAGACTCCTGGGAGGCTAAAGGGGAGGATGGCAAGGGATGTTCTATTATCTTGTCTGAGAGATGCGTGTGAACACAAGGGAGGACCCTGAGATATACCAAATGTGGACTGTGAACCAGGCAAATCAAAATGATTGGCCAAAGGAAACCCAGAAGAAAGGCCACATGAAAGTCATTCAAACTGTCACAAAGGTGCAACTCAGCAACTCTCTCTCTCTGATGCCGCTGTGCGTCTATCCACATGTACTGCACTCTTTCCTCCCCTTATTAAATACTTGCTTCACTATAAAAGGGTTCTACCTCAATTTGAGACTTAAACTCAGGGCCCAGACCTAATCAAACCCTGTTTGGAACTTACACCCACGTGGCTGGAGCTTGAATTCCAGCCAAGACCCTGTTTGGGACTCGAACCCACATGATGCGGGCTTAACCCCAGCCAAAACCCTGCTTGGGACTTGAACCCAAGTAGTCAGGACTCAATCCCGGCCAGAAACCCTGTCTGGGACTTGAACCCATGCGGCCGGGACTTAATCCAGCACTCACCCAAAGTCTGGGCCCACTGAGGCTCAGGTTCTTCATGCATCATTAGCTCCTCCTTTCCCAGCTCTTCTTGCTTTCTTGGGTTATCATTAACTTACTGGCCTCCCAACTTTTTCCAGGTTTTACTTTTCCATCTGCAGTCCCCTACTAGGACTACATAACAACTACATAACAATTCTACTCTGTCCCTATCAACTACATTTCATCTTTGTGGGAATTCTCTTCTGCAGAGCCAAAGGGCCAGGGCCCTGGTCACCACTGGTCTAGTGGCGAGGACTTGGTGCTTTCACCACTGTAACCCGGCCCCAATCTCCGGCTGGGAGCCCAAGATCTGCTCCAAGCCATGGCAGATGAAGGTCACCTGAGATCAAATGTTCCAGATAGTCTGTAACATTTTGTTAATATATAAATGGTAACACGTAAATATACACATACATACATATGGGTAGGTCTTCTCCTCAGTGTCTTGGTTTCCTACTCTGTAAAATAGAAATTTTGATCCTGTCTAACATACTAATGTGGGCTTCCCAGGTGGCGCTAGTGGTAAAAAACATGCCTGCCAATGCAGGAGACATAAGAGACACGGGTTCGATCCCTGAGTCAGGAAGATCCCCTGGAGGAAGGTGTAGCAACCCAGTCTACTATTCTAGCCTGGAGAAACCCATAGAAAGAGGAGCCTGGCAGGCTATACTCATAGGGTGGCAATGAGTTGGGCTCAATGGAAGCAACTTAGCACTCATGAACGCATATCATACTAAAATATTGTGTGTGAATTAAATGGGATAAAATGTATTTAAGCATTTAGTAGCCTCATGCCTGGAACATGGTCTGTACTTTCTCTCCTCTCCCCGACCAGGACACCTGTTGCTCTTGTGCAGGACAATGTATTACACTGTCATGTAACAACTCCGAGTCATAGTGACTATTAAAAATATATTACCCCATGTTTCTAAATATCTCTGAAAACCACATATATAAGAGTTATGGATTAGGAAGCAAAAGAATAAGTAAGACTGTAAAGGCTGTTTCACCCTTTATTACTTTGGTGAAACAAAATCCATTACATTCAAAACAGAACAGGAACAAAATCAATGTGGTTTAGTAAAAAAATGCACAGGACTCAGAATAAAAAGATTAAAGATTTTTAAAAAATCAATTTATTTAAAATAAGAAACAAAAACCAAACAAACAAAAAATAGAAAAACAAAAAAAGATCACCTCAGATCTGGGATCTTTATCTTTCTCTATTTTACATTAGGACTCCACAACTACATAGCAATTCTACTCTGTCCCTATCAACTACATTTCATCTTTGTGGGAATTCTCTTCTGCAGAGCCAAAGGGCCAGGGCCCTGGTCACCACTGGTCTAGTGGCGAGGACTTGGTGCTTTCACCACTGTAACCCGGCCCCAATCTCCAGCTGGGAGCCCAAGCTCTGCTCCAAGCCATGGCAGATGAAGGTCACCTGAGATCAAATGTTCCAGATAGTCTGTAACATTTTGTTAATATATAAATGGTAACACGTAAATATACACATACATACATATGGGTAGGTCTTCTCCTCAGTGTCTTGGTTTCCTACTCTGTAAAATAGAAATTTTGATCCTGTCTAACATACTAATGTGGGCTTCCCAGGTGGCGCTAGTGGTAAAAAACACGCCTGCCAATGCAGGAGACATAAGAGACACGGGTTCGATCCCTGAGTCAGGAAGATCCCCTGGAGGAAGGTGTAGCAACCCAGTCTACTATTCTAGCCTGGAGAAACCCATAGACAGAGGAGCCTGGCAGGCTATACTCATAGGGTGGCAATGAGTTGGGCTCAATGGAAGCAACTTAGCACTCATGAACGCATATCATACTAAAATATTGTGTGTGAATTAAATGGGATAAAATGTATTTAAGCATTTAGTAGCCTCATGCCTGGAACATGGTCTGTACTTTCTCTCCTCTCCCCGACCAGGACACCTGTTGCTCTTGTGCAGGACAATGTATTACACTGTCATGTAACAACTCCGAGTCATAGTGACTATTAAAAAAATATTACCCCATGTTTCTAAATATCT
This sequence comes from Tragulus kanchil, assembly GCA_022376925.1. NCBI lineage: Eukaryota > Metazoa > Chordata > Mammalia > Artiodactyla > Tragulidae > Tragulus > Tragulus kanchil. The sequence goes on from JAIOJX010000032.1 coordinate 101,036,751, forward strand.
CTGAAAACCACATGTATAAGAGTTATGGATTAGGAGGCAAAAGAATAAGTAAGACTGTAAAGGCTGTTTCACCCTTTATTACTTTGGTGAAACAAAATCCATTACATTCAAAACAGAACAGGAACAAAATCAATGTGGTTTAGTAAATAAATGCACAGGACTCAGAATAAAAAGATCAAAGATTTTTAAAAAAATCAATTTATTTAAAATAAGAAACAAAAACCAAACAAACAAAAAATAGAAAAACAAAAAAAGATCACCTCAGATCTGGGATCTTTATCTTTCTCTATTTTAAGCAAGTTCCTTAGTGTCTCTAAAATAATTTCCTTCTTATAAAATGAGATCCAAACTACAACTTAGAGTTCTTCTGGCTCTAAGACAATCATTTTTATGCATTAAAGGAATAATTCTGCTGAGTTACCTTCTTTCTGTGGCAAAGGTGGACACTCAGACCAGTTTTGCAACTTGTGAATTACGGATGGGAGGCGTGTTGATTATATCACCCTCATCCTATTTAGACACAATCAAATCATCTAGGGGTCAGATGACAAAGCTTGGGAAGAATGTCAACAGCCTCCCCAGCCTTTTCAGATGAAGATTTTTATTTGTCTACATGAACTCAGTCTTGTGTTTTCCTTTTTATTTCTTTTACTATTTGGATGACACTATTTGCCTGCTTTAGAACACTAAGCTCCCTTTCTAATCTGTCTATATATTTTAGCGATCTGACCTACTGAATGTGAGGCATTAATCCTTCACAACAGAATGTAGTTTCTAGGGAGTTCTCCCATTACATTACTGAAATATGAAACACTTACCGTGAATTGTGCATCTTATTTGGGACTTTATATACATTCTTTGGAGGGCTTCCCTGGTGGCTCAGAAGGAAAAGAATCTGACTGCAGTGCAGGAGACCTGGGTTTGATCCCTGAATTGGCAAGATCCCCTGCAGAAGGAGATGGCTACTCACTCCATATTCTTGCCTGGAGAATTCGAAGGACAGGTAAGCCTGGCTTTCTACAGCCTATGGGGTTGCAAAGAATCAGACACAACTGAGTGACTTCCACTTTCATACATAGTTTATGTAATCTGCCCAGGAACAGTGCAAAGCAGATCTAGTCTCCTCATTCTATGGACCAGGAAACAGGCACAGGGAGCTGAAGTAACTTGCCCATGATTGAACATGCTAGTAAATAGTTCAGTCTATCTGACTCTGTATTATCATAATATTGAAATTAATCAAATGAATCATTTAGGTAATTCAAAGTAGACATCCAAATTAAAAAAAAAAAGAAAAAGAAATACACCCATTAAGTGTTAAGAAAATTTCTCAAACATTAGTCCTAATATTTTCTCCTGTATCTCCTGCCCTAGTATAAGAGAGAATCTCTATCAAATCCTGAAACCTAAATAACTACTGATTATCCCAGGAGAATGACCTAGAAAGAATACTCAAGACCCAAACTTTTATATGTGATTACCTTGAGGCAATGACTTTACTCCAACTCAGTTTAAGGCAATAGACAAAAGAATTTGCCCAAACCTAATTATAAGATGAATCTTCCTTATAACTGTATTGCAAATTGGGTTAACAAAATGCAAAAATGAATTTAAATAATACTATAAAAAAAGGCCTTAAAAAGGATAAATAGCCTTCTTTCTTATAAAAGACTGAGTGACAATAGAAGTCCCTTTGCATAAACCTTTTTTCTTGCTGCTATGGGACCACATTTAGTATTATTAAGCTTTCTCAGTGAGGTCACCAGGATCCCAAGTTCCCAAGTGTCTGCCTTGCCCATGCGGTTCTGGATGAAGTTTTTTTCCTGTCGTTACAGCTGATCCAGGGGTCCCTGCTGCTCTGGCACTCGCTGGGCTCATTCTGAGACTGCCGCTGCTTCCTTTTCTGGTATCCCTGGTCATGCCTAGGAACAGAAAAGGGCCTTCTCCTTCCAGCATTCATAGGTTTGTATTTAGCTTGCAAGGGGCTTATCAGTTTTTCTCCATTGGCTGGAATGAAACACATCTGGTAGTAATTCAGCGCCCTACTTAATTCCAGGTGGGGCTGTCTTTACTCTTTCTCACTTCAAGATAATTTTACCCCTCTGAAATTAGAGATGGTCTTTATCTTCTCTTCCCTCTTTTAGCTTGAGGGTTAAACACCCTCATGCTGGATTTTGCACAACCACATTTAAAGTTTACTACTTGCTTTTTAGGAGCCCCACGACTCATAGTAAATATCTGTGAACAAGTTTTTGTTCTTAGAACCTGACAAGAGTCAATGTTTAACTGAGTTCTTCTGAATGAATGGATGAATTGATGAAACATAGCTGTTAAGTAAGTATAACAGTTATGTTCCATAGAAAAAGTGTGTAGCATAGTATGTATGTATTTAAATATGCATATAATACATTTGCATGCATTTTTAAACATTATGATATACTGAGGTGTATAATTTTTAATGAAGTATAACTGCGCTTTTGTTTTGAAACACTTATGGAAGGACGAACTCTAGACCTACATTACTAAAATGATGGGAAGCACTTGGGCCAAGGAGGGATGAATCTGTGCCTATACCTATGCTTCTGTATCTGTCTAGTGAGCTACACCCTCTCAAGCTAATCTCTTCTGGTATCTGTCTTAACAGGGTACTTCCCTGGTGGCTCAGTGATAAAGAATCCACCTGCCAATGCAGGAAATGTGGGAGATGCGGGTTCAATTCCTGAGTTGGGAAGAATTCTGGTATTCTTGCTTGAGAAATCCCATGGACAGAAGAGCCTGGCAGGCTACCGTCCATGGCATCTCTAAGACTTGTACATGACTTAGCAACTAACCAGCAACAGTTTGTCTTAATGCCTGTTTCTTCATGTTTTTAGTATTAGTAATGATAAAAGTGACATATATTATACTTAAATCCAGTTCCCAAGTGTCTGCCTTGCCCATGGGGTTCTGGATGAAGTTTTCTTCCTGTCGTTACAGCTGATCCAGGGGTCCCTGCTGCTCTGGCACTCGCTGGGCTCATTCTGAGACTGCCGCTGCTTCCTTTTCTGGTATCCCTGGTCATGCCTAGGAACAGAAAAGGGCCTTCTCCTTCCAGCATTCATAGGTTTGTATTTAGCTTGCAAGGGGCTTATCAGTTTTTCTCCATTGGCTGGAATGAAACACATCTGGTAGTAATTCAGCGCCCTACTTAATTCCAGGTGGAGCTGTCTTTACTCTTTCTCACTTCAGGATAATTTTACCCCTCTGAAATTAGAGATGGTCTTTATCTTCTCTTCCCTCTTTTAGCTTGAGGGTTAAACACCCTCATGCTGGATTTTGCACAACCACATTTAAAGTTTACTACTTGCTTTTTAGGAGCCCCATGACTCACAGTAAATATCTGTGAACAAGTTTTTGTTCTTAGAACCTGACAAGAGTCAATGTTTAACTGAGTTCTTCTGAATGAATGGATGAATTGATGAAACATAGCTGTTAAGTAAGTATAACAGTTATGTTCCATAGAAAAAGTGGGCAGCACAGTATGTATGTATTTAAATATGCATATAATACATTTGCATGCATTTTTAAACATTATGATATACTGAGGTATATAATTTTTAATGAAATATAACTGCGCTTTTGTTTTGAAACACTTATGGAAGGACGAACTCTAGACCTACATTACTAAAATGATGGGAAGCACTTGGGCCAAGGAGGGATGAATCTGTGCCTATACCTATGCTTCTGTATCTGTCTAGTGAGCTACACCCTCTCAAGCTAATCTCTTCTGGTATCTGTCTTAACAGGGTACTTCCCTGGTGGCTCATTGATAAAGAATCCACCTGCCAATGTAAGAAATGTAGGAGATGCGGGTTCAATTCCTGAGTTGGGAAGAATTCTGGTATTCTTGCTTGAGAAATCCCATGGACAGAAGAGCCTGGCAGGCTACCGTCCATGGCATCTCTAAGACTTGTACATGACTTAGCAACTAACCAGCAACAGTTTGTCTTAATGCCTGTTTCTTCATGTTTTTAGTATTAGTAATGATAAAGAGTGACATATATTATACTTATGAAAATATTCTCAGAATTTATCTGGTGTTCCATACTAAGGCCCTCCATGTTTTTAACTACATGGCTGACTACTAGGACTTCTATGATCTACAAGCCCAGGAGTGTTCATGTGTGTCCATGTGGATGGAGACCCTGGGATTGTGTGTCCTGGTAGCCCTGAGGCTACATACATTTCTAGAATCTTTATGGACTTATTTCTCTGTGTCCTTATTTGACAATTATAGAACATGCCTCTCTATTCCAATCCCTATCAAATGTGAGCATCAAACTAGAAATCAGCTCACCTATTTCATCAAAGCACTTGATCATTGATAGTAAAAATAATAATATTAATTGTATGTCTTCTTAGAAATTAGGTGGTTTTTTCCCCTTAGTTAATTGATTTATTTGGCTGTGTCTTGCCTTAGTTGCGGCATGCAGGAACTTGGTTGCATTATGTGGGACGTTCCTTTGTGGTGTATGGGCTCTCTGGTTACTGCATTCAGGCTCTCAGTTGTGGTGCAGGGCTCCAGCACATGTGAGTTCAACAGTCTTGGTGCCTGGGCTTAGCTGTTACACTGCATATGGGAACCTAGTTCCCTCACCAGGGATCAAACCCTCCTCCCCTACATTGCAAGGCAGACTCTTAACCACTACACCACCAGGGAAGTCTCTGGAAATGAGAAAATCTTACCCAGAGAGTGAAAGAAAGGTCAACCTTGTCCATCCAAAATCTCTGATGGGCCTAGACCTACATTACTAAAATGATGGGAAGCACTTGGGCCAAGGAGGGATGAATCTGTGCCTATACCTATGCTTCTGTATCTGTCTAGTGAGCTACACCCTCTCAAGCTAATCTCTTCTGGTATCTGTCTTAACAGGGTACTTCCTGGTGGCTCATTGATAAAGAATCCACCTGCCAATGCAGGAAATGTGGGAGATGCTGGTTCAATTCCTGAGTTGGGAAGAATTCTGGTATTCTTGCTTGAGAAATCCCATGGACAGAAGAGCCTGGCAGGCTATACCATCCATGGCATCTCTAAGACTTGTACATGACTTAGAAACTAACCAGCAACAGTTTGTCTTAATGCCTGTTTCTTCATGTTTTTAGTATTAATAATGATAAAGAGTGACATATATTATACTTATGAAAATATTCTCAGAATTTATCTGGTGTTCCATACTAAGGCCCTCCATATTTTTAACTACATGGCTGACTACTAGGACTTCTATGATCTACAAGCCCAGGAGTGTTCATGTGTGTCCATGTGGATGGAGACCCTGGGATTGTGTGTCCTGGTAGCCCTGAGGCTACATACATTTCTAGAATCTTTATGGACTTATTTCTCTGTGTCCTTATTTGAAAATTATAGAACATGCCTCTCTATTCCAATCCCTATCAAATGTGAGCATCAAACTAGAAATCAGCTCACCTATTTCATCAAAGCACTTGATCATTGATAGTAAAAATAATAATATTAATTGTATGTCTTCTTAGAATTTAGGTGGTTTTTTTCCCCTTAGTTAATTGATTTATTTGGCTGTGTCTTGCCTTAGTTGCGGCATGCAGGAACTTGGTTGCATTATGTGGGACGTTCCTTTGTGGTGTATGGGCTCTCTGGTTACTGCATTCAGGCTCTCAGTTGTGGTGCAGGGCTCCAGCACATGTGAGTTCAACAGTCTTGGTGCCTGGGCTTAGCTGTTACACTGCATATGGGAACCTAGTTCCCTCACCAGGGATCAAACCCTCCTCCCCTACATTGCAAGGCAGACTCTTAACCACTACACCACCAGGGAAGTCTCTGGAAATGAGAAAATCTTACCCAGAGAGTGAAAGAAAGGTCAACCTTGTCATAAACTGATCAATGAGAGCAGAATTATCTTCTTGTCCTGGTGTTTTGTGGATATGGTAGAACTTGCATTGGATATTTGAGGCAGTTTCTAAGCAAAGTGTTGAAGGAGCAACCTGATGTCTCTTGACTATTTCGAGTAAACTGCAAGAAGAGGGAAATGACTTAAAGATGGAATTGTTCCTCAAAAGTGAAGCGGAACTCAAAGATATGGAGCATTCTCAGCCTAGGTATAGAAATTTGTTTTTCAAAAGATGTTTTTTTTTCATATGATCATTTTAGTCTGCAAAGAATTTTCACGTTCATTATTTTAGTGTACTTGCACATCAACCCAGCATATGAGATCTTCAATTCTTACTTGATTGCACTGGGAATTGAGGCTTAAGAAGCAACTTGTCCAAAGCCATATGGCTACTGAGTGACTGGCTGGGATTCAAACTGCTGATTCTATTTGCTGTGATATTTCCATTATGCTAGTTTTTTCAAAATCAGAAATACTTTGCCTATGCTCAGGAAAATTCCAGTGATCTCATAAAGTATATATAAAATTAAAGGATGCAGGGATGATATTACATGAAAACTCTAAAAGAGCACAAAAACCACTCACAGACACCAGAAGGGTCCTTATTTATTTATTTAAAATTTTATTTATTGTATGTTAAATGTTTTAAAATTCATTTTATTACAGATGGCTGACTGACTCACTCATTAAATCAGGAAACATTTGGGGGTATCTGTTAGTGACAAGGCAATGAACTAAACACTATGAGAACTGTAAAAATATATATGACAAGATCTCTGACCTCATGAAAGGTACAATGTACTAGTGCAAAAATAACTTTAATAGCAGACAGAATGTTAAAGATGCTACCTGAGATATGAATACAGTGTTACAAGACGTTAGCAGAGAAAAAGGAGAGGCAGCGTTCCTTTGTGGTGTATGGGCTCTCTGGTTACTGCATTCAGGCTCTCAGTTGTGGTGCAGGGCTCCAGCACATGTGAGTTCAACAGTCTTGGTGCCTGGGCTTAGCTGTTACACTGCATATGGGAACCTAGTTCCCTCACCAGGGATCAAACCCTCCTCCCCTACATTGCAAGGCAGACTCTTAACCACTACACCACCAGGGAAGTCTCTGGAAATGAGAAAATCTTACCCAGAGAGTGAAAGAAAGGTCAACCTTGTCATAAACTGATCAATGAGAGCAGAATTATCTTCTTGTCCTGGTGTTTTGTGGATATGGTAGAACTTGCATTGGATATTTGAGGCAGTTTCTAAGCAAAGTGTTGAAGGAGCAACCTGATGTCTCTTGACTATTTCGAGTAAACTGCAAGAAGAGGGAAATGACTTAAAGATGGAATTGTTCCTCAAAAGTGAAGCGGAACTCAAAGATATGGAGCATTCTCAGCCTAGGTATAGAAATTTGTTTTTCAAAAGATGTTTTTTTTTCATATGATCATTTTAGTCTGCAAAGAATTTCCACGTTCATTATTTTAGTGTACTTGCACATCAACCCAGCATATGAGATCTTCAATTCTTACTTGATCACACTGGGAACTGAGGCTTAAGAAGCAACTTGTCCAAAGCCACATGGCTACTTAGTGACTGGCTGGGATTCAAACTGCTGATTCTATTTGCTGTGATATTTCCATTATGCTAGTTTTTTCAAAATTGGAAATACTTTGCCTATGCTCAGGAAAATTCCAGTGATCTCATAAAGTATATATAAAATTAAAGGATGCAGAATGATATTACATGAAAACTCTAAAAGAGCACAAAAACCACTCACAGACACCAGAAGGGTCCTTATTTATTTATTTAAAATTTTATTTATTGTATGTTAAATGTTTTAAAATTCATTTTATTACAGATGGCTGACTGACTCACTCATTAAATCAGGAAACATTTGGGGGTATCTGTTAGTGACAAGGCAATGAACTAAACACTATGAGAACTGTAAAAATATATATGACACGATCTCTGACCTCATGAAAGGTACAATGTACTAGTGCAAAAATAACTTTAATAGCAGACAGAATGTTAAAGATGCTACCTGAGATATGAATACAGTGTTACAAGACGTTAGCAGAGAAAAAGGAGAGGCAGCGAAATTTAAAATTTTTGTCTATGTTGATATGTAGGACTCTTGTAATAATAATAAAATTCATTTGTCTGTTAATTAAAGAAGAGATTGCTAAATCCATGGAAGAGAAACAAAGGTATGGAAGTAATCATGGAAAGTCAGGAATATACAATCCAACTTCTTTTTCTTGGCTCAGTGTGTTAACAGGAGGAGGAAAAGGCACTTCCTTCCCCAGCGAACTTTCAAGGAGATGATGTAAAATGGGGAAAGATAAGCAGATGGAGGGATTTTTAGGGCTGGGGGAGGGACCTTGTTATTATCTTGCACAACCCCCCACCATTTTAAAGTTGAAAATATTGAAGTGCAGACAAATGAAAATACTTACCCCAAATCACAGAATCAATTGGAATTGAGACAGAACTAACTTTGGTAAACTTAGGCCCCATGCTGCTTTCAATGATTCACTGGCCGTATGTAGAAAACCATCAGGGACATGCAGAGCTAGAATATCTTTACTGGGTACCTACAGGTGTGCCTTATACATACTTGGCATTCACTAATTGTTGCCTGAATGAATAAAAAGTTAGATTAGTAATTTATCTTACTTGATGTTATAAGGACAAATACAATTATATCTGTGATATATACACATCTGTCAACTTGACATCCTGAACTACTAATAGGTTATAGTTAATAACCCTCCTGAATAACAAGCAGGTTATTAACTAATAACTAATAGGTCTGCGTCCAATACTGGGCACCTGCGTCCAATACTGGGCACCTGGTCTTCCCTCCCGAGACCTGCGTCCCTCTCATTTCTTCTTACCTTTATGGATGGCAACTCCCTCCTAGTTACTCTGGCTAAGAGTCCCCAAGTCATCTTTCTGTCCTACCATCCATCCATCTTGTCAACAAATCCTGATGGTTCTACCTTCAAAGGACCTCCAGAATCTGACACCAGTCATTACCTTTTCACGACTGCCTTAAATCAACCCACAACTGTCTTTCTCTCGGATTACTGAAATAGTCTCTAAACTAGATGCTCACCTACCTTTGTCCACATTTAGTCTACTCTCAAAACAACCAGAATTAGAAATAGCACATGACATCCCTTACACGTGGAATCTAAAAGTGAAATGATACAAATGAACTTATTTACAAAACAGAAGGAGATTCACACACTTAGAAAATGAATTTGTGGTTGCTAGGGGGAAGGATGAGGGGAAGGGATAGTATGGGAGTTCGGAATGGACAGGTCCACACTGCTATATTTAAAATGGATAGCTCATAAGGACTTACTGCATAGCACATGGAGCTCTGCTCAGTGTTATGTGGCGACTTGGATAGGAGGGGATTGCGGGAAAAGGGATACGTGCATGCGTACGGCTGAGTTGCTTTGCTCTTCACCTGAAACTATCACAACATTTGTAATTGGCTATACCCCAATAAAAAATAAAAAGTTAAAAAAAAAAACCAATAGAATGATTCTTTTAAAAGTGAAGTCAGATTATCATTCCTCCAGTCCCAGCTTTCCAAAATAGACATACATTTCATTATGAATAAAGGCTAAAGTTCCTTCCATGAAACAAATGTTTATAGCAGCTTAAATCATAATAACTAACAAGTGGAAACAATCCGAATGTCACCAAATAAAATGTGATGTACCCCTAAGGTAGAATAATAATTAGTAAGAAAAAAATGGAAATACTAACATATCCTGTAACTTGGATAACCTTGAAAACATTGCCCAAGTGAAAGAAGTTAGTCAAAAAAGACTATATATTGTTCAACTCCCTTTACATGAAATATTCAGAATAATCAAATCCATAATTAGTGACTGTTTAGGGCTGGAGGGACTGGAGGAAATAGAGGGGTGACTGCTAATATAGACAAGTTTCATTTCAAAAAGATTATGTTATAGAAGTATAGTTGATTTACAATTTATGTTAATTTCTGATGTACAGCACAGTGACTCAGTTATATGTGCATATGTGGACTTACATATGCAGGAGGATAAAAATGTTCTAAAATTGATTATGGTTATGGTTGCTCATCGCTGTGAATATACTAAAACCATTGAACTGTACACTTTAAATGAGTATATTTTATGCTGTGTGAATTACATCTCTATAAAGTCATTAAAAAATAGAAGGTAATAAAAAGGGAAAAGAACATAATAAAAGGTGCTGTGTATGTCAAGACCCCAAATTGGGAAGGAACATAATAACATCTATGAGGAGCAGAGGGAGATCTAATGTCCCCAGAGTGTATGATCAAGATGGGAAATAAGGCAAGAGTTACTTAAGGACCATATTATGAAGGATTTTAAATTTTATCACAAGCCTCCAAGTTTAAAAAGGATTTAAGCAGGTAAATGTAATCAAATTCACATTAATCAAATCAAATGTAATCAAATTCACATTAAAAAAATCATTCTAATTGTTGTGTGGAAAATTGTATGTGTATGTGCTCAGTTGCTCTGTCATGTTGGACTCATTGCGACCCAATGGACTACAGCTCATCAGGCTTCTCTGTCCGTAGGATTTTCCAGGCAAGAATACTGGAGTGAGTTGCCATTTCCTTCTCTAGGGGATATTCTTTTTCTTTTTGGGGCGTGGGGTGGGGGGGGACTTCTATTGGTCTTTCATTTGTCTATTTTCATCCATCTTTGTTCTTTGGCCTGTGTGGGCCTCCCTGATGGCCTCTGTTCTCGTCATGCAATGCTCCCGGCGTAAAAATGGACAATCATAATAACTAACAAGTGGAAACAATCCGAATGTCACCAAATAAAATGTGATGTACCCTAAGGTAGAATAATAATTAGTAAGAAAAAAATGGAAATACTAACATATCCTGTAACTTGGATAACCTTGAAAACATTGCCCAAGTGAAAGAAGTTAGTCAAAAAAGACTATATATTGTTCAACTCCCTTTACATGAAATATTCAGAATAATCAAATCCATAATTAGTGACTGTTTAGGGCTGGAGGGACTGGAGGAAATAGAGGGTGACTGCTAATATAGACAAGTTTCATTTCAAAAAGATTATGTTATAGAAGTATAGTTGATTTACAATTTATGTTAATTTCTGATGTACAGCACAGTGACTCAGTTATATGTGCATATGTGGACTTACATATGCAGGAGGATAAAAATGTTCTAAAATTGATTATGGTTATGGTTGCTCATCGCTGTGAATATACTAAAACCATTGAACTGTACACTTTAAATGAGTATATTTTATGCTGTGTGAATTACATCTCTATAAAGTCATTAAAAAATAGAAGGTAATAAAAAGGGAAAAGAACATAATAAAAGGTGCTGTGTATGTCAAGACCCCAAATTGGGAAGGAACATAATAACATCTATGAGGAGCAGAGGGAGATCTAATGTCCCCAGAGTGTATGATCAAGATGGGAAATAAGGCAAGAGTTACTTAAGGACCATATTATGAAGGATTTTAAATTTTATCACAAGCCTCCAAGTTTAAAAAGGATTTAAGCAGGTAAATGTAATCAAATTCACATTAATCAAATCAAATGTAATCAAATTCACATTAAAAAAATCATTCTAATTGTTGTGTGGAAAATTGTATGTGTATGTGCTCAGTTGCTCTGTCATGTTGGACTCATTGCGACCCAATGGACTACAGCTCATCAGGCTTCTCTGTCCGTAGGATTTTCCAGGCAAGAATACTGGAGTGAGTTGCCATTTCCTTCTCTAGGGGATATTCTTTTTCTTTTTGGGGCGTGGGGTGGGGGGGGACTTCTATTGGTCTTTCATTTGTCTATTTTCATCCATCTTTGTTCTTTGGCCCGTGTGGGCCTCCCATCGCAGTGGCCTCTGTTCTCGCAGAGCACCGGCTCTGGGCGCATGCGCTCCAGAGCTCCGGCTCGGATTGGACACATCGGTCCAGTCGCTCCGTGGCACGTGGGATTTTCCCAGACCAGGGATCGAACCAGGGCCCCTTGTACTGCAAGGCGATGTCCTCACCCACTGAACCACCGGGGAAGCCCTCCTTCTCTAGGGGATATTCTTGATCCCGGGATGGAACCCATATCTCTTGTGTCTCCTACATTGGCAGGTGGATTCTTTACCTCTGTACCACCCGGAAAGCCAAAGTGGGCAAATATAGAAACACAGCAATTAAAAGGTGGTTGTGGGGCTTCCCCTGGTTGTCCGGTGGATAAGGACACCGCCTTGCAGTGCAAGGGGCGCTGGTTCGAGCCCTGGCCTGGGAAGATCCCACGTGCCGCGGAGCGGCTGGACTGATGTGTCCAATCACCGAGTCGGAGCTCTGGAGCGCATGCGCCCAGAGCTGGCGCTCTGCGACAACAGACGCCACCGTGATGGGAGGCCCGTAGGAGCCAAAGAACAAAGACGGATGAAAATGGAGAAATGAAAGACCAATAGAAGTGGCCCGCCCGCTCCCCTCCCTCCCCAACCCGACCCCCGCCCAAAATAAATAAATAAATAAATAAATCTTTAAAAAAAAATAAAATAAAAAAAAATAAAAGGTGGTCGTAATAGATAAGAAAGAAAGAATGGTTGCCATTGAGTCAAGGAGAAGAGAGACTTTGTGATCTACTTTGGAGGGAGAATCAGATTGGGTGTAAGGCATGAGGTAGGCGGAGATTCTGTTTACTTGGTGGAAGACTGCTAGAGGAAGAGTGACTTGGGATGGTGTGTTTCTGGACATGCTAAATTTGAGATGCATTTGAGAATGACCCAGTGTCTTTGTACATGGGTAGTTTGAAATATATTTTAGATTAGGTTCAAATATGGGCTCTACCATTGACTAATCCTGTGATATTGATAAAAGGTACTCTTTTCCTGATTCCTTCACCAGTTAATGGAGATAACAGTAACCTCTAACAGCCAAATAAAAGTCAAGTAGTACAGCTTGTTTAAGAGCACAGACTTTGGACCTCAACTCTCTGTTTTGGATCCTGGCTCCATCATGGCTTTTGTTATGTGACCTTGGGCATGCTATTTAACCTCTTTGAGTTTTGTTTTCTTAAACCCCAAATAGGGCTAATTAAAGCACCTGTCTCTTAGGACTGTTAAATAGTATATGCATTAGATAATGCCAAACAAAGTGCTTTGGGCTGGGCATATAAGCATGATGTAAGTGGCAGCCATTATTATCATCGCCCAGGGTTCACATGAAGAGATGAGCTAACACACATGAAAGACACCAGTGTGTTGTAGATGTTCAAAGAATGGAACTAAAATTTATTTCCTTACCTGTCCACTTGAATTTTGTCTTAATCCAAATATTACTTTTATCCAGATTGGATTAACCCAAAACATGTTCTCCTAAGGGAAGGCTCACTCCACAGCTCAACAGTTTAAGATGGGAGAGAAAGACCTGTTGACATCGCCCAAGAGGGGACAATGGAAAAAGGAGTGTCTATGAGGGGAAAAACGGTGCAGGCTGGGGAGATGGATGCAACTGGCCAATCTGGAGCTCCCCTAAACAGTGAGGCAGACTGTGGTTCCTGAGGAACTGTAGTTTGTGAGAGAAAGGAGAGCTGGGCTGGCCTCGGACGCTGGTGTTGAGAGGTGAAGCCCCGCTGCTGTGCCTCGTATCTGATGAGTGTCAGCAGAGCAGGCCTCCTCCAGTGAGGACTCTGATCTGAACATACCTAAGACCATCATTACTCTTCCCGAAGCTAGTCATTTATTCATTCTCTCGGCCATTTGATTAGTTACTAATTGGGTGTAAGGCATGAGGTAGGCGGAGATTCTGTTTACTTGGTGGAAGACTGCTAGAGGAAGAGTGACTTGGGATGGTGTGTTTCTGGACATGCTAAATTTGAGATGCATTTGAGAATGACCCAGTGTCTTTGTACATGGGTAGTTTGAAATATATTTTAGATTAGGTTCAAATATGGGCTCTACCATTGACTAATCCTGTGATATTGATAAAAGGTACTCTTTTCCTGATTCCTTCACCAGTTAATGGAGATAACAGTAACCTCTAACAGCCAAATAAAAGTCAAGTAGTACAGCTTGTTTAAGAGCACAGACTTTGGACCTCAACTCTCTGTTTTGGATCCTGGCTCCATCATGGCTTTTGTTATGTGACCTTGGGCATGCTATTTAACCTCTTTGAGTTTTGTTTTCTTAAACCCCAAATAGGGCTAATTAAAGCACCTGTCTCTTAGGACTGTTAAATAGTATATGCATTAGATAATGCCAAACAAAGTGCTTTGGGCTGGGCATATAAGCATGATGTAAGTGGCAGCCATTATTATCATCGCCCAGGGTTCACATGAAGAGATGAGCTAACACACATGAAAGACACCAGTGTGTTGTAGATGTTCAAAGAATGGAACTAAAATTTATTTCCTTACCTGTCCACTTGAATTTTGTCTTAATCCAAATATTACTTTTATCCAGATTGGATTAACCCAAAACATGTTCTCCTAAGGGAAGGCTCACTCCACAGCTCAACAGTTTAAGATGGGAGAGAAAGACCTGTTGACATCGCCCAAGAGGGGACAATGGAAAAAGGAGTGTCTATGAGGGGAAAAACGGTGCAGGCTGGGGAGATGGATGCAACTGGCCAATCTGGAGCTCCCCTAAACAGTGAGGCAGACTGTGGTTCCTGAGGAACTGTAGTTTGTGAGAGAAAGGAGAGCTGGGCTGGCCTCGGACGCTGGTGTTGAGAGGTGAAGCCCCGCTGCTGTGCCTCGTATCTGATGAGTGTCAGCAGAGCAGGCCTCCTCCAGTGAGGACTCTGATCTGAACATACCTAAGACCATCATTACTCTTCCCGAAGCTAGTCATTTATTCATTCTCTCGGCCATTTGATTAGTTACTAATTCAATTATTTACCAAGTTGATTGTTTACTAATTCAAACAAATATTTCCAAGTGCCAAGCACTAAGGAGGCACACGGCTAAAAAAGACATAGTTTCTTACCTTAATGCAATTTGAAATCTAGTGGAGAAAGATAGGAAAGAAACAGCATATTCTATGGGGAAAAAAAAATTAAGTAAGGGCATCAGGAGAGATATGGATATGGTGAATAAAGCAAAGGGCTGCAGGAGAGCAACATTCCAACAGAGATAACACTCAGTGCAAAAGCCCCACGTCATCTTGCATCAACCATACTCTATCCCATTCCCATACCCTGTAACCTTTAATGAAAGAAAAATTTTTTTTGGACTGAAGAAAGTAATGTACTCAGTAGCTGAAGGTATTAGTTTCTTAGGGCTGCTTTGTGCAATTACTTTTTTTCAACATTTTTTCTGAGAGATTCATCCCTTCTCCTCTGCGTAGATGTAGGTTGTTCTTTTTCACTACTGCATAGTATTCCACTATACGATGTATATAGGATGTATCCTTTTATTTAGTCTTTCTATTTTTGATGGGTATTTATGTTGCTTCTATTTGTGAACTCTCATGAATAAAGTTACTTTGAACTTTCTTGTACAAGTCTTGTGATAGACATATGCCCTCATCTTTGTTGGGTCATAGGACACATATATGTTTACTTTTACTAGGTATTGCCAAAGAGTTTCTCAAAGCAGCTATACCAATTTTTCAGTTGGTTCACATCCTTATCAACACTTCGTATTGTCAGGATTTTTAATTGTAGCCATTTTTATAGAGATATAGTGGTTGGTTTCCATTTCCTAATGATTAAATATGTTGAGCACCTTATCCTACACTTATTGGTCATGTGTATATCCTTTTCATGAAGTGCATATTCAAGACTTTCCTAGGAACTGTGTTGAGAGGGGGGGGGACGCTGGTGTTGAGCGGTGAAGCCCCGCTGCTGTGCCTCGTATCTGATGAGTGTCAGCAGAGCAGGCCTCCTCCAGTGAGGACTCTGATCTGAACATACCTAAGACCATCATTACTCTTCCCGAAGCTAGTCATTTATTCATTCTCTCGGCCATTTGATTAGTTACTAATTCAATTATTTACCAAGTTGATTGTTTACTAATTCAAACAAATATTTCCAAGTGCCAAGCACTAAGGAGGCACACGGCTAAAAAAGACATAGTTTCTTACCTTAATGCAATTTGAAATCTAGTGGAGAAAGATAGGAAAGAAACAGCATATTCTATGGGGAAAAAAAAATTAAGTAAGGGCATCAGGAGAGATATGGATATGGTGAATAAAGCAAAGGGCTGCAGGAGAGCAACATTCCAACAGAGATAACACTCAGTGCAAAAGCCCCACGTCATCTTGCATCAACCATACTCTATCCCATTCCCATACCCTGTAACCTTTAATGAAAGAAAAATTTTTTTTGGACTGAAGAAAGTAATGTACTCAGTAGCTGAAGGTATTAGTTTCTTAGGGCTGCTTTGTGCAATTACTTTTTTTCAACATTTTTTCTGAGAGATTCATCCCTTCTCCTCTGCGTAGATGTAGGTTGTTCTTTTTCACTACTGCATAGTATTCCACTATACGATGTATATAGGATGTATCCTTTTATTTAGTCTTTCTATTTTTGATGGGTATTTATGTTGCTTCTATTTGTGAACTCTCATGAATAAAGTTACTTTGAACTTTCTTGTACAAGTCTTGTGATAGACATATGCCCTCATCTTTGTTGGGTCATAGGACACATATATGTTTACTTTTACTAGGTATTGCCAAAGAGTTTCTCAAAGCAGCTATACCAATTTTTCAGTTGGTTCACATCCTTATCAACACTTCGTATTGTCAGGATTTTTAATTGTAGCCATTTTTATAGAGATATAGTGGTTGGTTTACATTTCCCTAATGATTAAATATGTTGAGCACCTTATCCTACACTTATTGGTCATGTGTATATCCTTTTCATGAAGTGCATATTCAAGACTTTCCTATTCTTCCCTGACCCTTTAAAAACTTTGAGGGTTGTATATGTTTTTTTATTGATTTACAGTTCTTTATATATTCTGGATATGTCCTTTTTTGGATATATGTATTTTCCTAATCTGTCCTAATTGCTTTTCCACTTTCTTACTTTTGTATGCTGGCTGTCAGCAAACTTTTTCTGAAAGGGTCAGATAGTAAATATTTCAGACTTTACAGGCCATGTGATCTCTATTGCCAGCCATGTGATCTCTATTACAATTATTCAACTTCGCCTTTGTAGCACAAAAGCAGCTGTACAAAGCCCTACATTAAATAAATAAGCATGGTTGCATTCCAATAAAACTTTACTTATAGATACCCAAGTTTGGAATCTCATATGCCTTCCACATATCATGAAATATTGTTGTTCTTTAGAGTTTTTTCAACCATGTGAAAATGTAAAAACCATTCTGAGCTCACAGGCTGTATAAAGACATGTAGTGGGCTGCATTTTAGTCCATAGTTTGGTGACCTCAGGTGTGTTTTATAAGCCCTTAATTTTAATGAATTCCAATTATATGCCTTTTTTTTGTCATGAGAACTTTTTATTCCTATATAAGAGAAATCTTTGCGTAGCCTAAGGTCATGAATAGATTCTCCTTTGCTCAGCTCTAAAAGCTGTATTTTATCACTCATGTTTATGTCAATATCCATCTGGGATTAAGTTTTGTGAATGGTTTTACTCTTTTGGGTCTATGCACTCTAGTTATATATCTTTCCCAGGCTTATTTCATAGCCCTGCCTTATTTGCTCTGTAAAACTTGCTCTGAAGGCCCTATATGGAATTTACAACTCTCTACTAGCTTTTCGTTCAGTGACTTGTTTTTGATGACTTACCATGTACCATGCTAAGCACAAAGATTTGCCTTTGTCTAAAAAATATACTCTTTTGAGGAAAACAATTAAATCTTTACAATAAAATGTGGTAAGTGTCAGGATAACATTACAAGTATTTGTGTATGTTTTTCTTCTGCTGAGAATGTCATTTGAAGAAAGACCATGAGGTTTCATTTGATTATTTCTAGCTTACAGCATGAATTCTAGTATAGAATTAGGTGCTCATGACAATGTGAGAGTGATGAAATCAATGAATAAATACCCATATATATTCAGTGAATAAAAACACACACACGTATACAGTGACTACGTATATGATTATGTATACATATGAATTCAGTAAATAATGCACATACATGTATATGCATGTGTATACATGTGTGCATGTGTGCTAAGTCGCTTCAATCGTGTCCAACCCTTGTGACCCCATGGATGTAGCCGACCAGGCTCCTCTGTCCGTGGGATGCTCCGGGCAAGATTACTGGAGTGGGTTGCCATGCCCTCCTCCAGGGGATCTTCCTGACTCAGGGATGGAACGCATGTGCCTTATTGTCTCCGGCATTGGCTGGTCGGTTCTTATCACTAGCGTCACCTAGGAAGCCTGTATGTGTAAACACACCACAGATTCTACCCTTTGTTCCGGACACACAGCCACACTCTAATGTTTCCCTTATATCCTTAGACAGAGAACAAATTTATTCAGATTAATGATAAGAATTTTGGTGATTCATGTAACAGATGGCCCAAGTTAAAATCCAGGGTCTACCACCTTGTAATCTTAGATCAGTTTCTTAAATTCCTTGGGCCCCAGTAACCTCATCTGTAAAAGTACAAAACCTTCCCCATAGGGTTTTTAATTAGTTCATATGTCTAAAATAATTAGGGGCCAACAAATAAGGGGTTTTACCAAAAAAAAGGGAATAGATCCCCCTTTTAAAAGCTGTTTTTCACTCATGTTTATGTCAATATCCATCTGGGATTAAGTTTTGTGAATGGTTTTACTCTTTTGGGTCTATGCACTCTAGTTATATATCTTTCCCAGGCTTATTTCATAGCCCTGCCTTATTTGCTCTGTAAAACTTGCTCTGAAGGCCCTATATGGAATTTACAACTCTCTACTAGCTTTTCGTTCAGTGACTTGTTTTTGATGACTTACCATGTACCATGCTAAGCACAAAGATTTGCCTTTGTCTAAAAAATATACTCTTTTGAGGAAAACAATTAAATCTTTACAATAAAATGTGGTAAGTGTCAGGATAACATTACAAGTATTTGTGTATGTTTTTCTTCTGCTGAGAATGTCATTTGAAGAAAGACCATGAGGTTTCATTTGATTATTTCTAGCTTACAGCATGAATTCTAGTATAGAATTAGGTGCTCATGACAATGTGAGAGTGATGAAATCAATGAATAAATACCCATATATATTCAGTGAATAAACACACACACACGTATACAGTGACTACGTATATGATTATGTATACATATGAATTCAGTAAATAATGCACATACATGTATATGCATGTGTATACATGTGTGCATGTGTGCTAAGTCGCTTCAATCGTGTCCGACCCTTGTGACCCCATGGATGTAGCCGACCAGGCTCCTCTGTCCGTGGGATGCTCCGGGCAAGATTACTGGAGTGGGTTGCCATGCCCTCCTCCAGGGGATCTTCCTGACTCAGGGATGGAACGCATGTGCCTTATTGTCTCCGGCATTGGCTGGTCGGTTCTTATCACTAGCGTCACCTAGGAAGCCTGTATGTGTAAACACACCACAGATTCTACCCTT
Organism: Tragulus kanchil; assembly: GCA_022376925.1. NCBI lineage: Eukaryota > Metazoa > Chordata > Mammalia > Artiodactyla > Tragulidae > Tragulus > Tragulus kanchil. Next base: position 101,056,206 of record JAIOJX010000032.1, read on the forward strand.
TGTTCCGGACACACAGCCACACTCTAATGTTTCCCTTATATCCTTAGACAGAGAACAAATTTATTCAGATTAATGATAAGAATTTTGGTGATTCATGTAACAGATGGCCCAAGTTAAAATCCAGGGTCTACCACCTTGTAATCTTAGATCAGTTTCTTAAATTCCTTGGGCCCCAGTAACCTCATCTGTAAAAGTACAAAACCTTCCCCATAGGGTTTTTAATTAGTTCATATGTCTAAAATAATTAGGGGCCAACAAACTCAAGGAGGACAGAAATTTTTGTCTGCTTTGTTCACTGCCATATCCCTAGTCCCTAAAAGGATGTTTGGTACATATCAGATCCTCAATAAATCCCTGTTGCATGAATAATAAATACTGGATCATGTAGGCTTCCCTGGTGGCTCAGTGGTGAAGGGTTCGCCTGCCAATGCAGAAGACACGGGTTCGATCCCTGATCCGGGAAGATCCCACATGCTACAGAACAGCTAAGCCTGTGAGCCACAACTATAGAGCCTGTGCTCTAGAGCGTCAGAGCTGCAACTATTGAGCTCATGTGCCCTTGAGCCCAAGTTCCCCAACAAAGAAGTCATCACAACAAGAAGCCTGCTCACCTCAGCTAGAGAATAGCCATCACTCCCTGCAGCTAGAGAACAGCCTGTGCCAACAGTGAAAACCCAGAAGAGCCAAAAATAAATAAACCAAATTTTAGAAAATTAAAAATTAAAAAAAATATCCAGCATGATCTTGTGAAAAAAGTAATAAATGCTGGATCAGGAAAATGTCAAAAATTCTAGGCTAGCATTATTTCACATATGATTTAAAAATTCTGAATTCCCATTAAAACCATTCCCCAACTACAATTTTCACTTTGGGGGAGTCCTTGCATTTTTATACCATGACACAAGGTGGCAGCATCAGCCTCCTTTTTAAGTCAGCCACGCTCTAGTTTTAGACAAATGGCCGTGTCTTAATGTGCAAGTTCCTATGTTCATTCTGGAATTTTTTTTTTAATTTAACAAACAACATTGATTGATTCAATTATTATGAAGTTAGTTCTTAACTTCTGTAGTTTCTAGGTAAAGAAAAACTTACTGCTTGTAGAAAGGTAGAAATAAGGACGCAATTCAAGCTGCTTTTCAGCAATAGTACTGATTCGGGTTCTCAAGCTCCCATTTTGTAACAAATGACTGGGTTGACAGACAATGGATCCAAGTCTTTTTTTCAGAGAACAAATTTATTCAGATTAATGATAAGAATTTTGGTGATTCATGTAACAAGCCTTAAAAGGTACCACCTTGTAATCTTAGATCAGTTTCTTAAATTCCTTGGGCCCCAGTAACCTCATCTGTAAAAGTACAAAACCTTCCCCATAGGGTTTTTAATTAGTTCATATGTCTAAAATAATTAGGGGCCAACAAACTCAAGGAGGACAGAAATTTTTGTCTGCTTTGTTCACTGCCATATCCCTAGTCCCTAAAAGGATGTTTGGTACATATCAGATCCTCAATAAATCCCTGTTGCATGAATAATAAATACTGGATCATGTAGGCTTCCCTGGTGGCTCAGTGGTGAAGGGTTCGCCTGCCAATGCAGAAGACACGGGTTCGATCCCTGATCCGGGAAGATCCCACATGCTACAGAACAGCTAAGCCTGTGAGCCACAACTATAGAGCCTGTGCTCTAGAGCGTCAGAGCTGCAACTATTGAGCTCATGTGCCCTTGAGCCCAAGTTCCCCAACAAAGAAGTCATCACAACAAGAAGCCTGCTCACCTCAGCTAGAGAATAGCCATCACTCCCTGCAGCTAGAGAACAGCCTGTGCCAACAGTGAAAACCCAGAAGAGCCAAAAATAAATAAACCAAATTTTAGAAAATTAAAAATTAAAAAAAATATCCAGCATGATCTTGTGAAAAAAGTAATAAATGCTGGATCAGGAAAATGTCAAAAATTCTAGGCTAGCATTATTTCACATATGATTTAAAAATTCTGAATTCCCATTAAAACCATTCCCCAACTACAATTTTCACTTTGGGGGAGTCCTTGCATTTTTATACCATGACACAAGGTGGCAGCATCAGCCTCCTTTTTAAGTCAGCCACGCTCTAGTTTTAGACAAATGGCCGTGTCTTAATGTGCAAGTTCCTATGTTCATTCTGGAATTTTTTTTTTAATTTAACAAACAACATTGATTGATTCAATTATTATGAAGTTAGTTCTTAACTTCTGTAGTTTCTAGGTAAAGAAAAACTTACTGCTTGTAGAAAGGTAGAAATAAGGACGCGAATTCAAGCTGCTTTTCAGCAATAGTACTGATTCGGGTTCTCAAGCTCCCATTTTGTAACAAATGACTGGGTTGACAGACAATGGATCCAAGTCTTTTTTTTCAGAGACACAAAGTGCAATATTGTTGTTTCTTTCCTAATCTATAATTAAACACAAAACAATGCAAAACTTCTCTTTGGTTCTTTTAATAAAGACAGAGAGGAATTCTGCAGTCCCTGTAACTTACTCAGTGAAACTGTGGTTGAGAAGCAGAAATTTCTGATCACCTTTGAGGGTATAAAGAAAAGAATCCTGCTTTAGAAATTAAGAGATCTGGAATTCTAGGGCCTCAGGAATCTTCTTACCTCCAACTTTAAGCAAATCTCTTGTCTTTCAAAAATTCAGTACCTTCTTTTCTAAAATGAAGATAATAATCGCTGCCTTACCTACCTGAAATGAGATCAGGGAATGTAAACACCTTTATAAACTGTAAAGGGCTCTATTTTACACAGCATGAGCTAATGTTAGAATCATTTCCATTTTACCTTCAGGGAAAACCATTCTTAGCCAGTTAAATAGGCTTGCCTCAGTTTTCTCATCTATAAAATGGCCTAATGATATCAACCCCACCTACTTTGGTGAGTTGTAAGAATAAAATAATAGATGTGAAAGTGCTTTTAAATTGAAAGTACTCCCACTTTTACACGATTATTAGTTTAAGCAAATAGCTCTTCTTGAGTTTCACAAACAGCCTGAAAAAAACCACATGTAACTAAATTGTCTGAAAAAAAAAAAAGTTTGATTTAATACCTTCACAATTCTCAGGAAACTGCACATTGGAAAAAATATAGAGATGCTGAATGTGTTATTGCACCTAGGGAAAAATAAATAAGATTAAATGGTACATTCAGAGTTTGTACTGGATAAACACTTTTTAATATCTCTGCCACATCTTTATTGCAACCAAGGCAGTCTGATACAAGAGCCACAAAGAATTTAATCCTTAATTTATGCTGAATAAGTTTTAGTATCTGAATTTAAAATAGGTATATTGTAGAAACAAAGTGCTCATTTAAGATACTGACACTGAAGTAACATCTGTCAACTATTTGTTGTATGTATACGTGTGTGCATGCTCAGTCATGTCTGACTCTTTGTGACCGCACAGGCTTTAATCTGCCAGGTTCCTCTGTCATGTAATTTTCCAAGAATACTGGAGCAGGTTGTTATTTCCTGGTCCAGGGGATCTTCCTGACTCAGGGATTGAACCTGGGTCTCTTGCACCTCCTGCATTTGGCAGGCAGATTCTTTTATCAAGGCACCATCTGGGAAGTCTGTTTGTTGTGTTGTACCAGGTATTTTCAAATATATTATTTCATTACTGAGGTCTTAGTTCTGGAACCAGGGAAAATGTCAGCTCCATCAAAAAGTGGAAGAAATGAAGGTTCAGAGAGGTTGTTGAGTGTATTTTAAGTCAAACAGCACACCCAAGATGCTCAGACCTCAAATCCTCTGCTCCTTTCTGCCTTTTCTCCAGAATGTTGATCTGGAGGTCTCTATTCAATCCGGTGGGCACACTCTTGGTATGGAATCCAACACTTAGAGCAACAAGCCAACAAATTTTGTTTAGTCAAAACCAGAGATGGAATGTAACACTTTCAAAGAACCTGGATAAATGGGTACTTGTTAGCCAAAACTTAGGCCTCCTTAAGGTTAAATAGGCTTGCCTCTTTTCATTATAAAATGATGATAAAATTTTGGGGGAAAAAAAAGTGCTTTTAAATTGAAAGTACTCCCACTTTTACACGATTCTTATTTTAAGCAAATAGCTCTTCTTGAGTTTCACAAACAGCCTGAAAAAAACCACATGTAACTAAATTGTCTGAAAAAAAAAAAAGTTTGATTTAATACCTTCACAATTCTCAGGAAACTGCACATTGGAAAAAATATAGAGATGCTGAATGTGTTATTGCACCTAGGGAAAAATAAATAAGATTAAATGGTACATTCAGAGTTTGTACTGGATAAACACTTTTTAATATCTCTGCCACATCTTTATTGCAACCAAGGCAGTCTGATACAAGAGCCACAAAGAATTTAATCCTTAATTTATGCTGAATAAGTTTTAGTATCTGAATTTAAAATAGGTATATTGTAGAAACAAAGTGCTCATTTAAGATACTGACACTGAAGTAACATCTGTCAACTATTTGTTGTATGTATACGTGTGTGCATGCTCAGTCATGTCTGACTCTTTGTGACCGCACAGGCTTTAATCTGCCAGGTTCCTCTGTCATGTAATTTTCCAAGAATACTGGAGCAGGTTGTCATTTCCTGGTCCAGGGGATCTTCCTGACTCAGGGATTGAACCTGGGTCTCTTGCACCTCCTGCATTTGGCAGGCAGATTCTTTTATCAAGGCACCATCTGGGAAGTCTGTTTGTTGTGTTGTACCAGGTATTTTCAAATATATTATTTCATTACTGAGGTCTTAGTTCTGGAACCAGGGAAAAATGTCAGCTCCATCAAAAAGTGGAAGAAATGAAGGTTCAGAGAGGTTGTTGAGTGTATTTTAAGTCAAACAGCACACCCAAGATGCTCAGACCTCAAATCCTCTGCTCCTTTCTGCCTTTTCTCCAGAATGTTGATCTGGAGGTCTCTATTCAATCCGGTGGGCACACTCTTGGTATGGAATCCAACACTTAGAGCAACAAGCCAACAAATTTTGTTTAGTCAAAACCAGAGATGGAATGTAACACTTTCAAAGAACCTGGATAAATGGGTACTTGTTAGCCAAAACTTAGGCCTCCTTAAGTGAATTTCAATGGCTTGGGAAATCTGGGTTCTGACCTTTTGACTACACAATTTTATGTAAAGAAACCCAGTTACCTTTCCCTTAAATATTTCCAGAGCCAATTCATGCCTTTTCAAAAAAAAAAAAAAAAGATTAATTATCAAATGTTAGGGGTTAAAAAGGGGGAGAAATAAAGTTATGAGGTAACGAGCGATCTTAGAAATAGAGGCCATTTAAATCTCTTGGGAGGTATTAGTTATTTAAGAATGATGTGCTGTCGTTGCCACACATAATAAGTTAATCTTAAGAAGGCATTTATCCCTGCTGATGTTATAGTTTCTATACAAACTAGCTTAGTGGACTGAATATCATTTTCAGGTGTGCATTCTGGTAGGTTATGTTTATCAGAAATTTAAATTATGTAATTAGTTTGGAATGACGCCTCTCTAAACTATCAAGTCTGTTCTGTTGCATTTTCCTTGCTAGTTGGATTGTCCATTTTTAAGATTTAAAGCAACACAGCCTTCAAATGTATACATCTGGGGAGGGCTATTTTAATTCCTACTATCTAAACAATGATACTGACACTATACTTACGGCTTGTTCATGTTAATGAGTATCTGTAGTGTTCTGCTCCCTTGAAGAGTTATCCAAACGTAATAGTTGTTCTCACCCAACTATATGCATCAATTAGCTCTATGATCTTGTTTTAAAAAAAATTTTGCTTTTTTGCTTTTACAGAGTTTTGTTGTTTACAGATATGTATAATCCCAGATTAGTCATATGTATATCCCACCCCCGCCATCCCACCTCTCTAAATGGTTATCTCTTTTATGTATGACAGTATAGAACTCCATGTTACTCTTTCCATATCTCTCACCGACTCTTCCCTCTCCCCAGCGTCCATAAGTCTGTTTTCTATGACTGTTTTTCCATTGATGCTCTGTGTGTATATTTATCAGTATGATCTTACTAGATTTCATATATATGTGTTAGTATACTATATTTGTCCTTCTCTTTTTGACTTGCTTCACTTTATATAATAGGTTCTACATTCCTCCTCCTCATTAGGATTGAATCTTCTGTATTTCTTTTTTCGGCTGAGAAGCACTCCTTTGTATATATGTACCAGAGTTTCTTTATCCATTTGTTCATTGATGGACATCTAGGTTGCTTCCATGTTCTATTGTGTACATGGCCGTAATGAACACTGGGGTACAGGTGTCTCTTTCAGTTTTGATTTCATTAGGGTATATGATCTTTTTGTAATGGAAAAAAAAGTTAGCCCACAGAGTCTTGTAACTGGAAATATAAAGCTCTTATTTAAACATTCATTTATTTTCCCTTTTATTCATTCCTGGAATAACAGATTTTTATCCTTCTTAATAAGTGGCTGAGTTTAATCCAGGGAATCTTAAAGCCAAAAGGTTCTTGGTATTCCATGTAGTATCAGCTGAAGTTTACCACCAATTTTAGCTAGTGACTTTAAAGAGCCCAGTAGCAATTGCTGAGTTTTTAAATAATCAGCTGAAGTTTAAAAATCTTCCACAGAGAGGGAAAGACAGGTAGGAAATGTAAAGTCTGTTCTGTTGCATTTTCCTTGCTAGTTGGATTGTCCATTTTTAAGATTTAAAGCAACACAGCCTTCAAATGTATACATCTGGGGAGGGCTATTTTAATTCCTACTATCTAAACAATGATACTGACACTATACTTACGGCTTGTTCATGTTAATGAGTATCTGTAGTGTTCTGCTCCCTTGAAGAGTTATCCAAACGTAATAGTTGTTCTCACCCAACTATATGCATCAATTAGCTCTATGATCTTGTTTTAAAAAATTTTGCTTTTTTGCTTTTACAGAGTTTTGTTGTTTACAGATATGTATAATCCCAGATTAGTCATATGTATATCCCACCCCCGCCATCCCACCTCTCTAAATGGTTATCTCTTTTATGTATGACAGTATAGAACTCCATGTTACTCTTTCCATATCTCTCACCGACTCTTCCCTCTCCCCAGCGTCCATAAGTCTGTTTTCTATGACTGTTTTTCCATTGATGCTCTGTGTGTATATTTATCAGTATGATCTTACTAGATTTCATATATATGTGTTAGTATACTATATTTGTCCTTCTCTTTTTGACTTGCTTCACTTTATATAATAGGTTCTACATTCCTCCTCCTCATTAGGATTGAATCTTCTGTATTTCTTTTTGCGGCTGAGAAGCACTCCTTTGTATATATGTACCAGAGTTTCTTTATCCATTTGTTCATTGATGGACATCTAGGTTGCTTCCATGTTCTATTGTGTACATGGCCGTAATGAACACTGGGGTACAGGTGTCTCTTTCAGTTTTGATTTCATTAGGGTATATGATCTTTTTGTAATGGAAAAAAAAGTTAGCCCACAGAGTCTTGTAACTGGAAATATAAAGCTCTTATTTAAACATTCATTTATTTTCCCTTTTATTCATTCCTGGAATAACAGATTTTTATCCTTCTTAATAAGTGGCTGAGTTTAATCCAGGGAATCTTAAAGCCAAAAAGGTTCTTGGTATTCCATGTAGTATCAGCTGAAGTTTACCACCAATTTTAGCTAGTGACTTTAAAGAGCCCAGTAGCAATTGCTGAGTTATAATACCATTTACCTACAGTACAAGTCTAGCTTTTCAAAATGTCTATTCTTAAGTTAATAAAAATCATTCCACAGAGAGGGAAAGACAGGTAGGAAATGTAAAGAGAGGTAACCATAAAATTCAAACAATAAAACAGAGGACTCTACAGTGGAATTGTAAGTGGCCGTAGGCGGCACCATGACCCTCAGAGAAAGAAAAGATCAGAGAGGGCTGCTGAAGTCTCAGGAGCTTGCTAGTACTTTTCCTTTGGGATTCCAAAGATGTGGTTTGGTGACTTAGAACTTCAAGGATGATCATCATAACAAGGAGCCTGGTACGGCAAGGAAAGACACCAGAAACACAGAGTTCTCTTTAAAATGTCAGTAATGTTGAAATTGGCCTTGTATTGTCTTTACTATTTTAACATGTGAAGAGAAAGCATTTCTCACTGAAAAGGTGTTTAAGGAATCTTTTCTCTTAGCTTCCCTGGCTGTTCCTTGTTGTTATTTGAATGGAGAATGTGGTGTCAGATCTGCAGCTAGAAACCTCAGTTCCAAAAGTGTCTCAGAGATTCAATGACTCTTTCTGCAGAAGACAGCAGTTTTGCCTCTCTTTGCCAGCCCACTTGTGGCTTAGAAGTCTGGACTTGAGTTTAATTCTGCAGCAGCCAGCTCTGTGTGAGGTGCCTGGGAGATGCTTTGGTGCTGATAATCTAGAGAGGGCACTAGTCTTTCCTAGCAATAGCACCAAATCAGATTGTGATAAGTGCTACCAGAGTTAAGGGCTGAAGGGGAAGTTAATTGTATCCATCGGTCAAAAGGGCTCAGAGAGAAGGTGACATTTCAGAGGACCCCAAAGCAATCCTAAAAGAAATCAACCCTGAATATTCACTGGAAGGATTGATGCTGAAGCTGAAGCTCCAGTACTTTGGCCACCTGATGTGAAGAGATGACCTATTGGAAAAGACCCTGATGCTAGGAAAATAAGAGGCAAACGGAGAAGGGGACAACAGAGGACAAGGTGATTGGATGGCCTCACTGATTCAATGGACATGAGTTTGAGCAGGCTCTGGGAGATGGTGAAGGACAGGGAAGCCTGGCGTGCTGCAGTCCATGGGGTCTCAAAGAGTCAGACACGATTCAGCGACTGAACTGAACTGAACTTAAAGCAAGAGAAGCATTTTGGGAGGTAGAGAAGGGATGGGTGTGCATTGCAGGCAGAAGGAGAAGGAGCACAGAACGTGGTGTGAGAAAAGGACTGACTACTGGAGAAAAGGCCAGTGGCTGGCGGTGGCTGGGTATCAGGTCACGGAGCCCCATCATAAGCCAGTATAAAAAAGAACATGATCAATATAACCTATAAAAAAGCTACAGTATTTCTATTTCTGGATGTACAGAAGAAGACACCTGGAAGACATGCCTATTTATTGTACTGTGTGCCCAATTTTCTGCTAGGCACTACAGAAGATCTTCAATGTTTAGCCTGGTACGGCAAGGAAAGACACCAGAAACACAGAGTTCTCTTTAAAATGTCAGTAATGTTGAAATTGGCCTTGTATTGTCTTTACTATTTTAACATGTGAAGAGAAAGCATTTCTCACTGAAAAGGTGTTTAAGGAATCTTTTCTCTTAGCTTCCCTGGCTGTTCCTTGTTGTTATTTGAATGGAGAATGTGGTGTCAGATCTGCAGCTAGAAACCTCAGTTCCAAAAGTGTCTCAGAGATTCAATGACTCTTTCTGCAGAAGACAGCAGTTTTGCCTCTCTTTGCCAGCCCACTTGTGGCTTAGAAGTCTGGACTTGAGTTTAATTCTGCAGCAGCCAGCTCTGTGTGAGGTGCCTGGGAGATGCTTTGGTGCTGATAATCTAGAGAGGGCACTAGTCTTTCCTAGCAATAGCACCAAATCAGATTGTGATAAGTGCTACCAGAGTTAAGGGCTGAAGGGGAAGTTAATTGTATCCATCGGTCAAAAGGGCTCAGAGAGAAGGTGACATTTCAGAGGACCCCAAAGCAATCCTAAAAGAAATCAACCCTGAATATTCACTGGAAGGATTGATGCTGAAGCTGAAGCTCCAGTACTTTGGCCACCTGATGTGAAGAGATGACCTATTGGAAAAGACCCTGATGCTAGGAAAAATAAGAGGCAAACGGAGAAGGGGACAACAGAGGACAAGGTGATTGGATGGCCTCACTGATTCAATGGACATGAGTTTGAGCAGGCTCTGGGAGATGGTGAAGGACAGGGAAGCCTGGCGTGCTGCAGTCCATGGGGTCTCAAAGAGTCAGACACGATTCAGCGACTGAACTGAACTGAACTTAAAGCAAGAGAAGCATTTTGGGAGGTAGAGAAGGGATGGGTGTGCATTGCAGGCAGAAGGAGAAGGAGCACAGAACGTGGTGTGAGAAAAGGACTGACTACTGGAGAAAAGGCCAGTGGCTGGCGGTGGCTGGGTATCAGGTCACGGAGCCCCATCATAAGCCAGTATAAAAAAGAACATGATCAATATAACCTATAAAAAAGCTACAGTATTTCTATTTCTGGATGTACAGAAGAAGACACCTGGAAGACATGCCTATTTATTGTACTGTGTGCCCAATTTTCTGCTAGGCACTACAGAAGATTTCAGGAGAGGCCCTTGCCTTGGCAATGTTTGTACTCTACTTGGAAGACGAATTAGGAGTTAAATCATTTTAAAGTAAAATAAAAAATGAAAGATAAAATAATTTCAAAGCATATAACAACCTCTAAGGCAAAGTATTAGATCACCCCAAAATTACCCTCCATAGTGGTTCAGGTAGGTTGGGGGGCAGTTGGTCTCGCAGGGGTTTAGAGGGCTTGGACCTCCTTGACTGAAATGGGAGGGAAAGTCACAGTTAACACCTATACCTGGCACTGTTCTGGGCGCTTACATAGATTAGCTATTGAAGTCTTCACAATTGCTCTATTTAGGAGAAACACCTATTGACTCCAGTTTACAGGTGGGAAATCAAGGCACAGAGCCACGGCCAGGATTTCAATTCACAGGGTCTAGCTCCAAAGTCCTGCAGTTCCTTTCCAGTTCCTACCTTCAGAAACTTGGGCTTCCCTGGTGACTCAACTCAACCATCTGAGATGTGGGAGATGTAGGCCATGAGGGTTTGATCCCTGGGTCAGGAAGACACCGGGCGGAGAAGGCTACCCACTCCAGTATTCTTGCCTGGAAAATTCCGTGGACAGAGGAGCCTGGCGGGCTGCAATCCATGGGGTTGCAAAGTGTCCGACATGATTTAACACACGCACATGCATACCCTCAGATTTGCCCCCAGTATCTGGTAGTGGGTGTTAAGATCTTTAAAAAAAAAAAAAAAAAATATATATATATATATATATATATATATATATAGGATATTTTGGGGATAATATGATTCAAATCAAAATGTGTCAGGGAGGAGAAATGCTTTTAAGCTGTAAAGCCTCCACTTTGCCTGATCCAAGGCCGGCAAGAAAATGTTTCATACTTTTTTTCCCTTTTGTGACAATTTAGTGTTTCTGAACGCTAGGGGCTCCCGAATTCTCTGGTTTGAGAGTAAGTTTTCCAAGGGGGAAATGTTTTCAGGCTGTTAAGGAAGGGGTGCTTTGTCCCTTCTGGTAGGGCTTCAATATAACCTATAAAAAAGCTACAGTATTTCTATTTCTGGATGTACAGAAGAAGACACCTGGAAGACATGCCTATTTATTGTACTGTGTGCCCAATTTTCTGCTAGGCACTACAGAAGATTTCAGGAGAGGCCCTTGCCTTGGCAATGTTTGTACTCTACTTGGAAGACGAATTAGGAGTTAAATCATTTTAAAGTAAAATAAAAAATGAAAGATAAAATAATTTCAAAGCATATAACAACCTCTAAGGCAAAGTATTAGATCACCCCAAAATTACCCTCCATAGTGGTTCAGGTAGGTTGGGGGGCAGTTGGTCTCGCAGGGGTTTAGAGGGCTTGGACCTCCTTGACTGAAATGGGAGGGAAAGTCACAGTTAACACCTATACCTGGCACTGTTCTGGGCGCTTACATAGATTAGCTATTGAAGTCTTCACAATTGCTCTATTTAGGAGAAACACCTATTGACTCCAGTTTACAGGTGGGAAATCAAGGCACAGAGCCACGGCCAGGATTTCAATTCACAGGGTCTAGCTCCAAAGTCCTGCAGTTCCTTTCCAGTTCCTACCTTCAGAAACTTGGGCTTCCCTGGTGACTCAACTCAACCATCTGAGATGTGGGAGATGTAGGCCATGAGGGTTTGATCCCTGGGTCAGGAAGACACCGGGCGGAGAAGGCTACCCACTCCAGTATTCTTGCCTGGAAAATTCCGTGGACAGAGGAGCCTGGCGGGCTGCAATCCATGGGGTTGCAAAGTGTCCGACATGATTTAACACACGCACATGCATACCCTCAGATTTGCCCCCAGTATCTGGTAGTGGGTGTTAAGATCTTTAAAAAAAAAAAAAAAAAATATATATATATATATATATATATAGGATATTTTGGGGATAATATGATTCAAATCAAAATGTGTCAGGGAGGAGAAATGCTTTTAAGCTGTAAAGCCTCCACTTTGCCTGATCCAAGGCCGGCAAGAAAATGTTTCATACTTTTTTTCCCTTTTGTGACAATTTAGTGTTTCTGAACGCTAGGGGCTCCCGAATTCTCTGGTTTGAGAGTAAGTTTTCCTTTTAGGTTTTTTTTTTTTTTGGAAGGGGGTGGGGGAAAATGTGGCCTTAATTATCCTACGTCTTAGGCTGCTTAAGGAAGGGGCTGTGCTTTCACAGTCCCTTCTGAGCCAAGTAAGGAGGTCCCTCTCTTTCCCTCTCTCTTTTTTAAAAGGACCTCGTGCAATAAAAGTGCCGAAAACAAACCCTGGCGATCACAGCGGCGGCCGCGGCGGCAGCAGCAGCAGCAGCAGCAGAGAGAGGAGGAGGAAAGTTGGAGCTCGGGCAGCGCTCCGGGGTGGCTCGGCTCCGCGCAGCTCCCATTCATTAAGCAAGCAGCCTCGGAGGAAGGTGGCTGAGCGCCCGCGCTGCCCACTCTCTGCTTTGCTCACAGACACGCCAGCTCTGCTCATTGCGAGCAGCTCAGCGCTGCAGAACTTTTCTCTCGAGAAGTTGGCTCTCTTCACCCTGGACTTTCGAAAGATTCGGGGTTGAGACGAGAAAAAGCAGAGGAGCCCCAGGGGAGCAGAAAGCACCGGCGCCTGCCATTGGAAGCGGGCAGCGGGGCCGCAACTCTCCCACCGCACCCCGAGCAGCCTCGGCCGGGAGGCGACCCGGGCGTCTGGGTGTGTGGTTTGCTGTCGCCGGGCGTCTTGACCAGCGCCATGCAAAACTACAAGTACGACAAGGCGATCGTCGCGGAGAGCAAGAACGGCGGCAGTCCGGCGCTCAACAACAACCCGAGGAAGGGCGGCAGCAAGCGGGTGCTGCTCATCTGCCTGGACCTCTTCTGCCTCTTCATAGGTGAGCCCGGCCCCCCTGTCCCTCGGGCCCTCGGCGCCCGGCGCGCGTCCCAGCCTGACTCGGGCAGCGCGCGGGGCCGCGTCTCCCGGCGCGGCGGCCGTCCGCCTCGGGGGGCCCCTACAGGCTTCTCGGGGAGCCTTCGCGCCGCTCTCGGCCCCGGGGTCCCCGCCCTCCCGGTTCCCGCTGCCTCCCCGGCCTGTAGAGGAGTGTCGGGAGCGCTGTAAGCTTGAGCGGGCCACTTGGACACCGAAGCCTAAAACCAATCTGCAGTTGGAAGCCTGGGCAGAATCCCACGAAAAGAGTGGGCTCGTCCTGTTAGGATCGGGGAAGTCGGTGCAACCAGGACCCGCAGCTGGCGTAGAGCTGGTTGGACGTCCATCCAAGTAAGATGGATCTCCTGGAGCGCCGGGCTCCCGCCTGGAGAGGCTGCCTTCCCCTGGAGAGCGCTGCCTTCCCCCCCGGGCCGAATGTAAACATCCAGCCCTTCCGCCGGGACTGCCTCGGCCTTTTCACTTGCTGCTCTCCTGAACGCCCCCCAGGGGTTGGGAGGCTGCTCTCGACCGGCTTGCTGCTGGGTACCGGTCCAGCAGGCACTTTTTAGGCGCCTACTGTGTGCCAGGTGGTAGTTTTGATTAGCCTTCTCCCCGACGGGCAGTACGGGCAAGGAGGTTCGTTTCACCAGTGAGGAAACTGAGGCACTGGGAAAGCTAGCTGCCAGTCCTGCGTGGGGACCACAACGAATTATACTTCCGGAGAGTTGAGGTGGTAGCTTGCTTCTGTTTTCAAACTAGCTGGAAGCCACCGCTGAAGAGCAGAAGTAAAGGGAGTGGGATGGGGGAGGGTCAGGAGGATTTATGAACTCGCCCCCGAGGCAGGGGGCGACTACTGAAGAGAATCTACAAGAGTTCCAAGGTTGAAGTCAACGTAGATTTTAAAACATTTTTCTTTTTTTTTTTTTCTTAAAGCAAGTTATGGTGTAATGGAAACCCTGCAGGTCTTGTCATCAGAACACAGCCACTCTGCCACTTGCTGGGTGTGCCACCGAACTGCCTCTTTGGCCTCAGTTTCCTCATCAATTGAGTGAGTGGATTGAACTAGTTGCTCTCTAAGGCCCCTTCCTGCATTAAGAACTCGGATTGGGTCCAGGAGCTGTTCTGCCAATTCCGCTAATTGAAGAAACATCTGTGTTCCCAATTCAGTTCCCTTAAAATAGAACTCCTGCAAGGAGGTTCAAGTCCCCTTTGAAGTGGATTTGTCCATGCAGAGTGTGCAAATGAGAGACTTCTTGGGCTGGAGTCTCGGTCCCGGTGTTCATGACTCTGTAGCAGGGTCCTTACTAAGGCCCATCTGTCCTTGGCTTGACTATCCATAGCAAATTTTGAGAGTCAAAGAAGGAAGGGACTCTTGGAGTCTTTGGCCAGTCCGGGGTTTAGGATCGGGGAAGTCGGTGCAACCAGGACCCGCAGCTGGCGTAGAGCTGGTTGGACGTCCATCCAAGTAAGATGGATCTCCTGGAGCGCCGGGCTCCCGCCTGGAGAGGCTGCCTTCCCCTGGAGAGCGCTGCCTTCCCCCCCGGGCCGAATGTAAACATCCAGCCCTTCCGCCGGGACTGCCTCGGCCTTTTCACTTGCTGCTCTCCTGAACGCCCCCCAGGGGTTGGGAGGCTGCTCTCGACCGGCTTGCTGCTGGGTACCGGTCCAGCAGGCACTTTTTAGGCGCCTACTGTGTGCCAGGTGGTAGTTTTGATTAGCCTTCTCCCCGACGGGCAGTACGGGCAAGGAGGTTCGTTTCACCAGTGAGGAAACTGAGGCACTGGGAAAGCTAGCTGCCAGTCCTGCGTGGGGACCACAACGAATTATACTTCCGGAGAGTTGAGGTGGTAGCTTGCTTCTGTTTTCAAACTAGCTGGAAGCCACCGCTGAAGAGCAGAAGTAAAGGGAGTGGGATGGGGGAGGGTCAGGAGGATTTATGAACTCGCCCCCGAGGCAGGGGGCGACTACTGAAGAGAATCTACAAGAGTTCCAAGGTTGAAGTCAACGTAGATTTTAAAACATTTTTCTTTTTTTTTTTTTTCTTAAAGCAAGTTATGGTGTAATGGAAACCCTGCAGGTCTTGTCATCAGAACACAGCCACTCTGCCACTTGCTGGGTGTGCCACCGAACTGCCTCTTTGGCCTCAGTTTCCTCATCAATTGAGTGAGTGGATTGAACTAGTTGCTCTCTAAGGCCCCTTCCTGCATTAAGAACTCGGATTGGGTCCAGGAGCTGTTCTGCCAATTCCGCTAATTGAAGAAACATCTGTGTTCCCAATTCAGTTCCCTTAAAATAGAACTCCTGCAAGGAGGTTCAAGTCCCCTTTGAAGTGGATTTGTCCATGCAGAGTGTGCAAATGAGAGACTTCTTGGGCTGGAGTCTCGGTCCCGGTGTTCATGACTCTGTAGCAGGGTCCTTACTAAGGCCCATCTGTCCTTGGCTTGACTATCCATAGCAAATTTTGAGAGTCAAAGAAGGAAGGGACTCTTGGAGTCTGAATAGAAGAATGGCCTCCTTTAGATGTCACAGAGACAGCTGAAAGTCAAATTGTGCTCTATGGAAGGGAAGAAAGGTAGTTCAGGTGGCAAACCCCATTTTCACCTCTTCATATAAGTTCAGCATTAAGATGTTATGTAAAGGAATTGTCACTGGGGGGCCCTCCTTTCCGAAGGCAACCGACTTGTTATGGAAGGTGGGAGATTAGGACTTAAAGTCTCCCTGCCAAGCTATTGAATTTTTGAGAGACACTCCCTGGTCCCAGGGGAATACCAGGAACACAGAAACACACTGAAGCTGTTTGCTGTAAACTTGTCTGGGGTTTCCCTTGTTCACCTGTGTGTTTTGCTGGTAGATGGGTGAACTCTCCGTAGACCGTCTGTTGCCATGTAACTTCCAACCACCTACTTGGTGATTTAGGAGGCAGGGCTCAAACTGTTTTATTATGCCCCCCTCCTCTTTCCACTCTGATTTCAAAAGAGTCCCCTCAAGAGATGGTGTGTCCTATCCAAGGCAAACGTGTGAAGGAATTTGCAAAAAGACATACCTATTAGCTATAGTTTATCCAGGGATACAGAAATCCCAAGATACTGTTGTGCATTAAAGGTGTAAGTAAGGGCTTCCCTGGTGGTCCAGTGGGTAGAGAGTCCGCCTTGCAGTGCAAGGGGCACGGGTTCGATCCCTGGCCCGGTAAGATCCCACGTGTGGTGGAGCGGCTGGACCAGTGTGTCCAATAATGAGCCAGCGCTCTGGAATGCATGTGCCCAGAGCCGGTGCTCTGCAATGAGAGAGGCCACTGCAATGGGAGGCCCACACAGGCTGAAGAATAGAGATGGATGAAAAATAAATAAAAAATCAAGAAAAAGAGGCCAAAATTAACAACAACAACAACAAAAAGGAAGATGTAAGTAAGGTGTACATTCGCACATTTCAGCTTTTCACCAGCTGCAACTCTCCCTGTGTCCCTTCCAAAACTAACAGTGTACACCTAGCTGCTTGTTAAGTTTCCTCACTGCTGGCCTGTTCCGGCAAAGGGTTTTGTTTACTGTAAAAAAAAGTTTATAAGGTAACCGGATCTTCTATTTTGCCATAAGAAGCACATAGCTATCCATTTTATGGGTATATGCCTTGCCATTAACATCAGGTCAACAAGTCATTTTAAAGTGTCTCCCTATGCCCTCAGTCCTTAAATTCCTATGGAAGGGAAGAAAGGTAGTTCAGGTGGCAAACCCCATTTTCACCTCTTCATATAAGTTCAGCATTAAGATGTTATGTAAAGGAATTGTCACTGGGGGGCCCTCCTTTCCGAAGGCAACCGACTTGTTATGGAAGGTGGGAGATTAGGACTTAAAGTCTCCCTGCCAAGCTATTGAATTTTTGAGAGACACTCCCTGGTCCCAGGGGAATACCAGGAACACAGAAACACACTGAAGCTGTTTGCTGTAAACTTGTCTGGGGTTTCCCTTGTTCACCTGTGTGTTTTGCTGGTAGATGGGTGAACTCTCCGTAGACCGTCTGTTGCCATGTAACTTCCAACCACCTACTTGGTGATTTAGGAGGCAGGGCTCAAACTGTTTTATTATGCCCCCCTCCTCTTTCCACTCTGATTTCAAAAGAGTCCCCTCAAGAGATGGTGTGTCCTATCCAAGGCAAACGTGTGAAGGAATTTGCAAAAAGACATACCTATTAGCTATAGTTTATCCAGGGATACAGAAATCCCAAGATACTGTTGTGCATTAAAGGTGTAAGTAAGGGCTTCCCTGGTGGTCCAGTGGGTAGAGAGTCCGCCTTGCAGTGAAAGGGGGCACTGGTTCGATCCCTGGCCCGGTAAGATCCCACGTGTGGTGGAGCGGCTGGACCAGTGTGTCCAATAATGAGCCAGCGCTCTGGAATGCATGTGCCCAGAGCCGGTGCTCTGCAATGAGAGAGGCCACTGCAATGGGAGGCCCACACAGGCTGAAGAATAGAGATGGATGAAAAATAAATAAAAAATCAAGAAAAAGAGGCCAAAATTAACAACAACAACAACAAAAAGGAAGATGTAAGTAAGGTGTACATTCGCACATTTCAGCTTTTCACCAGCTGCAACTCTCCCTGTGTCCCTTCCAAAACTAACAGTGTACACCTAGCTGCTTGTTAAGTTTCCTCACTGCTGGCCTGTTCCGGCAAAGGGTTTTGTTTACTGTAAAAAAAAGTTTATAAGGTAACCGGATCTTCTATTTTGCCATAAGAAGCACATAGCTATCCATTTTATGGGTATATGCCTTGCCATTAACATCAGGTCAACCAAGTCATTTTAAAGTGTCTCCCCTATGCTCAGACCAAATCACAGTATCACTAATTTGATGCCTCTTGACCGCCTTTAATAGGAAACACTGCAAGGTAAACATTTACTTGAGAAATATATGCAGGAGAACTCTGACTTCCAAAAGAAAATTATTAACACAACATGTGATTTTAATATTCCACACATCACAGTCCTGAAAAATGATTTCTACTTGGTTCAGGTTTTGCCTGGGACTGTCTGTATAATTTAATTTTTATATGGTCTATTGATTATATATCAGGATTACAAAGCCCTAATATGTGAGAAAGAAAGATACAGTTTTCTGATGATTCTCTCATAGGTATATACAACAAGCGTCCTCTCCTTGTGTCTGGAAAAAAATAAGAGGTGATGACTACTATACGTGTTCTTACCTTTTTGGAATGTAAAATTCTTGGTGGAACAACTGAAGTCCACTCTCCTTTGATGGCTGAAGGAATCTGGTGTCAGAGAATCATCAGTGGGAGTTTATGTCTCAGAAAATAGCTATCTTTGCCAATTATTGCTCTTAGGACCTTCAGATTATGAGAATGACATGCTGCTAGGTGCTGCCTACTGTGCTAAGGAGGCTGAACTAATTGCTCTTAAAAATACAGTTATGAATCTTTGCATAGTGGTTTTTCTGAAATTGATTTTGTTTTCCTTTTAGTTGCATGGTATGCATGGCCTTCTGTTGTAATATTTTTTTTAAAATTTTACCCTCCTTTACTGTTTATTTATTTTTATCCATCTTTATTCTTTGGCCTGTGTGGGCCTCCCATTGCAGTGGCCTCTCCTGTTGCAGAGCACTGGCTCTGGGCGCATGTCCTCCAGAGCACCAGCTTGAAATGGACACACTGGTCCAGATGCTCCGCGTTATGTGAGATCTTCCCAGGGATCGAACTGGTGCCCCTTGCACTGCAAGGCAGACTCTCTACCCACTGGACCACCAGGGAACTGTTTTATTTTTAATGCCATGCTTCTGTTATACCAAATTAAAAGAGAGCAGCAGAAACCATTCCCAGGCAAGGAGAATGGAGCATCTTTTCTGCCTTTCTAAGCTCTGTTTGACTCTTTGTTAAGTAAATAAGTTTATGTACTTTTCACTCCAACCCTGATGAAGAGATGTCTGTTTTATTGGTGAGAAAACTGAGATTCACACTGAAGTCAGTCTGAGTTGATCCCTAATCCTCAGTGGACATGACTGGAGTCTATACCCCTTCTCTCATCTGAAGAATCCTACAACTCAGATTATTAGAAAATTCCGAATCTCTGTTTGTGGAAAGTCCTGCCCCTCCACATTTTTCAGCTAGTCATTAGCAACAAAACAGATGGTTAAAGGTAATTCAGCTTTTCTGGTCAGTGATATGGTCTTGTTACCCTAAGGCACTGTTTTGATTTGGGGCTGTTTTGACACTGAGCAGTTCCCAAGTTTTGAGGGTGCTTTTTGTTAACCCCATGTGCTTTCTAACAAAAACACAAACAGCAGTGCTTAGCTGTAGTGCAAATGTGGGGATCTGGTAAATCTACGTGGCGCTTCTCTGCTCCATCTAGTCTTTTCCCTGTCCGTCTCCCCAGGTGCTTGCTGACTGCCTCCTTCTAGCCTTTGCATTTTGATAGGCGGACAGAGTTAGACAGCTCGAGCTTTTTGTCCCTATACTTTCTTTAAGGTCGTCCGTCCTCTACAGTTAGTTAGCCCATCTGTGAGAGGGTGATCAGAGTGGCCACTCCATTACATGCTATGAGAAATATTGGATGTGGAAGTTATTGGTCATCTGTCAATACTTGGGCAAATGCAAGGGATTTATAATCTAGAGCTCTAGTTCTTGTCTTTGTATACGATGTCTCAGAATCATATGTAGATGAGACCATGAAATGCAAGCTCATTGATATTATGGTGAAGACCACAAAGCATCCACTTCCAAGAGGAGTTGGTCACATTGACCCAGTAGGTTAAAGACAGGTGATTTTCATTCACTGTTGATCTAAACTTTAGCAGAGAAGGTGACCCCTAAAATTTAGCAGTATTTTGAGCCATCATATCTTCACAGTATACTCTGAGCTTGCTTTAGAAAAATTTCTTTTATTCAGAAAGACTGTTCGCCATTTGACTTTTGATACTAGAATGTGGGGGTAGCTGAGCTTATGGTGGAGGTGGGAGTTGTTTGAAGGAGCAGGTACTTGGGCAGGTTTGGTATGAAAGGCTTGGTTTCCGTGGCATTCCTCACCAAGAAACACAGTGAGGCAAAGAGAAAGAAGCTCAAATGGGTCAAAATAGAGAATTTGTATAATCAGCAATGATGTTATATAACTTAGTGGTTCTAGAATGTTTTTGGAACTTTTTGATTTGCATTTAAATGGCTGAAATACAACTCTAGAACTGGTTCAGTCTGTGGGATAAGTAAAATTATCATGTGTTATTAAACTCTTCACTTTTGATAGTGAGAGGAGGCAAAGTGATGTGTAGTAAAGAGAACAGGAGACTTGGAGCCAGAAGTTCAGGTTCCAGGGCCACCAGTGCCCCAGCTAGTTGTGTGGTCTGGCAAGTTAGTTTTAATGGGTCTCAGATTTTTCCATCAGTGAAATGACTGGTTGGCTGAGATGATGTCTAATGTCAAAAGCTGCCATGCGACATTCCAGGACTGATTTCTAGTAGAGAGGACTGACACTTGAATGTCTACCTAGGTACCTGGTACGTGCACTCTGCTTAGCTCTTGGTTGTATATTAACCCAGGGAGTCATCACAAGAATGAGGGCTTAGGAATAGGAGCTCTGGTCTTATACACCATGTTGCTGTGTGACTTTGGGAGCTTTCCCTCGACTTTTGTGGGCCTTAGTTTCTTGATTATGATCAAAGAGTGAATGGATTAGATCATCTCACAGACCCCTTCTAGCATTAATGATTTTGTAAGTCTATGCTGATTGATAACTGATGTATAAACCGAGAAATTACTTCTCATAGAGTACTTACCAACAGTTGAATTATGGTGAAGACCACAAAGCATCCACTTCCAAGAGGAGTTGGTCACATTGACCCAGTAGGTTAAAGACAGGTGATTTTCATTCACTGTTGATCTAAACTTTAGCAGAGAAGGTGACCCCTAAAATTTAGCAGTATTTTGAGCCATCATATCTTCACAGTATACTCTGAGCTTGCTTTAGAAAAATTTCTTTTATTCAGAAAGACTGTTCGCCATTTGACTTTTGATACTAGAATGTGGGGGTAGCTGAGCTTATGGTGGAGGTGGGAGTTGTTTGAAGGAGCAGGTACTTGGGCAGGTTTGGTATGAAAGGCTTGGTTTCCGTGGCATTCCTCACCAAGAAACACAGTGAGGCAAAGAGAAAGAAGCTCAAATGGGTCAAAATAGAGAATTTGTATAATCAGCAATGATGTTATATAACTTAGTGGTTCTAGAATGTTTTTGGAACTTTTTGATTTGCATTTAAATGGCTGAAATACAACTCTAGAACTGGTTCAGTCTGTGGGATAAGTAAAATTATCATGTGTTATTAAACTCTTCACTTTTGATAGTGAGAGGGAGGCAATGTGATGTGTAGTAAAGAGAACAGGAGACTTGGAGCCAGAAGTTCAGGTTCCAGGGCCACCAGTGCCCCAGCTAGTTGTGTGGTCTGGCAAGTTAGTTTTTAATGGGTCTCAGTTTTTTCCATCAGTGAAATGACTGGTTGGCTGAGATGATGTCTAATGTCAAAAGCTGCCATGCGACATTCCAGGACTGATTTCTAGTAGAGAGGACTGACACTTGAATGTCTACCTAGGTACCTGGTACGTGCACTCTGCTTAGCTCTTGGTTGTATATTAACCCAGGGAGTCATCACAAGAATGAGGGCTTAGGAATAGGAGCTCTGGTCTTATACACCATGTTGCTGTGTGACTTTGGGAGCTTTCCCTCGACTTTTGTGGGCCTTAGTTTCTTGATTATGATCAAAGAGTGAATGGATTAGATCATCTCACAGACCCCTTCTAGCATTAATGATTTTGTAAGTCTATGCTGATTGATAACTGATGTAGAAACCGAGAAATTGCTTCTCATAGATTACTTACCAACAGTTGAATTTTTATGTTTTTGTATCAAAAAAGTATTGCTCGGGGCTTCCCTTGTGGCTCAGTGGATAAGAACTCGTCTGCCAATGCAGGAGACACAGGTTCGATCCCTGATCCAGGAAGATCCCACATACCGCAGAGCAGCTAAACCCACACATCAACAAAGACCCAGCACAGCCAAAAATAAATAAATAAAAGGTTAAAAAAAAAAAAAGTATTGCTCACAGTTGGCTTAAATTGGGGTTCATTCTAGAAGGAGAAGGGACATTGTCTTTTCCTAGAGTTCATCCAGTATGCCGAGAAACTGGACAGATTTTCCCTGGCCAGATGCATCCTCTCACCTGCTTCCTAAGATTTATAGGAATTACAAGCAAACGAGGAAGCAAGCCCAACAGGTTTTTCCCTTTTCTTCTTCTTCTTCTTTTTTTTTTACTTAGTTATTATAGTCACTAAGTATGTGTTTTTAACAATGCAGCAGACTTTGGTAACTTAATTTACCATGTGAACCAAAGCCTTTAGAAATAGATTTTCATTAAGTAACCAGTGAACCTCCCGGTCAAGAAGCATTCTGCATTGCCCGAAGTGAGAAGAGAGTCTCTATTTTGTAGGTAAGCCAGCTGACTCTTCCAGGACAGTTGAAAATCTCTTTCTTTGTTGTCTGGATTGGCTAGTTTTTTTGTTTTTCTCTTAGCTCTTTCATCCCTTTCTTTTGTAGAGAGGGATCAAATGTTCTGGTACTTTTTGAATTGTTAGATCGTCTGTACTTTTTCTTTTTTCTGCTTGTGACCAGTACACCTGGCTTTTCCTTTTAGAGAGGAGGAAACTGGAGTTCAGACAAGTAAGTTGAACAAGGGTACCCAGCTAGTAAGGAGCTACTAAATTTTCCAGAACTCTGGTAAGCTTATCTTGCTGCCCGCTTTTCAATGCAGTTTATGCAGTGAAAGCTCCCTCTTTCTGTTCCATTCCATTTATGTCCATTTTATTGGATCCAGATATGTACAAACTGTGTTCTGCAGGGTTCAATATTGGATACAATATTGCTTCTGTTTTATGTTTTAGTTCTGTGACTGGAAGGCCTGTGGAATCTTTGCTCCCCAACCAAGGGTTGAACCCTCACCCTCTACATTGGGAGGTGAAGTCTTAATAACAGGATCACCTGGGAAGTCCCAACATAGGACACACATGAGTCTTAATGCCAGGATCATACTGGGCAGTGAAGGGGAGAACGTTGTGTAGAGATAGTTGTAGAACATTGAGTCTCTCTGGGGACATAATAAGAAAATCCATTGGAGCAATTCTTCAGTACTTAGACTTGTGGATGCTTTAAAATTTGAAAGTACCTTGGGGATTTCATTATCAACAATACCAAGATCATTTTTTATTTTAATCTCAGAAAAGCAGGCCTCTTAGAACAGGGGATAGGTGGAAGGTCTGAGGGGAAAGCACAGTCTTTGGAGACGGACAGGTGGGTGGTGGCTTATGGTTATAAGCTACACGCCCTTTGGCAAGTCGTGACTATCTCTGTGGGCTTTATTTTCTCTCCTGTGAGATGGAGCAGGGCGCGTTGTGAGCCTGCCAGGTGATGCCTGGTATAGTGCATGGCTCTGGGCACTCACCAGCTGCTGTTGTCTTTGTCACCACGTCCTTGTCAGTGCTCTGGCTTCACGTGGGAAGACTTGGAGGCTTGGACTGGTTAGTGGTTGTCCAGTGAAAGAGCAGGGCCTAGAACTCCGGTCTTTATACCATTTTGCTTTTCTGGTGTGTCCTTGTCAGTTTGACACTTGATAGTGTGTATGAGGTGGTTCTCCAGAGAGCTCTGTTCTCATTTTTTTCTCTTCCCTGGAAAAGAGGAACAAGACAAACAGGTTTAACCTTGAATCTAAGTCAGAGGGTGAAAGTTGAGTGAGCCCAGAGACACGTGGGACAGATTTGAAGGACTAGGCAGTTGGTTTTGATATATCGTTTTTCTTCAAACTGGTCCTCGTTCTAGAAAAAGCTTATTACCAAAGATTGCTGCTGACTGATTTGAACTTGAACAGGCACTGCCATTTCAAATGGCATGTCTCAGGAGAGGAAAAGAAGCCCTTTAAGTGTTTTTGAGCTCCTCTTTCTGTTCCATTCCATTTATGTCCATTTTATTGGATCCAGATATGTACAAACTGTGTTCTGCAGGGTTCAATATTGGATACAATATTGCTTCTGTTTTATGTTTTAGTTCTGTGACTGGAAGGCCTGTGGAATCTTTGCTCCCCAACCAAGGGTTGAACCCTCACCCTCTACATTGGGAGGTGAAGTCTTAATAACAGGATCACCTGGGAAGTCCCAACATAGGACACACATGAGTCTTAATGCCAGGATCATACTGGGCAGTGAAGGGGAGAACGTTGTGTAGAGATAGTTGTAGAACATTGAGTCTCTCTGGGGACATAATAAGAAAATCCATTGGAGCAATTCTTCAGTACTTAGACTTGTGGATGCTTTAAAATTTGAAAGTACCTTGGGGATTTCATTATCAACAATACCAAGATCATTTTTTATTTTAATCTCAGAAAAGCAGGCCTCTTAGAACAGGGGATAGGTGGAAGGTCTGAGGGGAAAGCACAGTCTTTGGAGACGGACAGGTGGGTGGTGGCTTATGGTTATAAGCTACACGCCCTTTGGCAAGTCGTGACTATCTCTGTGGGCTTTATTTTCTCTCCTGTGAGATGGAGCAGGGCGCGTTGTGAGCCTGCCAGGTGATGCCTGGTATAGTGCATGGCTCTGGGCACTCACCAGCTGCTGTTGTCTTTGTCACCACGTCCTTGTCAGTGCTCTGGCTTCACGTGGGAAGACTTGGAGGCTTGGACTGGTTAGTGGTTGTCCAGTGAAAGAGCAGGGCCTAGAACTCCGGTCTTTATACCATTTTGCTTTTCTGGTGTGTCCTTGTCAGTTTGACACTTGATAGTGTGTATGAGGTGGTTCTCCAGAGAGCTCTGTTCTCATTTTTTTCTCTTCCCTGGAAAAGAGGAACAAGACAAACAGGTTTAACCTTGAATCTAAGTCAGAGGGTGAAAGTTGAGTGAGCCCAGAGACACGTGGGACAGATTTGAAGGACTAGGCAGTTGGTTTTGATATATCGTTTTTCTTCAAACTGGTCCTCGTTCTAGAAAAAGCTTATTACCAAAGATTGCTGCTGACTGATTTGAACTTGAACAGGCACTGCCATTTCAAATGGCATGTCTCAGGAGAGGAAAAAGAGAAGCCCGTGTTTTCAAAGTGTTTTTTGACAGAGAAGGAAACTGAGTCTCAGATGAAATACTTTCCTCAAGGTCATGCATGAATTGGTGGTCCCCACATTTAAAGAAGGCTAGGTCAGTTTCTCAGACATCCTTGTGAAACTATTCTTCCCTTAGGTCCAAGTTGAATTATAAATGATGATCTACATTAAAATTCCCAAATGTAAAACAAACTGAATCAAACAACACACATAAGATCCAATTGGCGACTTATGAAAGGAACCTTGATGATATCTGTGTGCTTTGAAACTATACATTGCAATCAGAGTACCAGTGGGAAGTGTGTTTTTGAGGTTTGTCACAAATTAGCAAAATTATATGCCTCGAGAGTTTTGCAGAGAAATGCAAATCAGTCTAAACGCCTTGTCATAATAAGCAGTATGCTTTGGTTCCTGTTTATGTATCCCTAAAGCACATAATACATATGATTATATTGACGAAGGAAGCTATTCTCATTGATGGTTTCTTTTTATCTGGCTCCCAAATTAGTCTGCGGCATCAATCAGTATAATTTCTAGAGAGCATATTTAATGAATTCTATATGTACCTGTCTTTCAAGTATGTCTTCTGCCTTGGTTTCTTGAGCATCTACTTTGTGTAACCCTCCTCAGCCCCTTCCTTCCCCTGGAGTCAGGTTTGGGGGTTAGGTTCCTTGCACTCTAAGAATTCCCAGGTTGGGAATGGGGAACAGATTTTTTCATCATTTCACTTGCTTAGTGCTGTTGATTTGGGAGTGGTAAGGGAGGGGCTATAGCTGCACAGGGAAAAGCAATGAATTTGCATGAGGGCATGCAGCTGGGTCTTGCTAGCAAACTCTTCATTTTTCTCTTCCGGGGGGTTTAACCTTGAATCTAAGTCAGAGGGTGAAAGTTGAGTGAGCCCAGAGACACGTGGGACAGATTTGAAGGACTAGGCAGTTGGTTTTGATATATCGTTTTTCTTCAAACTGGTCCTCGTTCTAGAAAAAGCTTATTACCAAAGATTGCTGCTGACTGATTTGAACTTGAACAGGCACTGCCATTTCAAATGGCATGTCTCAGGAGAGGAAAAAGAGAAGCCCGTGTTTTCAAAGTGTTTTTTGACAGAGAAGGAAACTGAGTCTCAGATGAAATACTTTCCTCAAGGTCATGCATGAATTGGTGGTCCCCACATTTAAAGAAGGCTAGGTCAGTTTCTCAGACATCCTTGTGAAACTATTCTTCCCTTAGGTCCAAGTTGAATTATAAATGATGATCTACATTAAAATTCCCAAATGTAAAACAAACTGAATCAAACAACACACATAAGATCCAATTGGCGACTTATGAAAGGAACCTTGATGATATCTGTGTGCTTTGAAACTATACATTGCAATCAGAGTACCAGTGGGAAGTGTGTTTTTGAGGTTTGTCACAAATTAGCAAAATTATATGCCTCGAGAGTTTTGCAGAGAAATGCAAATCAGTCTAAACGCCTTGTCATAATAAGCAGTATGCTTTGGTTCCTGTTTATGTATCCCTAAAGCACATAATACATATGCTTATATTGAGAAGGAAGCTATTCTCATTGATGGTTTCTTTTTATCTGGCTCCCAAATTAGTCTGCGGCATCAATCAGTATAATTTCTAGAGAGCATATTTAATGAATTCTATATGTACCTGTCTTTCAAGTATGTCTTCTGCCTTGGTTTCTTGAGCATCTACTTTGTGTAACCCTCCTCAGCCCCTTCCTTCCCCTGGAGTCAGGTTTGGGGGTTAGGTTCCTTGCACTCTAAGAATTCCCAGGTTGGGAATGGGGAACAGATTTTTTCATCATTTCACTTGCTTAGTGCTGTTGATTTGGGAGTGGTAAGGGAGGGGCTATAGCTGCACAGGGAAAAGCAATGAATTTGCATGAGGGCATGCAGCTGGGTCTTGCTAGAGAAATAATAGCCCACATTACATAGTGGGAGAGGTATTGTCATAGGGGAAGCAACGGTTTCTGAGACTTGGAAACATGAACACTGTAAGTATTGTATACTTGCACTGAGTTCGAGGGGGGAAAGAGGATGTTGGGGATGAGGCTGTAGAGATGAGGAGCCAGATTAAAAAGAGGAGCTATAAATGGCAGGCCGCTAAGGGACTTGAACTTCATTTTGGAGGACCAGCAACTGAAGTCATATTTTTGTTTTCATTTTTCTTTGTATTATGGAACATTTCATACAGAAACCAAATTCAGTATATACCTAGGAGTTGACTTTGATGGATCATAGGGTAACTCCATGTTTAAGTTTTTAAGGACCTGCCAAACTGTTTTTTCATAGCAGCTGCACCATTTTATAAGTATTGTAAGTTTAGTTAAAATGTATAAGGAAAAAAAATTGCAAAACTTTTACAGGCAATCTTTGGAGTTAACATATTCATGAACAGTTTTTAAGAGGGGATGAATCTACTTGGATTTGGGTTTGAGATCCTCGGGTTTGAGGGGATGGAAACTGGGGACCAAGGAGGGAGACCAGTTGAGAGACAGGTGGAATCTGAGTTACTGGGAACAGAGAGGAGAAGGATGGGTGGGATGGAAGGAAGTGGGGGTGGGGTCGGGGAATGGGAGGATCGGAGTGGGGTTCTGATCAGATTGGGAGCCTCTGAACCATGGTAATGCTTGTCTCTCCACAGACACTTTAAATGCGGTGTTTGTAACAGACTTATGAAGCCTGTATTATAGGATTAGTAAATGCTTCTTTATATTCATAGCCTTATTAGATGAGGCTATAAGTTTTACACACATAGACACATACTATATACATATATATATATATGTGTGTGTTATTTATTTGCTCTGAAAATTTTAAATTTGTCAATGCCCCTTAAGATAAATGGACCACTGGAAATCCTCTTGATTGAGGGAAACAGTTTTCTGTGGGTTATATGATATTTTTAAAAGTTTTGCTGAGACCTAATTTATGTACCATAACATTTATTCATTTAAAGTGTTCAGTTTACCAGCTTCTAGTATATATTCAAAGAGGTAAGCAACCATCACCAGAATCAATTTTAGAAAATGTCTGTATCACAACAACAAACAGAACTGTACCTGTTAACTGTTGCTCCACATGTACCTCCTCCTTCCCCATCCCATGGCAACTGCAGATCAGCTTTCTACTTTGTTGCCTCTGCATAATATTTAAGCACTGAAAGAGGATGTTGGGGATGAGGCTGTAGAGATGAGGAGCCAGATTAAAAAGAGGAGCTATAAATGGCAGGCCGCTAAGGGACTTGAACTTCATTTTGGAGGACCAGCAACTGAAGTCATATTTTTGTTTTCATTTTTCTTTGTATTATGGAACATTTCATACAGAAACCAAATTCAGTATATACCTAGGAGTTGACTTTGATGGATCATAGGGTAACTCCATGTTTAAGTTTTTAAGGACCTGCCAAACTGTTTTTTCATAGCAGCTGCACCATTTTATAAGTATTGTAAGTTTAGTTAAAATGTATAAGGAAAAAAAATTGCAAAACTTTTACAGGCAATCTTTGGAGTTAACATATTCATGAACAGTTTTTAAGAGGGGATGAATCTACTTGGATTTGGGTTTGAGATCCTCGGGTTTGAGGGGATGGAAACTGGGGACCAAGGAGGGAGACCAGTTGAGAGACAGGTGGAATCTGAGTTACTGGGAACAGAGAGGAGAAGGATGGGTGGGATGGAAGGAAGTGGGGGTGGGGTCGGGGAATGGGAGGATCGGAGTGGGGTTCTGATCAGATTGGGAGCCTCTGAACCATGGTAATGCTTGTCTCTCCACAGACACTTTAAATGCGGTGTTTGTAACAGACTTATGAAGCCTGTATTATAGGATTAGTAAATGCTTCTTTATATTCATAGCCTTATTAGATGAGGCTATAAGTTTTACACACATAGACACATACTACATACATATATATATATATGTGTGTGTTATTTATTTGCTCTGAAAATTTTAAATTTGTCAATGCCCCTTAAGATAAATGGACCACTGGAAATCCTCTTGATTGAGGGAAACAGTTTTCTGTGGGTTATATGATATTTTTAAAAGTTTTGCTGAGACCTAATTTATGTACCATAACATTTATTCATTTAAAGTGTTCAGTTTACCAGCTTCTAGTATATATTCAAAGAGGTAAGCAACCATCACCAGAATCAATTTTAGAAAATGTCTGTATCACAACAACAAACAGAACTGTACCTGTTAACTGTTGCTCCACATGTACCTCCTCCTTCCCCATCCCATGGCAACTGCAGATCAGCTTTCTACTTTGTTGCCTCTGCATAATATTTTCAAAGTTCATCCATATTGTAGTCTGTATGTTCAGCATGTTTGTTCAGCATGTATCAGCACTTTATCTACTTTTATTGCTAAGTAATATTCCATTATATGGATATACCACATTTGGTTTATATATCTATCAGTTAGTGGAGCACTTGATTATTAAGCCTTCTTGGTTATTATGAATAGTGCTGTTACAGATATCCAGGTACAGATTTTTGTATAGATACAGATTTTCAGTACTCATGGGTACATTTACCTGGGAGTAGTTAACTCTGGAGTAGTTAACTCTATGTTTAACTTTTTGAGGACCTGCCAAACTATTTTCCATAGTACCATTCTATCAATGAAGGTGTCTTAAGATTAATTAAAATATGCATGGAAAAAATACAAGTTTTACCAAAGACCTTTGGAATTAACATATTTAGGAAACCTCACTATAGTGTTGCTTTGTTTGTCAAAGAATTTTCCACAAAGTTTTCAAGCAGATTAGCAGTGTCACTGGGTTTAGGAAGAGTGCATGGAGAGCAATAAAGCTGCCTGAGGACTAGATACTGGGTGGTCAGCAAGACCTTCTCACCTGCCTGGTAACATACTTCCACAAACCAGAGTGTGACAAGCAGATTCCTGCTTCAGTAAAATGAAAAGCAGTTTTGGATCTTCAGAGTACCCTGAAAATAGTTAAGACCATGAAATAGAACTGTAGTTCCTGATAAAGCTGATTTTTTCCCCTCATCTTTTCTCAACTGGAAATACAGCTGTATACAATGATCTCAGACCCTTACATTACAATGCATCTTTTTTGAAAAAGGGGGACTTTGAAACTGGTTGGAACTATTTTTAAAAGTTTTGCTGAGACCTAATTTATGTACCATAACATTTATTCATTTAAAGTGTTCAGTTTACCAGCTTCTAGTATATATTCAAAGAGGTAAGCAACCATCACCAGAATCAATTTTAGAAAATGTCTGTATCACAACAACAAACAGAACTGTACCTGTTAACTGTTGCTCCACATGTACCTCCTCCTTCCCCATCCCATGGCAACTGCAGATCAGCTTTCTACTTTGTTGCCTCTGCATAATATTTTCAAAGTTCATCCATATTGTAGTCTGTATGTTCAGCATGTTTGTTCAGCATGTATCAGCACTTTATCTACTTTTATTGCTAAGTAATATTCCATTATATGGATATACCACATTTGGTTTATATATCTATCAGTTAGTGGAGCACTTGATTATTAAGCCTTCTTGGTTATTATGAATAGTGCTGTTACAGATATCCAGGTACAGATTTTTGTATAGATACAGATTTTCAGTACTCATGGGTACATTTACCTGGGAGTAGTTAACTCTGGAGTAGTTAACTCTATGTTTAACTTTTTGAGGACCTGCCAAACTATTTTCCATAGTACCATTCTATCAATGAAGGTGTCTTAAGATTAATTAAAATATGCATGGAAAAAATACAAGTTTTACCAAAGACCTTTGGAATTAACATATTTAGGAAACCTCACTATAGTGTTGCTTTGTTTGTCAAAGAATTTTCCACAAAGTTTTCAAGCAGATTAGCAGTGTCACTGGGTTTAGGAAGAGTGCATGGAGAGCAATAAAGCTGCCTGAGGACTAGATACTGGGTGGTCAGCAAGACCTTCTCACCTGCCTGGTAACATACTTCCACAAACCAGAGTGTGACAAGCAGATTCCTGCTTCAGTAAAATGAAAAGCAGTTTTGGATCTTCAGAGTACCCTGAAAATAGTTAAGACCATGAAATAGAACTGTAGTTCCTGATAAAGCTGATTTTTTCCCCTCATCTTTTCTCAACTGGAAATACAGCTGTATACATGATTGTCATCTCAGACCCTTACATTACAATGCATCTTTTAGATTTATGTGCTGGATGCTGGGTGATCTTAAAAGCATAAGACGCCAACACAAATCTTTAGAAACTGGTTGGAACTGAAAATTACAGTGCAAATTAAGATATAAGGGCATGAACAATTAAACCACATACAATACCAAGAGGGTGAGGAAAAGGCACTCAACCTTTAATATTAGGAATTTTAGATGATAATCTCACTTGATCTTTCCAATCACAGAATAAGGTAGATGTCAATAACTGGTTTTGCAACTTAGGATAAATGATTTGCCCAAGGTGACACAACTAACATGTGTTTGACCTGGGGTTTGGAATTAAGCCTGACTAATGCCGTTTGCTAATATTTACTGAGTCCAAGTATGTACCTCTCACTGGGCTACACAGTGTGCATGCATTCTCTTGTTTAATCCTCCCAATGTGTCTGTGAAGTCTTTATTACAGCTTAACAAAAGTTATGCGCAGATGAGTTTGAGTTGGGGTCTGACTCGAGAAGTCTGTCTCATGAGACCATTCTTAACCACTAGGCTCTCCTGCTTTTGTTCTTCAAGTGTTTCTGAAGCTCAGGTTTTCCTTACTGTTCCCTGCTGGCTCTCACATCAGCAACACATGACAAATTGCCCCAAATGAATTAGACTTGTGAAACTCATTCTGAGTTCTCTGGACTTGTCAAGGTCTACCAGGGCAGACCCAGGGCATCTCCTGCTCTTTTCACAACTTCAAAACTATCTAGCATGAACTGTACATTTTTCAATGATTAACTTGCCTAGGTTAACTGAGAGCATCGGCCTCTGCTCACACTGGTCAAAGCACTGACTTTCTGTGCTTGTGATCTGAATGTGGAAAGACACCTGGCAGGGCACTCGGTCTTGCTGGTTACTTCTACTCATGAGGAGATGCGATTGGCACTTCCCATGCTTTGATTAGTAGAAGCAGAGAAATGGCTTAAATGTAGTTTACCTGGTAAGTAAAGAAGTCACAGAGGATCATGAGAGAACTGCAAGAGACCTTTAGTGGTGAAAAGGCTGAATATTCTAGAACATACAGGCAGCTCTGTGGAAAGTGGACACTGAGTCCATGCCTAGTGTCTTCTTTTGAAGCAGCCACATGCATTGTGATCAAAGGGAGGAACTTCTGGCAGGCTGGGATTTTAAAATATTTCCCAAAGTGTCACCAATTTATGGTAGTCCTCCCTTAATCTGCTGTGTCTCTTTCCATGTTTTTAGTTACCCTTGGTCTGAAAATATTAAATGGAAAATTCCAGAAATAACTCATAAGTTTCAATTGCACGTGGTCTGAGTGGCATGATCAGATCTCTCGCCAGGATCCCCAGCTGTCGACATGATCTGCATCTGACCTCTAGCCATCGACATTGTCATGTCTTGATGATCCATGATTCCCCGAAGCAGATGGTCCTCCTTCTGACGTAGGATCAGAAGGTCAATAGTAGCTTAATGCTGTGTTGGGAGTTCACTCTATCTTATCGTGTAGGCATTGTATCATCTTACGTCATTGCAAGAAGGGTGGTACAAGGAGATATTTGGAGAGAGACCACATGCACATAACTTTTATTATAGTATGTTATCCTGTCATTAGCTCAGTTGTGTCTGACTCTTTGTGACCCCATGGACTGTAGCTCCTCCATCCATACATAGGATTTTCCAGGCAAGAATATTAGAGTGGGTTGCCATTTCCTTTCTCAGTATATTATCATAATTGTTCTATTTTATTATTTGTTGTTGTTAACCTCCTCCTGCGCCTAATTGATCAATTAAACTTTATCACAGCAAGGTATATACAGGAAAATTCATCGTACCTATAGGATTCAGTACTGTCCATAGTCTCAGCGATCCACTAGAGGTCTTGGAAGTCCCTGTCCCAAAAAAGGCTGCTGTGGGACTTCCCTGGTGGTCCAGTGGTTAAGACTCTGTGCTTCTAATGCAGGGGACCCAGGTTCGATCCCTGGTCAGGGAACTAGATCCCACATGCCACAACTAAGACCCAGCGCAGCCAAATTAAGATAAATAAAGCAATATTAAAAAAAAAAAAAAGGCTGCTGTACTGGAATCTTGTGTTTAGCAGGCTTCTCATTTAAATCTGTTTGACACGGCAGGAGGGATGATGGTCCCACTCTGTGGAAGGTCTGTACTGTAGGCGTCGTGGTGTGCATGCAGAATTCTCTGGGGCTGGCTGGGAAATGAAAGTCTACTTGTTGGGTCAAAGCATTCAAAATACAGAGTTTTCAATCCCAGGGGAAAATAAGACCTCTTGATTTTAGGTTTAACTTTCCAACGGTCAGCTGATGGAGTCGAAGAACCTTTAATTACAATTTTGCTTAAATTGGTCGTTTGTAGTTGTGGTGGCCTCAGCTGTGAAATCCAAACATTCATTATTAATTAATAATACCTTCCACTGCATAGTGCTACCGAGTGATAATGTATGCATCGGAGAATTTGAATGAATATTCTTTTTTGCCTCAATTCATTTTTCTCCTTCTAGCTGTTTAGCTCCCCATCCCTGAAAAGCCCACAAAACAAAATACCCAAACCACCCTACCCAGGATGTCATTTTCCAGATGTCAACAGGAAAAAAAGCTGGGAAAGGAATATTTTTGAACCCTTCCACTGTAGTCAGCCACATATCTCATCAAAGCCTTCATCTGCGAAGGGGAGATATTACTGCCTTGGGAGAGGTCAAGGAGCTTGTTGGGGATCCTGCCTCTAGAAAATGGTGGAACGTCTGGGATAAGAATCAGCCAACACCTATGTCTGCTCTTTCCTCCCACCGTGAAGACTGGCATTGGAATTTGCACTGGTTGCTGTTTTCAATAATAAGCATATGAAGGCAGCAGACCAGCCAGAAATTTTTAAAGTGAAATGACCAGGCCTTGGTGAAGTATTCAAGGTTGATTTGGGAGTTTAAAGCATTTCGACCATTTTACTACTGCTTGATTTTTTGTAAATTCCTGGAAGATAAAGATTAGACTCAAAACCCCCTGGGCTGGAAAGGGGAAGGGTGTGAACTGTGCAGAACATTTTCCTTGCGGGCAATCTTGCAAGGGACTGGTTAACCTGCTTGAATTTCACAACAACTTATGGAGGAGGGTGTTTCAGTTCATTTTAGTTTTCTCAAAACCTGGTCAGCTCTTTTTGGCGGGTGGTGTAACATACTGTATTAATAATTCAGCTAGTTTATAACTAGTGAGATTGTTTACTTAGATTCCAGGGAAACGGCCCTGCTAGAATCTGTTGGAGCTGGTAGCTTGGACCATGTATCCACTTTGATTGAAAATACGTCACAGAGCTTCCCAACTCAAATTCTGTTTTCAATCCCAAAAGGGAAAATAAGACCTCTTGATTTTAGGTTTAACTTTCCAACGGTCAGCTGATGGAGTCGAAGAACCTTTAATTACAATTTTGCTTAAATTGGTCGTTTGTAGTTGTGGTGGCCTCAGCTGTGAAATCCAAACATTCATTATTAATTAATAATACCTTCCACTGCATAGTGCTACCGAGTGATAATGTATGCATCGGAGAATTTGAATGAATATTCTTTTTTGCCTCAATTCATTTTTCTCCTTCTAGCTGTTTAGCTCCCCATCCCTGAAAAGCCCACAAAACAAAATACCCAAACCACCCTACCCAGGATGTCATTTTCCAGATGTCAACAGGAAAAAAAGCTGGGAAAGGAATATTTTTGAACCCTTCCACTGTAGTCAGCCACATATCTCATCAAAGCCTTCATCTGCGAAGGGGAGATATTACTGCCTTGGGAGAGGTCAAGGAGCTTGTTGGGGATCCTGCCTCTAGAAAATGGTGGAACGTCTGGGATAAGAATCAGCCAACACCTATGTCTGCTCTTTCCTCCCACCGTGAAGACTGGCATTGGAATTTGCACTGGTTGCTGTTTTCAATAATAAGCATATGAAGGCAGCAGACCAGCCAGAAATTTTTAAAGTGAAATGACCAGGCCTTGGTGAAGTATTCAAGGTTGATTTGGGAGTTTAAAGCATTTCGACCATTTTACTACTGCTTGATTTTTTGTAAATTCCTGGAAGATAAAGATTAGACTCAAAACCCCCTGGGCTGGAAAGGGGAAGGGTGTGAACTGTGCAGAACATTTTCCTTGCGGGCAATCTTGCAAGGGACTGGTTAACCTGCTTGAATTTCACAACAACTTATGGAGGAGGGTGTTTCAGTTCATTTTAGTTTTCTCAAAACCTGGTCAGCTCTTTTTGGCGGGTGGTGTAACATACTGTATTAATAATTCAGCTAGTTTATAACTAGTGAGATTGTTTACTTAGATTCCAGGGAAACGGCCCTGCTAGAATCTGTTGGAGCTGGTAGCTTGGACCATGTATCCACTTTGATTGAAAATACGTCACAGAGCTTCCCAACTCAAATTCTGCAGGACCTGAGAAGCCACCTCAGGGGAATACTTTGCTGATGGCGTACAGAAATGGAGTGACTTTTCTGCGTGCAGAGGGAAGGCAGCTTCAGATGGTATTGTCAGTTCTTCTCAGTGGTCTTCTACAAAGGAGTTAAAAAGGCAAGGAAATGCAGCATTTTGAGTGAAGCAGCCTACACTTGAGTTAGAGGCTCTGTGTTTCCCATCCCAGGCTATTGTAGGGCTCCTATTCAGCTGGGATTTGAATGGGAGTGTGATTTGCATGAGAGCAAGTGTATAAAGTAGGTCTTTTTTTCCCTTTCCTCAAAGAAGTTTTGTGGCATTTCTTTTTCTGACAGAGTTGGCATGAAGCTTTGACAAACACAGAGCCATGGAAAAGTTAAACAGGACTGAGAGCAAGTCCGTTTTGTACAGATCCTTCACACTTAGAATGCAGAGCAGCTGGCGGGAGGCAGCTCAGATCATAGGAGTCATGGTAGGGGCTGTTCCTCCACTGTGAACTGGTGATGAATGGGAAATGCTTAAAGGACCAACGGGAAAGTGGATCATTGCTTACTTACCATTCTCTCTGGCCGAGGGAAAGGACCGATGAGAACATTCCTAGGACTCAGCTGCCTGTCCTATCTACCCTTCAGTATTTATTGAGATAAATACAAAGATAACAAAGAAATACAAGAGGTGGATCCTGCCCTCAAGGGGTAGGTAAGAAGCTGAGAAGAGAGACGCGTTCCTTCTTGGAGCAAACATGGCCAGATGTCTTGAGCTGATCATTAAAGAAAAGTTTAAAAACAGGAGAACTTCGCAGCGGCTCCTTGCTGATCTGGGGCTTTGTTCCTATTCGCTGCATCAGCTGGGTGATACCATGGAGGTGATGATTCACTCCCTGCCCATTTCATGAAGCTATTGAGACCAAGAGTATGGTATCATGTTTATATTAGGAAAATGCGTTTAAACTGTAAAGTCACATTTGTACAATGGAGGTATATCTATGTCTGTATCTATCTATCTATATCTATATATTTCTATATATGGGGCTTCCCTAGTGGATCAATGGTAAGAATCTGCCTGCAGTGCAGAGGCTCCAGGAGATGAGGGTTCGATTCCTGGGTCAGGAAGATCCCCTGGAGGAGGGTATGGCAACCCACTCCAGTATTCTTGCCTGGGAGAATCCCATGGATGTAGGAGCCTGGCAGGCTATAGTCCATAGGGTCACAAGGAGTCAGACACAACTGAAGTGACTAGGACACACACAAACTCATATACAGATATATGTTTTCAAGAGACTATGTTATATATATAGTTTTCTGAATCTGCTCTCTCCATTCTCCCTGTTTCTGTCCCATTTTATTTTTAATTAAAAAATATTTATTTATTTATTTATTTGGCTGTGCCGAGTCTTAATTGTACCACGTGTCATCTAGTTCCCTGATGAGGCCTGTGTCCTGTGCATTTGGAGTGCAGAGTCTTAGCCACTGAACACCACGGAAGTTCCTATTTCATTTTGAATGAATGCTGTCATACACCTAGATCTGAAAACATTTCTTTACAGATTTTATTTCTAGGGGAATAGTCTCTTCTGTATATTATTTATGCATTAACTATATAGGAATCGTTTCTCAAAACTGCAGTTCTGATCACGTGCATCCTTCTCGTCAGGATTTTTATGATTTCTCCCACTTCCCAGTGGACCTCTTAGTATATCTGAGTCATTGTAGAATCTGGCCCCAGCCAACCCTTTCTGTCCTCTAATCCCTTTCTTCCCATCCTCCCCAGTCCCTCCTTTATGCCTTTGCCCAGATGTCTCTGTTCTGTGACTCCCAGGAACTTTCCCATCAAATCGTTTGTGTTTACTTCATACATGTTATTCACTTCTTATAATCAATTCAAGTGCCACCGGCTCTGTGAAGCCCTTTCATATTTCCCCTAGGAAGAATTAGTTCTTCTTCAGGCTGTCATAGCACTTTGTATTGTCCTTTCTTATGTCAAAATGTTTGGCTTGTTTTATAGTTTAGTACATTGGCAAGCAGGTTCTTTTACCACTAGCACCATCTGCGTGGTGAGGGACAGGGAAGCCTGGCGTGCTGCCGGCCTTGAGGTCGCAGAGTTGGACATGACTGGGCGACTGAACAACAACCTAGTTTGGTACAGGTCCATCTTAATGGACTGTAATGCCCTCGGATATAACAAGTGCTTGAATTCTTTTATTAAAGTCAGGACATTGAAGAAAGTGTCAATAAGACTGTTTTGGGGGCTTCCCCTGGTGGTCCAGTGGATAAGGATACCGCCTTGCAGTGCAAGGGGCGCCGGTTCAATCCCTGGCCTGGGAAGATCCCACGTGCAGCGGAGCGGCTGAACTGATGTGTCCAATTACCAAGCCAGAGCTCTGGAGCGCATGCTCCCAGAGCCGGTGCTCTGTGACAACAGAGGCCACCGCGATGGGAGGCCCACAGGAGCCAAAGAACAAAGACAGATGAAAATAAAGAAATGAAAGACCAATAGAAGTGGCCTGCCCACTCCCCTCCCTCCCCAACCCAAACCCCGGCCAAAAATAAATAAATAAATAAATCTTTAAAAAAAAAAAAAAAAAGACTGTTTTGGTAAATATAGACAAAAAGCAAACAGATGAATAAAATTTTTCTTGCCTATACTACCACAATCCTAAAGCAGCGACTACCATAGTACTTCTTCTTTCTATAAATAGCTGAATTATTATTAAGTATAATTATAAGGCTAAACACTGGGTTTTAATACATACTTCCTGCAAATCAGTGTGATGAAATGGAAAAAACCCTTCACTTGCTAGAGTTTGTAAGAGTCTATAATAAAGTATTAACGAGCCTGAGAGATTGAGAGTATGCACTTAACGAAAGGCAGCTAGATATTTTAAGTTCAGCTTTGCATTTATATAGTGTTTTGAACTTGGTCAATGGATTGGATTTGTACTAACCATGAAAGCTTCCATAAAAAAAAAAAATAAAGCTGAACTTACCCTAAAAGCCGGGGCTGTATTTTAGAATGAGTGATTTTTCTCATCCCAGTCTTGTCTTGAGGAGAGGCTCTGTGAACAAGGAGAGCAGAAACCTCCTGTGTCCCACTTTGTTTATTGTCCTTTCTTATGTCAAAATGTTTGGCTTGTTTTATAGTTTAGTACATTGGCAAGCAGGTTCTTTTACCACTAGCACCATCTGCGTGGTGAGGGACAGGGAAGCCTGGCGTGCTGCCGGCCTTGAGGTCGCAGAGTTGGACATGACTGGGCGACTGAACAACAACCTAGTTTGGTACAGGTCCATCTTAATGGACTGTAATGCCCTCGGATATAACAAGTGCTTGAATTCTTTTATTAAAGTCAGGACATTGAAGAAAGTGTCAATAAGACTGTTTTGGGGGCTTCCCCTGGTGGTCCAGTGGATAAGGATACCGCCTTGCAGTGCAAGGGGCGCCGGTTCAATCCCTGGCCTGGGAAGATCCCACGTGCAGCGGAGCGGCTGAACTGATGTGTCCAATTACCAAGCCAGAGCTCTGGAGCGCATGCTCCCAGAGCCGGTGCTCTGTGACAACAGAGGCCACCGCGATGGGAGGCCCACAGGAGCCAAAGAACAAAGACAGATGAAAATAAAGAAATGAAAGACCAATAGAAGTGGCCTGCCCACTCCCCTCCCTCCCCAACCCAAACCCCGGCCAAAAATAAATAAATAAATAAATCTTTAAAAAAAAAAAAAAAAAGACTGTTTTGGTAAATATAGACAAAAAGCAAACAGATGAATAAAATTTTTCTTGCCTATACTACCACAATCCTAAAGCAGCGACTACCATAGTACTTCTTCTTTCTATAAATAGCTGAATTATTATTAAGTATAATTATAAGGCTAAACACTGGGTTTTAATACATACTTCCTGCAAATCAGTGTGATGAAATGGAAAAAAAACCCTTCACTTGCTAGAGTTTGTAAGAGTCTATAATAAAGTATTAACGAGCCTGAGAGATTGAGAGTATGCACTTAACGAAAGGCAGCTAGATATTTTAAGTTCAGCTTTGCATTTATATAGTGTTTTGAACTTGGTCAATGGATTGGATTTGTACTAACCATGAAAGCTTCCATAAAAAAAAAAAATAAAGCTGAACTTACCCTAAAAGCCGGGGCTGTATTTTAGAATGAGTGATTTTTCTCATCCCAGTCTTGTCTTGAGGAGAGGCTCTGTGAACAAGGAGAGCAGAAACCTCCTGTGGAGAAAGATGCCCCATTGGAGGGTTAAGAAATCTAGGTTTGTGTCCTAACTTTCCTATTAACTTACTGGGTCACTTTAGCTAAATAACTTTACCTCTCTGTGACTCTGTTGCCTCATCTGTGAAATGGGGCAGTTGAATATTGCAGTATGCCCATTTCCTCTGGGCATTTCCTCTAAAATCTCTGTTCCTTAAAATAATATGAAGTGGGCTTCCCCTGGTGGCCCAGTGGGTAAGGACACCGCCTTGCAGTGCAAGGGGCGCCGGTTCGAGCCCTGGCCTGGGAAGATCCCACGTGCCGCGGAGCGGCTGGACTGATGTGTCCAATTGCCGAGCCAGAGCTCTGGAGCGCCTGCGCCCAGAGCCGGGGCTCTGCAACAACAGACGCCACCACAATGGGAGGCCCACAGGAGCCAAAGAACAAAGACGGATGAACACAGAGAAACGAAAGACCAATAGAAGTGGCCTGCCTGCTCCCCTCCCTCCCCAACCCAACCAACGCCCAAAATAAATAAATAAATAAATCTTAAAAAAAAAAAAAAAAATAATATGAAGTTCATATTGAATAAGAAAGGGAAGGCTTTTTTCTCCTTTTAGCTCTTTTCTGTTTGATCATATTGCTGTCATATTTTTTTTTCTTTTTTTCTTTTTAATTCTTTATTTTAAAGGTTTGTCAGAGTTTTGTTGTTTTGTTGTTCACAGACATGTATGTTCCCAGATCTGTTATATGCATATCCCTGGTCCCCACCCCCCCCCAGTTCCCCCCATGCTGTCATATTTTTTAACTTCTTTTACTTCCACAGTATTTGGTTCATTGCTTCTTAGTTCGGATCAGTCATTCAGTTGTGTCCAAGTTTGTGACCCCATGGACTGTGACACGCCAGGCTTCCCTGTCCTTCACCATCTCCTGGAACTTGCTCAAACTCATGTGCATTGACTCAGTGACGCCATCCAACCATCTCATCCTCTGTCATCCCCTTCTCATTCTGCCTTCTATTTTTCCCAACATCAAGATCTTTTCTAAAGAGTCATCTCTTCGCATCAGGTAGCCAAAGTATTGGAACTTCAGCTTCAGCTTCAGTTCTTCCAATGAGTATTCAGAGTTGATTTCCTTTAGGATTGACTGGTTCGATCTCCTTGCAGTCCAAGGGACTCTCAAGAGTCTTCTCCAACACCACACTGGAAAAACTTTTAAAAACGATCTCCCAGTATACTAAGACATCACACACTTGTATGTTTACCTTTTTAGGTAAACATTTATCTGAGTTAATCTTGCTTCTCATAATTCTAAGAGTGCTGAGATCAAAGTACCAAAATGTCTGATTCAGAATGGTAAGGAACTGACAGAATAGAGCACCTAATGTATTTTATTCAGTCTTTGTGATATCCTTGTGGAATGGATTATTGTTCCAGTTTTACAGAAGATAGCACTGAGTCAAGAAGAAGTTAGGTTTTAGGAAGTTTTAGAAAGTAACCCCAGTATCTTCCCTCTTATAATTTTAACCCAGCGTCAGCTATGTTTGGTATCATGCTGGTAAGTCATTATTAATATTAATAATAACAACAATCAGTTTTATAATTAAGAGACTCTGAAGAAATGGTGGTGATGCATCACTTCAGCCAATACCCATTGAGCACCTTTCATGTACCAAATACTTTGCTTGGTATTGGGGTCTAATGATGAA
Source organism: Tragulus kanchil (assembly GCA_022376925.1). Taxonomy (NCBI): domain Eukaryota; kingdom Metazoa; phylum Chordata; class Mammalia; order Artiodactyla; family Tragulidae; genus Tragulus; species Tragulus kanchil. The sequence continues at coordinate 101,097,989 of JAIOJX010000032.1, forward strand.
TATATAATCTTCTAGAGTCTTCTAGAATGGACTCTAGGTAGTAGAAGTTCTAGAATTACAGCATGGACCCTGTACAGAGGTAGTAGAATTGAGCTGGGGTATCTGGGAGAAGTAACATCACACTTGTTTGGATGGCCAACCCAGAAGAATGCTCTTAGGCACCATTGCTGAAAAAGGCCTTGGACTGAAGAACTTTATTGACCTAAGTAGTTCCTCTGCCTAAGCTCTAGCCATTGGTACACTGATCATCCTTTAGAATAATCTTAATATCCTGGAGTGGAAAGGCCCAAGAATCAAGGGTCTCCCCCTGCCCACTCCCGTCATATAGGTGGGAAAACTAGGCTCTGAGGAGTTTACTCTCTAAGAAAATGAACAAAATCCAGAGCAAGTAAAACTCTTACCTTGTGCAGGTTCAAGTTTAAATCCAATAAATACCTTATTTTAAAGCACCCTTTAATACTGTGGATTTGGTTATTCCATAAATCAGATAATGGCCCCGTGTGTCATAATCTACAAAGCCTTTTAAACCTTAACATAAGACCCCAAAGCATAGTAATACACTCTTACAGTAAAAATGTTCCAAAAATATGATTCTGTTAAAAGAGGATAACCCTCTCACCATCCAATTCTACTTCCTGGAGGCAGTTACTATTAACAGTTTGTAGTTCCTGCCAACCTTATTTTGAAGGCACAGGTATTTTCAGTGGTATCCACCTTCAAACATATTGGTCTCTTTTTTTTTTTTTTTCTGGACACATCCCACAGATGTCTGCCTCTGGCATTGGATCATGCCTTTGCTCTTCAAAGCACCCTCCCCTTCTTCTCTGCCTGTGGGAATGAGTGTCCATCCCTAGGTCTCCTCCCTGCCCTCACTCCTTGTGGAATGGATTATTGTTCCAGTTTTACAGAAGATAGCACTGAGTCAAGAAGAAGTTAGGTTTTAGGAAGTTTTAGAAAGTAACCCCAGTATCTTCCCTCTTATAATTTTAACCCAGCGTCAGCTATGTTTGGTATCATGCTGGTAAGTCATTATTAATATTAATAATAACAACAATCAGTTTTATAATTAAGAGACTCTGAAGAAATGGTGGTGATGCATCACTTCAGCCAATACCCATTGAGCACCTTTCATGTACCAAATACTTTGCTTGGTATTGGGGTCTAATGATGAATATATAATCTTCTAGAGTCTTCTAGAATGGACTCTAGGTAGTAGAAGTTCTAGAATTACAGCATGGACCCTGTACAGAGGTAGTAGAATTGAGCTGGGGTATCTGGGAGAAGTAACATCACACTTGTTTGGATGGCCAACCCAGAAGAATGCTCTTAGGCACCATTGCTGAAAAAGGCCTTGGACTGAAGAACTTTATTGACCTAAGTAGTTCCTCTGCCTAAGCTCTAGCCATTGGTACACTGATCATCCTTTAGAATAATCTTAATATCCTGGAGTGGAAAGGCCCAAGAATCAAGGGTCTCCCCCTGCCCACTCCCGTCATATAGGTGGGAAAACTAGGCTCTGAGGAGTTTACTCTCTAAGAAAATGAACAAAATCCAGAGCAAGTAAAACTCTTACCTTGTGCAGGTTCAAGTTTAAATCCAATAAATACCTTATTTTAAAGCACCCTTTAATACTGTGGATTTGGTTATTCCATAAATCAGATAATGGCCCCGTGTGTCATAATCTACAAAGCCTTTTAAACCTTAACATAAGACCCCAAAGCATAGTAATACACTCTTACAGTAAAAATGTTCCAAAAATATGATTCTGTTAAAAGAGGATAACCCTCTCACCATCCAATTCTACTTCCTGGAGGCAGTTACTATTAACAGTTTGTAGTTCCTGCCAACCTTATTTTGAAGGCACAGGTATTTTCAGTGGTATCCACCTTCAAACATATTGGTCTCTTTTTTTTTTTTTTTCTGGACACATCCCACAGATGTCTGCCTCTGGCATTGGATCATGCCTTTGCTCTTCAAAGCACCCTCCCCTTCTTCTCTGCCTGTGGGAATGAGTGTCCATCCCTAGGTCGGTTTCTGCACATCCCATGCCCTCACTCCTTCAGCCTTAGGGAACTTTCACCTCCTCATTTCAAGTGCTTCCAGCTGTGAATCTAGGTAGTGACCTTCAATCATTTATGTTCTGTTGGTCTTTCCTTTCCTAAAGAATGGAACCATGGAGTGAGATGATCTTTAAGCTTTGCTGAGGTCATCAGATATAAAAGACTCCACATTTAGGATTGGGTTTTGTGGTTGGATGTCTAAACGTTAAATTCCTGAATCCTATCACAGGGTTGTGACATAAGAGGAGAGATTCACTCTAAGAAGTTCCCACAGTTTAAAGTCAAATCAGAAAGTTTTAAACTTTCAGAGGCCACATGACACAGTGGAAAGAGAATGTGTCCTGGGGATAGTTCTGAACTCAAATTTTGACTCCATCATTTGCTAGCTTATAACTGGAGGCCAGGGTTGTAACCTTTCTGAACTTAAGTTTCCTCATCTGTAAAATGGGAGCAACAATTCCTATCTGACAGTGTCCTAAGACTGGGAGGTACAGACAGTAGGCTCTTCCACATGATCTCTACCCTCCTCCCTAAAACCTTTTTGTTTGGAAACTTATCTGTCAGAGTTGGCAAGCTTCTTAAGGAATACATTACCTGGATGTGTAACCTGTGTAATGTACAGAGAATGGATTAGATGCACTTTACCTGATCTCTGAAAAGTAACTTTGGAGTTCTTCTAGGGAATCATCGGGCAGCTGCACAGATGTAGTCACCTTTCCATCTGTGCTGGCTGAAGGAAGCTGTTTTCCAATTTGAGAGAACCTGTTGGAAATGTGTCTTTAATGCATTCCACTGTTCTGAGGCAAAACTTCCCAAGAGATTGAGTGTATTCTGTTAAAGAGGATAACCCTCTCACCATCCAATTCTACTTCCTGGAGGCAGTTACTATTAACAGTTTGTAGTTCCTGCCAACCTTATTTTGAAGGCACAGGTATTTTCAGTGGTATCCACCTTCAAACATATTGGTCTCTTTTTTTTTTTTTTTCTGGACACATCCCACAGATGTCTGCCTCTGGCATTGGATCATGCCTTTGCTCTTCAAAGCACCCTCCCCTTCTTCTCTGCCTGTGGGAATGAGTGTCCATCCCTAGGTCGGTTTCTGCACATCCCATGCCCTCACTCCTTCAGCCTTAGGGAACTTTCACCTCCTCATTTCAAGTGCTTCCAGCTGTGAATCTAGGTAGTGACCTTCAATCATTTATGTTCTGTTGGTCTTTCCTTTCCTAAAGAATGGAACCATGGAGTGAGATGATCTTTAAGCTTTGCTGAGGTCATCAGATATAAAAGACTCCACATTTAGGATTGGGTTTTGTGGTTGGATGTCTAAACGTTAAATTCCTGAATCCTATCACAGGGTTGTGACATAAGAGGAGAGATTCACTCTAAGAAGTTCCCACAGTTTAAAGTCAAATCAGAAAGTTTTAAACTTTCAGAGGCCACATGACACAGTGGAAAGAGAATGTGTCCTGGGGATAGTTCTGAACTCAAATTTTGACTCCATCATTTGCTAGCTTATAACTGGAGGCCAGGGTTGTAACCTTTCTGAACTTAAGTTTCCTCATCTGTAAAATGGGAGCAACAATTCCTATCTGACAGTGTCCTAAGACTGGGAGGTACAGACAGTAGGCTCTTCCACATGATCTCTACCCTCCTCCCTAAAACCTTTTTGTTTGGAAACTTATCTGTCAGAGTTGGCAAGCTTCTTAAGGAATACATTACCTGGATGTGTAACCTGTGTAATGTACAGAGAATGGATTAGATGCACTTTACCTGATCTCTGAAAAGTAACTTTGGAGTTCTTCTAGGGAATCATCGGGCAGCTGCACAGATGTAGTCACCTTTCCATCTGTGCTGGCTGAAGGAAGCTGTTTTCCAATTTGGAGAGAACCTGTTGGAAATGTGTCTTTAATGCATTCCACTGTTCTGAGGCAAAACTTCCCAAGAGATTGAGCAGAGCCTATGAACCTATATCACTGAAAGTTGATTAAAACTATCATCTTAATTAAATACAAGGGAACAAGAAGTCCTCAGTCTTCTGGTAGCAATTAAAGACTAAAGAGTCAATTTGAAGTTGTTTTCACAACTCTTAAAATAATACTCTCTCTCCCCCACCCCCCATGAAAAGAGTTTTTAGCTATAGACATGCCCTCACATTGAGGTTTTTGAAAGCTGTGAGGACCACAAACCTGCTGGCAAAGGCTTCTGCTGCCAAGGCATCGAAGTTCTCAAAAGCAAGAGGGTTCAAGCTCAGGATACGCTGGTTTGGAAAGAGAGTCCAAACAAAGGGCCTTTTGAGGCAGGAAACTGAGCTTTGGCTTTAGCACAGAGCAATGTGGGATTGGAAAAGTGCCCTGGGACTTGCTGAGGAGAAGAGGACTATGAGATCGATGGAGGAAGTATAAAATTTCTTCATATAGTGAGAGTTTCTTTCCAAACCCTCGAAAGTTGGTTTCAGAAGCTGTTATCTTTCCTCTGTCAGTTCGTCCGCCTGCCTTTAAAATGAACCATGGCTTCACAGCATGGTGTCTTTGAGCAGAAAAAGGAAATGAGCTTCAGAGGTACTTGCGGATGTTCCTGTTTTACCATGACACCTGACCTGAAGGTCAGCGATGTTCTTTCAAGACCCAAAGCAACCACGTTCATGAATTCATTCATTCACTCGCTTAATTGCAGTATTTTCTGATCACCTGCTACATGCTAGGTTGATGGGGCTATAAAGTTAAATGGCACAATCCCTACTCATGGAGCTCAACGTCTAATTAACCAGAACTTGAAGTATGTCCCACTGTGTTCTTGTACGTATGACTCTCCTCTTCTCCATCACTTTAACAGGATTTTACATGTGACCTTCCCTGAGGTGAAACTTGTAATACTCACCTTTACAGATATTCTAAATGGCAGCACACCGACCACCAGGAGGAGTCCAGCAGGGCCAGTTCAGGCAGAGAAGTGCTGTAAGCACAGGGGAGAGCTCACGGATGTAGATTAGGGAAGAGAAAATAATTTAAATTCGGATGGATTCTCATCTTCTTTTTTTTTCCCTGTTTTTTCTTTTTTGTGTATCTAAATTCACCTGTCAACTGCTTGGTAAGATGGGGCAGAAGAGTGGAAATAGAACAGTAGGAACAACAGACAGGAAAGGGTGGGTTTGGCATAACCACTGGCAAGAGAACTTCAACTGTAGGGACTGAGTCAATGGAGTCTGTCTCTTGTCAGAGAAGAACAGGAGTTTGGGGTATACATTTGGAAAATGGATTTTTCTGAAACACAGAGGACTCAAAGATTTGAGACAATAAGGGATGACCTTTCATGTATTAGCGATCTTAAATGTTTATGCCCCAAATGTGTATTGATAACGAGCCCATGCTTGTGTATCTTCCAAGAGTCAAGTCTCCAAAGTTACTTGCTTTCTGCCTTGTAGTGTTATTTGTATGCCAGGTTACTTGTTCCTACACAGTAGTTTTGAGATCGATGGAGGAAGTATAAAATTTCTTCATATAGTGAGAGTTTCTTTCCAAACCCTCGAAAGTTGGTTTCAGAAGCTGTTATCTTTCCTCTGTCAGTTCGTCCGCCTGCCTTTAAAATGAACCATGGCTTCACAGCATGGTGTCTTTGAGCAGAAAAAGGAAATGAGCTTCAGAGGTACTTGCGGATGTTCCTGTTTTACCATGACACCTGACCTGAAGGTCAGCGATGTTCTTTCAAGACCCAAAGCAACCACGTTCATGAATTCATTCATTCACTCGCTTAATTGCAGTATTTTCTGATCACCTGCTACATGCTAGGTTGATGGGGCTATAAAGTTAAATGGCACAATCCCTACTCATGGAGCTCAACGTCTAATTAACCAGAACTTGAAGTATGTCCCACTGTGTTCTTGTCGTATGACCCTCCTCTTCTCCATCACTTTAACAGGATTTTACATGTGACCTTCCCTGAGGTGAAACTTGTAATACTCACCTTTACAGATATTCTAAATGGCAGCACACCGACCACCAGGAGGAGTCCAGCAGGGCCAGTTCAGGCAGAGAAGTGCTGTAAGCACAGGGGAGAGCTCACGGATGTAGATTAGGGAAGAGAAAATAATTTAAATTCGGATGGATTCTCATCTTCTTTTTTTTTCCCTGTTTTTTCTTTTTTGTGTATCTAAATTCACCTGTCAACTGCTTGGTAAGATGGGGCAGAAGAGTGGAAATAGAACAGTAGGAACAACAGACAGGAAAGGGTGGGTTTGGCATAACCACTGGCAAGAGAACTTCAACTGTAGGGACTGAGTCAATGGAGTCTGTCTCTTGTCAGAGAAGAACAGGAGTTTGGGGTATACATTTGGAAAATGGATTTTTCTGAAACACAGAGGACTCAAAGATTTGAGACAATAAGGGATGACCTTTCATGTATTAGCGATCTTAAATGTTTATGCCCCAAATGTGTATTGATAACGTAGCCCATGCTTGTGTATCTTCCAAGAGTCAAGTCTCCAAAGTTACTTGCTTTCTGCCTTGTAGTGTTATTTGTATGCCAGGTTACTGTTACTTGTTCCTACACAGTAGTTTTACTGACAGATGCTTGATCAACAAATGCAAACACTTGAATTCAGAGGCATCAGGGCCTTGAATCTGCATACAGGTTACTCGAATATTAGTTAGAAGTTGTCATGTGACAGAGGGATGTCTTAATTCCTACTGCAGGTGGGGCTTTTGATGACTGGATTTCGAGAATTAACAGCGACTGCTTGGTTGGTTGAACATTTAGAAGAAAACTCTGGTGTGTTTGTCAGCACTGAACCACACACTCAGCTTTCCTCTTGCCCTTTAAATTAGAGCATTTGCATGGTAGATTAAAATTTGAAGAGAATACTCTATTCCCTATGTCTATTTGGAGAGGCATAGAGAATAAGTGAGGGTTTATGTAGAACCTTGGCAGTGAAATCTGAGATAGGGACCTTCTTTTTCTTACTTTTCTATTTCTAGTGCCTAACTCGGGCCTGTACATATAAGCTGTTCAGTAAAATTGAACAAAATAGAAAAACCCACGTCAGTGTGTACATTCGCCCAAGTTTTTTAGTCTTTTTTCTAAAGGCAAATTTGTCTTTCAACACTGATGTGTTAAAATACCTCACCTAAAATTTATGGAAAAGAGGGAAAATCACATACAATCCACCAACAAGCACAAACATTAATACTATTGGGCATATTCCCTTCTAGTCATTTTTATTTGATTTTCTTTCAGTATTTAGGCTATTTCTGTGTTGCTAATAGTCACCTTAATGAAATTTATTTTGACTTTGCTGGATTGTATGACTCTTTACAATCATTCAGAATTAAGCATCACCCTTTAATCACACAGATTTCTCTTTCACCCCCTTTCTCTTCCCTTCATTCTGCTCCTCCAGACCAAAGCTCTCTGGCAGAGGTGCTATTGCCCCCAGTTCACGTGGATGTCTGTGACAGTACCACAGAGTGGATGCCTTAAGCAGCAGAAATATATTTACTGTCTCAGAGCTATGGAGGCAGAAGTCTGCTGATCTCTCTCTGGCTTGTATGCACTTTAGCATCAAGGGTCTCTTTGGTTTTAGTGTTATTTGTATGCCAGGTTACTGTTACTTGTTCCTACACAGTAGTTTTACTGACAGATGCTTGATCAACAAATGCAAACACTTGAATTCAGAGGCATCAGGGCCTTGAATCTGCATACAGGTTACTCGAATATTAGTTAGAAGTTGTCATGTGACAGAGGGATGTCTTAATTCCTACTGCAGGTGGGGCTTTTGATGACTGGATTTCGAGAATTAACAGCGACTGCTTGGTTGGTTGAACATTTAGAAGAAAACTCTGGTGTGTTTGTCAGCACTGAACCACACACTCAGCTTTCCTCTTGCCCTTTAAATTAGAGCATTTGCATGGTAGATTAAAATTTGAAGAGAATACTCTATTCCCTATGTCTATTTGGAGAGGCATAGAGAATAAGTGAGGGTTTATGTAGAACCTTGGCAGTGAAATCTGAGATAGGGACCTTCTTTTTCTTACTTTTCTATTTCTAGTGCCTAACTCGGGCCTGTACATATAAGCTGTTCAGTAAAAATTGAACAAAATAGAAAAACCCACGTCAGTGTGTACATTCGCCCAAGTTTTTTAGTCTTTTTTCTAAAGGCAAATTTGTCTTTCAACACTGATGTGTTAAAATACCTCACCTAAAATTTATGGAAAAGAGGGAAAATCACATACAATCCACCAACAAGCACAAACATTAATACTATTGGGCATATTCCCTTCTAGTCATTTTTATTTGATTTTCTTTCAGTATTTAGGCTATTTCTGTGTTGCTAATAGTCACCTTAATGAAATTTATTTTGACTTTGCTGGATTGTATGACTCTTTACAATCATTCAGAATTAAGCATCACCCTTTAATCACACAGATTTCTCTTTCACCCCCTTTCTCTTCCCTTCATTCTGCTCCTCCAGACCAAAGCTCTCTGGCAGAGGTGCTATTGCCCCCAGTTCACGTGGATGTCTGTGACAGTACCACAGAGTGGATGCCTTAAGCAGCAGAAATATATTTACTGTCTCAGAGCTATGGAGGCAGAAGTCTGCTGATCTCTCTCTGGCTTGTAGATGGTTGTCTTCATGTACAGGCATTCTCCCTGAATACCCTGTATGTGTGTCTCTGTGTCCAAACATCCCCTTTTCTGCAGCACTGGAGTAGGATCCACCCTACTATTGCCACTGGAACTTGATTACCTCTCTAAAGACTCCTTTTGCAAAGAAGGTTACATTCAGAGGTCCTGGGGCTTAGAACTCCAATATATGAAATTTAGGGGGAGACAAAATTCAGTCTCTAACACGCCCCCCATTTATATGTGAGGAAACTGAGGCCAAGCCAAGTAGCTGAAGATTTGATTTTAGGCCTAAATGACTCTGAGATGATGTGTTATCATCACATCCTGTGTTTTCCCCATGATTTGAAACTACCATGAACAAAGGGGAACAAAATTCTCCCTTGATCTGAATTAATTTAGCATGAGAGAATGATTGATGGTTATTAACTGCTAACTTGGATGGAGTTTGACCATTAAAACTGGTATAAATCAAGTTATTTAAAAATAAAGTCAAGTGTAGCACACTATGGTTAGTTAAAATGTTTTATTGCTCTGAAGTACTTGGTAAGCTTGTGGCGCAGTCTTCTGTTCTTTGTTGAAAGTACTAGGGAATACGATGACCTGTAGGCTATATAGCATCACAGTAATTCCTTGGCAATTGGATCACACTTTATAGTGAAACCAGTCAATATTAGATATTGATCACCAATTTTATCTTATTTGTTTATCTTTCTTTGTAGATTCCTTTGAGTTTTTAATTTTCCTTCTCCTGGGTCAGTGACTATGGCAAGCTACATGCAGACAGTCATGCACATATACATACACAGATGCCATATATATACACACCAGTAGACCTCAAGGAAGACCAGGACCAGCATGACCATAACCAACTAACGTAGCCTGTCATGGTGCAGTGTCAGTCAGTAATGGACACTTGTGTCCTTCTGTCACTGAGTACACTTGGGCAAGCCATTACTCTTCTTAATTTCCTCACATGAATTTAAAAAACATAGCATGTAGGATCTTTAGCTGTGGCACCTGGGATTGAACCCAGGCCCTGTGCATTGGGAAAGTGGAACCCTAGGCACTGGACTGCCAGAGAAGTCCTCATAATGGACTTCTTTTTTTTTTCATTATTATTAATTATTTTATTTTGCTTTTACAGAGTTTTGTTGTTTACAGATACCTAATGGACTTCTTAATGGGCCAAGATAACACTGGTTTCTCTCCTTCTTACAAAAGATCCACTATCCCATATTCATGATACCAGTACTATTAATTGAGCATTTCCCTGTATCTGACATTTTATGAAGCATCTTTGCACCCTGTTATCTTTTCATGTCTTATCTCTATGGGTTAGCTTTTAAAAAACTCTGAGGAAATCGTCAACGCCCATTTATATGTGAGGAAACTGAGGCCAAGCCAAGTAGCTGAAGATTTGATTTTAGGCCTAAATGACTCTGAGATGATGTGTTATCATCACATCCTGTGTTTTCCCCATGATTTGAAACTACCATGAACAAAGGGGAACAAAATTCTCCCTTGATCTGAATTAATTTAGCATGAGAGAATGATTGATGGTTATTAACTGCTAACTTGGATGGAGTTTGACCATTAAAACTGGTATAAATCAAGTTATTTAAAAATAAAGTCAAGTGTAGCACACTATGGTTAGTTAAAATGTTTTATTGCTCTGAAGTACTTGGTAAGCTTGTGGCGCAGTCTTCTGTTCTTTGTTGAAAGTACTAGGGAATACGATGACCTGTAGGCTATATAGCATCACAGTAATTCCTTGGCAATTGGATCACACTTTATAGTGAAACCAGTCAATATTAGATATTGATCACCAATTTTATCTTATTTGTTTATCTTTCTTTGTAGATTCCTTTGAGTTTTTAATTTTCCTTCTCCTGGGTCAGTGACTATGGCAAGCTACATGCAGACAGTCATGCACATATACATACACAGATGCCATATATATACACACCAGTAGACCTCAAGGAAGACCAGGACCAGCATGACCATAACCAACTAACGTAGCCTGTCATGGTGCAGTGTCAGTCAGTAATGGACACTTGTGTCCTTCTGTCACTGAGTACACTTGGGCAAGCCATTACTCTTCTTAATTTCCTCACATGAATTTAAAAAACATAGCATGTAGGATCTTTAGCTGTGGCACCTGGGATTGAACCCAGGCCCTGTGCATTGGGAAAGTGGAACCCTAGGCACTGGACTGCCAGAGAAGTCCTCATAATGGACTTCTTTTTTTTTTCATTATTATTAATTATTTTATTTTGCTTTTACAGAGTTTTGTTGTTTACAGATACCTAATGGACTTCTTAATGGGCCAAGATAACACTGGTTTCTCTCCTTCTTACAAAAGATCCACTATCCCATATTCATGATACCAGTACTATTAATTGAGCATTTCCCTGTATCTGACATTTTATGAAGCATCTTTGCACCCTGTTATCTTTTTCATGTCTTATCTCTATGGAGAGTTAACTGACATGTTTAAGGTGGAAGCAGGACTCAGGTGTGTCTGACTCCTCCAGAATCCACAACATGCTACTCTTTGCCACAGGTTTCAGTAGCCAGCAGGTGAATTGCCATTCCCTTCAGCCCCGTACTTCTCATCTATACCTCGTTATGCTCCTATAGTACCATAGTTAAGATAACCCGAGGGAGTCCGAGTCTGGCAGTGAGTTTCAGAGAGGTGTAGGAAGTGAAGAGGGAAACAGTCCTGGCCACGCCTGGAGGGCAGGCATTGTTTATTTGGGTTGTGCTGATCAGGACCTAGCTTGGGGTCAAGACTGTGAGAGGCTTTAGTGTCTCATTCACGGCTGATGGGGATGTATCTAGAAAATGCAGAAGTTCTTTCCTTGGGAAGCTGCTTGGTCATGTCTCATGAATAGGGAGCTTTCACTATGAAGTCCTGTGCTCTAGTCCTTCTTCCCATGGCTGCCAGGATGCTCTTTCTCAAAGAGCCATGCTGTCCACCTTACATGTATTTGTTTATTTTGAATCTCTGCTGTGCACCCAGCACTGTGTCGAGGACAAATGAAAACACCCATCCCTGATGGCTAGGAGGTTAGTCTTGTTTGAAAACCATACCCTCAAAACATAAATTTGGAGCTGGTTAGAGATCATTTAGGCTGGCTTTTCTTAAAGAGGTCTCTGGAGACTGTTCTTCTGGTTGTATACCTCCTGTTGAAACTCAAAAGTGAACTCTGATGAAGGCTGTGGCACCTGGGATTGAACCCAGGCCCTGTGCATTGGGAAAGTGGAACCCTAGGCACTGGACTGCCAGAGAAGTCCTCATAATGGACTTCTTTTTTTTTTCATTATTATTAATTATTTTATTTTGCTTTTACAGAGTTTTGTTGTTTACAGATACCTAATGGACTTCTTAATGGGCCAAGATAACACTGGTTTCTCTCCTTCTTACAAAAGATCCACTATCCCATATTCATGATACCAGTACTATTAATTGAGCATTTCCCTGTATCTGACATTTTATGAAGCATCTTTGCACCCTGTTATCTTTTTCATGTCTTATCTCTATGGAGAGTTAACTGACATGTTTAAGGTGGAAGCAGGACTCAGGTGTGTCTGACTCCTCCAGAATCCACAACATGCTACTCTTTGCCACAGGTTTCAGTAGCCAGCAGGGGGAATTGCCATTCCCTTCAGCCCCGTGCTTCTCATCTATACCTCGTTATGCTCCTATAGTACCATAGTTAAGATAACCCGAGGGAGTCCGAGTCTGGCAGTGAGTTTCAGAGGGTGTAGGAAGTGAAGAGGAAACAGTCCTGGCCACGCCTGGAGGGCAGGCATTGTTTATTTGGGTTGTGCTGATCAGGACCTAGCTTGGGGTCAAGACTGTGAGAGGCTTTAGTGTCTCATTCACGGCTGATGGGGATGTATCTAGAAAATGCAGAAGTTCTTTCCTTGGGAAGCTGCTTGGTCATGTCTCATGAATAGGGAGCTTTCACTATGAAGTCCTGTGCTCTAGTCCTTCTTCCCATGGCTGCCAGGATGCTCTTTCTCAAAGAGCCATGCTGTCCACCTTACATGTATTTGTTTATTTTGAATCTCTGCTGTGCACCCAGCACTGTGTCGAGGACAAATGAAAACACCCATCCCTGATGGCTAGGAGGTTAGTCTTGTTTGAAAACCATACCCTCAAAACATAAATTTGGAGCTGGTTAGAGATCATTTAGGCTGGCTTTTCTTAAAGAGGTCTCTGGAGAGCTCTGGTTCTTCTAGGTTGTATACCTCCCTGTTGAAACTCAAAAGTGAACTCTGATGAAGGCTCCAGGGAGAACAGTCTGTGCCAAAAATGCTTTGGGATATAACTGTATATCACAGCCTCCTCTCTTCAATTGAAAAGGAAGCTTGGCAAAGAAGAGGGACTTTCTGAAGTCATAGACGTATCCAATGATGGGCTCCAAGACCAGCCCCGGGCTTCTTCTGCTGCACAGAGGCCCCCTGACGTTACTCCCCATTCTGTTCAGACCAGGCAGTCCTAAAGCACATATTTTCTCTTGTATCTTGAAGCCATATGTTTCTTAGGTTTTTTTTCTCCCTTCCTAAGATAAGCCTCTGATGTTTGGTGTCTGAAGTCATTCTGTTTCTTTTTTGGAGCCATTCTGGCAAAAACATTAGAAAACAGGATTTACAATGAGGCTCCAAAGAGAACAGAGAGGCAGAGAGAGGAGGATTGCAGGTGTGGATTCTCCCAGGACCCCTGGTGGGAAAGACAGAGGCTTCCCTGGGAATGTTACCGGCTGTAAGCAGAGAGCTGCTTGAGGGCAGGAGACCTGCTTTACTGGTGTTGATATTTCCCAGCCCCAGCACACAACAGGTGCTTGATAAGCCTTTGATATTTGATATGGTTTAAAATTTCACTTATGCTTTTTATAATAGTGATTCTCAGATTGCCTTGGAATGGAATCATCTTGAGGATCTATTAAAAAGGAGAGTGCTCAGGGCCTTGCCCTGGAAATTCTGATCAAGTTATCAAGTGGGTTCTAGGAAGTGCCCAGAATTTTTTTTTTTTTAAAGATTTATTTATTTATTTATTTATTTATTTTGGGCGGGGGTCGGGTTGGGGAGGGAGGGGAGTGGGCGGGCCACTTCTGTTGGTCTTTCATTTCTCCATTTTCATCCGTCTTTGTTCTTTGGCTCCTGTGGGCCTCCCATCGCGGTGGTGTCTGTCGCTCCAGAGCTCCGGCTCGGTAATTGGACACATCGGTCCAGCCGCTCTGTGGCACGTGGGATCTTCCCAGGCCAGGGGTCGAACCGGCGCCCCTTGCACTGCAAGGCGGTGTCCTTACCCACTGGACCACCAGGGGAAGCCCCAGAATGTGTTTTTTAAAAAGTGCCCATAATGGTTTGGATGATTGACCAGATCTGAAAGTCCCTATCCAGAGGGTAATCTTGTTTGATCCTCCACGTCCCTCTTAAAGACAGACATGAGAATAAGCACTGACCTTCAGGCCTAGAACCTCTCTCTCTCACACACACACACACGCACACCACAGAGTTGTGTGCAGAGGAAGATGGAAAGGATGTATGCAGAACAACTGGCCAGTATAGCCTGGGTCAGGTCAGATGGAGAGGGGCAATGGGCAGGAATGATTTGCAAACCTAATTAGACCTGCTGCCCAGTTCTCAAACCTGCAGCTCTAAGCCTCCTGCTAATTGGCAGTCCCTTAATAGATTAGGACTTGGCATCAGGTTTGCATGTTATTATAAACCACACACAGAAAAACCCAGTGGCTGAGGAACTCCTGCCAAACCCAGGCCTGGGTTTTTGTGAGGCTTTTGAAGTGCGCTGGTCTTTCAGTATTTTGTATAGTCCACGCACTAAAAGGCATCCAGCCATTCCTTTGGATGGGATTTGTGAAGGGCAAGTCTGTTGAATAATTAATTCCCCAAGACCCATTCTGTCATCTATGTTGATATTTCCCGGGAAAAGGGGATCATTTGGGTTTAAAATTTCACTTATGCTTTATAATAGTGATTCTCAGATTGCCTTGGAATGGAATCATCTTGAGGATCTATTAAAAAGGAGAGTGCTCAGGGCCTTGCCCTGGAAATTCTGATCAAGTTATCAAGTGGGTTCTAGGAAGTGCCCAGAATTTTTTTTTTTTTAAAGATTTATTTATTTATTTATTTATTTATTTTGGGCGGGGGTCGGGTTGGGGAGGGAGGGGAGTGGGCGGGCCACTTCTGTTGGTCTTTCATTTCTCCATTTTCATCCGTCTTTGTTCTTTGGCTCCTGTGGGCCTCCCATCGCGGTGGTGTCTGTCGCTCCAGAGCTCCGGCTCGGTAATTGGACACATCGGTCCAGCCGCTCTGTGGCACGTGGGATCTTCCCAGGCCAGGGGTCGAACCGGCGCCCCTTGCACTGCAAGGCGGTGTCCTTACCCACTGGACCACCAGGGGAAGCCCCAGAATGTGTTTTTTAAAAAGTGCCCATAATGGTTTGGATGATTGACCAGATCTGAAAGTCCCTATCCAGAGGGTAATCTTGTTTGATCCTCCACGTCCCTCTTAAAGACAGACATGAGAATAAGCACTGACCTTCAGGCCTAGAACCTCTCTCTCTCACACACACACACGCACACCACAGAGTTGTGTGCAGAGGAAGATGGAAAGGATGTATGCAGAACAACTGGCCAGTATAGCCTGGGTCAGGTCAGATGGAGAGGGGCAATGGGCAGGAATGATTTGCAAACCTAATTAGACCTGCTGCCCAGTTCTCAAACCTGCAGCTCTAAGCCTCCTGCTAATTGGCAGTCCCTTAATAGATTAGGACTTGGCATCAGGTTTGCATGTTATTATAAACCACACACAGAAAAACCCAGTGGCTGAGGAACTCCTGCCAAACCCAGGCCTGGGTTTTTGTGAGGCTTTTGAAGTGCGCTGGTCTTTCAGTATTTTGTATAGTCCACGCACTAAAAGGCATCCAGCCATTCCTTTGGATGGGATTTGTGAAGGGCAAGTCTGTTGAATAATTAATTCCCCAAGACCCATTCTGTCATCTTGATGGACAGGCAGAGCCCGCATACACAGCTCTGCTCTCCGAGGTCCTTGGAGCATGATAGGAGAGACGATTTCTCACGGGTCCTGTCCTATTCTTCAGAATCTGTCCCTGTGTCCTTTGTGCGCCTGCGGGGGGCAGAGGGAAGGAAGAAACCTCTAGAGCACATCTGCTGGAACTGGGCCGTGTGACTGTTCATCTCAGGAAATCCTCATAACGGCCCTTCCGAACCGCATGATCTGTTCTGCCCATAAGGGCGCAGATGTCCTGAGGACTCACGAGTTCAGGGTCACACTGCCACACCTGTCAGAGAGGGATGGGCCTCCTACCTCAGTCTGTCCCTCCAAACTGCCACCAGACCACACCAAAGCCCAAAGACCCTCTTTATTTTTCTTGTTGGTTACTCTGGGCCGTGAAGGAAAGTTTTCTGTGATTTATGGCACCCACGGACACTTCTGTCTGTGTACCTAGATAATATATGCCTTGTAATATATGTCCTTACCCCTCGCATTCAATAATAGGGTCCCTGCCCAGAGGTGGGGTGCCTCTGTAGGGTACTGTGTTGTGCAGAGGGGCATAGCAGAGTGGAGCTGCGGAGAAGGGCTTTGTAGGAGTGCAAAGACCTCCTACCAGCTGCCAACGGCACAGTCAAGTGTTCCTGAGGCCTTCGAGCCATTCCAGGGCCTTCGCCTACTCTGTGTGCAGAGGAAGATGGAAAGGATGTATGCAGAACAACTGGCCAGTATAGCCTGGGTCAGGTCAGATGGAGAGGGGCAATGGGCAGGAATGATTTGCAAACCTAATTAGACCTGCTGCCCAGTTCTCAAACCTGCAGCTCTAAGCCTCCTGCTAATTGGCAGTCCCTTAATAGATTAGGACTTGGCATCAGGTTTGCATGTTATTATAAACCACACACAGAAAAACCCAGTGGCTGAGGAACTCCTGCCAAACCCAGGCCTGGGTTTTTGTGAGGCTTTTGAAGTGCGCTGGTCTTTCAGTATTTTGTATAGTCCACGCACTAAAAGGCATCCAGCCATTCCTTTGGATGGGATTTGTGAAGGGCAAGTCTGTTGAATAATTAATTCCCCAAGACCCATTCTGTCATCTTGATGGACAGGCAGAGCCCGCATACACAGCTCTGCTCTCCGAGGTCCTTGGAGCATGATAGGAGAGACGATTTCTCACGGGTCCTGTCCTATTCTTCAGAATCTGTCCCTGTGTCCTTTGTGCGCCTGCGGGGGGCAGAGGGAAGGAAGAAACCTCTAGAGCACATCTGCTGGAACTGGGCCGTGTGACTGTTCATCTCAGGAAATCCTCATAACGGCCCTTCCGAACCGCATGATCTGTTCTGCCCATAAGGGCGCAGATGTCCTGAGGACTCACGAGTTCAGGGTCACACTGCCACACCTGTCAGAGAGGGATGGGCCTCCTACCTCAGTCTGTCCCTCCAAACTGCCACCAGACCACACCAAAGCCCAAAGACCCTCTTTATTTTTCTTGTTGGTTACTCTGGGCCGTGAAGGAAAGTTTTCTGTGATTTATGGCACCCACGGACACTTCTGTCTGTGTACCTAGATAATATATGCCTTGTAATATATGTCCTTACCCCTCGCATTCAATAATAGGGTCCCTGCCCAGAGGTGGGGTGCCTCTGTAGGGTACTGTGTTGTGCAGAGGGGCATAGCAGAGTGGAGCTGCGGAGAAGGGCTTTGTAGGAGTGCAAAGACCTCCTACCAGCTGCCAACGGCACAGTCAAGTGTTCCTGAGGCCTTCGAGCCATTCCAGGGCCTTCGCCTTCACTCTTGTCTCTCCAGCTAGGTTCCAGTGGAGGCTTCTTTCATTTTTTTCCAAGTCTATTTCCTTAGACAGAGGGCTGTAGTGGAGGCCGAAATTTCCATGAAAA
This sequence comes from Tragulus kanchil, assembly GCA_022376925.1. NCBI lineage: Eukaryota > Metazoa > Chordata > Mammalia > Artiodactyla > Tragulidae > Tragulus > Tragulus kanchil. Next base: position 101,115,600 of record JAIOJX010000032.1, read on the forward strand.
TCTTCCATTTTTCAGGCAAACATACCAGGCGCCTCTTGTGGCAATACCATGGTGAAGGAGAATAATGTTATTTGGCATGTCGCCCTTTTAAGAAAGTGTATGTGTATGTGGGGCATTTGAGGGGGGACAGGCAGGTTGGGGGGAGGATGGGCGGAGAGAACAGTGGGGACTTTGTAATTTACTGCCATGGAGGAGTCAGGTGGGCAGGGTCATGAGGAGAGGAAGGGAGCAGAGAAGGCCTGAACGCCCCCCACCCTTGGGCTTCAATATCCTCTACTCCTCCTTTTCCTGGTTCCTATATTTGGAGAGGTTGTAAAGGGGATGTGGACGAGTTTTTTTTAAATGTTTTTGTTTGGAAGAAGGACTCTAGACATTCTGTTCCTCTGAGAGAAGCTGGCTCCTTGCTGCTTTGCAAGGATTAAGGGCCTGGCTTCCAGAACCATTGGAGAAACATCCCAGGAGCTACCCTTTTCTCCTCACAGCTGAAAAATGCATCATGGACCAGTGACTTCCTGGAGAGTTTTGGCACAAGAGCTTCCCTTTGGAACAATAGGGTTCCTATGGCAAGCCACCTAGGAGATCTTTACTGCAGCCTGCTCTCCCATGTGTATCTCAATGCCCACATTTTATTTCCTTGATCCTGGTGGGGAAGGGGGCGGACTCCATGCCAGAGCAGCAGAAAGTGGCCACAGAGCACAAGGATTTCTTGCTAATGAGGGCTGACCTGTAATGAGAAGTACCCCCTTTGGAGGTCCAGTCAAAGTCGCCTGAACAGGAAGTGTGCTGGCTGCAGGGCACTGTGCAAAGCCAGCCTCACCCAGTGGCATTCCTGCACTGCTGCTCTGTGGCCTTATTTCTCGCCTTCACTTCCAGCCTTTGCTAAATCAAGTGGGTATTGCTTACTGGAAAGGATTATTGGGAGGGTTAGGTGGCTCAGATGGTAAAGAATCTGCCTGCAGTGCAGCAGACTTGGGTTCCATTCCTGGATTGAGAAGGTCTCCTGGAGAAGGAAATGGCAACCCACTCCAGTATTCTTGCCTGGAGAATTCCATGGACAGAGGAGCCTGGTGGGCTACAGTCCATGGGGTCGCAAACAGTCAGACATGATTGAATGACTAATACTTTCACTTTCACAAATAAGGAGCAGCTCAAAGTGCCTAGAATAGTATCCCCTTTGCAGGAGTAACTGCTGCTAATTCCCCACCTCTAACCCACACTGAAAGGTTGCTGATACCTACTTCTGTGACTGAGTCAAGAGCTACCTATCTTGAATTTGGTTTGTTCCTGAAGTTGGGCGGGGTCATGAGGAGAGGAAGGGAGCAGAGAAGGCCTGAACGCCCCCCACCCTTGGGCTTCAATATCCTCTACTCCTCCTTTTCCTGGTTCCTATATTTGGAGAGGTTGTAAAGGGGATGTGGACGAGTTTTTTTTAAATGTTTTTGTTTGGAAGAAGGACTCTAGACATTCTGTTCCTCTGAGAGAAGCTGGCTCCTTGCTGCTTTGCAAGGATTAAGGGCCTGGCTTCCAGAACCATTGGAGAAACATCCCAGGAGCTACCCTTTTCTCCTCACAGCTGAAAAATGCATCATGGACCAGTGACTTCCTGGAGAGTTTTGGCACAAGAGCTTCCCTTTGGAACAATAGGGTTCCTATGGCAAGCCACCTAGGAGATCTTTACTGCAGCCTGCTCTCCCATGTGTATCTCAATGCCCACATTTTATTTCCTTGATCCTGGTGGGGAAGGGGGCGGACTCCATGCCAGAGCAGCAGAAAGTGGCCACAGAGCACAAGGATTTCTTGCTAATGAGGGCTGACCTGTAATGAGAAGTACCCCTTCGGAGGTCCAGTCAAAGTCGCCTGAACAGGAAGTGTGCTGGCTGCAGGGCACTGTGCAAAGCCAGCCTCACCCAGTGGCATTCCTGCACTGCTGCTCTGTGGCCTTATTTCTCGCCTTCACTTCCAGCCTTTGCTAAATCAAGTGGGTATTGCTTACTGGAAAGGATTATTGGGAGGGTTAGGTGGCTCAGATGGTAAAGAATCTGCCTGCAGTGCAGCAGACTTGGGTTCCATTCCTGGATTGAGAAGGTCTCCTGGAGAAGGAAATGGCAACCCACTCCAGTATTCTTGCCTGGAGAATTCCATGGACAGAGGAGCCTGGTGGGCTACAGTCCATGGGGTCGCAAACAGTCAGACATGATTGAATGACTAATACTTTCACTTTCACAAATAAGGAGCAGCTCAAAGTGCCTAGAATAGTATCCCCTTTGCAGGAGTAACTGCTGCTAATTCCCCACCTCTAACCCACACTGAAAGGTTGCTGATACCTACTTCTGTGACTGAGTCAAGAGCTACCTATCTTGAATTTGGTTTGTATCTGAAGGTCTGCAGATTTGGGGGTGTTTTCTGGGGATGTTCTTTATAAATAAGCATCTTTGAACCTTCACAAACCTAAAGTAGCCTGGTCCCCAGTGACCCCAGCAGGGATAATGGGCAGAAAAAGTGATGGCCATCTGCTCTGTGAGGAGGCCACAGGAACAAAGCCTTTGGTTTGTTCAGAACATGCCCTGCACTCCTTGGATAAAGGTGACAACTCTGGAAGGTCCATTAGACACCTGATAGGACCACCTCTTTCATTTTGTATGTGAAGAAATAGAACCCAAGCAAGCTGAAGTGTGATGATACACTGTTAGCAGCAGAGTTAATACTGATGAATGCAAGTTTTTATTATTGATTATCATTACTTAGTATTTTTTTTTTAAAGTGGCCTTAGCTGTGGCTCAGATGGTAAAGAATCCACCTGCAATACAGCATACCTGGATTCAGTCCCTGGGTTGGGAAGATTTGCCTGGAGAAGGGAATGGCTACCTACTCCAGTATTCTTGCCTGGAGAATTCCACGGACAGAGGAGCCAGGCAGGCTGCAGTCCATGGTATTGCAAAGACTTGGACATGACTAAGCAGCTAACACTTAAGCTAGAGAAACTTTAATTCCCCAGACTCACTTGTGCTATCTTACTGCTGTCAAACATTAATTACTCCACTGAATCAAAAACTAGTGTGGAGCTCATTTTCCTTCCAGGTACTGGCGAAGCTGAGCCAGCTCAGACTACTTGAGACTCCTCCTTGCTCAGCAGGTGAAAGAGTGGCTAATTTACTAGAACAGACACAAAGCTGAATTATCCTACTATATTGATCTACCTTCAATTTACTACAATTTATAGTGTAATCCTAGTGATGATTAAGTTAGAACCCTTTTTCCTCCAAGGGAGAATTTTTTTCTGGAATGAGTAGCATTTTTAACTCAGTTTTTCCTTTATCGCATCTTTTCAGTATCTGTGTTTTAGGAATTAGGTGGGTTCCCTCACATTACTTTTCTCATTTTTTCTCAAGGGGAAAGAGATGTGGGTGAAATGCCAAAGCAGTTTTGGAGGGGTGGGAGAGGCTTTCCTGTTCTGGATTTGTTTTTTCTTTTTTTGTATTGCCTATATGGCATTGAAATGACAGCAAGGAATCTTTGAAATGCGTTTACTGGGCTAGTCAATAAACTGGTATCGCATGCCTATTGACTGCCAAGTCATGTGCTAAAGGGCGTCTTCCTTGAATATTTTAGAAATGCCTCCGTGGAAGTTACTATCACGTGGCATCACGGCTAGTTGTCCCCAGAGTATGCCTTCTTAGATGACAGAGGACACTTCTTATTAATTTCTGTAGCTCGTATTTTTCTCAGTGAGGAATTCCCTCCTTCAAAGCAGGCTTTTTCTCCTTCATTTTCTTGCCACCCAGTGCAGTTTGGAGAACTCAGTGGGGCGTGCACCAAGCCTCCGATGTCTGGGAGAGAAGTTTGACTTGTACTTTAATCAGGTGTGCGGTAATGCCATTCACTCTCTGGATACGTCTAAAATGAAAATATAGCCTAAAAGGACAGCACAGAGAGAGGAAATAAACTACAAATTAAAAAGTGATTAGTGAGTGTTTAGGCAGAAGGTCAAAGGGATTATTTTGGACTTCAAACTTTTCAGCTTTCAGGGCTTGTATTCAGTTACAAAATTACATCCTTGAATTATTTGTGCAGGTGGCAGCTGTCAGATTTGAAGAAGGTTTCTGTGTTTTACAAAGGAACATTGACAGGGCCAGGAGTGGGAGCGTGCTCCTGGAGTTTTGGTGCCCTGGGAGATACTTTAATTCCCCAGACTCACTTGTGCTATCTTACTGCTGTCAAACATTAATTACTCCACTGAATCAAAAACTAGTGTGGAGCTCATTTTCCTTCCAGGTACTGGCGAAGCTGAGCCAGCTCAGACTACTTGAGACTCCTCCTTGCTCAGCAGGTGAAAGAGTGGCTAATTTACTAGAACAGACACAAAGCTGAATTATCCTACTATATTGATCTACCTTCAATTTACTACAATTTATAGTGTAATCCTAGTGATGATTAAGTTAGAACCCTTTTTCCTCCAAGGGAGAATTTTTTTTCTGGAATGAGTAGCATTTTTAACTCAGTTTTTCCTTTATCGCATCTTTTCAGTATCTGTGTTTTAGGAATTAGGTGGGTTCCCTCACATTACTTTTCTCATTTTTTCTCAAGGGGAAAGAGATGTGGGTGAAATGCCAAAGCAGTTTTGGAGGGGTGGGAGAGGCTTTCCTGTTCTGGATTTGTTTTTTCTTTTTTTGTATTGCCTATATGGCATTGAAATGACAGCAAGGAATCTTTGAAATGCGTTTACTGGGCTAGTCAATAAACTGGTATCGCATGCCTATTGACTGCCAAGTCATGTGCTAAAGGGCGTCTTCCTTGAATATTTTAGAAATGCCTCCGTGGAAGTTACTATCACGTGGCATCACGGCTAGTTGTCCCCAGAGTATGCCTTCTTAGATGACAGAGGACACTTCTTATTAATTTCTGTAGCTCGTATTTTTCTCAGTGAGGAATTCCCTCCTTCAAAGCAGGCTTTTTCTCCTTCATTTTCTTGCCACCCAGTGCAGTTTGGAGAACTCAGTGGGGCGTGCACCAAGCCTCCGATGTCTGGGAGAGAAGTTTGACTTGTACTTTAATCAGGTGTGCGGTAATGCCATTCACTCTCTGGATACGTCTAAAATGAAAATATAGCCTAAAAGGACAGCACAGAGAGAGGAAATAAACTACAAATTAAAAAGTGATTAGTGAGTGTTTAGGCAGAAGGTCAAAGGGATTATTTTGGACTTCAAACTTTTCAGCTTTCAGGGCTTGTATTCAGTTACAAAATTACATCCTTGAATTATTTGTGCAGGTGGCAGCTGTCAGATTTGAAGAAGGTTTCTGTGTTTTACAAAAGGAACATTGACAGGGCCAGGAGTGGGGAGCGTGCTCCTGGAGTGGGGGCTGTCTTCTCGGCGTGCCCTGGGATCTTGCGCACTGACGTCTTGTGCAACCCTGGTGACAGTCCTTGTCTGAACTGACACAGCCCTGTCCAGGTTAGTCTGGCCACCTTCTTTAGGAAACCAGTCTAGCTGGTTGATCGGCATCATGGAAAGATGCCAGATACTAGATTTTCAAGACTGTGTTAAATAAAAAGGTGTTTAATAAATACTTTTCTTAAAAATGGTATTTCATCCTCACAGCTCTACAAGGTGGTTCTTGGCATTTTTTCTTTTGTTTTGTTTTTTACAGCTGGGACTCAGAAGTTAAGCAATTTGCTGAAGATTGCTTAGATAAGTAGCAGAACTGGTTTTCAAATCCGGGTCTGTTGCTTTCTTGAAATCCGTGCTCTTCCTCCTACTGGGAACTTTCTTCAGGGCAGAAATTCCCAAGAAGATCAGACAAAATGGGTTAGGTCGGGATGTGCTAAAATGGGTCCCCAGCTTTTGGCCTGCGGGGCAGGGTGGATGTGTTGCTCAGTCACTGAGCAGCGGCCTCCTCAGTTTACCCCTACCCAGCATTTTCTGATAGCTTCATGATGTGAAACATCTGTCTCAAAAATCATCCCATCCAACTGCCTATCTGAGACTATCTTGAAGCTAGTTAGGTTCTTCATGATTTATTCCTGGTACAATCTGAGCTTTATGAGGGTATGTGGTACTGTGGTGCTTTGGGAGACTGTGTTCAAAAGTCAGGGATATGAACGAGACTAGGTTAAGTTCAGAAGCAGGGGGCACGGAGGGTGGAGGATCCATGGATCATAGATCATAGTGTCCTAGGGGAGGAGTTATTTCTTTTGAATTTGAGCCTCTCTCCTATACATTTATTCAATACACATTTATTGAGCACCCATTAAGTGCCAGGAATTATTCTTTTTTGGGGGGGGGGGGCAGGGACGGGTTGGGGAGGGAGAGGGGCAGGTGGACCACTTCTATTGGTCTTTCATTTATCTATTTTTTATCCGTCTTTGTTCTTTAGCCCGTGTGGGCCTCCCATTGCGGTGGCCTCTGTTGTCGCAGAGCACTGGCTCTGGGCGCATGTGTTCCAGAGCTCCTGCTCGGTAATTGGACGCATCAGTCCAGCCGCTCCGCGGCACATGGGATCTTCCCAGGCCAGGGATCAAACCGGCGCCCCTTGCACTGCAAGGCGGTGTCCTTACCCACTGGACCACCAGGGAAGCCCAGGAATTATTCTTTGTGCTGAGGACACAGAGATGAATAAAATATGGATCCTCTTCTGAAGAGACTTCTAGCTCATGCAAAGACTTACCAGAAAGGAATAATCACAATGCTAGGGTGTGGTGGATCTCAGTGTTCCCATCAATATGACTTCCCATCAGTATGACTGACACCTCAGATGTCTTGTAGTTCTAAAGCTTTGCCAGCATAGTAGCTCAATGGGTAAAGAATCTGCCTGCAATGCTGGAGACCCTGGTTCAATTCTGGGTTGGGCAGATCCCGTGGAGAAGGGACAGGCTCTGCAGTCTGGTATTCTTGGTCTTCCTTGGTGACTCAGACAATAAAGAATCTGCCTGCAATATGGGAGACTTGGGTTTGATCCCTGGGCTGGGGAGATCCCCTGGAGTAAGGGATAGGCAATCCCCTCCAGTATTCTTGCCTGGAGAATTCCACAGTTCGTCCATAGAGTTGCAAAGAGTCGGACACGGCCGAACGATTTGACTGATTACTGAAATGTTCCTGACTCCACTAGAGTAATTAATAGCTATCTGGTAGATTTTAACTTGTAAATTTCTTTTCACTTGGACTCTTTTTTAGAAGAATGAATGAAGCCTTTTGTTGTTGTGGTTGATAAACACTATTGCTTTGAAAAAGAGAACTAACATCTTCACTTACTATACTTCAGTTACCACGTGCACATGTATAAGTTGAGTCCACTTTTCTCTCCTGAAGCATAACCATGTCATTTATACCTTGTCATGTATACCTTGTTTAACTGGCCAGTAAGGCAGATTCGTCCTGACCCCACTGCCACCCTCATGGAGTAAACTTGCTAAGGGTTTTGTTGTTCAACAAGCCTTGGCTTCCTATCCTCATTCCTTTTACTAACCGTGAGATCTTTGGCAAGTCACTTAGCTTCTGAGCTTCAGTTTTCTCTTGTCTAAAATGAAGATGTTACTAACTGCCTTGCAGTGGTGACTTGACACAATGTTTGGCTTTGAAGACATTCATAGGAGGCATGGTCTGTTTAAGCCTATGACATATACCCATGCACATACCTGTTCACATAGCTCTAATTTGGCCAGTACTTATCATGGAGGACAAAAACAATAGCCACCAGGGAAGCCCAGGAATTATTTTTTCTAGCTTTCCTCTTCTAAAATTGCAAAGACTTACCAGAAAGGAATAATCACAATGCTAGGGTGTGGTGGATCTCAGTGTTCCCATCAATATGACTTCCCATCAGTATGACTGACACCTCAGATGTCTTGTAGTTCTAAAGCTTTGCCAGCATAGTAGCTCAATGGGTAAAGAATCTGCCTGCAATGCTGGAGACCCTGGTTCAATTCTGGGTTGGGCAGATCCCGTGGAGAAGGGACAGGCTCTGCAGTCTGGTATTCTTGGTCTTCCTTGGTGACTCAGACAATAAAGAATCTGCCTGCAATATGGGAGACTTGGGTTTGATCCCTGGGCTGGGGAGATCCCCTGGAGTAAGGGATAGGCAATCCCCTCCAGTATTCTTGCCTGGAGAATTCCACAGTTCGTCCATAGAGTTGCAAAGAGTCGGACACGGCCGAACGATTTGACTGATTACTGAAATGTTCCTGACTCCACTAGAGTAATTAATAGCTATCTGGTAGATTTTAACTTGTAAATTTCTTTTCACTTGGACTCTTTTTTTTAGAAGAATGAATGAAGCCTTTTGTTGTTGTGGTTGATAAACACTATTGCTTTGAAAAAGAGAACTAACATCTTCACTTACTATACTTCAGTTACCACGTGCACATGTATAAGTTGAGTCCACTTTTCTCTCCTGAAGCATAACCATGTCATTTATACCTTGTCATGTATACCTTGTTTAACTGGCCAGTAAGGCAGATTCGTCCTGACCCCACTGCCACCCTCATGGAGTAAACTTGCTAAGGGTTTTGTTGTTCAACAAGCCTTGGCTTCCTATCCTCATTCCTTTTACTAACCGTGAGATCTTTGGCAAGTCACTTAGCTTCTGAGCTTCAGTTTTCTCTTGTCTAAAATGAAGATGTTACTAACTGCCTTGCAGTGGTGACTTGACACAATGTTTGGCTTTGAAGACATTCATAGGAGGCATGGTCTGTTTAAGCCTATGACATATACCCATGCACATACCTGTTCACATAGCTCTAATTTGGCCAGTACTTATCATGGAGGACATAATAAGTTGAATCAAGAGTTCACTGTTTCTGTTTTTATGGGTTCAGCTAAGGATTTCATATTCTCGAGAGCAGGGATAGAAAAACTGAACATCTCCAGGGGTCAGACATTAATGTTAGCTTAAAGGACTGAAGTAGACCAAGTAGAGGAAGATTGACAGTACAGACTCACTGGGGATGGAACTGAGATGTAGCCTTGGTGTCAGGGAGACAGAAGGGCATGGTAGTGCTCTGGAGAACCTGCATAGTCAGTTACCACTACCTATATTGATTGCCACAGGATGGTAGAGTTGGCTTAAGATGCTGAAATCTGGGACTTCCTGGTGGTTGGAAGTCTACTGGCCAATGCAGGGGACACAAGGTCAATCTCTGGTTCAGGAAGATTCCACGTGCTGCGGAGCAAGTAAACCCATGAGGCACAACGACGGAGCCTTTGTGCCCCTAGATCCCATGCTCCTCAAGAGAGACAACTGCAATGAGAAGGCCAAACCCCACAACTAGAGAAAGCCCTCATGCAACAATGAAGACCCATTGCAGCCGAAAGTTAACTAATTAATGAAAAAAGCTGAAATATGAATGTTTGTGAGACTTCCTATTATTAAATGTTAACAATGAATTTTTTAATACCTTAAAAACTAGGTGGGCCAAACAGGACGTCTCTGCAGGTCAGATTTAGCCTTGGGCTGCCAGTGTATCAACTTTGACCTAGAACTTGGTAGGACTATGTTGTTTGAGGAGTTGGCTTAGAGTGCCCTAATGGCCTTGGAGTGCCTGCCAGCTTCATTTTGTTCTTGCAAGGCCTCCCATAATGCTTTAGCGCTTCATTTTTGGCACTGCATCTGGCTACAGTCTTGCATTTTGACTATCTCAAAAGTGTCTGATGTCCTGCCAGTCCCCATGTTGTTTATTTTGCTGCCACGTGGACTTGATGTTTTGTGTACACCTGGACCGTGTGGCTCTGATGAGAGCACACTGCTGACGAATGTGTGTTTAACTGTTGGAAAAATAAGAAGAAATGTTTTAGGAGGCATGGTCTGTTTAAGCCTATGACATACCCGATACCTGTTCACATGTTAATTTGGCCAGTACTTATCATGGAGGACATAATAAGTTGAATCAAGAGTTCACTGTTTCTGTTTATGGGTTCAGCTAAGGATTTCATATTCTCGAGAGCAGGGATAGAAAAACTGAACATCTCCAGGGGTCAGACATTAATGTTAGCTTAAAGGACTGAAGTAGACCAAGTAGAGGAAGATTGACAGTACAGACTCACTGGGGATGGAACTGAGATGTAGCCTTGGTGTCAGGGAGACAGAAGGGCATGGTAGTGCTCTGGAGAACCTGCATAGTCAGTTACCACTACCTATATTGATTGCCACAGGATGGTAGAGTTGGCTTAAGATGCTGAAATCTGGGACTTCCTGGTGGTTGGAAGTCTACTGGCCAATGCAGGGGACACAAGGTCAATCTCTGGTTCAGGAAGATTCCACGTGCTGCGGAGCAAGTAAACCCATGAGGCACAACGACGGAGCCTTTGTGCCCCTAGATCCCATGCTCCTCAAGAGAGACAACTGCAATGAGAAGGCCAAACCCCACAACTAGAGAAAGCCCTCATGCAACAATGAAGACCCATTGCAGCCGAAAGTTAACTAATTAATGAAAAAAGCTGAAATATGAATGTTTGTGAGACTTCCTATTATTAAATGTTAACAATGAATTTTTTAATACCTTAAAAACTAGGTGGGCCAAACAGGACGTCTCTGCAGGTCAGATTTAGCCTTGGGCTGCCAGTGTATCAACTTTGACCTAGAACTTGGTAGGACTATGTTGTTTGAGGAGTTGGCTTAGAGTGCCCTAATGGCCTTGGAGTGCCTGCCAGCTTCATTTTGTTCTTGCAAGGCCTCCCATAATGCTTTAGCGCTTCATTTTTGGCACTGCATCTGGCTACAGTCTTGCATTTTGACTATCTCAAAAGTGTCTGATGTCCTGCCAGTCCCCATGTTGTTTATTTTGCTGCCACGTGGACTTGATGTTTTGTGTACACCTGGACCGTGTGGCTCTGATGAGAGCACACTGCTGATGAATGTGTGTTTAACTGTTGGAAAAATAAGAAGAAATGTTTTTTTCACCCTTATTATAGATGTACCTCCCATTCAGGCTCCGGTGATCGTTGAGAATGCGGGGCAGGGTTCCTGCTGTGATATCTCTTCTCTGTGTCAGGGTGCCAGGTCTTGCTAACCACTGTCGAAGCCCCTTCTGTTTACAGAATCCCAAGAAGTCCCTGGAATTAAAGGATTTTATGAGCATGCTTTTCTCGTGGGATCAGATTGCATTGGGAAAGGTTCTGGTGGGGCTGTGGTTTTTGACAGAACTCTGATCACATTTTATCCCTGCTTAAAAGCTTTCCATGGCTTCCTGTCACATACAGAAGCAAGAAGTAACATTTATGTAGTCAAGTGCTTACTGGGTGCTTTTATAAATTGTCTCAGTTAGTCCTCCCAGTCCACTCTGTATGTTGAGAACCACTGCATAAGACATGGAGCTCAGAGGGGTCAAATGACATGCGTAAGGTCATACAGTAAGCGTGAAAAGTGAAAGTGTTAGTGGCTCAGTCGTGTCTGACTCTGTGTGATCCCATGGACTGCAGCCCATCAAGGTTCCTCTGTCCATGGAATTCTCCAGGCAAGAATACTGGAGTGGGTTGCCATTCCCTTCTGGAGGGGGAGATCTTCTTGATCCGGGGATTGAACTCAGGTCTCCTGCATTGCAGGATTCTTTACCATCACATAGGAAGCTCACAGTAAGCATGACAGGTGATAAAAGTGGAGTCCTGTCTCCCTGACTCCAAAGTTCCTGGTTAAATTGGAAAAAAGTAACTGTGCCAGATGGGTTACGTGGTTGCGTGGCTCCTCGGTAGAAAAGATATTCAGGTCTTGAGTCAGAGTCGGCCAGTGATACTTTAATCCTAGATGTTAAACACATTACTTCCTAGAGTTGTCAGGAAGATCCGAGGTGATCCTTTATGTAAGCGCTGTGAAATCACATGTGTGATTCTTCCCATGTCCTCGTTCTGGACAGTTTATTGCAAAAGAACGCAGCTGGCTTTTAAGAGAGACCGAGGCAGGAGCGTAGCTGGATCTGTACAAATTCATTTCAGCATCTAAAGAGGAGCCTTGCTTTTCATCCTTGTTCAAGGTCACCCTCCACCTTTCAGAGCTTTGCGACTCATCTGTATAGACTCATCTGTATAGCGTTCATGTGTACCTAGGAAGGAGGCTCACTGATCCTGTCTCTGAACTTTAGAGTCAGAGTGTTTGATTACTTACTCTGGCTACACCTCTTATCAGCAAAGTGGACACTGAAGCAGATTATAACCTCTAACCCTCAGTGCTTTGGTAACTGATAACTTAGAGAATTGTTTCGAGAGTTAAATTGGCTGATATATCCAAACCTCCTGGCACATAAGAGGTAAATTGAGGCCCACTGAGTGTAAATTGACTCTCACCCTTACTTAAAAAGGCATCAAAAGAGAGAAAGGAGGTCTTTGCCTAGTTTTACCTGGATCAGAGGAATCCGTGGTAAGTCCTTCAGGCTCTGGTAGCTGTGTAGTACCAGAAATAAAATGTCTCATTTTTGAAATATATATTGGCCACAAAAGAGGTCTGGAATTCTCTTGGTGAAAGGTATGAATCATGGACTGTCGGTCGATTTATTTTTGACTTCTTGGTAGATATGTTAGCCCTTTAAAAATCCAACTGTAAAACCCCAAACTGCCAGAGCTGGGGGGTTTTAAGGTGGCTGATATTATTTATTCTAAAAGGTAAAATGTTTTTATAATACCTTAAGCACTTTGAATTAAGAAAGACCATTCAAAGTTCTTTTCATACTCACGATTAGACCAAGTCAGATGTCTCTTCATCGTGGAACCTGAGACTTTTCCAGAGTTGAGGAACCCCAAAATGGCACTCAAGACAGGTGATAAAAGTGGAGTCCTGTCTCCCTGACTCCAAAGTTCCTGGTTAAATTGGAAAAAAGTAACTGTGCCAGATGGGTTACGTGGTTGCGTGGCTCCTCGGTAGAAAAGATATTCAGGTCTTGAGTCAGAGTCGGCCAGTGATACTTTAATCCTAGATGTTAAACACATTACTTCCTAGAGTTGTCAGGAAGATCCGAGGTGATCCTTTATGTAAGCGCTGTGAAATCACATGTGTGATTCTTCCCATGTCCTCGTTCTGGACAGTTTATTGCAAAAGAACGCAGCTGGCTTTTAAGAGAGACCGAGGCAGGAGCGTAGCTGGATCTGTACAAATTCATTTCAGCATCTAAAGAGGAGCCTTGCTTTTCATCCTTGTTCAAGGTCACCCTCCACCTTTCAGAGCTTTGCGACTCATCTGTATAGACTCATCTGTATAGCGTTCATGTGTACCTAGGAAGGAGGCTCACTGATCCTGTCTCTGAACTTTAGAGTCAGAGTGTTTGATTACTTACTCTGGCTACACCTCTTATCAGCAAAGTGGACACTGAAGCAGATTATAACCTCTAACCCTCAGTGCTTTGGTAACTGATAACTTAGAGAATTGTTTCGAGAGTTAAATTGGCTGATATATCCAAACCTCCTGGCACATAAGAGGTAAATTGAGGCCCACTGAGTGTAAATTGACTCTCACCCTTACTTAAAAAGGCATCAAAAGAGAGAAAGGAGGTCTTTGCCTAGTTTTACCTGGATCAGAGGAATCCGTGGTAAGTCCTTCAGGCTCTGGTAGCTGTGTAGTACCAGAAATAAAATGTCTCATTTTTGAAATATATATTGGCCACAAAAGAGGTCTGGAATTCTCTTGGTGAAAGGTATGAATCATGGACTGTCGGTCGATTTATTTTTGACTTCTTGGTAGATATGTTAGCCCTTTAAAAATCCAACTGTAAAACCCCAAACTGCCAGAGCTGGGGGGTTTTAAGGTGGCTGATATTATTTATTCTAAAAGGTAAAATGTTTTTATAATACCTTAAGCACTTTGAATTAAGAAAGACCATTCAAAGTTCTTTTTCATACTCACGATTAGACCAAGTCAGATGTCTCTTCATCGTGGAACCTGAGACTTTTCCAGAGTTGAGGAACCCCAAAATGGCACTCAAGGTTGTGTCCTGAGTACATCACACAGTGGCCAGTGGTCAGGAACTGTCCATAGGTGCTTGTGGGATCCAATTAAAAACCCAGGACTCGGACTCAAGAAACTCAGGAGTCAGGACAGGATCTGCAGTTCCTTTCTTCATTTCTACCATATGTTGCTTTGGGTTCGGACAATCTTCTTTTTGTGAAGAAAGGGCCTGAACTTTCCAGGACCAAAGAATTGAGCATTTGTCAAAGAGAACCTCTAGACCCAGAATACTGCGTGTTCACACCAGTCAACAGCAAGTGTTTTTCATGGCAGCCTCTTTCAAAGGTGGAAAACGCCTTCATAGTAAACTTAGTTCTGTCTCATCTGGATTGTGTCCAGTCTAAAAATCTGGACAAATATCGTAAACCAAAGAAAGTTTGCACACTTCTAAGACCAGTAGCAATTAATTACTTTAAATAGAAACCCTGTCACTTACAAGCAACGTAAATATTTGTATTTTGAACCTCTAAGTAGTAGTTGGGTTGACCATTTTGGCCTTAAGTGATTAAAAAATCAGTTGGTCATATTTTAACAGGGAAGACATTTACACAGAAAGGGAGGGTCAGGTCATGGAGTAAAAAAACATGAGCCAAAAGAAAGAAAGACCTGAGTTCAAATCCAAGTGACCAGTTGACTCCTTTGGGAACCTTGGCCGTGTTGCAAAAGTTCTGGCTTTAGTTTTCTGTGGGCTTAAAAATGAAAATAAGAGCCTGTAACTTTTCAGAGCTATAGTGGAGATTAAAATGTCTCATTTTTGAAATATATATTGGCCACAAAAGAGGTCTGGAATTCTCTTGGTGAAAGGTATGAATCATGGACTGTCGGTCGATTTATTTTTGACTTCTTGGTAGATATGTTAGCCCTTTAAAAATCCAACTGTAAAACCCCAAACTGCCAGAGCTGGGGGGTTTTAAGGTGGCTGATATTATTTATTCTAAAAGGTAAAATGTTTTTATAATACCTTAAGCACTTTGAATTAAGAAAGACCATTCAAAGTTCTTTTTCATACTCACGATTAGACCAAGTCAGATGTCTCTTCATCGTGGAACCTGAGACTTTTCCAGAGTTGAGGAACCCCAAAATGGCACTCAAGGTTGTGTCCTGAGTACATCACACAGTGGCCAGTGGTCAGGAACTGTCCATAGGTGCTTGTGGGATCCAATTAAAAACCCAGGACTCGGACTCAAGAAACTCAGGAGTCAGGACAGGATCTGCAGTTCCTTTCTTCATTTCTACCATATGTTGCTTTGGGTTCGGACAATCTTCTTTTTGTGAAGAAAGGGCCTGAACTTTCCAGGACCAAAGAATTGAGCATTTGTCAAAGAGAACCTCTAGACCCAGAATACTGCGTGTTCACACCAGTCAACAGCAAGTGTTTTTCATGGCAGCCTCTTTCAAAGGTGGAAAACGCCTTCATAGTAAACTTAGTTCTGTCTCATCTGGATTGTGTCCAGTCTAAAAATCTGGACAAATATCGTAAACCAAAGAAAGTTTGCACACTT
This sequence comes from Tragulus kanchil, assembly GCA_022376925.1. Lineage (NCBI taxonomy): Eukaryota > Metazoa > Chordata > Mammalia > Artiodactyla > Tragulidae > Tragulus > Tragulus kanchil. Next base: position 101,131,019 of record JAIOJX010000032.1, read on the forward strand.
CTAAGACCAGTAGCAATTAATTACTTTAAATAGAAACCCTGTCACTTACAAGCAACGTAAATATTTGTATTTTGAACCTCTAAGTAGTAGTTGGGTTGACCATTTTGGCCTTAAGTGATTAAAAAAAAATCAGTTGGTCATATTTTAACAGGGAAGACATTTACACAGAAAGGGAGGGTCAGGTCATGGAGTAAAAAAACATGAGCCAAAAGAAAGAAAGACCTGAGTTCAAATCCAAGTGACCAGTTGACTCCTTTGGGAACCTTGGCCGTGTTGCAAAAGTTCTGGCTTTAGTTTTCTGTGGGCTTAAAAATGAAAATAAGAGCCTGTAACTTTTCAGAGCTATAGTGGAGATTAAAATACATTAACTCCTAATTAGATTGTAAACTCCTTGAAATCAGAAGCCTGGTGTGGTCCATTTATATAGTTCTTTCTTTTTAAAAAATATTTATTTATTTTTTGGCTGCATTGTGTCGTAGTTGCAGCAGGCAGGATCTTTCATTGTGGTGTGTCAGCTTCTCTATTGTTGGGGCATTTGGGCTCCAGAGCAATCGGCTCAGTCGTCGGGGCATGCATCTTAGCTGCCCGGTGGCATGTGGGATCTTAGTTCCATGACCAAAGACTGAACCTTCATCCCCCGCACTGGCAGGTGAATTCTTTACCACTGGAGCATGAGGGAAGTCACCTGTTGAACTATACTTCTGTGCTGATCTGAATTGGTGTTATTTGCTCACTTTGACTTCAGATAGGCTTCTTAACCTTTCTGAGCCTTAAATGTTCATTTGCAAAGAGAGTAAAACAGTAAAGTTGGTAGAATTCTATGCCATAGCTAAGATGTATAAATTCCTGTCACAGAGCATATGTCATATGAGCAACTAGATTGTGCTTCATATCTGTACATGGGCTCTTTTTTTAAAAAATATTTTTTTTATAGGGCTTCCCTGGTGACCCAGTGGGTAGAGAGTCCACCTTGCAGTGCGAGGGGTGCTTATTTTGTGTGCTGGGTCTTTGTTGCTTTTCTCGAGTTGTGGTGAGTTGGGGGTACTCTGTCATTGTCAACGAGCTTCTCTTTGCAGAGCACTGACTCTAGGGTGCTCAGACTTCAGTAGTTGTGGCACACAGGACTTAGTTGCTCTGTCACTTACAAGCAACGTAAATATTTGTATTTTGAACCTCTAAGTAGTAGTTGGGTTGACCATTTTGGCCTTAAGTGATTAAAAAAAAATCAGTTGGTCATATTTTAACAGGGAAGACATTTACACAGAAAGGGAGGGTCAGGTCATGGAGTAAAAAAACATGAGCCAAAAGAAAGAAAGACCTGAGTTCAAATCCAAGTGACCAGTTGACTCCTTTGGGAACCTTGGCCGTGTTGCAAAAGTTCTGGCTTTAGTTTTCTGTGGGCTTAAAAATGAAAATAAGAGCCTGTAACTTTTCAGAGCTATAGTGGAGATTAAAATACATTAACTCCTAATTAGATTGTAAACTCCTTGAAATCAGAAGCCTGGTGTGGTCCATTTATATAGTTCTTTCTTTTTTAAAAAAAATATTTATTTATTTTTGGCTGCATTGTGTCGTAGTTGCAGCAGGCAGGATCTTTCATTGTGGTGTGTCAGCTTCTCTATTGTTGGGGCATTTGGGCTCCAGAGCAATCGGCTCAGTCGTCGGGGCATGCATCTTAGCTGCCCGGTGGCATGTGGGATCTTAGTTCCATGACCAAAGACTGAACCTTCATCCCCCGCACTGGCAGGTGAATTCTTTACCACTGGAGCATGAGGGAAGTCACCTGTTGAACTATACTTCTGTGCTGATCTGAATTGGTGTTATTTGCTCACTTTGACTTCAGATAGGCTTCTTAACCTTTCTGAGCCTTAAATGTTCATTTGCAAAGAGAGTAAAACAGTAAAGTTGGTAGAATTCTATGCCATAGCTAAGATGTATAAATTCCTGTCACAGAGCATATGTCATATGAGCAACTAGATTGTGCTTCATATCTGTACATGGGCTCTTTTTTTAAAAAATATTTTTTTTATAGGGCTTCCCTGGTGACCCAGTGGGTAGAGAGTCCACCTTGCAGTGCGAGGGGTGCTTATTTTGTGTGCTGGGTCTTTGTTGCTTTTCTCGAGTTGTGGTGAGTTGGGGGTACTCTGTCATTGTCAACGAGCTTCTCTTTTTGCAGAGCACTGACTCTAGGGTGCTCAGACTTCAGTAGTTGTGGCACACAGGACTTAGTTGCTCTGAGGCATGTGGGATCTTCCTGATCGAACCTGTATCTCCTGCATTGGCAGATGGATTCTTTACCATTGAGCCACCAGAAACGCGCCTGTACATGGGCTCTTTATCTAGTACTATTTTGTGAGTAGATATATAGGCTGCAGATATTAGTTGAATTAGTGCTCTCACAGATGCTAAACTTGGCTTATTTAGGGTAACTACAGTTTGGGTCAACTGGAAAGTTGGACAGCTTTGGAAAAGGCCTAGAGTAGTGATGGGAAAAATGTCTCCTTGATGCTCTGATTTTGGTCATGCAGAAGTGCAAAAATTTCTCATTCATTTTCCCACCCCTGCTCTTCTTCTGTCCTCATGAGCATGTTCTAAAACGCACTTTGAGAGCAGGAGGCTGGGTTTAATTTTGCACAGACTTGAAGCTGTGGCTGGAGGAGCAGGGCTCTGGGCCTGGGTCACTTTGGTAACACTTCCCACATGACTTTATCAATGGGTGGGCCAGGAAAACTTATCCCATGTTTTTTTACACCCCACCCCCAAACCGCCCAACCTGCTCAAGTGTTAGTTTTTCAAAGCCCAAGAACTTTCAAAGGCTGAACCCAACACAGGGGCTTTTCTTCATGCTTTGATTTTCTGCCCATTAAGTGTTTGTCAGTGAGTTCGTATTTCACCTCCCCTGCAGCCTACACATCCCAAGAGGTCCCTGGAGGTTTAGGAAGTTAATTGATCCTTGATTAAAAGAAGGAGAAATGTTTGAGTTGAGGTCTAAAATCACCAGATGGTGTGTGTGTATGTGTGTGTGTGTGTATTTACATACATTTTGGTTCTGTTTTCAAAAAACTCGTAACATACCTTTCAGTATAGATAAATCTTAATTCCAGGATATTGGCTTCAGAGTTTTAATAATATTAGATACTGATATGTGTGGTGCACGGGAAATGTTGAGGGAACAGGAGCCAGTGCTGTTGCTTTGACTGTTCCAAACAAAGCACTTTCTTTCTTCAAACACCATGAGGTTTGCTGAGCTTCAATTAATGTATTAGTACTCATAGGTATTAGGCCTCTGTTTTAAGTGACTCATTTACTTAAGAAAGTGCCTAGGAGTCAGAGCATTTGAGCCCTGTCCTCCTCCACTGCTGACTGACCCAGTGACTCTGGTAAGTCACTTTAATCCCTTTGAACCTTAGGTTGACTTAACGTGTTGGCTTTTATGACTGCTCCTCCTATTGGCCTTTGGGCCAATGGAAGTTCGGGACTCCAACCCAGTAACTCCATCAGTGCTGAGAACAGAACAGGCAGCCGGTTTGTCTGACTTGCCACAGTTTATGTGGGCATCCTTGGTACCTTGTGTACCTCTCCCACCTCTGTAGCCAAATTTAAAACTGTGTTTTCGTCATAGCCTCATTTTGTCATTGGCATATTGCAATCTCTATGTTCTATGCTCAGTTACTCAGTTGTGTCTGGGTCTCTGCAACCCCATGAACTGTAGTCTGCCAGATTCCTCTGTTTATGGAATTTTCCAGGCAAGAGTTTTGGATTGGGTTGCCATTTCCTCCTTCAGGGGATTTTCCCAGCTCAGAAATCCAACCTGTGTCTCTTGAGACGCCTGCATTGGTAGGCAGATTCTTTACACTAGCACCACCTAGGAAGGCCCATTGTAATCCCTAAACTACACTGTTTTTATATTTTTTAGGACCCCAGAAACCTGTTCACATAAGGGTCAAATTAAACCTGCTCTCTAGGCCATCTTTCGTGTCCCCCATGGAGTATTTTTTTGTGCGATCACCATGGTCTCTACGTCCATCCATCTTCACGTGATATAAATACTTTAGTGCACTTATTTTTATGACTTTCTTACAGCACTGTTAGCCTCTTGAGGCCAGTTTGATGTACTCTCCCTTCAATTTCCAGGGCCTATCACTGGGCATTTCCTTGAAGTGAAGTGGTCAGGGAATGTAGTGCTTGGTAATAAAGATGGTGCCAGCCCTGGAAATGGAGATCCTGCTTTGGAAAGAAACAGTCTCTTCTCTGTGTCCCAGAGAGGCAAGGCATGGTGTTATGTCACTTGAGGACTGGCTGCCCCATTGAGGGGCACACGTTTATGCTTTTCCCATCAACTGAAGGGAATATGAGGTTATTCTTTTCCTGGAGCCAAGTCAAGATTTGACAGGCATCACCCCCATCATGCCACAAGTCTTTAGGGAAGACAGAAAAGGCCATTCCACTTTTTAAATGCTGTTTCCACGCCTTTCAAGAAAATAAAACAAACCATATTCAGATCCAACTTCTTGTCTGCTTGTGGTCACCATCCATATAATTGGAACCCGGGAAAACCCTTTCCCCCAAACCTTGGACAAGGAAGGAAGGAAGAGGGTTTGAATGGCTCCCAGGTTAACAGGGAAAGGAACTGACCAGACTGACTTTCTTTCTAACCTCTGTGGGGCTTTCCCCTCCTTTCTTCCCTACAGCATTTTTGAATGTCCACAGTGTATACCAGACCCTGTACAGACACTACCTGGGCTGTTACCTGGTGTCTTCCAACTGAAATAACTTCCTGTACTGATTTCATTCTGTGATCTATGTCTTCCCCTACTAGATTATAAGCTTCCCGAGGGCAGGACTTGTGTTGTCTGTCTGTGCCTTATACTTAGTAGGCATCTTTGGAACTCAATAAATATTTGTTGGATGAGTGAATGAATGCATTCGTGTATCATATCATCCCAGTAGTCTCAAAGCAATCTTTATTTCCCCACTGGGGAGATGAGGAGGGGGTTGGGAGACAGGAAGTAACTTGCTCAAGGAATGGGGAGCAGAGTGGAGATCATTAACTGAGTTCAGTCTGACTCCACAGCTCTTTTATATGTGTTTTATTGTCCTTAGGAACATATGTTTTACAGGCCTATCATGTGAACACTATTAAAAATAGAAGCTGGGGGCCTAAGAACAGAGCACTGTTAGCCTCTTGAGGCCAGTTTGATGGACTCTCCCTTCAATTTCCAGGGCCTATCACTGGGCATTTCCTTGAAGTGAAGTGGTCAGGGAATGTAGTGCTTGGTAATAAAGATGGTGCCAGCCCTGGAAATGGAGATCCTGCTTTGGAAAGAAACAGTCTCTTCTCTGTGTCCCAGAGAGGCAAGGCATGGTGTTATGTCACTTGAGGACTGGCTGCCCCATTGAGGGGCACACGTTTATGCTTTTCCCATCAACTGAAGGGAATATGAGGTTATTCTTTTCCTGGAGCCAAGTCAAGATTTGACAGGCATCACCCCCATCATGCCACAAGTCTTTAGGGAAGACAGAAAAGGCCATTCCACTTTTTAAATGCTGTTTCCACGCCTTTCAAGAAAATAAAACAAACCATATTCAGATCCAACTTCTTGTCTGCTTGTGGTCACCATCCATATAATTGGAACCGGAAACCTTCCCCAAGCCTTGGACAAGGAAGGAAGGAAGAGGGTTTGAATGGCTCCCAGGTTAACAGGGAAAGGAACTGACCAGACTGACTTTCTTTCTAACCTCTGTGGGGCTTTCCCCTCCTTTCTTCCCTACAGCATTTTTGAATGTCCACAGTGTATACCAGACCCTGTACAGACACTACCTGGGCTGTTACCTGGTGTCTTCCAACTGAAATAACTTCCTGTACTGATTTCATTCTGTGATCTATGTCTTCCCCTACTAGATTATAAGCTTCCCGAGGGCAGGACTTGTGTTGTCTGTCTGTGCCTTATACTTAGTAGGCATCTTTGGAACTCAATAAATATTTGTTGGATGAGTGAATGAATGCATTCGTGTATCATATCATCCCAGTAGTCTCAAAGCAATCTTTATTTCCCCACTGGGGAGATGAGGAGGGGGTTGGGAGACAGGAAGTAACTTGCTCAAGGAATGGGGAGCAGAGTGGAGATCATTAACTGAGTTCAGTCTGACTCCACAGCTCTTTTATATGTGTTTTATTGTCCTTAGGAACATATGTTTTACAGGCCTATCATGTGAACACTATTAAAAATAGAAGCTGGGGGCCTAAGAACAGAGCACAAATGTAAGGAACTGGGGGTCTGTTCCCTTCCTGAGTTTATTAGCAACGCGTTGGCTCCTCGGCACCATAGAGGCTATGGCGCGGCTCAGATGCAAAGCTAGCAGTGTTGATCACAATGTGTGGAACTTTAAAAGTGGACTATTAATATCATACTGTTGGCTTCACAGCTCCTTTTCATGGCCAACTTGGCCACATTTCAAAGTGTTTAGGCAGTGGAATGAAGATGGCTCAGGCCCACAGGATATCTTCTCTCTCCGAGCCCCCAACCCAAGAGGATCAGCTAACTGCACTTGCCACCGCTAAGGCAGAACATACATTCACTGTCTCCCCTTCCTCCTCCTTTCCTCTATCACAGAGACAGAATTTCAAGAGCTGCTGATGATTGCCTTCCAGGGCCCCTCTGTGTTTACTTTCTGAAGGTCAGGCACAATGCTGTGGTGTGTGGCTGGGCTTTCTTTTCAAAGCACCAGTATGAATTTGATAAAGTAAATTGTTGTTCTAACAGGAAGCAGTTAGGAGTTGCAAAATAAATAGCCGTAGAATTCAAATAAATCCAAAGAATAAAACCAAATAAATCCATGTGTGTATGCAGTGATACATAAATACACTTTTTAGAAAGAGCATTTTTATTGCTGCTGGCCTGGACCAAAGTCATTGAAAAACTGAAGTTCATGGTACTTTTTTTTTTTATAAAGGCAGTCTGGGCCTTTGAGCAACATAACGTGGAAAAACATGAAAATGGAATCTTATCTTTTAAATGGCTGCTTATTGTGGTTTTTTTTACCCCCACTAATGAAATTCATATATGAATGAAACCAATTTGTAAAGTTCAGTTGGGGACTTAAGCACTTTGGAGTGGACTTAGAGACTGAGTGAGCTAAACAGTCTTTCTGAGCCTCTGTTTTCTCCACCGGGAGATCAGTGATAGTAGTGCTTAAATGATTTTTAAAATGACCATTCAGGGTTGTTGGAGGATTCAATGCGAAAATGGGTGCAAAGGACCTTAGACTTTGTTGGCACACATCAGTGTGACTGTTATTATTGACAGATGTTTTCCATGGTCTTCCTTAATCCTGACATTCAGTGGCTCACTTTTCACTTTTATTTTACCTTTTACGCACCTTGGTGAGGTAGCACTGGGGCTTGGTGTTGAACTAGGAGGTGGGAGAAGAGGTGTCTTTCCAGGTTAAAAGGAGAGCATGAACCAACACAGAAACCCTGTGTCCTGTTTTGCTGGAGGGTGTGTCAAGGAGGTTCAGGTCGTGGGGGAGGTTGGACTTAGGGACCTCATTTTGTCGTGTGCAATGGGGAACCACTGACAAAGCCTGAGCATGGCTGTGACATGCTCATGGTCAGGAACTAAACTGGTAAATGTGTGTGAGAGGCACAGAAGCCCAGGCGACCAATTTGGAGTTTGCTGCCTTGTCCAGGCAAGAGAGATTGTGGGTCTTCACTTTTTGCTTCAGGCTTATGAGGACCTTTCCTGGTAGGCAGTGGAATCCGTTTTCCAGGACCTTTAAGAAAATGGCATCTGAACTGGATGCTGATAAACTAGCAACAGCTGCAAGAGTGCCTTGTGGTGCCCTTGATGCCCTTGACTCTGCTCCAGGTCTGCCGGCAGAAGGGCCCAGCTCAGCTCTGCTCAGTCTTGTCGATGACTCTTTGAACGGTGATCAGAAAGAACTGAAAATGCGCTCACTGAGCAGCTACTGTGAGCCAGCACTCTGCTAGGAGTTTTGGATGCTTTGATCCCCTGTAGTCATCAGGACTACTTATTTGCTAGGGAACTAAGGCTCAGGAAGATCGAGAGAGAAGCAGAAGTCACATTGTTGGAAAGTGGTGGATCTGGGGTTCTAATTCAGGTTGTCTTACTCCAGGGTAAATGGCTGCTTATTGTGGTTTTTTTTACCCCCACTAATGAAATTCATATATGAATGAAACCAATTTGTAAAGTTCAGTTGGGGACTTAAGCACTTTGGAGTGGACTTAGAGACTGAGTGAGCTAAACAGTCTTTCTGAGCCTCTGTTTTCTCCACCGGGAGATCAGTGATAGTAGTGCTTAAATGATTTTTAAAATGACCATTCAGGGTTGTTGGAGGATTCAATGCGAAAATGGGTGCAAAGGACCTTAGACTTTGTTGGCACACATCAGTGTGACTGTTATTATTGACAGATGTTTTCCATGGTCTTCCTTAATCCTGACATTCAGTGGCTCACTTTTCACTTTTATTTTACCTTTACGCACCTTGGTGAGGTAGCACTGGGGCTTGGTGTTGAACTAGGAGGTGGGAGAAGAGGTGTCTTTCCAGGTTAAAAGGAGAGCATGAACCAACACAGAAACCCTGTGTCCTGTTTTGCTGGAGGGTGTGTCAAGGAGGTTCAGGTCGTGGGGGAGGTTGGACTTAGGGACCTCATTTTGTCGTGTGCAATGGGGAACCACTGACAAAGCCTGAGCATGGCTGTGACATGCTCATGGTCAGGAACTAAACTGGTAAATGTGTGTGAGAGGCACAGAAGCCCAGGCGACCAATTTGGAGTTTGCTGCCTTGTCCAGGCAAGAGAGATTGTGGGTCTTCACTTTTTGCTTCAGGCTTATGAGGACCTTTCCTGGTAGGCAGTGGAATCCGTTTTCCAGGACCTTTAAGAAAATGGCATCTGAACTGGATGCTGATAAACTAGCAACAGCTGCAAGAGTGCCTTGTGGTGCCCTTGATGCCCTTGACTCTGCTCCAGGTCTGCCGGCAGAAGGGCCCAGCTCAGCTCTGCTCAGTCTTGTCGATGACTCTTTGAACGGTGATCAGAAAGAACTGAAAATGCCGCTCACTGAGCAGCTACTGTGAGCCAGCACTCTGCTAGGAGTTTTGGATGCTTTGATCCCCTGTAGTCATCAGGACTACTTATTTGCTAGGGAACTAAGGCTCAGGAAGATCGAGAGAGAAGCAGAAGTCACATTGTTGGAAAGTGGTGGATCTGGGGTTCTAATTCAGGTTGTCTTACTCCAGGGTCTTCAGATTTCTATGCCTCAGTGTCTTGAGGTGAGCTTCTTGAAGGGGAAATGGTTGACTTAAGAGATGAAGGTACGTGGAGGCACCTTAGACATCATTAGATCTGGGACTTCATTAGTGATAATTATGAACGGGGCTTTGACTTTAGAAGGTGGTGTAGAGCAGTGGAAAATCTCCTGCCCTTGTGCTTGCATTGTCTCCCACTGGGCTCTTGGACAAGACAAGACAAGAGGATCATGCTACACCCTCCTTAACAGGGACTAAAGGTGGGAAGGGGGCGCATGTAGAGAAGGCTTTTGTTACTATATAGTTGCTAAGTCTTGTCTGACTCTTCTATGACTTCATGGACTCTAGCCCCACCAGGCTTCTCTGTCCATGGAATTTTCCAGACAAGAATATCGGAGTGGGTTGCCATTTCTTTCTCCAGGGGATCTTCCTGACCCAGGGATTGAATGCTTGTCTCTTGTATTGCATTTGATTTCTTTACCACCGGGCCACCTGGGACACCCCAGAGAAGGCTGTAGGTTACTACAAATGCAAGAATTGACATCACCATCGATGCTGTTAACTGGGGTGGTCTTTGCTGTAGGCCCTTCTTCTTTGGCCTCCTTCACTGACATTTTCCCCTCTGTCTTGTTTTCTCCCCCGTGTATGGCAATGTCTTGGCCAGCGGGCCTGCCTTTCATCATCATCGAGACAAGTACCATCAAGCCTTACCACCGGGGGTTTTATTGCAATGATGAGAGCATCAAGTATCCGGTGAAAACTGGGGAGACAATCAATGATGCTGTGCTCACCGCTGTGGGGATCGTTATTGCCATTCTCGCGGTAAGTACCCAGACTGCCGTGGGCAACCCGTCTGGTTCCCCAGCAGCACGTCATGGACTATCTGATATAGCAGACGTTTAGAAGATCAAGTGCAATTTCATTTGATTAATGTGATTTCATGCAGTTAATACTGTTATTAAAAGTATTGGATTGCCCAAAAAGTGTGTTTGGGATTTTCCATAATATGGAAAATCCAAATGAGTGTTTTGTCCAACTCAATATTTTAAAATACAAAAGATACATGTTATAATGCTAAGTACCCTTCTAAAATACTTTGCTTCCATTATCCCTACAATAGTCTAATAAATCCTAGATATTGTCCTTATCTTTATTCTAGAAATTAAGAAATGGAGATCCACAGAGTAAAAATAATTTGTCCAAGGTCACTTGGTTCATGAGTGGTAGGTAGAGTTGGAATTTGAATCTCGTTGTCTACCTTATCCTGGGCTTCCCAGGTGGCACTAGTGGGAAAGAACCCAGTTGCCAATGCAGGAGTTACAGATGTGGTTTTGATCTCTGCGGTTGGGAAGATCTGGAGGAGGGCACGGCAACCCACTCCAGTATTCTTGCTTGAAGAATCCTATGGATAGAGGAGCCTGGTGGGCTATGATCCTTAGGGTCCCATGGAGTCAGACATGGCTGGAGCAACTTAGCATGCGTGCATGTCCCTTACCCCAGAATCTGAGCTCTGAGCCACTGTGCTATAAATCTGAGCCCCAGAGGACAGGGGAAATGCCTCACTGAATACCTTGGGTATTTTCTGTATCCTTTCCAGACTATTGTGCTGGGGCTCTGACAGTGATAATGCCACTGGCATGCTCTGGAATACTGTTTAATTATCTCACCTGTTGAGTGAGACTTGCACTCCAGAGACCTGCATTCTAGACTTGGCCCTCCACTGCCAAACTGTACATCTTTAAAACTGAGGGTGACCATCTTGCTTCAAAGCTGTGCAGTGAGGAGTAAAGAGATCATGTCTTGGCCAGCGGGCCTGCCTTTCATCATCATCGAGACAAGTACCATCAAGCCTTACCACCGGGGGTTTTATTGCAATGATGAGAGCATCAAGTATCCGGTGAAAACTGGGGAGACAATCAATGATGCTGTGCTCACCGCTGTGGGGATCGTTATTGCCATTCTCGCGGTAAGTACCCAGACTGCCGTGGGCAACCCGTCTGGTTCCCCAGCAGCACGTCATGGACTATCTGATATAGCAGACGTTTAGAAGATCAAGTGCAATTTCATTTGATTAATGTGATTTCATGCAGTTAATACTGTTATTAAAAGTATTGGATTGCCCAAAAAGTGTGTTTGGGATTTTCCATAATATGGAAAATCCAAATGAGTGTTTTGTCCAACTCAATATTTTAAAATACAAAAGATACATGTTATAATGCTAAGTACCCTTCTAAAATACTTTGCTTCCATTATCCCTACAATAGTCTAATAAATCCTAGATATTGTCCTTATCTTTATTCTAGAAATTAAGAAATGGAGATCCACAGAGTAAAAATAATTTGTCCAAGGTCACTTGGTTCATGAGTGGTAGGTAGAGTTGGAATTTGAATCTCGTTGTCTACCTTATCCTGGGCTTCCCAGGTGGCACTAGTGGGAAAGAACCCAGTTGCCAATGCAGGAGTTACAGATGTGGTTTTGATCTCTGCGGTTGGGAAGATCTGGAGGAGGGCACGGCAACCCACTCCAGTATTCTTGCTTGAAGAATCCTATGGATAGAGGAGCCTGGTGGGCTATGATCCTTAGGGTCCCATGGAGTCAGACATGGCTGGAGCAACTTAGCATGCGTGCATGTCCCTTACCCCAGAATCTGAGCTCTGAGCCACTGTGCTATAAATCTGAGCCCCAGAGGACAGGGGAAATGCCTCACTGAATACCTTGGGTATTTTCTGTATCCTTTCCAGACTATTGTGCTGGGGCTCTGACAGTGATAATGCCACTGGCATGCTCTGGAATACTGTTTAATTATCTCACCTGTTGAGTGAGACTTGCACTCCAGAGACCTGCATTCTAGACTTGGCCCTCCACTGCCAAACTGTACATCTTTAAAACTGAGGGTGACCATCTTGCTTCAAAGCTGTGCAGTGAGGAGTAAAAGAGATCATGAATATTAAAGTACTTAGTAAACTCTTTTTTTTTTTTTAAAGATTTATTTATTTATTTATTTTGGGCGGGGGGTCGGGTTGGGGAGGGAGGGGACTGGACGGGCCACTTCTGTTGGTCTTTCATTTCTCTATTTTCATCCGTCTTTGTTCTTTGGCTCCTGTGGGTCTCCCATCGCGGTGGCGTCTGTCGTTGCAGCGCTCCAGCTCTGGGCGCATGCGCCCCAGAGCTCCGGCTCAGTAACTGGACACATCGGTCCGGCCGCTCCGTGGCACGTGGGATCTTCCCAGGCCAGGGATCGAACCTGTGCCCCTTGCACTGCAAGGCAGTGTCCTTACCCACTGGACCACCAGGGAAAGCCCCTTAGTAAACTCTTAATTGCTGACCAGGTTGCTCACATGCAGGGGTAAAATCTAGACTTATATCCAGATCTTCCCTTAGAGGATGAAGACCTCATTGCAGGTGCAGAAATGTGCCAACTTGGCAAGGTCCAGAATTATTTTGAGTAATGGTAGCCTCATGCGGAATGGGGTATGGTTTACGTGGGCTGTACTTAGGTCACTGCCTTGTTTTAGATGTGTTTATTAAGAGCAGGAGAGGGAAAGAATAAGAAATCCAGTCTTATTATTTGTAGTTCATATATTTTCACAGCTATCCATTTCACATCTCCAATATTTTCAAAGTTTTTTCTTTGTCCTTGAACCCCAGCCACATGGGCAAAGGGCTAGGCATCACATCCACCAAAAAAAAGTTCTGTCTTCCAGATCTTTTGTATTAATCCCAGCATGGAAGCTTAACTTTGGCCTGTCTTAGCAAGCGAAAAAGGGAGAAAGTTACTATTAAGAACACTGCATAAAAAATAGGGGCTTAGTAGCCCCATCATTTAAATGAAAAATCAGAAACTTGGAGGGGTTTAGTGATATGCACAAAATCAAAAGCAAGTAAAAATTAGGGTGCAGGCCTAAACCTGGCTTATTCCACAGCCCTCTGTCCATCTTGCAGAGTTGATTGCAGACTGGAGGCTGGCTGTCCTATTCAAGTGCTCAGTGGGATAGGTAGTTAGCTACTCTTGCCTTCTCTGCGTCAAATGTAAGCAACTGATGGTTCAGGGAGCGCACTGCATGAAGTTTTTCTTTTGACGTCCCCGCTCTGGGGGTGCGTTATAAACTTTGAGACCCCTCTTTGTTTCTTAATAACATCGTAAACCGGGCACACAATCCACAGTTTGACATTGGGGAGGGGGCAGGGAGGCTAGTAGAATTCTTTCCAACTTTTAAAAGAGAAACAGTCCATTTGGCAACTGTAGTAGTTCCTTAAAGGTGGACTGAGGATCTTTGTGTTCAGAAGCTGAGAAATATAAAATCTAACTTTACTCTTTGCTCCAAATTAGCAGTGTGGCGTTGAGTTCTCTTCCAGCTCGACTGGACCAAGGCAGTGTCCTTACCCACTGGACCACCAGGGAAAGCCCCTTAGTAAACTCTTAATTGCTGACCAGGTTGCTCACATGCAGGGGTAAAATCTAGACTTATATCCAGATCTTCCCTTAGAGGATGAAGACCTCATTGCAGGTGCAGAAATGTGCCAACTTGGCAAGGTCCAGAATTATTTTGAGTAATGGTAGCCTCATGCGGAATGGGGTATGGTTTACGTGGGCTGTACTTAGGTCACTGCCTTGTTTTAGATGTGTTTATTAAGAGCAGGAGAGGGAAAGAATAAGAAATCCAGTCTTATTATTTGTAGTTCATATATTTTCACAGCTATCCATTTCACATCTCCAATATTTTCAAAGTTTTTTCTTTGTCCTTGAACCCCAGCCACATGGGCAAAGGGCTAGGCATCACATCCACCAAAAAAAAGTTCTGTCTTCCAGATCTTTTGTATTAATCCCAGCATGGAAGCTTAACTTTGGCCTGTCTTAGCAAGCGAAAAAGGGAGAAAGTTACTATTAAGAACACTGCATAAAAAATAGGGGCTTAGTAGCCCCATCATTTAAATGAAAAATCAGAAACTTGGAGGGGTTTAGTGATATGCACAAAATCAAAAGCAAGTAAAAATTAGGGTGCAGGCCTAAACCTGGCTTATTCCACAGCCCTCTGTCCATCTTGCAGAGTTGATTGCAGACTGGAGGCTGGCTGTCCTATTCAAGTGCTCAGTGGGATAGGTAGTTAGCTACTCTTGCCTTCTCTGCGTCAAATGTAAGCAACTGATGGTTCAGGGAGCGCACTGCATGAAGTTTTTCTTTTGACGTCCCCGCTCTGGGGGTGCGTTATAAACTTTGAGACCCCTCTTTGTTTCTTAATAACATCGTAAACCGGGCACACAATCCACAGTTTGACATTGGGGAGGGGGCAGGGAGGCTAGTAGAATTCTTTCCAACTTTTAAAAGAGAAACAGTCCATTTGGCAACTGTAGTAGTTCCTTAAAGGTGGACTGAGGATCTTTGTGTTCAGAAGCTGAGAAATATAAAATCTAACTTTACTCTTTGCTCCAAATTAGCAGTGTGGCGTTGAGTTCTCTAGGAAGAATGGCTTTGCCTGGAAAAAATGTCTGTAATGGAAGGTGAATACTTAACACAGTATCTTGGGCTAAGGTTTGAACAGGTGTTTTTGACACTTGGAGGACTCAGTTAATTGAATGCTTTTAGAAGCTGGCTCTAACCCAGGAGCTGTTGAGATAAGAATACCACAGTGACAGGGATGTCCTGTGATCTTTGCTCTGTTTACATGCAGTTATTGGTGGCCTGCCTAGTGGGCTGCTCCCAGACACGGCGCCGGGCAGAGAGACACTCCTCAGAGGCCTGGGGCCTCCTAGACCACGTGAATTAGGCAAACCCCTGGGTTTCCGTGGTGGCTCAGTTGGGAAGGGATCCACCTGCGATGCAGACAACCCTTGTTCAATCCCTGCGTCAGGAAGCTCCCCTGAAGAAGGGAATGGCTACCCACTTCAATATTCTTGCCTGAGAAATCCCACGGACAGAGGATCCTGGCAGGCTGGAGTCCATGGGGTCGCAAGAGTCAAACATGATTTATCAACTCAACTGACACCCCCTGGTTTTTCTAGACCTCATTTTCCTCATTCATAACAGGAGAGTGCTGTTTGACTTCACACCTGCGGGGCACACGCTTGGCTGCTGTGGGCTAGGAGGACACAGAGCACTCACGTTGCTTCTCTGGGATTCTTGCTTCTCTTCTGTTCTTCCTTCTTCAAGTAAAATTCCTGGTCAACAGCTCTTTCCCTGCTGTTTGCGAGGACCAGCCCCTTCTTCCTTGCAAGATACGAGTGTTTCTAAGAAAAATCTTTGAAGAGCTTAGTTGTGGCTGGCCTCGCTCCTCCTGTCATGTGGAGGTTTTGATTAAAATGCTCCCTGACTTCCCAGGTTCCCTTGTAAGAGTCATATGTTGTGGCTTTGGTTGTGGGATGGGCAGGAGGCTAGTAGAATTCTTTCCAACTTTTAAAAGAGAAACAGTCCATTTGGCAACTGTAGTAGTTCCTTAAAGGTGGACTGAGGATCTTTGTGTTCAGAAGCTGAGAAATATAAAATCTAACTTTACTCTTTGCTCCAAATTAGCAGTGTGGCGTTGAGTTCTCTAGGAAGAATGGCTTTGCCTGGAAAAAATGTCTGTAATGGAAGGTGAATACTTAACACAGTATCTTGGGCTAAGGTTTGAACAGGTGTTTTTGACACTTGGAGGACTCAGTTAATTGAATGCTTTTAGAAGCTGGCTCTAACCCAGGAGCTGTTGAGATAAGAATACCACAGTGACAGGGATGTCCTGTGATCTTTGCTCTGTTTACATGCAGTTATTGGTGGCCTGCCTAGTGGGCTGCTCCCAGACACGGCGCCGGGCAGAGACACTCCTCAGAGGCCTGGGGCCTCCTAGACCACGTGAATTAGGCAAACCCCTGGGTTTCCGTGGTGGCTCAGTTGGGAAGGGATCCACCTGCGATGCAGACAACCCTTGTTCAATCCCTGCGTCAGGAAGCTCCCCTGAAGAAGGGAATGGCTACCCACTTCAATATTCTTGCCTGAGAAATCCCACGGACAGAGGATCCTGGCAGGCTGGAGTCCATGGGGTCGCAAGAGTCAAACATGATTTATCAACTCAACTGACACCCCCTGGTTTTTCTAGACCTCATTTTCCTCATTCATAACAGGAGAGTGCTGTTTGACTTCACACCTGCGGGGCACACGCTTGGCTGCTGTGGGCTAGGAGGACACAGAGCACTCACGTTGCTTCTCTGGGATTCTTGCTTCTCTTCTGTTCTTCCTTCTTCAAGTAAAATTCCTGGTCAACAGCTCTTTCCCTGCTGTTTGCGAGGACCAGCCCCTTCTTCCTTGCAAGATACGAGTGTTTCTAAGAAAAATCTTTGAAGAGCTTAGTTGTGGCTGGCCTCTCTCCTCCTGTCATGTGGAGGTTTTAATTAAAATGCTCCCTGACTTCCCAGGTTCCCTTGTAAGAGTCATATGTTGTGGCTTTGGTTGTGGGATGGGCAATGAGGTCACTTCCCCCTCTGCCCATTGTCAGCAGAATAAGTCTGGATGGCGCTTCCCTCTGGTTCTGAGAAAGCCCAGTCAAGTAAAGGCTGTAGTAACTGGTGTCCTTTGTCAGGTGCTCCTGTGTGTCATGGAAATCTGGGGCCATGTCTAAGCCTTTCTCACTCCCTCCTCCCTGCTACTGCACGTGCACACACACACACACACACACACACACAATCTTCCAGTGTTTAAAAGCATAACCTCTGGTTCATCCCTGAGCTCCTCTGCTATCAAATGTGTTGCAAATTAGTGAGCCTCATTGCGCCTCAGTGGCTCATCTGTGAAATGGAGATAATATGCCTACTTATGAAGGTTTCCAGAAATAAATGAGCTAATATGTGGAAAGTAACTCAGTGCCTGACACAGGCAGTGTACTCAATGAAGGTTCACTATTTTTACTGTGAGGAAACAGAGTCAAAAAATTGATGAAGTAAAAAAAAAAAAAATGATGAAGTAACTTAGCCAAGACCTTATACCTGGTAAAACTAGAATCAGGAAAGGACCTCAGCCTTCGGACTCGTCACATCTCCCGCTTTTCCCTTGGAATTTAATCATGAGAACCCAGGTCTCTGGACTCTTGCGCCAATACTCTTTGCAAGAAAACTTTAGCCTCCTGATCCAGCTGTGCATGCCTTTCAACTGAAGGCGTGTGAGATGTGGGCTCCTAATGAGGTCTGCTCGCCCACTTACCTGTCATTAAGGACCAGAGCACTCATGAATGAGAGGGAAAGCAAAGACCTCGAAGGAAAAGTGAAAAAATTCCCATTAATGCATATACTCAATTCTGGAAAAACTATACAACTTGAATTCAACAACAACTATCCTCTCTCCCAGTGTGACTGGTCAGAGAGCCAAGCTGGCTCCATGCAGAATCTGCTTCTGATCAGAGAGCCTGAATGACAGTCGGAGAGGGTGGAGGGGAACCCGGAGCTGGAAATCTAATCAGCCTGCTACTTGCTGCCCCGGCCTCCTCCCGCCAAATGTCAGGTTTGTTTAAAACAACAAGAGAAGCCTTGACTGATCTGGATGTCCCTGCTCCAGTCTGAATAGTCCCCACAACAAAGGAATGGCATGCCAGTAGGGCTTAGAGATGCAAATTTCAGAAGTTATAGAGAAAGCAGACACCTTTCTATGGCCAGAGATGTGGAAAAATCGAGTCATGTTGACCTCTTTTTCAGATGTATCTCAGATTCTGAAATTATAGCATAATAGGAATTCCTTCCAAATCCACAAGGCAATGGTTCCTATCCCTGCCTCCTAAGGGTTTAATGACTCTAGCAGCAGTAAGATTAGGAGCAAAAACAGTAAATATCATCTTTTATCTAGCTTTCTCTCAATTTGCCTTGCACCATACTGTGCAGAGAATTATGTGCAAAGATTTTAATATGGGAAAAAATGCTTAGTATTCTTTTTAAATAAACATGGGCTCAAGGACTTGCTTTGCTCAGACCCTGAAAAGGGATTTAATAACGATTCTCAATATCTAGAAGCTGAAGTATGATGAGTCATAAGTGAATCTGCGTCTCCCTCTGGCCATAAAAATGCTCCTTTCCCTCAGACCCCATCCATTTTGAACTTCTGTCCTGACATTCCTAACTAGAGAAAAAGCTCAGATTTTGAGGTTCGTGGCCTCACTTCTGAGCTTATTCATTCTGTGACTTTTCCTTGAGCTTCTGGCCAGGCATTGACCCCACCCCAGGCAAGACACTGACCCCTTTGGAAAAGAACTCTACCTGCCTTTACTGGAAATTGGTGACAATAGTTCACCAACTCCATAGGCTAGTTCTGGGAGTCACATCAATGGACATTACATGGATCATCAGTGAGACTCAGCCTTTTCATTTCTGTAGTGTTGTGCAGTTGAGAAAGTGCTCTTCACGAACACGTTGTCTTATTTGCATTTGCACTTGATGATTCTAGGAGGTGGATTGGTATGGCTAAGGGAGCCCAGGATCCAAAATGAAGTGACTTTCCCGGAACTAATGAATAGCAGGGCCAGACCAGGAGCTGGAAATCTAATCAGCCTGCTACTTGCTGCCCGGCCTCCTCGCCAAATGTCAGGTTTGTTTAAAACAACAAGAGAAGCCTTGACTGATCTGGATGTCCCTGCTCCAGTCTGAATAGTCCCCACAACAAAGGAATGGCATGCCAGTAGGGCTTAGAGATGCAAATTTCAGAAGTTATAGAGAAAGCAGACACCTTTCTATGGCCAGAGATGTGGAAAAATCGAGTCATGTTGACCTCTTTTTCAGATGTATCTCAGATTCTGAAATTATAGCATAATAGGAATTCCTTCCAAATCCACAAGGCAATGGTTCCTATCCCTGCCTCCTAAGGGTTTAATGACTCTAGCAGCAGTAAGATTAGGAGCAAAAACAGTAAATATCATCTTTTATCTAGCTTTCTCTCAATTTGCCTTGCACCATACTGTGCAGAGAATTATGTGCAAAGATTTTAATATGGGAAAAAATGCTTAGTATTCTTTTTAAATAAACATGGGCTCAAGGACTTGCTTTGCTCAGACCCTGAAAAGGGATTTAATAACGATTCTCAATATCTAGAAGCTGAAGTATGATGAGTCATAAGTGAATCTGCGTCTCCCTCTGGCCATAAAAATGCTCCTTTCCCTCAGACCCCATCCATTTTGAACTTCTGTCCTGACATTCCTAACTAGAGAAAAAGCTCAGATTTTGAGGTTCGTGGCCTCACTTCTGAGCTTATTCATTCTGTGACTTTTCCTTGAGCTTCTGGCCAGGCATTGACCCCACCCCAGGCAAGACACTGACCCCTTTGGAAAAGAACTCTACCTGCCTTTACTGGAAATTGGTGACAATAGTTCACCAACTCCATAGGCTAGTTCTGGGAGTCACATCAATGGACATTACATGGATCATCAGTGAGACTCAGCCTTTTCATTTCTGTAGTGTTGTGCAGTTGAGAAAGTGCTCTTCACGAACACGTTGTCTTATTTGCATTTGCACTTGATGATTCTAGGAGGTGGATTGGTATGGCTAAGGGAGCCCAGGATCCAAAAATGAAGTGACTTTCCCGGAACTAATGAATAGCAGGGCCAGACCAGGAGTCCTCTGATTCTAAGGCAAGGCTTTTAAAAATAATGATACTACTGCAGCCTTCTAAAGCCTGCTTCCCTAGCACAATTACTTATCAAGCCCCCAGGGCATGGCAGGTGCTGGGGATTCAGGGTTGAACCTTAGCCTAACAAGCTGGGTATTGTCTCTTGTCACTGAACTGCCCAAAACCGCCCCATCTCCAGCAGACAGATAGTGCCTTCAATACACATTGCCTTGTAATGTGATTTGTGTCCACATCTAGTCTGCAGCTAGATAATAGGTTCCTGGAAGGCAGAGGTCAGATCTTTTGCTTTTGCACATGATAGGTGCTAAATAAACACCAAGTAAATGGCACTTCTTCAGGAAGCATTCTTTGACTGCCTCCTCCCCAACCTCCCTAAGGTCCTAGAGGTCCCTGGTCCCACCCCTCTCATTACAGTCACTGTATTGAACTATCGTGTCTGTTTGTTGGTCAATTTCTTGATGATCCTGCTGGCTGCATTATGGCAGGGATCGGTCTGATTTTGATTTTGTATTGCTAGCATAAACTAGAGACTTGGGTGCTAAATATATACGTTTGTGAAATTCACAGAGGAGGCCATGCATTTGAGGCAGAAACTCACTAGCGTTAGGCTGAAAGATGTCATTGGACCTTGGCAGGCAGGGACAAGTGTCCTATTTGTCTCCCTAAAATCTGGATAATGGCCCCTGATGCAGTTTCTGGCCAAAGAGACAAGAAGAAGAGTTTATACCTCCAAGACTTGTTTATTCAGGATCAGGCTTTGGTTTGCCCACATCTGGATTTCATTACTTCCCTCCCACCCCCCGTCTCCCTTTATCTGAGAGAGCACTGCCAAGAAAACAAGGTTCCCCAAGACTGCCTCCTCATTAAAGGTTTGTCGAGTCTTCAGCTCTGAAAAAAAAAAAAGAAAAAAACGTGAAGTCAGGCTGGCCCAGCGGTGCCTTGGTGAGAGACCCAGTTCCCCCAGTTTACAATCCACTACATCTGTGCAATTACCAAGACCACCAACAGAGAATGATCACGTTAATCCTTCAACTGTGTCATCCCTGATCAGAAGGCTACAGAGCTCTTCTGAGACCTCTGTACGCCTGAGGAGGGGGTGGGGCTGGGGGAGGATCTTATTTGCAATGTAACAAACACAGGCATTGAGATTAGGATTTAGGCTTTCCCTCCCCCATCACCACTTCCACCCAGCAATTCTTCCTTAGTTACTGTCACTCTCGGGTTCAAGACTGCTTGGAAAATATATCTAATATAAGGTTGATGATATTCTTCACCCCCTCCAGCAGACAGATAGTGCCTTCAATCACATGCCTTGTAATGTGATTTGTGTCCACATCTAGTCTGCAGCTAGATAATAGGTTCCTGGAAGGCAGAGGTCAGATCTTTTGCTTTTGCACATGATAGGTGCTAAATAAACACCAAGTAAATGGCACTTCTTCAGGAAGCATTCTTTGACTGCCTCCTCCCCAACCTCCCTAAGGTCCTAGAGGTCCCTGGTCCCACCCCTCTCATTACAGTCACTGTATTGAACTATCGTGTCTGTTTGTTGGTCAATTTCTTGATGATCCTGCTGGCTGCATTATGGCAGGGATCGGTCTGATTTTGATTTTGTATTGCTAGCATAAACTAGAGACTTGGGTGCTAAATATATACGTTTGTGAAATTCACAGAGGAGGCCATGCATTTGAGGCAGAAACTCACTAGCGTTAGGCTGAAAGATGTCATTGGACCTTGGCAGGCAGGGACAAGTGTCCTATTTGTCTCCCTAAAATCTGGATAATGGCCCCTGATGCAGTTTCTGGCCAAAGAGACAAGAAGAAGAGTTTATACCTCCAAGACTTGTTTATTCAGGATCAGGCTTTGGTTTGCCCACATCTGGATTTCATTACTTCCCTCCCACCCCCCGTCTCCCTTTATCTGAGAGAGCACTGCCAAGAAAACAAGGTTCCCCAAGACTGCCTCCTCATTAAAGGTTTGTCGAGTCTTCAGCTCTGAAAAAAAAAAAAGAAAAAAACGTGAAGTCAGGCTGGCCCAGCGGTGCCTTGGTGAGAGACCCAGTTCCCCCAGTTTACAATCCACTACATCTGTGCAATTACCAAGACCACCAACAGAGAATGATCACGTTAATCCTTCAACTGTGTCATCCCTGATCAGAAGGCTACAGAGCTCTTCTGAGACCTCTGTACGCCTGAGGAGGGGGTGGGGCTGGGGGAGGATCTTATTTGCAATGTAACAAACACAGGCATTGAGATTAGGATTTAGGCTTTCCCTCCCCCATCACCACTTCCACCCAGCAATTCTTCCTTAGTTACTGTCACTCTCGGGTTCAAGACTGCTTGGAAAATATATCTAATATAAGGTTGATGATATTCTTCACTTTTAAGTGATAATACTTAGGAGGCTGGGTCATCTGGGGGATGGGATAGAGGCTCAGATATCATTGAGGCACTATCTAGTGGACTGGAAACTAATATGCCTTATCTTAAATCCTCTTCAGCATAAGCAGCGGGTAGGTATTATTGACCCCATTTTACAAATGAGGGAGGGTCCTGAGGCTGACAAGGGGGCTTTGGCCAGTGTGAAGTTACTCTGCTTGGTGAACAGGGAGCAGGAATTGAAACCCAGGTCTGTTTGGCTTCAAAGCCCAGCACAGGAACTGACATGCTCACTGTGTGCTTGGGGCTATGCGAAGGGTTCTGTATTTAATGAGTTAGAAAATCTGTAGTTCCTGGTTGTAGAGAGTTCTTGTGTGGAGGAAAACCAAACGTCCAGGCTCCTGGTCCGATGACTGCCCAAGTTGACAGTGTGGGATGGTGGGGTATTTTAACAAAATTTTTGTTTGTTGGTAAATAGCTTTTAATTTAGTTTGTACTCTCTTTTTATTTTATGTATATATTTTTTAATTTTTTGGCCATGCCATGTGGCAGGTGGGATCTTAGTTCACCGACCAGGTATTGAACCCACAGTCCCTGCATTGGAAGTGTGAAATCTTAACCACTGGACCACCAAGACAGTCCCTGGGATAGTGTTGTATAGGACGTGCTTTGTATAGAAAGTGAAAACCTCTCTGAGTGAGATCTTCCTTAGACCACGCAGACGGCTTCTAGGGTCCCTCTTGGCCTAGAAGCTGAGTCCAAGACACAGGTACTGTCTTTGGAAATTATGGAGCAGGCCAAGTACTCAGCAGACTGCACTGTGGGACCTTCAAGGAGACTAAAGAATTGGTCAAGGAACTAGAAGAGAGTGAGGGCAGTGAAGGGTAGTGAGCCCCAGAGAGGTGAGAACTTCAAGGATGAAACAGGGGAAATGCTGTAAATCAGCAGTCCCCAACTTTTTTGACACCAGGGACCAGTTTTGAGGAAGACAGTCTTCTACCCACCAGGGTGTGGGGGGATAACTCAGGCACATTGCATTTACTGTGTACTTTACTTTTCACATCATCAGCTTCACCTCAGATCACTGGGCATTAGATCCTGGAGGTTGGGGCCCCATGCTGGGGATGGTCTAATAAGGTATAAATAAAGTGCTGTGGGAGTTGCGAGGAGGCTCACTGAAGGTCATTTCACTGGTAAAGCCTTTGTCATCATCATCATCATCATCAGTGGAGCACCCATCTTGTTTAACGATCACAACAGCCTTTCAGTTCTTGGTATGACCATCCTATCATCTCCCTTTGTACACATAAGGAGGCTGAGAGTCCTAGAGCTCAGTTGCCCAAGAGTCTTGCTTCAAGGAGCCTTGACTTGGGGCTTCCCTGGTGGTCCAGTGGGTAAGGAGTCCGCCTTGCAGTGCAAGGGGCACGAGTTCGATCCCTGGCCCAGGAAGATCCTACATGCTGAGGAACGGCTAGGCTGGTGTGTCCGAATACCGAGCCAGAGCTCTGGGGCGCCTGTGCCCAGAGTCAGTGCTGAGAGAGGCCACTGTGATGGGAGGCCCACACGTGCCAAAGAATAAAGATGAATTAAAAATAAATCATGACTTAGAGGCAAAAAAAAGTGTTTTAAAAAAAAAAAGCAGAAGAAATAATAGAAAAAAAAAAAAAAAAAGGAGCCACGACTCTAACCTGGCGCACTGGTTGGCACTTGAGCTCTACTTCGCAGCAGAGGTGAGACTTTCATCAGAGATCCAGCTGTTCGAGGCAGAGGGGAGGGCTTCACTAAGTCTGAAACCATAGGGCCTTTTCAGGAAACGTCAAGCAGACAGACCTGCTTGGCTGGAGAAATAGAGTGTAACGGAGTAGATCAGGATAAGGTAGGAAGGGGGCTTCCCTGGTGGTCTAGTGGGTAAACAGTCCACCTTGCAGAACCAGGGGCGCCGGTTCAATCCCTGGCCCGGGAAGATCCCACATGCCGTGGAGCAGCTGGACTGGTGTGTCCAATTACGAGTGCTGGCCACACGCCCAGAGCCGGTGCTCCACAACGAGAAAGGCCACTGCAATGGGAGGTCCACACAGGCCAAAGAATAAAGATGAATGAAAATAGGTAAATTTAAAAAATCAATCAAAAGAGGCCAAAATTTTAAAAAAAGGTAACCAACATTAAAAAAAAGAAAAACAATAACATAGGAAGAGATGCCTGCAAGATTGTGAAACTCCTTGAGTGCCAAGGAATTTTTGCTCCAATTGATTGGCTAGGGATTGACGAAAGTATTTTCAGCTCAACGTGAACAACTTTCCAGCCAAGGTTAAGGCCGAGATCTGAACTACAGTGGTAGTAATGCGGGGAGAAGGGAGGGAGTGGGATGGATGTGGCATCCACCTTGCAAACATGGGATGCACAGGATTGGATGACGACAGTGTAAAGGAGAAGGTGGGGTCTAAGATGCCCTGACTCTGCGTGTCTGTGTCAGGTGGTGTCTTGAGTCGGAATGGAGGGAAGGGACGTGAGGTTTGGGGTAGAAGTTGGAATGAGTGTGACTTGGTCAGGTGGGCATCCTGGTAGCATTGGTTTGATAACTGGTTGGAAGATTTGGCAGAAGATTGAAACAAGACTGATGAGTAAAAGATGAGCTGAAACTAGAGAGAGAGAGAAATGTCCTTTTGGATGTCATTTTCACATGTGAGCTCACAGAGAAAAGGCAAGAATTTAAGCCTAGGAAGACCTATATTTATCTGATAGAGTCCAGAAATGAAGCCACTGGAAGGAGAAACGTGTTTAAGAAATAGGAAGAAAAGCACGGTAGTGATAATAAGGATGGTAAGGTCAAAGGAGCTAGAGGTGGGCCGTAGGCAGTACTACAGAGAGAACTCTTGCATGAATAAGCAGAGCTGCTCTCTAGGGGACTCATGCCTTGGAGTCCCTGACAGGAAAATGGGCTGCTTTGTGTTTCAAACTGCCTCCTTTGTAAAGCTTGTGGGCTTAGGGCGGCCACTGCTGATTTCAACTGGCCCAAAAACACATGAAACGATGCTCAACTTCACTAATAATTAGAGAAATGCAAATCAAAACTACAATGAGATATCACCTCACACCCGTCAGAATGGCCATCATCCACAAATCGACAGACAATAAATGTTGGAGAGGCTGCGGAGAAAAGGGAACACTCCTGCATTGCTGGTGGGAGTGTAAATTGTAAATAGCTTCTGTGACATCCCTCTGGCTTCTTTGCTGTCCATATTCTAGACCTACCCATAAAGCCTAGAAACTCCACTGGTGGCCTTGGACAGACCCGGGTCCCCGTTGCCTTTCCCGATCTGTGAGGCGCTAATCTCCTGCCCAGAGGCTAAAGACACCTGAGTGGGAGACTAAATTTCTCATTAGTTATTTCTAGTCACTGCATTTCAACGTGGTAGATAGAGCATTCAGCTCAAAGAAGACACAGCTACACTTCTGTCTCTATCCTTAGAAGCAGGACTTGGATATGCTATATTTCCTTTTCCTGTACTGAGAAATCAAGTGAGAAAAATGATTCCTCATTAATCTCTATTATTCAGTGTTCATTGAAGGAATGAATCTCTTCTGGATTGAAAGAAGTTCATTAATCCACAGAGCTGAGATGTGAAGTGGGAGCTTGGTGCTCTGTGGCTGATGGGGGTCTCAATGTGCAGGTGCCTGAAAGGGTGATGTGACCTTCCCAGGTGCTCAGGGAATATCTGTCTCACTGGAGACTTCCATTCTGCCCCCTGCTAGGGCTTCTAAGAGAAAGCCAGCTGGACACCGTTGAACAGAGCTGCACTGAGTGTTCTGCCTCTGTCCACTACCTTATCCCCAAGAGTGATGCCATGGGCTGCTGGCCTTCGTCACACTCATGTATAAAGTGTGGAGAATACTTTAGTAATTCTTAGGGTGTTGTGAGAAGCAGGTAATGCAGTGGACAGAAAAATGTTTTGTGAGCTGTAAGAGGCTGTACAGATGTTATCATCCAAGGAGATCAGAATATTAGGGAAGTTTGTCCTTCAAACTTGGCAGGGGAAGGTCAGTTCTCAGACTCTGAAAAAGGGATTGTTAGGACATTGTGCAAAAGTCTTACTTTTCTTGGGATAATCTATAGCGCAAATAACATGAACAATGCAGTAGGGTGGTCCTTGCTGTCTGGAATTTAGACTTTCCTTCTGCTTTGTTCCCCTGAGAAAACATCCAGCTGAAATGGTCAAAACCAGTATCTCCATATTCGTATTGTCTGGTTCTACCCTGGAGGGGTAGTACTTCCAAATTCTTTGAACTCTAAGAACTTTAAGGAGCTCTTAGAACTATTTTGGAAAAGATATTTTATACCAGTACAGGCATTTTGTGAAGTTATTGCACGTTCAATTTCAGATCATTGCAATCAAGCGAATACTGCGATGAAGTGAGTCATGGGTTTTTGGTTTCCCAGGGCATGTAAAAGTTACATTTACACTAAACTGTAGTCTGTTAAGTGTACAATTGCATTATGCCTAAGAAACACTGTGTATGCCTGAATTAAAAAATGATTTATTGTTAAAAAAAGACAACTGATTATTGATCATAGTAACAAATATAGTAATAACGAAAAATTAGAAATAGTGAAAGTACTACCACAACATAGTATACAAAGGCATGAAGTGAGCAAATATTGTTGGAAAAATGGTTGCAATAGATTTGCTTGGTGCAGGGTGACCACAGACCTTCAATTTATAAAAAACAACATCCACAACAGCAATATCTGGAAAGCGTGTTAAAGAAATAAAGCGGTTTGCTTGTGTTAATTTTTTTTTCCCAAGGGAAGGAAAAAAAATCAGTGTTTGCAGGGTTCTTCTGCTAGGTGCTAGTCATTTGATATATCACCTTCTTGATTCCCCTGGCAATCTTGCCAGTAAATATTACTCCTTTTTAAATTTTTTTGAACTTTCTTTTTCTTTAAAAATTTTATATTATATTGGAGTAGAGTTGGTTAACAGTGTTGTATTATTTTCAGGTGTTACTGCAAAATGATGCAGTTATATATATATGTGTATACACACATATATATACACACACACACACACAAGTATCAGTTCTTTTTCAAACTCCTTTCCCATTTAATTTATTACAGAATACTGAGCAGAGTTCCTAGTGCTATACAGTAGATCCTTGTTGGCTATCTGTTTTAAATATAGCAGTGTGTACGTGTCACGATATTGCTCTTGTTTAATAGACAAGGAGACCTCAGCCCAGGGAGGTGAAGTCACTAGTCTAGGTTCATGGTAAGAGATGAGACACAGATCAAGGTTTTTCTGGTTCTGAAGCCAGTGCATCTTTCACCGCCGTGTGATCTCGCCTTTCCAGAATGTCTCTCCTAATGTTTCTTCAGATTTCCTCTCTGGAGCAGTTCAATACTTGTGAATATGTGGGCAGTTGAGCTCTTCTACACCAGGAAAGACAGGAAGAAGAGCTCTCTTAAAAGTGAGCCAACCTCCCTCCAAACTGCGGTCCTTCTCTGGTGAGGATGGATTGATCCCTTTCTGTCCCCTTGTAGCTTCATTGCAATGCTTTCCCACTTTATTAGTTTCCAGATTTTGTGCCAAGTGCTTTAAAAGGCAGGTAGGGGAGGATTCTCTGCTGGCCTGGCAGCCTGCCATCACCCCCAGAATCTGTTGCTTGCTGTTTCAGAAAGGCACTGACATTGAAGGCATTTTTCTCAGCCGTGAAATTTACATATCACAGCCTTGCTGACTGAAGCAGAAATAAGGGCTCCAGGGGCCAGAGCCTGGGAGTGGGGACAGAGCCTTTGTAGGGGGAGAGAGGGGGAGGGAAGAGCTTATTTTATTACCCAGGAATAAAAACATTGAGAGTAATGAATAAAGTCCGAAAGCAGTAAATCTGCAACTCCAGAGTTAGGTGTGTAATGTGTCGGAGAACAATTTTAAACCTTCGCCTCTTTGCAGACGTGAGATATTCGGGCAGCCCGAATTTCATTAAATGGCCTTTTAAGGGTTAGGATTACAAGAAGCCAAACCTGGCCAGTTCATAACGATGATTTATGGCTGTATTGTTGACTCCTCGACCCTTCTGTACAAGGGGATGGAGAAAATACATAATTTGTTGCTCATTTACTCCAAGATCTGTCAGGGCTGCCCCAGAAGCCATGTGGTCCTGGAGTCATGTGTCTGCTAAATGGCTTCAGCCTGGTCCTGCCCTTGAAAATACACAGTTGCTATTCTACCGTGGAAATTGTTTTTAATAGCAGAAATAATAAAATGATCTCAATGTGACCTTCTGTGGGTCTTTGAACTTGAGAGTCAGAATATCTGCGCTCTGCTCTTAACTGTCAGCTGTCTAGCCTCAAATCCTTCAGCTACGTAGTCACTCTTTCTCAGTGCCTTAATATTTCCACCTATACACTGGGTTTTTTGTCCTCACAGGTTGCAGATGAAATGAAACTGTATGTTGAAAAATAAATATAAAAGATTGCTGGTATTATTAGGATTGTTATTAGGAATTTGAGGGGGCCCTCAAACGCGTTTTCTGTCTTTATCTTCCCATAAGAAGAGGAATCGTGTTACTTAGCAGCTTGCTACTTACAAGGCTGTGGGACTGAAAATGGAAATTTCAGCCTGAAGGGATGTGAGAGCTGAAAATGGTCCTTGAGGTGTAATCAAACCATTTCTTCCTGAGACGGCTGAGGCAGAGTGGTGAACCACCTGAGATTAATCCATAAAATGATGTAAGAGATACTGAGCTGCAGTGGGCACTCACGTTCTTTGTCTGCATCAGATTGGAAATCACACCCAAGCCATGCCCATTTAGAAACAGTTTCTTGACCTGTGGCTCCAGGGGCCAGAGCCTGGGAGTGGGGACAGAGCCTTTGTAGGGGGAGAGAGGGGGAGGGAAGAGCTTATTTTATTACCCAGGAATAAAAACATTGAGAGTAATGAATAAAGTCCGAAAGCAGTAAATCTGCAACTCCAGAGTTAGGTGTGTAATGTGTCGGAGAACAATTTTAAACCTTCGCCTCTTTGCAGACGTGAGATATTCGGGCAGCCCGAATTTCATTAAATGGCCTTTTAAGGGTTAGGATTACAAGAAGCCAAACCTGGCCAGTTCATAACGATGATTTATGGCTGTATTGTTGACTCCTCGACCCTTCTGTACAAGGGGATGGAGAAAATACATAATTTGTTGCTCATTTACTCCAAGATCTGTCAGGGCTGCCCCAGAAGCCATGTGGTCCTGGAGTCATGTGTCTGCTAAATGGCTTCAGCCTGGTCCTGCCCTTGAAAATACACAGTTGCTATTCTACCGTGGAAATTGTTTTTAATAGCAGAAATAATAAAATGATCTCAATGTGACCTTCTGTGGGTCTTTGAACTTGAGAGTCAGAATATCTGCGCTCTGCTCTTAACTGTCAGCTGTCTAGCCTCAAATCCTTCAGCTACGTAGTCACTCTTTCTCAGTGCCTTAATATTTCCACCTATACACTGGGTTTTTTGTCCTCACAGGTTGCAGATGAAATGAAACTGTATGTTGAAAAATAAATATAAAAGATTGCTGGTATTATTAGGATTGTTATTAGGAATTTGAGGGGCCATCAAACGTTTTCTGTCTTTATCTTCCCATAAGAAGAGGAATCGTGTTACTTAGCAGCTTGCTACTTACAAGGCTGTGGGACTGAAAATGGAAATTTCAGCCTGAAGGGATGTGAGAGCTGAAAATGGTCCTTGAGGTGTAATCAAACCATTTCTTCCTGAGACGGCTGAGGCAGAGTGGTGAACCACCTGAGATTAATCCATAAAATGATGTAAGAGATACTGAGCTGCAGTGGGCACTCACGTTCTTTGTCTGCATCAGATTGGAAATCACACCCAAGCCATGCCCATTTAGAAACAGTTTCTTGACCTGTGGCCGAAGGAACTCAGGAGCCCTCCTAGGGCAGGGATTATACAGGGGGCTTCTGCTCCTGGCTTGTGGTGTCATCTCTGAGGAAGCACGTTTCCTCTCCTGCTACTTATTAAATCTCTGCTTGGATGGGAGGCTACTGGTGGAGGTAGCACAGTACTGCTGGGACTAAATGTCACTGCAGTTATGAAGGAATGAATGACGGAGTCGAGTGCCTTCATTCTGCAAATGGAGAAACTGACTTATTCCAAATCATCCAGCAAGTATGGACTCGAACCGTTGCCCCTTGACTCCTAGTTTAGTGCTTTCCCTGACTATGTCTAAAGTCAAGTGAGCATGATTTATAAGTAAAGAAGAATACAAAAGAGAGAACATGATGGTGGTAATAAACATCTGGAACATGTTAGCCCATAAGGTTACACAGGGTAAAAGTATAAACAGGTTCAAAAGGGGAATTAGACCATGAATGGTAGGAAAGAATGCTGGATGGAGAATTAGAACACCTGGGTCTAATCTTTAGATGTGAGTTAATTTGAACTTCAGTTTCTTCCATATATAATAGACCCTTTCATTTATGACTGGCTAGGCTTCTCAGATTTTGATCTCTGTAGCATGTTGTCAAAGGACTCTTGGTAATGTTTAGAGGACATTTCCAATTTTGCAATAAAAACAACTGTGAGGACCACCATCCTGCCCTCTTTCATTCATTTGTTCATTCAGCAGATAGTCCTGCTTTCCCAGGGAATGGCTAGGCCCAGATGCCAGGTGGGACTGGCCTTTGAGCATCTCTGTAATGAAATTGTAGGGTCTAGGAAATTCAATATGATCTAGGAAACCAAAGGGTCACACTTAGAAATCACCAGCATTTATAAACACAGAATCCCTGTATAAATGTTAGCAGTGCTGGTAGCTGTTCTCACGACTGCACCTGCTTGCCCCTGGGCCCAGCTGGCATTTCACGGCCGTCCTCCCCCCAGCCTTGGGAGCGCTGGACTTGGATCAGACGCCCAGCTGGGATGCTTTCCCAGACGGCAGCAGTGGTGAACCACTTTTTGGGAGCCCTCCTAGGGCAGATTGGAAATCACACCCAAGCCATGCCCATTTAGAAACAGTTTCTTGACCTGTGGCCGAAGGAACTCAGGAGCCCTCCTAGGGCAGGGATTATACAGGGGGCTTCTGCTCCTGGCTTGTGGTGTCATCTCTGAGGAAGCACGTTTCCTCTCCTGCTACTTATTAAATCTCTGCTTGGATGGGAGGCTACTGGTGGAGGTAGCACAGTACTGCTGGGACTAAATGTCACTGCAGTTATGAAGGAATGAATGACGGAGTCGAGTGCCTTCATTCTGCAAATGGAGAAACTGACTTATTCCAAATCATCCAGCAAGTATGGACTCGAACCGTTGCCCCTTGACTCCTAGTTTAGTGCTTTCCCTGACTATGTCTAAAGTCAAGTGAGCATGATTTATAAGTAAAGAAGAATACAAAAGAGAGAACATGATGGTGGTAATAAACATCTGGAACATGTTAGCCCATAAGGTTACACAGGGTAAAAGTATAAACAGGTTCAAAAGGGGAATTAGACCATGAATGGTAGGAAAGAATGCTGGATGGAGAATTAGAACACCTGGGTCTAATCTTTAGATGTGAGTTAATTTGAACTTCAGTTTCTTCCATATATAATAGACCCTTTCATTTATGACTGGCTAGGCTTCTCAGATTTTGATCTCTGTAGCATGTTGTCAAAGGACTCTTGGTAATGTTTAGAGGACATTTCCAATTTTGCAATAAAAACAACTGTGAGGACCACCATCCTGCCCTCTTTCATTCATTTGTTCATTCAGCAGATAGTCCTGCTTTCCCAGGGAATGGCTAGGCCCAGATGCCAGGTGGGACTGGCCTTTGAGCATCTCTGTAATGAAATTGTAGGGTCTAGGAAATTCAATATGATCTAGGAAACCAAAGGGTCACACTTAGAAATCACCAGCATTTATAAACACAGAATCCCTGTATAAATGTTAGCAGTGCTGGTAGCTGTTCTCACGACTGCACCTGCTTGCCCCTGGGCCCAGCTGGCATTTCACGGCCGTCCTCCCCCCAGCCTTGGGAGCGCTGGACT
This sequence comes from Tragulus kanchil, assembly GCA_022376925.1. Taxonomy (NCBI): domain Eukaryota; kingdom Metazoa; phylum Chordata; class Mammalia; order Artiodactyla; family Tragulidae; genus Tragulus; species Tragulus kanchil. Next base: position 101,163,252 of record JAIOJX010000032.1, read on the forward strand.
TGGATCAGACGCCCAGCTGGGATGCTTTCCCCAGCAATAAAAGAATGAGGGGAAACTGTGAGAAGAGTGCCCGGATGTGTCAGTCTATAGCTTCCCTTGTGGTTGTGGTTCCCTGAAAGGGCAAGTGTGGCTCCTCCGCCTTCCCTGTGAGGAAGTGTGAAAGGGACTTTGTGGTAAGTGATGAGCTGAACATCACTATCCCTGGACTGTGGTTGCAACCAGGAAGTGGCCAGGGCTGTGCTGTGAAGTTAAGTCAAGGACAGCAGGCTGTGTGGTGGTACATCACCACTGCAGAGCTTGTCCTATGCTGTGTAGGCATCCATCAAAGTTGTTTACCTTATAAAGAGTCAGCAACCCCCTTCACTACCCCAATATTCCATCCTTCTTAATGTAAAAGCAGGCAGGTTTGGTTAAAGTGCATATCCTTTCTGACCTAAATCTATCTCCCAGTAGTTTATGGACATTTCATAAACTAAAGTATATAAAAAATAAATACTGGTATGCCATTGGTAATCAATAGTTGCTAGCTCTTTTTTTTTTTCCCCTTTTTGAAGAAGTGATAAATCAATCTCCCTGTTAAGGAGTAGGCAAGGTGGACTGGAGGAAGGGCATGAAAACCTGGACTTGCTCCCCGTCCTTCAGGATGCAGAGACAATGCGGGCAGCCTTGGGAATTCACAAACGCTGAAGGGCCTTGTGTAAAAGTTTCTTGGTTTGTAGGCCAGTGTTCTTTTCATCATGCCCTACTTTTAAAGAGTAAAATGAAAGAATCCCTTTCCGTTACCCAGAATCTTGTCCATCAATGAAATTTTGAAAAAGGACCACCATCCTGCCCTCTTTCATTCATTTGGCAGATAGTCCTGCTTTCCCAGGGAATGGCTAGGCCCAGATGCCAGGTGGGACTGGCCTTTGAGCATCTCTGTAATGAAATTGTAGGGTCTAGGAAATTCAATATGATCTAGGAAACCAAAGGGTCACACTTAGAAATCACCAGCATTTATAAACACAGAATCCCTGTATAAATGTTAGCAGTGCTGGTAGCTGTTCTCACGACTGCACCTGCTTGCCCCTGGGCCCAGCTGGCATTTCACGGCCGTCCTCCCCCCAGCCTTGGGAGCGCTGGACTTGGATCAGACGCCCAGCTGGGATGCTTTCCCCAGCAATAAAAGAATGAGGGGAAACTGTGAGAAGAGTGCCCGGATGTGTCAGTCTATAGCTTCCCTTGTGGTTGTGGTTCCCTGAAAGGGCAAGTGTGGCTCCTCCGCCTTCCCTGTGAGGAAGTGTGAAAGGGACTTTGTGGTAAGTGATGAGCTGAACATCACTATCCCTGGACTGTGGTTGCAACCAGGAAGTGGCCAGGGCTGTGCTGTGAAGTTAAGTCAAGGACAGCAGGCTGTGTGGTGGTACATCACCACTGCAGAGCTTGTCCTATGCTGTGTAGGCATCCATCAAAGTTGTTTACCTTATAAAGAGTCAGCAACCCCCTTCACTACCCCAATATTCCATCCTTCTTAATGTAAAAGCAGGCAGGTTTGGTTAAAGTGCATATCCTTTCTGACCTAAATCTATCTCCCAGTAGTTTATGGACATTTCATAAACTAAAGTATATAAAAAATAAATACTGGTATGCCATTGGTAATCAATAGTTGCTAGCTCTTTTTTTTTTTCCCCTTTTTGAAGAAGTGATAAATCAATCTCCCTGTTAAGGAGTAGGCAAGGTGGACTGGAGGAAGGGCATGAAAACCTGGACTTGCTCCCCGTCCTTCAGGATGCAGAGACAATGCGGGCAGCCTTGGGAATTCACAAACGCTGAAGGGCCTTGTGTAAAAGTTTCTTGGTTTGTAGGCCAGTGTTCTTTTCATCATGCCCTACTTTTAAAGAGTAAAATGAAAGAATCCCTTTCCGTGACCCAGAATCTTGTCCATCAGTCACCAGATTTCTGACTGTGACTCTGGAGAGGTTTAAGTCATTTCAGAAGGGCACCAGGTAGGTAACAGAGCCTGCATTCAAACCCAGCACTGAGTCTGGGAGCATTCACCCTTTCCCTTAGAAACCTTGGCCAGGGCTCAGCGTGGCACAGGCTGAGGCCCTGTGGAGGGTATGATCATGGTCGGTGATCCTTTACCTACAACCCCAGAATATGGGGATTTGCTCAAACTTCTGACATCTTGCTGTGCCATGGCAAATTGCTTCAGTCTTGTCTGACTCTGTGACTTTATGGACTGTAGCTCCTCTGACTATGGAATTCTCCAGGCAAGAATACTGGAGTGGGTTGCCATGCCCTTCTTCAGGGTATCTTCCCAACCTAGGGATCGAACCCACATCTCTTAAGTCTCCTGTGTTTGCAGATGAATTTTTTACCCCTAGCACCACCTTGGCCATCCTTAATCATGACCTTGACTCTTCAGTAGTTAAGTCCTTATTTGTCTGTCTCTTTCTTTAAGAAGGTATGGAAAAATCCAAACAAACTTTTTGACCAACCAAATACATACACGCACACACACATATGTTTATATATATGAATATGTAGTGTATATTTACATATAACTTAATTTGATTGCATATGTTTCTTCTTACAAAGGCACTATATGTCCATATAGGACTTTTTGAATAAGGAATAAAATGACTGTTCGTGCTTTAATCTTTTCTCCCTTGCACATTGTTGTCTTATATACTTCTTACTTCTTGAATAGGAAATTGGGATTTTTCTGGAGTATAACCTGTAGTTATGTACTGAATATCTTCTTATGTTGCTGAATATATCCTTTACAGCCTCGATTTGTGGATGGGTCTCGATGCTGCCTCACTCCCTTTCTGTTGTCTTTCAGATCATCACTGGGGAATTCTACCGCATCTATTACCTGAAGGAGAAGTCCCGGTCCACAATTCAGAATCCCTATGTGGCAGCCCTCTACAAGCAGGTGGGCTGCTTCCTCTTTGGCTGTGCCATCAGCCAGTCCTTCACAGACATTGCCAAGGTCTCCATAGGGCGCCTACGTCCTCACTTCTTGAGCATCTGCAACCCTGACTTCAGCTTAATCAACTGCTCTTTGGGCTATATTCAAAACTACAAATGCAGAGGCGAAGACAGCAAAATCCAGGAAGCCAGGTGAGACCCCGTCTTCCAAGGCCCTGTGTTCACTCCTTTGTTGCAGGCAGTTCAGTAAGCACCTACTTAGTAAGGTACCAGGCTCAGTACTGGGCCCTGATTTAGATGGGTGAATATGGTAAAGTCCCTATTCTTATGGAACTCACAATCACATAATTGACAGATTGTAAGTAAACAATTACGATAGTGAATTCATAAGTCCATTCATTCACTCATTCTTTCTTTCATTTATTCATACATTCATGGGTGCTTGCTAGGTTCCAGGCAAGGTGTCCAAAGCATTAGCAAGGATGCAGCAATGACCAAGTGCTACTTTTAGGGTCCCAGTCTTGGGAGGGAAGACAGGCCAGCGTGTAGTGGGGATGTGAATATGGCCCTTACACAGCCCTCTCTTGCTCTTACAGGAAATCCTTTTCTCTGGCCATGCCCCCCTCTTTTTTTTGCTCTTAGTGAGCAGCCCTAGCCCCTAAAATTTAAACTAATTCACTGGAGCGCATACACGCACACACACATATGTTTATATATATGAATATGTAGTGTATATTTACATATAACTTAATTTGATTGCATATGTTTCTTCTTACAAGGCACTATATGTCCATATAGGACTTTTTGAATAAGGAATAAAATGACTGTTCGTGCTTTAATCTTTTCTCCCTTGCACATTGTTGTCTTATATACTTCTTACTTCTTGAATAGGAAATTGGGATTTTTCTGGAGTATAACCTGTAGTTATGTACTGAATATCTTCTTATGTTGCTGAATATATCCTTTACAGCCTCGATTTGTGGATGGGTCTCGATGCTGCCTCACTCCCTTTCTGTTGTCTTTCAGATCATCACTGGGGAATTCTACCGCATCTATTACCTGAAGGAGAAGTCCCGGTCCACAATTCAGAATCCCTATGTGGCAGCCCTCTACAAGCAGGTGGGCTGCTTCCTCTTTGGCTGTGCCATCAGCCAGTCCTTCACAGACATTGCCAAGGTCTCCATAGGGCGCCTACGTCCTCACTTCTTGAGCATCTGCAACCCTGACTTCAGCTTAATCAACTGCTCTTTGGGCTATATTCAAAACTACAAATGCAGAGGCGAAGACAGCAAAATCCAGGAAGCCAGGTGAGACCCCGTCTTCCAAGGCCCTGTGTTCACTCCTTTGTTGCAGGCAGTTCAGTAAGCACCTACTTAGTAAGGTACCAGGCTCAGTACTGGGCCCTGATTTAGATGGGTGAATATGGTAAAGTCCCTATTCTTATGGAACTCACAATCACATAATTGACAGATTGTAAGTAAACAATTACGATAGTGAATTCATAAGTCCATTCATTCACTCATTCTTTCTTTCATTTATTCATACATTCATGGGTGCTTGCTAGGTTCCAGGCAAGGTGTCCAAAGCATTAGCAAGGATGCAGCAATGACCAAGTGCTACTTTTAGGGTCCCAGTCTTGGGAGGGAAGACAGGCCAGCGTGTAGTGGGGATGTGAATATGGCCCTTACACAGCCCTCTCTTGCTCTTACAGGAAATCCTTTTTCTCTGGCCATGCCTCCTTCTCCATGTACACGATGCTGTATTTGGTGGTAAGTACTTTGTCTCTGATTCCAGTGAAGTCCAGCCCTAGCTTAAATCCTATCTATAAATAGAGTCTTCAGAATGGTTAGGAACATAATTCACTGAGAGACGTTTGAAAAAGAGGTTAGCCAGAAGAATATTCATTGGAAGGACGGGTAAAGCTGAAACTGCAATACTTGGGCCACCTGATGCGAAGAGCTGACACATTGGAAAAGACCCTGATGATGGGAAAGATTGGAGGCAGGACAAGAAGGGGACAACAGAGGATTAGGTGGTTGGATGGTATTACTGACACAATGGACATGAGTTTGAACAAGTTCTGGGAGATGGTGAAGGACAGGGAAGCCTGGTGTGCTGCAGTCCATTGGGATTGCAAAAAGTCAAACATGAACAGCAAGACTGGGAAACCACACAAAGAATTAGCTTCTATTCTGAGCCCTGTCACTGTACTAGCAGAAGTCATTTCACTTTCCAGACTTTTCCCATTTTTCAAATAAAAATAATATTTACCATGGCTGCTTGATAAGGACTGAGCACCCATTTTGGAATGATTAAGTGTTAAAGACACTTGTGTAACATTTTGATGGGACAAGCAACATTTTCTGAAAGTCCATTAACTCAGTTGATCCTTCAAGGAACTTTGTTATAAGTAGTATTGTCTCTGTTGTCGGAAAAGATCTCTAGGTAAGGCTCAGAGGATTCCAGCAAAGTGCCAAAACTCATACAGACACCAGAGCTATTGCTCAAATCCAAGCCTTCTGATCAAACTCCTCATAACATTCTCCATGCCATTCCTCCATCCTCTCCTGATGGAAAGGCCTTAAAGGTCATTATGTGACCATAGAGTGATTTTGAGTTTTGCAGAAATCCTTCTGCATCCATTAGCACAGGTGACCTCGTAAGAACACAGTGAAGTATGAAATCCTTAGCCCCATTGCTTGGATCCAGAGACCAAGGCCCAGAGAGGATCACTGTGTGTTGGGGGGCCTTCAGCTTAATGGTGGAACCATGGTCTGAGGCCCCATGCTAGCCTTGCCATGGCTATGCTTCCTGGAAATGCTGGGAGGGTCATTCAGGTGAAGCACCCTGCTCCCCTCTGGCTGTCACTGCTCTGTTTCTCTTTGTCATTTAAATATGGTCCCCCTGCCTTCCCTCTCCCCTGGAATGAGGTCTCAATGCCAAGGTACTTCCTGCTTTCAGCTGCTTTCATGGAGTTCAGAGCAAGAAGGCGCTGAAAGGTCAGACATAGCTTAGAGGAGCAGAAGTTGTTTGGAAAAAGAACGTTTTGCTTGAGACTTATTTTAAAAACATAATTAGGAGTTGGATAACAGAGCAGAGAGGTGTTTTTGTTTTGTTTCTTTTTTTTCCCCAATCCTTTCCAAGTCTGGGGGCCTCCAGGTTTCCTGATACCTAGGATACAGAGCTAAAAGGTGGGCCCCAATCCCTAAAAGCATTAAACATGGATTTTTAAAATTGTGGCTAGCACTTCCCACCATTCTTTTTTTTAATTTTTTTTGCTTTGTTTATATGAAGGACAGTTTAGCAATGATTTTCTGTTCCATTTGTACTTTACCCAGGCCTGGAAGCAATTCTACAAAATATAATTTTACTGTTTTATAAAGTGCTGACAGTTTCTGGTGCCTTCTCCATCAAGGCACTGTGCTGTGCTCCTGCTGTAATGTCCTTCTCTCAATAACCCAAATGAGATGCGTTTTGATTACACTGTTTGCAGTTTCAGACAAAGAAACCAACATATCTGAATCTAAGAAGCAGGAAAGGTGTTTGAAGGCTGGCCTCTGTGACCCCAGCATTGTTGTATGTTCTTCATTGGGCTGCATGACAAAAAATAAGACCAGAGAAACCTCTGCAGGATAAACTTACAGAATATAAGCTCTCACCCTAATTTCAGTGTCACTTGAAGGTGACCTGCCTTTCTTCAGATCTGCTTTAATGAGTGAGATACCTCCCTATGCCCGCTCCTGGCAGCTATGATTCTCGCAAGAGCTCTCCATAGGGGTGGTGGGTAAGACGTAAATTGTGATAGAATGTTTATCTGCATCTTTGAGGGAGAAAAAATTTACATTGGCTTTGTATTCCAGAAAGCAAGGAAGGAAGGAAGGGAGGAAAGAGAGAGGAAGGGAGAAGGGAACCTCCTTAATCCTTCGTCTCTGAAGCATATTTTTACATACTCTTTGGAGCTCAGGCAAGCACACACACATTCACAACTCATAGACACCCACATAGATAACATGCAAACACCGGGTTCTCTTTTTAGCTCTAAGATTATCTTGTCTTAAAATAACCTCTGTAGGTAAGGGCTGAGAAGTAGGGAGGACAGTGTCCTTCACTAGAGTTCCTTTTTATGTGATGTTACAGAAATCTCAACCCTTGTTTGGAAAAAGAACGTTTTGCTTGAGACTTATTTTAAAAACATAATTAGGAGTTGGATAACAGAGCAGAGAGGTGTTTTTGTTTTGTTTCTTTTTTTTCCCCAATCCTTTCCAAGTCTGGGGGCCTCCAGGTTTCCTGATACCTAGGATACAGAGCTAAAAGGTGGGCCCCAATCCCTAAAAGCATTAAACATGGATTTTTAAAATTGTGGCTAGCACTTCCCACCATTCTTTTTTTTAATTTTTTTTGCTTTGTTTATATGAAGGACAGTTTAGCAATGATTTTCTGTTCCATTTGTACTTTACCCAGGCCTGGAAGCAATTCTACAAAATATAATTTTACTGTTTTATAAAGTGCTGACAGTTTCTGGTGCCTTCTCCATCAAGGCACTGTGCTGTGCTCCTGCTGTAATGTCCTTCTCTCAATAACCCAAATGAGATGCGTTTTGATTACACTGTTTGCAGTTTCAGACAAAGAAACCAACATATCTGAATCTAAGAAGCAGGAAAGGTGTTTGAAGGCTGGCCTCTGTGACCCCAGCATTGTTGTATGTTCTTCATTGGGCTGCATGACAAAAAATAAGACCAGAGAAACCTCTGCAGGATAAACTTACAGAATATAAGCTCTCACCCTAATTTCAGTGTCACTTGAAGGTGACCTGCCTTTCTTCAGATCTGCTTTAATGAGTGAGATACCTCCCTATGCCCGCTCCTGGCAGCTATGATTCTCGCAAGAGCTCTCCATAGGGGTGGTGGGTAAGACGTAAATTGTGATAGAATGTTTATCTGCATCTTTGAGGGAGAAAAAATTTACATTGGCTTTGTATTCCAGAAAGCAAGGAAGGAAGGAAGGGAGGAAAGAGAGAGGAAGGGAGAAGGGAACCTCCTTAATCCTTCGTCTCTGAAGCATATTTTTACATACTCTTTGGAGCTCAGGCAAGCACACACACATTCACAACTCATAGACACCCACATAGATAACATGCAAACACCGGGTTCTCTTTTTAGCTCTAAGATTATCTTGTCTTAAAATAACCTCTGTAGGTAAGGGCTGAGAAGTAGGGAGGACAGTGTCCTTCACTAGAGTTCCTTTTTATGTGATGTTACGCAGAAATCTCAACCCTTTGAAAGTCCAATTTGCAAAGCTTTCAAAGGAAGTTTGAAGAACACCATTGCTGCCTATCTGAGAAAGGAGGAGATCCTGCAGTCCATCAGAGAAGCCCCTAGACCCCTCCCACCATGCTTTTATGTTGAGCTGCAGAAAGTGCCTGGGTTGTACACATGAGACTCTGGTGGCCTCCAGAGCCCTGTGGGATTATGTTCTGGCAACCTGTGCTCCGAAGCCTCCTTGGCACCTTCAGAGACTCCTGTTTGAACCAGCTGCCTGTGGCATTGCCAGTATTTGACTCTAGAGTCAGACAGACCTGGGTGATTCTAGCGGTACCAGTTACTAGATGAGAAACTGGGAGTTAGTTACTTAGGTTTCGAACCTCAGTGTACCAGTAAGTGTCAAATGGAGACAATCGTGTCTGTTTTTGTGGAATTGTTGCCACTTTCCTTCTCTAGGTTCTGCTTTCCCCAGCTGTGAAATGCGAGAGTGGAATTAGATGGTGTCTACTCGATCTCTCATGGTTCTTTTTTTTTTTAACATTTATTTTATTATTTTTTTATTCATTATCAATTTTCATTCATCTTTATTCTTTGGCATGTGTGTGGGCCTCCCACTGCAGCAGCCTCTCTTGTTGCAGAGCACTGGCTGTGGGTGCGTGGGCTCCAGAGCGGGACTCGTAATTAGACACACTTGCCCAGCCATTCCTCTGCACGTGGAATCTTCCCGGGCCAGGGATCAAACTGGTGCCCCTTGCACGGAAAGGCGGACTCTTTACCCACTAGACCACCAGGGAAGCCCTCTCATGGTTCTTTTTCTTTTTTGAAAATTTTGGCCTCTTTTATGTTTTTTTTTTATTTAGTTATTTTCATCCGTCTTTATTCTTTGGCCTCTCATTGCAGAGTGCAGGCTCTGGGTGCATGTGCTCCAGAGCACTGGCTCATAACTGGACACACTGGTTCAGCCACTGTGTGGCACGTAGGATCTTCCCTGGCTAGGGATTGAACCAGTGCCCCTTGTACTACAAGGCAGACTCTCTACCCACGGGACCACCAGGGAAGCCCCTCATGGTTCTTTTTAAAAGACGTTTGGACTAGGTGCTGAAAGAGAAGATGAGAAGCAGGCAGACATAATTTTGTCACAATTCCCATGGAGTTCAGAGAGGAGCAGACCAGAACACCAGCCTTCCCTTTGCCAGGTTACCATCTAGAGCCTCCCATGGCTTTGGAGAGAGCTCCATATTACGTTTTGATTTGTGAAATGGATAGCTTGCAAAAACCATGCTCCAAGCACCAAATTATCTCTGGGCATGGAAGCTTAAGGATGAGGTTAAAGCTTGTCGGAGATTAATGTAAATTCTAATCAGAGAAATCCCACAGCATATATAAACCTAGACGGTGCTCCTTACCCTTGAGCCCTGGTCTAAATTCCAGAGGACCACATATGGGTTGGTCCTGGACCTCCACGGTCAGGGATTGAGGATGACCTGGCTGTCTGGATAAGACGAGCAGCATGGGGGGAGGCATGCACCAATTCACATAGCATATCTGGAGTTACCTCTGTTGTACCAGGCGGTGCTGCCTTTGGGGGCTACTAGATGAATCAGACTTTGGCCTTGTCCCTCATCTATGCGCTTAACATTCATCATTTAGCACCTATTTAGTGAGAAGTATTGTGCACCAAGCCCCATGCTAGAGGTGGGAAGATAGTGATGGGCAGGACATGCTCCAGGCCCTCGGGGAGTCTGGCGTAGAGGGTGTAGGGGAGCAGGTGGACAATGACAACAGGCCGGTGCGTGGTGCGGGAGGGACAAGGATGTGTAAGTTATTATGGAAGCGCAGACTTGTGACACCCTAGCTAAGCTGCAATGGTGGGATACAAGCTGAAGAAGGCGGCCTGTAGGGTAGTCACGTGTTGGTGGAAGGCTGGCAGGACTACCTGTGCATAAGTGGAATGGAGGGTGGTGGTGTGGAGTCTGCAGGTGTTCAGTGGAGTATGGCTTTGATGGCTGATAGGAAGCAGGCTGTGGAGGGCACACTAATTGTTGAGAAGACCCTGAGGGCATCAGTCCCAGCTCCTTTTGCAGCTCGGATCAGGAAGCAGCAAGGATGAGTGAGGCCTTTCCTGGACTGCTGAGCTCTTCTCCTGGGAACCTGCACCTTGCCCCTCTACTTACTTGGGACACTTTGTCAGAGGAGCCTTCCCTGGCCATCACCTCTCATGCTCCCTAACTTCCTTTGCGGCTTTATCCCCGCCCCTCCTCCCCCCATAGTTTCTCACCATCTGATATCCTCTTTGTGCATCTCCACCAGATAAATTGGAGTTTCTCCGACTCAGTGGTAGAGTCTCCTTGCAATGCAAGAGAGGCGGGGGGTTCAATCCCTGGATCAGGAAGATCCCCTGGAGGAGGAAATGGCAACCCACCCCAATATTCTTGTCTGGGAAAAATCCCAAGGACAGAGCAGCCTGATGGGCTACAATCCATGGGGTCACAAAGAGTCAGACACGACTGAACATGCACATATGAATCAGATAAATTACAGGCTTTGTGGAGGAGAGGTTTTTGTCTCCTGATTCATTGCAGTCTCTCACTTCCCTAAACAGTGTCTGACAGTTAAGTTCGTGTGAATGTTTGATGAAGGAATGAATGGATGGATACATGATGGATGGATGAATCCTATATGTTCTGACACTTGCAGGCCATGCTGCTTTCCATTCCAATCAGAATTTTGTTCATCTCCTCATCATGGACTTGATAGGTCATGAAGGGCCCGTATGATGTAGGGAAGGCTTTTGCTGCCACTTTGCTGAAGTGTTTACCTATGGACTCTTCACTGGGGTGCCCATGAGAACTGTTGATGTGTTAGAGAGTGTGTTGGGTACCAAGGAAACAGGGAAGTGACTATGCTCTGACGACCGTGTTCTCCAGCCTGTGGCCGTTAGTCATTGAGGTTTTGTTCAATATGCTTAGAATCCCAGAGCAGTGGGGTCTGGTATGCCCACGAGACATGCCCACAGAGCCTGGGAGTGTCTGGTGAAACCCTTGCCAGGAACAAGATTGTCGTTTCCACAGGGGAATAAACAAACCACTGGACCAGATGTTTTTCCTCTTCTTCTCTGCTTAATCCATCCATCCATCTATCCTTCCATCTATATGGTAATTTCTGAGTACGTGCTCTGTGCCAAACCTGTGTGAGCACCTGGGGACACCAAGAGAGCTTGCATTTTGTGAGGAAAGTTTGAAAAGTAAACAGCTGCAAAGTAGTTGGCTGCGTTCTCTGATTGCGGTGGACTGAGGGTTTGGAGCTCAGAGGAAAGGGCTCTAAGGCATGCTGCGTCAGTTCGCAGGCTCCGCTGAGCTTAAGGTTAGGTCAGAGGCTCTTTAACTCTTACAAAAACTGTCCACCTGTGTTTAAAACGTGTGCTTTAAAGGGTGTGACAGATAAATTAAAGGATCTTGAAGTTCCAAATGTCCCATTCAGATTTTCCTTTAGCTCATGACACCTGTGAACATGCTAAGTCGCTTCAGTCATGTTGGACTCTTTGCAACGCTATGGACGGTAGTCCCCAGGCTTCTCTATCCACAGGATTCTCCAGGCAAGAATACTGGAGTGGTTTGCCATGACCTCCTCCAGGGCAGCTTCCTGACCCAGAGATCGAACCTGAAGGCAGGTTCTTTACCACTAGTGTCTGAAGCAAGGTCTGGAGTGACACCTTACCGTGTGGGGCACAGGGCAGGCGGTACACTTGGGTAGTCCTCTCAGATTGCTTCTCCAGAGACAGAAGTTCAATACAAAAGACCAGCACTTGGTTTGCAAAGCACTTATTCCCTATCGAAAGCCAGGTAGTTCTGTGGCTAGAACATGGACCTAAAAGAGGCAAATTTTTTCAGTGTCAGTCGTGATCCACTGTTACCTTGATCAGGTAGCATGGCCTCTTTGGCCTTGATCTCTTCATCTGTAAAGTGGACACAATGGTTTCTGCCTACCAGGATGGTTGTAACAATTGCAGAGGATGTAATTTAAGGCACCTCGCTCTACATGTTGAGCATCCTGGTAGTTTCTCCCCTCGACTCCCAATAATAGTAGAAAGCAACATCTCTTTCCTTTCTAAAGGAAAAGAAAAGTCAACTAGAAACTCTTCTTTGCCCTGAATGTAGTTGAATAACTTCCCAGTTCCGTACCATGTAGACTCATCGGGTCTGTAAGCCAGAGTCAAGCATGAGCTGTGAAGGAGATGGAGAAGGGAGAAAGTTTCTCCCTGTGTCAGCGATCTGGACAGACTTCCAGGAAGAGAGCGGGCAGGGACAGAGGAAGGACAAAAGCCTCCTTCTCACTCTTAGCAGAGAGCTCCCAAGAGCAATGGAAATGAAGCCAGAGGACAGTACAGACCTGTTTCACCCGTATGCAAATCATGTAATGAAACACAAATGACTTAGCAAGAACCAGTGAGACTCATCCAGGTCTGACTTGCTGGTTCAGCCCCAAACTGGCTTGGACTCAGCCAGACTTTTCTAAGGAGGTTTTGTTGGAATTCCACAAGACCACAGTTTTGAAGCTCAGATCAGGAGGAAGAGAGCTCCATTTCTGGAGTGAATTCTATGTGCCGGGGACTCTCCTCTACATTGGGATGGAGGGGCAGACAATACCTTTCTATTGTAGTTTCCATATCTACAATAAGCAATTTTATTGTGTATGTGTGGGAAGAAACTTGTTTTATTCACGTCTGTGTCTTTCATAGTTTCGAACAGAACTGATGCTCCCAACGTTTTTATAAATAAGAAGATCTCCTTATGTTACATAGGGGAAAGCAGAAATTCAGAGAAGCAGAGTGCCTTGTCCAGGTCACACAGCTGGTGTGTAGCAGAAGAAAGATTCAAATCCAGTTGGTCTGTTTGCAAGTCAGGCACTTTCTGTGTGGCATTACGCTGATGTGCAGGAAGTGGGTTCTCTGAGCCCAGAAGCCTTCACAGGGTGGGAATAAGGCGTGATCCACTGTTACCTTGATCAGGTAGCATGGCCTCTTTGGCCTTGATCTCTTCATCTGTAAAGTGGACACAATGGTTTCTGCCTACCAGGATGGTTGTAACAATTGCAGAGGATGTAATTTAAGGCACCTCGCTCTACATGTTGAGCATCCTGGTAGTTTCTCCCCTCGACTCCCAATAATAGTAGAAAGCAACATCTCTTTCCTTTCTAAAGGAAAAGAAAAGTCAACTAGAAACTCTTCTTTGCCCTGAATGTAGTTGAATAACTTCCCAGTTCCGTACCATGTAGACTCATCGGGTCTGTAAGCCAGAGTCAAGCATGAGCTGTGAAGGAGATGGAGAAGGGAGAAAGTTTCTCCCTGTGTCAGCGATCTGGACAGACTTCCAGGAAGAGAGCGGGCAGGGACAGAGGAAGGACAAAAGCCTCCTTCTCACTCTTAGCAGAGAGCTCCCAAGAGCAATGGAAATGAAGCCAGAGGACAGTACAGACCTGTTTCACCCGTATGCAAATCATGTAATGAAACACAAATGACTTAGCAAGAACCAGTGAGACTCATCCAGGTCTGACTTGCTGGTTCAGCCCCAAACTGGCTTGGACTCAGCCAGACTTTTCTAAGGAGGTTTTGTTGGAATTCCACAAGACCACAGTTTTGAAGCTCAGATCAGGAGGAAGAGAGCTCCATTTCTGGAGTGAATTCTATGTGCCGGGGACTCTCCTCTACATTGGGATGGAGGGGCAGACAATACCTTTCTATTGTAGTTTCCATATCTACAATAAGCAATTTTATTGTGTATGTGTGGGAAGAAACTTGTTTTATTCACGTCTGTGTCTTTCATAGTTTCGAACAGAACTGATGCTCCCAACGTTTTTATAAATAAGAAGATCTCCTTATGTTACATAGGGGAAAGCAGAAATTCAGAGAAGCAGAGTGCCTTGTCCAGGTCACACAGCTGGTGTGTAGCAGAAGAAAGATTCAAATCCAGTTGGTCTGTTTGCAAGTCAGGCACTTTCTGTGTGGCATTACGCTGATGTGCAGGAAGTGGGTTCTCTGAGCCCAGAAGCCTTCACATGGGTGGGAAAATAAGGACAGTGAGGACAGGACCTCAGGGCTGCTGACCTCCAGGAGAGGTCAGGCTGATTAGGCTTTCTGGTGTTTTCCAGTTCTTCTCACCTCAAAGCCACCATTTTCAGGGCGCCTGGGACTTTGCTGAATCCCCTGCAGGAGTTTTGATTCTGGGAAAGGCTCCGTGCAGTTCGGTCCAGGACGGGGCATTACATCCTTGTGGCCCCGGGGTTTGACTTTGTCTCCTGAGCCAAGGTTACCTGCCCCTATGGAGTAAGAATGAACGGAGCTTCCTGACCCACATCTTGTCCCCAGCTCGGGTTTCCAAGGGAGCAGGGCACTCCAGAATGTACTCTTGCATTCCTGTGAAGTCTGAGCCTCTGGCCCGGAGGGAGTGGCTCATCCGAACTGGGCTCTGAAGTGACAAAATCCAATCCACTCGGCACTTAGATTGGTGTGGGTTAGAGCGTGTTATCAGATCCTTTGATCAACCTCAAAGCCTGCTGCCCTCAGCTGACTTCTCCGTTCTGAAGCAGTCACTGGGTTAAAGGTCATTGCGCAACCTCTTTCTTTAGTGATTCACTGATTTTGGTGAAATCAACCACTGTCACTGAGTCAGTCTCATCCATCAAGGCGAATGCATGGTGTTGATTTCTAAAGAGTGCCTTCAGTCCCTGTCCTCTGACAGGCAGGGTCCTGGCGATGTCTCATTTGAGGCTGGCAACCCTGTTTCACAGAGAAGGAGACTGAGACTTAGAGAAGTTAATAAGGGACTGGAATCAGGACTTTAGTTGCCAAGTCATGTCTGATGACTCTTTTGCAACCCAATGGACTGTAGGCTGCCAGGCTCCTTTGTTCATGGGATTGCTCAGGCAAGAAAATTGGAGTGGGTTGCCATTTCCTTCTTCAGAAATCAAGGCTCTCACCCCAGAATTCACTTGGTTACTGCTGTGCCCAGCTGTGGACACCAACTGTGGACACCTGAGATCTTGACACATTTCTCAATAGAGGTGTTAGTTACCAGTGGATGTGAGGGAACAGGCCTCTACCTGCCCACTAGTTCCATGTCTCTGCGTGCGTGCGTGTGTGTGTGTGTGTGTGTGCACCTTTGTGTCTGACTCTTTGTGACCCCATGGACTATAGCCCACCATAGTCCTTGATAATAACAGAAATTCTCTGTTCATGACATTTTCCAGCCAAGAATACTAGAGTGGATTGCCATTTGCTTCTCCAGGTGATCTTGCCGACCCAAGAATCGAACCCTGTCTCCTGTATTGGCAGGTGGATTCTTTACTGACTGCACTACCTGAGACTGCTTCCCAAAGGAATTCTCGCACCATGGCAGCCACTCCTCCTTCCTAAGCACTCCCCTTTCCCGAAGCTATTGTGACAGGTCTCTTCCTCCCTTCTCAAGCTCCTCTCATGTATTAATTCTTTTCTTGTATTAAGTGCCAGCCTTCAGTATCTGAGTTGGTGGAAGGGGAGATGTGTGCTTCCTCCGGTTGGGAAGTCCGCCCTTCCTCTGCTCCACCCACATCTCCAGGGCCCATGACTTCAAGGCTACGTGGAGGGGGCAGGGAGACTTGGAAGATTTTGAACAATCATTTTTCTGAGGACCTAAAGATGTTTAAGTTGAGAGAAATGAGAAAATCTTGAGGTTATTGGGTTCAAATTAAGAAAAAGAAAAGTAATTAGAGAATAAAATCATCTGTTTTTTTCACTATGGCTAACAGTAACACTTCCCAGTTGTGATTCAATAGGTAGATACTCTATAAAAATAATATCTTGTAAGTGATGAAAATAAGAATTTAGTATTTACCAATCTTTTTTAAAGAGTGCCTTCACCCCAGAAGTTAATAAGGAGACTGAGACTTAGAGTTAATAAGGGACAAGGACTTTAGTTGCCAAGTCATGTCTGATGACTCTTTTGCAACCCAATGGACTGTAGGCTGCCAGGCTCCTTTGTTCATGGGATTGCTCAGGCAAGAAAATTGGAGTGGGTTGCCATTTCCTTCTTCAGAAATCAAGGCTCTCACCCCAGAATTCACTTGGTTACTGCTGTGCCCAGCTGTGGACACCAACTGTGGACACCTGAGATCTTGACACATTTCTCAATAGAGGTGTTAGTTACCAGTGGATGTGAGGGAACAGGCCTCTACCTGCCCACTAGTTCCATGTCTCTGCGTGCGTGCGTGTGTGTGTGTGTGTGTGTGCACCTTTGTGTCTGACTCTTTGTGACCCCATGGACTATAGCCCACCATAGTCCTTGATAATAACAGAAATTCTCTGTTCATGACATTTTCCAGCCAAGAATACTAGAGTGGATTGCCATTTGCTTCTCCAGGTGATCTTGCCGACCCAAGAATCGAACCCTGTCTCCTGTATTGGCAGGTGGATTCTTTACTGACTGCACTACCTGAGACTGCTTCCCAAAGGAATTCTCGCACCATGGCAGCCACTCCTCCTTCCTAAGCACTCCCTTCCTGAAGCTATTGTGACAGGTCTCTTCCTCCCTTCTCAAGCTCCTCTCATGTATTAATTCTTTTCTTGTATTAAGTGCCAGCCTTCAGTATCTGAGTTGGTGGAAGGGGAGATGTGTGCTTCCTCCGGTTGGGAAGTCCGCCCTTCCTCTGCTCCACCCACATCTCCAGGGCCCATGACTTCAAGGCTACGTGGAGGGGGCAGGGAGACTTGGAAGATTTTGAACAATCATTTTTCTGAGGACCTAAAGATGTTTAAGTTGAGAGAAATGAGAAAATCTTGAGGTTATTGGGTTCAAATTAAGAAAAAGAAAAGTAATTAGAGAATAAAATCATCTGTTTTTTTCACTATGGCTAACAGTAACACTTCCCAGTTGTGATTCAATAGGTAGATACTCTATAAAAATAATATCTTGTAAGTGATGAAAATAAGAATTTAGTATTTACCAATCTTTTTTTTAAAGACCCTTAGTATTCCACACAGTGTGGTTGGGAAAGAAAGAGTGATCTAGAAAGAGACCACATTCTTCAGTTTGACACCCAAAATCCTTCATGAACCGCCCCTGCCTACCTCTGTAGCCATGTGTCTCACACCCTGCCACTGCCCAACACTCCCCGCAACCCCCGGCTGTATAAATGCAGTTGTCTGCTATTACTTAACTTAAGTGCTGGCTTTGAGGCCATTGCTCTGCCTGGAATACACACTTCTCACTACATTCCTGTGACTCCTAGCAAATACTGATTTATCTTTAGGATTCAAATCAAGTATGCCTACCCCTTAGTAATTGACCCTGCCTCCCCAGCTTCTTTCGTGTTATTGTTGTTCAGTCGCTCAGTCATGTCTGACTCTTTGAAACTCTATGGATTGCAGCACTCCCGGGCATGCATGCCAGGCTTCCCTGTCGTTCACGTCTCCCAGAGTTTGCTCAAACTTCTGTCCATTCAGTCGGTGATGCCATCCAACCGTCTCATCCTCTGTTGTCCCCTTCTTCTCCTTCTTTTCATAGTTTCTATAAAATCCATAAGTGCACTTAAATCTATTTTCATATATTCATCTATATTTTATATATTTCTCATATTTCCCCTTGTAGGGCAGGAATGATAACTTCTCATTTCTGTGTGCTTAGCACTTAGCATAGTGTCTGGCTTATGTATTGATCTATTTGTGTGTGTGTGTGTATGCGTGTGTGTGTGTGTGTGTGTGTGTGTGTGTTTATTTTACCTTTTAGGTTAATTTTCTAATAATTTTTAAAAGTTTTTGCTTGTAAACATTTTTAGGGTGTTCCTAGGAATCTGTTTAAATTCACATACTATCTTTTTTTTTTTTTAATTTTTATTTATTTATTTATTTAGGGCAGGGGTCGGGTTGGGGAGAGAGGGGAGCGGGCGGGTCACTTCTGTTGGTCTTTCATTTCTCCGCTTTCATAGGTCTTTGTTCTTTGACTCCTGCAGGCCTTCCATCGCGGTGGCGTCTGTTGTCGCAGAGCACCAGCTCTGGGCGCATGCGCTCCAGAGCTCCGGCTCGGTAATTGGACACATCAGTCCAGCCGCTCCGTGGCACGTGGGATCTTCCCAGGCCAGGGATCGAACCGGCGCCCCTTGCACTGCAAGGCGGTGTCCTTATCCACTGGACCACCAGGGAAGCCCCACATACTATCTTTTGAGTTTATAAGTTTAGCCTTCTTGTAAATGAGTGTTCTTATAAATAAAAATTCTTGATATCTATTCAAATTGACCTTAATGTCCTTTGCTTCATCTAGGCTCTGTGCAGTTCTTGGTGAGCTAATTACTGTTCATATCATTATCTTGGCTGATAGGATGATTTTAGCTCTTCTTTTAGCTTATTTTTAATTTTTAAAATTGGAATATAATTGCTTTACTTCTTTTAGATATTTAACAGGGTATTTTTAACATTTGAAAAGCAATTGGTTATTATTGCTTGCTTAGCAGTCAACAAGATCAGTGTATTGTCTTTTTAAAATTTTTTATCTGTTGTTCTTAGATTTCCCCAAAATATATTTATATAATTTCATATTAATTATAAAGTTGTCTGGGTTTTTTTGAAATTGTCCTCCAAGTAGTTGAGGTCAGTGTTAAAACATTCTTTCTACATGGGCTTATAGTGACTCTGGAATCTGCCACTCTTCTGTCTCTCAGGTTCACTTCTGGCTAGTCCTTCTTGTGCACCCAAAGGAAGGGCAGTCACTCCCTTACTGCTGCCCCAGGTCTATCTTTAGGCTGTGGCCCTGCCCCTTTGGTCTCTTCCCCTTTCTTGGTCTCCCAGTGCCTTACTTTGATTTGTTGTCGGAAGTTCCCCTTGTCCCCTTCCCCTTCATTTCCCAAGTTCCCACAGGAACCTAAGAAGTAGGTTGTGCCCCAGAGGTTAGAAACGGAAACTGCAGCAAGATAACTTCAAGGGACAATGCCCAGTTGACGTCATTGTGACTTCTTTGCCTCGGCCAGAGTGGCTTTTTTCCTTCCATTTTCCTTCAGGTTATTCTTCTACCCCACCCAGTCTAGTCTCTTGTCAACCTCTCTTTGAAAGCTCTCTGGCATTGTCTTGTTGGTTTATGTTTCCTCATGTTCTGATGCAAAATTCATAGTTTCAGGTGGTGACTTAGAAATTTGTTCTTTGATACAGTTGCTTTCATTTGAAACAGGAGCATCGCCTGTCATGATTATCCTAATAACCTCCCTTGACCAGCATGCATGCGTTTCTATGACGGTTCTGAGAGGTAGGGAGTGTAGGAATGGTGTAGCCATAATCTCCAGGAAAATACTCAAATGCATTGGATGAGTTGCCATTGATTATAAAAAAGAAACCATTATGAACCCTGGTTAGTATTTTCTCATTGGTTTCAATCAAAAAATGATAAAAGGAAACTCCCATTTATGGAATGTCTAGTATGTGCCAGGCAGCATGCTAAGGCCATTCCCTTGAAATCTTTTCCTTAGCAATCTCTAGCTTACCTCCCTAGAAAGGCTCCGTTTTTCTTAGTTTTTAGTAGAGGAACTAGGCTTAAGGATATAAAAGAAAAATGGGCTTGAGGTCAAGTCCAAGTTGAGTGCTCCTTCCTCTGATGATTCCGTGTGTGGGAAGCTTGTGTGGGGTGCCGGGGCTTAGAATGCGGGTGAGTGGCCAGTCACTCAGGGTCTGTTCTTTTTGTCTCCTCCCTCCAGCTGTACCTGCAGGCCCGCTTCACTTGGCGAGGGGCCCGCCTGCTCCGGCCCCTGCTGCAGTTCACCCTGATCATGATGGCCTTTTACACAGGACTGTCCCGTGTGTCTGACCACAAGCACCATCCTGGCGATGTCCTGGCAGGGTTTGCTCAAGGAGCCCTGGTGGCCTGCTGCATAGTAAGTAGCCTGTGGTCCTCAGCACACAAGAAGGCCCTGAATGGCTTGCTCATTAAATGTTTCTGGTTCAGTGACCAGAGCCAGGGCGCTCCCTTCCTTCATTTCCCAAGTTCCCACAGGAACCTAAGAAGTAGGTTGTGCCCCAGAGGTTAGAAACGGAAACTGCAGCAAGATAACTTCAAGGACAATGCCCAGTTGACGTCATTGTGACTTCTTTGCCTCGGCCAGAGTGGCTTTTTTCCTTCCATTTTCCTTCAGGTTATTCTTCTACCCCACCCAGTCTAGTCTCTTGTCAACCTCTCTTTGAAAGCTCTCTGGCATTGTCTTGTTGGTTTATGTTTCCTCATGTTCTGATGCAAAATTCATAGTTTCAGGTGGTGACTTAGAAATTTGTTCTTTGATACAGTTGCTTTCATTTGAAACAGGAGCATCGCCTGTCATGATTATCCTAATAACCTCCCTTGACCAGCATGCATGCGTTTCTATGACGGTTCTGAGAGGTAGGGAGTGTAGGAATGGTGTAGCCATAATCTCCAGGAAAATACTCAAATGCATTGGATGAGTTGCCATTGATTATAAAAAAGAAACCATTATGAACCCTGGTTAGTATTTTCTCATTGGTTTCAATCAAAAAATGATAAAAGGAAACTCCCATTTATGGAATGTCTAGTATGTGCCAGGCAGCATGCTAAGGCCATTCCCTTGAAATCTTTTCCTTAGCAATCTCTAGCTTACCTCCCTAGAAAGGCTCCGTTTTCTTAGTTTTTAGTAGAGGAACTAGGCTTAAGGATATAAAAGAAAAATGGGCTTGAGGTCAAGTCCAAGTTGAGTGCTCCTTCCTCTGATGATTCCGTGTGTGGGAAGCTTGTGTGGGGTGCCGGGGCTTAGAATGCGGGTGAGTGGCCAGTCACTCAGGGTCTGTTCTTTTTGTCTCCTCCCTCCAGCTGTACCTGCAGGCCCGCTTCACTTGGCGAGGGGCCCGCCTGCTCCGGCCCCTGCTGCAGTTCACCCTGATCATGATGGCCTTTTACACAGGACTGTCCCGTGTGTCTGACCACAAGCACCATCCTGGCGATGTCCTGGCAGGGTTTGCTCAAGGAGCCCTGGTGGCCTGCTGCATAGTAAGTAGCCTGTGGTCCTCAGCACACAAGAAGGCCCTGAATGGCTTGCTCATTAAATGTTTCTGGTTCAGTGACCAGAGCCAGGGCGCTCCCAGTCCTCTTCTCTGCTTAGTGTCTGAGGAGCCACTCTGCCCCGGGACCTCTTTAGTGAAATGAGAATAATTCACGCTTCTTTCCAACCTGGGGGTTCTATTTTATTTTTAAATTTTTATTGGACTATACTTTACAGTTCACTTGCTTTACTTGCACAATTCAATGATATTTGGTATACTTACAGAGTTGTATAACTGTCACCACAGACGTAGGTATTTTTGGCTGTGAGGCATGTGGGATCTTATCTCTCCCACCAGGGATCGAACTCATACCCCATACAGTGGAAACATGGGGTCTTAACCTGTGGACTGCCAGGGAAGTCTCCAGTCTGGGAATTTTAATCCAACAGACCCTATGAATCCTCTTCTCCAGAAACATGGAAGGTTTGGGTTCCTAGTTGCAATGGCAAGAGATCCTAGATATTATCCTACTCACTCACTCTGTTCATGAGGGCATTTAGGGTTCAGGAGGGGAAGAAACTTGTCCCAGGTCACATGTCATGAGTCCAAGTCTGTGACTCATCTCTTGCTCACATGCTGCTTTGGTGATCATTCACGACTCAGAGGCTCTTCCCAGCTTCTTGAAAACTTTTCCCTTTCCTTCTGTGACCGTTACAGGAGTTAGTCAGACCCTCAACTAGATGTTGGCTGCGGAAAGGAGAGTTTGGTGAAGGCTAAGTCCTCTCTTAGCGTGGGAGCTTTGTGCGTCAAATCCCAGAGCTTCCTGGAGAATGGCCTTGAATGGACCACATTCTGATTTGCCTCAGATGGCAGGGTTACCCCTTCACTTACCTCCTCCCTGACTCCTGGTCATGGTGGGGTGAGGCATTCCACCTCTGAGCCTCTGTCTCTAGGAATCTCTGCTTTTCTTGCCTGCTAGAAATTGTTTTTGTTTTTAAGAGTCAAAAAGAGAAACTTAAAAAAAAAATCTGTACAATATTAAATTTCATGCTAGAACTTCGGAGGGGCTTATTCAACCACATGACTGAGCACCTCCTTTGACACTGGCAGGGTTTGCTCAAGGAGCCCTGGTGGCCTGCTGCATAGTAAGTAGCCTGTGGTCCTCAGCACACAAGAAGGCCCTGAATGGCTTGCTCATTAAATGTTTCTGGTTCAGTGACCAGAGCCAGGGCGCTCCCAGTCCTCTTCTCTGCTTAGTGTCTGAGGAGCCACTCTGCCCCGGGACCTCTTTAGTGAAATGAGAATAATTCACGCTTCTTTCCAACCTGGGGGTTCTATTTTATTTTTAAATTTTTATTGGACTATACTTTACAGTTCACTTGCTTTACTTGCACAATTCAATGATATTTGGTATACTTACAGAGTTGTATAACTGTCACCACAGACGTAGGTATTTTTGGCTGTGAGGCATGTGGGATCTTATCTCTCCCACCAGGGATCGAACTCATACCCCATACAGTGGAAACATGGGGTCTTAACCTGTGGACTGCCAGGGAAGTCTCCAGTCTGGGAATTTTAATCCAACAGACCCTATGAATCCTCTTCTCCAGAAACATGGAAGGTTTGGGTTCCTAGTTGCAATGGCAAGAGATCCTAGATATTATCCTACTCACTCACTCTGTTCATGAGGGCATTTAGGGTTCAGGAGGGGAAGAAACTTGTCCCAGGTCACATGTCATGAGTCCAAGTCTGTGACTCATCTCTTGCTCACATGCTGCTTTGGTGATCATTCACGACTCAGAGGCTCTTCCCAGCTTCTTGAAAACTTTTCCCTTTCCTTCTGTGACCGTTACAGGAGTTAGTCAGACCCTCAACTAGATGTTGGCTGCGGAAAGGAGAGTTTGGTGAAGGCTAAGTCCTCTCTTAGCGTGGGAGCTTTGTGCGTCAAATCCCAGAGCTTCCTGGAGAATGGCCTTGAATGGACCACATTCTGATTTGCCTCAGATGGCAGGGTTACCCCTTCACTTACCTCCTCCCTGACTCCTGGTCATGGTGGGGTGAGGCATTCCACCTCTGAGCCTCTGTCTCTAGGAATCTCTGCTTTTCTTGCCTGCTAGAAATTGTTTTTGTTTTTAAGAGTCAAAAAGAGAAACTTAAAAAAAAAATCTGTACAATATTAAATTTCATGCTAGAACTTCGGAGGGGCTTATTCAACCACATGACTGAGCACCTCCTTTGACACTGTGCCTTCCAGGGCTCTACTCATGGACACTCACCCTGGTCCAGCAGGAGTCCCAGAACAGAATACTGGCTGGGTGCTCAAATACAGGGTGTACAAGTGCAGGCTGTATTGTTAGTTTAACCCTTATTCATTCCTGAGTAAGAATCATGAAGTGGAGGGATCGAGGCCAGCCCCAGGGCCTTTCCTGGGTTCTCACACTGGCTGCAGCCCAGTGTCTCCCAGCACTAACTGCCGTCTCCTGTCTCCATCCACCCTGTGTTGAAACTGTGGACATGTGTCTCCGTGTAGACTGTTCCTTCAGGACAAGGACCCTAGTTAACATATATGTTACTCTCCCTGTGTCACCACGGCCTCTCAGGGATGCTAGCTCAGACCAAGTGAATGGTGTGTAATCAACACAAAGCTAGGATCCATGCATAAGTTGATCCACCCTTTCTTAAGAACATTCTCTCGAAGGCAAGGGTATGGATAAGGCACAGCCCTTGCTTTCAAGGCAATCCCAATCCAGTTGGTCACAGCCAGACCAGGCCTAGGAGCTCCCATAGGATGAGGGGCCATCATGGGAACCGGCCTGGGTGCTTTAACAGGCAGACAAGGGGAGAAGAGGGGCCTGGAGTTGGGACAATCAGAGTGGGCACCATGGAGAAAGAAGTATCTGAGCTGCTGGCCAGCCTTGGCCTGGGAACCCTAGCCTAGGGACTAGCTGCTTTGGGGGCATTATTCATTACTTTCTTTCAATTTGTTTTTTAAGTCGAGGCCAGAAGGGAGAGAAATTGGGAGAACACAGTTAATGAGAGCAGCTGTTGCTGGGCAGCTTGTTCTCTGTAGTTTGGCCCTTTAATGTGAAGTGACAGCGGGGGATGGGTGTTTGCATGCCAGGGTAACCCTCTGCTGACCGTGCCTTCTGAGTGCCACGCTAGGCAGGAGGTCGGCCCATGGGGGCCTGCTGTGGTGTTTCCTTCTCGGCGCCACTGCCCTAATTAAAGTCTCCTGTACCTCCAATTAAAAAAAAATGGCAAGGTTGGGGTGGGGGTGGGGTCCTTGATACCCTTCCTCTGTTTTATAGAACATGGTTTTGCTGTGCACAATGGGACAAAGTGTCCAGCAGGACCAGGGTTTATTTTCGAGAAGGGAAATGAGGGGTCTGACTTCTATCCTGTTTGGCTCTGGCAGCCTGGAGCATTTGGTCCAAGCATTTGTCAAGCACCTACTCTGTGTTGGCTCTGTGCTATATTATTTACTCATCGGCTCTTTTTAAGCATGTGAAGCTGCTGTAGACCATAACCATTTTACAAATGAGGTAACTGAGGCTCAGAGACATGACTCAAGTCATCCAAGATCAGAGCTAATCGACAGAGGCTCCTGGGGATGCTTAAAGCTGTGCCCTTTGGGATTGGCAAGGAGGTGTGGTCACCTGCGCCAAAGTGGCCAGAGTTACCCCAGGTGCAAACAGCATAGACAGCTGCTTGCAGAGCAGAATTTAAGGGTATCAGGGTCCTGCCCAAGCCTTCAGGCTACTCCAGTTGTTGCTTGCAGTTTGATAGCCTGTTTTCCAGTGTACAGATGGCTTAGGAAAGGGTTGTAAACATTTTTCCCTACCCATGTAGCTCTGAACACATGAGGGTAGGTCCTCGATATTTATCATTCTTCTCCCAGTGCCTGTCTTCCAGCTTAGTCCTCAGGAGCCCATAGGCCTGACTGGCTCAGCATTCTAGGGCTGTTTCACGTAAGCCACTCAAGAGGCCAGGGCAATATTCTGGAGTCAGCCTAGGAGCTTGAGAATGCCCAGATGGGGGAAAAGAAGGTAGTGCATCATTTCCCATCATGAGAACTGAGAAGAAGACAGAAGCAAAGCTCAAGACCCCAGGGTGAGCTGGAGATGGGTCTGGGGAACCAAGAGGGAGTGGACAGGAAGGTGGATGAAAGGCATTGGCCTCACAGGTTTTGGAGCTCTATCAGGTGCTTTGTTGGGGTTGTACCAGGTAGCTTGCAGCCTAGGCAGGAGCCTGCAGTCTCTTCTCTGCTGTGTCTCACAGCAGAACTTGGCCCTAAGAATCAAGGCTGCCCGGGCACATCCCAGGCAAAGCTAGGTTCTCTTCTCATCTGTGAATGTGGCTGATTGGAATGGATCTTGACACAGGGGCATCACCCGAAGTTGGTTAGGAGGACTAAGAAGAGGCAGCCCAGTAAGGTACAAGACCACTTCTCAGAGGGCCAAGGAATTTGTAACCCTTTTCAGTAACCTCCTGAGCCAAGCTACAATGCACCCCCAGCAACAAGAGCATCATATTTACTAACATGCCTTGAGAGCTCATGTGCAGCTACGATGTTAAGCCCTTTACATTGATCATCTCCAGTCCCTAGAAAACCCTACTTCCTTCACTGTCCCCACTACAGAGATGAGGAAACAGACGAGGAAGGATGAAATAACATGGAGAGAGGGTAGAAGGTAGAGGCTCAAGTCCGGACAGTCTAGCAGGGCCAGCTCTGAAGACTCCAGCCTCTTGTAAGGCCTCATCTCCCACGCTTTTCACACCCATTCACCTCTTGGCACATGAAAATGAAAAGTTTTTTGGCACCCTGTGCTCCTGTCTTAGACAGCTGTCCCCTTTTGATGGAGCACAATTTCAGTTTGACTCCATCTCTGATGAAACTTGTGTTAGTTTCCCATGTCGCTCCTGTAATAAATCACCACAAACTTAGTAACTTAGAGCAACACAGATTAATTTTCTTGAGTTTTTGAGTTCTGAATTCCAGAATGCATCTCACTTGGCTAAAA
The DNA here is from genome assembly GCA_022376925.1 of Tragulus kanchil. Taxonomy (NCBI): domain Eukaryota; kingdom Metazoa; phylum Chordata; class Mammalia; order Artiodactyla; family Tragulidae; genus Tragulus; species Tragulus kanchil. The sequence continues at coordinate 101,189,450 of JAIOJX010000032.1, forward strand.
TCAAGATACTGGCTGGGCTGCATTCCTTCTGGAGGCCCTGGTGTGTATGTGTGTGAAAATCGCTCAGTTGTGTTGACTCTGCGACTCCATGGATTCGCAGCCATGGGATTCTCTAGCCAAGAGTACTGGAGTGGGTTGCCATTCCCTTCTCCAGGGGATCTTCCCAATCCAGGGACTGAACCCAGGTCGCCCACATTGCAGGTGGACTCTTTACCATCTGAACCACTAGGGAAGTCAATATGTAGGCTCTCTGGGGAGAGCCTCAAATATCAAATGTTTTCTTGACATTGCCAGCATCCAGAGGTTGGTTGCATTCTTTGGCTTGTGGCCCCTTCCTCCATCTTCATAATCAGTAGCATGGTATCTTTATTTCTCTTTCTTTCAGTCTCTCTGGCATCTGATCCTATCAGCCCATCTCCTTCTGTGTTTCGGACTCCTGCCTTCCTCTTTTGAGGACCCCTGTGATTACATTGGGCCCACCTAGATAATATAGGATTATATTGCCATCTTGATATTCTTAACTTAATCACATCTGCAAAATTCATTTTACCATGGAAAGTAACGTACTCACAGGTCCTGGGGATTAGGGACACTGGGCTTCATTGAGGGACCATTGTTTAGTTTGCCACACCCTGTCTTCTGTCTTTTCTGAGGATGATTGTCTAACTTTCTTCTAATGCTGCCATGGCTCTTTGCAAGTTTTTCCTGCCATGACATTCAGCCTGGTTCTGTCATAGTTGTTCAGATGTCCCAAGTAGCCTATGAAGATGAGGAAACAGACGGAAGGATGAAATAACATGGAGAGGGTAGAAGGTAGAGGCAGGGCCACCCCTCTGAAGACTCCAGCCTCTTGTAAGGCCTCATCTCCCACGCTTTTCACACCCATTCACCTCTTGGCACATGAAAATGAAAAGTTTTTTGGCACCCTGTGCTCCTGTCTTAGACAGCTGTCCCCTTTTGATGGAGCACAATTTCAGTTTGACTCCATCTCTGATGAAACTTGTGTTAGTTTCCCATGTCGCTCCTGTAATAAATCACCACAAACTTAGTAACTTAGAGCAACACAGATTAATTTTCTTGAGTTTTTGAGTTCTGAATTCCAGAATGCATCTCACTTGGCTAAAATCAAGATACTGGCTGGGCTGCATTCCTTCTGGAGGCCCTGGTGTGTATGTGTGTGAAAATCGCTCAGTTGTGTTGACTCTGCGACTCCATGGATTCGCAGCCATGGGATTCTCTAGCCAAGAGTACTGGAGTGGGTTGCCATTCCCTTCTCCAGGGGATCTTCCCAATCCAGGGACTGAACCCAGGTCGCCCACATTGCAGGTGGACTCTTTACCATCTGAACCACTAGGGAAGTCAATATGTAGGCTCTCTGGGGAGAGCCTCAAATATCAAATGTTTTCTTGACATTGCCAGCATCCAGAGGTTGGTTGCATTCTTTGGCTTGTGGCCCCTTCCTCCATCTTCATAATCAGTAGCATGGTATCTTTATTTCTCTTTCTTTCAGTCTCTCTGGCATCTGATCCTATCAGCCCATCTCCTTCTGTGTTTCGGACTCCTGCCTTCCTCTTTTGAGGACCCCTGTGATTACATTGGGCCCACCTAGATAATATAGGATTATATTGCCATCTTGATATTCTTAACTTAATCACATCTGCAAAATTCATTTTACCATGGAAAGTAACGTACTCACAGGTCCTGGGGATTAGGGACACTGGGCTTCATTGAGGGACCATTGTTTAGTTTGCCACACCCTGTCTTCTGTCTTTTCTGAGGATGATTGTCTAACTTTCTTCTAATGCTGCCATGGCTCTTTGCAAGTTTTTCCTGCCATGACATTCAGCCTGGTTCTGTCATAGTTGTTCAGATGTCCCAAGTAGCCTATGAACAGAATCCTTGGCTTGATGGCAGAATCCATGGCTTACCCCTCTGGTGGTTCATTCTCATCCCTAATGCTCTGGCTGATGCACAATAGCTGCTTGATAAGCATTGGTTAATGAATGAGTGTTAGCTTGTGACCTCCGGCAAGACACTTCCTCCCTGAGCCTAGTTCCCTCATCTGTGAGTTGCTTTTGGAGGCCCTGTAGCTCCATGACCTCCTCCCGCAGAGACTCCAAGACTTGGCCAAGTTTGGACTTTGTAATAACTGAGCTGGGCCTGCCTTCTTGGTGCTTCCCAGGTGGCTCAATGGTAGAGAATTCACCTGCGGGAGACACAGGTTAAATCTCTGGGTCAGGAAGATCCCCTGGAGTAGGAAATGGCAATCCACTCCAGGATTTTTACCTGGAAACTTCCATGGACAAAGGAACCTGATGGGTTGCAGTCCATGGGGTTAGAGTTGGACGTGGCTGAGCATGTATGGGGAGAGAGACCTGCCTTATCTGATAGAACCATCTCCCTGCAGTGCCCATGTATGTGGCTTCTATTGGTGATCATGACATATCTTTAAGTCCCCAAGGGTTGCAATGCTTCATTCCAGAAAATTGGCTCAGCCACTGCAGAGACTTGGGCAACAGTCCATGACAGCCAAGCACTTTTACCCGGGTCTTGAGACTAAGTCCTGTTACTGCAAAAAGACTTGTCTAGACAAAAATCACATGCCAAACAGGAAAGGGTTTGGTTCCCTCCCCCACTGCTTAGTAGTTGAATTCTCTCCAGAGGTGGGAGGCAGTGGCACCTGACACAGACAACAAAATCCACATGGCAAAAAATCTGCATAAAATCTTTCATGAACTCAACACAGAGGCACAGGTAATGGCGTCTGAACGGCAGGCACGCCTACACACACGTGGACAGAGGTGCACAGCACAGAGGCACAGGGACACACCCAGTTGTCCCCAGACATAGACATCCGTCCTCTTTCTGTCACCAGTACTCCGAACCACGGATAGATGATTGTTTTTTTAACTTTCTTCTAATGCTGCCATGGCTCTTTGCAAGTTTTTCCTGCCATGACATTCAGCCTGGTTCTGTCATAGTTGTTCAGATGTCCCAAGTAGCCTATGAACAGAATCCTTGGCTTGATGGCAGAATCCATGGCTTACCCCTCTGGTGGTTCATTCTCATCCCTAATGCTCTGGCTGATGCACAATAGCTGCTTGATAAGCATTGGTTAATGAATGAGTGTTAGCTTGTGACCTCCGGCAAGACACTTCCTCCCTGAGCCTAGTTCCCTCATCTGTGAGTTGCTTTTGGAGGCCCTGTAGCTCCATGACCTCCTCCGCAGAGACTCCAAGACTTGGCCAAGTTTGGACTTTGTAATAACTGAGCTGGGCCTGCCTTCTTGGTGCTTCCCAGGTGGCTCAATGGTAGAGAATTCACCTGCGGGAGACACAGGTTAAATCTCTGGGTCAGGAAGATCCCCTGGAGTAGGAAATGGCAATCCACTCCAGGATTTTTACCTGGAAACTTCCATGGACAAAGGAACCTGATGGGTTGCAGTCCATGGGGTTAGAGTTGGACGTGGCTGAGCATGTATGGGGAGAGAGACCTGCCTTATCTGATAGAACCATCTCCCTGCAGTGCCCATGTATGTGGCTTCTATTGGTGATCATGACATATCTTTAAGTCCCCAAGGGTTGCAATGCTTCATTCCAGAAAATTGGCTCAGCCACTGCAGAGACTTGGGCAACAGTCCATGACAGCCAAGCACTTTTACCCGGGTCTTGAGACTAAGTCCTGTTACTGCAAAAAGACTTGTCTAGACAAAAATCACATGCCAAACAGGAAAGGGTTTGGTTCCCTCCCCCACTGCTTAGTAGTTGAATTCTCTCCAGAGGTGGGAGGCAGTGGCACCTGACACAGACAACAAAAATCCACATGGCAAAAAATCTGCATAAAAATCTTTCATGAACTCAACACAGAGGCACAGGTAATGGCGTCTGAACGGCAGGCACGCCTACACACACGTGGACAGAGGTGCACAGCACAGAGGCACAGGGACACACCCAGTTGTCCCCAGACATAGACATCCGTCCTCTTTCTGTCACCAGTACTCCGAACCACGGATACACAGACAGGCCAAGGCAAACACAGGCACATGCTCACCTTCATGGTCCCCTCACAGACACACACACACATGCACACAGACACACAGAGTTACCCTTCCTGAGAAGTGAACTCTACAACTGGGCTCACACTCCCACCCCTGGAGTAACCCAGGGACCTGGATGAAGCGACAGACAGTGGGTTCATTTCCTGTCTGGTGGCGACTTGCCTATCTGGCCACCTCTTCCCTGACCCTCCAACAGATGGCAAATGATGGGGCCCTGCGAGGGGTCAGGGCAGGGCCAGGCCGCCATTGCCGTGGATGCAACAGAGGAAGCAGCTGCTTGTGAATTTCATAAACACCGGCTGAGTCTTTCCTGGTTTTCCTCTCACTGGGGGTGCGGCTCAGGCAGCAGTCACTCTTTTGTGTGCTGCTGTCTTCCTCCAGGATGTAGGGAAGGGCGAGGGTGTTCTTTGTCTCTATCCCAGCAAGGTGACCTTGGGAGAAGAGACAAGTGAGCATGTGAATGGAAGAAAGGTTCAGCCATGACAGCCCAAGAGAAAACTGGGGCACAGAGAGAGACTGGGACATGCTTAAGGACACGTGGTGGCAGAGTAGGAACCAGATTCTGACTCTCTTGATCCCATCTTGAAAGATTAAGCTAGGAAACTACAAACATGTACAGTCTATGCCATCAATTTGTGGTATGATCTTCCATACCAGGAGATTCCCATCTGTTTCCACTGGATTCGCTCCATAGTCCCTAAAGACCAGGTCAATTTGTGGTCTGAGACTAAGTCCTGTTACTGCAAAAAGACTTGTCTAGACAAAAATCACATGCCAAACAGGAAAGGGTTTGGTTCCCTCCCCCACTGCTTAGTAGTTGAATTCTCTCCAGAGGTGGGAGGCAGTGGCACCTGACACAGACAACAAAAATCCACATGGCAAAAAATCTGCATAAAAATCTTTCATGAACTCAACACAGAGGCACAGGTAATGGCGTCTGAACGGCAGGCACGCCTACACACACGTGGACAGAGGTGCACAGCACAGAGGCACAGGGACACACCCAGTTGTCCCCAGACATAGACATCCGTCCTCTTTCTGTCACCAGTACTCCGAACCACGGATACACAGACAGGCCAAGGCAAACACAGGCACATGCTCACCTTCATGGTCCCCTCACAGACACACACACACATGCACACAGACACACAGAGTTACCCTTCCTGAGAAGTGAACTCTACAACTGGGCTCACACTCCCACCCCTGGAGTAACCCAGGGACCTGGATGAAGCGACAGACAGTGGGTTCATTTCCTGTCTGGTGGCGACTTGCCTATCTGGCCACCTCTTCCCTGACCCTCCAACAGATGGCAAATGATGGGGCCCTGCGAGGGGTCAGGGCAGGGCCAGGCCGCCATTGCCGTGGATGCAACAGAGGAAGCAGCTGCTTGTGAATTTCACAAACACCGGCTGAGTCTTTCCTGGTTTTCCTCTCACTGGGGGTGCGGCTCAGGCAGCAGTCACTCTTTTGTGTGCTGCTGTCTTCCTCCAGGATGTAGGGAAGGGCGAGGGTGTTCTTTGTCTCTATCCCAGCAAGGTGACCTTGGGAGAAGAGACAAGTGAGCATGTGAATGGAAGAAAGGTTCAGCCATGACAGCCCAAGAGAAAACTGGGGCACAGAGAGAGACTGGGACATGCTTAAGGACACGTGGTGGCAGAGTAGGAACCAGATTCTGACTCTCTTGATCCCATCTTGAAAGATTAAGCTAGGAAACTACAAACATGTACAGTCTATGCCATCAATTTGTGGTATGATCTTCCATACCAGGAGATTCCCATCTGTTTCCACTGGATTCGCTCCATAGCTGCCCAGGCACAGGGATGAAATGATCTCATGAGTCTGTCTGGCCCTGCACATGCCTCCCTCTTTACCCAGAAGCTCTGGGATGATCTCGCCACCCTGAGCCCCCACTCTCAGGTGGACAGGGGCACCTAGGACGGTAGACATGGGAGAAAGAAGGAAGCAGAGGCAGAGGTACACTTTGCCCCTCAGTGGATAAAGACCATTTGCAGAGTCATTCTGTTGGGTTGGTTAGAATGTTTGTTTAGATTTTCCTGTAAGATAAAACCTCCTTTCTCATTCCCCTGTGAATGGGGTGAAAATGAGGTCTACTTAGAAGGGGGAGTTGTAATCCCACCACTTAGCTGGGTATATTGGTCAAGTTACTTCCTCTCAGCTGCCTTTCCCATCCCACCACATGGTGATGATACATCTTTTTTTTTTTTTTTAAGATTTATTTTTATTTATTTATTTTGGGCGGGGGTTGGATTGTGGAGGGAGGGGAGCGGGCGGGCCACTTCTCTTGGTCTTTCATTTCTCCATTTTCATCCGTCTTTGTTCTTTGGCTCCTGTGGGCCTCCCATCGCGGTGGCATCTGTCGTCGCAGAGCACCGGCTCTGGGCGCAGGTGCTCCAGAGCTCCGGCTTGGTAATTGGACACATCAGTCCAGCTGCTCCGTGGCACGTGGGATCTTCCCAGGCCAGGGGTCAAACCGGCGCCCCTTGCACTGCAAGGCGGTGTCCTTACCCACTGGACCACCAGGGGAAGCCCCGTGATGATACATCTTAATACAGCCTGGTCTTTGGATTGAAGAGCCAATGAATTAAAGATGTGTCATCCTTAGCACATGCAACACTGTGACTGAATGTGTATTCTGTTAAATACGATGCTTAATTTTAAATATTCAAAAACTGAAAAGAGTTGGTCCTTAAAGGGCCCAAGAGAAAACTGGGGCACAGAGAGAGACTGGGACATGCTTAAGGACACGTGGTGGCAGAGTAGGAACCAGATTCTGACTCTCTTGATCCCATCTTGAAAGATTAAGCTAGGAAACTACAAACATGTACAGTCTATGCCATCAATTTGTGGTATGATCTTCCATACCAGGAGATTCCCATCTGTTTCCACTGGATTCGCTCCATAGCTGCCCAGGCACAGGGATGAAATGATCTCATGAGTCTGTCTGGCCCTGCACATGCCTCCCTCTTTACCCAGAAGCTCTGGGATGATCTCGCCACCCTGAGCCCCCACTCTCAGGTGGACAGGGGCACCTAGGACGGTAGACATGGGAGAAAGAAGGAAGCAGAGGCAGAGGTACACTTTGCCCCTCAGTGGATAAAGACCATTTGCAGAGTCATTCTGTTGGGTTGGTTAGAATGTTTGTTTAGATTTTCCTGTAAGATAAAACCTCCTTTCTCATTCCCCTGTGAATGGGGTGAAAATGAGGTCTACTTAGAAGGGGGAGTTGTAATCCCACCACTTAGCTGGGTATATTGGTCAAGTTACTTCCTCTCAGCTGCCTTTCCCATCCCACCACATGGTGATGATACATCTTTTTTTTTTTTTTTAAGATTTATTTTTATTTATTTATTTTGGGCGGGGGTTGGATTGTGGAGGGAGGGGAGCGGGCGGGCCACTTCTCTTGGTCTTTCATTTCTCCATTTTCATCCGTCTTTGTTCTTTGGCTCCTGTGGGCCTCCCATCGCGGTGGCATCTGTCGTCGCAGAGCACCGGCTCTGGGCGCAGGTGCTCCAGAGCTCCGGCTTGGTAATTGGACACATCAGTCCAGCTGCTCCGTGGCACGTGGGATCTTCCCAGGCCAGGGGTCAAACCGGCGCCCCTTGCACTGCAAGGCGGTGTCCTTACCCACTGGACCACCAGGGGAAGCCCCGTGATGATACATCTTAATACAGCCTGGTCTTTGGATTGAAGAGCCAATGAATTAAAGATGTGTCATCCTTAGCACATGCAACACTGTGACTGAATGTGTATTCTGTTAAATACGATGCTTAATTTTAAATATTCACAAACTGAAAAGAGTTGGTCCTTAAAGGGCTTATAGTTTAGTGGTTTCTCAACCATAATCCATGAGAAATACAACTTACATAAGTAACCCAATAGAGGCACCTCTGTGTGCATGTGCAGTTGCGTGTCTGACTGTTTGTGACCCCATGGACTCTAGCCTGTCAGACTTCTCTGTCCATGGAATTTTCTAGGCAAGAATACTCGAGTGGGTTGCCATTTCCTTCTCCAGGAGATCTTCCCGACCCAAGGATCGAACTGGCATCTCCTGCATTGGCGTCTGGGTTCTTTACCACTGAGTCACCTGGGAAGCCTAATTGAGGCTCCCACACATAGCTAAAATATTTCACAAAATTAGAATTCTGCTCACTGTAGGTGACACAGTCTAATATTTTAAATTTAACCCTTAAAATGCAGGTAGTGACCACCCAGTAAAGTGATTTTATAGCACATGACTCGTAATATGCTGTTTGGAAAACACTGCTCTAGTGGGATAGGTATGAGACACATGAGTGGGGACCGTTTGTGATTTCTAGCCTCACAAGGGGGCTGGACTAGATTTACTAAGGGCTATGCTTGCTGGGCTCTGAGCACAGTTCATTCCCTTGAGTAGCTCATTGTCTAAAGGGAAATCATGACCTGGCATTTAAAGCACTGCCCTTAGACTAAAGCCTAGTCCTCGTGCCAAGACAGAAGGTCACTGAAAGTTCAGTATGGGTACCAAAGAGAACAGGTAAGAGCAGCTCAAGGAAGGGCTCATGGAGCCCAGTGTATGGATAAGGGAACCACTCTCAAAGAGATTGCAAGATGTCTAGAACAAACTAGTGTTTGTTCAGCGCAGATTCTAGGCCACACTTCCAGTAGATCTTGGTGGGCCAAGGAATCTGATTTTTTAAGAAGTTGATTCTGAGAAGATGAGGATTATACTTTGAGAAAAACTGGAATGGACAACTCTGTTTTCTTTTGGTTCTGAGCTTTCCAAAGTTCTTCCAGTTGTACATATATTTGCTTTGTGCTGACATCTAAGTGCAACGGGGGCTTATAAAAACTTTGGTATATGAGGATAATTTCTATCTTCATGTTGAAGCCAAAGCTCCAATACTTCGGCCACCTAATAGGAAGAGCCAACTCACTGGAAAAGACCCTGATGCTGGGAAAGATTGAAGGCAGGAGAAGGGTTGGATGGCATCACTGACTCAATGAACACGAGTTCGGGCTACTCCAGGAGGTACTGAATGAAGGCCAGGGAAGCCTGGTGTGCTACAATCCATGAGGTCGCCAGGAGTTGGGCAGGACTCAGCAACTGAGCAACAACCTGTCTTTGAGCAGTTCTCTTACACGCCCTCAGGAGTTGAAATACTCAGGGACTCCAGAAACATTTAAAGGTCATTTTTGTTGCTAATCTGCCCTTAACAAAATGACCCTCAGAGTCTGCTGATTCAGCAATTCACAGCAGTGGGAGTGGAAACCTGACTGCTGTGGAGACTTTTTGCTTCTAGCCAGCTTGGTGAGCTCCAGGCAGGCAGCAGCACCTCAGATGGGTCTGGCTGTGTGCTCTGGGCACTGGAATCTCAGAGCTGGTGAATGTCGGCACATGACGCTGGAAGCATCTCCCTTCTTGATTGGCTGACTCATTCCCCAAAATAGCCCCAGAAATTATTGGACTTTGAGAGCAGATCCAGTGTGTCCTGCAGAAAACTCCCATCTCACATGGTCTTCAAGTTTGACTTGAGTCTATACAGGCTTTCACCTATTTGTTCAGATTCTCAGTCATTTCCTTTTCTTCTAATTTTTCTTGTTTCTAGTTCCTTCTCTTTTTCTTTTCTTCCAGCCAAGAGGCAGGGGAAGAGAAGTGGCTGGATGTGGGCAGGTGTCGAATACACAAGCCGGTGATCACGGCTGTTTGTTACCAAGCCCCACTTGGGCCTTTTGTGACAACATATATTCCTTAGAGTAAACTTGAGGTATTATATCCCTCATTTATGCATTTTGCTGGAAGTAGCAAAACTTGGATTTGAAGATAAGTTTGCCCTGCTCCCAAGAGCAAAGCCTGGCACTAGTGCTGGATGCGTAGGATGGGGGTGGGAGGTGGTGACCCCGTTGGCGCAGTAGCAAGAGTCACCGTGATTATAAAAACTTTGGTATATGAGGATAATTTCTATCTTCATGTTGAAGCCAAAGCTCCAATACTTCGGCCACCTAATAGGAAGAGCCAACTCACTGGAAAAGACCCTGATGCTGGGAAAGATTGAAGGCAGGAGAAGGGTTGGATGGCATCACTGACTCAATGAACACGAGTTCGGGCTACTCCAGGAGGTACTGAATGAAGGCCAGGGAAGCCTGGTGTGCTACAATCCATGAGGTCGCCAGGAGTTGGGCAGGACTCAGCAACTGAGCAACAACCTGTCTTTGAGCAGTTCTCTTACACGCCCTCAGGAGTTGAAATACTCAGGGACTCCAGAAACATTTAAAGGTCATTTTTGTTGCTAATCTGCCCTTAACAAAATGACCCTCAGAGTCTGCTGATTCAGCAATTCACAGCAGTGGGAGTGGAAACCTGACTGCTGTGGAGACTTTTTGCTTCTAGCCAGCTTGGTGAGCTCCAGGCAGGCAGCAGCACCTCAGATGGGTCTGGCTGTGTGCTCTGGGCACTGGAATCTCAGAGCTGGTGAATGTCGGCACATGACGCTGGAAGCATCTCCCTTCTTGATTGGCTGACTCATTCCCCAAAATAGCCCCAGAAATTATTGGACTTTGAGAGCAGATCCAGTGTGTCCTGCAGAAAACTCCCATCTCACATGGTCTTCAAGTTTGACTTGAGTCTATACAGGCTTTCACCTATTTGTTCAGATTCTCAGTCATTTCCGTTTTCTTCTAATTTTTCTTGTTTCTAGTTCCTTCTCTTTTTCTTTTCTTCCAGCCAAGAGGCAGGGGAAGAGAAGTGGCTGGATGTGGGCAGGTGTCGAATACACAAGCCGGTGATCACGGCTGTTTGTTACCAAGCCCCACTTGGGCCTTTTGTGACAACATATATTCCTTAGAGTAAACTTGAGGTATTATATCCCTCATTTATGCATTTTGCTGGAAGTAGCAAAACTTGGATTTGAAGATAAGTTTGCCCTGCTCCCAAGAGCAAAGCCTGGCACTAGTGCTGGATGCGTAGGATGGGGGTGGGAGGTGGTGACCCCGTTGGCGCAGTAGCAAGAGTCACCATTTGTAAAGAGCTCCTGGGCTTTTCTCCTCTCACCCTGACCACCAATGGGATTCGTCCACCCTGGAGTTGTCTTGGTTGTGTGTAGCCTTGCTGTGAATGGAAGGGCTACACTGTCCTGAGTGCTTGGCTGAATCAAATCACTTTACCCTCAGATTGCATATCCTCTCTGACTCAGGAGAAGGTCAGAACCATTTCCCCACGCCAGTGTCGGAGGGAGCCAGAATATTAGAAGGCAGAGGAAAACAGAACTGTAATTTCATTCCCTAGCATAGTTACCCAAACTTTTAAGAGTTTTGATGGGAACAAGTGCAAGATTTCAAGAGCTGAAAACAAAGCTGGATAGAAAAGCCTAGGTCCCTTTGCACACACGTCCACCCACAAGCACACACACGCCTCTCTCAACCACAGTTCTGTCCTCAGTGTTTCAGAAACCCATCTTGCCTTCTGTGTCTTCACTGCATGATGGTTGCTCAGGACTCATTCTCTCCTAGGTGCTGCAACAGTGTCCTGACCAGTGCCCCTGCTTCCAGGCACTCTGCTCTCTTTCTGATGCCTTCTTCTTAAATCACCATGATCTAAACGCAGGTCTCCCCACCATGTTGCTTCCCTGCTTCAGCCTTGATGGTGGCTCCGTAGGCTGTGTCATACTCCTTCCCAAGATCTGCCCCCCCCCACCAACCCCCCTGACCACTCGGCCCTCCCCACAGAACTTCCTGCAGCTCCTGAACGTGCTGGGCTTCCTCACTGCCTTTGCAGTTGCTACTCCCTTTGCCTAGAACAACATTCCTGGCCTTCACCACCTGGCTCACTGCTACTGATCCTTGAGAGCTAAGCTCAAATAGACCTCCTCTGGGGGAAGCTTTTTCAGACCTCCTCCCTTCCCCCTCAGCCTGGGTTCGATGCTGCATTCTCTGTGCTGCCTTAACACCTTGGCTTCTCTATATCATAATCTGAAACCACACTATTGTATTGCTTTATTTCCCTGGATCTCTCCTCATTGCCCGTGAACTCTTAGAGGGCAAAGAACTCTGTCTTCTGTATTTCCCTGCTCCCAAGAGCAAAGCCTGGCACTAGTGCTGGATCGTGGGATGGGGTGGGAGGTGGTGACCCGTTGGCGCAGTAGCAAGAGTCACCATTTGTAAAGAGCTCCTGGGCTTTTCTCCTCTCACCCTGACCACCAATGGGATCGTCCACCCTGGAGTTGTCTTGGTTGTGTGGAGCCTTGCTGTGAATGGAAGGGCTACACTGTCCTGAGTGCTTGGCTGAATCAAATCACTTTACCCTCAGATTGCATATCCTCTCTGACTCAGGAGAAGGTCAGAACCATTTCCCCACGCCAGTGTCGGAGGGAGCCAGAATATTAGAAGGCAGAGGAAAACAGAACTGTAATTTCATTCCCTAGCATAGTTACCCAAACTTTTAAGAGTTTTGATGGGAACAAGTGCAAGATTTCAAGAGCTGAAAACAAAGCTGGATAGAAAAGCCTAGGTCCCTTTGCACACACGTCCACCCACAAGCACACACACGCCTCTCTCAACCACAGTTCTGTCCTCAGTGTTTCAGAAACCCATCTTGCCTTCTGTGTCTTCACTGCATGATGGTTGCTCAGGACTCATTCTCTCCTAGGTGCTGCAACAGTGTCCTGACCAGTGCCCCTGCTTCCAGGCACTCTGCTCTCTTTCTGATGCCTTCTTCTTAAATCACCATGATCTAAACGCAGGTCTCCCCACCATGTTGCTTCCCTGCTTCAGCCTTGATGGTGGCTCCGTAGGCTGTGTCATACTCCTTCCCAAGATCTGCCCCCCCCCACCAACCCCCCTGACCACTCGGCCCTCCCCACAGAACTTCCTGCAGCTCCTGAACGTGCTGGGCTTCCTCACTGCCTTTGCAGTTGCTACTCCCTTTGCCTAGAACAACATTCCTGGCCTTCACCACCTGGCTCACTGCTACTGATCCTTGAGAGCTAAGCTCAAATAGACCTCCTCTGGGGGAAGCTTTTTCAGACCTCCTCCCTTCCCCCTCAGCCTGGGTTCGATGCTGCATTCTCTGTGCTGCCTTAACACCTTGGCTTCTCTATATCATAATCTGAAACCACACTATTGTATTGCTTTATTTCCCTGGATCTCTCCCTCATTGCCCCGTGAACTCTTAGAGGGCAAAGAACTCTGTCTTCTGTATATTTATCTTTATCATTTGGCACAGAGCAGATGTCCAATAAGTGTTTACTGATTGCACTTTTCAAAAAGGCAATTTATGAAATACAGAGAAGGGGAGAAATGGAATTGAAAGCATATGCTCAGGGCAGGCGAACTTAGAACGCTTAGTGGTGTTTTGCACATAGATTTTGTGTTTGTTGAGACTGTTATCTGATGGTTCTTTCCCATGGCAGAGAAGGCCTGTGCCACGGGCTGTGGACTTGGGGTGGGTTTCTCCCATACGCCTAATTTGTACAGACCTTTCCCAGCCTGGACTTTTGGATTTTCTTCCTGTGTAGAAATAATTTTCTGAGGAAATTAGAATTATTCCAGCATGAGAAGTTTCCAGTTTTTTAAGTCTTTTTTGTGTTTTGCTGTTCAAGCACGAAGAAGACAGAACCCTTGTTTGAGACTTGACAGGATCATGTTTAATGATCCCCAAAAAGTGTTTATGTAACCTCAAGCCACGCGGATGGTGAAATATAGCTTAGAGGGGGGATCCTGCTGGACCAGAGCTCACTTTTTTTCTTGCCGCGGGGCTTTGTGCATGTGATGTGGGAGGACTTGGTCCCCTTGAGGTCTGTAGGGGTTCTATGTGCTGATAAGATCTAAGACTAGTGTGTCTGCTTCCAGTAGAGAGAAGTGAAGAATTTCAGCAACAAACATTTTTGTAAACTCCTCCTGTGGGCAAGGTTCAATATGAAGTGTGTAAGTGATACAGGATGCTCAGGACTGGGCTCCATCCATAAGAAGTCTCCCATCAGAAGAAAGGCTGATGAGCAAAGTTTTGGAGACATGAGAGGGCGTGACTTATTCTAGGCCCAGACATGACTTTGGTGCCCAGACAAAGTATGCCTTTTATTGAACTATGTGTCAGATACAGGTTTAGAGTTCTTATCAAGTACTTTCTTGCCTTTAACCTTCTTTCTTATCTTGAAGTTTGGAAACGGAAACTCTTAATATATATTGGATGTGAACTCAGGAAATTAAATTAGGAAATCAGCCAGTAGGTGGAGGGGATGTCAGGATCTAGAGGGGAGGGATGTGTGTTTGAGGGTGTCCCTGCTTTCTTTGCCCTTGGCAGATGACATGCAGGCTGGGAGAAAGATCTCCACGAAATGAGATCAGTAAGATCCCTTATTTGGTGGGGCTCACTGCTGGGCTGGAGGAAGTGGAGTTGATAGCCAGCAATGGAGGGACTGACTGAAATCTCTTCCTTGGGGATAGAGTGAAGTAATCTCCAGGTAAAGATGAGGACATGGGCTCTGCACCTGCCGAGAACAGTTGAAAAGTTTATTGAGTTCTGTGTTTAACTTGAATCGTGTTTGTTCAGATTTCCTTATACTAGGATGGTGGAAAACCCCCTTCCCCACTTCTTGGTAGAGAGTTCCCAGGCAGGGCAGCCTCAGGCCTCCTGGCAGGATTGAGCAGACCTTTTCTCTCCTGGGTCTCAACTTGTCCCTGGCTACAAGACAAACCTTTCTGTGCCACAGTTCTCACTGTTCATACCTCCTTAGAAAATAAAGAGACGAAAGCTTAAGTTTTTGCTCTGTAAAAAGGTCCATTCGGTTGCACTCAGACTGTAAATGTTTTTGAATGTTCCATTTCTTGGCTGATATTTCACTTTCTTTTTTTTTTTTAAAGATTTATTTATTTATTTATTTATTTATTTTGGGTGGGGAGGGGTGGGGAGGGAGGGGAGCAGGCGGGCCACTTCTATTGGTCTTTCATTTGTCCATTTTCATCCATCTTTGTTCCTTGGCCCGCGTGGGCCTCCCATTGCGGTGGTCCTCCCATCGCGGTGGTCTCTGTTGTCGCAGAGCACCGGCTCTGGGAGCATGCACTCCAGAGCTCCGGCTCGGCAGTTGGACACATCAGTCCAGTCGCTCTGCAGCATGTGGGATCTTCCCAGGCCAGGGATCGAACCAGCGCCCCTTGCACTGCAAGGCGGTGTCCTTACCCACTGGACCACCAGGGAAGCCCCGATATTTCACTTTCTTATAGCACAGAAATCTCCTGACTCTTCTTTTTTTTTTTCAACAAAGGAATAATAATGACACATTTGAGTAGGTCATCTATGTAATGGGTACAAAACTCAAAAGGTGCAAAGGATTTGATGGCGGCCAGTTAGTCTCCGTTTCCTTTTGGCTTTCTAATCACCCAGTGCTCCTGGGGTTACCAGTATCACAAGTGATTTTGGTTGCATTTTGCTGGTGAGTGTCACTCGAGAGAACACTATGAATACTGGTTCATCAAAAAATCCAAGTCCCTCCTGTGCCCAGGCCCTGGCTGCTAGAGCCTTGGTGTTTGTGCAGTCTTATTAAGAACTTTATTTTTTTTTTTTTGATCTGTAATGTGTCCAGAATGAAGTCATAGGGCCGTCCTTATTAGTGACTGCATTACCATCTGCAGGACAAAAACTCTTCCATCCCGAGAGCTGTTAGACATAAGAACTTTAAAGTGTTTTAGTCCCCATTTTGTAGCCCAGCCATATGTTTCCTATTAAATTACATGATTGACAGCTGCCTCTTACTGTTACCTAGTACAAGCTCCTGTTGCTAACTGGCTCAAATGGGGATCTGAGTATTTATTTTGCCACCTAATACAAAGCATAAATTTTTCTTACTCGGGTAACTCAGCAAGTTTTTGAATCTTTCATCATAAGCTAATTGAGACAGAAACTCTGCCTAAGCCATCCTTATGCCCTTGTGAGTAAGCATTCAGTAAACGTTTTTCAATAACTCTAAGAAGACTTTGTGAAGTCATGTGCTCAGGAGGAGAAAGGAGGTTGGGAATGCATGATAGGAGAGTTTTCACTGACCTTTCCTTCGGGTTAGTTGCTGACTCCTTCAGCCAAGAGACCCTGGCTTCTTGACCCCCATGAGATTGTTGACATCACTGGGCTTTTAGGAAAAAGAGATCCCGACTGCTTCCTCGCTCCAGCTCCTGCTGATAGGAATTCATATTGGGTGATCTTTTTTGGTTACACCCTAGATTCCTTTGTGAGGAAAGGGAAAGTATTGAAGACTAATGATGGTGACGAATGCTTCCTTTGTTTGAGAACTTATCGTTCGCTGCTATTCATTTACCTTGAGAAATAAGGAAGTGGGGGATTGTAGACAGCACTGGACCGAGAGCCCACGGAAGTGAGGTCTGCTCCTTCCCTGGCTGTGCAACCTTGGGCATGTCACTGACCTTCTCTGGGCCTCCTTTCCCTTCCTATGGAATAAGAATTGGACTCTGTGGTCTACATGTTGTTGTGTTGTGTGTTTGGTCACTCGGTCGTCTTCAACTCTTTGCGACCCTTTGGACAGTAGCCCCCCCAAGCTCCTCTGTTCATGGGATTTTTCAGGTCAGGATACTGGAGTCGGTTGCCATTTCCTCCTCCAGGGAACCCTCCTGACTCAGGGACTGAACCTGCATCTCCTGGGTCTCCTGCGTTGCAAGCAGATTCCTTTCCCATGGAGCCATTAGGGAAGCCCGTGGTCTCCATGATCCTCCCCTATTCAAAGGTTGAGGGTCCCTTTTCCTAAAATCCACACTCCTAGGATCTTCCCTTGGCCTGTCCCCAGGGCTCAAATGTCAATGACTGATTGGGATCTCTGATTTTGTGCTTCTAGGTGTTCTTCGTGTCTGACCTCTTCAAGACCAAGACGACCCTCTCCCTGCCTCCTTCTGCCATCAGGAAGGACATCCTTTCACCTGTGGACATTATTGACAGGAACAATCACCACAACATGGTGTAGGTGCTGCCCACCTCCCGAGCTGTTTTGGAAAATGACTGCTGACAGCAAGGTTTTGCTGCTCTCCGATCTCATCAGACAGTAGAATGTAGGGGAAAACTTTTTGCCCAACTGATTTTTAGAAAGAAAAAAAAAAAAAAACCTTACCTTATGGCCTTCCAAAATAGGTAGTATGATTCACCTGTATGGAAACAAGAACAAACTAATGGCAAGTGCGGGGATCCTGGATGTGCAGTTGGTTTACGTGTTCATGTTCTAGTGAACACCAGCTTGTTCTGGAACAAACACTAAGATGATCTGAGTCGAGTCTGCTGGTCACCTTGGTGACCTGAGGAATCCCTGGCATGTTGGGAAAGTTCCCGTTCACCTTGTAGCACAGGATGCCAGAACTAGCACTGACTCAAGAAAATAGCCCTTGGGGGCTCCCCTCTTGTGTCTCTCTGTCCACACCACTCACTTCTCTACTGTGACTTTGGTTCCAGAACCTTATTTTTTGTTTGTTTTTGAATATAAGAAAAGAGCACATTTGCTCAGTCCAGCGATCAGGTCCTGAATCCAGATTCCCAGTCCTGAGGCCTCATCACTCACTTCCTCAGCCCGTAGGCCAGCCACCACAGTCCCTCACTTACAGTGATTAGGTGACTCTTTGTGGATGAGTGAATTTCACAAATAGCACAAGTTTGGAAGAGCCGGAGGCTCCACACCCTCCCATGTCTTCTCTTGACGTACCGTCCTGTAATGTTGAAGTGTCGATTACAGGAGGCTGATATTGTGTACCGCAATCACCTGGGCACTGGCACACTCAAGTAGTGATGGTTAGCTTCAGCTCCTGCTTTCTCCCTTGGAAACCCTGGATGGATGCCCACCAGGATTGCTTCTGAGGGCCCGGAGACAAGCACAGACATGGTCTGCCATCAGCTGATGGAAAGCAGCCTTCCATGCAGGAGATGGAGGAGTGAAGGGGGCAGAATGAAAAATGGAGCAACCCTTTGGCTACTCAAAGTCTGAATGAGCCAGAGTAGCAGGCGGTCTCACATCCCAGAGGCTGCCCTTCTGGGTAACGGAGTTGAGGGGTCTCCGGGGGAGCCGCTCTTGCTAAGCAGTGTAAAGCACTATTGTCTTGGGGTGGATCTCTAGGGCAGTTTTTGATAGGTTCTGCTGGGCAGAACACGTGGGTTAAATCTCCGTAGAGTTTCCTCATCTTCTCTCCATAAGTGTCCTTCCAAGCCAGGTCCCACTTGAGGCAGCAGGCAGGGACCCCTTCTACTGAAGCTTTGAGGAAAGGAGGAAGGAAGAAATGCTTTCAGATCTCGGATGCAAACCTTTCAAAGGGCTACATGTAACCACCACATGGGTCAACCACATGCACATCCTTACTACAGAAACCGTCCTTTCATTTCAACTTATAGCAAGCTATGATTTTTATATATAAATATTATATAAATAATGTATAAAACATTAAAAGTTAACTATGTAAAATATTATTTCTGAAACAATTCTAGCTATATCCACTATGATTATAAACTGTGTCTCGACCTGTGTTATTTACGTTAGCTGCTTAAAAAAGCATGGAGTTAATTTTTTTTTAATAACAACTAAAATACCGTAGTTCTGTGGTAGACGTTTTTACAATGAAAGAAATAACTGCAACTAGATAAAACTGTATAAAAAACATTAAATTGTCAGTATTTTTGTAAGTTTCCATTTTGTAAAGAGAATAATATTCAAAGACTTTTGTAGAATACAAAGTGAAAACTTGTATCTGCGAAACTATACTTGTATTGAATGTGCTTTTTAAATAAAAGCTCATAACAACTAAGGAGGGAGTTGGAAGCTTGGAATGGTTGAGGGGGGTTGGTCTCGGTGGGTGGGTGGCTGTACTTCTCGGGGGTTCCCCTCCCCACAGGGCACCACTGTGGGATTCCCTCCCTGGAAGTACGGCCACTGTGATGTAGATACTGATGCCCTAAGCTCTTTCATCTCCGAGAGCCTGTTTGCAGAATGAGGCTCTGGTTCTGCTCTCCTCTTCTAAAGAGTTTTTGTATTCAAAGAGGAGGGTTTCCTCAGGGAAAGGGTGTTGTCGGTCCCCCAAAGGCTGACAAGGAGCAGGCTGTAGATAACGTGTACTTGTCGAATTCACTGAGACAGTCCTTTACTCAGCCAGCGGCATCAAAGGCAGGAGGTGCACTGCTAAGAATGGCATTTGGCTCCTGCTTTTCTTCTCTGTGTTTACCCAATCTAGGTGAGTAGGAGAAGATGGACATTCACATTGTTTAAGCACCAGCATGCCAGACACTGCAACCTGTTTGTCCCTTTAGAGCCTTCCAGCAGCTCTTATTTTGAGAAATAAAGAATACTAAAAAATGCAAATCAGATGTTTAAGATTGGGGAGGAGTAAATTTCAGGCCAGAATATATATATGTCTGTGACCACCACCTTGTGGTTTAAAACAGCATGAGTGTATTACCTTCTAGTTCTGGAGGCTCTAGAGGCTCTGTTTTCTGGCCTTTTCCAGCTTCCGGAGTCATCCACTTTCTTTGGTTTGTCTCCTCTTTCTTCAAAGCCAGCACTGTTAGGCTGAGTCCTTCTCATTCTGTCATCTCTCTGGTTCTCCTCCTCTGCCACCCCTTCCACAGTTAGGGCTCTGATGATGGCCTTGGAGCCACTCAGATAGTCCAGGGAAATCTACCCATGTTACAGCCTGCTGATTAGCAACCTTACTTCTGTCTGCTACCTTAATTGCTTAATTCTTCCCCCTTTGCTGTCACATAACATATTCACAGAACAAAGATGGATGAAAATAAATGGATAGAAAATCAATAAAAAGAGGCTAAAATTTAAAAAGAAAAGAGAGAGAGAGACAGTGGAAGGAAAAAAGGAGTCATTGGTCTCAAGCAATTTCAAAGTCCAGTCATGCAAACTCCATTCAGTTTCAGAGCCTGGAAATAACCCCATGTAGTTACTGGCTTCCTTTCTTGTCACCAAGGTCAGCCCACTCTTTGCTACTAGACAAGTCCCACTCAGGTCACTGTCCTAACCCTGCATTTTCTCAGCATTTTCCTGTGAATGGACATAACTCTGGACCCAAGAATGCAGAGAGGGAGATTCTGAAGACCACAGTCCAAAAGTTTTCCCTTCAGATCTTGGGGAACAAAGGTCTAGGTACACAAAATAACTTCCTGCAAGAGGAGGGAGATGCACAGCAAGTTGGTGGAGGCACTGCAGAGATGAAATCAAGTTATCTCATACTACTGGTCTCCTTGTCTTCATGTTATACTTTTTCAATAGCAGTTGATGAATGAAACTAGTCTTAATAAGAAATAACACCATTTCATGGGTACTTAAGGAAAAATGGGCTTCCCTTATGACTCAGATGGTAAAGAATCCACCTGCAATGCAGGAGACCCAGGTTCAGTCCCTGGGCTTGGAAGATCTCCTGGAGAAGGGAAGGGCAACCCACTCCAGTATTCTTACCCAGAGAATTCCATGGACAGAAGAGTCTGGCAGGCTACAGTCCATGGGGTTGCAAAGAGCCGGACATAACTGAATGACTAACACTTTCACCTAAGGAAAGATGGGGCCATGCCATAGTATAGGGCAGCTCTGGGGTTCGGATTCAAATTATTTGCTATTCGTTGGTTAATACTCATTAAGTGCCCTACCAGGTAGTGGTAAACTCATGTAGGACAGTAGATAAAAGGGACAGTATCTCAGGCTCAAAGGACTTACAAGTTTGAGAAGGATGCAAAAAAACAAATAGTCAAATAACTAGATAATTAAGAACTAAGATGTGTGCTACAAAAAGAGAATTTAGGAAGTTAGGAGAGGTCAGCTGGAGGACCTGTCCTGTCCGATGATGACTTTCTCAAAATCTGCCATGGGCCAAAGCCTGTGTACATCACTCATCCACACCAATGGCATGAATGGAGAGTGCTCTGCCAGATGCAGGTCTAGGAGAAGAGACAAGTAAGTGAGTAAGTAATTATGCTGGTGTGAAAAGGGGGAAAGGAGGAGCCCATGGGAAGTGTTGCACGAGCGTAAGTAGAATGAGTGAGACTTTGATGTCCTCCATATGAACCCCTCCACATCTCTGGTAAGCATCCCTTCTAGAACATCCAACCCTGAAAAAAATTTCCAGTTTCTGGATGAACCCTTCTGATGATAACTTTGCCTTCAACAACCCATTGTAGTTTTTGGAAAACTTGAGGGACACATCACATGTGGATTCTTATCTCCTTCAAAGAGAAGACAAGGAATGCATGAATGGTGCCAGATATCAGAGATGAATGTTAGAATCAGGGAGGCCATGGTTGTTTTCTTTTGATTCCAAAGCAGCTTGTAAATAATGATTGGGTAGCTATATGGTAAAACTGAGCAAAATAACTTCCTGCAAGAGGAGGGAGATGCACAGCAAGTTGGTGGAGGCACTGCAGAGATGAAATCAAGTTATCTCATACTACTGGTCTCCTTGTCTTCATGTTATACTTTTTCAATAGCAGTTGATGAATGAAACTAGTCTTAATAAGAAATAACACCATTTCATGGGTACTTAAGGAAAAATGGGCTTCCCTTATGACTCAGATGGTAAAGAATCCACCTGCAATGCAGGAGACCCAGGTTCAGTCCCTGGGCTTGGAAGATCTCCTGGAGAAGGGAAGGGCAACCCACTCCAGTATTCTTACCCAGAGAATTCCATGGACAGAAGAGTCTGGCAGGCTACAGTCCATGGGGTTGCAAAGAGCCGGACATAACTGAATGACTAACACTTTCACCTAAGGAAAGATGGGGCCATGCCATAGTATAGGGCAGCTCTGGGGTTCGGATTCAAATTATTTGCTATTCGTTGGTTAATACTCATTAAGTGCCCTACCAGGTAGTGGTAAACTCATGTAGGACAGTAGATAAAAGGGACAGTATCTCAGGCTCAAAGGACTTACAAGTTTGAGAAGGATGCAAAAAATCAAATAGTCAAATAACTAGATAATTAAGAACTAAGATGTGTGCTACAAAGAGAGAATTTAGGAAGTTAGGAGAGGTCAGCTGGAGGACCTGTCCTGTCCGATGATGACTTTCTCAAAATCTGCCATGGGCCAAAGCCTGTGTACATCACTCATCCACACCAATGGCATGAATGGAGAGTGCTCTGCCAGATGCAGGTCTAGGAGAAGAGACAAGTAAGTGAGTAAGTAATTATGCTGGTGTGAAAAGGGGGAAAGGAGGAGCCCATGGGAAGTGTTGCACGAGCGTAAGTAGAATGAGTGAGACTTTGATGTCCTCCATATGAACCCCTCCACATCTCTGGTAAGCATCCCTTCTAGAACATCCAACCCTGAAAAAAATTTCCAGTTTCTGGATGAACCCTTCTGATGATAACTTTGCCTTCAACAACCCATTGTAGTTTTTGGAAAACTTGAGCGCACACATCACATGTGGATTCTTATCTCCTTCAAAGAGAAGACAAGGAATGCATGAATGGTGCCAGATATCAGAGATGAATGTTAGAATCAGGGAGGCTTTGGTTGTTTTCTTTTGATACCAAAGCAGCTTGTAAATAATGATGAGTAAGGAAAAGAGAGGCAACCCATTTTTAGAACTTTCTAATAGAGGGTATGCAAATGGTAGATAAACATAGAAGTGTGCTCAGCTTTAATAGTCATAGGGAAATGCAAATTAAAATCGCAATGAGATATTGATGCATACTTCTGACACCCTTGTCTAACTTAAAAAAATAAAAAAGATAGTACAAAATGTTGTTGAAGAGGTAAAAATAACTGAACTCTCATTCACTGCAAGCAGAGATGCAAATTGATACAGTCATTTTGGAAAATGTTGGCATTGTCTACCAAAGTCAACAATGTGCATATCCTATCCCCCTGAAATTCCACTTCTACCTAAATATACACCCAAGAGAGGGATGTGTATCCTCACCAAAACACCAAAACTGGAAACAACTCAAATCCCCATCAACAACTGAACAGATCATTAAATAGTGAAATTAAACATTCACATGAGGATACCATTTAGCAATGAAACTGAACAAAGCCCTGTAGTGCACAATACTAGTGAATTTCACAGAAAGAATTTTGAGTGAATGGAAGCAGGCACAGCAGAATACATATTGTATGAGTTCATTTTTATGAAGTTATTAGACAGTTTCACAGCAGAAGAAACAATCAACAGAAAGAAAAGATAGCCTACTGAAAGGAAGAATAAGATATGTGTAGGAGTTACTATCCCCAGAATATAAAAAACTCATGCAGGCTTCCCTGATGGTCCAGTGGGTAAGGACACCGCCTTGCAGTGCAAGGGGCGCAGGTTCGATCCCTGGCCTGGGAAGATCCCACGTGCCGCGGAGTGGCTGGACCGATGTGTCCAATTACTGAGCTGGAGCTCTGGAGCGCATGCGCCTGGAGCCGGTGCTCTGCGAGAGGCCACCAACAGAGGCCACCGCGATGGGAGGCCCGCACGGGCAAAAGAACAGAGATGGATGAAAATAGATAAATGAAAGAAGAATAAAAGTGGCCCGCCGGCCTCCCCCCCTCCCTCCCCACAACTCCCAAAAAGAAAAAAAAAAAAGAAAACAAATAATCCAATGTAAACATGGATAATGGTCCTGAATAGACATTTTTCCAAAGAAGTATATGAATGGTCAACAGGTACATCCTTAATCACTAGAGAAATGCTCATCAAAACCACAGTGAGATATTACCTCATACTTGTTAGAATGACTAACATCAAAAAACAAGATATAATAATTGCTGGTGAAAATGTGAAGTACAGGGAATGCTTGTTCAAGTTGTGGGATGTAAACTGGCACAGCCACTATGGAAAAACAAGATGGAGGCCCCTCAACAACAACAACAAAAAGTAGAACTATTATATGATCCAGCCATTCTATCTCTGTGTATGTATCTGAAGAGAATGAAAACACTGTGTTGAGATATCTCTACCCCCATGTTTATAACAGCATTACTTACAATAGCCAAGACATGGAAACAACCTAAGTGTCCATCAGTAGATGAATGGATAAAGAAATCATGAAATATATTATACATACAATGGAACATTATCTCAGGATAAAAAAGAAGAAATTCTAACACATACAACAATGTGGATGGAACTTAAAGGCATTATACGAAGTGAAATAAGTCAGACAGAAAAAGGCAAATGCTGTGTGATCTAACTTCTGTGTAAAACGTAAAAAACAAAAACCAAACTCAAAGAAAAAGAGATCAGCTTTGTGGTTACCAGAGGCAGGTGGTGTCGGGAGGTGGAATTGGATGAAGGTGGTCAAAAGGTACAGACTTCAGTTGCAAGAAAAGAAATAGGATGCAATGTACAGCACGATGATGTAGTTAATACCACTGTATGGTATACATGAAAGTTGTTAAGAGAGTAAATGCCAAGAATTCTTATCACAAGGAAAAAGTATTTTTCTTAATCTTTTTTTTTTTTGTATTACAAGAGATGATGAGTTTTAACTAAACTTACTGTAGTAATCATTCCACAATGTATGTAAGTCAAACATTATACTGTATACCTTAAACTTACACAGAGTTGTATATCAACTGTATCTCAATAAAACTGAATAAAAGGGAAAAACTCAAAATAGACAAATAAAAACAAGGAGTTCAGTAAAAACAAAATATTCCAAAGTGATGATGACACATTAGTCCTAAAAACACACTTGAATCAAGATAAATATCTGTACTATTTGATTCCTGGTATCGAATGGGCCCGGTAGGAAAGCAAGGAAATTACTTGACTGTCACAATGATACTCAACCTTATTTTTCTCTACTCATTTCCCATCACAGATTCTCAAACCAGGGATCACTGACTTTCCCAGTTTCCATGCAGTTGATCAATAGGAAAACACTTGAGGTGTCTCAGTAGCCTGGTTATTGCTGCTTCCTTCTTTTGACATTGTGCTGTGAGGGTATGATGTTTGGGTCTGTGGCAGCTACCTTGCCAGCCCCAGGGAAAAGCCAGAACTTCACAGAATGGTTGACCCAGTGCCCTGAGTGGATCAGCTCTGGAACCAACCTAGAGCTAGACTTATTATGTGTGATAACTAGTGTGTGTGTGTGTGTGTGTGTGTGTGTGTGTGTGTGTGTGTGTGTTCTGTCATGTCCAGCTCTTTGCAGCCCATGGACTGTAGCCTACCAGGATCCTCTGTCCATGGGATTATCCAGGCAAGAATACAGAGTGGGTTGCTGTGCCCTCCTCCAAGGGAATCTTCCCAACCCAAGGATCAAACCTGGGTCTCCTGTGTCTCTCACATTGGGAAGCAGATTCTTTACCACTGTGCCACCTGGGAAGCCCGTAATAACTAGATGCCTCTGTTATTCCAAAAACTCAATTTATTATTTTAAGCATACACATACACAGAACTTATCTATAGTGATAAATATCAGGTTTTTGATTACCTATAGGTGGCATATTGACTGGGAGAGGACTTAATATGGGCAGGGGTCACTTTGTGAAAATTTATTAAGCAGTATATTTTGATTTACATATTTATCTATTGGTATGTCATACTTCAACTGAAAAAGGGAAATGAGCCAAGTTTATATTAAAAAAAAAAACACCTCAATACCAAAGGAAAAAGATTGACTATATACTGGCAATTTTTACTTCCTGAATAGCTTTCAAACTCATCCCTTTCCTTTATTCCCTTTATTTGAGGCCTCATTAACTTTCAAAAACTCAAAATAGACAAATAAAAACAAGGAGTTCAGTAAAAACAAAATATTCCAAAGTGATGATGACACATTAGTCCTAAAAACACACTTGAATCAAGATAAATATCTGTACTATTTGATTCCTGGTATCGAATGGGCCCGGTAGGAAAGCAAGGAAATTACTTGACTGTCACAATGATACTCAACCTTATTTTTCTCTACTCATTTCCCATCACAGATTCTCAAACCAGGGATCACTGACTTTCCCAGTTTCCATGCAGTTGATCAATAGGAAAACACTTGAGGTGTCTCAGTAGCCTGGTTATTGCTGCTTCCTTCTTTTGACATTGTGCTGTGAGGGTATGATGTTTGGGTCTGTGGCAGCTACCTTGCCAGCCACAGGGAAAAGCCAGAACTTCACAGAATGGTTGACCCAGTGCCCTGAGTGGATCAGCTCTGGAACCAACCTAGAGCTAGACTTATTATGTGTGATAACTAGTGTGTGTGTGTGTGTGTGTGTGTGTGTGTGTGTGTGTGTTCTGTCATGTCCAGCTCTTTGCAGCCCATGGACTGTAGCCTACCAGGATCCTCTGTCCATGGGATTATCCAGGCAAGAATACAGAGTGGGTTGCTGTGCCCTCCTCCAAGGGAATCTTCCCAACCCAAGGATCAAACCTGGGTCTCCTGTGTCTCTCACATTGGGAAGCAGATTCTTTACCACTGTGCCACCTGGGAAGCCCGTAATAACTAGATGCCTCTGTTATTCCAAAAACTCAATTTATTATTTTAAGCATACACATACACAGAACTTATCTATAGTGATAAATATCAGGTTTTTGATTACCTATAGGTGGCATATTGACTGGGAGAGGACTTAATATGGGCAGGGGTCACTTTGTGAAAATTTATTAAGCAGTATATTTTGATTTACATATTTATCTATTGGTATGTCATACTTCAACTGAAAAAGGGAAATGAGCCAAGTTTATATTAAAAAAAAAAACACCTCAATACCAAAGGAAAAAGATTGACTATATACTGGCAATTTTTACTTCCTGAATAGCTTTCAAACTCATCCCTTTCCTTTATTCCCTTTATTTGAGGCCTCATTAACTGTTTTTTTAAATTTTTCTTTATTTTTCTTTCTTCCCCATCGTACCTCTTTTTTATTTATATTTATTTTTCACCCATCTTTTATTCTTTGGCATGTGTGTGCCTCCCATTGCAGTGGCCTCTCTTGCTATAGAGCACCGACTCCAGGCACATGCGCTCTAGAGTGCTGGCTGATAACTGGACACCCCAGTCCAGCCGCTCTGCGGCACATGAAATTTTCCCATGCCAGGGATTGAACTGGTGCGTCCTGCACTGCAAGGCGGACTCCCCAACAACTGGACCACCAGGGAAGCCCTCATTAACTCTTCTTTAAAAAATTAATTTTTTCATTTTGTTGTACCAGGCCTTCCTGCTAGCTGTGGTGTGCAGGCTCCAGAGTGCTCAGGCTCCATAGTTGAGGCATGTGGGCTTAGTTGCTCTGTTCCCTGAAACTGTGCATCACCTGCTTTGCAAGGCAGATTATAATTATGGGACCACTTGAGACGCCCCTCATTATGTCTTTTTTAACCAACTCCAACTCTTTACCAGGTTATCTCTGGTAAGAATTCTAGTAAGAATTCTTCTGCACAGGGGCCAAAGGGAGCCTGCCGAACAGAAGTCTGACCATGTTATTCACCTTCTTAGGGAATAAAATCCTTCACATGGTATTTATTCTTATTTTTAAATTTGAATTCATTTCAAAAATATAATGCAGAAAATAGCACGAGATCTGTGTGCCTACCACTCAACTATAAGGGATTAGCAAATTGCCTTATTTGTTTCAGATCAAATATTGTTGTTAAGATAAGATACAATTTCATCCCAGTCCCTTCATTGAGAACAGACCCTCCCCACTATCCTGAATTTGGTGTGTGTCCTTTCAAGTCAGGCTTTCTTACTTAATCCAATGTAAGTGTACATCCATGAACTTTATATAATTGTTTTGTGAGTTTAAAATATGTATATATGTAAATAGTATCAAAGTATCCTATTTTTAACAATCTTCTCTAATCACTCAACACTGTGTTTTTGCAGTTTATACACAATGGCATACAGATCTATAATATTCATTTAACACACTATATAGAATCACTGTATGGGTAAACCATACTTTATTGATTCATTATAGAGTTGATGGGCATTTAGGTTATTTCCAGTTATTCTTTCCTTTGACAAACAATGCAGAAATGGACTTTTTTACATATTTCTCCCTTTAGTTCCAATACACAAAGAATTGAAATTGCTAAATTGTAGGAATATAATGCACTTCTACTTTAAGAGATATTATTGCCAAAAATGCTCTCAGAAGTAGTTGTAAGAAATTTGTACCATTGCTATTAATAACACTATCTGAGATTTTGCAATTGATTTCCATCCTCAACAACTGGCATTGTTAGAATTTTAAATTTTAACAATACGCTAAGCATGAATATGTAAAATTCCTTTGTATTTTAATATTCATTTTGCATATGAAAGAGATTGAGTTTGTGTGGTCTATAATTTTTTATTGTGAGCTTAACTAGAGCAGGGCTTATATTTTCTGTGGGAATCCCATGCACCTTGGTCTTTGCTTCTGCCAGGAAGGAATCCCAGAGAATTCATAGGCCTTAGGCTATGCAAATCCAATTATATTATTCTCTTTCTTAAACTTTCTAAAGAAAGATTTCAGAAAACAGTTTGGTTTCCTTAGATGGATATGCAAGACTGCCTGATTTGGCTTCTAAATACTTCAACTTCAGCCAGAAGCTATTGCCTTGATTTTATATTCTCCTTTTATTTGTGATGCATGGAATATCTGATCCATGTCACTGCACCATGCATTACCAGGGAAGGTAACTGTATTCAGTGGAGGGAGCTATTATATTTTATTCAGTATTTCTTTTGTTTCAGATCAAATATTGTTGTTAAGATAAGATACAATTTCATCCCAGTCCCTTCATTGAGAACAGACCCTCCCCACTATCCTGAATTTGGTGTGTGTCCTTTCAAGTCAGGCTTTCTTACTTAATCCAATGTAAGTGTACATCCATGAACTTTATATAATTGTTTTGTGAGTTTAAAATATGTATATATGTAAATAGTATCAAAGTATCCTATTTTTAACAATCTTCTCTAATCACTCAACACTGTGTTTTTGCAGTTTATACACAATGGCATACAGATCTATAATATTCATTTAACACACTATATAGAATCACTGTATGGGTAAACCATACTTTATTGATTCATTATAGAGTTGATGGGCATTTAGGTTATTTCCAGTTATTCTTTCCTTTGACAAACAATGCAGAAATGGACTTTTTTACATATTTCTCCCTTTAGTTCCAATACACAAAGAATTGAAATTGCTAAATTGTAGGAATATAATGCACTTCTACTTTAAGAGATATTATTGCCAAAAATGCTCTCAGAAGTAGTTGTAAGAAATTTGTACCATTGCTATTAATAACACTATCTGAGATTTTGCAATTGATTTCCATCCTCAACAACTGGCATTGTTAGAATTTTAAATTTTAACAATACGCTAAGCATGAATATGTAAAATTCCTTTGTATTTTAATATTCATTTTGCATATGAAAGAGATTGAGTTTGTGTGGTCTATAATTTTTTATTGTGAGCTTAACTAGAGCAGGGCTTATATTTTCTGTGGGAATCCCATGCACCTTGGTCTTTGCTTCTGCCAGGAAGGAATCCCAGAGAATTCATAGGCCTTAGGCTATGCAAATCCAATTATATTATTCTCTTTCTTAAACTTTCTAAAGAAAGATTTCAGAAAACAGTTTGGTTTCCTTAGATGGATATGCAAGACTGCCTGATTTGGCTTCTAAATACTTCAACTTCAGCCAGAAGCTATTGCCTTGATTTTATATTCTCCTTTTATTTGTGATACATGGAATATCTGATCCATGTATCAGGTTTCATGCTATCCATGCATTACCAGGGGAAGGTAACTGTATTCAGTGGAGGGAGCTATTATATTTTATTCAGTATTTCTGTGTGTTGTTTTCTGGGGGAGATAGTTCTGTTAATGAAGTCTGCTATGTTGCTAGATTTGGGATTTCAGCATGGGATTCCTTTCATGAGTTTGTATTTTCTTATTCCTCTACCCCTATTTCTTGTGATTTGCCTACCTTTCCCCTTGTCCTCTAAAATCCAGCTACACTGAACTGCTGGCAGTTCTCCCAAACTCATCACTTTGCTTTTGTTCATGCAGTTACCTTTCCCTAATCATTGTCGAGGATCAGATCTGCCTCCACCTCCCTGAGAAAACTCTGAGCCCAGCGCTTGGGCTGGATGGCTTTGATGGCCTTCCACTGTGGACTGGCTCTGCAATTGACTGGATGTCTATCTCTTTTACCTATTGGTTGTGAACTCCTGCAGACAACGAATGACAATGTCTTATCTTCTGTTTCTTTAGGATGGAGCCTGGTGGCTAATACAGAGTAAGTACCCTATTAAATATTGTTTTCATTGAATAGATGCCTTGAGGGCTCCTTCTTTAGTATATGTGGAAGTGTGGTTATGTGCTAGTTATGTAAGCAAGGATGTACATATATTTGCAAATACACAGTTGTGTATCTCTGGACACACATGTGTGTGTGTCCAAGTACATGCATGTACATGGATGTTTGCACTGCTGCTTCAGACTGTTGTGACATAAACTCTTAGGTGGCATTTGTGGGGATGCTAAGATGTTTGCGGTGACAGAGGAAAGAGGAAATAAAGGATAATTGCCACTTTGGTGACCAAACTGTGGAATATGTGGTCCAAGTGGTTCTCAGAAACTTGCCCCATGGAAGGTGTCTTCTGTGGGGGAAGAGGGTAGACTCTGTGGTGCCTAAGGAAACACTGCACTGCTCTTGATATCAGGGGGTGCAGAGGAGGGGTTGGAAGGAGGTTTGACCTTAGTGGGACAGTCTCAGTGGACAAGTCCTGTAGAGCTGATCTCTTTAATTTCTATTGAAGCTATGTGCCGAGTTTTTCTTTTTCCTTTTCCTTTTAATCCTTTAAGGGAAGTTCCTGCCACACACTAGAGCCTCTGCCTTCTCTTTGTATGTGTCGCTTCCTCTCATTACTCTAGCATGTGTGGGCAAACAAGGTTTCTCCCGGCTCTCCCACTCAATATCTTTCTCTTTCTGCTGGATTCACGGGAGCTGTCTGGGGGTCCACCTTGATTGGCAGGGGAGTTCCATGACCATGATGTCACCTCTGCTCAGTTGGTGGACCCAGCATGAATCAAGACATCAGAGGAAATGAGTGGTGATCCCCCACGGAGACAAGCTCATAAAGTCATCATTGGTGACAGCAAAGGAAATTAAGGAAAACTGAGGTCAGAATTGTAAGAATACAACCACTGTCTGTTTATTCATTCCTCATTCATTTGGTGAATATTCATTGACCTCCTAAACTGTGAATTAGACGTAGTTCCTGCCCTCACGAAATTTCCAATCTAATGAGGGAGACTGATGGATGGACAAACAGAAAGTCACAGGTAAGCCCAGGGTATTCTGGAAACCTAAAAAAGAGGAATCTAAATGGCAGGAAGATCAGAGAGGAGACAAATTATACACACATTGATAACGAATATGGGCTCAGAGTCAGATAGACTTGGGTTTAAATTTCCACTCTGCCACTTATCTACATAAGTCTCTCACTCCTTGAGTCTGTTTCTTCAGTTGATGCTGGAGGTAAATACTTACGTAAAATGATTGTGATTATTAAGTGACATTGTTTTTAGTACAGAGCCTGACTCAAGACAGGCATTTAATTGAAAGACATTTTCTATGTTATATAGATGGTGCTTAATGTTAATTTTTGAAGCAACAAGTAGGAGATGGATAGATGAAGAAAAGGGAGCATGATGTTCTCAGCAGCGATCACAACCACGTCCAAAGGGCTGATAGATTTCATGAGTTGATATTAATAAGTAGATTGATGTGGTTGAGATAAAGGGATTGAATGTGGGAGCAGAGGCAGATGAAGTCAGAGAGATAAGCTGGGGTCAAATCATGCAGTCTTATAAATCCACCCCAAAGTCTGAACTAGTTCTGAGCTCTATCTTTAGAGATTTTCAAAAGGCAATAACATGAAGTTTTTAAGAAGTTTCTCTGAGGCAACTTGATATAAACATGGCCATGTAATTTGCTCTAATACTTTTTCTTCTAGAAATTCATCATAAGGAAATAATCAAAAATAAAGAAAAAAAATATCTTTCCAGGAATGTGCACTGAAGATACACTAGTGAAGCTGGAAAATATCTAGATGCTGAATAATTGAAAAATGATTAAATAAATTATAATACATGTAGTTGATGTGATATTCTAAGGCATTCAAGTACATTTGGCAATATTTCTACGTATAGGGACATGCATAATAACATTCCAAACCAAAAGGAAGAATTCATGATTCTGGGTTTGATTTAAAATAGATAAACAAACAAATGAATAAATAAATATGTGCACAGCAAAACTACCAGAGGAACTGTACCAAAACCAAAAAATAACTATAGGCATCTCTGCATAGTGCCATTATTGGTGATTTCTCCTCTATTTTTCAAGTTTTTCTGTACTTCCCATGTCTTTGGAGTGAATATGCAGCTTTTACAATTTAAAAATACGTTTTTAAATGATCACTTAAAGGTGCTGTATAGAAAAGAGTCTTATGGAGGAGAGACAAAAAGAAATGAGACCATTAGTTGACTACTACAATTATTCAGAAGAGAACTGATAAGATTTTTAGCCAAGGCAAACCTAGAAAGGATGCAGAAGCAGGAGGACAAATTCTAGAAATATAAAGAATTAGAATTGAGAAGATTTTATTGCCTATTAGAAACAGGTAAAAACAGAGAAAAGAAATCAAACATGGTGCCCAGGTTTCTCACTTGGACAATCAGATGGAATATGTGCTAATCTCAGTAGGACAGAAAACAGGGAAAAGGCAGCTTGGAGGAAACAGTAACAGAGATGAAGCACTTTGGGAAATGCTGAACTTCAGGTGTTTGTGAGATGGTGAGATGGCTGCCTCCAGTTAAAAATCGTTGAAAAAAAATTGGATAAACAGTTCAATTTTAAGCCCCTGTTTTTAGTATCTATCATGTGAGTAAAATAAGCTGGGTCAAATCTTAAAAAGAACTAGTTCTGAGCTCTATCTTTAGAGATTTTCAAAAGGCAATAACATGAAGTTTTTAAGAAGTTTCTCTGAGGCAACTTGATATAAACATGGCCATGTAATTTGCTCTAATACTTTTTCTTCTAGAAATTCATCATAAGGAAATAATCAAAAATAAAGAAAAAAAATATCTTTCCAGGAATGTGCACTGAAGATACACTAGTGAAGCTGGAAAATATCTAGATGCTGAATAATTGAAAAATGATTAAATAAATTATAATACATGTAGTTGATGTGATATTCTAAGGCATTCAAGTACATTTGGCAATATTTCTACGTATAGGGACATGCATAATAACATTCCAAACCAAAAGGAAGAATTCATGATTCTGGGTTTGATTTAAAATAGATAAACAAACAAATGAATAAATAAATATGTGCACAGCAAAACTACCAGAGGAACTGTACCAAAACCAAAAAATAACTATAGGCATCTCTGCATAGTGCCATTATTGGTGATTTCTCCTCTATTTTTCAAGTTTTTCTGTACTTCCCATGTCTTTGGAGTGAATATGCAGCTTTTACAATTTAAAAATACGTTTTTAAATGATCACTTAAAGGTGCTGTATAGAAAAGAGTCTTATGGAGGAGAGACAAAAAGAAATGAGACCATTAGTTGACTACTACAATTATTCAGAAGAGAACTGATAAGATTTTTAGCCAAGGCAAACCTAGAAAGGATGCAGAAGCAGGAGGACAAATTCTAGAAATATAAAGAATTAGAATTGAGAAGATTTTATTGCCTATTAGAAACAGGTAAAAACAGAGAAAAGAAATCAAACATGGTGCCCAGGTTTCTCACTTGGACAATCAGATGGAATATGTGCTAATCTCAGTAGGACAGAAAACAGGGAAAAGGCAGCTTGGAGGAAACAGTAACAGAGATGAAGCACTTTGGGAAATGCTGAACTTCAGGTGTTTGTGAGATGGTGAGATGGCTGCCTCCAGTTAAAAATCGTTGAAAAAAAATTGGATAAACAGTTCATTTAATTGGATAAGCTCATTCATTCATCTAACAAATGTTTATTGAGTATCTATCATGTGTCAGATGATGCTTTGGCTTTGGAGAGCCCTGTACAAGACAAAACAGGGCTGGCATTCCAGTTGGGGTTGAGGATCGTTAGCTCAGAACAGGCATAACAGACATCTGTGCTGGAGACAGACCTCCAGGAGTCAACAACTTGGATATGGTAGAGGTGGAGAAAGACACAAGAAATGGATGAGATAGATGGCCAGTGGGGGAGTGTAGAAGAAGTGTGGGCTTATTTTGGATCAAGTTCAGTCAGGTTGTTTCTTTTCTATGGCTTAGAGAACGGAACTTCTTTGAAGAATGTCTGCACACCATGTAAATACGATTACTTTTTGACTGTACTCAGCTCCCAATCTAGCTACCACTTCTGTGAGTGGTGGACAAATCACTGGATCTTAGATTTGATGGTCTTTTCTCGAAACTAGGAATAATATAGCTTTAACCTGCATCAATGCAATGTGAAGTTCCCAGCATCTATTGGTAGTATAAGGATCTCATTTTTTTTTAGTAATATAGTGAGCATATGTATGTAAGTTTTTAGAACTGGTACTAGAAGTTGAAGGGCTTTCCAGGTGGCACAGTGGTAAAGAATTTGCCTGCAACACAGGAGATGCCTTTTGATCCCTGGGTTGGGAAGACCCCCTGGAGTAGGAAATGGCAACTCACTCCAGTATTCTTGCCTGGAAAATCCCATGAACAAAGGAGCCCAGTGGGCCACAGTCCATGGGGTCACAAAGAGTTGGACACGACTGAACAGCGTGCATCACCTATATCAGTGTAACTTCCCTGCTTCAGGACCTCTGTGGTCTCTGTTCTTTCTGCCTAGAATGCTCTTCCCTATGACCGTTCCCAGTTGGGTTCCTTCTTTTCATCAGATCTCTGCCCCACTAACACTCTGCAGAGAAGGCATCCCTGACTCTCCAGGAAAAAGCAGCATAAACCTTGGTCCTGGCCTGCTATTTCTTTTAACGTGTTTTACTCCTTGTTAATTCTTGAACTCCCTAACCTGAATGTGTCATGAGAGTGGGGATCAAACTTGGCTTGTTCTTTGCCACAGTCCTGTCTCCTAGAACAGAACCCAGCACACAGCAAGGAAGCAGTAAGTTTTGAATCATTATTATCATTTTTTCCCCAGCAAATTAGGTTCATACAGTATCAGCAGATAGCTGCACCTGCACTACGGTGAGACTCAGGCAAGTCTCCTTGAATTATTTTGAATTTGAATCATTTGAATAATTTTGAACAAATAAAGGATTTCCCAGCCTTATGAGTAAGCATTAAAAAATAATTATTGAACATGTCTATGTGCCAAGGACCTTGTTAAAGTGCTAAGGATGCGTAACTAAAATTTACTTTCCTTTTTTTGGCAAACAGGTTTATAATCTTGTCAGAGACACAGATACTTATGCAGCTATTATAATGGAGTGGATCAAGAGTGGGGTGGAGGTTTGGGCTGGTGTGAGGAAGGGTCTGGAGATATGCTGTATGTGTGGAGGATGGAACTAGGTAGTCTCAGATTGGAATACCGACATTGTGATGCCAACTTGGTATTTTGACCCAGCAGCTTGATGAAAAGACAGGACAGCAGGCTGAAGCCACTTTCCATCTGCCCTGGACTGTGAAAGTGAATTAGTCGCTGAGTCGCTATATCTGTTTGACTCACAGGTACGTCACATCCAGATGTATGTACATGAACATAGTAGGTGCTCAATAAATATTTTAGAATAAATCAAAGTCTCATTTCAGAGTGAACTAAAATTCGCAGTTGGTGAATATGGGGTGGAAAATGGAATCTCATTCAGCCTAGCAAGGAAGGAAATTCCAACACACGCTGCAACATGAATGAATATTGAGGTCAACCTGCTAAATGAACTAAGGCAGTCCCCAAAAGACAAATACTGCATAATTTTACATATATGAGGTATCTGGAATAGGCAAAGAAACAAAGTGGGAAGTAGAAGAGTGGCTGCCGGGGACTTCAGGGAGAGGCAAATGACTAGTTGCTGTTTAATGGGTGTAGAATTTCAGTTTTGCAAGATGAAAAAGTTCTGGCAATTGGTTGCACAATAATGTGAATACACTTAATGCTATTGAGCTGTGCACTGGTAGAACTAGTTAAGAAGTTCAATTGTATATTTTGTGTAATTCACGGCATTAAAAAAAACAACAACAAAGAACAGATAAAAATCGGAGCTTGACTAGTGATTCAGTCACATCTGAATCTGTGTTAGTTTCTTCTCCTAACTTAAAGAATTCAAAAGGTCTGTGTTCCCAGTGAGAGTTCCTCCTACTTTCAGAATCTGTGAATATGCACAAAAGGGGCAAGGGGAAACTGAGGCTCAGAGAGGCTTTACAGTCTGTCCTGGGTCACGCTGTCGGCAGGGCTGGTCCTGGGATTAGAACCCAAGTCACTGACTCCAGAGCAGTGTTCTCCCCATTCTGCTTGTAAGGGGCAGGGACAGCCTCTGCAGGTGCCTCTCGAACATCCTGATCCTGCCTGGGCACCCCCATTCTTGCTCCAGGACGTATGCATCTTCACATCTCTGCTTGAAAATCTGATAGGCACCTCACGATCAGCTATGTGGAGCTCCTGATCTAGTGGTTATCAGATAGTATATTCTTAAAAATAATTAAAAAGTGTTTGCTTATTTTTGGTTCTGCTAGGTCTTTGTTGCTGTGTGAGAGCTTTTCTCTGTGTGGTGAGTGGGGTCTACTCTCTAGGTGCAGTGTGTGGGCTTCTCACTGCAGGTGGCAGGTGAAGCCACTTTCCATCTGCCCTGACTGTGAAAGTGAATTAGTCGCTGAGTCGCTATATCTGTTTGACTCACAGGTCGTCACATCCAGATGTATGTACATGAACATAGTAGGTGCTCAATAAATATTTTAGAATAAATCAAAGTCTCATTTCAGAGTGAACTAAAATTGCAGTTGGTGAATATGGGGTGGAAAATGGAATCTCATTCAGCCTAGCAAGGAAGGAAATTCCAACACACGCTGCAACATGAATGAATATTGAGGTCAACCTGCTAAATGAACTAAGGCAGTCCCCAAAAGACAAATACTGCATAATTTTACATATATGAGGTATCTGGAATAGGCAAAGAAACAAAGTGGGAAGTAGAAGAGTGGCTGCCGGGGACTTCAGGGAGAGGCAAATGACTAGTTGCTGTTTAATGGGTGTAGAATTTCAGTTTTGCAAGATGAAAAAGTTCTGGCAATTGGTTGCACAATAATGTGAATACACTTAATGCTATTGAGCTGTGCACTGGTAGAACTAGTTAAGAAGTTCAATTGTATATTTTGTGTAATTCACGGCATTAAAAAAAACAACAACAAAGAACAGATAAAAATCGGAGCTTGACTAGTGATTCAGTCACATCTGAATCTGTGTTAGTTTCTTCTCCTAACTTAAAGAATTCAAAAGGTCTGTGTTCCCAGTGAGAGTTCCTCCTACTTTCAGAATCTGTGAATATGCACAAAAGGGGCAAGGGGAAACTGAGGCTCAGAGAGGCTTTACAGTCTGTCCTGGGTCACGCTGTCGGCAGGGCTGGTCCTGGGATTAGAACCCAAGTCACTGACTCCAGAGCAGTGTTCTCCCCATTCTGCTTGTAAGGGGCAGGGACAGCCTCTGCAGGTGCCTCTCGAACATCCTGATCCTGCCTGGGCACCCCCATTCTTGCTCCAGGACGTATGCATCTTCACATCTCTGCTTGAAAATCTGATAGGCACCTCACGATCAGCTATGTGGAGCTCCTGATCTAGTGGTTATCAGATAGTATATTCTTAAAAATAATTAAAAAGTGTTTGCTTATTTTTGGTTCTGCTAGGTCTTTGTTGCTGTGTGAGAGCTTTTCTCTGTGTGGTGAGTGGGGTCTACTCTCTAGTTGCAGTGTGCAGGCTTCTCACTGCAGTGGCCTCTCTTGTGGTGGAGCACCGGCTCTAGGGCACAAATGCTTCAGTAGTTGCTGTTCCTGGGCTCTAGAGCAAGGCTCAGTAGTTGTGGCTCATGGGCTTAGGTGGTCTGCAACACGTGGGATCTTCCTGGGTTAGAGATCTTACCCACATCTTCTGCATTGGCAAGCAGATTCTTTACCGCTGAGCCATCGGGGATGCCCCTTTAAAAATAATTTTTGATGATAGCTCATTATGTGATTTTTTGGCATATAATTTAGATGGAGTTCAAAGAATGAAGTCACATTTCTATAAACAAAACTCTTTCCCCGTGAACTGACTTTTGACACTAATGGCTGTCAGTGCTAACACCTATAAATAAGAAAAATAGGACTAGAATTGATGCTTAATCCTCTGTCACTCGAGCAATAAATATTACATACCAGTGGATGTTGCTATTATTTAATTGCTAGGTCATATCTGACTCTTTCTTGACCCCGTGGACTCTGTAGCCTGCCAGGCTCCTCTCTCCATGGGATTTTCCAAGCAAGAACATTGGATTGAGTTGCCAATATTGTAATATTGGATTGGAATATTAGAATATTGGATTTCATTCTCTAGGGAGTCTTCCCCACCCAGGGATGAAACACATCTTTTTACCACTGAGCCACCAAGGAAACCTCTACCAGTGGATATATAAACCAATTAAAGAAAAATTTCAGCTATCTCCTCATGAAGTAATTTCCTCTAACATTTTATATGTTTAGGAATTAGTTCTAAAAAGCCATATTTGTTATTTTTATCAATTGTGTTACTACTAATCATTATGATAATACTCAATGCAGATTGAATTTTTTAATGTTTACAACCCTGTGGTTAGAGGAAAGAAAACATTTTACATTTCTTTTGGCCACTTTTATTGGTATTTTTATTTATTTATTTTCATCAGTCTTTGTTCTTTGGCCTGTGTGGGCCTCCCATTGCAGTAGCCTCTCTCGTTGTGGAGCACCGGCTCTGGGTGCATGCACTCCAGAGCACTGGCTCAGTAGTTGGACACATTGGTCCAGCTGCTCCACAGCACGTGGGATCTTCCCAGGCCAGGGATCAAACCAGTGCCCCTTGCACTGCAAGGTGGTGTCCTTACCCACTGGACCACCAGGGAAGCCCCTACATTTCTGTTTATATACATTTTGCTAGAGATATATGACAGGATGATAAACAAAAGACTTTCAATCTTATAATCTGTGTTACGTTAGGATTTTGGAGGAGAGGTCAATAGAATGAAAATATGAGTTCAGGGGCTTCCCTGGTGGTCCAGTGGGTAGAGAGTTTGCTTTGCAGTGCAAGGGGCACTGGTTCGATCCATGGTTGGGGAAGATCCCACGTGCTGAGGAGCGGCTGGACCCATGTTCCCAATTACGAGCCGGCGCTCTGGAGCGCATGCGCCCAGAGCCGGTGCTCTGCAACGAGAGAGGCCACTGCGATGAGAGGCCCACACATGCCCAAAACAATAAAGATGGGGCTTCCCCTGGTGGTCCAGTGGATAAGGACACCGCCTTGCAGTGCAAGGGGCGCCGGTTCGAGCCCTGGCCTGGGAAGATCCCACGTGCCGTGGAGCGGCTGGACTGATGTGTCCAATCACCGAGCCGGAGCTCTGGAGCGCATGCGCCCAGAGCTGGCGCTCTGCGACAGCAGACACCACCGCGATGGGAGGCCAACAGGAGCCAAAGAACAAGGACAGATGAAAATAGAGAAATGAAAGACCAATAGAAGTGGCCCGCTCACTCCCCAACCCGACCCCTGCCCAAAAAATAAATAAATAAATAAATCTTAAAAAAAAAAAAAAAAACCAATAAAGATGGATGAAAAATAAACGATGACTTAGAGGCAAAAAAATAAAAAGAGTTTAAGGAATACAGGAAACTAAAATTTCTGATTGTAAAAAAAGAACACTTTCATATTTTGATACTTTTAAAGTAAATGTAAGTCTCAGAATGCTATGCTACTCATATTCAACTAAAGTTTTTAAAAGAGTCACTTAGTACCTTCATTTCAAATTTTCAGTATTTACAAATTGTTATAAATTACCTTCTTTGCAACTATTAACTTTCAATGAACAATTTCAGCTGTTGGTTTACGATCTGTGTTAGAGTACATAATTTTTCAAAATTCTTTTTTGAGAATGTAAAACCAAACCAGTTTGAAAACCTCTGACACAGACTGTTCTTGGTAAGTTGTATTGTAACGGATGCTCAGAAATGGTAGGCAGCCTGAGGAAAATACAGAACCTAAAGAGACATTTGATTTGCGTTTGCTCTTGTTTCTAAAGATGAGAGAAATTACGGAATGTTCGCAAAGGACTGGAAACGAAAATGGAGGGTGCGAGGGAGCAGGAAGGTAGTTTAGGGCAACGAAAGACAAGGTCACGGAATACCAGCAGCGGCGAGGCCCTTGAAATGGCAAGGTACAGCGATATGGCTGACTCAGAGGGAAAGGCAGAGAGGAAGCAGAAGGGCAAGCGCGGATATCCATACGGGGTGCAGAGAGCAGGTGGTGACTGGGGGAAGTTGTACTGGGATCGGG
This sequence comes from Tragulus kanchil, assembly GCA_022376925.1. Taxonomy (NCBI): domain Eukaryota; kingdom Metazoa; phylum Chordata; class Mammalia; order Artiodactyla; family Tragulidae; genus Tragulus; species Tragulus kanchil. The sequence goes on from JAIOJX010000032.1 coordinate 101,229,908, forward strand.
TCTATTTCCTCAATAAAACTGGAGCAAGATTAGCAGCTCTGAGGAAGGGGAGGAGGTGTTGGTGACGACAAGAGAGACATCGAATGGTCGTTTAGAGGCCTGGGATGGAATCCACTTGGAAAGTGTCTTCGGAAGGACGTCGGTTTGATTTCTGGAATTTGTTGAGAGGATTAAGCCAGGTGATGTGCGTCGGATTGACGAACGTGAGGGCTGACGGGAAGGTTGCATTTAACCAGCCTGCCAGGTGCTCTCACTGATGCCCTAGAATGCAAGGGAGTTGAAGAGAAGTCACTAAAATGATGGAGTCTGGACTTGAAGCTACGGAAGGAAGCAAGGGAAGGGGTAAGGAAGGGTGATGCAATACATGAATGATTAAGTCTCTGTTAGTGTGTGGGAGGGAGTCAACTGCTGCGTTTGGAGTACTGACTTTTTTAAAAAATGTCAGCCGTCATATTTTCTTTTTCCAAAGTACACCGACTCTCTCCGATTCTCCTCTTCCTTCTTCAATACTTCTGCCGTCGTTTTAACAGGTGGAATATCTTCTAACATCCTGAAGGAAGACAGTTGTGGTTTCTTGCTGCGTTACTTCTGCTGCCTGCACGGCCTGCTTTGTGCGTCATCTCGGAATTCTTTTTTGTTTTGGTCCCGGGCTTTCTTCCCGCCGCAGCTGATAGGGGCGGTCCCGTCAGGTTCTGGGGAAGAAGGAAGCGCTGATTGGCTTCCCTGCGAGATGGGGCGGGGCTTGTCCCAGCCGGGAGGGCGGCGGCTAGGAGAGCCAGCCGGCTGGTTTCATGGGCCTCTCGGCTCCCGCATCTTTAGGATTCGGGCCAGGGAGGCAGGAGCCAGGGGCCGGACTGCACGGGCCGCCTGGGATCTGATGCCTTGTTTTCTGCCCAGCTGGACATTTTGGCATGCAATGCAGATGCTTTGGTAGCTGGGCATTTATCTGGGACTGTGTTTGCGATGACATCACAGCAAAAGGTTTTGTTTGGCCTCCCCCCTCCTCCCCCAGCTTTCTCGGGAGGGCAGGCACGGGCCCAATGGAAGCAGCCCAGGGCATCCAGCCAGCACTCCTTTTGAAAGACACAGGGTCAGAAGGTGGTTGAACGTTAACTCTTTGTGGCGGCAGTTTATCTGTTGGGAGGTCTGGCGACTGGAGAATTTGGACTTACAAGCAGCTCCGTACACAGAGTGCCTGTCCGCCAACACTTCATTTCGTGCTTCCTTTGTGCCGCACCCTGGGGATGTTTCCAAAGAGAAAGGCGACTTCCAACTCGTTTGAATGACCTCGCATTCTCAAGTCCCAGGTCTTGGTGGTTCCTGCACTGAATTCTCACAACCTGTGATGTGGACATTAGTCTCCCGTTTTTCAGATGAGGCATTTGAGTCTTAGAGAGCTGAAATGTCTTAATATCATTTTAGATAGGCAGGCTGGACAGAATTTGGTTTGGCCCAGATCCGTGTTTAACACCAAGATACAATCTGTTATTCTACTGCGGCCATGCCCTCCAGGGTTACTGGTTTTGCTGAGTGGGAATAGACAAAAAAGAAGAAATAAGTTTAAAGTGAGAATCCAGGTTAAAAGCACAATGACTTACTTTTGGCTGTTTGCTTATTTCTGTGCTAGTCAGGAAAGTATACTCAGAGGTAGTCCGTTTAACCTGGTCCTATAGGATGAGCAGGGAGTTCCACAGGTGGACAATGGACATTTCAGGCCCTGAAAAGTTCAAAGGGGCGGAGATTTGGACACCCAAAGGATGTAATGAGGGAAGGCCATTAGGGAGCCTCCAGCCCCTTCATTTTGCTGAGGGAATAAATGGAAGCCCAGTGAGGGTATTTAATTATTTAAGATCAGGAAACAAGTTTGCCCAAATGGGTTGGAACCCTGGGTCATTGCTGTTTAGTCCCTAAGTCATGTCCGACTCTGAGACACTATGGACTGCAGCCCTTCAGCTCCTCTGTCCGTGGGATTCTCCAGGCAAGAATATTGGAGTGGGTTTCCATTTCCTTCTCCAGGGTATCTTCCCAACCCAGGAATCCAAAGCTGCATCGCCTGCATTGGCAGGCAGATTCTTTACCACTGAGCTAATTTGTGGTCTGTTTTTATTAGTAACTTAGTAGTCAGATATAATGGAAGAGTCATTCACACTTCTTTAGCTTTTACTAGTATATATAATATATAACATATGTTGTATTACATACAAATATATACATTCCTTTCTTTTAGCCCTTCGGAGAACTCTATGAGGTAGACAGTATTTGACAAAGGTGAAAATTGAGACTGAGAGAAGTAACTCGCTCAGGATCACACCGCAAATCTGAGGTGGGAGCTCAGGCTCTTAGTCTCCTCCTTAGCAGTGATAAGCAGATAAGGAAAGAAGGGTGTGACCCAAAAAACCCCTTTCAACGTTTATGTTTTTATTTCCCTTATTCACATGAGGAAACTGAGGTTTAGAGACATCGGTGACTTTGCTCAAGGTCACAGAGCAATAAAGCGGTGGAGTAGGCGGTGGGGACCATGCCTGGGTTCTCTGCTCCTAGAACAGCCCCCTCCTAGCACAGAGAAGCAGTCAGAGCCCCTGGTCTCTTGATCGCCTTTCAAATCTTCCAGACACCTCTGCCTTGGGAATGTTGTCCTCTGCAGGCAAAGTGGCTCTAGTCACGTTGCACTTTTCCAATGAGGAATTATTCATACTTATCCTAACAGGACAGGGACCCAGGTCTTCTGCCTGCTGATGTGGTGATTTTCCTCACGTTTTCCCGTGCAGCTTTGTTTCAGGGGATCTGGATCATATTATACTCAAAAGGCCAGAGTGTGAGGTGCTTTGAGCTCCAGAGCCCTTTGTAGAAGCCACTTGGTCAAGCCCCTTTGGTTTATGTTTGCAGGATAAGCATCAAGGGGCAAAGCCCGGTCAGGACAGTGTCGCTGGAGGCCGGGGGCCTACTTGAAGTTCGTTAGCACCTCTTAAATCTGGGTGAAGAGTGACGAGTCGACAGAATTATGAATTGGGGTTGGAAAAATGAGTCTTCTCAAATATTTCTGCTCACGAGTAACTCTCACTGACCGATCGAACAAGCTGCATGTGAGTGTTCCAAATTAATTAGGTTCATCTGGGTTGTCTTCGCTGCTAAATAACGTGTCTCTGAGGGCTTGGCTTCCTGAAGGGGTGTCGGGAAGGAGGGTTTCTACTATGAAAGGAAGCTCTAGACCAGATTCCAGGAGGTCTGAGGGGCTCGAGCCAGCTCTGCTGATGACTGTGTGACCCTGGAAAAGGCAGTTCACCCCTCTAAGCCCATCATTATTCCTTCACGTTACCAGAAGCACTCCTGAGGACTTGGCAGTGGCCTAACAGTTGAGACAGCTTCTAACAAGACAGCCTCTGCCGTGGAGACCTCATAGCTTCTGTGGGGAATGAGCAAGGCCAGAGGTCCTGAGTGGATTCTGTGCTGCTCTGGGGTATGGGCAAAGACACTTGGAAGGCCTGCTGTCAGCAGGAGCCTAACCCTTATAGAAGCTGTGGAGATAATTGAAAAAGTTGCCCCCTTTTCTGGACAAATGTAATGCTACACCTGGTCGCACATCTTGGCAAGCAAGAGCCCAGACAGATCTTTGTGTCTCCAGTTGCCTCCTGGTCTGATCATTTTTTTTCCCTTAATTTTTATTTTGTCTTGGAATGTAGTCACTTTATAATATTGGGTTTGTTTCCAGATCATTCTTGCCTGATGACCAACTTGCTTATCTGAACCCAGCAGCCCTGAATGTCAAGACTGAGATAGAAAAGTCCAGTAGGGGAGAAGCTGGCAGAGGCCACTTCAGGCTGAGGAAAGAGCGTGTGTAAACCCTGCAGCCTGGAGAGAGCTGCTGCAGCTTGGGGACCTGCCTGTGGTTCACTGGCTGGGAGACAGAGAGGGTTGTGTCTTTTTTGTGGGGGTTGAAGAGAGATGAAGTTGGGAAGATTGGCAGAGGATGTTTCTTCACTTATGAGGCAAGTACGCTTCACTTATTGCCATGACTCGTCAGCCGGGTACGTAGCGAATAGCAGGTGTGACGAGACTTTAAGAAATAAAGACACACACACACACACACACAGAGAGAGAGAGAGAGAGAGAGAAAGGATGGGAATGGGGAGCTCAAGACCTCTTGGGTCAAGGCCCAGAACACATTCCCCAGTCTGCTTCTAGTCAGTGCTGAAGCCTCCAGGTGTTTACAGGCAATGCTATTAGTACCGGCTGGTTTCAGTCACAGCCCTGTTCAATGGTTACTCTCATGGCCTTGAGGATGGAAAGGGCATGTTGCAGCTGGGGGGCAACCAAATCAGCAAGAAGCCAAGGAGTCTGTGCTGACCCAGCGTATAGCAGATCTCCCACCTGTTGCTGATCAGTATATCCCCAGCTAATAAGCCCATGTGAATCAAATTGACTTGTTTCTCTCTTAGATCTTTCTAGTATATTCCTCATTAGTATATTCCTCTAGTATATTCCTCATTACCAATTTACTTTTCTCCTGGCTGAGCCAGAGCCACACATTACCTTCACGGGTTTGTTTCCCCATAACTTATGAAACAAACTATGAACATCCCTTCAGTGTAGTGTTTAAACACCAGGAAAATAGTGAACAAAATTCAACCAATCCCTTTCCCTGAGGAATTCATATTCTAGTGAGATCCCAATGGGCCTCCAGTGTCTCTGATGGCGTCAGGAAGCCATATTGATTTCTGACCCACTTCCCCTCTAGCACTGTGAGAACCGCCAAGTGAGAGAATGTGTGCCAAAGGCCTTTGGGGAGTGGGAGCTTCTGAATCATTCCAATGAATAATCAGTTTTATTTATTCATTTATTTTTTGGCTGTATACCTTATAGAATCTTAGAACCTGGACCATGGCAGTGAAAACTCCAAATCCTAACCACTGGACCACCAGGAAATTCCCAATCACTTCCCCCACCCCAATGTTTAAAGCCTTTTTTGAATTTGTTGCAATATTGCTTCTATTTTATGGTTGGTTTTTTTTTTTTTTCCCGGCCAAGATACATGTGTGGGATCTTAGCTCCCCACCAGGGATGGAACCTGCACTCTTTGCATGGGAAGGTGAAGAAGTCTTTACTGAACCACCAAGGAAGTCTCCTCCATCACTTTTTGTTTTGAAATTTTTAAACCAATCATTCATTTTAAAAAAAAATTTTTGGCCCCTTTTATTGGTCTTTCATTTATTTTCATCCGTCTTTGTTCTTTGGCCTGTGTGGGCCTCCAGTTGCAGTGGCCTCTCTCGTTGCAGAGCACTGGCTCTGGGCGCGTGTGCTCCAGAGTGCCGGCTCATAATTGGACACACTGGTCTAGCTGCTCTGTGGCATGTGGTATCCTCCCAGGTCAGGGATCGAACTGGCACCCCGTGCACAGCAAGGCAGACTTTTTACCCACTGGACCACCAGGGAAGCCCTCCTCAATCACTTTAAATATTAATCTGAGTGACCAGCACTGATGCTCAGGGGTTTGGGAACCTGTTCCTGGCACCCAGCTGATCGTCCCTTCCGGGAAGAACACACCTTTGGTCATGGTCATGATGCTACAGGAAGTATATGCCTTTCTTTGCTCTGCCCTTAAGATCCATTCTGACCAGGAGAGAGTCACCCCTCTCTGGGTCAGCTGAGCAGGCTGGGCCTGGTACAGGAGTTCACTGGCTTATTCTCAAGCTGTGAGCACCTGCTGTGGTCAAAGGCTCTTCCTCTTCTGGCTGAAGCACCCATGTGGATGAGAGAGTCACTTATAAATCACAAACAAAAGGGAATCTCTGTCTTCAGGGTAAGAGAAAGTTGTCCCTAGGCTATTATCTGTGGTCTTATCAATAAATAGGTCTGATTTGGTGAAAGAGGTTGATTCCTAGACCTGGGAACTTGTCCTTTCCCTCACGGTATGTATCGGCAAGGCAATTTCCTTTTTTGGGTGCTAGTTCCTTCCTCTATTAACCAGGAGGCTGGACTTTCATTTGAAAGTCATTTGAACGTTCCTAGGGCACCATGGTTTGTAAAGCAGGTAAAAGCAGCGATGCTGTAGCTGAGGCAGGTGCCTGGATATCTGCCAACCTCACCTCATCCTGCCTCACCCTCCCTGGACGGATTTCTCCCACTGTTGCCCTGCAATCATAGTGGTGGTTTAAAAATGAGTGGATTAGATAACTTCCCCTCTAACTGGGCTCTTCTGGCCTCTAGGCTCAGGGTTGGGGTGAGGGCATTTAAAAAATTTACTGGTCTTTCACTTTTTGTTTTGAAATTTTTAAACCAATCATTCATTTAAAAAAAAATTTTTGGCCCCTTTTATTGGTCTTTTTTTTTTTTCTTTGGCCTGTGTGGGCCTCCAGTTGCAGTGGCCTCTCTCGTTGCAGAGCACTGGCTCTGGGCGCGTGTGCTCCAGAGTGCCGGCTCATAATTGGACACACTGGTCTAGCTGCTCTGTGGCATGTGGTATCCTCCCAGGTCAGGGATCGAACTGGCACCCCGTGCACAGCAAGGCAGACTTTTTACCCACTGGACCACCAGGGAAGCCCTCCTCAATCACTTTAAATATTAATCTGAGTGACCAGCACTGATGCTCAGGGGTTTGGGAACCTGTTCCTGGCACCCAGCTGATCGTCCCTTCCGGGAAGAACACACCTTTGGTCATGGTCATGATGCTACAGGAAGTATATGCCTTTCTTTGCTCTGCCCTTAAGATCCATTCTGACCAGGAGAGAGTCACCCCTCTCTGGGTCAGCTGAGCAGGCTGGGCCTGGTACAGGAGTTCACTGGCTTATTCTCAAGCTGTGAGCACCTGCTGTGGTCAAAGGCTCTTCCTCTTCTGGCTGAAGCACCCATGTGGATGAGAGAGTCACTTATAAATCACAAACAAAAGGGAATCTCTGTCTTCAGGGTAAGAGAAAGTTGTCCCTAGGCTATTATCTGTGGTCTTATCAATAAATAGGTCTGATTTGGTGAAAGAGGTTGATTCCTAGACCTGGGAACTTGTCCTTTCCCTCACGGTATGTATCGGCAAGGAAATTTTCCCTTTTTTGGGTGCTAGTTCCTTCCTCTATTAACCAGGAGGCTGGACTTTCATTTGAAAGTCATTTGAACGTTCCTAGGGCACCATGGTTTGTAAAGCAGGTAAAAGCAGCGATGCTGTAGCTGAGGCAGGTGCCTGGATATCTGCCAACCTCACCTCATCCTGCCTCACCCTCCCTGGACGGATTTCTCCCACTGTTGCCCTGCAATCATAGTGGTGGTTTAAAAATGAGTGGATTAGATAACTTCCCCTCTAACTGGGCTCTTCTGGCCTCTAGGCTCAGGGTTGGGGTGAGGGCAATTAAAAAAAATTTTGTGATAACTTCTACAATTTTGTGTGTACATGGAGATGGCTATCCAACCCTCCTTCCGTTCAATGTAAACATAATTTGGATTGTCTGGGTGACCCTCTATTTCCATGAATAGACATGAGGTTTCAGTGGCCCCACTGGACTTTCTGTTTAAGACTGTGGCGATACCATGAACATGTCTAAATGTTTCCCATTTCACTTTCCATGCAGTATGTTTTCCAAATTGGACAATCTGTGATTTTTTTCCATAAATGGGATGTGTTTGTTAGAGGCCAGCTGCATAAGCAAGATAGGAATTGACTTCTCTTTCATATATGAAGTCCAGGTAGGTGACCCAGGGATAGAAGGATGGCTTCTTGTGCACCAGGACCCATGCTCTTCCCATCATGCTGCTTTATGGTCCTCATCCTGTGCCTTCCACCCTATGAAGCAAGATGGCAGTTCCTGCCATCACATGTGCATTTCATCCAACAGGAAGGAGGAAAGGGGAAAGCCTACCATTTCTTTCTCAGGGCAGAAGTTGCCCACGTCACTTTTTTTTCATATTCCACTACCTATAATTTGATCATATGGTCACCCTTACCTTTAAGGGGGGCTAAGAAATCTCTTTAGCTGGGCAGTTTTGTGACTAACTAAAGTTTCTATCATTGTGCAAAAGAAGAGAACAGACAAATGGGCCAAGTGGAGATCTCTGCCAGTGGTCCAGTCATTTCTATGGCATGAAAATTTTACATGTTTTTTAGATGTGAAATTCTGTGATATGAGTAGCATCTAAAAACTTCAGCCTGGACAGGTGCTCAAGACTTCAGTGAATCCAGTCTCTTTCATCCAAATGATGAAGATGTTATGGACTCATTTTACAGATAAGGCAACTGGGGGCCAGAGAGGTTAGGTGACCTTCTCAGGGTTAACTTGGTCAGTAGCACACAGAGAGAATAGTCTTGTAGAGACAATTACAGGAATGGTGGGATTCACTGGACACCTGAAAGGGCTTTTTGTGCTTTTTATTCTTCCTCCCACTGTTGCCCTGCAATCATAGTGGTGGTTTAAAAATGAGTGGATTAGATAACTTCCCCTCTAACTGGGCTCTTCTGGCCTCTAGGCTCAGGGTTGGGGTGAGGGCAATTAAAAAAAATTTTGTGATAACTTCTACAATTTTGTGTGTACATGGAGATGGCTATCCAACCCTCCTTCCGTTCAATGTAAACATAATTTGGATTGTCTGGGTGACCCTCTATTTCCATGAATAGACATGAGGTTTCAGTGGCCCCACTGGACTTTCTGTTTAAGACTGTGGCGATACCATGAACATGTCTAAATGTTTCCCATTTCACTTTCCATGCAGTATGTTTTCCAAATTGGACAATCTGTGATTTTTTTCCATAAATGGGATGTGTTTGTTAGAGGCCAGCTGCATAAGCAAGATAGGAATTGACTTCTCTTTCATATATGAAGTCCAGGTAGGTGACCCAGGGATAGAAGGATGGCTTCTTGTGCACCAGGACCCATGCTCTTCCCATCATGCTGCTTTATGGTCCTCATCCTGTGCCTTCCACCCTATGAAGCAAGATGGCAGTTCCTGCCATCACATGTGCATTTCATCCAACAGGAAGGAGGAAAGGGGAAAGCCTACCATTTCTTTCTCAGGGCAGAAGTTGCCCACGTCACTTTTTTTTCATATTCCACTACCTATAATTTGATCATATGGTCACCCTTACCTTTAAGGGGGGCTAAGAAATCTCTTTAGCTGGGCAGTTTTGTGACTAACTAAAGTTTCTATCATTGTGCAAAAGAAGAGAACAGACAAATGGGCCAAGTGGAGATCTCTGCCAGTGGTCCAGTCATTTCTATGGCATGAAAATTTTACATGTTTTTTAGATGTGAAATTCTGTGATATGAGTAGCATCTAAAAACTTCAGCCTGGACAGGTGCTCAAGACTTCAGTGAATCCAGTCTCTTTCATCCAAATGATGAAGATGTTATGGACTCATTTTACAGATAAGGCAACTGGGGGCCAGAGAGGTTAGGTGACCTTCTCAGGGTTAACTTGGTCAGTAGCACACAGAGAGAATAGTCTTGTAGAGACAATTACAGGAATGGTGGGATTCACTGGACACCTGAAAGGGCTTTTTGTGCTTTTTATTCTTCCTCCCGTGACATCCTGGTTCTTCAAACCATACCTTACCTCTGATGCTATAATTTGGTGGATAAAGTTAACTCTGATCTGGGGACTGGGATGTCCTAAGGGAGTCCGAACTTTACCGTTACACACAACTAGCTTTCAGTCCTATTTCTCCTTCTTATGACTGTGTCGCCTTGGGCAAGGCATTTTCTCTTGACTTTAGTTTCCTCTTGTTTAGAAAGAAAATAATATCCATCTTCAACTTTTCTTCCCACCATTCCTTCTTCCTTCCACCCTTCCTCTTTCCCCGTGCTCTCTTTCCTTCTTTTTTTTTCACTCATAGAATGAATAAATAAATGGACCTGGTCTGGGACTTAGTACTTAGAAGTGAAAACCAAAGGTAATTTCCTTCCTTTCTTCCTTCTTCTTTCCCCTTCTTTAATTTTCTTTCTCTTGTTTCAGTTTCATTTAATTTTAAGAAAGTTTTTCCCATCAGGTTCACTAGGCACATGACCCAGGGGAACTGAAAAAAAATTCTAGCAGTTCAGATGCAGCAGATTCTCTGGTACCCAGAAATAGTTGCTCTGACTGGTGAACTTCTAGTTCCCTTTACCAGTTTTTCTTTTTTTCTGAATCAGACAAGGAGAACGTCAGTACCTCTTGGGTTTCCCCCTCTGATACCTTATCGCTGGACCCTGACTTGGTAATTTCCTCCTTTCTTCTGTGCTTTTTTTCTGAACACTTGAAAATGTCATGCTTCCTGTGAAGTTTTCTCTTCCTTGTATGTAGCTCTGGTTTTCTATAAGCTCTTTGAGGACAAGGAATGACATCTGTGTATTCCAGCCTTTACCTGTTACAGAAATGAAAACAGAAGCCTGATTGGAGATGAACTTCCTCTGAGCAAGGACCCTGTGTTCTATTTAACATTCATCATAGTATCTGTGAAGAACAAAGGGAGGAAAGAGGAGTGAACGTAAAGGGAAAGAAGAGGGGCTTGGGGGAGAAGGTGGGAAAGTGAAAATGGTAGCCACTCAGTCATGTAGAGACAATTACAGGAATGGTGGGATTCACTGGACACCTGAAAGGGCTTTTTGTGCTTTTTATTCTTCCTCCCGTGACATCCTGGTTCTTCAAACCATACCTTACCTCTGATGCTATAATTTGGTGGATAAAGTTAACTCTGATCTGGGGACTGGGATGTCCTAAGGGAGTCCGAACTTTACCGTTACACACAACTAGCTTTCAGTCCTATTTCTCCTTCTTATGACTGTGTCGCCTTGGGCAAGGCATTTTCTCTTGACTTTAGTTTCCTCTTGTTTAGAAAGAAAATAATATCCATCTTCAACTTTTCTTCCCACCATTCCTTCTTCCTTCCACCCTTCCTCTTTCCCCGTGCTCTCTTTCCTTCTTTTTTTTTCACTCATAGAATGAATAAATAAATGGACCTGGTCTGGGACTTAGTACTTAGAAGTGAAAACCAAAGGTAATTTCCTTCCTTTCTTCCTTCTTCTTTCCCCTTCTTTAATTTTCTTTCTCTTGTTTCAGTTTCATTTAATTTTAAGAAAGTTTTTCCCATCAGGTTCACTAGGCACATGACCCAGGGGAACTGAAAAAAAATTCTAGCAGTTCAGATGCAGCAGATTCTCTGGTACCCAGAAATAGTTGCTCTGACTGGTGAACTTCTAGTTCCCTTTACCAGTTTTTCTTTTTTTCTGAATCAGACAAGGAGAACGTCAGTACCTCTTGGGTTTCCCCCTCTGATACCTTATCGCTGGACCCTGACTTGGTAATTTCCTCCTTTCTTCTGTGCTTTTTTTCTGAACACTTGAAAATGTCATGCTTCCTGTGAAGTTTTCTCTTCCTTGTATGTAGCTCTGGTTTTCTATAAGCTCTTTGAGGACAAGGAATGACATCTGTGTATTCCAGCCTTTACCTGTTACAGAAATGAAAACAGAAGCCTGATTGGAGATGAACTTCCTCTGAGCAAGGACCCTGTGTTCTATTTAACATTCATCATAGTATCTGTGAAGAACAAAGGGAGGAAAGAGGAGTGAACGTAAAGGGAAAGAAGAGGGGCTTGGGGGAGAAGGTGGGAAAGTGAAAATGGTAGCCACTCAGTCATGTCTGACTCTTTGATCCCATGGACAGTAGCCTGCCAGGCTCCTCTGTCCATGAAGTCTCCAGGCAAGAATAGCAGAATGGGTACCCACTCTCTTTTCTCAGGATCTTCATAATCCAGGGATCAAACTTGAGTCTCCTGCATTGCAGGCAAGTTTTTTTTTTTTTTTTTACTATCTGAGCCACCAGGGAAGCCAGGAGGAGGAAGGGAGAAGTTGGCACATCAGCATTTATTAAGCATGAAAATACCAGCTTTTAAGAACATGCAGTCTTACTTAATCTTGACAGCACACATGTGAGACAAATTGCAAAGGATAAGATTGAGACCCAGAAAGGCACAATCATTTCTCCAAGTTCCCACAGCGCATAGGAAGCAGAATGTGAGACGGAAACAAGGTCTGTGAAGCCTAGGTCAGGCTTATTCTTAAACCATGAGTCAGTTACTGACACAGTCAAGTGTGAGAATTAAATGTACTGTGTAGGAAGCTGGGTCTGTCTCAGGGATCCCTTTTAGCAGTAGTCATAACGAAGTTTTGTGATCTTGACAAAGTCTCTGGCTATCTTGGAGCCTCAGTGTCCCTACCTGTCATGAAGGGGGCCCTCTGTGAGTGTGATGGTCCCTCTGAGCTCTTGAGTGTGGGGTACAGCTTCTCTCCCTGAATTCCTCCACCGCCAGTGTGAGCCATTTAAAAATGATTGATTCTTCCAGGAGGAGGGATGCCTCTTTAGCTAGGTCAGGCCAAGCAAACTTATTTGGGATTTTTGATGAGATTTCTCTTAATTGACTGGGGTGAGGAGTTCACAGCTGAATTGGAAGACTGGCTTTTCAGCTCCAAGCTGGAAGAGACTGACATGACTTGAGGTTGTCTGGCCTTTTTGAAGGCTGATTAGAGAGCATTCTGCACCCAGCAACACTCCCTACTCCCTGGAGAGCGCAAAGGGAGCTGAGGAACAATGAATAATAAATAAGCTGTCTTGGTCCTGGAAGAAACAATGTCAAATTTCTGGGGCTTTCCTCGTTGACTCTCCCCTTTGCCTGAAGAGTTTTCAGTGTTTTTTTTGTTTTGTTTTGTTTTGTCTGTCTGTCTCTCTCTTTTTCTTTTCTCCTTTCCCTTCCTCTCCTCCCTCTCTCCTCTCTCTCAGATTCCTTTCTTCTTTCTTTTCTTCCAGATATTTTGTAAAAGTTTAGCAACATTGAGGAGAATGAAAGATTTTCTTTTTTTACACCAAAAATGGTTTTTTTTGGGTATAACCAGTTAACAATTTTGTTATAGTTTCAGGTGAACAGAGAAGTAGCTTGGTCATACATATACATGTATCCATTCTTCCCTAAGCCCCCTCCCATCCGGGTTGGTATATAACATTAGCAGAGTCCCATGTACTGTGCAATAGAATTTTGTTGGTTATCCATTTCAAACATGGCAGTGTGTATTTGACTTTCCCAAAGTCCCCAACCATCCCCTCCCTGCTACAACTACGAGTTCAATTACTAAGTTTGTGAGTCTCTTTCTTTTTTGTAAATAAGCTCATTTGTATCACTTCTTTTAAAATCCATATGATATTTCTCCTTCTCTATCTGACTTACTTCACTCAGTATGACACTCTCTAGTGTCTAGGTCTATCCATATTGTTGCAAATGACCTTATTTCATTCTTTTTAATGGCTGAGTAATATTCCAACACACACACACACACACACACACACACACCCCACATCTTCTTTATCCATACCACTGCTAATGGACATTTAGGTTGTTACCATGTCTTGGCTATTGTAAACAGTGCTGCAATGAGCATTGGGGTGCATGTGTCTAATGAAAGACTTTGAATGATAGTGTTCTCCACAATTTAGTTAACAGTGATCTTTTATGTCTTCTGATTGTTAGTACTTTCTATCTCTTCCTTATTCATTCAACTATGATTCATTAATAGCAGTGATAGTTACAGTTGGGAGAACTTAGCAATGAATATCAAGCACCATTCTTTCAGGCCCTATAAGGCACTACATTCTTTCATTCAACAAATATTTATGGAACATCCAATTATTTCCAGGCACCATCATGGAATGATTCAGCCACAACCAAGGCAGACTCTCTTTCCCTAATGGAGCTTACATCATGATTGGAAACAGACAATAAGCAAGTAAACAGATATTTCATGTATTTTCATGTTATTTAATTACATCTTCAAAACAATCTCATGAAAGGTGTTATAAGCCCATTTTACCCATGGAGAAACACTGAGATGTGGATAATGAAGCTACCTGTCCAAAATCAGATGAGAAATTTTAATGTGTCCTATCCTAGTGGTCTTTGTAGGACCCAATGAAGCTTTTAATTATGAGACCAGAGACAGTAAATGGTGAAGCTATGAAACTGAAGCTCCAGAACTCTTCACTTGCATGGTCTCTTTCTCAAGTCACTTCAGACCTAATTTTTAAAGTTTGTTTTAAAGTTTTACTTTTTTTTTTTGCTTCTAAGTCATCATTTGTTTTTCATCCATCTTTATTCTTTGGCATGTGTGAGCCTCCCATCGCAGTGGACTCTCTCACTGCAGAGCACTAGCCCTGGGAGCATGCTCCCCAGAGTGCCTACTTGTAATTGAAAACACTGGCCCAGTTTCTCCTTGGCACGTGGGATCTTCCTGGGCCAGGGATCAAACTGGTGCCCCTTGCACTGCAAGACAGACTCTTTACCCACTGGACCACTAGAGAAGCCCAGACCTAATTTTTAATCCCTTCTTTAGTGAGGGCACAGCCTTGGACATCACCAAACATGGACCAGTCTTCACTGACATGAGGTTTCAGAGAATGTTCTAATTTTCCCCAAGAACTCAGAAGCCAATGGAGGAGAAAGACATGAACAGAAAACATTGTAATGCATAGTGATGAGTGGCATAATGGAAGTGTTACAGACTAAATTGTGTCCCTCAAATTCATATATTAAAACACTGACCCTTAATGTGATGACTGCAGTTAGAGACAAGGCTTCTAGGGAGGCAGTTAAGGTTTATGAAGTCACAAGTGTATGGCCCTGATCATACAGGATTGGTGTCTTTATAAGGAGAAGATGAAACAGCAGAGAGCTCTCTATCCATGCACACAAAGAGCAAAGCCCTTGTGAGCACAGAGAGGGAAGGCAGCTGTGCATAAGCCAGAAGGAGAGCTTTCAGGCCATATAAGGCCCTACATTCTTTCATTCAACAAATATTTATGGAACATCCAATTATTTCCAGGCACCATCATGGAATGATTCAGCCACAACCAAGGCAGACTCTCTTTCCCTAATGGAGCTTACATCATGATTGGAAACAGACAATAAGCAAGTAAACAGATATTTCATGTATTTTCATGTTATTTAATTACATCTTCAAAACAATCTCATGAAAGGTGTTATAAGCCCATTTTACCCATGGAGAAACACTGAGATGTGGATAATGAAGCTACCTGTCCAAAATCAGATGAGAAATTTTAATGTGTCCTATCCTAGTGGTCTTTGTAGGACCCAATGAAGCTTTAATTATGAGACCAGAGACAGTAAATGGTGAAGCTATGAAACTGAAGCTCCAGAACTCTTCACTTGCATGGTCTCTTTCTCAAGTCACTTCAGACCTAATTTTTAAAGTTTGTTTTAAAGTTTTACTTTTTTTTTTTGCTTCTAAGTCATCATTTGTTTTTCATCCATCTTTATTCTTTGGCATGTGTGAGCCTCCCATCGCAGTGGACTCTCTCACTGCAGAGCACTAGCCCTGGGAGCATGCTCCCCAGAGTGCCTACTTGTAATTGAAAACACTGGCCCAGTTTCTCCTTGGCACGTGGGATCTTCCTGGGCCAGGGATCAAACTGGTGCCCCTTGCACTGCAAGACAGACTCTTTACCCACTGGACCACTAGAGAAGCCCAGACCTAATTTTTAATCCCTTCTTTAGTGAGGGCACAGCCTTGGACATCACCAAACATGGACCAGTCTTCACTGACATGAGGTTTCAGAGAATGTTCTAATTTTCCCCAAGAACTCAGAAGCCAATGGAGGAGAAAGACATGAACAGAAAACATTGTAATGCATAGTGATGAGTGGCATAATGGAAGTGTTACAGACTAAATTGTGTCCCTCAAATTCATATATTAAAACACTGACCCTTAATGTGATGACTGCAGTTAGAGACAAGGCTTCTAGGGAGGCAGTTAAGGTTTATGAAGTCACAAGTGTATGGCCCTGATCATACAGGATTGGTGTCTTTATAAGGAGAAGATGAAACAGCAGAGAGCTCTCTATCCATGCACACAAAGAGCAAAGCCCTTGTGAGCACAGAGAGGGAAGGCAGCTGTTCATAAGCCAGAAGGAGAGCTCTTACCAGAAGCTCAGTTTGCTGGCACCTTGATCATGGATTCTACCCTCCAGAACTCTGAGGAAATACATTTTTGTTGTTTACACCAGCCAGTCTATGGTATTTTGTTGTGGTATCCCAAGCTGACTTGTACAAGAGGGGTATATAAGGGAGATGGAATTGAGGATGAAGAAGCATTCCAGGTATAGAAAACAGCCTGAGTAAAGTGAAGTAAAGTAAGCCTGAGCACTGAAGAAATGATGCTCTTGAGCTGCAGTGCTGGAGAAGACTCTTGAGAGTCCCTTGGACAACAAGAAGACCAAGTGAGTCAATCCTAAAGAAAATTAACCCTGAATATTCATTCAAAGGACTGATCCTAAAGCTGAAGCTCCAATACTTTGGCCACCTGATGCAAAGGGCTGACTCATTGGAAAAGACCCTGATTGTGGGAAAGACTGAAGTCAAGAGAAGAAGTGAGTGACAGAGGATGAGATGGTTTAATGGCATCACTGACTCAATGGACATATATTTGAGCAAACTCAAGGAGATAGTGATGGACAGAGAAGCCTGGTGTGCTGCAGTTCATGAAGTCACAAAGAGTTGGACACGACTTGGTGACTGAACAACAACAAAAGTATGAAGACTTGAGGTAGCACAGCATACTTGTCTCCAGGTGTGCATGAATGCCTGTGTGTTCAGTTGCTAAGTTGTGTCTGACTCTTTGAGACCCCATGGACTGTAGCCTGCCTGGCTCCCCTGTCTATGGGATTCCCCAGGCAAGAAAACCTGAGCAGGTTGCCATTTCCTTCTCCAGGGTGTCTTTGCAACCCGAGGATTGAACCTGCATCTCCTCTGTCTCTTGTATCAGCAGGTGGACACCTGGGAAGCCTCAGCATACCTATAGAATCGTAAATAATAATTGTGCATACTTTTATTGTAGTACAGAAAGAGAGATAAACAATGACAGCTGGGTGTGAGATGCCAAGCTTAAGACTGGTTTTACTGATAGATGTGGGAGTGCCCCTGTTTTGCCTTTGAGCAGAAAGAGCTGAAACCACCATGGTAGCAGAAGGAGGAACATGGATGGGAGGGAGGGACCCTAGTCAGGTAGCCACTGTAATAGCTCTGGTAAGAAAGGGTGTAGCTCTGAAGTAGGTCTGTGGGTTGGAGACAAGGACATGTTTTTGAACTGGGAGGAGAGAGTGGGAAAGCGAGGAGGAGAAAGAGTCACATTTGGGTTTCTCAGTTGAGTGTCTGGTGCTTGGACTATTTTGACAACATCTAAAGTGACTTGAATATATACATAGATTTGATTTAATTATGAGGAAAAGGGTTTGGAATTTTTATATTTCAAAGAAATATCATGTGGAGGTGTGCTATGGTCCTAGATCTGCAGGTCTGGTCAACTGGATGCTCTTCTGTTTGGGAGCCAGCAGAGCGAGAACAGGGTGTCCACGAGGCATGTGAGAGGATCTGGAGGCAGCCTTCATTAGCAGCATTGTGCTTCTCAATAGGATGCTGACTTTTTGTGTTTGAATAAACCTGAAACTTGGGCCAAGGAGGTTGTCATGTCATAGAAGGAGTTGCTGTCAAACTTGGTAAATGCTTAGCTTAGGGCAAAGAGTCTGATAGAGTTCTGACCTTGACCTAACTTACTACGTGCCTTTGGGTTTACTGTCTCTAGGTCTCAGTGTTACCTTTTCAAAAATGAACTACTTGGGTTAAATGATGTTTAAATTTTCTTTTAGTAGTCATATTCTATGTATCAATGTTTAACCAACATTATGCTAAGAAAATGTACATTAATCAAGAGTTTGGGGAAGGTTAGGCTTTTATTTCCAAGGACAATGCATAATTCAGTCCTGAAATGACAAGCTTTAACTCCTATGGCATTTCATCTCACCCTGGGCTCATAGAGAACTCCAGGGAGAAGAGATTATTTGAATACCATCCAGTTCAGTTTCTTTATTCCACACTTGAGGGCAATGAGGAACAGCAAGATCATCACTCAAGGTCATACAGCTGGTGAATAGCACAGTCAGGCATTGAAACCAAGTCTCCCAAAAGAGGGTCATTGAGGGGTATATAACCACTAGGTTATGCACCATATGACTCTGTAGACTCCAATGTGAGTGTACCCCTGGAATTAGCAGAGGTCCTACTCTTGACCCCTATTTAGCACTCCTCTCATTTATGTATATAATTATTTAAAATACCTTCTCATGCCCCTGGATACCCAGTACCTCTCTTCTTCGCTTTTACTTACCAGTTGGAATTCTATTCATCCTTTAAAACTCAATACAAATATCATCTCTGTGGTCCCCTTTCTTCCCTTTGTATATAACCCTATGGTCCTATATGTGGCTTCCCATACATGGTGCTTCCCTGGGATTCCCATAGATTCTTCCCTGGTAAAGAATTTACCTATCAATGCAGGAGATGCAGGAGACATGTGTTCTATCCCTGGGTCAGGAAGAACCTGGAGAAGGAAATGGCACTCTAGTATTCTTGACTGGAAAGTCCCATGGACAGAGGAGCCTGGTGGCCTACAGTCCATGGGGTTACAAAGAGTCAGACATGACTGAGCAACTGAGCACATGCACTATAGCTATATACATATAACACATTGCATGGGAATGGTTTCTTATCTGTTTACACTTTAAAAGGTGAGAACCTTTTCTTATTCATCTCTGCACATCTACCATCTAGTCCAGGTGCTCAATTAGTGTCCATGGAATGAATGAATACAAAGGATATATGATGGGGTGAGTGTAAACTGAGGTTTGCTGGAGAATTCAGAATCAAACAGAAAAGCTTAGGAAGCCACGTCCCATGAAGTGTAAATGAGACTAGGGTTTTCCTCTCATCTGGTTATTTCTTGAATGTACAGGTCATCACCCTCATTAAGGACAGCTCTCCTAAGCTGTAAGCAGGAAATGCCTCGGTATCAGGCTCGATGGCCCATATTGAAGACATAATCCTTTGGCCCGTGACTCACCAATGGATTCCAGAAGGCTCAGTGTGGGTGGCCTTCTTCAATCAATCAATGGTTGGGCGTCCCAGCCTGTGACTGGATCCAAGCCACCCAAGCGTACAGGTCTCTTTGATGCAGCCTGTATGGAGACCTCTGGCCATCAGGCCTGTGTAAGTTGTAGCCACCCACCAGGAGAAGCAGAGAAGCATCCATAAAAGTCAGGTTTCATGACCACTGACATCCCCTTGAGCATGGTCATTATGATTATTTAACATTTATGAGACACCCTCGGTGCTGTGGGGCTAAGGGAAAGCCAGTTTGGCAGCCTCAACACAAACGGATGTTTCTATATAACTGTACAAAGGTGATCCCTCCCACCCAGATTAGTTCATTTGCTGGAGCTCATATAGGGCCAGGGCAAAATTCAGTGCCTTCTGTACAATATCAGTCCAGGCATTAACCTGGGGGAACCTCAGTTAACCAAAACCCAGCAAAGGAAAATCCTCAATTAACTATCTTGATTTTTACACTGCTGTTTATTGGTTTTCTGAGTGATGTTGATATGCAGTCGCAGTCTTTTGTTCAGACTTTCTTGTCCATTAAAACATATAAACTGCTGATCATGTGTGTGCTCTTGACATTGTAGAGCTAAGTAGACAGCGTGTGCCCCCAGACAACTCACCCTTGTGGGGAAGAGAGGAAATAAAAATATAGTCTTGCAGGTGATGTGTAAGAGCCAAGTTCACAGAAAAGTAGAGGGCTAGACGGAGTGGTCAACAGTTTAGTCCAACTTTATAGGAGGAAGAGCTCAAGATGGCATTTGATTATGATGATAACTTCAGGGTGGGTTGTGTGGACCCACACAGGAAGGTGTGGACCTTACAGGAAGAGGAAAGGAATGAACAAATGAATGGGAAGGGGGAATGTCACAGGAGATTTGGGGAACCCTAAGATATGCAGATGGATTGAAATCTACAGGGTGAGGGGATGAGGTGGGAAATCTAGGCAAGGACTAGATTATAAAGGCCTTCTCCATAGTTTAAGAAGTGACTGCTGCAGGACTTCCCTGGTGGTCCATTGGTTAAGACTCCAGGCTCCCAATGGATTCCAGAAGGCTCAGTGTGGGTGGCCTTCTTCAATCAATCAATGGTTGGGCGTCCCAGCCTGTGACTGGATCCAAGCCACCCAAGCGTACAGGTCTCTTTGATGCAGCCTGTATGGAGACCTCTGGCCATCAGGCCTGTGTAAGTTGTAGCCACCCACCAGGAGAAGCAGAGAAGCATCCATAAAAGTCAGGTTTCATGACCACTGACATCCCCTTGAGCATGGTCATTATGATTATTTAACATTTATGAGACACCCTCGGTGCTGTGGGGCTAAGGGAAAGCCAGTTTGGCAGCCTCAACACAAACGGATGTTTCTATATAACTGTACAAAGGTGATCCCTCCCACCCAGATTAGTTCATTTGCTGGAGCTCATATAGGGCCAGGGCAAAATTCAGTGCCTTCTGTACAATATCAGTCCAGGCATTAACCTGGGGGAACCTCAGTTAACCAAAACCCAGCAAAGGAAAATCCTCAATTAACTATCTTGATTTTTACACTGCTGTTTATTGGTTTTCTGAGTGATGTTGATATGCAGTCGCAGTCTTTTGTTCAGACTTTCTTGTCCATTAAAACATATAAACTGCTGATCATGTGTGTGCTCTTGACATTGTAGAGCTAAGTAGACAGCGTGTGCCCCCAGACAACTCACCCTTGTGGGGAAGAGAGGAAATAAAAATATAGTCTTGCAGGTGATGTGTAAGAGCCAAGTTCACAGAAAAGTAGAGGGCTAGACGGAGTGGTCAACAGTTTAGTCCAACTTTATAGGAGGAAGAGCTCAAGATGGCATTTGATTATGATGATAACTTCAGGGTGGGTTGTGTGGACCCACACAGGAAGGTGTGGACCTTACAGGAAGAGGAAAGGAATGAACAAATGAATGGGAAGGGGGAATGTCACAGGAGATTTGGGGAACCCTAAGATATGCAGATGGATTGAAATCTACAGGGTGAGGGGATGAGGTGGGAAATCTAGGCAAGGACTAGATTATAAAGGCCTTCTCCATAGTTTAAGAAGTGACTGCTGCAGGACTTCCCTGGTGGTCCATTGGTTAAGACTCCAGGCTCCCAATGCAAGGGGCATAGGTTCAGTCCCTACTTGGGGAACTAGATCCCACATGCTGCTCCTAAGTGTTCCAGTATCACAACTAAGACCCAGCACAGCCAAGTAAACAAATACATTAATTTAAAAAAGAAGTGATTGCTGCCTTTAGTCCCTTTCTGGGAGTGTTCTCCCTTGGTTTGGGTGACGTCACATTCTGATGGAGCAGCTCTAACTTCTTTGGACACATCCCTTTTGCTATTTTCATGGAACTATCTGTCTCAACCCATGCTTTAATGGTAGTGTTCCTCAGGGTTCCTGCCTCTGTTTTTTTCACTCTAGACCCTTCTCTGAGCAATTTTCCCATTGTAGTGATTCCCCAAATGATATCCCTCATCCAGGTGGGTTCTTTCCTGAACTCCAGATGTGTACATAGATCTAACTGCCTAGTGGATATCTCTACTCAATGTGGCAGTCATCTGCTCCCTAAACCTTCATTTGTTCTGTATTTCCAGTCATATGGAAAGCATCAATATCTGGAACTCTCCTAGACTCTTTACTTCCCCTCGTAAGTCAAATCAATTCCATCGACCATTCATTTATTCAGACATTAGACATTTATGGAGTTCTTACTTTTTGTCAGAGCTTTGACCAGCAGCTGTTGATATGGGAATGAGTAAAATAGAGCACTGACCCTTGAGGAAGAGTCGGAAGAAAGGGACATGATCAGGTGGCTGTCACTCTGGGTATAGCAAGAAGGGCCTTGGTTCATGGAGAAGGGCCCTGTCCCAGTTGGGTGGATGGGCTGGTATGAGGGAAATCTGGCAAAGTTTTTTCAGTAGATGATGCCTGTGCTGGGTCTCAAAGACTGAGTAGCATTTGGGCAGTGCAATGGGAAGTGGGAGATAACGAGGGGAGGGAGTTGTTCCAGGAAAGAGAGTCACATGAGGAAATGTATGGAGATGATACAGGGCACAATGTGGTTGTAACTACAAGCAGCTGAGAGTTACTGGGGAGAAGAAAGGCAGCCAGAGGTGGGAGGAGATAAGGAGTTGAGATTAGGTTATACACAGCCTTGTATTCCTAAAGGAAATTAGCCTTGAATAGTTATTGGAAGAACTGATGCTGAAGTTCCAAATACTTTGTCCACCTGATGAGAAGAGCTGATTCATTGATGCTGGGAAAGATTGAGGGCAGGAGGAGAAGGGGGAGACAGAAGATGAGATGGTTGGATGACATCATCAACTAAGTGGACATGAGTTTGAGCAAACTCTGGGAGATAGTGAAGAACAGGGAAGCCTAGTGTTCTATGGTCTAAGGGGTCGCAAAGAGTTGGGCATAACTGAACAACTGAACAACAATAACAACAAGGGGCCTGGATTTTAGAGCAGCGGTCTGACCTGATCAGGTTAATTGTGCAGGAAGAGGATGTCAACAAGGTGGGGAAGGTCGTCAGGGGTGGGAGAGGGGCTGCTACAATAAGAAAGACATGCAAGAGGTGATAAGGTCAGACCTGAGGTAGGTGCTCCAGGAGTGGAGACATGGTGCTGCCAGGGAGACAGTTCTCATGTAGGATCAGCTGCCTTGGCTCGTCATTTGACTGTGGGAATGATCCAAGGACAGAATGAAGGGACTGAAATTATTTTCCAGCTGAAATGAGAGGTGAATATTTTTCATGTTATTGGGAATATAGGGGTGGAAGCAGGCTTCTGACATAAGAGCCTTCAACGTTAGACCAGATTTGAGATATTATACCCCAAAGTGCTTTGTATACTTGATTTTCTCCCCATTCAGCTCCTGGATCAGACCTTAACCTTTCTGGGTTGAATTTATAACCTTGAGCTGGGCAGAGAGGTCCAGGACAGAACAGAGGGCTGCTGAGAAATGTGGATGGTGGGAGTGAAGTCCCAAGTCACCTCTGATACTTCGCAGATTGCCGCCTGTGGTGGGACCGCTGCCCATGGCCGTTTCCTGCTAGGAATGCTGGGCCACTGGAGAAATGCAACCATCCCCATTGACACCAGAGAGGGAGGAGCTCCTTGAACCCTGTTCATTACTGCTGCCCTGCCCCTCCACCTTCACATGTTTCTCATTAAAGGACTGGTGGAGGGGCTGCTGTGGTTGGTTGGCGGATTTATCATCACTCTGTCCTCCCCCAACTTAATCCTCCAGAAAAACTTACCATCTTAAAGGGAAAGGGTAGTTGAAGGAGAGGTTGCCATACTCAGGGAAAAAATGGATTTTAAGGTGCTGTCTAGATAATGGTTTCCTTTTCTCTTTCTTTGTTTTGCTTTTTGCTCATTTTGTTTCAAAGGGCAGGTGTTTCCTGCTGTCTTTGGACAGAGTAACGTCTCTCTGGTGTTTTCTTAGAGCTAGCGAAATGGGGTCAGCCAGAGGGAAGGATGGTGAGCATGGAGTTGCCAGCTCTGAGCCACTCCTTTCTTGTCTGTAAGAGGTTGGCCTAGCTAAAGTTCATGTCCTCCTAGGTCTAAGCACCTAAATGTGGTTCTGAGGGTTAGAGAGTTAGGGCACCAGCACCATGAATGGAAGAATAGGGAGTCGGGAGTCCTTGCTCTACTTGCCAGCTGTGAGAGCCTGGGCAGTTCAGTTCACCTTCCTGAATCAAGGTTTTTCTGTTTGTCAAATAAAAACAGTTATCCTGCTTGCATATTTTCAGGCTGTTGGAAGGAACAAGTGGAAATGTCAGAGTATAATTTGTAAAGGGCTGTACACTTCAAGGAACTTGAGCCCAAGAGGTGACTTTGCTTACCTAGGTCCTTTAACAATTTGGGCCAGTTGAATTGTGCCCTAGATTATGGCCAGTGTGAGAAGTGTGAATAGTCAGGATCCCTCCTCAGTGAGACCAAGATTTCCTCACCCGTGCTATGAGTACAACAATAACTATCCCACAAGGTTGTAGTGAGGAATAGTAATGTAAATCTGTTCACTTCTTCTATCCACTCATCTGTCTATCAGTCCCTCCATCCATCTACCCATTCATCTGTCCATCCTTCCACTCATCCATTCACCCATCCATACAACAAATTTATCACACCTGTTGTTCAACAAATTCTTTGCTAACCTCTTGTTTGGAATTCTTGGAGCTTCAAGGGCAAGGCAGGATCTGGTAAGTGAACCCTGTTCATTACTGCTGCCCTGCCCCTCCACCTTCACATGTTTCTCATTAAAGGACTGGTGGAGGGGCTGCTGTGGTTGGTTGGCGGATTTATCATCACTCTGTCCTCCCCCAACTTAATCCTCCAGAAAAACTTACCATCTTAAAGGGAAAGGGTAGTTGAAGGAGAGGTTGCCATACTCAGGGAAAAAATGGATTTTAAGGTGCTGTCTAGATAATGGTTTCCTTTTCTCTTTCTTTGTTTTGCTTTTTGCTCATTTTGTTTCAAAGGGCAGGTGTTTCCTGCTGTCTTTGGACAGAGTAACGTCTCTCTGGTGTTTTCTTAGAGCTAGCGAAATGGGGTCAGCCAGAGGGAAGGATGGTGAGCATGGAGTTGCCAGCTCTGAGCCACTCCTTTCTTGTCTGTAAGAGGTTGGCCTAGCTAAAGTTCATGTCCTCCTAGGTCTAAGCACCTAAATGTGGTTCTGAGGGTTAGAGAGTTAGGGCACCAGCACCATGAATGGAAGAATAGGGAGTCGGGAGTCCTTGCTCTACTTGCCAGCTGTGAGAGCCTGGGCAGTTCAGTTCACCTTCCTGAATCAAGGTTTTTCTGTTTGTCAAATAAAAACAGTTATCCTGCTTGCATATTTTCAGGCTGTTGGAAGGAACAAGTGGAAATGTCAGAGTATAATTTGTAAAGGGCTGTACACTTCAAGGAACTTGAGCCCAAGAGGTGACTTTGCTTACCTAGGTCCTTTAACAATTTGGGCCAGTTGAATTGTGCCCTAGATTATGGCCAGTGTGAGAAGTGTGAATAGTCAGGATCCCTCCTCAGTGAGACCAAGATTTCCTCACCCGTGCTATGAGTACAACAATAACTATCCCACAAGGTTGTAGTGAGGAATAGTAATGTAAATCTGTTCACTTCTTCTATCCACTCATCTGTCTATCAGTCCCTCCATCCATCTACCCATTCATCTGTCCATCCTTCCACTCATCCATTCACCCATCCATACAACAAATTTATCACACCTGTTGTTCAACAAATTCTTTGCTAACCTCTTGTTTGGAATTCTTGGAGCTTCAAGGGCAAGGCAGGATCTGGTAAGTGCTGACCCAGGAGATGTGTGTACCTCCTTTTTGGAAATAGGAAGCACCTGTCAGAGACAGCTGCTCCGATTCTATTTTCTACTGGTTGTTAGGTTGAAACATGACTATCTCTGTGGCTCCTAGAAGATCCTTTTCACAATATGGAAGAGCTGAGTGTTAGCAGTTTGGGCCAACACCATTCTATTTGTTATTCTATTGCTAAGTTGTATCCAACTCTTTGTGACTCTCTGGACTGCAGCACACAAAGTTTCCCAGTCCTTCACTATCTTCCAGAGTTTGCTCAAACTCATGTCTATTGAGTCAATGATGCCACCCAACCATTTCATCCTCTGTTGCTCCCTTCCTCTGCCTTCAAACTTTCCCAGCACCAGGGTCTTTTCCAATGAGTTGGCGCTTCCCAATTGGTGACCAAAATATTGGAGATTCTGCATCAATCCTTCCAATGAATATTTAGGATTGATTTCCTTTAGGACTGACTGGTTTGATCTTGTTGTAGAAGCAATTCTCAAGTCTTCTCCAGCACCACAGTTCAAAAGCAACAGTTCTTAGGTGCTTAGCCTTGTTTATGTTCCAACTCTCATATCCGTACATGACTACTGGAAAAAACATAGCTTTGACTATACAAACCTTTGTCTCAAAGTAATGTCTCTGTTTTCTAATACACTGTCTAGGTTGGTCATAATTTTTCTTCCAAGGAGCAAGTGTCTGCAGTGATTTTGGAAAATATTCTGATTACCAAGAACCATATGCACACCAGCTTACTCAGCAGGTCCCAGAGACCCATATCTTATATGAGGCCCTCTAACCTGGTCACCTTTTCTTTACATCCCAACAATGGACTGCCTTCTGCCCTCTGATAAACAGCATATCACTCATGAGCTGAGATCAGCAACTGTTACAGGGGCTCTGATACATTTTCTCTAGGGTCACCCCTGAGACACAGTTTCTGATTAATCAGCCCTTGTGTTACAGCATGGGAAAGGTACTCACCCTTGTCTATCAGTCCCTCCATCCATCTACCCATTCATCTGTCCATCCTTCCACTCATCCATTCACCCATCCATACAACAAATTTATCACACCTGTTGTTCAACAAATTCTTTGCTAACCTCTTGTTTGGAATTCTTGGAGCTTCAAGGGCAAGGCAGGATCTGGTAAGTGCTGACCCAGGAGATGTGTGTATCTACTTTTTGGAAATCGGAAGCAACTGTCAGAGAACGGTGCTACGATTCTATTTTCTACTGGTTGTTAGGTTGAAACATGACTATCTCTGTGGCTCCTAGAAGATCCTTTTCACAATATGGAAGAGCTGAGTGTTAGCAGTTTGGGCCAACACCATTCTATTTGTTATTCTATTGCTAAGTTGTATCCAACTCTTTGTGACTCTCTGGACTGCAGCACACAAAGTTTCCCAGTCCTTCACTATCTTCCAGAGTTTGCTCAAACTCATGTCTATTGAGTCAATGATGCCACCCAACCATTTCATCCTCTGTTGCTCCCTTCCTCTGCCTTCAAACTTTCCCAGCACCAGGGTCTTTTCCAATGAGTTGGCGCTTCCCAATTGGTGACCAAAATATTGGAGATTCTGCATCAATCCTTCCAATGAATATTTAGGATTGATTTCCTTTAGGACTGACTGGTTTGATCTTGTTGTAGAAGCAATTCTCAAGTCTTCTCCAGCACCACAGTTCAAAAGCAACAGTTCTTAGGTGCTTAGCCTTTTTTATGGTCCAACTCTCATATCCGTACATGACTACTGGAAAAAACATAGCTTTGACTATACAAACCTTTGTCTCAAAGTAATGTCTCTGTTTTCTAATACACTGTCTAGGTTGGTCATAATTTTTCTTCCAAGGAGCAAGTGTCTGCAGTGATTTTGGAAAATATTCTGATTACCAAGAACCATATGCACACCAGCTTACTCAGCAGGTCCCAGAGACCCATATCTTATATGAGGCCCTCTAACCTGGTCACCTTTTCTTTACATCCCAACAATGGACTGCCTTCTGCCCTCTGATAAACAGCATATCACTCATGAGCTGAGATCAGCAACTGTTACAGGGGCTCTGATACATTTTCTCTAGGGTCACCCCTGAGACACAGTTTCTGATTAATCAGCCCTTGTGTTACAGCATGGGAAAGGTAACAGGACATAAATAGCAAAGGAAACCAAGATTAATGTGGAAATGTCCCTGAGATATCAGGATAGGAAGTTGGAAAGGAGCCAAGGGGGCTCCTTAGAGAATAAGCTGGAGTCAGAGGGAGATAACCTCAGAGCGGAGTGAAAAGGGCTCTGGTGATGATTGCCTGTCATGAATCCAGCCTCTGCCTCCTATGAGCTCTGGGATCAGGGGGTAAGTCATCCTTCTACTTGAACCTCCATTTACCCAGCTCAAAGGTGGAGATCCTATGACCCAAGGCATTGTGAAAGTGCAGGAGAATGCAAGTGAGTTTAACATAGAGTCTGGCATTTAACGAGAGCTCAGTGCATGTTAACCACAGTAATACTGCACATAAATTTAGTGCTTACAACGAGCCAGGCATTATTCTGAGGGGCTTAACCCCACAAAATGGGTACAGTCATAAAGGTGATTTCACAGTTGGGAAAACTGATGTTCAGAGGGCTTAAGTAAATGCCCAATCATATAGCTACTAAGTGGTACAACTGAGATTCACACTCAGGCAGTTTGTCCTAGAGTCTGAGCTTTTAATGATTATACCCTGTGTAACTGTTGGCCCAATTATAATTGACATTAATATTCTTTAGCCAGCTTCCCTAGTAATTCAGTGGTAAAGAGTTCACCTGTCAATGAAGTAGACACTGGTTCTATCCCTGATCGGGGAAGATCCTACATACTGTGGAGCAACTAAGCCTGTGAGCCACAACTATGGAGCCTCTGCTCTAGAGCCTTGGAGCCACAACTATTAAGCCCATGTGCTGCAACTACTGAAGCCCTAGAGCCCAAGTTCTGCAACAAGAAAAGTCACTACAACAAGAAGATCCCACATGCTGAGGAGCAATGAAACCCATGAGCCACAACTATTGAGCTTGTGCTCTAGAGCCTTGGAGCCACAACTATTAAGCCCATGTACTGCAACTACTGAAGCTAGTGTGCCCTAGAGCCTGAGTTCCACAACAAGAGAAGTCACCACAACAGGAAGTGTGTTCACAGCGATAGAAAAACAGATGTAGAGAATAGACCATGGACTTTGTGAGGAGGGAAGGGTGGGTGAAAGGTATAGAAGGAGTAACATGGAAACCTATACTATCTTATGTAACAGAGATAACTATTGTCAATGCACTGTGGGACTAAGGGATCTTACACCAGGGCTATACGACGATCTGGAGGGGTGGGATGGGGGGACTAGGAGGGGGACATAGCAGGGAGGGGTCAGGAATATACTTATGACTGATCTGGGATTATACATATCTGTAAACAACAAAACTCTGTAAAAGCAAAATAAAAATAACTAAGTAATAATAATAAAAAAAGAGAAGCCTGCTCACCTCAACTAGAGAGTAGTCCCCACTCCCAGCAGCTAGAGAAGAGCCTGTGGCAGCAGTGAAAATCCAGAATAGCCGAAAATAAATAAATATTAAAAAATATTCTTTAGCTATACAATGAGAGTTTGGGGCATTTTCAGTCAAGAAAACTGGAGGTAAGATAAATAACAAAAGTTATTAAATGATTCTCAGGTGCCAGGCAATAAAATATCAATTAACCCTCACATGCAGTCTGGAAAAAATGCATTTATCACCTGCATTTTAGAAATAAGGAAATTGTGACTCAGAATTACAATACAGCTAATATTTAAACTCAAGTCTGTCTTGGTCCAACTCCCAAGCTCTCCTGACCACTCCCTCTGTGTCCAGGAAATTCACTGGAGGTACATTGGAGGGGTGGCATGACATCCAGAGCCCCGTCTCTAAGAAGTGACTAAAACTTGGGAAGCTCTTCCTGACTTGCGTCAGAGCTGAGTAAGGTAAGGAAGACCATTATCAAGTTCACAAGGCACCAGGTCCTTAAAATGAGTAACAAGTCCGACTCCCAGAGGAAGTTAAAAAGGCAGTAGGAAAAATACTGCTGGATTTTGACAATCCATGAAAATGCAAAGGAAACTTCAGCAAGTACAGAAGATGGATAGGAGAGATTGTAGTTAAAACTGGCTGGAGGTAAGGAAGGAAGCGATCGACCTAATTTTAGAAAGCCTCAGACTCTGAGGCTCCTGAGGTACAAGACGGAGAGCTTGAGTGAGAATTATTTGCCATTTATCATCCCTTGGTCTCTGCAGGAGAAGTTAGGGTAACTCAGCTTGGAGACACCTTCCAGAGGAGTAGCAAAATGTTGAACTTTGAAGTCAGGGAGATCTAGAGTTGAGCAGCAATGGTCAACACTAACGGTGAGGTGGAAAAGGCTTTCTCAGGTGTCATCAACAGAGTCTAAATCAGAGATCTTATTTATTCAAGAATCTGAAAACATTCTACAATGAAAACTATTATTAGATGCTGCTTGCACTGTACTGTGTTTTGGAACACGCATATACTGTCGTACTGTTTTCAGAAGATTTGAAATGCCAACGATAGCTTAAAAACCATACACCTGATGAAGAAGAAAGACAATGTGTCATCCAGTCTAGAGGCACCTCAAATTAAAGGACAGTTCCAATCGGCAAACATGATGGTATCCAAGAAGAAATGACCGGTGATGAACAATTCAGAAATGCTTCCTCAAAAGGTGGGTGGTTCTTTCAAAAGTTTCAGGTCATAGCCCTTGCAGAAAACACATGTAGGGGACATGGGTTGGATCCCTGGTTGGGGAACTAAAATGTCACATGCCACAGGACAGCTAAGCCCGTGTGCCACAGCTACTGAGCCCACACTCTAGAGCCTATAAGCCACAGTGACTGAAGCCCATGCGCCCTAGAGCTTGTGTTCCACAGCAAGAGAAACCACCACAGGGAGAAGCCCATGTACTACAACTGGAGAAAACCTGCAGCCTAATAAATAAATAAAAATTTAAACAAACAAACAAAAGCCCTAAATTATTTCATCTCCCTGAGGCTTGTCTTCTTCATCTATGAAATGGGGCAAAAGTATCTGCCTGCCACAGTTTTTGTTAATGATTAGATGAGAAAGCTTGAAACGACCTAATAAATTGCCTTGCCCATGGTGGGCACTCAATTAACGTTCACTGAGTGAATCTCATGGGGAGATGAAATGTTTGTAAAAGGAAGCTTTCATTAAATAATGATGAGAGTGTTATTAGTAGATTCTAATTT
Organism: Tragulus kanchil; assembly: GCA_022376925.1. Classification (NCBI taxonomy): domain Eukaryota; kingdom Metazoa; phylum Chordata; class Mammalia; order Artiodactyla; family Tragulidae; genus Tragulus; species Tragulus kanchil. Next base: position 101,260,439 of record JAIOJX010000032.1, read on the forward strand.
CTTTAGATCAGAAAAGAGGTTTCCATGTCTCCTGTGTTCTGTGTTTGGTCTTTTCCTTATTCCATACCTACTATGCTCTGAAGGCTCTAAGAATGCTTAAGAACATTCTTAAGTATAACAGGAGCGTACATGCATATACTCAAACCCTGGCATATAGTATTGTTGCAAATTATGTAATGCATGCTAAAGTTTACTTTAGTACTTTAATGCTATGGTACTTTAATGTCATTATCTCTTCTTCAAAATTGGGATAACATTTATGCTTATTTTCCTAATTTCAAAAAAAGTTTGTTGAAAATAATTTCCTTAATTCAGGATGATAGAGAGTAGCAATTAAAAGAATTCTCTCAAATTTGGCTTCCCAGAATAACCATTTTTTAGTGTGTATATGCTTCCATATTTTGTTCTATATGCATATAAAGCTATATGTTGTATTCTATACACACACACATGCAGACACATACACACACAAGCACACACCCCTAATGGAGAATCTTGGTCTCCAGTTGAGTACATTTCCACCGAGAATAAAGATTGCCTTGCCTAGTCTTTGTTCCAGTAAGATGTGTGCAGGGGACAAAGTTCTAGCCAATAGCATATAAGCAGACAGGTTGCACAGCACCCAGAAGGTTGCTTAAGGGAGGCTGATGCAGGTGGGAGACATGCCTTTTCAGGCTTTTCTCTGCCTTCTTCTTACCTACAAAACAGATGTGAAGGCAGAGTTTTAAAGTCATCTTATGCCATGAAGGGACACTGAGGATGGAAGTCTAGCCCTGGGAACCAGAAGAGAGGAGCTAAGACGTTGATAACTTAAAGGAATAGCTATATCATTCCCCATTGTACTGCTCCAGGCTTCTTTAGCGTTGGGAGAATAACTCCCTGTGATTTTAAGCCTCTGTGATGAGGTCTTCTGTTATTGGTTCCTGGACACAATTTCTAATGGTATACCCTTCCACTTAACTTGTTATATGTATATAACACACACACATATAAAACATATACATATATATAATATATGTATATTTCCTGTCAATGCATAAAAAATCTGCTGTATTATTTTTCCTGACTACATAACTATTCCATTCTAAGAATTTACCAAAATTTTCTCAATTCCTTATTATTATTATTTCTTTTAATTTTGGCACTTTTACTTGGATTTTTAAGGAAAATGTATACAGATGTCTTTGCATACAAATTCTCATTCTGAAGAAACAGGATGCAGAAATAAATGTTCAAATTTCTCCCTTCTTAGAAAGAACATTGAAAAAATGGTAACTTCATCCGTTAAACTTCCTGGTTGGCCACTTTATAAATCTGCTTTGATTTCTCTAACTTCGCAGGATGGACAACATTATTTTAAGTGTCTATCACTGATACCTGCTCATCCACTTTCAGTACATGTACCATTTGTCCAGAAGTCCATAAATAATACTTCCAATGTAGAAATCTTAGTTCTAAAGAAGAAACACTGCTCAGTAGATAAAATCTCCTGGGATGTCTTGTAGCATAGGTTTCTCAAATTTAAATTGTTTGGAAATGGCCTTTTGCTGCATTTTCTCCTTTTCAGACTGTCTGCATTGTGCTAAGGTATATGAACTAATAACGAGTAGCTCCTCTGTGACCACAGCTGCCTCGGTTTCTGGCTTCTCAAGGTCTGAATTGCTTTCAGACATGGCATCACTTTCCTGGCGGGCACGTGCATCTTCTAATGCCCCTTTCACCATGAAAACAGGCTCCTGGACACCGCTCTGAGCCAGCTGCGGGTGCTTCAGACTTTCCTCAGCAGTGGCGCGGTCTTCAGGTTTCTTTACTGAAAGCATCTTTTATTATTTTTTTTTAATGTATCTTTTTGGGGGGTGGGGTGGGGAGGGAGGGGGATGGGCGAGCCACTTCTATTGGTCTTTCATTCCTCTCTTTTCATCCGTCTTTGTTCTTTGGCTCCCGTGGGCCTCCCATCGCGGTGGCCTCTGTCGTTGCAGAGTGCCAGCTCTGGGCGCACGCGCGCCAGAGCTCCTGCTCGGTAATTGGACACATCAGTCCAGCCGCTCTGTGGCACGTGGGATCTTCCCAGGCCAGGGATCAAACCAGCACCCCTTGCACTGCAAGGCGGTGTCCTTACCCACTGGATCACCGGGGGAGCCCAACTGAAAGCATCTTGATGACGTCTACAGCTGACTCAGACACAGCATCAAATTCTTCCTCAGAATAACTTAAGTTCATCTGGAAGATACTGAGCAATGTTTCTTGTTTATCATCGCCCAGGAAAGGCGATATTCCCGTCAGCATGACATACGCCAACACGCCAATGCTCCACATATCTGTTGCCACGCTGATAGGATCATAACTAAGAATTTCAGGAGCCACATGCTCAGGGGTGCCCATGATCTCCCGGAGCTCTTCGCTGTTCTTCATTATTCTTGAAAGACCAAAATCAACTATCTTAATGTCACCCAATCAGCAGAATATTCTGAGGCTTCAAATCCAGATGAATGATATCATGGGCGTGCAGAAAGTGGATGCCTTCTAAAATCTGCCTCATGAGTCTCTGAACATCTTTTTCCTTGAAGGCTTCATCTCTGTGTGCAACACACTGGTCAAAGATGTCACCTCTACTGGCACTGTGAATGTCTGAGGGTTTCCTGCAGAGGCAAGGGTTGGCCTGCCACGGGGACAGGGGTACTGACAGCAACAGTCCTAGAAGCCGTGTTGAGGCCTAGGCCCTCTTCTCTCAGTTCCTTATTGATGAAACTCAAGTTCTTTTCAACTTTTGGACATGATACATGGTGTGGAACATAACTCTTTCTACACACTTTAGTATTTTCTTAGGGTAAGAAGAGGAATGTCAGTATCTTTGCTGGAGGTCCCGTGGTTAAAACTGCATGCTTCTACTGCGGGGGATGTGGGTTCCACCCCTAGTCAGAGAAATAAGATTCTACATGCTGTAAGGTGTGGCCAAAATAAGGAAAAGTGGAGGCATTTTAGGACGAGAAGATACATTCATTTTAAATCGGTAATTTAATTAATGAAATTGATGAATGGCTTTGTGTATTGTAATCGATATTTATTGCCAAATTGTCTCTAGAAAAGAGACAGGTAGATTTAAATAAACTTTTATTTTGTGAGATTTCTCATACATGCAAGGCACAAAGACGAGCATAAAATCTACGTACATAGTATTCAGTTTAAGAAGCAGAACATTTCCATGGCGACCTGAAGTGCTCTGTGTATCTCATTCCAACAGGACTATACAACTCTTCTCAGCCAGCAGGTATCCCTGATCTTTCATCAACCCTTTTGGCTAGTGGGTGAGTCCATAGGATTCTTTACTTGCAAGCCTTAGACACTTCCAAAAATTTACAGTTTATATGTCTGGGTTAGAACTTACTGGAGAGCACGCCAATGCTCCACATATCTGTTGCCACGCTGATAGGATCATAACTAAGAATTTCAGGAGCCACATGCTCAGGGGTGCCCATGATCTCCCGGAGCTCTTCGCTGTTCTTCATTATTCTTGAAAGACCAAAATCAACTATCTTAATGTCACCCAATCAGCAGAATATTCTGAGGCTTCAAATCCAGATGAATGATATCATGGGCGTGCAGAAAGTGGATGCCTTCTAAAATCTGCCTCATGAGTCTCTGAACATCTTTTTCCTTGAAGGCTTCATCTCTGTGTGCAACACACTGGTCAAAGATGTCACCTCTACTGGCACTGTGAATGTCTGAGGGTTTCCTGCAGAGGCAAGGGTTGGCCTGCCACGGGGACAGGGGTACTGACAGCAACAGTCCTAGAAGCCGTGTTGAGGCCTAGGCCCTCTTCTCTCAGTTCCTTATTGATGAAACTCAAGTTCTTTTCAACTTTTGGACATGATACATGGTGTGGAACATAACTCTTTCTACACACTTTAGTATTTTCTTAGGGTAAGAAGAGGAATGTCAGTATCTTTGCTGGAGGTCCCGTGGTTAAAACTGCATGCTTCTACTGCGGGGGATGTGGGTTCCACCCCTAGTCAGAGAAATAAGATTCTACATGCTGTAAGGTGTGGCCAAAATAAGGAAAAGTGGAGGCATTTTAGGACGAGAAGATACATTCATTTTAAATCGGTAATTTAATTAATGAAATTGATGAATGGCTTTGTGTATTGTAATCGATATTTATTGCCAAATTGTCTCTAGAAAAGAGACAGGTAGATTTAAATAAACTTTTATTTTGTGAGATTTCTCATACATGCAAGGCACAAAGACGAGCATAAAAATCTACGTACATAGTATTCAGTTTAAGAAGCAGAACATTTCCATGGCGACCTGAAGTGCTCTGTGTATCTCATTCCAACAGGACTATACAACTCTTCTCAGCCAGCAGGTATCCCTGATCTTTCATCAACCCTTTTGGCTAGTGGGTGAGTCCATAGGATTCTTTTACTTGCAAGCCTTAGACACTCTTCCCTACCCAAAAAGAATGCATCGGTGCATACAGTTTATATGTCTGGGTTAGAACTTACTGGAGGGGAGAGGTCAAAGGATGTCATCAGAACCCCATCTCTCTTCCTCTCTCAGGCCTCCTTTGCTCTATGCAGACTTTGTTTTCCATTTCCACATAGCAGCAAGACGGTGGCCTGCTCTTCCAGGCCTGCAGCCTTCAGGTTCACATCCTGAACTTGCAGGAAAAAATAGTGCATCTTCCCAGTACCTCCCACACAAGACCTGGCTTTACTCTGATTAGATTAACCAAGGTGAGGCGCCCATTCTGACTCTATCTATTAATAGCTCTCATTATGGAGTTTTCATCTGGAATCTTTCAAATCCTTCTGATGTTCAGGAATATTTTCTGCCTGAGATGGGATAACAAGCCCCAGGATTAAATACCTTTTGGAGAATGTGGCCCCTGGCAATGGATACAAGAATAAACAATGCTAATAATTACTGTGTGCTGTAAAGTGCTAGGCCCTAATCTCGTTCATCTGCAAGGTGGGTAGGACATCTGTTTTGTAAAGGAGGAAAACAGAGGCTTAGAGAAGATGAACCGCTGCCCTGAGCGCACATAGCCTGTGTGTGTTGGGATTGGGGTCAGGCCCTAGGGTTCTCTCACTCCAGTGTTCGGTGTAAATGCAATCAGGAAGCAGTCTCTCTTGCAATAATAGGTTTGCATTCACCTCACAAGGCTGCTCACAAGTGTAACAGGAAGACCCTGTGTAAACTGAAGCCCTTCACAACCCTGAGCACATTGAATTCATTGTGATGTCCTAAATTTACCTCCTTCAAGCCCCTTAGGGGAGGGGTGGAGACAGCTTGGTAATTGGCCTGGTAATCTTGGGTAAACAGATTAAGTAAGGGCTGAGAGAGACAATTCCCTCAACTATTTTTTTTTTCGTTTATTTCCTACAAGTACATTGTAAAAGGGCATCTACAGCTCTTTAGGATTTTGAGGATCATATAAAAGACTTACGGTAAAGATGTACTCTGGGCATGATAGGAGGACCCTACAAGATATGATGGAAAGAAGCAGGCTTCAGGATCAACGGCTGGGGTGTCCAGCCTGCCTCTGCCGGTTCATGGCTCTGCTGTGTAACGCGGATGACAATCTCCTTGACGACCTCAGTTGCCCTTCGGTTTAGCGCTGGCTTTACAGAGAGACATTCCCATCCTGCAGCTTTTCATCTATAGAATAATCATGGGGTGAGAGTGATTAGAAGGTGCTGGTGACCCCCCAGCTAGCCAAGTGTCATCCACGAGAGTCTCAGGAAGAAAAGATCTTCCATTGGCTCCAGAGTAACTTTCTTGTGGCCTGAGGAGGAGCTGAGGAATGGGACCCTAGGGGTTTTCCTGCTTCTGGAAATAGTCGGCGTTGGTTATTCCCCAGCCAAAATCTTCGTGACCCCTGCAAGGAGTCACTCGAGTACCTGGCCAAGCTCCAGTTCGAATGTGTGGAATATAGGTCATTAGCAAGAGACTTTAATGTCCCGTAAACTGGCTTCCTGGAGGGGAGAGCTCACTCCGGCATAATCAAGCTGTTCGTGAGAGGCTCAGGCTGTTCCCAGCCGGCTAATTACGAGTGGGTAGGACATCTGTTTTGTAAAGGAGGAAAACAGAGGCTTAGAGAAGATGAACCGCTGCCCTGAGCGCATAGCCTGTGTGTGTTGGGATTGGGGTCAGGCCCTAGGGTTCTCTCACTCCAGTGTTCGGTGTAAATGCAATCAGGAAGCAGTCTCTCTTGCAATAATAGGTTTGCATTCACCTCACAAGGCTGCTCACAAGTGTAACAGGAAGACCCTGTGTAAACTGAAGCCCTTCACAACCCTGAGCACATTGAATTCATTGTGATGTCCTAAATTTACCTCCTTCAAGCCCCTTAGGGGAGGGGTGGAGACAGCTTGGTAATTGGCCTGGTAATCTTGGGTAAACAGATTAAGTAAGGGCTGAGAGAGACAATTCCCTCAACTATTTTTTTTTTCGTTTATTTCCTACAAGTACATTGTAAAAGGGCATCTACAGCTCTTTAGGATTTTGAGGATCATATAAAAGACTTACGGTAAAGATGTACTCTGGGCATGATAGGAGGACCCTACAAGATATGATGGAAAGAAGCAGGCTTCAGGATCAACGGCTGGGGTGTCCAGCCTGCCTCTGCCGGTTCATGGCTCTGCTGTGTAACGCGGATGACAATCTCCTTGACGACCTCAGTTGCCCTTCGGTTTAGCGCTGGCTTTACAGAGAGACATTCCCATCCTGCAGCTTTTCATCTATAGAATAATCATGGGGTGAGAGTGATTAGAAGGTGCTGGTGACCCCCCAGCTAGCCAAGTGTCATCCACGAGAGTCTCAGGAAGAAAAGATCTTCCATTGGCTCCAGAGTAACTTTCTTGTGGCCTGAGGAGGAGCTGAGGAATGGGACCCTAGGGGTTTTCCTGCTTCTGGAAATAGTCGGCGTTGGTTATTCCCCAGCCAAAATCTTCGTGACCCCTGCAAGGAGTCACTCGGAGTACCTGGCCAAGCTCCAGTTCGAATGTGTGGAATATAGGTCATTAGCAAGAGACTTTAATGTCCCGTAAACTGGCTTCCTGGAGGGGAGAGCTCACTCCGGCATAATCAAGCTGTTCGTGAGAGGCTCAGGCTGTTCCCAGCCAGGGGCACACAGAGCTTCTGGAGGAGAGGCGGTGCGGGAGGTGGGAGGAGCTCTGGTCAGAGGCTCTAGTCCAGGCTCTGCCTCTGACCTGGGCAAGTCAGTCCTTTTCCCTGGGCCTCGTTTTCAAAATGAGGGGTGATTTTGGATGTGCTCTGGGGCTTTCCAGCTGAGACAAAAATCACACAAGGAGATGAAGTGGACAGAGTCCTGAACCACCTCACCATTCTGCCACAGCCTTACTGCTCACTGTCTTTGTGCCCTTAGGTCGTTTATTTAAACTCTCTGTGTCTCAGTTTTCTCGTCTGTAAATGGGAAATACTCAGTTTACACACTCCATTGGGTTTTGTGATGCTTCAAGGTAAAGCTCTTCAGATAATGCCTGGTAAAATCAATACCCTGCACATATAAACCCTCACTGTGATCCTCTCCCAGTCCACAGCAGGTGGATTAGCAGCTGTTTAGGAGGTAGGGGGAACAGATCTTCTGGGGCTGGGACCTCAGGGCTGCAAGACTCTGGCCATGCACGAGGCTTCCTGTGGTAGTGGCAAGATGCCTTTATGCCCAACTCAGTCTGCCAGGGGCTCTGTAGAAGGGAACATCCCTTGGCAGGGAAACCCCTGAGGAGTCCATGTGTAAGACCTAGAGGTGTCCTGCTGGGAAGAGGGGAGGGCAAGAGAAAGGAAGGAGAGTGGAGGTGTAAAGATAGGACCAGGCGGACTTGGCTTCCAGTCCTGGCTGTGCTGCATCCTTGCTGTGGGAGCCTTGAACAAGTCTCTGGATTCATCTGAGCTTCATCTCTCTCTTTGTTAATATAAGAGCATGGTGCCCAGGTCGCAGATTTGTTTAGCATGTGATTGAGAGTGGAGGGCGAACCCCTGGCCTGGTGGTAGCTACACTAGGGATGCTCACCAGACGTGAGCTGGATGTGAATCAAAGGCATGAAGGGTGCAGCCTGTGGTGGCACCAGGGTGCGAGGAGAGGTGGTGGTGGTGGTGGTCGTGGTGGTGGTGTGTGTGTGTGTCTGCGTGTGCCCGTGCCGGTGTGTCCCAGTGAGGGGTGGGAAGAGGAGGGAGAGGAGAGGTCTGCCTCTCACCTAACCACCTGTCTGAGTCTCTTTATCCTAAACTCCTCTGCCATGGCTCCTGCTCGTACCCCTCCTGACAGACATGGCTCTCCTGCCGGACACCTGCTGCAGCCATAAGCGGCCTCCCTGCCTCTGGTCTCACATGCTGCTCATTTTCTCTCACCTGCAATCAGAACCTTCCTTCCAAAATCAGAACTCCATGGCTCCTTGCTATCTTCAGGATAAGTAACAGAGCCTTGGCCAAGGGTGTCTTCTGATTGCCCTCTGCAGGGCTGCCATCTTCCCTTCTCCTCCCTGGACCCTGACCTCTGACAGGCCCACCACGTTCGTGTTCCCAGCCTGATAAATACTGCTTGCAAGACCCCTGTGATCTGCAGCTGGTGTGGCCCCTGAGCCCCATGTGTCCTCTTCTCCCCATTAGTCACACCAGTCAGCTTTTTTCTTACCCAAAGACTTTCCCATAATTGGAGTTTCTGTTAAGATCACTCTGTTAGTCTCTACCTGCTTCCTCCGAGAAGCCCTCCTTGACCTGCAGGCTTGGTTGGAGTCCCTCCTTTAACTTTTGTGGTCTCTTTGTTCTCTTTCCATCGCAGCTGAGTCTTGATAATGCAGTTGTCTGCTTACCCGTCTTTCTTTCCTACCACACTGTGGACCCTCTGTCTTGCTGGTGTGGAGTGAGAAAGAGGTTAAGGACACACACACGGGAGCTGTCCCTCCTGTCTTCATTTCTGGCTGTCCACTTCTCAGCTGTGTCTGTGAAGCCTTAAAAAAGCCACTTAACCTAGGAATCTGCCTGCAATGCAGGAAACCCGGGTTCGATTCCTGGGTCAGGAAGATCTCCTGGAGAAGGGATAGGCTACCCACTCCAGTATTCTTGGCTTCCCTGGTGGCTCAGATGGTAAAGAATCAGCCTGCAATGTGGGAGACCTGGCAAACATCCCTGGGTTGGGAAGATCCCTGGAGAAGGAAAAGGCTACCCACACCAGTATTATTACCTCGAGAATTCTATGGCTCATCCTTGGGTTGAAAAGAGTCAGACATGATTGAAAGACTTCACTTTTCATTTTTCAACCTCAGAACACTTGCCTTTTCTGTAAAATGTGGATATAGGAAATATTCCTGTCTGAGTCTCTTTATCCTAAACTCCTCTGCCATGGCTCCTGCTCGTACCCCTCCTGACAGACATGGCTCTCCTGCCGGACACCTGCTGCAGCCATAAGCGGCCTCCCTGCCTCTGGTCTCACATGCTGCTCATTTTCTCTCACCTGCAATCAGAACCTTCCTTCCAAAATCAGAACTCCATGGCTCCTTGCTATCTTCAGGATAAGTAACAGAGCCTTGGCCAAGGGTGTCTTCTGATTGCCCTCTGCAGGGCTGCCATCTTCCCTTCTCCTCCCTGGACCCTGACCTCTGACAGGCCCACCACGTTCGTGTTCCCAGCCTGATAAATACTGCTTGCAAGACCCCTGTGATCTGCAGCTGGTGTGGCCCCTGAGCCCCATGTGTCCTCTTCTCCCCATTAGTCACACCAGTCAGCTTTTTTCTTACCCAAAGACTTTCCCATAATTGGAGTTTCTGTTAAGATCACTCTGTTAGTCTCTACCTGCTTCCTCCGAGAAGCCCTCCTTGACCTGCAGGCTTGGTTGGAGTCCCTCCTTTAACTTTTGTGGTCTCTTTGTTCTCTTTCCATCGCAGCTGAGTCTTGATAATGCAGTTGTCTGCTTACCCGTCTTTCTTTCCTACCACACTGTGGACCCTCTGTCTTGCTGGTGTGGAGTGAGAAAGAGGTTAAGGACACACACACGGGAGCTGTCCCTCCTGTCTTCATTTCTGGCTGTCCACTTCTCAGCTGTGTCTGTGAAGCCTTAAAAAAGCCACTTAACCTAGGAATCTGCCTGCAATGCAGGAAACCCGGGTTCGATTCCTGGGTCAGGAAGATCTCCTGGAGAAGGGATAGGCTACCCACTCCAGTATTCTTGGCTTCCCTGGTGGCTCAGATGGTAAAGAATCAGCCTGCAATGTGGGAGACCTGGCAAACATCCCTGGGTTGGGAAGATCCCTGGAGAAGGAAAAGGCTACCCACACCAGTATTATTACCTCGAGAATTCTATGGCTCATCCTTGGGTTGAAAAGAGTCAGACATGATTGAAAGACTTCACTTTTCATTTTTCAACCTCAGAACACTTGCCTTTTCTGTAAAATGTGGATATAGGAAATATCTACCTTTAGGATTGTTCTGAGGATTACATTAATTAGTATATGTAAAATGAAGTATTTTTGTAATTCCATATGTTAATGAAGTTTGAAGATATATATAACTGTTAATATTAACTCATATATATAATATTTAGTGTTTATACATATTAACTTAGTATATGGAACTTATGTGGAATTATTAACTTAGTTAAACTCATATATATAATATTTAGTGTTAATACATATTAACTTAGTTAATATATGGAACTTAATATGTGGAATTGGGCTTCCCTGGTGGTCCAGTGGGTAAAGAGTCTGCCTTGCAGTGCAAGGGGCACTGGTTCGATCCCTGGCCCAGGAAGATCCCATGTTCTGTGGAGTGGCTGTACCAATGTGTCCAATTACGAGCCAGTGCTCTGGAGCGTGCATGCCCAGGGCTGGTGCTCTACGACAAGAGAGGCCACTGCAATGGGAGGCCCACACATGCCAAAGAGCAAAGATGGACAAAAACAAATAAATAAAAAACCAATAAAAGAGGCCAAAATTAGAAAAGAGAGTTTTCCATGTATCTAACACATCTTAAAAATAATTTTTAAAAATATGTGGAATTATTCACTAACTTGATCAATAATTGGTTCCCAGAAAACGCTTATCTAAAACAACTTTTGACCATGCTGTGTGGTATGTGGGATCTTTGTCCCCTGACCAGGGATCAAACTTGTGCCCTCTGCAGTGGAAGCACAGAGTGCTCACTGCTAGACTGCTGGGAAAGTCCCAGTATTGGGTATTACGGTCAGTTGGTGACATGAAAGATATGCTTTCTGGAGGATGAATGGCTTCTGTGTGACAGGTGTGTCATTGCATAATACTGTACTCTCCCTTTCAGTTTTTACAGCCAGCTTGGGAGGAAGAGTGCCTAGAAATTCTACCCCATGTGAGAGATGAGGACACTGAACTTGGACAGACCTGCCCAGGTATCCCCAGCTGACACAGAACCGAGGGGCAGTGGGCCTGGATGTGGAGTCCCCTGGCTGGGCGCTGGCACCCTCAGCTGCCGCAGGGAGAAAGATCTGTGTGCTTGAGCCAGCTGGGTCAGCCCTGGGAGGCAGTAGCTGCAGAGTGGATGGAATCCAGGGGCTTTAGAGGCCTTGACTTTGGTCACTTTCCCTGAATGTTTCTGAGTCACCTTTGGGATTTTCCAGGCTATAAGATACTGGAGGCTTAAAAAAGCCCGATGTGTCGAAGTTCTGAAACCAACTGCCAGTACAAGGTCAGTGGGCCCTGGCATTCCATCTGAGGAATACGCATGTAGAGGGAGAGCCCCAGGCAGAGACGAGAGGGGAAATGAGCCTTCGATGTGACAAGAATTCACCTAAGTTTCATAAGAACATTAATCCAGTGCTTCTGGGCAGCAAACAGTTCTCTAATAAGGTTCTACGCTGTTTTCTGATTGGCTGCATCTGCGTCTTTTGTCTTTGACACTGGACATTCTCATTCAGCCCCCTGAACTCCAGACCCCAGCTCAGACACACCAAAGGAGCCCCAGAAGTGACTGAGGACTGATCAATTAATGTGGGAATATTTCTAGTTTTCTTGGTCCTCACACAACTCTGTTTTACAGATAAGGAAACGGAGATTCAGAGGGGTTCAACGCTTTGACCAAGGGGGCACTGTTAATAAAGGGAAAGGCTGGAGAGTTGAGGCCTTTCCTCCAGGAGGTGTAAATGCAGCCAAAGCTTTCAGGTCCAACAGACCAGGGTCCATAGTTCCAATCTGCCAGCTACCTGCTGTGTGCTAAGTGCCTCAACCTCTCTGAGCCTCAGGCGGCTGTGTTGATGAAATGGATGCAGAAGAGCAAATATTTTTTTCTAGTTCTTATAAGGATTAACACAGTGTGTGCAAAGGGACTGGCACATTGGCACCAAGAAAGAACTCCCCAAATGTCCTTGTTCTTATTGTCTTTATTAACCTTTTTTTAAAAATGTTATTTTACTGCGTGCTAAGTCACTTCCGTCGTGTCTGACTCTTTGCAACCCCACGCTTCTGTGTGACAGGTGTGTCATGAATACTGTACTCTCCCTTTCAGTTTTTACAGCCAGCTTGGGAGGAAGAGTGCCTAGAAATTCTACCCCATGTGAGAGATGAGGACACTGAACTTGGACAGACCTGCCCAGGTATCCCCAGCTGACACAGAACCGAGGGGCAGTGGGCCTGGATGTGGAGTCCCCTGGCTGGGCGCTGGCACCCTCAGCTGCCGCAGGGAGAAAGATCTGTGTGCTTGAGCCAGCTGGGTCAGCCCTGGGAGGCAGTAGCTGCAGAGTGGATGGAATCCAGGGGCTTTAGAGGCCTTGACTTTGGTCACTTTCCCTGAATGTTTCTGAGTCACCTTTGGGATTTTCCAGGCTATAAGATACTGGAGGCTTAAAAAAAAGCCCGATGTGTCGCAAGTTCTGAAACCAACTGCCAGTACAAGTTCAGTTGGCCCTGGCATTCCATCTGAGGAATACGCATGTAGAGGGAGAGCCCCAGGCAGAGACGAGAGGGGAAATGAGCCTTCGATGTGACAAGAATTCACCTAAGTTTCATAAGAACATTAATCCAGTGCTTCTGGGCAGCAAACAGTTCTCTAATAAGGTTCTACGCTGTTTTCTGATTGGCTGCATCTGCGTCTTTTGTCTTTGACACTGGACATTCTCATTCAGCCCCCTGAACTCCAGACCCCAGCTCAGACACACCAAAGGAGCCCCAGAAGTGACTGAGGACTGATCAATTAATGTGGGAATATTTCTAGTTTTCTTGGTCCTCACACAACTCTGTTTTACAGATAAGGAAACGGAGATTCAGAGGGGTTCAACGCTTTGACCAAGGGGGCACTGTTAATAAAGGGAAAGGCTGGAGAGTTGAGGCCTTTCCTCCAGGAGGTGTAAATGCAGCCAAAGCTTTCAGGTCCAACAGACCAGGGTCCATAGTTCCAATCTGCCAGCTACCTGCTGTGTGCTAAGTGCCTCAACCTCTCTGAGCCTCAGGCGGCTGTGTTGATGAAATGGATGCAGAAGAGCAAATATTTTTTTCTAGTTCTTATAAGGATTAACACAGTGTGTGCAAAGGGACTGGCACATTGGCACCAAGAAAGAACTCCCCAAATGTCCTTGTTCTTATTGTCTTTATTAACCTTTTTTTTTTAAAAAATGTTATTTTTACTGCGTGCTAAGTCACTTCCGTCGTGTCTGACTCTTTGCAACCCCACGGGCTGAAGTCCAACAGGTTCCTCTATTATTGTTATTGTTCAGTCTCTTAGTCTCCCCTGTCTATTTTATGTAAAAAAATGCTTCAGAGTTGCTTACTTCAATCATAAAATATATGCCTGGTATACAGAGGAGCTGTAACAAATTAGTTTCTTTCCTTGCTGGGGGTTAGTCTACAGTAGCCTACTGTAACTGGTGGTCCTAAGACTGAAGATTTGTGGGGGTTCATGAAGGCTGACGGTGGCACAGGTTGGGGGTGTAGACAAGAGATTGGGGTAATGACCTCCAAGTACATTTGCTGTAGGCAGGTAGATATACCCCCTGCTACTAAGCAAGCACAGAATCACTTCACACGAGCCCCAGCTCACCCATAGTTCCGGCCCTGTTGGCATGAAGTGGCTCAGAGAACTCTCCCAGGGGCTTTCCAAGGATTCGTCTATAAGTTGCTTGCTTCTCCCAAACACTCCGACACTCCGCCTCCTCTCGCAGCCTCTCCCTAGGGACCCGCATAAACTCTTTCAGTGTCTTCTGAGGTATTTTCCCTCTACAAAGACAGCTCAAGGACCTGCTACTTAAAGAATACTTATTTATAATCTAGCCAGCAGCCAGGTCATCTCTCCAACACACAGAGACTGTTCTGAGGGACCTCCGTCGTCTCCATTTATAAACCTGAGCAGCACTGGAGGCCTTTTCACAATTCAGAAGAGGAAACCAAGGTTGAGAGAGGCAAGTAGTTGGCTCCAAAGCACACACTGGTTAGTGGGGAGGTTGGAAAGAGACCCAGACTTCGGGGCTCATTGTCCCCGAGGGGTGTAAACGGGTGGGAATGAAGCCTGGACTGTGGCCCGGTTTGGCTACTTACCGCTTGTGTGGCCTTGGCAAGCACTCTGATACCCGGAACCTTTGTTTTCCTACCCCTGGGCATAATTATACCTTCCTCACAGGAGCGATAGAAGGAGTAGAAGACCCTGAAGAGGAGATCGCTTAGCTCTTGGCATAAAATAATTCCCCTTCCTCTCCTGCCTGTTCCTTCCTTCTGGACATGAACAAAGGTTTTTGAATCAGACAGTCTCGGGCTCAAATCATGTGTGGGATTGAGGAAAGTATTAACTTGGGGCCTCTTGGTTATTTTCTTATTTGTCAAATGGCAACAGGATGACCATATGGAGGGGACTTTGAGGAATTCGAAGAGATGATAGATGTAATATAGAAGGTCCTTCTAGACAAAGCTGCTCTTTTGTCTTTCCCCCTCCACACCCTCACAGATTCCAGCTCCCTGGTCCCAAGTTCCAGGAGCAGGCAAGTGTGTGAGTTTCTGGGTACAGAGCGGGGTGGCTCCCAGCTCGAGCAGGCACCAGGTTCAGTCAGCGGAGCTGATGGCTCCGGGCACAGCAGTGCTCCCTCCCTCCCAGTCCTCGGGCCACTTCAGGACAGGGATCCCTTGTGGGAGGGGGCGTCAAACTCAAAGAGGGTCACTGTAGCAGCTTCCAAAGGGGCTGATGAAGACCAGGACACGTAAATAACTCCGAGGAGACAGCCCCTTGGCACCCTTTCCTGGTCAGGAGTAAACATTACGTTATTCAGAGAGACACTTAGGTTTCAGACCACTTCATATTTAATCAGCAATCATGCTCGCTTCCAAAAGCCATTCCAGGAAAAACATCAGTCAAGTTTTTGACAAGAAACAAAGTTTCCTGAAAACTTGCACACACAGCCCAGGCCTAGAGGGACAAACTCGTGGCCCCAGTTTGAGCCAGTGGTGGTGCCAGCCTAGGACCCTGGGACCTGAGCAGTGCACAGCTGTCTAAGTGTTCCTGCTGTGCTGAGGAGCCGAGGTGGAAGGTTCAGGAAGAGAGGGGCGAATGTGGGCCATGGAGATGACAGGCCTGTGTTCAAATCCCACGTCTTTGTTCCATGCCTATGGATCTTTCAGTCAGATGTGTGACCCTCAGAGCCTCATGTTCTTAAAGGTAAACCAGAAATAATGCCCACCTGGAAGGCTGTGCTGAGGTTTACATCAACCACACCCATGGATTAGATTGAACCCTATGAAACTGCCACTTTCAAAGATTAAAACGGATTGCCTCTTGGCAGTTTCGTATGCTTTGGGCTAGCCCGTAAGGTGTATGGCATATTTAAATAGTCCCCAGATTGGGTTTGGGAGGGACCTCTTTGGGGAGGAAAGTATTAACTTGGGGCCTCTTGGTTATTTTCTTATTTGTCAAATGGCAACAGGATGACCATATGGAGGGGACTTTGAGGAATTCGAAGAGATGATAGATGTAATATAGAAGGTCCTTCTAGACAAAGCTGCTCTTTTGTCTTTCCCCCTCCACACCCTCACAGATTCCAGCTCCCTGGTCCCAAGTTCCAGGAGCAGGCAAGTGTGTGAGTTTCTGGGTACAGAGCGGGGTGGCTCCCAGCTCGAGCAGGCACCAGGTTCAGTCAGCGGAGCTGATGGCTCCGGGCACAGCAGTGCTCCCTCCCTCCCAGTCCTCGGGCCACTTCAGGACAGGGATCCCTTGTGGGAGGGGGCGTCAAACTCAAAGAGGGTCACTGTAGCAGCTTCCAAAGGGGCTGATGAAGACCAGGACACGTAAATAACTCCGAGGAGACAGCCCCTTGGCACCCTTTCCTGGTCAGGAGTAAACATTACGTTATTCAGAGAGACACTTAGGTTTCAGACCACTTCATATTTAATCAGCAATCATGCTCGCTTCCAAAAGCCATTCCAGGAAAAACATCAGTCAAGTTTTTGACAAGAAACAAAGTTTCCTGAAAACTTGCACACACAGCCCAGGCCTAGAGGGACAAACTCGTGGCCCCAGTTTGAGCCAGTGGTGGTGCCAGCCTAGGACCCTGGGACCTGAGCAGTGCACAGCTGTCTAAGTGTTCCTGCTGTGCTGAGGAGCCGAGGTGGAAGGTTCAGGAAGAGAGGGGCGAATGTGGGCCATGGAGATGACAGGCCTGTGTTCAAATCCCACGTCTTTGTTCCATGCCTATGGATCTTTCAGTCAGATGTGTGACCCTCAGAGCCTCATGTTCTTAAAGGTAAACCAGAAATAATGCCCACCTGGAAGGCTGTGCTGAGGTTTACATCAACCACACCCATGGATTAGATTGAACCCTATGAAACTGCCACTTTCAAAGATTAAAACGGATTGCCTCTTGGCAGTTTCGTATGCTTTGGGCTAGCCCGTAAGGTGTATGGCATATTTAAATAGTCCCCAGATTGGGTTAAACATTTGCATAGTGAATCTCAAAAGTTAGTAAGCATAGGAAGTGGGGAGGGGGCATTAGGCAGGTGCGAAAAGTGTCTGATTCAGAAGATCCATGTGGGGCCTAGGAATCTGCCTTTAAAAGGCTTGCACCCCCCCATTCCATGGATGAGGTGGTACTTAGTGCTCAGCTGAACTAAGCTTTGAACAAAGAAAAACTAAGAGGGAGAAGACAGGATAGAGAATAATTCCCTACCCAAGCCTTTGTCATCTTCCTCTTTTTTTATGATCCAAGTAGGTAACATGCCTTGGGGTATGCGTGTGTGTGTGCAAAAGGAGTGAGGGGGAGATTGAGACCTTTCTCATTACATTAAAGCCCCAAATCTAACACTGGGGGTCTGTCTCCTTTTTGGACCACCAATATCCTAAATTTTTGCACTATTCTGTGGTGGATGGTTGGTCAACATAAGTTTTACCCTCCTTAGCTGCCTCTAATATTCTAATATTCTGGACACTGTTTCAGCTATTTTCAAAGTTGGAAATAGCTCCTTAAAAGTTGGAGCAAGAGGAGTTAGCCAGTGGAGACTTGTGAGCATCAGACTTGGAAGCGTGCTGCGGGCTCTCCTGATCCCGCCTTGGCGGAGGAAGGTGGCGCCTCCCAAGGTCATGTGATATAAGTGGGGGTAGAGGTGGAACTTGAACTTGAGTCCTCGGGGACCAACCATTTGCTCTTCTGGGATTTCATAACTAAGCTTTATTGTAGTCTCCTTATTGCAGTTGTGACTTAAACCCCAGGCCAGCAGATTCTGAGTTGTGTCAACATGAACCTTTGTGACTTGTTGTAAGCTCTTCTTCCTAGTTCAACTGATACCGCACACACACTGCCGCTGGGGAAAGCAGCCTTATTCGCTCACCTGCACGTCCAGTATCTAGAGGTCAGCCACGCCGGGGATGCGTGATGAACACATTAGCCGCACATCCTGCCCTCAGGAACACCTCAGCCTCCATCTTCCCCCTGTGGATAATGACAGGAACTATAAGGCAAATGCAGTGGCACTTTGAGGACACATAACAGGGAGCCCAGGTGTATGGCATATTTAAATAGTCCCCAGATTGGGTTAAACATTTGCATAGTGAATCTCAAAAGTTAGTAAGCATAGGAAGTGGGGAGGGGGCATTAGGCAGGTGCGAAAAGTGTCTGATTCAGAAGATCCATGTGGGGCCTAGGAATCTGCCTTTAAAAGGCTTGCACCCCCCCATTCCATGGATGAGGTGGTACTTAGTGCTCAGCTGAACTAAGCTTTGAACAAAGAAAAACTAAGAGGGAGAAGACAGGATAGAGAATAATTCCCTACCCAAGCCTTTGTCATCTTCCTCTTTTTTTATGATCCAAGTAGGTAACATGCCTTGGGGTATGCGTGTGTGTGTGCAAAAGGAGTGAGGGAGAGATTGAGACCTTTCTCATTACATTAAAGCCCCAAACCTAACACTGGGGGTCTGTCTCCTTTTTGGACCACCAATATCCTAAATTTTTGCACTATTCTGTGGTGGATGGTTGGTCAACATAAGTTTTACCCTCCTTAGCTGCCTCTAATATTCTAATATTCTGGACACTGTTTCAGCTATTTTCAAAGTTGGAAATAGCTCCTTAAAAGTTGGAGCAAGAGGAGTTAGCCAGTGGAGACTTGTGAGCATCAGACTTGGAAGCGTGCTGCGGGCTCTCCTGATCCCGCCTTGGCGGAGGAAGGTGGCGCCTCCCAAGGTCATGTGATATAAGTGGGGGTAGAGGTGGAACTTGAACTTGAGTCCTCGGGACCAACCATTTGCTCTTCTGGGATTTCATAACTAAGCTTTATTGTAGTCTCCTTATTGCAGTTGTGACTTAAACCCCAGGCCAGCAGATTCTGAGTTGTGTCAACATGAACCTTTGTGACTTGTTGTAAGCTCTTCTTCCTAGTTCAACTGATACCGCACACACACTGCCGCTGGGGAAAGCAGCCTTATTCGCTCACCTGCACGTCCAGTATCTAGAGGTCAGCCACGCCGGGGATGCGTGATGAACACATTAGCCGCACATCCTGCCCTCAGGAACACCTCAGCCTCCATCTTCCCCCTGTGGATAATGACAGGAACTATAAGGCAAATGCAGTGGCACTTTGAGGACACATAACAGGGAGCCCAGCTATAGCAGAGGCCAGTGTGACTTGCCTGTTCCTCACTTTCTTTCTCTTTTTTAAAAGCATATTTATTTGGCATATCTTAGTTACCTCACACAGGATCTTTCGTTGCAGTGCAGGCTCTAGTTGTGGCATTTGGGTTTAGTAGTTGCAGCCTGCCAGCTTAGTTGCTCTGAGGCATGTGGGATCTTAGTTCCACAATCAGGGACTGAACCCACTTCCCCTGCATTGCAAGGCAGAGGTTTAACCACTGGACCTCTAGGGAAGTCCTTGCCCCTTACTTTCTGATGGGAACCTGGGAAGGAATCCAGGCTCCAAAAGATATGCTCAAGTTTCTGTGAAATCAATCCCAGTTACAGACACCGTGCTGGTCACTTTAGCTATAGATCTAGCGGAAAGGATGGTGAGGCCAGAAAGACTACTGATGCTCAAGCTGAGGTGGTGTTGGCAGTGTTTTGGAGCAGTCTTCCTTCTTCCATGGGGAGGCATTCCCTGGTCTCCATTTCACCCACAAGGTAAGAAGCTCAGAGACTCTGCCTGTGTTTCTTGACCTTGGGTTCTGTCCTCACATCTGCAAAATGGAGAGAGTAAGAATCTCTAACTCACAGTGGTCTTAAGAATGAACTGGAATAACGTGTCCAGCACCAAGTCTCATCTTGTAGTTCCTGAGGAAATTTCCTTGTTTCCTCTAGGAACGTTGGTCCACACCGTAAGCACTACATGGCTTGGACTGGGCTGCAGCTAGGTGTGTGTGACTCCTAGAGGCTTGAGTACACCCCTATCCCCATCTCCCAGCCCTCTGAACCATGAGCTCTTCTTGGGGTCAGTGGTGGGAAATTAGAAGACCTTACCTTGATGAACTTCATTCAGGACCTTGAATTTGAATGTCATTTGGGAGATATTAGGGAGCCACTCAAGTTCTTTGAGTTGAGAGTCATATGACAAAATTGCTTTTAGGTGATGAAAGACAAGGGTAAATATAGTACTTGAGGAGGGTGAGGACTAGAGGTCAGCAGTCTATTTTATCCTGGCTCCTCTGTGTATTCAGTTCTAGAGAAATGCTCTCCCCGTGAATGGGGCAGGGAGAGACTGGGAAGGAGTGATGGAAGAGTGGTCATCTCTCCCACCAAAGCATTTGGCAGCTACCGTGTAATTTGAACCCAGCTCTGATTTAACCTTTGTGGCTCATCTGTTGATACCTACCCCCACCTCCCACCCCACCCCTTCCCGCTGAAGCATCTCCCTCAGAGTCTGCATGCTTCAGTTTGGCTGGTGATTACATTGTTCCACTCTTTGAAGAAGGCAGTGACTTTAGATGACAAATCTAAATTGCTACCATTCAAAATTAAAGTGGTAATTGTGCTGTCAATCACCCACCAGGAATAATGTCATAGTTGCTCTTCATACTAGGAACTTTCCAGATATTTTCTCTGATTCTCCCAGCAAGCCTGAAAAATGAATGTTGTTATTTGTTCTTTATAGAAAAGGAACCTGAGGCTCAGAGGTCCCTTTAAACAACACAGTTTACTAAAGAAACACAGTTTACTAAGTGGAAGAATTAGGTAATGAATCTAGCTTGCTGTGAGTGTGCACTATCTATTGTTTTCTATAGATGATCCATCTTTCCAAATGAGAAAACTGGGGCTCAAAAGATCTATGCGAGGGCTTCCCTGGTGGTCCAGTGGGTAAGGACACCGCCTTGCAGTGCAAGGGGCGCCGGTTCGATCCCTGGCCTGGGAAGATCCCACGTGCCGCGGAGCAGCTGGACCGATGTGT
Source organism: Tragulus kanchil (assembly GCA_022376925.1). NCBI lineage: Eukaryota > Metazoa > Chordata > Mammalia > Artiodactyla > Tragulidae > Tragulus > Tragulus kanchil. Next base: position 101,281,258 of record JAIOJX010000032.1, read on the forward strand.
CCAATTATGGAGCCGGAGCTCTGGAGCGCATGTGCCCAGAGTCGGTGCTCTGCAGTGAGAGAGGCCACTGTGATGGGAGGCCCACACAGGCCAAAGAACAGAGCTCTTCTTGGGGTCAGTGGTGGGAAATTAGAAGACCTTACCTTGATGAACTTCATTCAGGACCTTGAATTTGAATGTCATTTGGGAGATATTAGGGAGCCACTCAAGTTCTTTGAGTTGAGAGTCATATGACAAAATTGCTTTTAGGTGATGAAAGACAAGGGTAAATATAGTACTTGAGGAGGGTGAGGACTAGAGGTCAGCAGTCTATTTTATCCTGGCTCCTCTGTGTATTCAGTTCTAGAGAAATGCTCTCCCCGTGAATGGGGCAGGGAGAGACTGGGAAGGAGTGATGGAAGAGTGGTCATCTCTCCCACCAAAGCATTTGGCAGCTACCGTGTAATTTGAACCCAGCTCTGATTTAACCTTTGTGGCTCATCTGTTGATACCTACCCCCACCTCCCACCCCACCCCCCTTCCCGCGCCGAAGCATCTCCCTCAGAGTCTGCATGCTTCAGTTTGGCTGGTGATTACATTGTTCCACTCTTTGAAGAAGGCAGTGACTTTAGATGACAAATCTAAATTGCTACCATTCAAAATTAAAGTGGTAATTGTGCTGTCAATCACCCACCAGGAATAATGTCATAGTTGCTCTTCATACTAGGAACTTTCCAGATATTTTCTCTGATTCTCCCAGCAAGCCTGAAAAATGAATGTTGTTATTTGTTCTTTATAGAAAAGGAACCTGAGGCTCAGAGGTCCCTTTAAACAACACAGTTTACTAAAGAAACACAGTTTACTAAGTGGAAGAATTAGGTAATGAATCTAGCTTGCTGTGAGTGTGCACTATCTATTGTTTTCTATAGATGATCCATCTTTCCAAATGAGAAAACTGGGGCTCAAAAGATCTATGCGAGGGCTTCCCTGGTGGTCCAGTGGGTAAGGACACCGCCTTGCAGTGCAAGGGGCGCCGGTTCGATCCCTGGCCTGGGAAGATCCCACGTGCCGCGGAGCAGCTGGACCGATGTGTCCAATTATGGAGCCGGAGCTCTGGAGCGCATGTGCCCAGAGTCGGTGCTCTGCAGTGAGAGAGGCCACTGTGATGGGAGGCCCACACAGGCCAAAGAACAGAGATGGATAAAAATCAATAAATGAAAGACCAATAGAAGTGGCCAAAAGGAAAAAAAAAAAAAAAGCTAAGTGAGTTGCCCAAGAACATGCAGCTAAGACAATAGGTAAGAAACAGCTAATTGCAGGAACTCACCATGGCCTCCTGCTGCTACTGCTGTTGCTAAGTCACTTCAGTGGTGTTCAACTCTTTGAGACCCCATGGACTGTAGCCTGCCAGGCTCCTCTATCCATGGGATTCTCCAGGCAAGAGGACTGGAGGGGGTTGTCATTTCCTTCTCCAGGGAATCTTCTTGGCCCAGGGTTTGAACCCATGTCTCCTGCAGATCCTGCATTGCAGGTGGATACTTTACCACTGAGCCACCTGGTAAGCCTAGCAGTGGACTAAGGGTCTAATATATACACCATCTCACTTTATATAACAGCTTGCTTTATGTCACAAACAAATGTCAGAACTGGTGTTGGTGACCACGTCTACCTGCCTTCAGAGCTTTCCACTGCTTAATTCTGTCACAAGGAGCCTGGTGGGGGTTGATATAAATCCCAAGACTTCAGTGGAGGAAAGGTAATGTTGGCTAAGAAGATACATAATCAGAATTTATGGAATGAAGCTGTTACAAGCCACCTTTGCCTCAGAGTGCAATTTTCTGTTCATTCCTGAGTGATGGATAGAAATCTGAGCACCAAGGATCAGAAATGTCTGGCATTTGAGTGAAGGGTGTCAGTCACTCACCATGATCAAAAAAGAGATAAAACCCCAAAGATACCCAGGGTGGCTGAGATCTGATGGATGAACGCCAGCTGCCTATCTGGGAAACTAATGGACTATGTGTCAGACCTAGCTCACAGCGTTCCAGCCCAAAGGATCACGGTCCAAAAGCTGTGAGTGTCCTGCACCCAGATGTGAGGGAGCTAGAGAAGGTCCTCACGGTCTCTGGCCTAATCCTGGAGACAAAGTCCTGTCTGCTCTGTAAATACCATAGACATTCCTGGCAGAAGAAAGATGTTTCCACAGGCAGCATCGTAAGCCCCTCCAAACTCCAGATCTGCCCTGGAGGTCCTGGCTGACTCCCTCTTTAAGCCACATTGGATAATACAGGTACAGCTGGCAAGGGTGGGGAACTGGAAGCCAGCAGTTCCGTCAGAAGCGTAATTTAGTTTCTCTGGGCAGCCTCGGGAGAGTCACTGCATTGTGGAGTTGGAATGCTAATCATAAAATGAATGGCCTTGGGTAGAAATTTTTAGGGTTCTTTGAGTGCTTACACGTCAACAGTCTCTTGTCTCTCTCTTAACAACCCAGTGAGGAGTGCATTGTTGTTATTCCCATTTTTATAAATGAGGTGACTGAGGCCCAGAAAAAAGTAAGTCATTTGTGCTTATGCCTCATATGATAAGTTAATGGAGCAAGGTCTCCGGTCCAGGTCTCCTGACTCTGGCTCAAATTTTTCTATGTGACTTAGACATTGCCTGGCTTAACCTCTGGCTGCCTCCACCATCCACTGGACAGATGGAAATCCCAACTCTGCTTAAATATTCAACATGGCCCAATCCATCCAGGGTTGGACAGCCATAACCCATTGTTAAAAAGAATAGTGACCATTTTTTCAGCTCCTCCTATGCACCAGACTTTATACCAAATAAGCCTCAGGTCAGCCTCACACAGTTTAAATTTGTGGGATCTGACAGAACCCAAATGACTTGCCCAAAGTCACACAAGCAGTTAGCAAAGATTCAAACTCAAGTCTGTTTTATGTCAGACTCATGGCACCACCCTTTTCTTTTTTTCTTATCCTGAGTGGAAATCATTTAGCATTCCCACATAGATGTCTTAGTTCTGCCCCCTGTGGCTGCATGGATAAGCTTGCCTACTTTTTCATCAATCGGCCTTCCTGGCTGCTGCTGGGCAACATCTTTGCTTTCTAAGCCTTGGTTTCTCCAGGTGCAGAGTTTCTGGATCCTCTGACTCTTTCTGATGGGATGTGGCTGTCAGATGGTTTATGCATCTGTTGTTCATCTTGTAAGATGAACCATAGGGTGGTCAAAAAAACGTCAGGCTTGGGGTCTAAAGAAGTAGGCTTTGTTTCAGTTCTGGATTTACTACTGTGCTTCACCACTGCCCTTGTCTATTCCATGCAAATACCATGTAATTCTCAGGGCCATTTTTAAGAACATAGATACTAATTAAGGATGTGATACGGGCTTCCCTGGTGGCTAAGATGGTAAAGAATCCACCTGCAGTGTGGGAGACCTAGGTTTGATCCCTCGGTTGGAAAGATCCCGGAGGAGGGCATGGCCACCCACTCCAGTATTCTTGCCTGAAGAATTCCTTGGACAGAGAGGCCTGGTAGACTGCAGTCATGGGGTCACAAAGAGTCAAACACGATTGAGCGACTAAGCACACAGCACACATCCTTACAGAAAGGTAGATTAAGTACTTGGATATCCGAAGTAGTAGCATTTTTTACAACAGCCCAATCTATGAAAGAAAAGCCATTCATAATAAAGTGAACACTAGCACTAACTTTAACATTTACAACAGGGGAATGGATAAATAACAGTGGCTCATCAGTTTAATGGAATGCTATGCAGACACAAAATTTTTCTTGAAAAAAATGCCTATGATAAGATGCTAACTAAAACAAGTAAGATTTGTTAAGTATACATCAATAAAGATGAAAAAGACAAACAAGACATAAAACTTTATCTCTAGTATGATCTCAATGACACAGGGAAGTAAGATTGGCATAAAATATATCCCAACACTAAGAACAGTTATCTCAATGATTATCTTAAGACAACGGGCTTATAGGTTGTGTGTGTGTGTGTACTTTTTTGTATTTTGTTTTTCATGTTTTCTGCAATGAGCCTGAGTCACTTTGAAAATCAATACATGATATGGGGTTTAGATGAAGCACAAAAGCTATCCTTGAAGAGGGCCTCACGGGCCTATAGATCAGTTAACACCTTTTCAACGTGCATCTGGTTTTTTGGTTTGTTTTGTTTTCCTGCTGTGCCAAAGTGCCATTTCAGCGTCTCTCCACTGCTCACTCATCTCTTTGGGCGTCACTATCTTGATGCTACTGGACTCAAAGAGGAAGCAAATACAATAGACTAAAGCCGGCCTGTAGGAACTGCCCAGGCTCACGATGTGCTGTAGATGGTTTATGCATCTGTTGTTCATCTTGTAAGATGAACCATAGGGTGGTCAAAAACGTCAGGCTTGGGGTCTAAAGAAGTAGGCTTTGTTTCAGTTCTGGATTTACTACTGTGCTTCACCACTGCCCTTGTCTATTCCATGCAAATACCATGTAATTCTCAGGGCCATTTTTAAGAACATAGATACTAATTAAGGATGTGATACGGGCTTCCCTGGTGGCTAAGATGGTAAAGAATCCACCTGCAGTGTGGGAGACCTAGGTTTGATCCCTCGGTTGGAAAGATCCCGGAGGAGGGCATGGCCACCCACTCCAGTATTCTTGCCTGAAGAATTCCTTGGACAGAGAGGCCTGGTAGACTGCAGTCATGGGGTCACAAAGAGTCAAACACGATTGAGCGACTAAGCACACAGCACACATCCTTACAGAAAGGTAGATTAAGTACTTGGATATCCGAAGTAGTAGCATTTTTTACAACAGCCCAATCTATGAAAGAAAAGCCATTCATAATAAAGTGAACACTAGCACTAACTTTAACATTTACAACAGGGGAATGGATAAATAACAGTGGCTCATCAGTTTAATGGAATGCTATGCAGACACAAAATTTTTCTTGAAAAAAATGCCTATGATAAGATGCTAACTAAAACAAGTAAGATTTGTTAAGTATACATCAATAAAGATGAAAAAGACAAACAAGACATAAAACTTTATCTCTAGTATGATCTCAATGACACAGGGAAGTAAGATTGGCATAAAATATATCCCAACACTAAGAACAGTTATCTCAATGATTATCTTAAGACAACGGGCTTATAGGTTGTGTGTGTGTGTGTACTTTTTTGTATTTTGTTTTTCATGTTTTCTGCAATGAGCCTGAGTCACTTTGAAAATCAATACATGATATGGGGTTTAGATGAAGCACAAAAAGCTATCCTTGAAGAGGGCCTCACGGGCCTATAGATCAGTTAACACCTTTTCAACGTGCATCTGGTTTTTTGGTTTGTTTTGTTTTCCTGCTGTGCCAAAGTGCCATTTCAGCGTCTCTCCACTGCTCACTCATCTCTTTGGGCGTCACTATCTTGATGCTACTGGACTCAAAGAGGAAGCAAATACAATAGACTAAAGCCGGTCTGTAGGAACTGCCCAGGCTCACATTGCAAATAGGATGTGCTGAGAGAGTCTTTACAAAAAAATAAAATAAAAAAACTGAAAAACCCAAACCAACAACCTCTTTAGTGTTTCACTGAACAAAAAGCACGGTGGATAATCTACTTCAAAGGTGAGATTCTGGCCTTGGCACCTGATTGTGGAGGGTCAGCTGTCCCGGGCATGCTGGGGCCAGACAGGGCAGGAGAATGAGCCAGATGAAGGAATCTGGCCTCAGATACCATCGGGTGACTCGGCCACCGTTGAGTCTTATCAGGACAGCTCCCTAAGTTATGTCTTCTGGACTTGATAATATTATAACTGATGGCCTCTAGGGAAAATGCTGTCTCTTTCTTGCTGGAAAGAGAAGTGGAGGAAAGGTAGAGGAGAGGTGGTTTTCTGAAGTTGCTTCAGCTGTGTTCAGAGCACCAGCAGGGAGCGAAGTCTTCTGTGAGCATTCGTGTAGCTGGACCTGAAAATGGCAGAAGTTGAGCCTCTTTCTTCTCCTGCTGTTGGAGAGGCCATTGCTGGGGACTTCATTTTTCTCTATTTATTCAATTGGATTATGTGAGAAGGAAAGGGATGTAGACCTTAGCAGCTGCATTCTCTAGGTTAGTACTAAGGTCTTACCAGCGTTGTCCAGGCAGTAAGGCAGGATTAGAATCTAGTGTGCCTCGTGTCCTGCTTTTGTCCATTAAAGCACATGAGAATAGAACTGGTGGTCTTTTATCCCACTCTTTGTCCCCGTGATACTCCCCCACATATGATCCCTGCCCACTTGTCGGTATCTTTTATGTGCCAGGCATCATGCAGACATTCAGAAACATCATCCTATCTGTTGTGGCTGAATTGTATACCCTCTCCCAACTTCGTATTTTGACATTCTACCCGCCACTCAGTACTTCAGAATGTGAGTGTGATAGGAGACAGGGCCTTTAAAGACACAATTATTAAAGTAAGGCCATTAGGGAGAGTTCTAATCCCATAGGACCAGTGTCCTTATAAGAAGAGGAGATCAGCACAGAGAGGGAAGCCCATATGAGGACACAAGGAGAAGGCGCCCAGCTGCAAGCCAAGGAGAATGGCTTCAGAAGAAACCAATTCTGTTGACATTTTAATCTCAGACATCTAGCTTCCAGGACTTTGAAAAATGTTTCTGTTGTTTAAGCCAGCCAGTCTTTGGTACTTTGTAATGGCAGCCTGAGCTGACTAATAATAGATACCATCTTAGCCATAGCCTTGCCATTCGGGAGTTCTGGTTCAAATGACAAACAAGGAAATTCAAGTTCAGAGTAGAAAAGCAGCTTGTCCAAGGTCACAGCTGGTAAGACTCGATTAGAACCCAGTCTCATTGAAATCTAGGACTTGACCATTTCTCTTAGGAGAAATGGGGGCCCCTTTAGGGACAGTGCCCTGCTAACTGCATATGGTTGTTGAATGAACACAGCATCATGAAGCATCATTATTACTTTTGCTATGGTAAGGGGCAGTCTCTTTATAGGAAACTCCAGGTCAAGACTGGTCGTTTGAGGGGCACCTCCTAGGGATGCTTTGACCTTCAATTCCAGAGGCTCACCTTCAGGTAGAAGGTCTTGTAGGTTCAGGGCATTGTGACATAGCCGACTTGGAGCTGGGGCCCCAGGGCTCCATTCATTTCTACATGCATAGTCCTGCGGGTGACCTTGGGCAAAGTACACAGTCTCTCTGGGCATTCTGAGTCTGACCTTCACACATTCTGACTGCTCTGCTAACTCCTGCTACCAAGTTCTCTGTGGGCATTTTAGGGTGGAGGCATTGATATCTTCCCAAAGGCAATCCTAGCCTGGTGCCAATCATGGCAAAGTTTTAGTCTTTCTACCTCCTGGCTTTTGCTTCCTAATGCTGGCTCATCCCTTAGATCTTGGCTCAGCTGTTACTTCCTTAGAGAACCCATCTCATCCTGGGCCAATTTTCCCTGTTATTAGCCAAACTGCCTCCATAGTGGACATGCAGTTCCCTGAGGTCTCGCTCCCAGAACTGAGACTTCTACTGGACATATAGACAGGCACAGATGTACAATATGCCCAGTGCTTTCCTTCGTAGTACATATAATTTTAAATTATGCAGTTGATTAATGTCTGTCTCCCTATCCCTGGCTGTAGACTGATACTCTGTGAGGGCAAGGACTTTGTTTTGCTGATCATTCCATTCTCAGCACCCTGCCATGCCTGGAATAGGGGAGGCACTCTAAGAATCTTGCTGTCACTTTAATCGTGTCTGATTCTTTGTGACCCTATGGACTAGCCCGCCAGGCTCCTCTGTCCATGGGATGCTCCAGGCAAGACTATTGGAGTGGGTTGCCATGCCCTCCTCCAAGGGATTTTCCCAGTTCAGGGATCAAGCCCAAGTCTCTGATGTCTCCTGCTTTGGCAGGTGTATTCTTTACCATTAGTGCCACCTGGGAAGCCCTTAAGACTGTTAGTTGCATAAAATTTGGTGAAGGAGATCAAGAGATCAGAGATGTTTTGATTCACTTGAAAGAAATAGTCCCAAGTGAATTTCCAGGCCTCCTGAGAGCTCACTCTATATCATTCATTGCTTTATTATTATTTTTTAAATTTTTATTTATTTATCTTTTTGGGGGGTGGGGAGGGAGGGGGATGGTGGGCCACTTCTATTGGTCTTTCATTTCTCTATTTTCATCCATCTTTGTTCTTTGACTTCTGTGGGCCTCCCATCGCGGTGGCCTCTGTCGTTGCAGAGTGCCAGCTCTGGGCGCACGTGCGCTAGAGCTCCGGCTCGGTAATTGGACACATCGGTCCAGCCGCTCTGTGGCACATGGGATCTTCCCAGGCCAGGGATCAAACTGGTGTCCCTTGCACTGCAAGGCGGTGTCCTTACTCACTGGACCACCAGGGGAAGCCCATTCATTGCTTTATTGATTCAACGAAAGTTTACTCATTCACCTCCTCTTGCAGTAGGCAATATATTTACAAAATCATTAAAAAATTGTCTCGGCCTCCGCGTGGTCACAGTCTCCTGGGGGGGCGGGGGCAGGTATTGACACTGGTCATAATAATTCCACGTGAGCCATGCTGGATCTGGAGATCAGAACTGGACTAGTATAAGCACACAGCAGGGTGTGATGGACCCAGGCCTCAAAGTATGGAGGGCAGCGAAGAGGCAGCTTGTGAGCCTGAAATGCTGATGCTGAGTCAGTGTCCTGAGGGGAAAGGAGAAGAGCATGCTAAGCAGAGGAAAAACTGGAGTGAAGGCCTAGAAGGGAAAAGAACATGGCTGGCTATGGGAGAGCAATTAAGCTGCATTCCTGGCAGGATGAGGAGGGGTAGGGAGATGGGGGTGAGGCTGGAAGATGGGGTGGGCCTCAAAGGACCCGCACACATACTCGCTGCTCTCCCCACCCCCAGACCTTTGTAACGGAGGAGGAGGGCAGGTTGTCATTCTTATCAAGCTGGGGCTCAGCTTTTGTCCCCCGTCGGCCCAGTTCTCTTTGATCCTAGCAAGGCCATTGTTTCCCCAGCGCTGGCCTCTCTGCCTCGCAGGGGAAAATGTGGTCTTTGTTCTCCTGAGATTTTTTATCCAAGTTCTGCCCTGGTGGGGACGAGCCGGGAGGGGCTCTGTGTGAGGACCCAGTCCCTGCAGCTGAGGGACAAGGGCCGCTCCTGTCTCCTGGCCTCCGCCTTGCGTGGGTTGCACAGAACCCTCTGGCTTGCACAAGTCATGCTGTGTTGGGGGTGGAGAGGGAACACTGGGCAGTTTCAGCTTCTTTATTTTTAAAAATTGCCTTTGTTAACATTTCCAGCGTGATCTTCATATAAATCAAATGCTGCGAGGCACTTGGTGAAAACCTGCATTTGAATCTTAGCTCAACTATGTACTGGCTATGTCAGTCTGGTATGACATTTCACCTTTCGGGGTCTCAGTTGCATTCTCTGCCCAATCAGGAAAATGAAAATATTTACCCTACAGTATTGCCAACAAGTTTTGTTCACTCACTGAATACCTGTTAAGCATCAACTCTTCATCAGGAACTGTGGTCCACACCACAGAAGCACTGGAGAATGAGGTAGACTTGATCAAACCCCTCCTGAATCTTACCAGAGAAGAAAGACATTCAACTGACATACTCATGTGTCCTGCAAGAAGTACAGATTGCCAGGGGAGCATATACTTCACTGAGTCTTGGGGCTAAAAAGAGAAGTTTGCAAAAATTTGACATGTATCAAAAGAACCAGGGGCTTGAGAGCAGGTTGCATACTTTGGCCTCTCCCACCCCCACCTCCCTGTCCAGGATCAGATCCCTCAACACCTGCTGGGTTTGAGTGGGTTTAAGAAACTCCCTGCCCCCTGCTAGGGAACGTACTCAGCTGAGAAGAACTGGGCTCTGCTTCCAGGGGCCTGGAAACTGATGCAGACGCATACAAGGTTATGAACACAGGGCTGACTGTGACATTTTCTGTGTGCTTTTAGTGAGAAGTACTGGGCCTGTGCTACTCGGAGCTGAACTCTTGGCCCAGCTCCCCCCCCCCCTGGCTGGAGGAGAAGGGGGAGACGCTGGCAGACTGCAGTGCTTTGTGTGGGGAAAACAAATGGGTCTGTAACTTGATCAAGGCGGTGAGGCGGTGAGGGGAGCTGCCGGAGCTGTGGGGATGAAGAATGGCTTCTCAGAGGCGTGTCAGGCGGAGAGGGCAGCCTTCCCCCTCAAGTGACGGGATGTGCAGAGCAGGGCAGACACCTAGAGTGGCCTCAGATCCCTGCGGGCAGGGCAGGGGTGGTGGCGCCTGTTTGGGTATCCTTGGGCTTTGGTGCTTACCTGTATGGGGGATCTTCTATAGGGCAGGAACATTTACAGAAAAAAAAAGCCCCGACTTAGTCCTTGCAGCAACTCCGTCTGATTGGGGAGCATTTTTACCCCCATTTTGCAGATGAGTCAGCTGAGACTTAGAGAAGGGAAGTAACTTGCCTGAAGCCACACATCCAGTAAGTAGTGAAGGTGGCGTTTATATTCAGTTCATGTCTTCAAATATGTATTTCTCCCACTGTATCATACTGCCGGACAGTATTTTTGGACAATACTTCTTTCTGAATTTTCTATATCTAATAATGGTCGTCGTTGTTGTTGTTGTTTAGCTACTAAGTTGTGCCTGATTCTGAAACCACATGGAGGGTAGCCCCCAGGTTCCTCTGTCCATGGGATTTCCCAGGCAAGAATACTGTAGTGGTTTGCCATTTCCTCCTCTGGGGGATCTTCTGAACCCAGGGATCAAACCCACGTCTTCTGCATTGGCAAGCACCCAATAATGATAGTAAGAGCCCCTTTTATGTAGTATGTTTTACAGACAGTGCTCTTGCAAACACCGTTTCTCAAGGTCTTTAGAGTGTTTCTCCTTTAAGGTGACGTGTTATGATCCTCCTATGAGAGAGGAGGAAATAGAAGCTCAGCCAGGCAGGTGGCTCCCCTAAATGCTGCTCAGAAAGGCTGCCAGGAAGGGGATCCAGGAGGTGCCATATCCCATGTGCTTTCCTCCGTTATCTTAAGACCCAGGTGAGCTCCTCCTATATCCACGGATACCCAGACCATCTCTGAATCCTTCAAATGAAAAGCCCAAGCCCAAACAGTTTGCTTTTCTAACAAGCTCAGGGCCTTCTTTGTTTCTAACTCTTGATAAAGTGAGCAGTGAAAATCCCCCTTTCTGGGCCCCCTCCTCCTGAGAAAGGGATGGTTGGCCATGTGTATTTTTCACTGAGGCTCCTACAAAGAATGTTGCGTGTAATAGGAAACATGTGTCATGGGTGTTTGCTGGCATGCCCCATCCCAGGTCCTTCTCTACACAGCAGGAGCCCCTCTGATAGGAACCAGGGCAGGGGAACGGGTAGGGGGATGGAATGCACACATCTAGAGAGGTTCCCCCAGAACTGGAACTGCCCCCTTCTGCAGGCAGAGTTGGAACCGTGCTCCATCAGCACTCCTCGCTTCCCCATGGGATTCCTTGCCACACTGGGTTTCCATCCCTGGCAATGAGGGTTGAGCCCAGATGCAAGCTCAGGGGTGTCTGAGTTCAAGCCAGAAACATGCATGGTACGTGCTCAGTAACACCTATGGGGTAAATTACAATCAGTTTGCCTTCTATCTCCGTGCAGTCGCTGTGCTGGGATGTTGCTAAAGGAAAGAATAGTGCTCTGTGATGGGGATCTTCATGTCGATGTGTTTCTAGAGAACTCTGAAGCCAAAGGAAGGATATTGTTATTTTTCCTTTCTCAGAAGTCAGGATTGTTGCGAACACTGGTTTTTGAACTTGTATACGATAATCACCTGTTAAAGCACAAATTGGCTTCACTCCCAAAGCTAAGCAAGTTCCCAGTTGATGTGATGGTGGTTCAGAGAATTAGGAGCCCAGGTGGTCCTCATTTAAGTAGAGGTGAGGCTAAAGCCTAATAGGGAAAAACAAGAAGACAGTGACTCTCTCTTGGTGTGGTTGTCTGAAGACATCTTGAGGGCACAGGGTCAATGTAGACTACAGCTATATTGGAATGGGCTCCCTGGGCAAGTGGTTGTGAAAGATTTGAAAGGTACAAGGGAGAAGGGAGAGCTTTGGATGAACACAGGGACAGAGATGGCACTGAGCAAGCAGCGTGGAGGTAAGAAGGCTTGCCTGCAGAGGTGCCGAGAGGAAAACAACCTTCCTCCTCAGGGATGCCTACAGTGTACGCTCCATAAACCCTCTGCACACCGCCTGTGCACACAGCCCAAACAGCTTGACAGGGCAGAGGTCACCTTCTTGTCTCCAGGGAGACAATCAGCCCAGGGGTCATGGGAATTTCAGGAGGGAGGATTCAGGGCCAAAAGGGTGGGCAGCCTATTCTTTTGTGAGGGGTTGACATTCCCCCTGCTTTAAAAGCTCTTTGCAGCTATTCTGTCACAGGTGAACAATGCAGTCAACTCCTTGGCAGGAGTTGTAGTTTCACTCACCTGAATTTTTCCTGTTTCAATTTGAGTTTAAAAATATCATAAACACAGAAACTACTCTTGTTCTCCTTAAGCCATTGGCCAGTGGCTGTCTCTTCTTCCTGGTTCCCTGAAACCTATGAGGTTCTCCCATAGCCACTGGGTTTCCATCCCTGGCAATGGGGGTTTAAGATTACTGAGTTCAAGCCAGAAACATGCATGGTACGTGCTCAGTAACACCTATGGGGTAAATTACAATCAGTTTGCCTTCTATCTCCGTGCAGTCGCTGTGCTGGGATGTTGCTAAAGGAAAGAATAGTGCTCTGTGATGGGGATCTTCATGTCGATGTGTTTCTAGAGAACTCTGAAGCCAAAGGAAGGATATTGTTATTTTTCCTTTCTCAGAAGTCAGGATTGTTCCGAACACGGGTTTTTTGAACTTGTATACGATAATCACCTGTTAAAGCACAAATTGGCTTCACTCCCAAAGCTAAGCAAGTTCCCAGTTGATGTGATGGTGGTTCAGAGAATTAGGAGCCCAGGTGGTCCTCATTTAAGTAGAGGTGAGGCTAAAGCCTAATAGGGAAAAACAAGAAGACAGTGACTCTCTCTTGGTGTGGTTGTCTGAAGACATCTTGAGGGCACAGGGTCAATGTAGACTACAGCTATATTGGAATGGGCTCCCTGGGCAAGTGGTTGTGAAAGATTTGAAAGGTACAAGGGAGAAGGGAGAGCTTTGGATGAACACAGGGACAGAGATGGCACTGAGCAAGCAGCGTGGAGGTAAGAAGGCTTGCCTGCAGAGGTGCCGAGAGGAAAACAACCTTCCTCCTCAGGGATGCCTACAGTGTACGCTCCATAAACCCTCTGCACACCGCCTGTGCACACAGCCCAAACAGCTTGACAGGGCAGAGGTCACCTTCTTGTCTCCAGGGAGACAATCAGCCCAGGGGTCATGGGAATTTCAGGAGGGAGGATTCAGGGCCAAAAGGGTGGGCAGCCTATTCTTTTGTGAGGGGTTGACATTCCCCCTGCTTTAAAAGCTCTTTGCAGCTATTCTGTCACAGGTGAACAATGCAGTCAACTCCTTGGCAGGAGTTGTAGTTTCACTCACCTGAATTTTTCCTGTTTCAATTTGAGTTTAAAAATATCATAAACACAGAAACTACTCTTGTTCTCCTTAAGCCATTGGCCAGTGGCTGTCTCTTCTTCCTGGTTCCCTGAAACCTATGAGGTTCTCCCATAGCTCTGGGGAAGGGTGTGTGTGTGTGGGGAAATCTGGGCTGAAAACTCACCATATGCTGGGGCCACAATGGACACGTTTACAGACGAAATCTCACTCAGTTCATGACACTGAGGGTGTGTGTAGGCAAAGATGCTGAAGCTCTTGCTAGGGTAAAGCTCAGGTTCAAGGTGAAGCCCTTGGTCTGAGTTTATGTTGTTAGATGCTGGAGCTAAGATCAAACTCTCAATCTCTGAATTCAAATAAGCTAAAAAACACCACTAGCTTAAATTCAAAGACACTTGCTCCTTGGAAGGAAAGCTATGACAAAACTAGACATCATGTTAAAAAGCAGAGACATCACTTTGCTGACAAAGGTCTGGATATTCAAAGCTATGTTTTCTCCAGCAGTCATGGATGGATATGAGAGTTGGACCATAAAGAAGGCTGAGAGCTGAAGAATTGATGTTTTTGAACCGTGGTGCTGTGAGGACTCTTTAGAGTTCCTTGGACTGCAAGGAGATCAAACCAGTCAATCTGAAAGGAAATCAGCCTTGAATATTCATTGGAAGGAGTGCTGTTGAAGCACCAACACTTTGGCCATGTGATGAGAAGAGCTGACTCATTGGAAAAGACTTTGCTGGGAAAGATCGAAAGCAAAAGGACAAGGGGATGGCAGAGGATGAGATGGTTTGATAGCATCACCGACTCAATGGACGTGAATTTGAGCAGACTCTGGGAGATAGTGGAAGACAAAAGATCCTGGAGTGCTACAGACCATGGAAGAGTCAGACACAACTTAGTAACTGAACAGCAGCAGCATCTGGTTAATAAAGCTCAAAACCCAGAATCCTACCTGAAGGTGAATGTGCAGTGGAAAAAAGTTGGCAGAACACCGTGTACTCTTTTTCAGGTTCATACGTATGCACAGGCCTGCCTCCTTCCGGTACTTTCCAGCCTCCTCTGCCCACAAGCTGCTGTTCATCCCTGAAGCATCCATAGGATGCCTCTGAGGTCCCCTACCTGCAATAGGTACCTCTCCTCCAACCTCCCCTGTCTTTGCATTTATCCTTAACATTGAGTTTAGCACCATCTGTCATAATGGATGTTTCCTGGGCTTTTCTCAATTGACTATAAATTCTCAGGCTTTCTATAAATCTCTGAATGCTCACTACGTAGCATAACACTTGGCACACAGAAGATGCGTCAGGAGATTCTTGCTGAATAAATGGAGGAACAAATGCAAGAATGAATCTTTCCCTCAGATTCACATCACCACTGCTGATCTAGTAGTCCCATGTCCACCTTAGGGCAGAGAAGGTTCAGAGAGGAGTGACATGCCCAGAGTCCCATAGGTAGCCAGATGGAAGCCTAAGAAACCTAAACAGAGGGACCACCATCCAAGGTCCCCTGTCCTCAACATTTTGCAATGATCAACTGCCCAGACCTATTACTCAGAACTCATGTTACTCTCTGATGATCAGCCCTACAAATATAACAAAGACTGCCAGTTGCCTGCCCAATATCCATTGTCTTCACCTTACATACTAGTTTAAGTGAATTGGGGGTTGCAAGATGCCCAGTTAAGAAGGACATTTCCCAGCATCCTTAGCCACAACATTTGGCCCTGGGACCAAGTTCTGGACAATAAGATACAAGAAGTTTTTTGAAGGAAAGTTCCTTAGAATGGCAAGGAAGTGTGCAGACATGTTTTTTGTTGTTATTGTTCTTTTAATTCTCCTTTTTCATTTTAGAATGTGACACGGTGATAGAATTGCAGAAGCAATCTTGGACTATGAAATCACTTTGAGGGTGGACATTTGCTGAGGATAGAGAAGCAGAAAGACAGAAGGCCCTTGGATTCCTAAAGGCCATGAAGCCTCAAGTTGCTTACTTCTAGACCTCCTACATGAGAAAAAAATAGACTTCTATTTTGTTTTAGCTATTTTTATTGGTTTCCGTTTATTTATAGGTGGATGCAGGAAGGAAAGTAAGAGGTCACCTGTTCTAAGCTTGGGGACTAGAATTCAGAAAGCTGCCAGGTGCCATCTGGCTGAATGAGTGCCTGCAGGCCAGAGGGTTGTTCCTGGGTGTGGGGTTCTGGTTCTCTCAACACCACCTCTCACTCAGCTCTACCCGGATGGAACAAGACAGGATTTGGAGGCTGGGAATGGGGGCTCTCAGTGACCGTGGGCTGACTGTAACATTGCACTTGGGGGCTTGCATGGACTTCAGAAATCCAGAACTTGTTTCAGACCTGAGGGTCATCTGCCCAGCAAGCAGTTCCTTGATGGTTTTGTTGTCAGAACTTGAGTTTTGTTGCTTGGCATGATAATTCCTTTCCTTTTTCCTGACTCATCTAGATAAGGAGCATGAGATCACCCTCCGCCCTGGCCTCCACTTCTGAAATATGAGGAGCAGGTCTGGGGAAGTTCTCTGTGTTCTTTTTTTTCTTTTTTAATTTTGGCCTCTTTTATTGGTTCTTCATTTATTTTTGTTTATCTATCTTAATTCTTCAGCCGGTGTGGGCCTCCCATCACAGTGGCCATTCTCGCTGCAGAACATCAGCTCTGGGCTCATGTGCTCCAGAGTGCTTGCTTGTCATTGGACGTACTGGTCCCACTGTCTGCGGCATGTGGGATCTTCCTGGGCCAGAGATCGAACCGGCGGCCCTTGTGCTGCAACGTGGTGTCCTTACCCACTGGACCACCAGGGAAGCCCCTCTGTGTTCTTAAGAAGAACCCAAAGGCAAACATTAGTCTTCTCTTGCCTAAGGCATTATTGGTTGAGGGTGTGAAGTTTCAAGCTGCAGAAATCATCTTGATACCATTAAAAAATCACATGGAAACTGGTTTGTGGCCCTGACAACTTTGAGACATTGTAATACCCAACTTGGGATGCCCACATCTGAACTTCTTATTATGTGAGATAATAGATAACATTACCAATGATCACTCTTTTCCCTTGTAATCATATGTATCCTAACTCAAATAGAATTCTACCTCTTTATTTGACGATAAGAGGACATTGCAAGTGTAGTAGAGGTTTCCGTTTATTTATAGGTGGATGCAGGAAGGAAAGTAAGAGGTCACCTGTTCTAAGCTTGGGGACTAGAATTCAGAAAGCTGCCAGGTGCCATCTGGCTGAATGAGTGCCTGCAGGCCAGAGGGTTGTTCCTGGGTGTGGGGTTCTGGTTCTCTCAACACCACCTCTCACTCAGCTCTACCCGGATGGAACAAGACAGGATTTGGAGGCTGGGAATGGGGGCTCTCAGTGACCGTGGGCTGACTGTAACATTGCACTTGGGGGCTTGCATGGACTTCAGAAATCCAGAACTTGTTTCAGACCTGAGGGTCATCTGCCCAGCAAGCAGTTCCTTGATGGTTTTGTTGTCAGAACTTGAGTTTTGTTGCTTGGCATGATAATTCCTTTCCTTTTTCCTGACTCATCTAGATAAGGAGCATGAGATCACCCTCCGCCCTGGCCTCCACTTCTGAAATATGAGGAGCAGGTCTGGGGAAGTTCTCTGTGTTCTTTTTTTTCTTTTTTAATTTTGGCCTCTTTTATTGGTTCTTCATTTATTTTTGTTTATCTATCTTAATTCTTCAGCCGGTGTGGGCCTCCCATCACAGTGGCCATTCTCGCTGCAGAACATCAGCTCTGGGCTCATGTGCTCCAGAGTGCTTGCTTGTCATTGGACGTACTGGTCCCACTGTCTGCGGCATGTGGGATCTTCCTGGGCCAGAGATCGAACCGGCGGCCCTTGTGCTGCAACGTGGTGTCCTTACCCACTGGACCACCAGGGAAGCCCCTCTGTGTTCTTAAGAAGAACCCAAAGGCAAACATTAGTCTTCTCTTGCCTAAGGCATTATTGGTTGAGGGTGTGAAGTTTCAAGCTGCAGAAATCATCTTGATACCATTAAAAAATCACATGGAAACTGGTTTGTGGCCCTGACAACTTTGAGACATTGTAATACCCAACTTGGGATGCCCACATCTGAACTTCTTATTATGTGAGATAATAGATAACATTACCAATGATCACTCTTTTCCCTTGTAATCATATGTATCCTAACTCAAATAGAATTCTACCTCTTTATTTGACGTATAGAGAGGACGAGGTTTAGAGAGGGAAAGCAACTTGCCCAAAAGTACACTGGAGCTACTGGGTTCACCTGATGGCTCAGCAGGTTAAAAATCTGCCTGCAGGGCAGGAGACTCGGGAGACATGGGTTTGATCTCTGGATCAGGAAGATCCCCTGGAGGAGGAAGTGGCAACCCACTTCAGTATTCTTGCCTGAAAAATCACGTGGACAGAGGAGTCGGGTGGTCTACACACGCTGTAGGTGGGGAAATAGCAACATAGAATCCTATTCTCCTATCTTCCTTTCTAACAATGGAAATTTTTTTTTTTCCTGCACAACACATGGGGTTATCTCAAGAACAAAGTGAGATTCCACACGTGCTTGGCATACACAGAGACCATCTCCTTGGTTCTTTCTAGATATGGAGGAACAGACATGGGATCAAGGCTAATTCTACTACAATGAGCATAAATCCCTCATGATAACAAAAAGAATAATTGTTGCACTGGGTCTTCGTGGCTGGGCCCAGGTTTTCTCTAGTGGTGGCAAGCAGGGGCTTCTCTTGTTGCAAAGTACTGGCTCTAGGTGTATGGGCTTGAGTAGTGGTCACCTACAGGGTCAGCAGTTGTGGCACATGGCCTTAGTTGCTCTGAGGCATGTGCAATCTTCCTGGACCTGGGATGAAATCTGTGTCCCCTGCACTGGGAGGCCATCTCTTACTTTTATCTACTGTATCACTAGGGAAGTTTGAAGCCTACCTTTTAGTTCTCATTGTCCCCATTGCTCTATGACTCCATGGGTCCCATGTGACATCCCAGGCATGGTTCAGACCTGAACTACTCCAGGCAACCCCTGCTCCAGTCCTCATGAATCTTAGAAAAGGCATGACTGTCAAGGTAGCCTAAAGGTCTACTAATTCAGTTTATATACTCCTGCATTCATTCCATCATTTCATTTACTCATGAAGCAAACAGACCCGGTCTTGGTCTAGGGATGCTAAGAATTTCTGCTCATGTTAGTTTTGGGAAATCTGAACTTCTTATTATGTGAGATAATAGATAACATTACCAATGATCACTCTTTTCCCTTGTAATCATATGTATCCTAACTCAAATAGAATTCTACCTCTTTATTTGACGTATAGAGAGGACGAGGTTTAGAGAGGAAAGCAACTTGCCCAAAAGTACACTGGAGCTACTGGGTTCACCTGATGGCTCAGCAGGTTAAAAATCTGCCTGCAGGGCAGGAGACTCGGGAGACATGGGTTTGATCTCTGGATCAGGAAGATCCCCTGGAGGAGGAAGTGGCAACCCACTTCAGTATTCTTGCCTGAAAAATCACGTGGACAGAGGAGTCGGGTGGTCTACACACGCTGTAGGTGGGGAAATAGCAACATAGAATCCTATTCTCCTATCTTCCTTTCTAACAATGGAAATTTTTTTTTTTCCTGCACAACACATGGGGTTATCTCAAGAACAAAGTGAGATTCCACACGTGCTTGGCATACACAGAGACCATCTCCTTGGTTCTTTCTAGATATGGAGGAACAGACATGGGATCAAGGCTAATTCTACTACAATGAGCATAAATCCCTCATGATAACAAAAAGAATAATTGTTGCACTGGGTCTCGTGGCTGGGCCCAGGTTTTCTCTAGTGGTGGCAAGCAGGGGCTTCTCTTGTTGCAAAGTACTGGCTCTAGGTGTATGGGCTTGAGTAGTGGTCACCTACAGGGTCAGCAGTTGTGGCACATGGCCTTAGTTGCTCTGAGGCATGTGCAATCTTCCTGGACCTGGGATGAAATCTGTGTCCCCTGCACTGGGAGGCCATCTCTTACTTTTATCTACTGTATCACTAGGGAAGTTTGAAGCCTACCTTTTAGTTCTCATTGTCCCCATTGCTCTATGACTCCATGGGTCCCATGTGACATCCCAGGCATGGTTCAGACCTGAACTACTCCAGGCAACCCCTGCTCCAGTCCTCATGAATCTTAGAAAAGGCATGACTGTCAAGGTAGCCTAAAGGTCTACTAATTCAGTTTATATACTCATGCATTCATTCCATCATTTCATTTACTCATGAAGCAAACAGACCCGGTCTTCGGTCTAGGGGATGCTAAGAATTTCTGCTCATGAGTTGATCACCATCTAGTAGGGCCACAAGCAATGAACAGATAGGATGCCCTAGGAGGATAGAAGAGGGGCCGTTCATCCAATCTGGAGTCCATGGAACACATAACTACAGCTGCCCTTCATGGGCGCTTTCCACATGCCAAGTTCCATGCCATGCTCCTTACATTAATTAACCAACTTGCTTCTCAGAACAACTCTGTGAAAAAAAGTATTCACAGGGGCTTCCCTGGTAGTCAAGTGGGTAAAGAGTCCGCCTTGCAGTGAAAGGGGCACTGGTTTGATCTCTGGCCCCAGAAGAGCCCACGTGCTGTGGAGCAGCTGACTGGTGTGTCCAATTACAAGCCAGTACTCTGGAGCGCATGCACCCAGAGCTGGTGCTCTGCAACGAGAGAGACCACTGCAATGGAAGGCCCACACGTGCCAAAGAATAAAGATGGATGAAAATAGTAAATAATAACTAAGAAAAAAAAGAAAAAGTGTTCACATTCCCAATTTACAGATGAGCAAACTGAGGCTTGAGAGATGGTGGTCACTTTCCCATCATCACACAGTTCATATGTGCTAGTGTCGAGCTCCAACTCTAATGTCTGGGCTCCTCACCATTCTCCTGCATGCCTGCTGGGTAGAATGCCTCCTTCCAGTGAGGTTACTTATACTTGAGTCAGATTTGGAAGGATAAGTATGAGTCAGCAGGGCAAATTGGCTGTGGCGAGGCTGGTGGTTGTAGGAATCACAGAGTGTGAGGGGTGGTTGGGGATCTGTGTCCCCTGCACTGGGAGGCCATCTCTTACTTTTATCTACTGTATCACTAGGGAAGTTTGAAGCCTACCTTTTAGTTCTCATTGTCCCCATTGCTCTATGACTCCATGGGTCCCATGTGACATCCCAGGCATGGTTCAGACCTGAACTACTCCAGGCAACCCCTGCTCCAGTCCTCATGAATCTTAGAAAAGGCATGACTGTCAAGGTAGCCTAAAGGTCTACTAATTCAGTTTATATACTCATGCATTCATTCCATCATTTCATTTACTCATGAAGCAAACAGACCCGGTCTTCGGTCTAGGGGATGCTAAGAATTTCTGCTCATGAGTTGATCACCATCTAGTAGGGCCACAAGCAATGAACAGATAGGATGCCCTAGGAGGATAGAAGAGGGGCCGTTCATCCAATCTGGAGTCCATGGAACACATAACTACAGCTGCCCTTCATGGGCGCTTTCCACATGCCAAGTTCCATGCCATGCTCCTTACATTAATTAACCAACTTGCTTCTCAGAACAACTCTGTGAAAAAAAGTATTCACAGGGGCTTCCCTGGTAGTCAAGTGGGTAAAGAGTCCGCCTTGCAGTGAAAGGGGCACTGGTTTGATCTCTGGCCCCAGAAGAGCCCACGTGCTGTGGAGCAGCTGACTGGTGTGTCCAATTACAAGCCAGTACTCTGGAGCGCATGCACCCAGAGCTGGTGCTCTGCAACGAAAAGGACCACTGCAATGGAAGGCCCACACGTGCCAAAGAATAAAGATGGATGAAAATAGTAAATAATAACTAAGAAAAAAAAGAAAAAGTGTTCACATTCCCAATTTACAGATGAGCAAACTGAGGCTTGAGAGATGGTGGTCACTTTCCCATCATCACACAGTTCATATGTGCTAGTGTCGAGCTCCAACTCTAATGTCTGGGCTCCTCACCATTCTCCTGCATGCCTGCTGGGTAGAATGCCTCCTTCCAGTGAGGTTACTTATACTTGAGTCAGATTTGGAAGGATAAGTATGAGTCAGCAGGGCAAATTGGCTGTGGCGAGGCTGGTGGTTGTAGGAATCACAGAGTGTGAGGGGTGGTTTGGAGGATGGGCAAAGGCACTTCAGTCAAGAGAGAACAGCACAGCAAAGACGCAGAGGTCGAAGACAGCAGGTTGTGTCTCAGTGGGGAAGACAAATGGAAGGTGGCTCACCCCTGCCCATCTTTGTGAAGATGCCACGGGGCAGCTTCTTGCATGTTGGAGTCAGGGAAAGGTTCTCCCATGACCCTGACGATTCTATAGTAATTGCAAGATTTGGGTGACTCGTTAAGTCTTTTTTTTTTTTTTTTTAAGATTTATTTATTTATTTACTTTGGGCGGGGGTCAGGTTGGGGAGGGAGGGGAGCGGGCAGGCCACTTCTATTGGTCTTTCATTTCTCTATTTTCATTCGTCTTCGTTCTTTGGCTCCTGTGGGCCTCCCATCACGGTGGCATCTGTCGTTGTAGAGCGCCGGCTCTGGGCGCATGTGCTCCAGAGCTCCGGCTCGGTAATTGGACACATCGGTCCAGCCGCTCCGTGGCACGTGGGATCTTCCCAGCCCAGGGCTTGAACTGGCGCCCCTTGCACTGCAAGGCAGTGTCCTTACCCACTGGACCACCAGGGGAAGCCCTCGTTAAGTCTTAAACATCACCCAGAAAGTCCTGCAGGAAAGAAAAAAAAAAATAATTGGGCTTTGCAAATTTTGTAGTACTTGCATGCACAAGGACTAAGAAAGTATCTGGCCAGAGGGAGAGCAAGAGTATGGGCCTGCCTGGTGCTGAGGGGGCAGGAGGACGTGCTGGGGGAGCTGCTGTTGCTGGGGAGGGGCATCTTTTTCTTTGTTGCTCCTTCTCATGTTTCTTCTTGTTTTTCGCATGTATCCCCTGAACACCTACTGCATGGCTGTCTTGGTGCTGTAGTAGCTACATGGATGAGTCACCTACCTGGTCATTGCCTCAGAATATCTAGTCCACGACGGGGATGGGACACACGGATAGACATACTAGTGCATGATCCCAGGTGGGCGTCTGTTTACAAAGTGTTCTTAGTTTGCTATACTTTCCCAGAAACCCACGGGTGGCCAGGTGTGAGAAAGCTAAGATAAATAACTACAGAACCCCTGTTTCTGAGAAGCTACCCGTAAAAAGGGGAGAAACTGAAAAGACCGAGTGTTAAGATGGAAGCAGGTACAAGACACCATGAAGCACAGAGGCAGGGAGCAGAGTGAGGGGACCACAGGTGTGAGGCAACATTGGAGCCAGGCTTTCACCCCAACCAGGGGCGGTCACCTTCACATTTCCTGCACTTGCTCTTTGAGGAGATGCATCTGTGATGTTATCTCAGCATCCTTTAAGACACTGAAGTCCCTCCCCTGAACTCCACTTTTCTATTGAGGGGACTGAGGCTCAGAGATGTGATGTAACCCACCCAAGATCACACAGCTGGCAAGTGGCAGAACGGGGTGGCGGGGGTGGGGGCACAGCTAGGGCTTTTGACTCTTGATTTTTTTCAAGACATTCTGCTACCACTACAAATAACACAAGGGAGAGAGTGACAAGTGCCATGTGCCCATGTGCTGGCTACTTTTAGCTCCTTCATTGGACCAAGGCCCAGAAAGTGTCCCATTGTGTCACATCTGTTCAAGGCTGAGGCTGATCTGTGGGCTCGGCCTTAATCCAGTAGGAGGATTTAGTAACACAGGTTGCCTGGCCTCACAGTGGGAGGCTGGTACCCATTTTAGCTCCTTCCTTCCGAAAGTCCTGCAGGAAAGAAAAAAATAATTGGGCTTTGAAATTTTGTAGTACTTGCATGCACAAGGACTAAGAAAGTATCTGGCCAGAGGGAGAGCAAGAGTATGGGCCTGCCTGGTGCTGAGGGGGCAGGAGGACGTGCTGGGGGAGCTGCTGTTGCTGGGGAGGGCATCTTTTTCTTTGTTGCTCCTTCTCATGTTTCTTCTTGTTTTTCGCATGTATCCCCTGAACACCTACTGCATGGCTGTCTTGGTGCTGTAGTAGCTACATGGATGAGTCACCTACCTGGTCATTGCCTCAGAATATCTAGTCCACGACGGGGATGGGACACACGGATAGACATACTAGTGCATGATCCCAGGTGGGCGTCTGTTTACAAAGTGTTCTTAGTTTGCTATACTTTCCCAGAAACCCACGGGTGGCCAGGTGTGAGAAAGCTAAGATAAATAACTACAGAACCCCTGTTTCTGAGAAGCTACCCGTAAAAGGAGAGAAACTGAAAAGACCGAGTGTTAAGATGGAAGCAGGTACAAGACACCATGAAGCACAGAGGCAGGGAGCAGAGTGAGGGGACCACAGGTGTGAGGCAACATTGGAGCCAGGCTTTCACCCCAACCAGGGGCGGTCACCTTCACATTTCCTGCACTTGCTCTTTGAGGAGATGCATCTGTGATGTTATCTCAGCATCCTTTAAGACACTGAAGTCCCTCCCCTGAACTCCACTTTTCTATTGAGGGGACTGAGGCTCAGAGATGTGATGTAACCCACCCAAGATCACACAGCTGGCAAGTGGCAGAACGGGGTGGCGGGGGTGGGGGCACAGCTAGGGCTTTTGACTCTTGATTTTTTTCAAGACATTCTGCTACCACTACAAATAACACAAGGGAGAGAGTGACAAGTGCCATGTGCCCATGTGCTGGCTACTTTTAGCTCCTTCATTGGACCAAGGCCCAGAAAGTGTCCCATTGTGTCACATCTGTTCAAGGCTGAGGCTGATCTGTGGGCTCGGCCTTAATCCAGTAGGAGGATTTAGTAACACAGGTTGCCTGGCCTCACAGTGGGAGAGCTGGTTAATCCTCCAGACTCCCGGTTCTAGCTCCTTCCTTCCATCACGCTGAGTGGGAGGGGCTCAGAGCCCCATCGCGGAGTCTTTGAAATGTCAATGGCGGCAGTCACCCTGAAGCATTCCCTGAAGACGCAGGGAGGCTCAGAGCAGAGGTGTGTGTGGGGGCAGGGCTGCCTCGTCCCAGTGAGGCGGGCAAAGTGAATGGGGGTTCTTTCTGAAGCTATTACATAAAAGGGCAAAAAAGGCTGAGTTAGCACAGTGGGCAGATGGTTTTGCATAAAGTGGACTCAGTCACTACCCAGAGGGCTGAAGGTTCTTGTGGCTAACTTCGTTCTTTTTGTTTTGTTTGTTTTTTATTGAAATATAATTGTTTTACAATATTGTGTTCATTTCTGCTGCACAACGAAGTGTGTGTATGTGTGTGTGTGTGTGTGTGCGCGTGCGCGCGCGCTCAACGGCATCTGACTCTCTGAGATCCCATAGACTGTAGCCCACCAGGCTCCTCTGTCCATGGGATTTTCCAGGCAAGAATACTGGGCGGTCCTTCTCCAGGGGATCTACCCCACCCAGGAACAGAACCCATGTCTCTGCACTGGCAGGCAGATTCTTCACCACTAGCACCACCTGGGAAGTGCTATATATGTGTCCGTGTGTGTATATATATGTATATCCCTTTCCTCTTAGCCTCCCTCCTCCATGTTCACCCCTCCAGCACTAAGCTGAGCTCCCTGTGTATATAGCAGGTTCCCACGGACTACTTTACACTTGCTCTTTGAGGAGATGCATCTGTGATGTTATCTCAGCATCCTTTAAGACACTGAAGTCCCTCCCCTGAACTCCACTTTTCTATTGAGGGGACTGAGGCTCAGAGATGTGATGTAACCCACCCAAGATCACACAGCTGGCAAGTGGCAGAACGGGTGGCGGGGTGGGGGCACAGCTAGGGCTTTGACTCTTGATTTTTCAAGACATTCTGCTACCACTACAAATAACACAAGGGAGAGAGTGACAAGTGCCATGTGCCCATGTGCTGGCTACTTTTAGCTCCTTCATTGGACCAAGGCCCAGAAAGTGTCCCATTGTGTCACATCTGTTCAAGGCTGAGGCTGATCTGTGGGCTCGGCCTTAATCCAGTAGGAGGATTTAGTAACACAGGTTGCCTGGCCTCACAGTGGGAGAGCTGGTTAATCCTCCAGACTCCCGGTTCTAGCTCCTTCCTTCCATCACGCTGAGTGGGAGGGGCTCAGAGCCCCATCGCGGAGTCTTTGAAATGTCAATGGCGGCAGTCACCCTGAAGCATTCCCTGAAGACGCAGGGAGGCTCAGAGCAGAGGTGTGTGTGGGGGCAGGGCTGCCTCGTCCCAGTGAGGCGGGCAAAGTGAATGGGGGTTCTTTCTGAAGCTATTACATAAAAGGGCAAAAAAGGCTGAGTTAGCACAGTGGGCAGATGGTTTTGCATAAAGTGGACTCAGTCACTACCCAGAGGGCTGAAGGTTCTTGTGGCTAACTTCGTTCTTTTTGTTTTGTTTGTTTTTTATTGAAATATAATTGTTTTACAATATTGTGTTCATTTCTGCTGCACAACGAAGTGTGTGTATGTGTGTGTGTGTGTGTGTGCGCGTGCGCGCGCGCTCAACGGCATCTGACTCTCTGAGATCCCATAGACTGTAGCCCACCAGGCTCCTCTGTCCATGGGATTTTCCAGGCAAGAATACTGGGCGGTCCTTCTCCAGGGGATCTACCCCACCCAGGAACAGAACCCATGTCTCTGCACTGGCAGGCAGATTCTTCACCACTAGCACCACCTGGGAAGTGCTATATATGTGTCCGTGTGTGTATATATATGTATATCCCTTTCCTCTTAGCCTCCCTCCTCCATGTTCACCCCTCCAGCACTAAGCTGAGCTCCCTGTGTATATAGCAGGTTCCCACGGACTACTTTACACATGGTAGTCTATGTATGTCAATCTCTCAATTCAACCCACCTTGCCCCTCCCTCCCACCCCCTCCCGTGTCCTCAGTTCTTTTCTCTACATCTGTGTCTTTATTCCTGCCCTGGAAATAGGTTCATCTGTACCATTTTTCTAGATTCCACATACAGGCATTAATACATGATATTTGAAGACCAGTGTGGATGATGAGGTCCCTGCCTGGTCAGTTTTCCTGCTAGGGTAGCTCTCCCTTTCAGATGATATAGGAGAAAGCATTCCGGCAGCCCCACCTAGAGGCCTGTTCCTCCAGTCCCCCCAGTTTTGCAAATGAGAGTGAAGTGACCCAGCGAAGCCAAGCAGGGTCACGGAGTGAGTCATTGGTACAACAGGGACTTAAATTTTAGTCTTGGACTCCAGGAGACCAGGTGGGGAAAGGGGGACAATTTCAGAGATGTTCAGGGCTACTAAACTCCAAGGAGCTGGGTGGAGCTGGTTGGGGGGCATCATGCCTATCCATAGTAAAGTTTGCTGAATGCATGAAGTCCAGATGAGAGGGTGGAGAGGAAAGGGGCTTGTCTGCCAGGCCTAGGCTCTGAAAGCAGCTCTTGCAGACAGATGCCTGCAGCTCCGCTCTTTCCAGAGGAGCTAGTGAGATCGGAGGGCAAAGGCCATTCCCTGAGAGAATAACTGCTTTCTCTCCCAAAGCTGATTCTTTCAGAACAGCGGCTCCCCCAGCCCCAGCCACTGAATGCAGCTACACCAAGAAATCAATGGTTCTCACGGCCAGAGAGACGCTTCCACACAGTTTAATTTGGCATAATTATAAGTTTCCTAAATATGTTTTGTGATGTGCATTGTTGCTTCAGCAAAAATTGTTTGGACACAGAGCTTTTGATTATTGGAAAAAAAAGGTATTTTTTTTTCATGTTCTTTATCATCCCTTCAGGCTGGTTCTCCCCCACAGTCACACGCTTCTGTAATAGACACAGTCTGGGGTTGCCTTTTCCCTTTCTCTAGTTTATGCTTTGGAGGGAGAGGGAAACCTAAATTATACGGTGTGATTCTAAAGGCTGTGGAGGCCAAGGGAAGGCCAGGTCCATGGGGAAAGGGGGGAGGGTGCCTCCTGGAAATGGAGATGACCTCAGGCTCCCTGAGCCAGGCTGTCTGTGGCCTAGGACCCTGGCACACAGACTGTACCCTGTGAGCATTACTGACCTGGGAGTCTGCTCATTCAGGACTCAGCCTGGCCCTGGCTCTTGCTAGTTGTATGACGTCAGACAAGTTGCTTAACATCACTCTTCCTTCAGTCTAGTTTGCTTCCCAAACTGAAGTTCAAATCTTCCTAGAAGGATATGTCACTCTACTGTGGGGGAGGAGGCAGGCAAAGTTACCTATCTAGGAATTTTTCATGATGCACCAGTCTTACCAGAACAGCAGTGTGTGTGTGTGTGTGTGTGTGTGTATGCAGCAACAGTAATATAATATTTATAGGAAAAGAAATCCTGCTAGGTAGTGACGGAGATATTCACATGTTCGTGAATTTTAAGACAGAATAGGCAACTTTGAAGCTATTTAATGTTTGTCTTGGCCAGCTTTTATCTACACATTCTCTCTTAGTTTCTACTCATTCTCTTTTTTTGGCCTGTTTAAAGATACTTCGGAGAAAAGTGTGACAGACGACCATTTCTCCTGTAAATAGACGTTATGTTCCTTGCTTAAGAGCAGTGGTGTCATGATCTTAGACTTTCTACTTTTATTCAAAAAGGGGGTGGCCTGTGTAAGAGAATAAACTTGGCTTTCTCTCCCAAAGCTGATTCTTTCAGAACAGCGGCTCCCCCAGCCCCAGCCACTGAATGCAGCTACACCAAGAAATCAATGGTTCTCACGGCCAGAGAGACGCTTCCACACAGTTTAATTTGGCATAATTATAAGTTTCCTAAATATGTTTTGTGATGTGCATTGTTGCTTCAGCAAAAATTGTTTGGACACAGAGCTTTTGATTATTGGAAAAAAAAGGTATTTTTTTTTCATGTTCTTTATCATCCCTTCAGGCTGGTTCTCCCCCACAGTCACACGCTTCTGTAATAGACACAGTCTGGGGTTGCCTTTTCCCTTTCTCTAGTTTATGCTTTGGAGGGAGAGGGAAACCTAAATTATACGGTGTGATTCTAAAGGCTGTGGAGGCCAAGGGAAGGCCAGGTCCATGGGGAAAGGGGGGAGGGTGCCTCCTGGAAATGGAGATGACCTCAGGCTCCCTGAGCCAGGCTGTCTGTGGCCTAGGACCCTGGCACACAGACTGTACCCTGTGAGCATTACTGACCTGGGAGTCTGCTCATTCAGGACTCAGCCTGGCCCTGGCTCTTGCTAGTTGTATGACGTCAGACAAGTTGCTTAACATCACTCTTCCTTCAGTCTAGTTTGCTTCCCAAACTGAAGTTCAAATCTTCCTAGAAGGATATGTCACTCTACTGTGGGGGAGGAGGCAGGCAAAGTTACCTATCTAGGAATTTTTCATGATGCACCAGTCTTACCAGAACAGCAGTGTGTGTGTGTGTGTGTGTGTGTGTATGCAGCAACAGTAATATAATATTTATAGGAAAAGAAATCCTGCTAGGTAGTGACGGAGATATTCACATGTTCGTGAATTTTAAGACAGAATAGGCAACTTTGAAGCTATTTAATGTTTGTCTTGGCCAGCTTTTATCTACACATTCTCTCTTAGTTTCTACTCATTCTCTTTTTTTGGCCTGTTTAAAGATACTTCGGAGAAAAGTGTGACAGACGACCATTTCTCCTGTAAAATAGACGTTATGTTCCTTGCTTAAGAGCAGTGGTGTCATGATTACCTAAGAGAATAGACTCAGAAACATGTGGGGCTCAGTGCTGAATTTCTAGCTACAGCATGGGCATGGCTCATGAAAGAAAGAGCTAGGAACTTGGGCTTTACTAACATTAAAAATGTCTGCTCTGTGAAAGAGACTATTAAGACAGGAGATTAGCCAGAGTGCGAGAAAATATTTTTTAAACATACATCTGATGAAAGAATTATATTCAAACTATACAAAACACTTCCTTGGTGGGCCTGTGGCTACGATTCTGTGCTCCCAATGCAGGGAGCTTGGGTTCGATCCCTGGTCAGGGAACTAGGTCCCTTGGGCCACAACTAAAGTCTCCCACAGCTAAAATTGAAGCTAAGATTCCAAGTGCCACAACTAAGACCCAGTGCAGTAAAATAAATAAATAAAAATAAATAAGTATAAAAAACCCAAAATACAGAAGAACATTTAAAAACTCAACAGTAAGAAAATGTGCAAAAGATATAAACAGATTTCTCACAAAAGAAGGTCTATAGAAAGCATGTGTGGGCGAGTGCTAACTTGTTTCAGTCATGTCTGACTCTCTGTGACCCTGTGGACTGTAGCCCACCAGGGTCCTCTGTCCATGGGGTTCGCCAGGCGAGAATACTGGAGTGGGTTGCCATGCCTTCCTCCAGGGAATCTTCCTGACCCAGAGATTGAACCTTCATTTTCTGGATCTCCTTCATTTGCAGGCAGGTTCTTTACCACTAGTGCCACCTAAGAAACCCACAGAAGGTTAATAATCACATAAAAAATGATGCCCCGTATCATTAGCAAAGTGAAAGTTAAAGCACCAACTTTTACCACTAGTGCCACCTAAGTATTTTTTAGGAAAAGAAATCCTGCTAGGTAGTGACGGAGATATTCACATGTTCGTGAATTTTAAGACAGAATAGGCAACTTTGAAGCTATTTAATGTTTGTCTTGGCCAGCTTTTATCTACACATTCTCTCTAGTTTCTACTCATTCTCTTTTTTTGGCCTGTTTAAAGATACTTCGGAGAAAAGTGTGACAGACGACCATTTCTCCTGTAAAATAGACGTTATGTTCCTTGCTTAAGAGCAGTGGTGTCATGATTACCTAAGAGAATAGACTCAGAAACATGTGGGGCTCAGTGCTGAATTTCTAGCTACAGCATGGGCATGGCTCATGAAAGAAAGAGCTAGGAACTTGGGCTTTACTAACATTAAAAATGTCTGCTCTGTGAAAGAGACTATTAAGACAGGAGATTAGCCAGAGTGCGAGAAAATATTTTTTAAACATACATCTGATGAAAGAATTATATTCAAACTATACAAAACACTTCCTTGGTGGGCCTGTGGCTACGATTCTGTGCTCCCAATGCAGGGAGCTTGGGTTCGATCCCTGGTCAGGGAACTAGGTCCCTTGGGCCACAACTAAAGTCTCCCACAGCTAAAATTGAAGCTAAGATTCCAAGTGCCACAACTAAGACCCAGTGCAGTAAAATAAATAAATAAAAATAAATAAGTATAAAAAACCCAAAATACAGAAGAACATTTAAAAACTCAACAGTAAGAAAATGTGCAAAAGATATAAACAGATTTCTCACAAAAGAAGGTCTATAGAAAGCATGTGTGGGCGAGTGCTAACTTGTTTCAGTCATGTCTGACTCTCTGTGACCCTGTGGACTGTAGCCCACCAGGGTCCTCTGTCCATGGGGTTCGCCAGGCGAGAATACTGGAGTGGGTTGCCATGCCTTCCTCCAGGGAATCTTCCTGACCCAGAGATTGAACCTTCATTTTCTGGATCTCCTTCATTTGCAGGCAGGTTCTTTACCACTAGTGCCACCTAAGAAACCCACAGAAGGTTAATAATCACATAAAAAATGATGCACATCACGTATCATTAGCAAAGTGAAAGTTAAAGCACCAACAATTGTGTATCACTACATACCTACACGAATGGCCCAAATCTGAACCATTGACAACATCAAATGCTGGTGAGGATGTGGAGTAACAGGAACTCTCATTTATTGCTGGATGTGGGGGCCGGGGGTGGTGGTGTATATAACTGCAAGACTTCTTTAGGAGAGAGTTGGGCAGTTTCTGACAAAGCTATGGTCCCATAATATCTCACTATATGATTCAGCAATTGCACCCCTAGATATTTTTCCAACTGATTTGAAAACTCATGTCCAAATATAACCCTGCACACTAGTATTTATAGAAACTTTATTCATAATTGCCAGAAACCAGTAAGCCCCTAGCCCCCACATATACCCAAAATGTCATAGATGGATAAACTTTGGCACATATAAGCAATAGAATATCATTCTACAGTAAAACATGAAGAGCTATTAAGTCGTAGGAAGATATGAATGAATCTTAAATGCTTATTGCTAAGTGAAGGAAAGTAGTCTGAAAAGGCTGCATGCTCTATGATTCTAATTATATCCAATTTTATAAAAGGTAAACCACTAGTGAAGGTAAAAAAAAAAGGCCAGTAGTTACCAGAGGGTTCGGGGGAGGGTTGAATAGGTAAAACATAGGGGATTTTTTTTTTTTTTTGGCAGGGGGTGGATGGGCTTCCCCGGTGGCTCAGCAGGAAAGAACGGTCTGCCAGTGCAGGAACATAAGGGATGTGGGTTCAATCCTGGGTCAGGAAGATCCCCTGGAGAATGAAATGGCAACCCACTTCAGTGTTCTTGCCTGGAGAACCCCATGGACAGAGGAGTCTGGGGGGTTATAGTCCATAGCATTGCAAAGAGTTGGACATGTCTCAGGGAGCCAAACAAACAAAAGCAGATGTTTTAAGGTGGTGAAACTATTCTCTGTGACATTGTAACTGTGGATGCATGACATTATGCATTTATCAGAACACATAGAAATTTACAGCAGAGTGAACCATAATGTATACAAATTAAAAAATCATGTAGGAACTCCTCCCCATTTGCAGGCAGGTTCTTTACCACTAGTGCCACCTAAGAAACCCACAGAAGGTTAATAATCACATAAAAAATGATGCACATCACGTATCATTAGCAAAGTGAAAGTTAAAGCACCAACAATTGTGTATCACTACATACCTACACGAATGGCCCAAATCTGAACCATTGACAACATCAAATGCTGGTGAGGATGTGGAGTAACAGGAACTCTCATTTATTGCTGGATGTGGGGCGGGGTGGTGGTGTATATAAATGCAAGACTTCTTTAGGAGAGAGTTGGGCAGTTTCTGACAAAGCTATGGTCCCATAATATCTCACTATATGATTCAGCAATTGCACCCCTAGATATTTTTCCAACTGATTTGAAAACTCATGTCCAAATATAACCCTGCACACTAGTATTTATAGAAACTTTATTCATAATTGCCAGAAACCAGTAAGCCCCTAGCCCCCACATATACCCAAAATGTCATAGATGGATAAACTTTGGCACATATAAGCAATAGAATATCATTCTACAGTAAAACATGAAGAGCTATTAAGTCGTAGGAAGATATGAATGAATCTTAAATGCTTATTGCTAAGTGAAGGAAAGTAGTCTGAAAAGGCTGCATGCTCTATGATTCTAATTATATCCAATTTTATAAAAGGTAAACCACTAGTGAAGGTAAAAAAAAAAGGCCAGTAGTTACCAGAGGGTTCGGGGGAGGGTTGAATAGGTAAAACATAGGGGATTTTTTTTTTTTTTTGGCAGGGGGTGGATGGGCTTCCCCGGTGGCTCAGCAGGAAAGAACGGTCTGCCAGTGCAGGAACATAAGGGATGTGGGTTCAATCCTGGGTCAGGAAGATCCCCTGGAGAATGAAATGGCAACCCACTTCAGTGTTCTTGCCTGGAGAACCCCATGGACAGAGGAGTCTGGGGGGTTATAGTCCATAGCATTGCAAAGAGTTGGACATGTCTCAGGGAGCCAAACAAACAAAAGCAGATGTTTTTAAGGTGGTGAAACTATTCTCTGTGACATTGTAACTGTGGATGCATGACATTATGCATTTATCAGAACACATAGAAATTTACAGCAGAGTGAACCATAATGTATACAAATTAAAAAATCATGTAGGATGTCAAAGGGTCCCAGGATGGGATGCAGAATATGACAAAATAATCTAATTGTATTACAAATGGATGAGGCAACTTTAAGCGATGGGAGTAGAGGAAAAGCCTCTAACCTAAGTAACTTCGGAAATGGGTGGAGTCTGTAAAACTAAAGTTAAAAGAAACTACACATGAGCCCTGAACTTTAGTTAAAAGTTGCTTCCCATGGGAATGTGATCAAACAGTTCTGATACTGTTTTACAAATATGCTGGAACTGAGCAATGAAATAAACGGGTGGTCGGAGCCTGCTTTCTTACTGTTGGAGTGAGTGTGCATAGTTGAGCAAGAGGAGAAAGCTAGCAGGATCTAGGAGGCAATGGATCAGAGTTGGACACATCAGTATGGAGTATGTTTGGTTTATGATAGACACAGATGGTTACATCCAGAAATATTTGTAGGCATGCATAAGTACACAGATTATTGCTTAGTACATGCACATATATTTCCTTGCTCTATCAGATGCGAGAACCCACAAGCTCCCATCACAAGAGCACCCTCGGTGTCCAGATCTTGGTTTCTAAAACCATTCTTCAGTAAAAGGAACCATTTCTCCTTAGAGAAATGGCTAAATCTAAGATTAGGACAGAAATTTATAAGATTAGATTAGAACACCTTATAAGTACCAGAAAATAAGGATGTGCTCAAAAAAACAATAAAAACAAGGCAAGACCATGATGAGGTCTGTCAAAGGATTGTAGGAACCAATTGAAAGAACTCCTAATGGCCGAAGTTGGAGCAATTTAAGCAACAAAATTAATGTAAACATTCAATTATAGCATAAAATACAAATTTAAAATAAATAAGGGCTTCCCTGGTGGTCCAATGGGTAAGGACACCGTCTTGAAGTGCAAGGCACCGGTTTGATCCCTGGCCTGGGAAGATTCCATGTGCCATGGAGTGGCTGGACTGATGTGTCCAACTCCCGAGCCGGAGCTCTGGAGTGCGTCGCCCAAAGCTTTGCCGTGACATGGGATGCATGACATTATGCATTTATCAGAACACATAGAAATTTACAGCAGAGTGAACCATAATGTATACAAATTAAAAAATCATGTAGGATGTCAAAGGGTCCCAGGATGGGATGCAGAATATGACAAAATAATCTAATTGTATTACAAATGGATGAGGCAACTTTAAGCGATGGGAGTAGAGGAAAAGCCTCTAACCTAAGTAACTTCGGAAATGGGTGGAGTCTGTAAAACTAAAGTTAAAAGAAACTACACATGAGCCCTGAACTTTAGTTAAAAGTTGCTTCCCATGGGAATGTGATCAAACAGTTCTGATACTGTTTTACAAATATGCTGGAACTGAGCAATGAAATAAACGGGTGGTCGGAGCCTGCTTTCTTACTGTTGGAGTGAGTGTGCATAGTTGAGCAAGAGGAGAAAGCTAGCAGGATCTAGGAGGCAATGGATCAGAGTTGGACACATCAGTATGGAGTATGTTTGGTTTATGATAGACACAGATGGTTACATCCAGAAATATTTGTAGGCATGCATAAGTACACAGATTATTGCTTAGTACATGCACATATATTTCCTTGCTCTATCAGATGCGAGAACCCACAAGCTCCCATCACAAGAGCACCCTCGGTGTCCAGATCTTGGTTTCTAAAACCATTCTTCAGTAAAAGGAACCATTTCTCCTTAGAGAAATGGCTAAATCTAAGATTAGGACAGAAATTTATAAGATTAGATTAGAACACCTTATAAGTACCAGAAAATAAGGATGTGCTCAAAAAAACAAAACAAAACAAGGCAAGA
The DNA here is from genome assembly GCA_022376925.1 of Tragulus kanchil. Lineage (NCBI taxonomy): Eukaryota > Metazoa > Chordata > Mammalia > Artiodactyla > Tragulidae > Tragulus > Tragulus kanchil. The sequence continues at coordinate 101,316,322 of JAIOJX010000032.1, forward strand.
CCATGATGAGGTCTGTCAAAGGATTGTAGGAACCAATTGAAAGAACTCCTAATGGCCGAAGTTGGAGCAATTTAAGCAACAAAATTAATGTAAACATTCAATTATAGCATAAAATACAAATTTAAAATAAATAAGGGCTTCCCTGGTGGTCCAATGGGTAAGGACACCGTCTTGAAGTGCAAGGGGCACCGGTTTGATCCCTGGCCTGGGAAGATTCCATGTGCCATGGAGTGGCTGGACTGATGTGTCCAACTCCCGAGCCGGAGCTCTGGAGTGCGTGCGCCCAAAGCTGGTGCTCTGCAGCGAGAGAGGCCACTGCGATGGGAGGCCCACGTGCGCCAAAGAACAAAGATGGAAGGAAATAAATAAAGGAAAGACCAATAGAAGTGGCTAAATGAATAAATGAATATATTTTATAATATAAAACAAATACCCACAAGTTCATGCTGATATAAAGAAATGATTGAATAAATACATCAACAAAGGAGAATATACAAGTTTCACATACAGTAGCACTTCAAATAATTTATGTAGATACTCTGCCATTTAGAAGGAGAAGCACATCTCCACATTCAGGTGTAGGATTCAGACAGTGGTTTCATTCCAAAAAGTGCAGTGTGGAAGGGGAAAAAAAAGAGAAACTCTACCATAGAGAAATCTGGCAAATACTACCTCAGTCAGGTGAACAAGGTCAACATCAACAGTGTGAATTCGTCTTTGATATGCTGTGACCAAAATGGCACTTCTGCTTCTGTGGTTTTCCTTCCCAAACCTGTCTATGGAATTGTGTGAAAAACACCAGATGAAGCCTAATTGAGGGACAGTCTACAAAATACCTGACCAATGTTCCTCAAAACTGTCAAGGTCATCCAAGACAAGGAAAATCTGAATGACTGTCACAGCCAAGTGGAACCTGAAAGTGAAAGGCGCTCAGTCATGTCCGATTCTTTGCAATCCATGGACAAGCCATGGAATTCTCCTGGCAAGAATACTGGAGTGGGTAGCTGTTCCCTTCTCCAGGGGATCTTCTCAACTCAGGAAATGAACCCAAGTCTCCCGCATTGGTGGATTCTTTACCATCTCAGACACCAGTGAAACCCAAGAGGAGCCTAGAAGACAGGATAACTAAATACCATGTGTGATCTTGGGACAGAAAATGGGCATTAGGTAAAAGTTAAAATATCTCAATAAATATAGACTTCAGCTACAATATAGCACATGAGTGGATTAGGGGTTCCTTGGTGGCTCAGTTGTAAAGAATCTGCCTGTAATGCAGGACATGCAGGTTTGGTCTTAAATGGCAACCCACTGGAGTATTCTTGCTGGGAAATCGCACGGACAGAGGAGCCTGGAAAGTTATAGTCCATGGAGTTCCAAAGAGTCAGACACAACTGAGAGAGTAGACAATAACAGTGATAACAAACATACCATATTGATGTACAATCTTAAAAACAGGAGAATTCGAGTGTGAGATCCATAGGAGCTCCTGTACTATCTTTGCAATTTTCCTGTAAATCTAAAACTATTAAAAAATTCGAAGTTTAAATGGGATAACACCACAACAAAATCATTTGGTCAGTGACTGCTATTAAATGGTAATAAATGGTAATGAGAGTGAGAAATTTTTATCTTCTCAATGGCCTACAAAGAAAGTGCTCAGAGGAATGCCCTGATAAGGGCTGTTCTATGGAAACTGAAATTCCAAGGCCATGGATACCAGCCAATGCCAAGATCTCAGAGAAGGGGTACCATTATTCTTCGTGAGACAGGACATTTTTTTTTCTTCTGAAAGGGAGGAGGAAGCTGAATAATACAATAATGAATGTTTATTTGGTACTGAACTATGTGCTATGTGCTTTATCTAAGTGCTTTATCTCACTGAACCTTGATGAGGTACATACCACTATTCTTCTAGATAGAGAGAAAAAGAGGAAAAACTCATGGAGAACCTGACCTGTCCAATAGCATATGACTAATAGAGAATGGGGGCCTCCCTGGTGACTCAGACTGTAAGGGATCTGCCTGCAATGCAGGTGACCCAGGTTTGATCCTTGAGTTGGGAAAATCTCCTGGAGAAGGAAATGGCTACCCATTCTAGTATTCTTGCCTGGAGATATTTACCCTTTGCGCTTCCCTGGTAGCTTAGTGGTAATGAATCTGCCTGCAATACAGCGTACGCAGGTTTGATCTCTGGGTGGGGAAGATCCCCTGGAGAAGAAAATGGCAATCCACTCCAGTATTCTTGCCTGATAAATCCCATGGACAGAAGAGCCTGGTGGGGTCCCAAAAGACTTGGACATAGCAACTAAACAAGAACAATAGAGGATGGGGGGTATGACACAAGATTTGAACCCAGGCGGCTTGGCTCCAAAGTTATCGCCATGCGGCTACATGCCAAGAAATATGATGGTGCCCTGTGACTACTCAAATCCTCTGCAGTGGTTCTAACTTTCCGGAATGTGCGGTGTGAGCGTGTATTCTATAGAAACAAGAACAAGACTGAATTTATCGTCTTGGATGACTTCGGACTGTCAAAGGGCAGTGAGAGTTTAGGTTAAGTTTGCTTAGGTCTCTGAGCCTCTGGACAATGCAGGGTGGTAGGAGCACAGTATTTAGCTGACACTGGATAACACTATTATTAATACCACTGGCCGTGCCCTTCCTGCCCCACTCCCTACTCACCCTTCACTCCAATACCCTAGAGACTCCTTCAAGCTGGGCCTCTTCCTCAGGAGAAACAGGATGTCTTCTACAGGCTTGGGCCAGGTCTCCAGGGGTTCAGGGTGGGAAGAACTGTCTAATTGGTTAGCCTGGAGCTAGGCACCAGAGAGGAAGCCATGTTTCCGGGAGCTGAGGAAACCACCATTTCCTCCTCCAGCAGGAAGTGGCCTTAGCTATTCTCAGCACCCTGTGCTCCGTGGCCGGGTGGAGCAATGGAAATCACAGCCTGGCAGTGTCTCAGGTTTGCCTCCTGCTGTTTAACAATCTCCCAGTCAAAATAAACTGGCTCCTTGGGTCTCCAGGGCATGGTTAAGGTAATAATTGAGAGGGAGAAGCCAGGGGCCTGGCTGCAGCACAAAGGCATGGAAAGACTTTTAAAATATCAGGCTGGTATTGCCTGCTGGTGCCTCATTAAAGTGGTTTAATTGAAGCATTGTGAAGACAAACAAGCCTAGAGATTTAGTTATGGCTTCTCAAACAGCTGGACTCCACCTCTTGGGAACCTGGACTAATGGTGACAGGGAGACTCTTGATCCTTTAAACATAAACGTGAATAGCTTTTCAACAGGAGAAGTCCATGATTCGGTAGAAAGGAAACTGGTGCACAAATCAGAGAGAGCTGGGTTCAGATTTGAACTTTACCAGACATGCTATTTTTTGAGACAGTCATGATGTGGCTACCCTAGGCTTTCCTCATGTGGTGAAACACACCCTGTTTACATCACAAAGTAACTCTGAGATCAACCTGGATTCCCTCTTTTCTTTATCTCCTCAGGTCTACCAGTTCTAGAGCCTTGGAGATCCCATCCCTGTCTCTCTCATTCTTTACTTTTTTCCAGAAAAGTTTACTGAGCACTTAATGTCTGGAAGCAGTTTGCCTTTGGGGATTCAGGGAATTACATAGTTTACATTCATTTGAGGAAGCAGATAACAGATCAGTAAACACAAACACACGAGATAATCTTATACTCTGCTCAGGGGATAAAATAATCTTATATTCCACTCAGAGCCTTGAAAGAAATGAGCATGTGCCTTGATACAAAGTAGCTTAGGGGAAGGGGTTACTCTGCACGAGGGAGTTCGCATCTGAGCTCACATTCTCTGACGAGATGGAACTGGCCCTTTAAGGGGGTGGGTCTCTGAGGGGGCAGGGGCAGGGGCAGAGAAACTGTTCAGTGATAGTGCGTTTTTACTGGGGGATTCTTGGTACCAATAGTCGTGGGCCAGACAATCAAGGTCTCTGCTCTTATGGAACTTATATTTTAGAGGTGGGAACAGAGGAAAATAAACAAAATCAGCTATTGGTAAATACTCCTCATGAAGAGAATGAAGACAAGGTTTGGTCACAGAGACAGTAATCGGGTGATCAGGCAGAGGAAACAGCAGGGCAGGGGGCCCGAGGCCAGAAGGGGCCTGCTGGTCAGATAAACAAAAGAAATGGACTATTCCTTTGACCCACACCTGGACGTTCCTTACGCCCCACTGAGCACATTCATCGCTGCCCAGATCACAATGGTTCTGAGTCCCCTCCCTATTTAGTTATCAGAATTCCAGCCTGTTTCAGAAGTTCTCCTTCTGGAAGAGTGCTCACTCCATCTATAGCTTGCGCATTTACCCAGAACTGCCAAGCCCTCGCTGGAGGATCACATAGGGGTTTAAAATCAGGAGAAGGAGGGTTTGGGTTTAAAGAATCCATGATTCGGTAAAGGAAACTGGTGCACAAATCAGAGAGCTGGGTTCAGATTTGAACTTTACCAGACATGCTATTTTTTGAGACAGTCATGATGTGGCTACCCTAGGCTTTCCTCATGTGGTGAAACACACCCTGTTTACATCACAAAGTAACTCTGAGATCAACCTGGATTCCCTCTTTTCTTTATCTCCTCAGGTCTACCAGTTCTAGAGCCTTGGAGATCCCATCCCTGTCTCTCTCATTCTTTACTTTTTTCCAGAAAAGTTTACTGAGCACTTAATGTCTGGAAGCAGTTTGCCTTTGGGGATTCAGGGAATTACATAGTTTACATTCATTTGAGGAAGCAGATAACAGATCAGTAAACACAAACACACGAGATAATCTTATACTCTGCTCAGGGGATAAAATAATCTTATATTCCACTCAGAGCCTTGAAAGAAATGAGCATGTGCCTTGATACAAAGTAGCTTAGGGGAAGGGGTTACTCTGCACGAGGGAGTTCGCATCTGAGCTCACATTCTCTGACGAGATGGAACTGGCCCTTTAAGGGGGTGGGTCTCTGAGGGGGCAGGGGCAGGGGCAGAGAAACTGTTCAGTGATAGTGCGTTTTTACTGGGGGATTCTTGGTACCAATAGTCGTGGGCCAGACAATCAAGGTCTCTGCTCTTATGGAACTTATATTTTAGAGGTGGGAACAGAGGAAAATAAACAAAATCAGCTATTGGTAAATACTCCTCATGAAGAGAATGAAGACAAGGTTTGGTCACAGAGACAGTAATCGGGTGATCAGGCAGAGGAAACAGCAGGGCAGGGGGCCCGAGGCCAGAAGGGGCCTGCTGGTCAGATAAACAAAAGAAATGGACTATTCCTTTGACCCACACCTGGACGTTCCTTACGCCCCACTGAGCACATTCATCGCTGCCCAGATCACAATGGTTCTGAGTCCCCTCCCTATTTAGTTATCAGAATTCCAGCCTGTTTCAGAAGTTCTCCTTCTGGAAGAGTGCTCACTCCATCTATAGCTTGGGCATGGCTCACCCAGAACTGCCAAGCCCTCGCTGGAGGGGATCCTTTGACCACATGGATGGGGTTGCTGGCTGTCTAACAAGAGTGATGCCTAGCGAAATGCAGCCCATCCACAGAGTAGTGGACCCAGCCTGTGACGCAGCATGGGACTCCCTGCCTCTAGGAACCATACAGTATACTAGAGAAAGACCTGGGTTTGAGCATTCAAAACATTCTTTTAGGATGCCTGCTGTGTGCTAGATTGATGGGAGAAACTGGTCATGCCAGGGGGAAAAAATAGTCTAGCCCTTGCTCTCGGCATTCATTGATATTAGAGGTTAGTAGGCTTTTAATACCAAGGTAGGGCATTTGGATACCATTCAAAGTATGCCAGGAGGTATGTGAATCACTGTCAAGCGCTAAGGAGCCTAACCCATGCTGGCATGGACTGTAAAGAGGGCTTATTGGTACACTGTAACTGAAAGGTCAAAAGGAGGCGAGGCTTCAGATGTGGTCCCATCAGGGCTTCAGCTCTGGGTCCCTGTGATTCCCCTGGCTCCGTCTTCTTCCCACGGGCCAGAACCTTCCACAGGTTGCTTTCCCCCCAGGTCATGTGATGACTGCTTGCAGGCTGCTTTTACTTTCATGTTCTGGAAAGAGAGTGAGAGTGAGAAAGAGAGTAGAGTATTACTCCATACCACCACAAACAATATTCAGTTCTGAACTAAGGTCTCTGCTCTTATGGAACTTATATTTTAGAGGTGGGAACAGAGGAAAATAAACAAAATCAGCTATTGGTAAATACTCCTCATGAAGAGAATGAAGACAAGGTTTGGTCACAGAGACAGTAATCGGGTGATCAGGCAGAGGAAACAGCAGGGCAGGGGGCCCGAGGCCAGAAGGGGCCTGCTGGTCAGATAAACAAAAGAAATGGACTATTCCTTTGACCCACACCTGGACGTTCCTTACGCCCCACTGAGCACATTCATCGCTGCCCAGATCACAATGGTTCTGAGTCCCCTCCCTATTTAGTTATCAGAATTCCAGCCTGTTTCAGAAGTTCTCCTTCTGGAAGAGTGCTCACTCCATCTATAGCTTGGGCATGGCTCACCCAGAACTGCCAAGCCCTCGCTGGAGGGGATCCTTTGACCACATGGATGGGGTTGCTGGCTGTCTAACAAGAGTGATGCCTAGCGAAATGCAGCCCATCCACAGAGTAGTGGACCCAGCCTGTGACGCAGCATGGGACTCCCTGCCTCTAGGAACCATACAGTATACTAGAGAAAGACCTGGGTTTGAGCATTCAAAACATTCTTTTAGGATGCCTGCTGTGTGCTAGATTGATGGGAGAAACTGGTCATGCCAGGGGAAAAAGTAGTCTAGCCCTTGCTCTCGGCATTCATTGATATTAGAGGTTAGTAGGCTTTTAATACCAAGGTAGGGCATTTGGATACCATTCAAAGTATGCCAGGAGGTATGTGAATCACTGTCAAGCGCTAAGGAGCCTAACCCATGCTGGCATGGACTGTAAAGAGGGCTTATTGGTACACTGTAACTGAAAGGTCAAAAGGAGGCGAGGCTTCAGATGTGGTCCCATCAGGGCTTCAGCTCTGGGTCCCTGTGATTCCCCTGGCTCCGTCTTCTTCCCACGGGCCAGAACCTTCCACAGGTTGCTTTCCCCCCAGGTCATGTGATGACTGCTTGCAGGCTGCTTTTACTTTCATGTTCTGGAAAGAGAGTGAGAGTGAGAAAGAGAGTAGAGTATTACTCCATACCACCACAAACAATATTCAGTTCTGAACTAATGGCCTCTTCTTGTAACCTGCCTAACCTCTGCAGCTCAATCTCTGTGACCAAGAGAATGGCTTGTCAGGTGGTGCAGTGGTAAAGAATACACCTGCCAATGCAGGAGATGCAGGCAGGACACAAAGGTTGGATCCCTAGGTCAGAAAGATCCTCTGGAGAAGGAAATGGCAATTCACTCCAGTATTCTTTCCTGGGTAATCCTCTGGACAGAGGAGCCTGGTGAGCTACCTATTGGGTCACAAAGAGTTGAACACGACTGAATGACTAACCAACAACAGAAAGAATGCAATGCCCAGATTACCAGTTCCTGTAGCAAGGTCAGTGGGACTCTCAAGACTGGCCAAACCACAGGAAGATGTGTGGGCAGTTTGGATGCATGGCAGTAGCAACAATGCCTATCACCATGGAAAGATTTTGTGAAGTTTTTTTTTTTTTTTTAACATTTATTTTATTTATCTTTTGGGGGGTGAGATGGCGAGGGAGGGGGATGGGCGGGCCACTTCTATTGGTCTTTCATTTCTCTATTTTCATCCGTCTTTGTTCTTTGGCTCCTGTGGGCCTCCCATCGCGGTGGCGTCTGTCATTGCAGAGCGCCGGCTCTCGGCGCATGCGCCCCAGAGCTCCGGCTCGGTAATTGGACACATCAGTCCAGCCGCTCCGCGGCACGTGGGATCTTCCCAGGCCAGGGATCGAACCGGTGCCCCTTGAACTGCAAGGTGGTGTCCTTACCCACTGGACCACCAGGAGAAGCCCAAAGATTTTGTGAAGTTTTATATAATCTGGTTTACATTTGGAAAGATCTCTCTGCATTGGAAGAGAGTAAAAGAAAAACCAAGAGACCCATACCAAGCTATTACAAAGAGAGATGATGGTGACTGGGCTCAGGGCGGGAGGCAGGTTGGACTCCTGTCTCGGTCACTTAGCAGTTGAGAGGCAGTGTGCTTTAACTTTCCACCGCTTTCCAAATTCATACTACGGTTGTGTATACTTTTAACTTTCAGGATTAGAGTGATATAGTAAACCTGTCTGCTGCAGTGAAGGTCTTCAATAAGTCGCATTATTAGTTGCTAAGTTGCTTCAGTTGCGTCCGACTCTGTTCAACCTCATGGACTGTAGCCCACCTGGGTCCTCTATCCATGGAATTCTCCAGGCTAGAACATGGAGTGAGTCATCACATCCTCCTCCAGGGGATCTTCCCAACCCAGCCTCATTTACATCTAGCTGCATTGGCAGGTGGGTTCTTTACCACTAGTGCCACCTGGGAAGCCATGGTTAGTATTAATGTCTAAACTCCTTAGGATGGCATATAAATCCCTTCATGTGCTGGACTCAGATAACTCTGGGTGGGGGCAGGAGTGGGTGGGGAGTCTCCTGGGTTCCACGGAAACAAATGCTCTTCTCATCAAAATGATAGAACCTTCCAAGCTGGGAAAAATCTGTCTGAAAGCCAGTCACAAAACCTCAGTTTTGTTCCCAGGGGATTTTGTCTCTAGGCCTGTTCCTTAGTGTCCCTATCTTGACTAGCCCAGAGGGTGTTTGTCACATTGTTAGTCCACAAATATTGACAAATGAATGAGAGTTGGCTCAGTTCAAGAAACAAACCAACTTGTTCAAATCCCCAGGAATTTTTCTCCTGGACTGGATTGCAGTGTGAGTGTGTGTGTGCGTGTATGTGTGTGTTTTACCACTCCCTAAAGCCAGTGTCCTGAACCCAGGAAACCCCCTGCTGCTTATCACTGTCACTCTACAATGCTTTCACCAAAATCAATGAGTTGAGTGTTTTCTCTGAGAATAATAATTTTCCAGAGTAGAATAGAGTCTCAGTTTTCAAGGGAGATATGAATTCCTGGCAGAAAGTGAGTTCATATGTAATAGAAAGCCCATGCCTAGCACACGTATATTGTGGGTGGATGAGAAGGGACTGGTGGGAGGGGTTGGTTGTGGTGGAGGGGCTGCACTATTTTCAATTAGGTTTCACTGGGATGGTGGGAACCCATGAGTTTGGGAATTAGACTAACCTGGGTTTTAATCTCATTCAATAGTTATGAGATTGTTCATTCGTTTAAAACAGGTCAGATACTATAAAAACTATAAAACCCACCCTAAGAAATGACTGCCTAGCAATAGATACAGAGGAGTAGATTATAATAGGGTATGGATGGGGGAAAAAATGGAAGCAGGGTGTTATAAGAGCTCGAAGGGGAGGAACCAAACCTGATCTTGCTGTGGGGGAAGTCAGAGCATTGGGTAGGGAGAGGTATTAGCTTGGAGACGGAGAAGGGCAGCCGAGAGGTGAGCAAGGGTCAAATAATAAGGCGTTGAGAGTTATTTTTGTTTCAATTATATATGAGGACACAGGGAAGCCACACATGCATTTTATGGAGTTTTTGGCTGCTGTGTGAAGAATGAACTGGAGGGGAACAAAGCAGGAAGCAGGACAAAAGCGCTGAGGGTGTCATGCAGCCGAGGTGAGAGGTGACGGAGCTTGGATTAAGACTGTGGATTGGAGAGAAAGAGTAATACATGAAATTAAGGGACATTTGGGATGTGGTCACTGGATCTCAGAGAATGAGTGGAATATTATGTGCCAGATACTCTAATTGCTTCATTCTATTTCTTGTAAAATTCCCATGAGGGAAGTGTGGTTCCAAGAGGTTAAGCAACTTGTCCACAACAGAGAGTATGGAGGTAGAATTCAAACCGATGTATGCCTTCCCCCACATTCCTCATTTTCCACCACTAGATTAGGCTGCTTCCTATGTCAAATATAACAATGTATTGCTTATTATGTTTAAATTAAGGGCCATAGAAGTTATACCATTCTGAAGGATTTAGTCAATGATCTAAATGCAGACTGAAGACAGTTGATGACCAGTATCTTTGGGGACCACCATCTTCATTGGTCAAAAGCTCCACCCACCAGCCTCCCTGAGAGTTTAACTAGGTCAGTTATCACTTTCACTTGGAAACCTTCCAGGGTGGGCTTCCTCCCCCAGGCAGAGTTAATAGTCTTTGTTATCTTCTCATCCTTGCCTGTCTGTGAGTCTGTTTTGCCGACTTGGTCTGGAAGCTCCATGAAGGCACAGAGTTCTCATCACTGTATTGCTCCCAGTGCCTAGCTAACGATGGTGGACTTGCCCAGGATTGGAGGAATGAATGATTTCAAGACCATGGTCACAATGATAGAATCTGGCTCGGTCGAATGTGCCAGTGATGGCTCAGTTGGTGCTTAGCCCTTCTTTATGCCAAGTGTGGTTTCTTCTCTTGTCCTGTGAAACCATACTTTCTGTGTGTGTCCCCTTTCGCTGTTTGGAGTCATGACTGAGCTGCAGTGTCCACTGTGTATGCATTCATGGCGATTCTTCCTTAGCTGTTGTTCGCTTGGTCCTTGGACAAATTACAGGTTTCTTCTAGCTTGGCTTTAATCATAACAACCTTGACTCCTCATCAAACTCTCGGCCCCATCTCAAACCAGTGCTTAAAGGACACTCTTACCCTTAGAAGAAATGGTATAATTTTCATAAACACAGGTCATTTCCTCCTTGCATCAATGTGAGATACTGAAACCATCACTTAACACAATGTAGCAGAAATACAGAACGTCTGAACAGTCTGTGGACAATACTATTTTCTTTTTTTCTTTTTGGAGTTCTGTGGAATTGCTCTCCCAAAATATTTCTAATGTTTTATTTACTTCAGCTTTGGGTTTATTTTTGGAGAAACTTTCCTGAATCTGAGTCTTAGGATGTGATTCTTACCCTGGTCACATCCTGGGGAGTTGTTTTGTTTGAATGGGCTCAGGCTCTTCCAGGGAACCCCTGGCGCTGAGGAAGAAGCCAGAGGATGTCAACTCCCAAAAATGGGAGAGAGACAGAGATGACAAACTCCGACCTGAAAATGCTCCCCAAAGGAAGGTCAGCATCCCATACACTAAGGACAATGGCAAGAGAGAACCCAGCTCAGACTTTATCAATTATCTGTTCTGGAGGCTGGCGTGTCTCATAGTTTCCAACATCTGAGTGATTTGTGAATATTAGGAATTCAGACAGATGATTAAAACCACCAGTGCTGGGAATTTTCTCATTTCAGGAAATTTTGGTGGTGAGGCATGTTGGAACCTCACCAGTAGGCGGACCTAAGGGAAGTCCAGACAGGGAGTGGAAACAGGACTGTGGGAAATGACCAGAAGGCAGAGCAAGGACTTGACTTTCTTGCCAGCCAAATCTGTGCGGGTATCCTGCTTCCCTGAGCCCCAGTTTCTTCCCTGACAGAACAGAGAGGATCATATCTATCTCACAGGAACGTTGTGAGAATTAATTTCAATCGTGTCATGCTTAACACGCAGTCAAGGCTTGGAACTTGTGAGTTCCACTTAGTTTCTGTAGGGGTGAAGTGAACAGAAGTGTAGCCAAGGTTCAGAGGATCCAGTTGGAGGACAGGTGGTGGTCAGCAGTCCATCTAAGTCAGTGCCTGGAGTTCAAGGGACTGGGTCTGACTCTCAGAGGTGGGGAAATTGCTGGCCAAGGTCAGGAAGGTTAGCCAGGCTCAGGACAGGGCTTTTATTCAAACTGATCCCCAAGGAAGCTCATGTAGTCCCAGGTTTATTCCAGAGAGTGGCAGTTCTCCAAGTGTGGTCTGAGAAGCCTGGAGGAATCTCAGACACTATCAGGGTTCCATGCGATCTAAATTATTTTTAGATTATTAATGAGATTTGATTTGCTCTTTTCACTGTGTTAGTGTTTGATCTGGTGATGTAAAAGCAGCAGTGGGTGATGCTATTGCTATAGTGTTAATCAAGGGGATGGGGCCAAACTTTAGGTGTAACCAGTGATTATTTACCACCACACGTGCAGTTAAAAGAAGGGAAAAAATGGCCAGTTTCACTTAACAGTATCTTTGATGAAGCAGTGCTGTGCTATGTGCTCAGTTGCTCAGTCATGTCCCACTATTTGTGGCCCCATGGACTGTAGCCTGCCAGGCTCCTCTGTCTATGGAATTTTCCAGGCAAGAATACTGGAGTGGGAGCTTCCCTGGTGGTCCAATGGGTAAGGACACTGCCTTGCAGTGCAAGGGGTGCTGGTTCGATCCCTGGCCTGGGAAGATCCCACGGGCCAAGGAGCGGCTGGACCGATGTGTCCAATTACCGAGCCGGAGCTCTGGAGCGCATGCACCCAGACCTGGTGCTCTGCAGCGAGAGAGGCCACTATGATGGGAGGCCCACACAGGCCAAGGAACAAAGATGGATGAAAATAAGTGAAAGAGCAATGGAAGTGGCCTATAAATAAATATATATATGAAAATAAATATATGAAAAGAATACTGTAGTGGGTTGCCATTCCCTACTTCAGGGTATCTTCCCAACCTAGGGATTGAACTCAAGTCTTTTGCATCTCCTGCATGGCAAGCAGCAGTAAAAAATTATCAACTCATTGAATTTCAACCTTTGAGTACCTATCTTTTGAATGTTTTGTGTGATGGAATGGGACATACGGATAAAGCATTTCTGCGGCCTGTCAAAGCACAATGGAGCCTCAAGGAAAATCTCTGGCAGTTGTTTGGGTTGGGAGCTGGACCAGCCATTTTTCTCATGAAACACCATTTTCCCTTGAAATGACGGATAGACATGCTGTGGTTATTCAGACCTGGGTAGTCCATCATTAGGTAGGTTTTCCTTTTTTTTTTTTTTCTTTTAATTGTGAAGTCAGAGTTGTAACTTTGAGGAAAACAAATGATGGTATTGGTTGCCAAGGATAAAATTTGAGAGTTCAGATGAAAAATGAGAATTTTGAAAAATTTACATTCCCTACTTGGAGCTGTCAGATTCCACACTGCAGCTACCCTTTAGGAAACCACCTCCTGTCAACTTGTGGTGTGTATCAAAGAATCTCCACAATGACTAGAAGAGGCTAAGATAGTCCTCCTTTGCCGTGTTTGTGTGAGCCAGGTATCTTTATATATATGTGTGTATATATACACACATAACAATATTTATGTTAATGAAATGAAAGCTCTCCCAGTATATATATATATATATATATACACACACACACACATATGTATATACATATACACACATATACACACATATATATCTATATTATATACATACTAGTTTTTATTAGAGTATAGTTGCTTTACAATGTTGTCTAAGTTTCTACTGTACAGCAAAGTGGATCAGTCATACATATACGCATATACCCTCCCTTTGCGGCTTCCTTCTTATTCAGGTCACCATGGTGCATAAGTCACTCGTGCTATATGCTTGATTTATTTCAAATGTTAAGGTATTAGACAAGGAGGCAATCAGACTAAGGACGATTCTAATGCTTTAGCTGCCTATGAAAGGAACTCAAAACCCAAGTTGTAAATGTACCAAATTTAAGAACTCAAAACCCAAGGGCAACCAGTCACAGCCAACTTGTTGTTGTAGTTCAGCCTCTAAGCCATGTCCCAATTCTTTGCAAGCCCATGAAATGCAGCACACCGGGCTTCTCTGTCCATGCCTCTCTCCCTGAATTTGCTCAAACTCATGTCCACTGAGTCAGTGATGCCATCCGACCATTTCATTCTCTGTTGCCCCCTTCTCCTCTTGTCCTCAGTTTTTCTCAGCACCAGAGTCTTTTTCAATGAGTCAGCTCTTCGCATCAGGTGGCCAGAGTATTGGAGCTTCAGATTCAGCATGAGTACTTCCAAGGAATATTCACAGACTTTCCCAAATGAGGCAACCACTGACGCTATAGCCTATCAGACAGTTCCATTACTCTGCTTCCACGTCTTCTCTACATAAGTCTTGTCCCTGGCTCCTGTGCATAGAGTACTCCTAACCACTGCTGGTTTGGTGCTTCCAGATTCAAATTGATTTTTGCTCAAATAAGTTCTTAAAAATTTTAACATGCCTCAGTTTATCTTTTAATATAACCAAAGAATATACCACAATAGATAGCACAAAAGAAGATATGAGGCTACACTTTACTAAGTCAGACATTAAAGAGATTTGCAAACATGAAACAATGTCATGTTTCTCACCAATATTTATGTTTTTTTTTTCATTTAAAAATATGTTATTTAGACTCATGTGGAAAGGGTTTATTATTGTTATTTTAAATAATGTTTTAAAAAGTTCTCAACTTTGATTTCTAATGTAGTAAATATGACTATATCTGACCCCCATAAATGAAAGCTCTGTAGTGTCTTCAGTCATTTTTAAAAGTGTAAAGAAACTATAGTTTCTGACATTTACTTGCTGTGCTATCCTGGGCATGTTTCTTAATTTCTCTGTGCCTTATTTTCTCATGTCTTCCCAAATAAAAATAATTTGATCCTACTCCATAAAGACAGATTGTGAGAATTAAAAGAGCTGTATCATATAAAATGAGTAGAATAGCTCCTGGCATAGAACAAGTGCTATGTAAATATTATAATAATCATCGTTGTAATACAGCTTTATAGTGTGATGGTCTGTGTGACTGCCAGTTTTGTCCACCAGGCTGTTAAAACCCCAGAGTGGGGTATGCCTCTGAATTACCCCTATGTCCTAGCACAAAGTTCAGTCTCCACTAGGCAGTCATAACGTTTGGAAAGTAAATGGTGCAAAGCTAGAAGGCAGGGCAGACCCCAGCTGGATTCCAGATAGATAACCAAACTCATGAACCAGGAGGTGTAAGTCCCAAGTGGTAAGAGTGAGACATGAACAGGACCTGGATTGAGGTGGCAGCAGATAGGGATGAGAGAAGGTTCTAAGTGTTTGCAGTTGTTTCCCCAAAGCCGCTGTCTGGTGCTGCCAGGTGGATGTAGCCGACTGTGTAAAGATCCAGGGTGGAGGCCAGCCCCACCTGCTGATGGGGCTGGGTAGCACAGTTGCATCAGTCCACCTGGATTGCAGCATGCTGTCCTGCATCTCCTGCACAACAGGAATTTGGGGTGGGGAAATGGGCTCATAGAGCTCTGGAAGAGATGTGATTCCTCCCTGGGGACTTTTCCTACCTGTTGCTGCACCTGGATTTGTCCACCAGAGTTTCTGGAGAAACTCTTGAGCCTGGTCTTTTTTGATGGTGGGCAGACTGAGTTTGGGATTCTGGGCGGTAGGCGTTTGATACTTTAGTCCTCACAGGTGTAGACACCAGGGCAGATGGTGAATTCTGGAATGGAGGAGTGGGAGGCTGTGGGGAGAGGGGTTGGCAGGGTGTGTGTGTGTGTGGGGGGGGGGGGTGTGGGGGAGGGGAGCCGCCAGGAAACTTGATTTCTAGGAAGATTTTGTGTGGTAATTGCTAACAATGGGGATCTCCATGTTGGCCGCTGCCTGGCATTGGAGAGATCAGAGTTCAAAAAATTAAGGCTGGAGCATTTGATTGAGTCTTACCTAATTTTTCAAACATACGTTTTATATGATTAAGTGCAGGTTTGACCATCTTGCCTTTGTGAATTGTTATTCTGAGGTATTTTTGGATATCCAGGAAGGAAGGGGAAAATGTCATCCAATGTGTGCTCTATGCCAGGAGTTTTATTTATGCTTCCTAATTTATTTCTCACAACTACCTCATGATGAAGGTGCTGGTCTTGCCATTTTGGACATGATCTAACTGAGGCTTAGGAAGTGCAAGTCATGTCTCCATGGTCACAAGGCTCATCATTGGGCTGAGATTTGGACGTATGTCTGTATGAACACTATGTCCACGCCCTTTAAGAAAACAAATTTCTTTGTAATTTTATTACTTAGGTAATGCATGTCTATCATCCGAAAGTGAGAAAATACTAAGTGAAAAATAAAAATTATACCATAAATTTGACCATTCAAATATGAATTATTGTCACATTTATATGTCATTTCAGACTTTTCCCCATGCATATATTTATTACCCATTTTTTCTGTTTAACAATATATTGTGAATATCTTTCTCTGACTGTGTTCTATATAATTTAAAAAGACCACATAGTATTTCATTATATGAATGTACCATTTATTTAACCAATCTTCTGTTGTTAAGTATTTAGTTTATATCTAATTTTTCACTAGTATTTCAAGAAAAATGTTCAGCATAAACATCCTAGCAGCTCCAGTTCAGTTCAATTCAGTTGCTCAGTCATGTTCGACTCTTTGTGACCCATGGACTGCAGCGTGCCAGGCCTCCCTGTCCTTCGCCATCTCCCGGAGTCTGCTAAAACTCACGTTCATTGACTCAGTGATGCCATCCAACCATCTTGTCTTCTGTCATCCTCTTCTCCTTTTTCCTTTTATTTTTTTTCCAACATCAGGATATTTTTCACTGAGTCATCTCTTCACATCAGGTGGCCAAAGTACTGATGCTTCAGCTTCAGCATCATTCCTTCCAATGAATATTCAGGGTTGATTTCCTTTAGGATTGACTGGTTTGATCTCCTTTCTGTCCAAGGAACTCTCAGGAGTCTTCTCCAGCACCACAGTTCAAAGACATCAGTTCTTCGGTGCTGTCATTTGTGTGTGTGTGTGTGTGTGTGTGTGTGTGTATGTGTTTGTAAGATTTA
Source organism: Tragulus kanchil (assembly GCA_022376925.1). Classification (NCBI taxonomy): domain Eukaryota; kingdom Metazoa; phylum Chordata; class Mammalia; order Artiodactyla; family Tragulidae; genus Tragulus; species Tragulus kanchil. The sequence goes on from JAIOJX010000032.1 coordinate 101,333,048, forward strand.
TTTATGTTGACTGTGCTAGGTCTCTGGTTGCTTCGTGCAGGCTTTCTGAACATTACTGGACATTACTCTCTAGGCATGTGGGATCTTCCCAGACCAGGGATCGAACCTGTGTCCCCTGCACTGCAAGGCAGACTCTTTAACCACTGGACCACCATGGAAGCCTGCTCAGTCTTCTTCATGGTGCAGTTTTCACAACCATACACGATTACTAGGAAAACCATAGCTTTGACTATACGGACTTTGTCCACAATGTGATGTCTCTGCTTTTGAATATGCTATCTATTTGTCATAACTTTTCTCCCAAGGAGCAAATGTCTTTTAATTTCACGACTGCAGTCACCATCTGCAGTGATTCTGAAACCCAAGAAAATAAAGTCTGTCACTATTTCCATTGTTTGCACATATATTGCCATGAAGGGATGGTACCAGATGCCATGATCTTCATTTTTTGAATGTTAAGTTTTAGGCCAACTTTTTCACTCTCCTCTTTCACCTTCATCAAGAAGCTCTTTAGTTTCTCTTTGCTTTTTGCCATAAGGGTGGTATGATCTCATACCTGAGGTTATTGATATTTCTCCAAGCAATCTGTTTTTTTTTTTTTAAAGATTTATTTATTTATTTATTTTGGGTGGGGGTCGGGTTGGGGAGGGAGGGGAGCAGGCGGGCCACTTCTATTGGTCTTTCATTTCTCCATTTTCATCCATCTTTGCTCTTTGGCTCCTGTGGGCCTCCCATTGCGGTGGCCTCCGTTGTTGCAGAGCGCCGGCTCGCCATCTCCCGGAGTCTGCTAAAACTCACGTTCATTGACTCAGTGATGCCATCCAACCATCTTGTCTTCTGTCATCCTCTTCTCCTTTTTCCTTTTATTTTTTTTCCAACATCAGGATATTTTTCACTGAGTCATCTCTTCACATCAGGTGGCCAAAGTACTGATGCTTCAGCTTCAGCATCATTCCTTCCAATGAATATTCAGGGTTGATTTCCTTTAGGATTGACTGGTTTGATCTCCTTTCTGTCCAAGGAACTCTCAGGAGTCTTCTCCAGCACCACAGTTCAAAGACATCAGTTCTTCGGTGCTGTCATTTGTGTGTGTGTGTGTGTGTGTGTGTGTGTGTATGTGTTTGTAAGATTTATTTATGTTGACTGTGCTAGGTCTCTGGTTGCTTCGTGCAGGCTTTCTGAACATTACTGGACATTACTCTCTAGGCATGTGGGATCTTCCCAGACCAGGGATCGAACCTGTGTCCCCTGCACTGCAAGGCAGACTCTTTAACCACTGGACCACCATGGAAGCCTGCTCAGTCTTCTTCATGGTGCAGTTTTCACAACCATACACGATTACTAGGAAAACCATAGCTTTGACTATACGGACTTTGTCCACAATGTGATGTCTCTGCTTTTGAATATGCTATCTATTTGTCATAACTTTTCTCCCAAGGAGCAAATGTCTTTTAATTTCACGACTGCAGTCACCATCTGCAGTGATTCTGAAACCCAAGAAAATAAAGTCTGTCACTATTTCCATTGTTTGCACATATATTGCCATGAAGGGATGGTACCAGATGCCATGATCTTCATTTTTTGAATGTTAAGTTTTAGGCCAACTTTTTCACTCTCCTCTTTCACCTTCATCAAGAAGCTCTTTAGTTTCTCTTTGCTTTTTGCCATAAGGGTGGTATGATCTCATACCTGAGGTTATTGATATTTCTCCAAGCAATCTGTTTTTTTTTTTTTAAAGATTTATTTATTTATTTATTTTGGGTGGGGGTCGGGTTGGGGAGGGAGGGGAGCAGGCGGGCCACTTCTATTGGTCTTTCATTTCTCCATTTTCATCCATCTTTGCTCTTTGGCTCCTGTGGGCCTCCCATTGCGGTGGCCTCCGTTGTTGCAGAGCGCCGGCTCTGGGTGCATGCGCTCCAGAGCTCCGGCTTGGTGATTGGACACATCGGTCCAGCTGCTCCGCGGCACGTGGGATCTTCCCAGGCCAGGGATCGAACCGGCGCCCCTTGCACTGCAAGGCGGTGTCCTTACCCAATGGACCACCAGAGGAAACCCTCTCCCAGCAATCTTGATTCCAGCATGTGCTTCACCTAGCCTGGCATTTCGCATAATGTACTCTGCGTATAAATTAAATAAGTAGGGTGACAATATGCAGCATTGACCTACTCCTTTACCAGTCTGTTGTTCCATGTCCAGTTCTAACTGTTGCTTCTTGTCCTGCATACTGGTTTTGCAGGAGGCAGGTAATGCGATCAGGTGTTCCCATCTCTTTCAGAATTTTCCACAGTTTGTTGTGATCCACATAGTCAAAGGCTTTAGCATAGTTAATGAAGCAGAAGTAATTCTTTTTCTGAAATTCCCTTGTTCTTTTTATGATCCAACAGATGTTGGCAGTTTGATCTCTGGTTCCTCTGCCTTTTCCTTTCCTTTTTTTTTTTTTTGCCTCTAAGTCATCGTTTATTTTTCTTTGTTTTTTTGGCCTGTGTGGGCCTCCCATTGCAGCAGCCTCTCTCGTTACAGAGCACTGGCTCTGGGCGCATGCACTCCAGAGAGCTGGCTAGTAATTGGACACACTGGCCCAGCTGTTCCTCTGCATGTGAGATCTTCCCAGGCCGGGGATCCAGCTGCTGCCCCTTGCACTGCAAGGCAGACTCTTAACCCACTGGACCACCAGGGAAGCCCCTCCTCTGCCCTTTCTAAATCCAGATTGTACATCTGGAAGTTCTCGGTTCACATACTGTTGCAGCCTAGCTTGGAGGATTTTAAACATTACTTTCTAGTATATGAAATAAGTGCAATGGTGCGGTAGCTTGAACATTCTTTGGCTTTGCCTTTCTTTGATATTGGAAGGAAAACTGACCTTTACCAGCCCTGAGGCCACTGCTGAGTTTTCCAAATTTACTGGCATATGGAGTATAGCACTTTAATGGTGCTTTTAATATTTGAAATAGGTCAGCAGGAATTCCATCACCTCTACCAGCTTTGTTCATAGTAATCCTTCCTGGGGCCCACTTGACTTCACACTCTAAGATGTTTGGCTCTAGGTTAAAGATCACGCCATTGTGGTTATCTGGTTCATTAAGGTCATTTTTATATAGTTCTTCTGTGTATTCTTTCCACCTCTTAATATTTTCTGCTTTTGTTAGCTCCATACTGTTTCTGTCCTTTATTGTTCCCATCCTTACATGAAATATCCTCTTGGTATCTCCTGTTTTCTTGAAGAGATCTGTAGTTTTTCCCGTTCTGTTGTTTTCCTCTATTTCTTTGTGTTGTTCACTTAAAAAGGCTTTCTTATCTCTCCTTGCTATTCTTTGGAACTCTGCATTCAGATGGGTATATCTTTCCTAACAGCTTAATATTTGTGTATATCTTTACTTCCTTAAGATATATTCCTAAGAACAGAACTGATGATTTCAAGTGTGTTTGGGTTTTAAGGATATTTCAGTATACTCTATTGTCAAATTGTCCCCTTGGAAAGCTGTGAAAATTTGATTTCCCACCAGTAGTGTTCCCACTGAGTGAATATTCCCATTCCCTGACACCTCGGGAATTGAGTATAAAAATATCTTTAACAACCGTGAAAAATTCTTTTCTTTCGTTTCCACCTGCTGTCCTCTTGTTGTAGTTCAAGTAATGCTCCATACTAGAAAGTTTTAATATGCTAATTACCCAACTGGCAGTGGCCAGAGTCAAGTGGGAGGGGAGCTATGGGTCTGAGTTTGGTTAGGCAGTGGGATGGGTTGGTTGGAGAGGAACTGGGTACTGGTAATTATTCTCACCCACAGGGTGTTGGCTGGTGATTAAAGTCTGCGCCAACTGTACAGGGGAAGGATGAGTCCTGTCAAGGTGGGCTAGTTCCCCAGGGACTGTGGTGGACAGTCCAGACTGAGAGCAGGTGCCACAACCTCCACCCCGGCAAGTTGAGGACTATGAGGAGAGGGTCCCAATAGGGGCAGACAGAAGGCAATACAGATATGCACTCCTGTGGGTGGCAACTTTGGGAAGAACAGGAAGAAACGGAATTTTGAATGTAGGAAAGAGTGTTCTTGGCAGCTGTACAGTCTACCCTGTGAACCCAATGGCTTGGCCGCCAAACAGTCTCACGATTTGTCATGCACTCCTTTGGTGAACTCTCCATTGCCCTGAGGGCTTTTAGATTTAGACATCTACTTTGTGAGGTATCTGGCAGCTTATCTGTAACTCAGGGATAGCCTCTGCATGTGGGATTGGAGGAGGTCTCAGAAGCCTAATTGCTTCTCATGCAACTTGCTAAATGAAGGACCCTGGGAGAGAATGGTTCCATTGGCAATGATAAGCTTGTGCTTTCCCTGAGAGCAGACCTACTGGGAAAACTCAGCTCTCTGTGCAGGGTTGTGTGATAAGCATGAACTAGGAATGAGGAGAAATAGATGCATGAAATGTTTCATGACATCTTGATAATACCTCTCAAATATTTCATAGTAGGGATAGTCCTGTCAACAGGGCTGTGAGACCTATACATTATTTGGTTCAGTCTTCTCTTACGCAGAGTCCCTTAGTTGGACTTCTATTTTTTTAATGTTGGCCTCTTTTATTGGTTTTCCATTTATGTATTTTCATCCATCTTTATTCTTTGGCATGTGTGGGCCTTTCACTGAAGTGGCCTCTATCGTTGCGGAGCACCGGCTCTGGGTGCATGTGCTCCAGAGCACTGGCTCATAATTGGACACACCTGTTGAGCCACTCTGCGGCACATGGGATCCTCCCAGGCCAGGAATCAAATTGGTGCCCCTTGCACTGAAAGGTGGACTCTTTACCCACTGGACCACCAGCGAAGCCCCTTAGTTGGACTTTTTGACCTTCTCTTTTTGTCAGTTTAATACAGTTGTTGGCTGGCTCCCCTGAAGTGTGACTCAGTTTCCTTTGCAAGTCATGAGGGTTTTTGGCCTCTCCTGCCTGGGAGCCCTTTCAGGTCCTTCAGATGACTTTGTATATCTGTTCTCACCCAGTGGGGGGGCCACTCTGTACTCATCTCCTACCCCAGCTAGAGGCCTCGGGGCAGACAGAAGGCAATACAGATATGCACTCCTGTGGGTGGCAACTTTGGGAAGAACAGGAAGAAACGGAATTTTGAATGTAGGAAAGAGTGTTCTTGGCAGCTGTACAGTCTACCCTGTGAACCCAATGGCTTGGCCGCCAAACAGTCTCACGATTTGTCATGCACTCCTTTGGTGAACTCTCCATTGCCCTGAGGGCTTTTAGATTTAGACATCTACTTTGTGAGGTATCTGGCAGCTTATCTGTAACTCAGGGATAGCCTCTGCATGTGGGATTGGAGGAGGTCTCAGAAGCCTAATTGCTTCTCATGCAACTTGCTAAATGAAGGACCCTGGGAGAGAATGGTTCCATTGGCAATGATAAGCTTGTGCTTTCCCTGAGAGCAGACCTACTGGGAAAACTCAGCTCTCTGTGCAGGGTTGTGTGATAAGCATGAACTAGGAATGAGGAGAAATAGATGCATGAAATGTTTCATGACATCTTGATAATACCTCTCAAATATTTCATAGTAGGGATAGTCCTGTCAACAGGGCTGTGAGACCTATACATTATTTGGTTCAGTCTTCTCTTACGCAGAGTCCCTTAGTTGGACTTCTATTTTTTTAATGTTGGCCTCTTTTATTGGTTTTCCATTTATGTATTTTCATCCATCTTTATTCTTTGGCATGTGTGGGCCTTTCACTGAAGTGGCCTCTATCGTTGCGGAGCACCGGCTCTGGGTGCATGTGCTCCAGAGCACTGGCTCATAATTGGACACACCCGTTGAGCCACTCTGCGGCACATGGGATCCTCCCAGGCCAGGAATCAAATTGGTGCCCCTTGCACTGAAAGGTGGACTCTTTACCCACTGGACCACCAGCGAAGCCCCTTAGTTGGACTTTTTGACCTTCTCTTTTTGTCAGTTTAATACAGTTGTTGGCTGGCTCCCCTGAAGTGTGACTCAGTTTCCTTTGCAAGTCATGAGGGTTTTTGGCCTCTCCTGCCTGGGAGCCCTTTCAGGTCCTTCAGATGACTTTGTATATCTGTTCTCACCCAGTGGGGGGGCCACTCTGTACTCATCTCCTACCCCAGCTAGAGGCCTCAGGGTTGACACAGAACTCTGGGCTCTAGGACATGGTCTGACTAGAGCAAAGCCCCAGTACTGGAGGAACTTGCGGACCAGACAGGAAATCTCAGCAGAGGGCAGGCCGAGGAACAGATGGGGCACCTTCTAAACCCTGGCCTCCAGGAGAACCTTCCCTGAAATTGGAGCCACCCTGTCAGTGGGCTCAGCAGGCCTGTCTACTTGTTCCCCCAAATCCTGACTGTCCACCTGAGGCTCCTTCAATGCACCCAGTTCACCTACCTTCATGAACCCTATTCACAGAGTGGGAGGGGACAGGTGGTCCCTCTGCAGGAAGAGGAGGGCTTGAAATGTGGGCCTCACAAAATGTGAGAATTGAAAGTAGTCATTAGCCAGACAATGTCTAAACTTGGCCTGTCTACACTTGAGCAGGGATGAGGTAGGGAATTGGCCGTGTGCTGGGAATTATTTATTTACTCATTCTCTGCCTTGCTACGGAATACATGAAGGCAGCTTACTTACAAAGATACACTCAAAACAACCAGATAAATACATTTCAAGTTACATGGTGTATCATAAAAATAAAAGATATAGGTAGGAAACAAGGAAGAAGGTGTGAGCAGGTGAGGTAAATACACATACCACAGATGCTGCCGAGTCCTTTATACATGTGACGGGAAGCCACACACACGGATCAGATTTACTAGTAGTCAAGGAAAAGGGGACTTATCAAACCCATTCTTCAGAGCCCAGCCATGTGTCTCACCTCCTTCAAAATGTCTTTATTGAATACATGTGGGTATAAGACACATTCTTTTATTTTTTAAAATTTTTTTATTGGAGTATAGTTGATTTACAATGTTGTATTAGTTTCAAGTGTATAGCAAAGTGAGTCAGTTATGCATATACACGTATCGACTCTTTCTTTAGATTCTTTTCTCATATAGGTCATTACAGAGCACCAAGTAGAGCTCCTCTGCTATATGGCAGGTTCTTATTGATATTAGTGATCTATTTTATATCTGTTCTCACCCAGTGGGGGGGCCACTCTGTACTCATCTCCTACCCCAGCTAGAGGCCTCAGGGTTGACACAGAACTCTGGGCTCTAGGACATGGTCTGACTAGAGCAAAGCCCCAGTACTGGAGGAACTTGCGGACCAGACAGGAAATCTCAGCAGAGGGCAGGCCGAGGAACAGATGGGGCACCTTCTAAACCCTGGCCTCCAGGAGAACCTTCCCTGAAATTGGAGCCACCCTGTCAGTGGGCTCAGCAGGCCTGTCTACTTGTTCCCCCAAATCCTGACTGTCCACCTGAGGCTCCTTCAATGCACCCAGTTCACCTACCTTCATGAACCCTATTCACAGAGTGGGAGGGGACAGGTGGTCCCTCTGCAGGAAGAGGAGGGCTTGAAATGTGGGCCTCACAAAATGTGAGAATTGAAAGTAGTCATTAGCCAGACAATGTCTAAACTTGGCCTGTCTACACTTGAGCAGGGATGAGGTAGGGAATTGGCCGTGTGCTGGGAATTATTTATTTACTCATTCTCTGCCTTGCTACGGAATACATGAAGGCAGCTTACTTACAAAGATACACTCAAAACAACCAGATAAATACATTTCAAGTTACATGGTGTATCATAAAAATAAAAAGATATAGGTAGGAAACAAGGAAGAAGGTGTGAGCAGGTGAGGTAAATACACATACCACAGATGCTGCCGAGTCCTTTATACATGTGACGGGAAGCCACACACACGGATCAGATTTACTAGTAGTCAAGGAAAAGGGGACTTATCAAACCCATTCTTCAGAGCCCAGCCATGTGTCTCACCTCCTTCAAAATGTCTTTATTGAATACATGTGGGTATAAGACACATTCTTTTATTTTTTAAAATTTTTTTATTGGAGTATAGTTGATTTACAATGTTGTATTAGTTTCAAGTGTATAGCAAAGTGAGTCAGTTATGCATATACACGTATCCACTCTTTTCTTTAGATTCTTTTCTCATATAGGTCATTACAGAGCACCAAGTAGAGCTCCCTCTGCTATATGGCAGGTTCTTATTGATATTAGTGATCTATTTTATATATAGTAGTATGTATATGTTAATCCCAGTCTCCCAATTTATCACCTCTGATCCCCTCTCTCCACCATCACCTCCCGCCCCCGAAATCACAAATTTGCTTGCTATATAGGACACATTCTCTTAGATGACAGCATAACTTCTCTTGGGCTTCTTAGATAGCACTAGTGGTAAAGAGCCCAGCCGTCAATGCAGGAGATATAAGAGATACAGGTTTGATCCTGGGGTCAGGAAGATCTTCTGGAGTAGGGCATGGCAATCCACTCCAGTAGTCCTGTCTGGAGAATCCCATGGACAGAGTAACCTGATGGGCTGCAGTCCATAGAGTCACAAAGAATCAGACATGACTGAAGGAACTTAGTATGCATGCAGGCATAACTTCTTTCAAAAACTTGAGTTTGCTTAAAGCAAAGACCACATATGTGTCTTCTTTTGCTTTGGAAACATGAGACTTGGGAGATGTGATTTAGGAGTTAGACAGAACTGGGTTCTGTCTCTGGACATTAGCTATGTGATCTTGGCCAGCTTGAACCTTTCTGAGCTTTATTCAGTAGGTGGCTGAGTTTCAAAGGTCAGTATTTTGGCTGTTTTGTATGGATGAAGAAACCAGCACTTGGGAAGGCATCATCTCTCTATTCTGCACTTGCTGTGTTGTGGCAGATTCATGTCAGTCTGATTTCATAGACTCTTGGCAAAGAAGGCTTAGAATATTTCAACGACTTGTCACAAACCCCCCAGCTAGTTGCCAGGACCTAAACCTGGTCCTTCTCGTTTCACGGTCCTTGCTCTGTCCACTGTACACATTGTTTCTCCCCACCACCCTCGTTTCAGCTGCCTGCAAGAGAAGTTTCCTTTTATAAAAGGTCCCAAGTTAGCATAAATGTCATTGGGTTGACAAGACAAGAGCCTGCTTGTCCTTGGGGGTGGCTCTGACCTTTGCTTCATGGCTCAGTATCTGGGCTATTTTGAGTCTTAGAAATGTAAGGAACGTCTATGGTGGGAAGCTCGGCTACCAGTGTTTCCAGACTGCTGAGATCCATTGAGAGAAGGCTCGACTTAAAGCCTGCTGAGTGCACACAAGGATCCTGGCTTGGTTGGACAGCAGAGGGTCCCCTCGGTCTTGGGGAGAAAACTCAGAAGGAGAAAACCTTTCCATAAGGAATTCTGGAATGAAGTCAAGTGGGAAGAGGAGTTGGACTGGGCTCCAGGAGACCTCATTGCTGTGGAACGTGGAAGAGGAAGTGGGCGTCAGACTGCTGGGCTTTGGGGACTGAAGACGGGGTGGGCTTGGTGCTAGGGTGGCCTCCGTGGGGAGTCAAGTTCCTGTGGAAGCAGACGTTCACTTGCCCTCAGGATCTCTTGGGGCTGTCTGGGTGTGTTGCTTCAGATTCGAAAAACACTTCCTTGGCTGCAAGCTCCCAGTGGCTACTAGCTGTTTTCCACTTCTCCAACCAGGACAGTCTTGCTGTTCAAGGACCTCAGTCATGTACACAGTGACTGTGGAGGGAGGTCAGCCACACCATCCCTTGGGTCTGTGACGCTTTGGTGAGGTCCAGAGCCACTGAGGTTCTACACCTGAAAACACAGGGAAGTTACTTAAGTTTTTCCTTTATAGAAAGATGAGAAGTTACATAAACAGGATTTGATTCCAATTAGGAGTGCTTTGTCCATGCTGTACATCAGTCCCTCAGTGGACACAGGTCAGCACGTGTCAGGTGGGACTCTCAGGCATGGGGATATAGCTCTGAAGATATAGGCTTGCCTCAGGAGAGTTCTTTACCACCAGTGCCACCTTAGAAGCCCTTGTGATGGGGACAGATGTCTAATCAGGCTTGTTCCTGCAGGGCCTCATGTCTTGACCCAGGTCACGCTGTGCTTTAAGTGGTGGTGGTGGGTAACTGCCGATGGTTCCCAGCAGGCAAGCAGCAAAGCCTCTGGCCACTTTCGAGGGTAAAATTGAATGAAACAAGTCTGGAAGCAGGGAGCCCCTCAGATTTCAGAAACATTCAGGAATTTCCAACAGTATGCTGATAATGGCAACACAATACTAGATGCATGAAATGATGAGTCTTAGAAATGTAAGGAACGTCTATGGTGGGAAGCTCGGCTACCAGTGTTTCCAGACTGCTGAGATCCATTGAGAGAAGGCTCGACTTAAAGCCTGCTGAGTGCACACAAGGATCCTGGCTTGGTTGGACAGCAGAGGGTCCCCTCGGTCTTGGGGAGAAAACTCAGAAGGAGAAAACCTTTCCATAAGGAATTCTGGAATGAAGTCAAGTGGGAAGAGGAGTTGGACTGGGCTCCAGGAGACCTCATTGCTGTGGAACGTGGAAGAGGAAGTGGGCGTCAGACTGCTGGGCTTTGGGGACTGAAGACGGGGTGGGCTTGGTGCTAGGGTGGCCTCCGTGGGAGTCAAGTTCCTGTGGAAGCAGACGTTCACTTGCCCTCAGGATCTCTTGGGGCTGTCTGGGTGTGTTGCTTCAGATTCGAAAAACACTTCCTTGGCTGCAAGCTCCCAGTGGCTACTAGCTGTTTTCCACTTCTCCAACCAGGACAGTCTTGCTGTTCAAGGACCTCAGTCATGTACACAGTGACTGTGGAGGGAGGTCAGCCACACCATCCCTTGGGTCTGTGACGCTTTGGTGAGGTCCAGAGCCACTGAAGTTCTACACCTGAAAACACAGGGAAGTTACTTAAGTTTTTCCTTTATAGAAAGATGAGAAGTTACATAAACAGGATTTGATTCCAATTAGGAGTGCTTTGTCCATGCTGTACATCAGTCCCTCAGTGGACACAGGTCAGCACGTGTCAGGTGGGACTCTCAGGCATGGGGATATAGCTCTGAAGATATAGGCTTGCCTCAGGAGAGTTCTTTACCACCAGTGCCACCTTAGAAGCCCTTGTGATGGGGACAGATGTCTAATCAGGCTTGTTCCTGCAGGGCCTCATGTCTTGACCCAGGTCACGCTGTGCTTTAAGTGGTGGTGGTGGGTAACTGCCGATGGTTCCCAGCAGGCAAGCAGCAAAGCCTCTGGCCACTTTCGAGGGTAAAATTGAATGAAACAAGTCTGGAAGCAGGGAGACCCTCAGATTTCAGAAACATTCAGGAATTTCCAAAAGTATGCTGATACTGGCAACACAATCCTAGATGCATGAAATGATGACCAACGTTTTAACAATGACCTATGTTGATTTTTCACTGAACATCTTATGAAATGTATTTATAGCCTCTTTGAGCCTCCTGACATTCCCTTTTGGCATCACTGGGATTTCCCCATTAGTTTGCTAGTAGGGGACTCTACTCCAATGAGGTTCATATGAATGCCTTTTTTTCCAAAGTGGGATAGGGGGAGTGTTCTCCCTTCATGAAGGAGGGGAACCCTGCTGTTCTTTCCAAATTTCCCTGAGATACCCCCTCAGCTCTCCTTACTCTTTTCTGTCCCTGAGTTTGGGTGTTCTCACTGACCTGTAACTCCAGAGGGTGAGGTTGAAGACTGTGTAAGGCCTCTGGGGCATAGCTAAACCTGTAGAGAAGCCCCAGTTGTTTAGGCTGGGAGGAGGGAACCAACATGTCAGCTGGGAGGTGATCTCCACATCCATAGCTTGGGGGGAGTGTGAAGGGTCAAATTCACTAGGCAAGGTGTAGATGTAAATGGAAAATGGACCATGAGGTCAGAATGTCAAGCATAAGGAGCAAGGTCAGGTGAGATGGGAGGAAGAGATAAGGAGAAATCATCCAGGACTCAGTTCACCACAAGTAGGATCGTGCTGTGCGAACCCTTCCTGTGGTTCTGGGTACTGAAGGTTCAGACCCTGGGGCTGAACAGACCCGTGCAAAGCATGGAAGCCAAACATCAATTTGAAAAGAAATCTAGATATAATCATGTTTTAGACAAAGACAAAAGCAGAACAAGTAATCAAAGAAAAATAGGGGCTTCCCTGGTGGTCCAGTGGGTAAGGACACCGCCTTGCAGTGCAAGAGGTGTCAGTTTGATCCCTGGCCTGGGAAGATCCCACATGCCATGGAATGGCTGGACTGATGTGTTCAACTACTGAGCTGGAGCTCTGGAGCGCATGTGCCCAGAGCTGGTGCTCTGCAGTGACAGAGGCCACTGTGATGGGAGACCTGCATGGGCCAAAGAACAAAGATGGATGAAAATGGATAAATGAAAGACCAATAGAACAGCTAAGGAGACCCTCAGATTTCAAAATTAGTTTAAAATGCTGATACTGGCAACACAATCCTAGATGCATGAAATGATGACCAACGTTTTAACAATGACCTATGTTGATTTTTCACTGAACATCTTATGAAATGTATTTATAGCCTCTTTGAGCCTCCTGACATTCCCTTTTGGCATCACTGGGATTTCCCCATTAGTTTGCTAGTAGGGGACTCTACTCCAATGAGGTTCATATGAATGCCTTTTTTTCCAAAGTGGGATAGGGGGAGTGTTCTCCCTTCATGAAGGAGGGGAACCCTGCTGTTCTTTCCAAATTTCCCTGAGATACCCCCTCAGCTCTCCTTACTCTTTTCTGTCCCTGAGTTTGGGTGTTCTCACTGACCTGTAACTCCAGAGGGTGAGGTTGAAGACTGTGTAAGGCCTCTGGGGCATAGCTAAACCTGTAGAGAAGCCCCAGTTGTTTAGGCTGGGAGGAGGGAACCAACATGTCAGCTGGGAGGTGATCTCCACATCCATAGCTTGGGGAGAGTGTGAAGGGTCAAATTCACTAGGCAAGGTGTAGATGTAAATGGAAAATGGACCATGAGGTCAGAATGTCAAGCATAAGGAGCAAGGTCAGGTGAGATGGGAGGAAGAGATAAGGAGAAATCATCCAGGACTCAGTTCACCACAAGTAGGATCGTGCTGTGCGAACCCTTCCTGTGGTTCTGGGTACTGAAGGTTCAGACCCTGGGGCTGAACAGACCCGTGCAAAGCATGGAAGCCAAACATCAATTTGAAAAGAAATCTAGATATAATCATGTTTTAGACAAAGACAAAAGCAGAACAAGTAATCAAAGAAAAATAGGGGCTTCCCTGGTGGTCCAGTGGGTAAGGACACCGCCTTGCAGTGCAAGAGGTGTCAGTTTGATCCCTGGCCTGGGAAGATCCCACATGCCATGGAATGGCTGGACTGATGTGTTCAACTACTGAGCTGGAGCTCTGGAGCGCATGTGCCCAGAGCTGGTGCTCTGCAGTGACAGAGGCCACTGTGATGGGAGACCTGCATGGGCCAAAGAACAAAGATGGATGAAAATGGATAAATGAAAGACCAATAGAAGTGGCCAAAAGGAAAAAAAAAGAAAGAAAAATAGGTGTCTAGCAAGAAGCAGGGGAACAGGCACAAGCGGGGTTAACACCCACTTGTGGTAATGAGCTCTAGCAGCTGAGAATCCACGGCTCTTACATAATTTTAAACACCAAACCTCTGCTCAGACTATATAGATACAGTCATAGAAGGGACTGCGACTGTAGACCTAATACAGGAAAGGAGCACGGGAAGGGGTTTGGTAAAAATATGTAAATTCAAACCAGCCAGCTTGAAGCTTCTAAAAACTCTGGTTTTTCTGGAGGGTGCAGAAGTCTGCAGTTGAATTTTCAGTATGAGCATATTCATGGCTCTCTCTGCCTTCCACAACGGCTTTCAGGACAGTGCAAGATCATTCTGGATAACTGCTCTAACCTGGATGGGGCGACACTAAGGATGCGTTTTTGTCTCTTGCTATCACCAAAGCTGATTGAGACCACCCTGAGGTCTCTGTACTTGGCACAGATTTACCTTGTTCTTAAAGGGGCCACCGTGAAGATGGGGGAGGGGTTTCCTGTGCAGGGAGGCCTGGTGGAGGAGGTGAGATGCAGGCCACCCTTAGTTTGGTAAACCACGTGCTCTGACATAGAGGAAGGGATGCCTTTTTCTAAATATGCCTAAAACATCGTATGTGGACCAGTAGCCTGATCCTGACCTCATATGTGATATCTCAGATGATCACATTTGTAATTTATAGCAACCTAGAGCATCAGAAGGACACAATAATTAATGTATAGATGGGGGAAGGAGCCAAAATGCTAGATATAATCATGTTTTAGACAAAGACAAAAGCAGAACAAGTAATCAAAGAAAAATAGGGGCTTCCCTGGTGGTCCAGTGGGTAAGGACACCGCCTTGCAGTGCAAGAGGTGTCAGTTTGATCCCTGGCCTGGGAAGATCCCACATGCCATGGAATGGCTGGACTGATGTGTTCAACTACTGAGCTGGAGCTCTGGACCGCATGTGCCCAGAGCTGGTGCTCTGCAGTGACAGAGGCCACTGTGATGGGAGACCTGCATGGGCCAAAGAACAAAGATGGATGAAAATGGATAAATGAAAGACCAATAGAAGTGGCCAAAAGGAAAAAAAAAGAAAGAAAAATAGGTGTCTAGCAAGAAGCAGGGGAACAGGCACAAGCGGGGTTAACACCCACTTGTGGTAATGAGCTCTAGCAGCTGAGAATCCACGGCTCTTACATAATTTTAAACACCAAACCTCTGCTCAGACTATATAGATACAGTCATAGAAGGGACTGCGACTGTAGACCTAATACAGGAAAGGAGCAGGGGAAGGGTTTGGTAAAATATGTAAATTCAAACCAGCCAGCTTGAAGCTTCTAAAAACTCTGGTTTTTCTGGAAGGTGCAGAAGTCTGCAGTTGAATTTTCAGTATGAGCATATTCATGGCTCTTTTGCCTTCCACAACGGCTTTCAGGACAGTGCAAGATCATTCTGGATAACTGCTCTAACCTGGATGGGGCGACACTAAGGATGCGTTTTTGTCTCTTGCTATCACCAAAGCTGATTGAGACCACCCTGAGGTCTCTGTACTTGGCACAGATTTACCTTGTTCTTAAAGGGGCCACCGTGAAGATGGGGGAGGGGTTTCCTGTGCAGGGAGGCCTGGTGGAGGAGGTGAGATGCAGGCCACCCTTAGTTTGGTAAACCACGTGCTCTGACATAGAGGAAGGGATGCCTTTTTCTAAATATGCCTAAAACATCGTATGTGGACCAGTAGCCTGATCCTGACCTCATATGTGATATCTCAGATGATCACATTTGTAATTTATAGCAACCTAGAGCATCAGAAGGACACATAATTAATTATAATCACCAGTATCAGATGAGGAGAAGGAAGGGCAGAGAATTACAGTGACTGATATGGGTTCATCTCTCAGTTTGTTAGGACTTCCTAGCTGGCACAGTGGTAAAGAATCTGCCTGCCAGTGCAGGAGACACTAGAGGCACTGGTGTGTTGCCTGGTTTGGGAAGATCCTCTGGAGGAGGAAATAGCAACCCACTCCAGTATCCTTGCCTGGAAAATTCCATGGACAAAGCCACCTAGCAGGTCACAGTCCATGGGGTCACAAAGTCGGACACAACACAGCAACTGAGCTCACACACACTGTTTGTTAGTGCCATGAGTTGAATCAGACGAGGTTTGATCATAAATCCAATGCTCTCTCACTATGCCTCTCACCAGCACCTTCCCCTCTTCAGAGCCCCATCGCTGGAATTCCCAGCAAGAAAGCTGGGACTTGGATGGGCTGCTAGGATGGAGATCCTAGCTCAGTAACACACAGCTAGGTGGAAATGCTTCTTTCTTGGACGTACAGTGCCAGACTTGTGTGGGTGACTACAGAGAAGACCTCACTGAACACTGACTCAGTGTGCTTCCAATTCTGTCTCAGCTTTTTTTTAGCAATTTTAGGCCTTCCGTTGGAAGGTAAAGATAGGCAAGGGCGTAGCAGGGAGGGGATGGAGTGGGCTTGCAAAACGTTAATGAATACAGTCTGTGCATTTCCTCTGACCTAGCTTTGCCAGCCGCACTGGTCTGAAACTCCACATTCCTTCTAAGAAAATATAACTGGCTCTATTTAGCCCTAGGAATTGTCTGTGTAGACCTGTGTAAGAGAATTTGCAAACCAGATGGGTTTACTGTTTACTGTGTCTCCTCTAGCCCAAGGGGAAATGTTGTTTTTGAAGGTCACCAGCAACACATTTTGAAAGGTCCCCCAACCACTGTTCATATTCTGGTCACTGTGCTGGCTGAGAATGGCTTTCTCACTTCTTACCTATCTGTAAGGTAAGAAACGCAGGCACATTTCTTCACACGCCAGCCATGGTGGTTATTTACTCCCTGGTTCCTTTCTGTGTGAATTACCTTCTCTGTCAGTCTATAGTACATGGGCACAGTGAGGAGACCCTGGCAGTCACTGTGTACAGATCCCCCCACATCATTGTTCTGCTCACAAATGACTAGACCAGGAACGTGTACCCTGCTCAGGCACGTCTTGTGAATTTGGGTCTGGCTCAGTGAAGGAATCCCTGGAGGCTCAGTGGTGAAGAGTCTGCCTGCCAGTGCAGGACACATGGGTTCCACACCTGATCTGGGAAGATCCCCAGGGGAAGGAGATGGCAACCTACCTTGGTATTCTTGCCTGGAGAACCCCATGGACAGAGGAGCTGCCTGAGTATAGTCCATGAGGTTGCAAAGAGTCAGGTGCAACTTAGTGACTGAGCAACAACAACAGTGAGAGAGTCCGTCTTTCTTTGGGCTGCTGGCTCTTCATGGCATAACCTTGGAGTATGTGCCAGTCTTGTGATCCACCTCTGGACAGAAGGGCAGATTCAGAAGCTGGTATAAATAGGAGGCAAATAAAGCCCATTTCAAAGAGAAGCCAGGATGAAAGCTGAGATAGAGGTATGTCTCTAGTGCCAGACCTATTTCAGGCTCAGTTATGTTCCTTCCTTTGGGTGAAAGGACATGTCCCTGTATCTGTGTGATAAAATGCTCCTTTAGGGCTCAAATTACCTCATTTGTTTTACTGTCTACAATCAAGGATTCTTTCTCATATACTAGCTAAATGTTTCTCAAAGTGTAATCCCTGGACCAGCAATGGCATCTTTACTGGGAAAAATGCAGATTCTGTTAAAAATGCAGATTTCCAGGCCCTGTCCCATTCTGACTAACATCTGTAGGTGAAGCCCAGCGATCTGGACTTTAACAATCCCTTCAGGCATTCTTAAGTCTGAGAACCACTGACTTAGTCTGTAGTAAAGGGTAGCAAATGACTGGACTTAGACTGGCCTAGATTTGAACCCTAGATCCTTGAACAAATGATGTGACTCTGGGTAGGTCAACTCATCTCTTGGAGACCCAGATTTTTCAGTGGTGAAATGGAGGATAGTGTTGTTTACATTATTCAGCAACTGAAAGAAGAGCACACACCTGGCACTTGAAAAGCATCAGTTCTTATCTCTGTGGACCCTGTTCTGACATGAGAAGAGAAGTAGCAGTGACTCAGGTCACACACTATGGAGACACAATGTGACCTTTTAAAAAACAATCCACCTGAATAAGCAGGTTACTATTCAGAGCTCTTACTCTATCTGTGCACCTAGATCTCAGCACTGGGCCAAGGTTCTCCTAGACTATCACTGGGCGGTTGGGAATTAAACCCAATAAACCCCAAACTCATTTCGATTTCCCTGGTTTGATTGATCTGTTTTTCTGTGGTCTTGTGAAAATATTGCAATCTGGGCCATCCTCGAATAAAACAAGGAAATCAACTAGCTTATATTTAGGAAAGAAAATACAGGTTTCCATTTATTCATTTATCTCATTTACTCTTTCATCACTAGTTCATTGATTTATTCAACCACTTACTCATTTATTCATTCACTGATTCATTCATTCATTCATCTACCTAACACTTAATGAGCTACTTCTAGATACCATGCTAGATGTTAGAGAGTTATAGGTAAGGCCTTTGTGTCCCCTCCCTCCCCTGCCAACTGTTGACAGATAACAGTATGAGCAAAGATGGATGTGAAAGTAGAGATGGTCATGGCCTGAGGGGATTAAAGTCAGAAGAAAGGATGTGTGTGTGTTAGTTACTCAGTTGTGTCTGATACTTTGTGACTCCATGGAATTCTCTAGGCAAAAGTACTGGAGTGGGTAGCCATTTCCTTCTCCAGGGGATCTTCCAGACCTAGGGATTAAACCTGGTTCTGCTACATTGCAGGCAAATCTTTCACTGTCTGAGCTATAAGGAAGATTTGAAGTGAAGGATAGGTGTTAGGAAGTATTGAGGCTTGAAAGTCAATGGCAGTGAAAATTAAAAAGCTGGAAGTGAGTGTCTGCTTTGGTTTCAATAGCATACTTTTCTGTAAGTAACAGAGCGGATGTTTTGCAGGGACCTCCCAGTTTCTTGAGCCACATTTGTGCTGATCCTGGATGGATGACCCTACAGTAGGTAGATATATCTGCCAGATACTGTTTATGCTGTTCATACTCTACAAGGGGTGGGCTGGTGAGCTCTCATTAAAAAAGAATCCTCATGTCTGCAACTACTTGACAGATGAATCAACCCAACCCCAAGTGAACTCCTTCTGGTATCCAGAATGTCTGGCTATTTTCTAGATGAATCTCCACCCAATTCTTGGCTTTCACATCACTGGAACTTCCAGCTATATGAAAAAATGGGGCAAAAACATAACATATTTCCCCAGACAGCTCTTCAGGAAATACATCCAGTCGGATGCTTCCTCAGATGTATCCTTTAGGGCTGGGACCAGTATTTCATACGTAGAAGAGATGGAAATGTTCTGGGAGAGAAGACACTCAGTGGTTGAGTGCTAAACCCTGCATCATATTTGACAAATGGTTTTTCTATTTGTGTCGGTTACAAAGTGGCTGAATGAGAGTCAAATTGTGTCTTTCTTATTCCCAGATTTTATAGGAAAAAAATAACTGAAATAATGACTTACAAGTCATATGGCGTTGATAACATCCCCGACCTCACTCGACCCTCACTCGCTGCCCTAGAAGAGGAGTTATTAGCACTTCATTTCCATGGAACAGATGATGAGGGGTGGGGTTCGTTTCAGCCACGTGTCTGAGATTCTTCCTAATCTCACTTTCTTGACTGTACATTTGGTGCTCATTCCACTCCACCAGTTTGTTCCAAAGGAAAATCACTGTTGCCAGCACACAGGATTATAAAGAACTTCCTGGGAGAACTCCGAAATATGGAAACAAGATTATCCGCTGAAGAGTTAGAGTTTAAGAGAGGATTAGAGAGGAGACAGGGTGGCTCCCAGGACTGTGAGAGTCAGCTGATTTGAATCTGACCAGAGATCTCTAGTATATTTGAAGAAGGAAAGAAAGCAGAGTCACAGAGGGAAGTTCTGGCACTCTGTCCAGGCTGTGTGCTCAGAATCACATGAGGTTATCTTAAGTAGGTGCTATTTGAGAGTTTATCCATCTAATCTCGCTTGCGCTGATATCCAGCTCACCTGGCAACCTTCAGAGGATGACATGACTTCCCAAGCAGCGTGGCCCATGGGGAGAGAAGGCACTGGTTGTGCCCAGGTGTGGGTTCCACTTGCATTGAGATGGGACCTCCTTGTTCTGTCTCTACAATAGTATGTCCGCAACTGGCTTTCAAGAGACCAGCTCTTGGTGTGCAGGAGGGAAGGATCAGCTTTTGGGGGAAACCAGGTTTCTGAGCCTGTGGAATTGCAGGAGAAATTCAAAACTTTCTAGATGAATCTCCACCCGATTCTTGGCTTTCACATCACTGGAACTTCCAGCTATATGAAAAAATGGGGCAAAAACATAACATATTTCCCCAGACAGCTCTTCAGGAAATACATCCAGTCGGATGCTTCCTCAGATGTATCCTTTAGGGCTGGGACCAGTATTTCATACGTAGAAGAGATGGAAATGTTCTGGGAGAGAAGACACTCAGTGGTTGAGTGCTAAACCCTGCATCATATTTGACAAATGGTTTTTCTATTTGTGTCGGTTACAAAGTGGCTGAATGAGAGTCAAATTGTGTCTTTCTTATTCCCAGATTTTATAGGAAAAAAATAACTGAAATAATGACTTACAAGTCATATGGCGTTGATAACATCCCCGACCTCACTCGACCCTCACTCGCTGCCCTAGAAGAGGAGTTATTAGCACTTCATTTCCATGGAACAGATGATGAGGGGTGGGGTTCGTTTCAGCCACGTGTCTGAGATTCTTCCTAATCTCACTTTCTTGACTGTACATTTGGTGCTCATTCCACTCCACCAGTTTGTTCCAAAGGAAAATCACTGTTGCCAGCACACAGGATTATAAAGAACTTCCTGGGAGAACTCCGAAATATGGAAACAAGATTATCCGCTGAAGAGTTAGAGTTTAAGAGAGGATTAGAGAGGAGACAGGGTGGCTCCCAGGACTGTGAGAGTCAGCTGATTTGAATCTGACCAGAGATCTCTAGTATATTTGAAGAAGGAAAGAAAGCAGAGTCACAGAGGGAAGTTCTGGCACTCTGTCCAGGCTGTGTGCTCAGAATCACATGAGGTTATCTTAAGTAGGTGCTATTTGAGAGTTTATCCATCTAATCTCGCTTGCGCTGATATCCAGCTCACCTGGCAACCTTCAGAGGATGACATGACTTCCCAAGCAGCGTGGCCCATGGGGAGAGAAGGCACTGGTTGTGCCCAGGTGTGGGTTCCACTTGCATTGAGATGGGACCTCCTTGTTCTGTCTCTACAATAGTATGTCCGCAACTGGCTTTCAAGAGACCAGCTCTTGGTGTGCAGGAGGGAAGGATCAGCTTTTGGGGGAAACCAGGTTTCTGAGCCTGTGGAATTGCAGGAGAAATTCAAAACTTGGGCAGAGTTAGGAAGTGAGAAAAAAGTTTCCTCTGGAAGGCCTCTTGGAAGCCTGAACCATCTGCCTCCTTCCCCTGGCAGTGAGCATTCTCCAGCCTGAGTCAGGGGCCCACGCTGTGCCTATAGCCTTGGCCTTGTTCCTACTAGAGGTCCGGGAGGCTGACACATCCAGGCCTTATGTCAATTCCTGCCTCCAAATCATTGGCTGAATACCTAATCAGTTCAAAAATACCTCCTAGGGACTTGGAAGAAGGCAAGAGACAATTCCTCCAATGCCAGTGCCAAGTCTTCCAGGAGAGACAGCATTGTGCATAAGTAACATTTATATATGTATATGCACATGTGTGATTTTCTGTATTTTTCACAACTGACCCATGAGCAAAGGCAAACATGCAGTTTCCAGAGTGAAGAGGTTTGCTGCATGTCATGTGCTGGTACATGACAGAGCATGGATTTGACTTCTGAGACACAAGTGGAAAGAAAGGCTATGACAGGGCTTCCCTGGTGGTCTAGTGGGTAAGGACACTGCCTTACAGTGTGCAAGGGGTACTGGTTCAATTCCTGGCCTGGGAAGATCCCACATGCTGTGAAGTGGCTGGACCGATGTGTTCAATTATGAGCCAATGCTCTGGAGTGTATGTGCTCAGAGCGGGTGCTCTGCAATGAGAGAGGCCACTGTGATGGGAGGCCCACACCGGCCAAAGAACAAAGATGGATGAAAATAAATAAATGAAAGACCAATAGAAGTGGCCAAAAAAAAAAAAAAAAGAGAAAGCCTATGACAGGAGTTCCAAATAGAGAGGAGAGAATGTAGGGCTGAGATTGTTCTGCTAATTACTCCTCACTATCCTGGGAGCTCCTCAAAATCAGGGTCTGTCCTGAAGAGTACTGTCTTCATCAGTACCCAGGAGATTTGGACAAATGGATCACAGTTAGGAGTTCTAGTCTCATATGCACTGTTAAAGAAGGTTTAAGAACCATTTTTCTTTCTTTCTTTCTTTTTTTGTTTTATAATTTATTTATTTATTTTTGGTTTTGCTGGATCTTTGTTGCTGCCTGCAGGCCTTCTTTAGTTGTGGCGACTGGGGGCTACTCTCTAGTTGCAGTGCACAGGCTTCTCATTACGGTGGCTTCCCTTGTTGCAGAGCACAGGCTCTAGGCACGTGGGCTCAATAGTTGTGGTACAGCAGCTTTGTGGCTCTGCGGCATGTGGAATCTTCTTGGATCAGGGATTGGACCTGTATCTTCTGCATTGGCAGGCAGACTGTACCAGCAGGGAAGTCCCAAGAATGATTTTTAGTATCACAAATCTTGACGGAAATTGTTTCTTTATCTTAGATGATACTACACATACCTGACTAAATGGTTTTGGTTAGAATTTTATCACCCCAGTCTGATTATACTCTGTGTCTCTTTACTCCTCATGAGCTCTGATTAATTGGATTTCTTAACTTTTTACCTACTGTGTATAGGACACGAAACTGTGTTCTGGGGAAATAGAGGCAAAAAAGACACTCTTCTCACTTTAGGAAACTTGCCACCTAGGGAGGGAAGCATATCTTAAATTATTTTCTTTCAAATTGTTATACTATGCTCTTCACGTAAACAAAACAGTAGAGAAGTATTCTTTTTTTAGATGCTGGAGACCCACTGAGGGATTTCTTGCTCAGGCCTAAGGCAGAAAGACTGGCATTTGGAAAGATGCTCTTGGCTCCCATGTAGAGACTGGCCTAGAGCTGGCCTGGCTGGAGGCAGGACACCTGGAAGACCAGGAAGGAGGCCATGCAGGCACCCAGAGATGGGGGCCTGTCTCACGGAGGAGGCTGCTGGGGTGGGTTTAAGAGATCACTGGCAGGAAATGTGTTGCGGGACTGAAGAACAAGGAAAATAAAGGCACTTTGACTTAAAAAATGGGATTTGCTAGACAATTCATTTCACAAGCTGGTCTCTTGGAAAAGGCCTTGAAGACACAGCTAACCAAACAAGTGTCCCCAGCCCCGCCTCCCCAGGCAAGGGCTCCTTACCAGGTGAATGGTTTGCTGATTCTGGGAATGGACTGGAATAACACTTATGCAATGGGAACACACGAGGCTCACGTCCCAGAGCCTGGCTGCTGGAGAACTTGGCAAGGCCAGGGTCCTCTGTGGAGTGGAAAGTCCTGCTGATTTGCCACAAGTGGACTTCCCCTGGACAGCTGACTCAGGAAGTCAGAGCTGGCTGTGTGGATGGCTATGTGGCTCTGGAGCCTCACGCAAGGAGGAGCTGGGGCCAGGCAGGGAGGGGTGGTTGACCTTTCACTGCCTCTTCTATGATAGAACAGGTAGAGGACACTGGCCAGGTAGGAAGCTCTACCATCTTTCCTTGGCAGTGGGTAAAGTGAAGGCTTAGGAGCCCAAATGTCAGGGCTTCCCTGGTGGCTCAGAGGTAAACAATTTGCTTGCAGTGCAGGATGTGTGGTTTGATCCCTTGCTTGGGAAGATCCCTTGAGAAGGAAGTGGCAACCCACTCTGGTATTGTTGCCTGGGAAATCCCATGGAGAGATGGCTCTGTGTCTCTTTACTCCTCATGAGCTCTGATTAATTGGATTTCTTAACTTTTTACCTACTGTGTATAGGACACGAAACTGTGTTCTGGGGAAATAGAGGCAAAAAAGACACTCTTCTCACTTTAGGAAACTTGCCACCTAGGGAGGGAAGCATATCTTAAATTATTTTCTTTCAAATTGTTATACTATGCTCTTCACGTAAACAAAACAGTAGAGAAGTATTCTTTTTTTAGATGCTGGAGACCCACTGAGGGATTTCTTGCTCAGGCCTAAGGCAGAAAGACTGGCATTTGGAAAGATGCTCTTGGCTCCCATGTAGAGACTGGCCTAGAGCTGGCCTGGCTGGAGGCAGGACACCTGGAAGACCAGGAAGGAGGCCATGCAGGCACCCAGAGATGGGGGCCTGTCTCACGGAGGAGGCTGCTGGGGTGGGTTTAAGAGATCACTGGCAGGAAATGTGTTGCGGGACTGAAGAACAAGGAAAATAAAGGCACTTTGACTTAAAAAATGGGATTTGCTAGACAATTCATTTCACAAGCTGGTCTCTTGGAAAAGGCCTTGAAGACACAGCTAACCAAACAAGTGTCCCCAGCCCCGCCTCCCCAGGCAAGGGCTCCTTACCAGGTGAATGGTTTGCTGATTCTGGGAATGGACTGGAATAACACTTATGCAATGGGAACACACGAGGCTCACGTCCCAGAGCCTGGCTGCTGGAGAACTTGGCAAGGCCAGGGTCCTCTGTGGAGTGGAAAGTCCTGCTGATTTGCCACAAGTGGACTTCCCCTGGACAGCTGACTCAGGAAGTCAGAGCTGGCTGTGTGGATGGCTATGTGGCTCTGGAGCCTCACGCAAGGAGGAGCTGGGGCCAGGCAGGGAGGGGTGGTTGACCTTTCACTGCCTCTTCTATGATAGAACAGGTAGAGGACACTGGCCAGGTAGGAAGCTCTACCATCTTTCCTTGGCAGTGGGTAAAGTGAAGGCTTAGGAGCCCAAATGTCAGGGCTTCCCTGGTGGCTCAGAGGTAAACAATTTGCTTGCAGTGCAGGATGTGTGGGTTTGATCCCTTGCTTGGGAAGATCCCTTGGAGAAGGAAGTGGCAACCCACTCTGGTATTGTTGCCTGGGAAATCCCATGGAGAGAGGAGCCTGGCAGGCTGTAGTGGTCCATGGGGCCACAAGAGTCGGGTACGATACAGAGACCAAGCCTCCACCACAGGAGCTCAGACAGCCTTCTCTGTCGCTTCAGCACTGTGGGACCCTAGGCTATTAGCCTCTTTGATCCTTGGTGTCTTTATGTGTGTAATGAGGATAAGCATAGCAATCATCACCTAGGATTGTGGCAAGAATAAGGAAAAATGGGTGAGAACTGCTACTATTATACCCAGCATTTTGCTAAAAGTAAATAAACGATAATCACCACTTGAAGGGTCATAACTCTGGACTCAGTTCCTGGGAGGTTGGGGTGGACAGAGTGAGAGAGGCAGAGGCCCTCAGTCAAGTCAGAAGACAAGTAAGAGATAAACTTATAATAATAAAGGCATTCTCTATGCATCCAGAGTCGTAGGCTTCTGAATGTTTGTAATTCAAATGTATGTTAATGAACTCATTCTCAAGCAGGGGTCTTGTATCCGAGTATCCTAATGGGAGTCTTTGTAAACTGATGTTACTGCAGCTTACCATAGAGTGCTACTATCTCACCTGCAGCAATTAGAGGAAATAAACAATATCTCTCTGTAACTTTAGCACCTCTTTAGTTCTTCCTTTTCTTTTTTAAATTAAACCAAATTGTTGAATTTCATATATATGTAGTGCTCTGCTCACTTCAGAAGTGAAGGCTAAAGGGGTATAGCTCAGGAGTAGAGCATTTGACTGAAGAGTAGGCTAAGAATAGATCCAAATCTCTATTTTATTTATTTATTAAAAAATGAAGGGCTTCTCTGGTGGTCCAGTGGGTAAGGACACCGCCTTGCAGTGCAAGGGGCGCCGGTTGGATCCCTGGCCTGGGAAGATCCTGCGTGCCGCGGAGCGGCTGGACCGATGTGTCCAATTACCAAGCCGGAGCTCTGGAGCGCATGCGCCTAGAGCCGGTGCTCTGCGACAACAGAGGCCACTGCGATGGGAGGCCCACAGGAGCCAAAAGAACAAAGACGGATGAAAACAGAGAAATGAAAGACCAATAAAAGTGGCCCGCCTGCTCCCTTCCCCACTCCACCCTAAATAAATAAATGTTAAAAAAAAAAAGTTCAAAAAAAATGAATTGAAATTTGATTTACAATGTTGTGTCAATTTCAGGTGTCCAGTGAAGTATTTCAGTACACATAACAGATATACCTATTCTTTTTCAGACTTTTTTCCATTGTAGGTTATAAGATTTGAGTACAGTTCCTTGTGTTATACAATATGACCTTGTTGTTTATTTTATATTTGATTAGCCAGAGTTCGTTTGGTTTTTTCAGTAACATGAAAAATCTGAACTTTTTACCTAGCCCAGTATATATAGTAATGTGTATATATTGATTCCAAACTCTTAATTTATACCCCCTCCTTTTTTCTTTGATAAGGATAGTTTGTTTTCTATGTCTGTGAGTCTTTGTTTTATAAATAAGTTAATTTGTATCATTTTTTAAGATTCTCCATATATATATTTGTCTTGCCTTGTCTGACTTACCAGGTCTCTGAGCGATGAGAAGCAGAAGCTCAGAGGGCTCAGGTAGTTTCTCTAAAGTCACTAGGCTAGGAAGGGGTCGATTTAGAATCCAAACGCATGTTTTCAGAGTCTCAGGCCAAGAGTTATGATTTACCGCTTTTAGCTCTATTAAAGGATGTGATGAGCACCCCTGTCCCCACCCCTGTCTCCTGCACATGTATCAAAGGGAGGGCACAAAAGACCCCATGGGGTGGGGAAAAGCGGTGGGGTCACCATGGAGCATGGATGTCTTGTGAAAGAATAAAAATTGTAAAAAGGTGCTTCTCATGAAGTGAAGGCTAAAGGTATAGCTCAGGAGTAGAGCATTTGACTGAAGAGTAGGCTAAGAATAGATCCAAATCTCTATTTTATTTATTTATTAAAAAATGAAGGGCTTCTCTGGTGGTCCAGTGGGTAAGGACACCGCCTTGCAGTGCAAGGGGCGCCGGTTCGATCCCTGGCCTGGGAAGATCCTGCGTGCCGCGGAGCGGCTGGACCGATGTGTCCAATTACCAAGCCGGAGCTCTGGAGCGCATGCGCCTAGAGCCGGTGCTCTGCGACAACAGAGGCCACTGCGATGGGAGGCCCACAGGAGCCAAAAGAACAAAGACGGATGAAAACAGAGAAATGAAAGACCAATAAAAGTGGCCCGCCTGCTCCCTTCCCCACTCCACCCTAAATAAATAAATGTTAAAAAAAAAAAGTTCAAAAAAAATGAATTGAAATTTGATTTACAATGTTGTGTCAATTTCAGGTGTCCAGTGAAGTATTTCAGTACACATAACAGATATACCTATTCTTTTTCAGACTTTTTTCCATTGTAGGTTATAAGATTTGAGTACAGTTCCTTGTGTTATACAATATGACCTTGTTGTTTATTTTATATTTGATTAGCCAGAGTTCGTTTGGTTTTTTCAGTAACATGAAAAATCTGAACTTTTTACCTAGCCCAGTATATATAGTAATGTGTATATATTGATTCCAAACTCTTAATTTATACCCCCTCCTTTTTTCTTTGATAAGGATAGTTTGTTTTCTATGTCTGTGAGTCTTTGTTTTATAAATAAGTTAATTTGTATCATTTTTTAAGATTCTCCATATATATATTTGTCTTGCCTTGTCTGACTTACCAGGTCTCTGAGCGATGAGAAGCAGAAGCTCAGAGGGCTCAGGTAGTTTCTCTAAAGTCACTAGGCTAGGAAGGGGTCGATTTAGAATCCAAACGCATGTTTTCAGAGTCTCAGGCCAAGAGTTATGATTTACCGCTTTTAGCTCTATTAAAGGATGTGATGAGCACCCCTGTCCCCACCCCTGTCTCCTGCACATGTATCAAAGGGAGGGCACAAAAGACCCCATGGTGGCGGGGTGTCAGGGTGAACAGGCGGTGGGGGTCACCATGGAGCATGGATGTCTTGTGACTGAGTGTAAGTATGTATATTCCTCTTGGCTTCCTCTCTAGCACCACTACCATTAGAATGTTAATAATGTGTTCTTCAGGGAGCAGCCTAGAAGTCCTACCATCAAACTCATCACCAGGTTCTAGGCTTTAGACAAAGAGTTCTAGCAAGGATTAGCCTGAAAATTTTGCACAAACCTCTTTCACTAGGCTCTCCCAGCCTGGATGCCTCTGTATTAGTGATCTTCACTGTTGGGTAGGAACATCCCCCAAAATGGACTCCTGTCCTGGCTCTGGTCAGAAGCAGGACTCACTTTGACCCATCAAAGTAATGCCCTATGTTAGTGGTCATCATAGGTGGGTGGGTTTTAGATTTGTGACAAGTAACTGGGAAATTCACTTGTATTTTGACCTTAAAGGACTGAAAGGTAGTTTTTGCATTGCCCCTCGAAAGGACAACCTAGCTTTGAATTTTGGCGTTCTTGTCTCAGGAAAGTGGGGCTACCCACTTGAGGGGGATAGGAAGGTCTCCTGGAGAAGGGGCCATTTGAGCTGAGACCTGAGTGAGGAGAAAGAGCTGCCAGGCGAGAATACTGGAGTGGACTGCCATTCCCTTCACCAGGAGATTTTCCCGACCTAGGGACTGAACACAGGTCTCCTACATTGTAGGTAGATTTTTTTTTTTAACCACTGATCTACCAGGGAGGCATAAGACGACTGTGGCCTGCCGTATTTTCTGGTTTTCCTGTCATCCAGTAGGCAAGAGAGCAAATAGCAAGACCAAAGCTTCTGGTTTGGCAAGAGCACCCTGCTTGTGGCCATCCTATAATCAGCCTGGGGGTTTGGATGCTGAGCACAGATGGAATGTCACCACTGCTCCTGGCAACACCAGCATCTCAGAATTGGAAGAGCCAGAGGAAGGGGCTGAGAGCATCCAGTCAGTCTGAGACCTGAGAGCCCTTTCCGAGAGCCCTCCTCTTCCTGCTGTCTTCTGATGGTTTGCTATGACTCTTTCAGTATTTTCCGACACGATGTGTCCTCTGGCCAATGTGAAGCTCACTTGGCACTGTTTAATTCTTCAAAAACTCATAGTTCTTAATTTTTTTTCTGCCAATAGGTTCCAGGGATAGAGGAGGGGAAGACCCAAACCTTGTTTCTCTTGTCTGGCTGACTGGGGACTGAACTGGTACAAATGAAAAAACACCGGTGAAGTCAGGCACTCATTTAAAGACTGGTTTACAGGCGAGTGCACGTGGCACACGCAATAATTGAAGGCACATTTCAGAAACATGCTAAGGGTTTTCCCTGCAGTCTCTCTAAGCCCAGTCATGTCCCAAGTGCTGCATGAGAGGGAAACCCACAGTTTCCTTCGTTCTCACGGAAAGCTTCTGAGACGTGGTGGTGGGAGCCATTCTGTGCTCTTTTTTCTACTACATTTGGTCCATGCTGCTTTCAAGTCCATTGCTTCTGCTTTAACTTCTGAACTCACTTTTCCCCTTGACCCCGATAATCAGCTTTATTCTACAACCATTGGGGGCTCCCCCTCAGCCCTGAATTCAAGTCTCTCACGGTTTGACTCATGCCTGGAAACCCAATAACCTTGGTATTTCCCTCCAGTGGGCAATCCTACGGGTCCCGTGGGGACCCTACAAGCTAGAACTAACAGATTTACCCGTTAGTCACCTGGTCTACCCCATTGCATTCATGCTTCAGGCTCTAGTATCTTCCTCTAGGGGCTTCCCAGGTAGTAGAGCGGTAAAGAATCCACCTGCCAATGCAGACGATGTGGGAGATAAGAGTTTGATACCCTAGACTGAGAAGATCTCTTGGAAAAGGAAATGGCAACCCATTCCAGTATTCTTGCCTGGAAAATCCCATGAACAGAGGAACCTGGCCGGCTATAGTACATAAGGTCACAAAAAGTCATACACGACTGAGAGACTGAGCAACACACACACACACGCGCGCACATGCACACAAATGCACATACACTTCCTAGCTCAAAGGGAATATATTTACCCAACAGCCACACTTGCTTTCCAGCATTTCTAGGGCATCTAAGACTGTGCTAGGTTAGCATTGTAAGGAAGGGAGCGAGGTTTGCTATAACAGAGAAGAAACAAACTTTGGAATATAAGAAAAAATTCAAGTTCAAAATAAAGCTGCATCACGCTATGTCATCTAAAAATGTATGTTGTGGGTGTGGGTCTGATAAGACCTCTATCACCTTAAAATATTCTTTTGATGTATCATTAACAACCAACTGGAGAAGTCCAAAATACCTCACCTAAACTAGGGGGTACTTCTGGGGGTACTCTTCTATCCCCCTTCCAGTACCTTTGCTGGAAGCTTTCTCTATCTTTTTCTTTAATAAAACTTTTCTTGCCCTAAGCTCAAAAATAAACAAATAAATAAAGTTGCATCATGACCTTGGGCCAGTTATTTGTCTCTTTGAGCCTCTGTTGTCCCATCTGTCTAATGGAGCTAAAATACTGTCTTATATGGTGATGGGTGAGTAAGAAAGTTTAGAGGGATTATGTCTTTAAAAGACATACTTATCCCCCAAGAGCTGCTGAATGAATGGCACCCCTGCACAAATGACCACAGACACGCTGGCATACACAGGAAAGAAAAAAAAAATAAAGCGTTAGTCTTGAGAAATTATCTAATGCTTCTCCCACTTCTTTTCCCTTGTGCCATCCTCTCCCTACCTATTAGCACGTGACCAGTTAAGCTTCTCAAATGAGGCCAGTTAGTACCGAGATTGTTGCTTTATTGGTACACAAGCTTTCTAAAGTAGGAATCCAGTGTGTGGCCTTATAAGTGCCACCACAAAAGAGCACTGTGTGTACACATGGGTGTGTGTGCTCCTGTACGTGGGATAAGCACAATGTGTATGCGAGCTTCTGCAGGGCTCTTTGATGTGTGTTCTCCTATTTGCACTTATGTTTTAATTGTGGTAAAAGTACAAAACGAAATTTGCCACCTTAACCATTTCTAAGTGCATGGTTCAATTCTGTTAAATATATTCACCTTGTTGTACCAACCATTTCTAGAACGTTCTCACCTTGCAAAACTGAAACTTGATAACCCATTAAATATCTCCCGATTTCCACCTCCTCTCAGCCTCTGGAAACCACCATTCTACTTTCTATCTCTATTGGTTTGACTACTCTGGGCACTTCATATAAATGGGATCACACAGCACTTGTCTTTTCAACTGGTTTAGGTATTCTCTTATTTAATCCTTAAAACTATCCTACGAGATATACTTTATTATTGTTTCTACCAATGGATGAGTAAATAAAATCTCCAGGACATTAAGAAATTTGTTCAGTGTCACATACTATGTGAACCAGGCAGGATTCAAACTCAGGTCTCATGGTTCCATGTTGGACCCACAGGTACATATTTGTAACATTATCCTGAAAAATAGTGCAGAAAAGTATATAGATATGCTTTTATGTACCATTTAAATCTCTCTCTTTATATATATGTATGCTTTTATAAATAGATAGCTATATGTGGTTTTTTCTTTTAGAGGAAAGAACTGTTTGGCTTCATGTTACAGGATTTTTGTTGTGGGACTTGGAAACAGGAGTATAATAACATTTTCCCTGGTGACAGTCACGTTTTGAAATTTATTGGGGGGGAAACTGTGTAGTTAATGGGGCTTCCCAGATGGCACTAGTGTAAAGAACCCTCCTGCCATTGCAGGAGACATAAGAGATGCGGATTTGATCCCTGGGTCAGGAAAATCCCCTGGAGGAGGACATGACAACCCACTCCAGTATTCTTGTCTGGGAAATCGCATGGACAGAGGAGCCTGGCGGGCTACAGTTTATAGGGTATAAAAGAGTCAGACATGATTGAAGCAATTTACCATGCACGTGTGTGTAGCTAATGGACTGAGCACAGGCTGGGGAGTAAGGAGAATGGGCTTCAACATTTACCAGTTGAGGGGTTCAGGCTGGTCGGTCCACTTTCAGATGATCATACCTATTCCCCAGAGTGGTCCAAAAGGTCCAGGGAGGAGATGTGTGTGAGGATACAGCTCTACCTCTACCCCATCCCCACCTCCACAACATATCAGGTTCAGGAAGCTCCTTTCTACCTGTCTTTGTGTACTGGGTTCCAACAAAGGCTGTATGTTTTCCTCTTTCTCTCTCCTACCTCTCTCCCTTTGCTCTTCCATCCTTCCCTCTTCTTCTCTATCCTTCCTTCTCCCCCATATTGTTTCACCTCTAAAGGCTCTTGCCCATGGGCAAATTCACTAAGAAACTAAACTTCATGCTCAGGCTGATTGCAGAACTCTCACTGCTGTCAAGGAGATTTCTGGAACTTTAATGAGGGGAGAATTTGATCCTAAGACTCCTTGTTAAGATAAAGACCTGGCTGGTTTATTAACTCTATCCAGCTGGGGTACAGACTCACAGAGAAATAATTAAACACTCCCTGCCTAAGAAGGGTCAGAGCTGAAGAGAAAACCTGGCCTGGATCTTGTGAGAAAGTGGAAAAGGGCGAGTCATTACCCCCTTTTAGGAATCATTCCTTCTTTAGAGTCTAAAGCTGGCCTGAGAATGCTCTTCTCCCTTCTACACATCTGGGTCTTAATCTTAAAGTGTACTTTAGAGTGGTAGAGTTTATTTATTCATTTGACAAATATTTATTGAATACCTACTATGGGCTATGCTGAGTTTGCAGTAAAAATGGAGGTATTCAGAGAATGTTCAACTCATTCGTATCATTTTATATAGAAAGAAACAACCCAGAGAGAAGTAACTTATCCTGGTGACAGTCACGTTTTGAAATTTATTGGAAACTGTGTAGTTAATGGGGCTTCCCAGATGGCACTAGTGTAAGAACCCTCCTGCCATTGCAGGAGACATAAGAGATGCGATTTGATCCTGGGTCAGGAAAATCCCCTGGAGGAGGACATGACAACCCACTCCAGTATTCTTGTCTGGGAAATCGCATGGACAGAGGAGCCTGGCGGGCTACAGTTTATAGGGTATAAAAGAGTCAGACATGATTGAAGCAATTTACCATGCACGTGTGTGTAGCTAATGGACTGAGCACAGGCTGGGGAGTAAGGAGAATGGGCTTCAACATTTACCAGTTGAGGGGTTCAGGCTGGTCGGTCCACTTTCAGATGATCATACCTATTCCCCAGAGTGGTCCAAAAGGTCCAGGGAGGAGATGTGTGTGAGGATACAGCTCTACCTCTACCCCATCCCCACCTCCACAACATATCAGGTTCAGGAAGCTCCTTTCTACCTGTCTTTGTGTACTGGGTTCCAACAAAGGCTGTATGTTTTCCTCTTTCTCTCTCCTACCTCTCTCCCTTTGCTCTTCCATCCTTCCCTCTTCTTCTCTATCCTTCCTTCTCCCCCATATTGTTTCACCTCTAAAGGCTCTTGCCCATGGGCAAATTCACTAAGAAACTAAACTTCATGCTCAGGCTGATTGCAGAACTCTCACTGCTGTCAAGGAGATTTCTGGAACTTTAATGAGGGGAGAATTTGATCCTAAGACTCCTTGTTAAGATAAAGACCTGGCTGGTTTATTAACTCTATCCAGCTGGGGTACAGACTCACAGAGAAATAATTAAACACTCCCTGCCTAAGAAGGGTCAGAGCTGAAGAGAAAACCTGGCCTGGATCTTGTGAGAAAGTGGAAAAGGGCGAGTCATTACCCCTTTCAGGAATCATTCCTTCTTTAGAGTCTAAAGCTGGCCTGAGAATGCTCTTCTCCCTTCTACACATCTGGGTCTTAATCTTAAAGTGTACTTTAGAGTGGTAGAGTTTATTTATTCATTTGACAAATATTTATTGAATACCTACTATGGGCTATGCTGAGTTTGCAGTAAAAATGGAGGTATTCAGAGAATGTTCAACTCATTCGTATCATTTTATATAGAAAGAAACAACCCAGAGAGAAGTAACTTATCTAGGATAATAGATTCAGCCAGGACCTGGTCCCTCTCTCATCAATATAAAATACTTTCTCACACTAAGCCATTCTGCAGGTGTCTGCCCGTGCAGGAGATCCAAGAGACACAGGTTTGATCCCTGGGTTGGGGAAATCCCCTGGAGAAGGAAATGGCAACCCACTCCAGTATTCTTGCCTGGAAAAATCCCATGGACAGAGGAGTCTAGTGGACGACAGTCCACAGGGTCTCGGAGTCAGACACGACTAGGTGACTAAACAACAACCCTCTCCTTACTTCCTCTGGTCCTCCCTAAGCTCTGCTAGGACTTTGACTCTCTTCATAGTTGGACTCCACATGCTGCAGAGAAACTGGGCCTCCAAGCCGCAGCTGGAGAGTCTGTGCCGTGGAAGATTCTGCGTGGTGCACCTAAGACCCGATGCAGCCAAATAAATAAAACTGGAGACAGGGATAGATGAAATTCAATGGAGGAGACAGTTCTTC
Source organism: Tragulus kanchil (assembly GCA_022376925.1). NCBI lineage: Eukaryota > Metazoa > Chordata > Mammalia > Artiodactyla > Tragulidae > Tragulus > Tragulus kanchil. The sequence continues at coordinate 101,366,991 of JAIOJX010000032.1, forward strand.
ATTGTGAGAGGAAGTCTTTAAATAGTCTTAAAAGAAGGAATAGTGTTTAGGAGAGAGATTAAGGATTAGATGGGGCACGTGTGGTGGTGTGCACGTGTGCTCAAGTGTGGGGCCAGGATGTGTGTGGGTATATAGGCCATTCTGGACCCAACGATCTAAGTGGGTCCTGCGTGAAGCATGGTGTGTTTAATAAATGGTAATTTTGAAAGTCTGTCCTGGAAGGTGTGTTCATGAGACAGGCATGTGGAGAGGAAACAGAAGGAGAAAGGACCTGAGGCTGGTATGTGTGGGTGGTGGGGTGGAGCTCAAATATCCATTCTATTACTTACTATGCAACTTTGGGCAAGTCCCTTATTTCAGCTGGTTTCCTCTTCTGTGAAAGGATTATAATATTGACTGCAGCAAGATGACTGTAAGTATGAAGTGTAATCAGGCCTGTCAACACCACGCGGCCTAGGGCCAGTTTGTTTTAGGTGTGCAAGATCAATTAGCACTGTCTTTCAAAAGAGGAAAGAGCTGTTTTGCAGTTGGTGATACAAGATATAAAAGAAAGCTTAGGGCTGATCATGAAGCATAAAACGGCAGACTGAAGAGTCTGAATAGTGTCCCTGCTTTGAAAGATGTTGGAGGTTTGTGAGGAGTGATGTGGACAAATCATCTTTTTGTTTGTTTTTGTCTATTTGTTTACTTTTAGAAAATTGTGCTCAGGATAGGAACACAGTAGTGTGGAGGCAGATCCAGTAGGGAGTTGCTTAAAGGGTTTCAGTGAGAAGAGAAATTCCCTAGAATAATGAGGTAGAAGGGCCTTCTCATGTGGCACTAGTGGTAAAGAACCTGGCTGCCAATGCAGGAGACATAAAAGACTCAGGTTTGAGCCCTGGCTTGGGAGTTGCCCTGGAGGAGGGCATGGCAACCCACTTCCATATTCTTGCCTGGAGAATCCCATAGACAGAGGAGCCTGGTGGGCTCCAGTCTGTGGTGTTGCAAAGAGTCGGACGTGAGGGAAAAGACTGAGCACCCACGCATGCAATGTGGTAGGAGAGGAACGGAAGGGCAAAGCAGAGACAAACTGTCAGAGAATAACAGAAATAACATGCATTGTGTACTTGCTATGTATAGGTATTGTTCTAAGCATGTTAAAGACATAGCTTGTCAAATGTATTAATCTTTCCAATACTTATACCTGAAGATAAGCTTCTTGATGTTATTCAGAGGTAAGAAAACTGAGGCATGAAGTTAAGATGCAATGAAGTCATATGTCTACCCCAACTACTTTAGAATGAATTTTAAAAATTCTTAAAGAAGCATGCTCACTTTCTGGAAAATTCACAAGATTTTCATTTTTTTTTTTTTTCAACTTCATGCCATGATCTTTTTCATTTATTTATTTTCATTCATCTTTATTCTTTGGCCTGTGTGGGCCTCCCATTGCAGTGACCTCTTTCCTTGCAGAGCACTAGCTCTGGGCACACGCACTCCAGAGTGCTGGTTCCTAATTGGACACACCAGTCCAGCTGCTCCGCAGCACGTAGGATTTTCCTGGTCCAGGGATCGAACTCAGGTCCCTTGCACTGCAAGGTGGATTCTTTACCCACTGGACCACCAGGGAAGCCCAAGATTTTCATTTTTTACCTCTTTCTTGCACCCAATGTGAGTATGCTGGTATGTTTCCTTTGAGAATGTTTTAGCCTGTTTTATCCATAACTTAAATGTAACTGTAATAGTATTGCGCTTTTATAGATTTCACAAATGTATTTGCCTTGTCTTCATGATGGTTGTTTTAAATGATGGTTTCCATGTTTTATTGAGTGAATATACAAGAGCTATTTTTCTACTAATATGACCATCTCAGGACACAAATCTTTGACAGCACCTCTTATTATTATGTTTTAAATATACATTTTCTGATGTTGAATTACTGGAGGAGATAGAGTGGCCAATTTCATGGCCCTTAATGCATATTGCCAATTTGTATTCCCATGGGGTTGAACATACAACATCCTTGACAAAGTAGGAGGCTATTAATTTCACTGTACCCTTGTCACTATTGGGCATTATTATTATTACAAGTGAAACTATGAGAAGAAAATGAGGATAGTCATTTTAATTGTAATTTACATTTCTTTTCCCCTCCCACGGGACTGATACTAGCAGTTTCTCTTTAATTATTATTGCTATTTTTGTGAAGGCCAGTTTTCCAAAGCAAAAATCCGTGTGTTAGAATGACCAAAGTATACAATAGGGTGAGAAGAGGAGTCAGGTTGAAGAACCAGGAGCTTCTGAGCCTAGCAAATTGATAGAAAGACGTTACTTTGACCTCCAGCGAAACAACAGAGGCCAACTGACTGGGTAGACTGCTTGGAACCAGTGTCCATGCTGTCCAGAAAGAGGCGAGGCTTGCTACCTATCCTCTGGCTAATATCTTCTTTTCCCTCTTATTATTCAAACAGAATATGTACATTGAAGAAAAAATAAAGATAAGGACAAAAAAGATAAAAATCACATATAGATTCCCCACTATTCAGAGAGAAGTCCTTTGGCATTTTATTATAAGTAATCATAGAATCCCTTTATATAAAAAACATTGTAGGATGTGTATACTATACACAGGGCTTCCCTGGTGGCTCAGTAATAAAGAATCTGCCTATGAGCGTAGACAGTTATTTCTGTCATTTTTTGTGTGTATAACCTGATTCAATTTGTTGCCAGATTCTTTTTAACTGACAGGACAACTTGGCAAGGCTTGGAAATAGAAATATGGGATAAATCTTGTGTGTTCACGTATGTAATCACTTTGGTGCATCTCAGATAAATTTTCTCCAAAGAAGTGTTGAAAAAGTTCATGTCTGGCTGACCTAATTATCTCTATGATGAAAGAATTAAATTTTCAAAGGCAGACGTCTTCATAGGCTCAATTTATGGAAGAGGACTCCCTGTTCTGATAGTTCCTTCTTGCCTTTTAAAATCGAATCTATAGGGAGAGTTGGGTTTTAATGAGGCCCAGTAGGTGAACAGGTCCTAGATTCCCAGTTGGAGGCAGAACTTTGGATGGGGGGGTCATCGTACTTGTACTACACACCTAATATATGGTAAACTCATTTATATACATGTAATCTAAATTTTCTAACCTCTCCAGACCTCAAGTCCTGCAGTTGCATAATTAGGAATAATAAAAACATCTACTTCGTAGATTTTCTTAAATGATATAAAGAAGGTAAATATTTAGTAGAAGAACTGAAAGAAGTCACAGGTCGCTCTTATTGTGTAAAGGGGCTGGAATGGTGTTAATACTCCATCTCATACAATGATCTGCAGTCGTGTTGGAAGCTCCACTGGGAGAAGCACCTGCAGTCAATATGCAGGGTGACTGACCAACACCATCCCAGTCAGTCCCTCCATCATCTTAGTAGCTAAACTGTTACCTCCATTGTATTTCTTTATGAAGTCAACAGCATTTATAAAGCACCTTCTATAGACTGGACACTATTCTAGATGTTGGGGACATAATGGTGAATAGAATAACATCCTCACTCTCAGGCACAAGCAATTGAATGAATATTTGGGTGGCTGTAAGATTACAAGGGAGAATAAAGCAGAATATAGAACATGAAGGTTCAGGTAAGGAGGAAGTTGCTCTTGTGTAGGAGGGTAAGGGATGGTCTCTCTGATAGTGTGACATTTGAGAAGAAACCTGTAAAAAGAGAGGGAACAAGTCACCTGGCTGGGGAGGGGAAGCACCTTCCATGCAGAGGGAACAGCAGCGGTGAGAGCCCTAGGGGATGGGATGACTTGGATTACAGGGAGTGTGGTGGGAGTGAGAGAAGAAGTGTGGGCTCTGGGAGAGGAGGAACTATTTTGCAGAGCCTTGTAGGACACTGCAAAGGATTTAGCTTCTACTGAGTGGGGTGAGAGGTCCCACTGAAAGATTTAAATAAAGAGGTGACACATGATCTGATTTTATTAAGTATCACTGTGGCTGCTGAGGGAGGAAAGTCTACAAGGGGCAAGCGGGGAAGCTGGGAAACTTTCCAGGGAGGTGACTACTGCAATAGTCCAAGTATGGATACTGGGAACTTGGATTTCAGTGGTAATGGAGTGGGTAGCGAGAAGGTGGGATTGAAGAAGGCAGAGCAGGCAGGCTTTGCCGATAGACCAGAAAGGGGTGTGAAAGTTCAATATGACTTGAAGGCCTATATATCCAAGTACCCACTAGAATGGAGTTGCCACTTACTAAAAATAGGAAAGGCAGGGTAGAGCAGGGATCAAGAAGTTGGTTTGCAGCATGTTACGTGTGAGATGTCCATGACATGGTCCAGTTGAAATGTTAGGTGTGTAGTTAAATATCTGGGTCTGGGGTTTTGATGAGAGGCCTGGGATAAACATTTAAGAGTCATTGAGTATACACAGGGCTTTGAATGGCATTCTTACCATTTACTCATTTAAAGCCAGGGGTAACATCACCATGGACATGAGTATAGATGGACAAGTGAAGCAACTGGAGGTCTAAGCTTTCCAGCATCTCCCAAGTGGTGCAAGTGAAGGGAACCCATTACACATGAGGAAATCAAAACTTAGGAGTCAAGCAATTTGCTTCTCAATAAGAGGCAGAGATAAGAATCCGAGTTCAAGAGTCTGACTCTAAAGTTTGTGTTATTAACCCCTTATCAATACTCCAGAGACTGGAGCAAAGAAGTCTTTTCCTAGAGACATGGATCATGGGTAGCTTGCCAGGGTCTCACCTCTAACTATGCTGGGATAGCAATCTGAGCCTTCAGGTCTGAGCAAATAAGACACCTCACTTTTGCTGGTGGAATTGGACGACTCATCCATCAGCCCCACCTGGTGTAATACTCAGAGAACTCAGGGGAGTGAGAAAGGTCAGGTAATTAAGAAAGATTCCTCTCCTGAGCTGCAGTGGGTCACAGTGACTGTCAGGGTTAGAAGACTGATGGCTTCATAAAGACCACCTGAAAAGGCAATTGACCTGCATGGGAGAAAAGTCATTGCCACCCACCCACTATTGAAGTGTCTCCACTCAAACACCCACCAGCAAGCAGAACTGAAATTGACTGGCAACACTGTACAAGATCTAAAGGGGCAGGGGGCGGGAAGCTGGGAAACTTTCCAGGGAGGTGACTACTGCAATAGTCCAAGTATGGATACTGGGAACTTGGATTTCAGTGGTAATGGAGTGGGTAGCGAGAAGGTGGGATTGAAGAAGGCAGAGCAGGCAGGCTTTGCCGATAGACCAGAAAGGGGTGTGAAAGTTCAATATGACTTGAAGGCCTATATATCCAAGTACCCACTAGAATGGAGTTGCCACTTACTAAAAATAGGAAAGGCAGGGTAGAGCAGGGATCAAGAAGTTGGTTTGCAGCATGTTACGTGTGAGATGTCCATGACATGGTCCAGTTGAAATGTTAGGTGTGTAGTTAAATATCTGGGTCTGGGGTTTTGATGAGAGGCCTGGGATAAACATTTAAGAGTCATTGAGTATACACAGGGCTTTGAATGGCATTCTTACCATTTACTCATTTAAAGCCAGGGGTAACATCACCATGGACATGAGTATAGATGGACAAGTGAAGCAACTGGAGGTCTAAGCTTTCCAGCATCTCCCAAGTGGTGCAAGTGAAGGGAACCCATTACACATGAGGAAATCAAAACTTAGGAGTCAAGCAATTTGCTTCTCAATAAGAGGCAGAGATAAGAATCCGAGTTCAAGAGTCTGACTCTAAAGTTTGTGTTATTAACCCCTTATCAATACTCCAGAGACTGGAGCAAAGAAGTCTTTTCCTAGAGACATGGATCATGGGTAGCTTGCCAGGGTCTCACCTCTAACTATGCTGGGATAGCAATCTGAGCCTTCAGGTCTGAGCAAATAAGACACCTCACTTTTGCTGGTGGAATTGGACGACTCATCCATCAGCCCCACCTGGTGTAATACTCAGAGAACTCAGGGGAGTGAGAAAGGTCAGGTAATTAAGAAAGATTCCTCTCCTGAGCTGCAGTGGGTCACAGTGACTGTCAGGGTTAGAAGACTGATGGCTTCATAAAGACCACCTGAAAAGGCAATTGACCTGCATGGGGAGAAAAGTCATTGCCACCCACCCACTATTGAAGTGTCTCCACTCAAACACCCACCAGCGAAGCAGAACTACTCGGAACTACTTGTACCAGAGACTACTTGGCCCCATTTTATAGTTGTAAATAATCCTCAGCAGCCATAGGATACATTCCTGTATTCACTGATCAACAGTTCTATCTGCTTGGTTCCTTGATGGGATGTGAAGAGACAAGTAAGACTCAGTTCCCTTGGCCTCAGGAGTTCATTATGGAGACCATGAATTCATTCAAGATTCCCAACAAGTCTAGTATACATTCTACAATATCGCATGTATTTAAAAATTCACTTCTTTAGTGGTATGGAGAATTAGAATCCAGCATGTAGTAAATGCTCATTAAGCTATTCACAGACATGTGTGTGGAGTTGTAGACAAAGAGCCCAATAGCTTTATGAGTTCAGATAAGTCACTCTTCCCTGCATCTTAGTTTGCCCATCTGTCAAAAAGGGAATCAGATTAAACTATCCTTGAAGATCTTTTATTGTTTGATTAATTTTTTGCTTTATTGATTTTTTTTTTTAAAGATTTATTTATTTATTTATTTTTGGGCGGGGTCGGGTTGGGGAGGGAGGGGAGCGGGCGGGCCACTTCCATTGGTCCTTCATCTCTCTATTTTCGTCCGTCTTTGCTCTTTGGCTCCTGCGGGCCTCCCATCGCGGTGGCATCCGTCGTTGCAAAGCGCCGGCTCTGGACACATGCGCTCCAGAGCTCCAGCTCGGTAATTGGACACATCAGTCCAGCTGCTCCGCGGCACGTGGGATCCTCCCAGGCCAGGGATCGAACCGGCACCCCTTGCACTGCAAGGCGGTGTCCTTACCCACTGGGCCACCAGGGGAAGCCCCTGCTTTATTGATTTTTAATTGGAGTGTAGTTAATATTCAATATGATATGTTACAAGTGTATAATATAGTGATTCACAATTTTAAAGGTTATATTCTGTTTATAGTTATTATATAATATTGGCTATATTCTCTGTACATTATATCCCTATAGCTCATTTTATATCTAATATTTTGTACCTCATACTTCCATATGCCTGTTTCCCCCCTCCACTTCCTTCTCCCCATTGGTAACCACTAGTTTGTTCTCTATAAGTCTCTTTCTTTTTTTTGTTATATTCACTAGTTTCTTGTATTTTTTAGATTCCACATATAAATGATATCAAGTACTGTTTTCTCTGACTTTTTTCGATTAGCATATACCCCCCAAGTTCATCCATGTTGTTGCAAATGGTAAAATTTTCTTCTTTTTTATGGCTGAATAGTATTCAGTTTTCGATATTTCCTGGTGGTAGAATCCCTGGATTTATCCCTGGATTGGGAAGGTTCCATAGAGAAGGAAATGGCAAACCACTCTAGTATTCTTACTAGGGAAACCTCATGGACAGAAGAGCCTGGTGGGCTATAGTCCATGGGGTTGCAAAACAGTCAGAAATGACTTAGCAATTAAGTAGCAATGAAGCAATGAGTATTCCACTACACACACACACACAGACATACTACCCCCCAACCCCCATATCTTTTTTATCCATTCACCTGGACACTTAGGTTGCTTTTGTATTTTGACTATTACAAATAATACTTCTATGAACATTGGGGTGCATGTATCTTTTTAAATTAGTGTTTTTGTTTCTTTCAGATAAAATACCCAGGAGTGAAATTGTCAGGTCATATGGTAGTTCTGTTTTTAGTTTTTCTTTTTTTTGAAAAACTTCCATACTGTTTTCCACAGTGGCTACACCAATTTACATTTCCACCAATAGCATAGAGGGAGGGATTCCCTTTCCTCCTTGGAAATCTTTTAGATCAAAGACCAGGATATGTGGAAAGGTCTGAAAAGCCCCAATAAAATCTCCTTTCCTAAGACACTGTTAAATTCCATGATGTTTCTTCATAGGAGAGGGATTCTAGAGAGTTTAAGAAAAGAGAGATCCTCCACACCTCCCTTGTCTTTGTGAAGTCACCCCCTTCCCCAGTGCTCCTCAGGTCCCGGTTCCCCAGGACTTTGGCCGGATGGGAGGCTTAACTGGGCAGGTTGCCACAGGGCAGCCCAACAGTGGCAAGATGGAAAATCTGTGAATTCCCTTGCCCTTTCCAGGGCCTGCCAGCATCGGTGCATGTACTGGCCAGGAATATTGCCATCACAGCATTCACACCTTGAACAAAATGACTCCCCAGCCCAAAATTCAGGCAGATGGAAGGCATGTTGCAAGGTGGAAAGGTACTCTTTTCAATCAGTACATCCAGAAAGAGAACTTGCTCTATGTTCACCTTCAGTAGAGGAACCTGCCAACTGGGGGCTCCTAGAGTTGAGTTTTCCTAAAGTAGAACTTCTCTCAAGGCTGCTCCCTCCATCCTTGTTGTCATCAGATTAGTTCTGGCCTGGCCTTTTTTTTTTTTTCTTCATCTGGACAATTACCAAGCCCCCTGTGAGGATCTGTCTCCAGTCTCCTCCCAATCCAGTCTTTTTTCAACTTTTGTTTTACTTTTAACTTTTACCCAATCCATTTTTAATTAAGGATCTAGAGTCATATATTTGGAAAAAAATAATGGGGTAAAGAAAATATGCCAACCAAACTAGATCATGACATCCTCCTGCTCAGAAGCCTTCAAAAGGTTCCCCTGCATAGTGCATCAAGACCAGCACCCACCAGGGCCTGTGGGACCCTGGCAGTGAGGCCCATCTGCCCTTCCAGTCTCCTTTTGCCAATTATGTCACTGCCCCTTCACTCACTAATTCCATCCACTTTGGATTTCTTGATTTTGCATGTTTCCTCCTGTACTGGGGATTTTGCCTAATCTTCTCTCTGCTTGGGATCCTCTCCCTACTCCCTTTCTTTTCTTTCTTCTTGGATGAAATTTACTTCCTTGGAGAGCCTTTCCCTATTCATTTTATCTGATGCTAAAGCTCTCACTCTTTTTTTTTCCTGGCTCAGCTAATTGTCTGTTAGAGTGTGTAGATATTTTTTTCATTTGTTTGTTTGTTCCCCACCACTCCTACCAAACTGTGAACTGTAAGCTCCAGGGGAGAAGAAACCATTTCCATGTTATTTATGCTTGTCTTCATCTCCAGGACTTGCCTCAGTGCTGACCGGGTGCTCTATCATTGTTTGCGACTGATCTGGTTCCGCTCAGCGTCCTAGTGAGATCCTCCACCCCAGCCCACTTCTCCTTAACTGGGCAGGTTGCCACAGGGCAGCCCAACAGTGGCAAGATGGAAAATCTGTGAATTCCCTTGCCCTTTCCAGGGCCTGCCAGCATCGGTGCATGTACTGGCCAGGAATATTGCCATCACAGCATTCACACCTTGAACAAAATGACTCCCCAGCCCAAAATTCAGGCAGATGGAAGGCATGTTGCAAGGTGGAAAGGTACTCTTTTCAATCAGTACATCCAGAAAGAGAACTTGCTCTATGTTCACCTTCAGTAGAGGAACCTGCCAACTGGGGGCTCCTAGAGTTGAGTTTTCCTAAAGTAGAACTTCTCTCAAGGCTGCTCCCTCCATCCTTGTTGTCATCAGATTAGTTCTGGCCTGGCCTTTTTTTTTTTTTCCTCATCTGGACAATTACCAAGCCCCCTGTGAGGATCTGTCTCCAGTCTCCTCCCAATCCAGTCTTTTTTCAACTTTTGTTTTACTTTTAACTTTTACCCAATCCATTTTTAATTAAGGATCTAGAGTCATATATTTGGAAAAAAATAATGGGGTAAAGAAAATATGCCAACCAAACTAGATCATGACATCCTCCTGCTCAGAAGCCTTCAAAAGGTTCCCCTGCATAGTGCATCAAGACCAGCACCCACCAGGGCCTGTGGGACCCTGGCAGTGAGGCCCATCTGCCCTTCCAGTCTCCTTTTGCCAATTATGTCACTGCCCCTTCACTCACTAATTCCATCCACTTTGGATTTCTTGATTTTGCATGTTTCCTCCTGTACTGGGGATTTTGCCTAATCTTCTCTCTGCTTGGGATCCTCTCCCTACTCCCTTTCTTTTCTTTCTTCTTGGATGAAATTTACTTCCTTGGAGAGCCTTTCCCTATTCATTTTATCTGATGCTAAAGCTCTCACTCTTTTTTTTTCCTGGCTCAGCTAATTGTCTGTTAGAGTGTGTAGATATTTTTTTCATTTGTTTGTTTGTTCCCCACCACTCCTACCAAACTGTGAACTGTAAGCTCCAGGGGAGAAGAAACCATTTCCATGTTATTTATGCTTGTCTTCATCTCCAGGACTTGCCTCAGTGCTGACCGGGTGCTCTATCATTGTTTGCGACTGATCTGGTTCCGCTCAGCGTCCTAGTGAGATCCTCCACCCCAGCCCACTTCTCCTGTCATATGAGACTACCATCCCCTAAGGGCTGTATTCTTCTAGCCTTTGCTCTTGTGCCTGCCCTGCGCCTTCTGCCTGAAATACCCTTCTTTCCTATTTTCCTTCTGAAAAATGAACTCAGCCTTCAAGACACAGCTCAAATATCATCTCCACTTTGATTCCCATCCCCTCCCCTCCTGGCAAAATTAAAAGCATGTGCTCCATGGCTTGTGCACATCTGAATCACAGCCTTTGTCACTCAGCATAACATTGTCCTCACACATTTCTGCATCTATTTTCCCCACTAGAAGGACCTCTTGGAAGCAAGGAAGAGATCCAATTTACCTTACATTTCCACTTCTTAAAAGCATTCATAGCATAGGAAGGGTGGGATAAAGGCTTTTGGAGGGATTGTTGTTGTTCAGTTGCTCAATCATGTCTGACCCTTTGTGACCCTATGCACTGCAGCACACCAGGCTTCCCTACCCTTCACTATCTCTTGGAGTTTGCTCGAACTCAAGTTCATTGAGTCGGTGATGCCATTCAATCATCTCATCTTCTGTAACCCTCTTCTCCTCCTGCGTTTAATCTTTCCCAACATTGGGGGAAGGGGATGTATACATTAACAAATAGAGGAATATCTTTGGTGAAATTTCTCTGTGTGGACGCTTCCTCTCTGAGAAATCCCTTTGTACCTACATCCCTGTTTGGATATTCCCTCTTGGAAATTTTCTCTGGGGTTTGGTTCAGGGAGACCATCTCTCAGTGATTTGTCTTCTAGGATTATGCAGCTGGTTCATTTAAGAAAGTAAAGTTAGCTCTTGCCAGCTTTTTAAAAGGAACCTGATAGTTAATACAGGTCCTGTGGTAGGTAGGGGCTTTCCAGATGGCTCAGAGGTAAAGAGAATCTGTCTGCCAATGCAGGAGATATTGGAGATGTGGGGTTTGTCTCTGGATCAAGAGGATCCCCTGGAAGAGAAAATGGCAACTCCAGTATTCTTGCCTGGAAAATCCCACAGACAGAGGAGCCTGGTGGACTACAGTCCATGGGGTCATGAAGAATCATGACAGCAACTGAGCATACGTACACACATGGTCGATAGAATAATAAGTGGCTAATCTTCCCAAAATACATTTTTTTTTTTCTTTTAATCACCTGACCCTGTCTGGTAAAACTGGTTGTTAAGGATTGATTCATTTTCTATTCATTTTTTTCCTTCTAGGTGCCAGGCACTGTTTTGTTGCTGCATTCACAGTGACACAAGAGATCCTGTTCTTACTATATTTTTCTTGCAGGGGGAAGCACAGATAGTAGAATCAGTGCTCTGATGCAGCATGTGTTTGCAGAGTCATGTGGGACTAGGGAGTGAAATGGCTTCCATCCACCAGGTGGTGGGTGAGGGGTGTTAAGGAAGTCTTACAAATCCAGATGAGCAGAATCGTTTGATGGGAAAGGGACATGAGAAAGGGAGGGAAAGAAAACTAGGGAAGGGAGAGGGGATGGCCCACACAAAGGCATGAAGCTAGTGGTAGTAGGTGTGTCTTAAAGTCACGAGACATTCACTGAGTCCAGAGTGTTTGTTGCCCAGTTTGATGTGCAGACAGCAAGTGCCAGCATCACTTGGGAACTTGCTGGAATAGCAGGATTTTTGGCTTCAACCTTGACAAACTCAATCAGCATCTATGCTTTACCAAGGTTCCTAGGTGGTTCCTATCCATACTAAGGTTTAAGAGAAAGTAGCTAAAGAGGTGTTTTTCAGGCCATGACATGCCTGAAAACCTTCAGGACTGGATTGATGGGTCCCACCTGCAGAGTCTTTGGAGGGTGGGGCCTGAGAATCTGCATTTCTCAAAGGATCCCACGTGAGGCTGATGCTGCTGGTCTGGGGACCGCAGTGGAGACCTGCTAGAGTGGAGGATAGTGGGAGGGGTGGTTTCTGGGAAGTGAGCTTGGGCAGATAGCAGGATTTGCATCCTGAAGAGCTTCGACGGGGAGGAGTGCCCTCTGTTCTGGAGTGCTGCAGACCTCCGCGGAGTTTTCATGCTGGAGGGTGATGCGGTCCGACTTTTCTACAGGGAAGATCACTCTGGCAGCACATGGATGATGAGCTGAAGAGCAACAGGATGGCAGGCTGTCACTGGATTCTGGGCGAGAAGGATACATTCTGAAGCAAGGCAGTGGAGACACTTTCAAGATCAATTAGGCCGTCAGAAGTTTGAGGAATCAGCGAGTGATTGACTATGGGGTGAGAATCACAAACCTTCCCCCTATCCAGAATCTGGGTGCACATCACAGCCTCTAGCTCTTTGCCTGCCCATGGGTGTTGTTCTTTCATGCCCAGAAAGCTGCCCTGTTTTATCTGCCTTCATTTTACAAGCCTGCCTCTGGCCTCATCTGACAGGTTTCAGCCTGCCACCGTGTTTGAAGCAAGGAGTCCAGGGCAGTAAACCATTCAGAAATAGGATTTATTAATGGGAGGTATGTAATTACTGCCAGACGCAGCAATCTCAAGAGTTTATGGCTTAAGTGTTTGGTGTCATTCAGTAAAACAAAGAGGGCTCTTGGCATGGACATGGTCACCCTGTGACCAGAGCCATCTGGTCCTGGGATATCCCCTCCCCCACCCCTGGATCTGCAAGTTGAGCTGGGTTGGAGAGGCAAAGGCAGATAAATCACAGGGCAGGAGCCTGGCTCTGGGGGTGATGGCCCTTGCCTGGGCCCCGTGGAGGGGCTGGTCCTGGTTCCAGAGCAGGGCTCCCGGAGGGAGTCATGGCCTGTCTGCTTTCTGTCTCCCTGGCTTCTGACTCCATAGTGACATGTCAGCAGACTCTCGGAAGGGCAATTCTGCACACTTATGACTTCTCCAAAGCCTTCTTCCCACCCGTTTCACTTCTCAGCAGACCCTCACAGAACCCTGGGATGCAGGGAGCACACAAGTGACCAGTGGAGGCCTGAAAGTTCTGGTGAGTCTCCCAAAGTCCTAGAGTGGAGGGAATAAGCCTGTGCCAAAACCTCATGAAGCCATTCCCACCTCTCCACCAGGCAGGCCAAGCTGTCCCCGCTCCGGGAAGAGAGCACTGCTTCGTTCTGAGTGGGTTGTGAGAGGCACAGCTCCTGCAAGACTTGGGTTCCAGCCCAGGCTTTCTCTTGCCTAGTCCCGTATGCTTGGGAAAGATGCTCTAAGACTCAGTTTCCTCAGATAGAAAGTGGAGAGAGGGAACGCAGTCTGCTCCTTCCCAGGGCCCTCTCAGGAGGAAGAGGCCTTGCAGGACTTGGCGCTGGCAAGTCCCCTGTCCTGTGACTTGTCAGCATCTCCAGACCTCACAAAAAGCCCCATCCCACTTGACGCAGGAGTGCTGAGCTCAGATGAGATAATAAAGGGAATATGCTTTGGAAAATTCAAGCACACCATTCAAATGTGAGGTAATAATAGGAACAACGAATCTGCCATAACCCTGCCAAAAAAGCCAGCAACTTTTGAGACAAAAAGCAGACCTGGATTCTAGAGTCCTCATCATCATGATTGGTTTTGGACAGAGGGACTTTTCTGCCCTTTCAAACATCTATCTCAAAAAGTTGTTTTGTTTTGAGGCTTGCCGAGGCCAATATGGGGGCCAAGGCAGGGAATGGATAGCTGGCAGGTACTTGTGTGCTAATTAGGAGGCTGCAGGGCAGGAGTACTTCTGGGGACTGACATCTTACATATCTTGGTATTCCCTAGTGCCCCACTCAGGGTCTGGCACAGGTGGACACCCAGCCATTATTTATTAAATGGAACCGAGCTCAATTCTATCCTATCCTGAGGGTTCTTTGAAGGCAGCGCCTGTGTTTTACTCATTTCTCTCTTTCCAGGGCCAAGCCTAGTGTCTGGCACAGAGTAGGTGTTTAGTCAATTCAGGCTGGATGGAAATTAAGCCCCGTGAAAAATAAGGCAGACATATCTAGTGTCTGCCCTGAACCACAGGAGAACTTGGGACTCCACGTAGGGAAGGAGTCTGGGATTTGTAAGCCACAGTAGGTACCAGTCAGATGACAGGCTCGCTTCAAAGGCACGCGGTGGGAAGGGAAGAGGAATGTGGTTTCTCCAATGCCGTTTCGGCTGTGTGGGAGCCTCCGTTGGCTGCAGTGAGGTGGGGAGGGGAGGTTGGCAGTCCAGTGGAGGCCTTAACCGGGACTTTGGGATGGAACAAATGAGCCAGAGGGAAGGAAGCAACTCAGATGGAGACAAGACGCACTTACAACCTCTTTCCCTTCTCTGCATGCGCGCGCGTGTGTGTGTGCCTGTGTGTGTGTGTGTTGGAAGGAAAACAGGCTTTACAGCCAAATAAATCTGTACGCCTGTCCCCTCACTGCAAAGTCAGGGGCTGTGGGATCTTGAGTATGTTTTATTTTATTTTTTCAGCGTCTCCATTTCCTCATCTTAAAAAATGGGATCAGTGATTCTTACCATCCAGGGTTGCTGTGGCTATCCAGCATGCTTTGTAAGCAATAAAACAGCCATTTATGAAGCACCTGCTCTCTGCTAGGCACTGAGCCTAGTAGCTGGATGGATTTGATCTGTGATCCCCTTAACTATCCTGCAAGGTGGTGATTATCATCTTCAGTCTCCACTTCAGAGCAGAGGAAGCTGAAGTTCAGAGGCAAGGAGCAATTTGCTCAAGGGAGAGTGCCAGAAATTCAACAGGGTTCTCTTTGTAAAGATTACATTATGGTAACATACAGGATGATTATATTTCTTGAATCTTAGTCAAGCCTAAAGCTTTCCCACAGTGGCAGTTTTCCTTTATTGTCAGCACTTTTTCCTCCCTCTGTCTCCCTTTTGTAAAAAAGCTAAGCCTTTGGATAACCTGGCTATCTGTGGAAGAAGGGTGAGCTCCACTCAGTGATTTCACTGTGATTTGATTCTCTTTGTCCAGGTACTTTTTGGTTTCCATGGGACGGAGATCAGGAAATTACTGCTAGGTGTTTATAAGAGGGAAGTGAAAAAGCTGCTGAGACTTACTCTTTTGGACGATTCAAACAATATCTGAAATATCAGAACTATCATCCAAAGGAAAACTATCAACCCTTTCCACATTCTGGGGAGTCTTTCTTTAAAGCTTCAGCCAAATATGAGGTAAACGTGGAAGGTCAGGAAAGCCAATCCACTTTTGCATGTGCCTGGATGCTCCTCATGGTCACCCTGTACAGAAGACATCATTAGATTCATTTGACACCTAAGGATGCTCGGAAAGGTAAACATTTGTCTGAGATTGCACAAGGATGAGGTCTCAAAGTCAAGATTCAGATCTTACCCTTAAGCACAGGGTTTTTTTCTGCTATTTCCAGAGTCTCCAAGTCTGCTGATGGAAACTGTTGTTTCCTCTACACTCCTTCTTTCAGGAGCCTCTCCCTTTGTTCTGGAGAGTCCTAGGCAGGTCTAGAAAAAACTGCATACCTGCAGTTTCAGAAAGAAAAGGACTTTAGCTTTGAGACTGCAGGAGACTGCCAAAAGTCAGCACCAACAAAGACTGATGATCTCAACCTTTTTTGTGACTTTTTTCTTTGACCTTCTTTGTGAAATGGTCACCCGTTTGATGTTTCTATTTTTGGGTGTGAACTCAGGCATCAGGAGCAGGCTGCATCTCTCTGTTTTTTTTTTTTTTGGCAGAGTAGGTTAGGCTTTGGAGAGGAGGAAGAAAGAAGCAGGGAAGGGAAGCTCCCTTTAGTTCATTTCAAAGCAAGTATCATGGACTTAAGTCACATACTTGCAGATCACCTTAGTAAATGGTTTTATTTAGATCCAGGTCTCTGTAGGTGGAAGATATCCTACCTTTCCCTCCTTATTTAATTTTTAATGAACCTTTGAACTGCAGTCTGGAAAAAAATCAAAGTTCTTTCAGAACTGCAGAGTTCTTTCTAGACCGCTGGAAAGCTCAAAATTTTTGGCGTTTGTGAGAGATAGGTTTGGCTTGCAGCCATGTCACTCACCTACATGGTTCTGGACAAACCATCAAGCATCACTGATCTCAATTTCTTCATCTGTAAAATGAGTATAATAATACCTGCTTTAGAAGGTGGTCAAGCACTTGGTACTTAGCAGACACTCATTAGATGTTTGTTGCTCCTTCCTCCTTATACTGCAAAGTATAAATTCTTAACCTATATTCTCTTAGGTAGAGAGGTGGGCATGAGTGATGACCTGTAATTTTTAGGACAACTCAGATCCACCCAGATCATTGGCAGGGCTCATCAGCCATGGTTTAAGACTTAAGCCAATGCCCAATATGTCATTATGGAGCCTGCAGAAGTGATTACTAATGTTACTTTTCCAGTTCACTGTGGAGCAGAGAGGAGAGTTTTTCACACTGCTGGCATTTTGTTGGAGCACGACGATACAAATCACAGATGGCTTCCTCGGGAGATGTGGCTCCGTAGAACCACAGTATGGGTTTACAAAGGGTTTAATGAAAACCTGGCACCCTTCCAAGCCTAAATCAGTCCTCCAGGGTTCTTGGCTCATGCACATTTGGGCCAGTCTGCAAATGTCCACCCTGTTGATGGTATGGGGAACGTTAGGGTGAAAAGTTTTCACCTGGGAAACAAAGCCAGGCCTATCTGGCTGAGTTCACAGGCTTGAGGCCTGGGAGATGGAATGGTGACGTGGAAGGGAAGTTGGAAGGAGGAGGGAGGCCCCCATCTGGATGATGTTCAGATGACTGCTGCCTGGCTGGGGGTGAGCTGAGCCCAGGACAGAGCGATGGCTTTCCCAGCTGCCTGCAGCTCACACTCTTTTTCTTTGCCGTGGGTTAGGCTGAATGAAGTGAGCAGGAGCCACAAATCAGGGATATGAAATAAAAAGATAGTTTCAATTTAGGTGACAGTCTAAACTGGAACTGGACTGGACAATCATTGCCTCTGCTTGAAATGCATTTACTCTTCAAATGGCCAACTTGCTATTATTCCTCATCTGTTTTATTTTGGTATCCATGTCATCTCCTTGGAGACGCCTTCTTTGATCACTTCCCTGAAAAAGAACTTCCCAGCTCTTTGCCATAGCCTACCTTAGCTGTGTATTTGTTTCATTAACATATCACAATTTATTTGCCTGTTTGCTTTCTATTTTGGTCCCTTAGCAAAACCTGTTGTTCCTTAAAAGAAATAGCTCTTGACCAACATAACCCGGTGTCTGGTGGAGTACCTGGCACACAGTAGGCATTCAGTAAATTCTATTGGAAGAATGAATACATTTTAGGACATGAATGAGATGGATCAGTGTTTGTAGCTTAATGGCACGATTAATAAGCTGTAAAGCTGTCCAAATAACATAATCTTTCTTAGTCTGGGATACTTCATCTGTAAAAGGGATAAAAATAATAGAAGGTAGCTGTTTATATAGGGAAATACCTAATGCATAAGAGATAGTCACTAAATCAAAACTACTATTATTCAGTCATTAAAGAATTAAGTTAACCGCTGACAAATATTTACCAGTATTTCCATTCAGCTAATACCTACTGAGATCTAGCCTGTGATGTGCCCACACTAAGCACTTTTATATGTGTTATCTTATATGAATCTTGACAACAACCTTGGGAGAAATCCCTCCCACTTTAGAACGAAAGAAACAGAGATTCAGAGGGATTAAGCGGCTTGACCAAGCTTACATAACTACTGAGTGGCAGAGGCAGTATTAAGTCCATTTCTATTTTTTAAAGCCATAATTTCCCTCAATAATTCCAGGCTGCTTCCTATTAACACTCGCTCTGAATAAATAAACATAAGGCAGCCACATTCTCTGTCCTCTGGGGGCTCTGGTTTAGGTGATAAGACATATGTAAGAGTAAAATGAACACTAATAAAAACCCATGTTTTTTTCACACTGCTTTGAAGTTTACAAAGCTTGCGCCAATATTTACAACACATTCGAGTTTTAAAAACCGATTATTTGGGGTATATAAATAATTCAAACAAGTCAATAAGAAAAAGACAAGTAATTCAATGGAAAAATTGACAGTTGTGAACAGGTCTTTCAGATGGCTAATAATCACATGGAAAGATGTGTGGCCTTACTGGTCATGGGGAATTCGGATGTATACCATGTCCATCCATCAGACTGGGAAAAAAGAACAGAGAATATCAAGGGCTGATGAGGATAAGGATGCAAGGGTAGTGCTAGAAATTGGTGAAATCAGTTTGGGAAACAACTGGAAATACTTAATAGAGGTGACCATGGACCATGTCCTTTGCTCACAGTCACCAGGGCTGTCTTTGGGAAACCAAAGTCCTAGAGGCCATCCAAAAAAAAGCATTGCAAAAAAGGTAGTGCTTAAGTAACGTCATCTGCAGTGAAATTCTATTGGAAGAATGAATACATTTTAGGACATGAATGAGATGGATCAGTGTTTGTAGCTTAATGGCACGATTAATAAGCTGTAAAGCTGTCCAAATAACATAATCTTTCTTAGTCTGGGATACTTCATCTGTAAAAGGGATAAAAATAATAGAAGGTAGCTGTTTATATAGGGAAATACCTAATGCATAAGAGATAGTCACTAAATCAAAACTACTATTATTCAGTCATTAAAGAATTAAGTTAACCGCTGACAAATATTTACCAGTATTTCCATTCAGCTAATACCTACTGAGATCTAGCCTGTGATGTGCCCACACTAAGCACTTTTATATGTGTTATCTTATATGAATCTTGACAACAACCTTGGGAGAAATCCCTCCCACTTTAGAACGAAAGAAACAGAGATTCAGAGGGATTAAGCGGCTTGACCAAGCTTACATAACTACTGAGTGGCAGAGGCAGTATTAAGTCCATTTCTATTTTTTAAAGCCATAATTTCCCTCAATAATTCCAGGCTGCTTCCTATTAACACTCGCTCTGAATAAATAAACATAAGGCAGCCACATTCTCTGTCCTCTGGGGGCTCTGGTTTAGGTGATAAGACATATGTAAGAGTAAAATGAACACTAATAAAAACCCATGTTTTTTTCACACTGCTTTGAAGTTTACAAAGCTTGCGCCAATATTTACAACACATTCGAGTTTTAAAAACCGATTATTTGGGGTATATAAATAATTCAAACAAGTCAATAAGAAAAAGACAAGTAATTCAATGGAAAAATTGACAGTTGTGAACAGGTCTTTCAGATGGCTAATAATCACATGGAAAGATGTGTGGCCTTACTGGTCATGGGGAATTCGGATGTATACCATGTCCATCCATCAGACTGGGAAAAAAGAACAGAGAATATCAAGGGCTGATGAGGATAAGGATGCAAGGGTAGTGCTAGAAATTGGTGAAATCAGTTTGGGAAACAACTGGAAATACTTAATAGAGGTGACCATGGACCATGTCCTTTGCTCACAGTCACCAGGGCTGTCTTTGGGAAACCAAAGTCCTAGAGAAACTCTTGCCTAGGTACAGAAGGAGAGACACAAGAATGTTCACTTTCAGCATTTGATAAAACAGGGAAATACTGGAAGCAATCTAAAAGAACATTAATAGGAGAGTGGATAAATAAACTGGTCATCTGCAGATGAAATATGAAACAGCAGCTGAAGGAATCAATTAGAGCTCCACTACCGACAGGGATAAATTGCAGACACATATTGTTAAATAAAAAAGAGCAAGTTGCAGAAAGACAGACAAGATGATATCCTTTATGCACATTTAAAAAACATGTAATATAACCCTGCACATTTAAAATAAACTCTATATGCCATAAATATCTGGTTGGAAAGAATATTTACACTATACAATAGTAATTACTTCTGGGGAGGAGGAAAAGGGTTGAGGTCAGGGAAGTTTGCAGAGAGGATTTCTACTGAACCTTCAACTAAATGTTTTACTTAAGCAAAAATCTGAAACAAATATGGCAAAATGTTAACATTGTTAGATCTAGGTGGTGGGTTTAGCTGTTTGTTCTGTCAGTCTTTGAACTGTTCTGTATGTACAGGATATTTTATAAAGCAAGCAAATGATTCATGATCCCACATCTTCTTCCTTAAACTTATTCAGTGTGCCCCCCATTAAAACGTTGGAAGCAGTGATGGAAAAAAAAGATACCCATTTTGTGATATTCAGGCCTTCCTCTCCTGGCACCTGCCTTTTTATATGTGTGTGTGTGTGTGTGTGTGTGTGTGTGTGTGTGAATGGGGTAAGATACTGGGCAGGTGGAAAAGAAACTAACTGATTTTTATTAGGAAGTAACTGCAGCTCTGATAGGGGCAAGGAAGGAGGTCAGCAAGAAGGGGGAATGAATCAGGAGAGCAAGAGGTAGAAGGTTTTGAGAAAAAGCTGGAGAAACTGAGGTTCAGAGATGCAGAAACTGAGGTTCCAAGGTTATATAGAAGTGGAGCTGGAATCTGCCCCTGGTTACCTACTCCCACATTCAGACTACAGGCAAGTGTCAGGGGCAGGAGTGGGGACACTGGCGTCCACAGGTCTGGGCCTAATTCCAGGCCTGTTGTTTAGCAGCTCTGAGGCCTTCGGCCCCCACCTAACTCTCTGAGATGAAATCACTCAGACTGAGGTTGGGAGGAACATGTAATGTGTATAAAATGGCTAGTGGGAACTACTGTGTCTGAGTCTTGGTATTCACTCCATAAACATTACTAGTGGGCTTCCCTGGTAGCTCAGTCGTAAAGAGTTCGCCTGCCAATGCAGGAGACATGGCTTCAATCCCTGATCTGGGAAGATCCCACATGTTGCGGAGCAACTAAGCCCGTGAGCCACAACTATTGAGCCTGTGCTCTAGAACCTTGGGGCCACAACTATGGAGTCTGTGTGCCGCAATCATTGATGCCTGTGTGCCCAAGAGCCAGAGCTCCACAGCAAGAGAAGTCACCACAACAAGAAGCCTGCTCACCTCAACTAGAGAGTAGCCCTGCTCCCTGCAACTACAGAAGAGCCTGTGGCAGTGGTGAAAACCCAGAATAGCCAAAAATAAATCAAAGATAAAAAGAAACCCAGTTACTACCACCATCTGCATCATCATTACAATTGTTCCAACCATTCTTTAACAACTTCAATAACTATTTCTCTCTCCCAACATCTCCCCCTTCCCCCCAACCAATATCAGGACAGTTTTCTTGAGGGCAAGTATCCAGTTTACCTGTGTCCAAGGACTGGTCTCTCAGCAATGAAGTCTGTCAAGTCTTCCCTTCCTCTCTAGTAGCAACTATTCAAAATGGCAGCTCCGTCCCTGCGCCCATGCAAATTTTTGTTTTATTTTGTTACTATCGTGATCTTATAGGTTTTTTTTCTTTTATTGTTGTTGAGTGTGCTATAAATCATTACTAGAATTAGTTGTGTTGACTTCTCAATTGATTTGACCAGTGGGATTTCCTTTAAACCAAGGTCTGCCCTTTTGATGTGTCTCCACTGATCTCTGAGTACTTCCTCATTCTCGGGTGTAAGATGTTCTGGACTTATCTCATAGTTGCTTGCCCCAGGGCCTAAGCACTGGTTCTTTTTAGTGGGGAATGAGATTTCCCCTGTTCCACTCCACATTCAGACTACAGGCAAGTGTCAGGGGCAGGAGTGGGGACACTGGCGCACAGGTCTGGGCCTAATTCCAGGCCTGTTGTTTAGCAGCTCTGAGGCCTTGGCCCCACCTAACTCTCTGAGATGAAATCACTCAGACTGAGGTTGGGAGGAACATGTAATGTGTATAAAATGGCTAGTGGGAACTACTGTGTCTGAGTCTTGGTATTCACTCCATAAACATTACTAGTGGGCTTCCCTGGTAGCTCAGTCGTAAAGAGTTCGCCTGCCAATGCAGGAGACATGGCTTCAATCCCTGATCTGGGAAGATCCCACATGTTGCGGAGCAACTAAGCCCGTGAGCCACAACTATTGAGCCTGTGCTCTAGAACCTTGGGGCCACAACTATGGAGTCTGTGTGCCGCAATCATTGATGCCTGTGTGCCCAAGAGCCAGAGCTCCACAGCAAGAGAAGTCACCACAACAAGAAGCCTGCTCACCTCAACTAGAGAGTAGCCCTGCTCCCTGCAACTACAGAAGAGCCTGTGGCAGTGGTGAAAACCCAGAATAGCCAAAAATAAATCAAAGATAAAAAGAAACCCAGTTACTACCACCATCTGCATCATCATTACAATTGTTCCAACCATTCTTTAACAACTTCAATAACTATTTCTCTCTCCCAACATCTCCCCCTTCCCCCCAACCAATATCAGGACAGTTTTCTTGAGGGCAAGTATCCAGTTTACCTGTGTCCAAGGACTGGTCTCTCAGCAATGAAGTCTGTCAAGTCTTCCCTTCCTCTCTAGTAGCAACTATTCAAAATGGCAGCTCCGTCCCTGCGCCCATGCAAATTTTTGTTTTATTTTGTTACTATCGTGATCTTATAGGTTTTTTTTCTTTTATTGTTGTTGAGTGTGCTATAAATCATTACTAGAATTAGTTGTGTTGACTTCTCAATTGATTTGACCAGTGGGATTTCCTTTAAACCAAGGTCTGCCCTTTTGATGTGTCTCCACTGATCTCTGAGTACTTCCTCATTCTCGGGTGTAAGATGTTCTGGACTTATCTCATAGTTGCTTGCCCCAGGGCCTAAGCACTGGTTCTTTTTAGTGGGGAATGAGATTTAGAAACCAAGAGTTGGGTATTATGTGTGCTCTATATTAGAGGCATATTATTGTTTTGGGGCCCTTTCAGTCAAAAGGTCAAATAAAAAAATGTGCATGCGGGTAGCTATCTCTTCTATTGAAACCTGTGATGGTTAGTTTAAATGTCAACCTGGTTGGACACAGATTAATCTGGATGTTTCTACAAGGACGTTTTTGGAGCAGTTTACCACTTAAATATGTGGACTTTGAATAAAGCAGATGGCCTTCCCTAATGTGGGGGGCATCATTGAATCAGTGGAAGACCTGACTAGGAAAAGACTGATTTTTCTCTAACCAAGAGAGAATTCTCTGCAGAAAGTCCTTGATTTGAACCACAAGTTGGCTCTCCTTTGAGACTCTAACCTGCTGACCCACCCTGCAGATTTTGGACTTGGATTCCATAGCTGTGTGGGTCAGCTCTTTAAAAAATCCCCCTCTCTCTATGTATACATGCACCATTGGGTCTGTTTCTCTGGAGAACCCTAACATAAAGTCTGATATCCCTAGTTCAAATCTAGTACCCTTGGGTTCTTGCTCAGCTAACTCATTCATATTTATTTCTTAATCTTTTACAGTGGGAATCCCAGTTTCTTCTCATTTGTTCTAACCCAAACACACATGAAGTCAGTTATCCTGGACTCTTCAAAAATATCAGTACCATGATAAAAGAAAAGGAACATAAAAACTACTGTATATTAGATAAACCACAGAGACATGACACCCAAGTGCAGTGTATGATACATGTTTGGATTTTGGACTGGAAAAGAAAGGAACAGCTATAAAAACATTATTGGGAAATTTGAATATGGAATGTGTATTCCATTGTATTTTATAAATGTAAAACTTGGAGGCATGATAATGATATCATATGAGAGAATATAACTGCAAGAGATAAATGCATGTTGGATTATTTAGAGATATAAGTGTTTGAGGTTGACAATTTATCTTCAAATGGTTCATAAACTATATATATATATATACGTGTATATATATACACATACATAAGTATGTATGGAGAGAGGTAAGGAAAGAGCAAATATGGCAAAGTACTAATCGTTGTTAAACTTGCATAGAGAAAAAAGGAATTAATTGGACTATTAATTTTTCTGTTGAAATTTCTTTGAAACTTTTCAAAAGTAAATGACGGATGAAATGGTAGAAGGTATTACATATCAAGGATCATATATCTAGTAGCAAGAGTATTACATATAAACTACCACGTGCTAGTAGCATGCATTGTAAATCAAGTACTGACCTTGTGCTAGGCATGTGTAAAGTGTTTTACACACGTCATTAATTTCTTTAATCCTCATCACAGTTCTCTGAGGTAGCTAACATTCCTTTACAGTTGTGGTATCTGAAATTCAGAGAGGTGCAGAAACTTGCTTAAGGTCACCCAGCTAGCAGAGAAGGAAACTGAGGCTCTGAGGGAGGAGTGACCTTCCCAGACCATCAGTTAAGTAGAGGTCATGGCAGGGTTAGGACTGAGGTGTCAGTTCTTACTCTGGTGCTTGGTCTACTGTATTGAAAAGGCTATTCTTCTCCCCTGTTTTTTCTTGCCCACTGGGACTCATTTAGAGCAACATTTCTGTCAGCTCTACTGCGATTTTGGACTTGGATTCCATAGCTGTGTGGGTCAGCTCTTTAAAAAATCCACCTCTCTCTATGTATACATACACCATTGGGTCTGTTTCTCTGGAGAACCCTAACATAAAGTCTGATATCCCTAGTTCAAATCTAGTACCCTTGGGTTCTTGCTCAGCTAACTCATTCATATTTATTTCTTAATCTTTTACAGTGGGAATCCCAGTTTCTTCTCATTTGTTCTAACCCAAACACACATGAAGTCAGTTATCCTGGACTCTTCAAAAATATCAGTGCCATGATAAAAGAAAAGGAACATAAAAACTACTGTATATTAGATAAACCACAGAGACATGACACCCAAGTGCAGTGTATGATACATGTTTGGATTTTGGACTGGAAAAGAAAGGAACAGCTATAAAAACATTATTGGGAAATTTGAATATGGAATGTGTATTCCATTGTATTTTATAAATGTAAAACTTGGAGGCATGATAATGATATCATATGAGAGAATATAACTGCAAGAGATAAATGCATGTTGGATTATTTAGAGATATAAGTGTTTGAGGTTGACAATTTATCTTCAAATGGTTCATAAACTATATATATATATATACGTGTATATATATACACATACATAAGTATGTATGGAGAGAGGTAAGGAAAGAGCAAATATGGCAAAGTACTAATCGTTGTTAAACTTGCATAGAGAAAAAAGGAATTAATTGGACTATTAATTTTTCTGTTGAAATTTCTTTGAAACTTTTCAAAAGTAAATGACGGATGAAATGGTAGAAGGTATTACATATCAAGGATCATATATCTAGTAGCAAGAGTATTACATATAAACTACCACGTGCTAGTAGCATGCATTGTAAATCAAGTACTGACCTTGTGCTAGGCATGTGTAAAGTGTTTTACACACGTCATTAATTTCTTTAATCCTCATCACAGTTCTCTGAGGTAGCTAACATTCCTTTACAGTTGTGGTATCTGAAATTCAGAGAGGTGCAGAAACTTGCTTAAGGTCACCCAGCTAGCAGAGAAGGAAACTGAGGCTCTGAGGGAGGAGTGACCTTCCCAGACCATCAGTTAAGTAGAGGTCATGGCAGGGTTAGGACTGAGGTGTCAGTTCTTACTCTGGTGCTTGGTCTACTGTATTGAAAAGGCTATTCTTCTCCCCTGTTTTTTCTTGCCCACTGGGACTCATTTAGAGCAACATTTCTGTCAGCTCTACTAGACTCATTTTGAGGAGAAAAGGATGTTTTTCTCATTCTACTTTGAAAAGATAAGACATTCAGTTTCCTGACCTGTGGCTCTTACTCAGACTTTTGTACTCGCTCTCAACAATGCATGTTCTCCCTGGTTATTGGGTCACAGCTTCATAAGATTCCAGAGATGGGAAAACTCAAGCAGGCAACAGAAGCTTGGACTAAGAGCAAGCAATCTCGTTCATTAACAGAGAGATTCTTTGTCTGCTTCTGACTATTTGCACGCTATTCACTTTAAACACAAGCCCAGAGTTAGCCTGGTACAGTGTTCTGCAAACTGAGGGTCATGACCCTTTACTGGGTCTTGAAATCAACTTAAATGGTGGCTGTCAGCATTTAGAAAGTAATTTTTAAGATAAACAACAAGAACCTACTATATAGCACAGAGAACTGTATTTAGTATTTTTTAATAGCCGATAATGGAAAAGAATCTGAAAAAGAATATATATATATATAGCTGAATCACTTTGGTGTACATCTGAAACACTGTAATTATATTTTAATAAAAAATAAAGAAATTTTTAGAATAAATTTAACAGAATAGAAAATATTGGTATATGTTCATTATGAAGGTAGGTAGTCTTTTGTGAATGTACACACACACACACACACATACACACACGTGCTCAGTCACCTCAGTTGTGTCCAACTCTTTGTGACCAAATGGACTGTATGTATCCTTCCAGGCTCCTCTGTCCATGGGGTTCTCCAGTAAGAGTCCTGGAGTCGGTTGCCAGTTCCTCCTCCAGGGGATCTTCCCAACCCAGGGATCAAACCCACGCCTCCTGTGTCTCCTGCATTGCAGGCAGGTTCTTTACCCTCTGAGTCACCTTGAAAGCTCTAAAATACCTCATGGTTCTCCTGTGAATTCACTATAGCACCTTGGGGTGCTCAGTAATGTCCAACTATTTGTGACCACGTGGACTGTAGCCCAGCAAGCTCCTCTGTTCGTGGAATTTTCCAGGCAAGCATACTGGGTTGCCATTTCCTACTCAAGGGGATCTTCCCGACCCAGGGATCAATCCCAGGTCTCCGGCATGGCAGACAGATTGTTTACTGTCTGAGCCACCAGGGGAGCCCCCTGTATATTTGTTTTGCATGATGGTGAAAATTCCATTTCTTATTATGAGTCACAGTTAAAACAATTCAAAAGCTACTGGTTTAGGACATGGGGTCAGCAAATGCTTGTTTTGGGGAACAGATTTCTTGGAACACGGCCTGCCCACTCATGCATGTATTGTCTTTGGCTGCTGTCGCACTACAGTGGCAAAGTTGAGAAGTTGTGACACTGAAGGCCTACAAAGCCTGAAGTAGTTGATTTGGCCCTTCACAGAAAAACCTGCTGGCCCTACAGTCCAAGATACTGAGGCAAAAGCTTCTCATTCAAATAAAGCTTCCATTGTACATACTTTCCAGAACTTCTCTCTCTAGCATTTGTCTCCCACTGACTGACTTTTAGTATTCACATATAGATTCATGTAAATGCATATATAACTATAGAAAAGTAGGCACAGCAAAAGCCATTATCACCTAGACTCTGTATTCCTAACATAACATATTTCTGAATACCAGGAATATTCAGAGCAAGGTCCTGCTGGCACATGGCAAACAGGATGACCTTTCCATCCTAGGAAAATATGTCGATGTTTAACCTCATTGCACTTAACCAGACGTTTCCTTGCACAAATTTTCAAGTGAAATATTTCAATTCTGCATTCATCTTGGGGGCCTCATGTCTTATCCAAGTTAAATATTTCCAGAAAATAAATGTCTAGACACCGTCTCATATAAATTAAGCACCCAGTTTTTAAAAAGATTTCTAGCAGACCTCCTTTTTGGTGTGTGGGTGAGTATAATTTGACTCCTGTGAAAAATTCTGGGTCAAATCGGATGTGCCTAAGCCTGTGCACCTGCAGATGGTTAATGAGCACTGCTGAGTCAGAGCAGGCAGTGCGGGATGGCCTCGGGTTGGGGGAGGCAGGGTTGGAGGAAAGGGACAGGATAGGAAGACAGGACTCTGCCATATATTCCATAGAAGAGCAAAGAGATCTGTTTTCTGAGAAGTCATGGTTCCCAAGAGTCTTGGATTGAAAAAGTCCTTGTACGATTAAATCTACCTCAGGGAGACTTGCCATATTGGTTAATCCTCTCATTGGAGAGGAAACAGTATGTGACTCTGCATGAGGGCAAAATTTTACTGTATAAAATTCTACTGTATCTCTTCGACTATCCCTTTTATTCACATTTGAAGTTTTTTGAGCCATGCCTTTGTTTAATTCAGGAGAACTATTTTAATACTTTTGATATTTATAGTATTTTCTTTTATATATATATTTCTGTGTCACAGTGTTGTAAACTACTTTTGTCCTACTGTTTAGACGTGAAATCTTTAAGAAAGAACAAATACTTAAAAGAAAGCTCAAAATGATTTTTTAAGCTACTTACTATATTTTATAACATATATCTGTATTTTATACTTTTCAAATTTAATTTTTGTAAATTTTTTTATAAATTTTAAAAAAACCTGCTGGCCCTACAGTCCAAGAGGCAAAAGCTTCTCATTCAAATAAAGCTTCCATTGTACATACTTTCCAGAACTTCTCTCTCTAGCATTTGTCTCCCACTGACTGACTTTTAGTATTCACATATAGATTCATGTAAATGCATATATAACTATAGAAAAGTAGGCACAGCAAAAGCCATTATCACCTAGACTCTGTATTCCTAACATAACATATTTCTGAATACCAGGAATATTCAGAGCAAGGTCCTGCTGGCACATGGCAAACAGGATGACCTTTCCATCCTAGGAAAATATGTCGATGTTTAACCTCATTGCACTTAACCAGACGTTTCCTTGCACAAATTTTCAAGTGAAATATTTCAATTCTGCATTCATCTTGGGGGCCTCATGTCTTATCCAAGTTAAATATTTCCAGAAAATAAATGTCTAGACACCGTCTCATATAAATTAAGCACCCAGTTTTTAAAAAGATTTCTAGCAGACCTCCTTTTTGGTGTGTGGGTGAGTATAATTTGACTCCTGTGAAAAATTCTGGGTCAAATCGGATGTGCCTAAGCCTGTGCACCTGCAGATGGTTAATGAGCACTGCTGAGTCAGAGCAGGCAGTGCGGGATGGCCTCGGGTTGGGGGAGGCAGGGTTGGAGGAAAGGGACAGGATAGGAAGACAGGACTCTGCCATATATTCCATAGAAGAGCAAAGAGATCTGTTTTCTGAGAAGTCATGGTTCCCAAGAGTCTTGGATTGAAAAAGTCCTTGTACGATTAAATCTACCTCAGGGAGACTTGCCATATTGGTTAATCCTCTCATTGGAGAGGAAACAGTATGTGACTCTGCATGAGGGCAAAATTTTACTGTATAAAATTCTACTGTATCTCTTCGACTATCCCTTTTATTCACATTTGAAGTTTTTTGAGCCATGCCTTTGTTTAATTCAGGAGAACTATTTTTAATACTTTTGATATTTATAGTATTTTCTTTTATATATATATTTCTGTGTCACAGTGTTGTAAACTACTTTTGTCCTACTGTTTAGACGTGAAATCTTTAAGAAAGAACAAATACTTAAAAGAAAGCTCAAAATGATTTTTTAAGCTACTTACTATATTTTATAACATATATCTGTATTTTATACTTTTCATAAATATTGTAATATTTATATAGTAGAAATTTTATATGATATAAATATAAATGTTATAACATGTTTTATTAAATATAAATATGATAAATGTCTTCACTATATTTATACAAATATAAATATTATATATAAATGAGTTATCTACCATATTTTATTATATATTCTTATATACACTTTTAGTTACACTTGAAAAGAATTCCATATGAGAAAACTGGAATATATTGAACCACCTGAAATTCTTTGGGAAGATAATTCAAGAATAATCATTATATTTTGCTTTTCTAGATTTTTGGCACAATCGTGCACATTCCTCATTTGTGCTTCATAGTCAATATATTTTTTTAAAGGATAAAATTGAGGAGTGGGTTCCAGAAGTGGAGAGGTGAAAAGGAGGAAGTTTACATTTCATTGAGAGGTATGCAAATGTCCTTTCTTTTCCAAATCTGAATCCCACAAACAAGAAACAAAAAGATTTCTGAGTGTGGCACTATTTTCCTCTTATTTATTCAATGACTGTTTGATGAATATATACTGTGTGCTAGGTTAGGTTTCAGAGAACAGGAAGGGTGAGGTCTAGACTCTAATGGGACCTAACAGTGCAGAAGGACTGAGGGAGGGTAAGACACAGAAAGTGCACAAGTCAACAGGATAACTTCAGATAGTAGAAAATACCAGATAATACTGGACAGAGTGAGCACTTTAGCTTGGGTAGTCTAGGAAGTTTCTCCCAAAAGGTAACGGTTGAACTCAACTCCGAATGGAGAGAAAGTCATCCTGGTGAAGATCTGAGGGAAGAATGCTGGAAGAGAGAAAAGAGCTGCTGCAGAAGTCCTGAGGACGGACTTGGAAAAGATTTCATTTTGAGGCCACATCTTACGTGAATAATCTCTGGATTTCTATATTTAAGAATAGGCATCAGGGATGCTTGTCTCTTTTTTTTCTTTTTTCTTTTTATGTATGTTCCCAGATCAGTCATATGCATATTCCTGGTCCCCTCCCCACTCTCAGTCCCCCTAATCCCACCCCTCCAGGCTGTCACACAGCGCCCCTGGCAGGATCCCCTTTTCTCATAGCGCAATGACAATAGCTGTTTTTTTCACATATGATAGTATAGGTTTCCATGTTGCTCCCTCTATGCCTCCCACCCACTATTCATTCTCCACAATGTCCATATATCTGTTCTCTGTCAGTTTTTCCATGGGTTCACTGCATATGTTATCATTATCCTTTTGCTAGATTCCATATATATGTGTTAGTATATTGTACTTGTCTTTCTCTTTTTGACTTACTTCACTTTTTATGATAGGTTCTAACTCCAACCACCTCATTAGGACTGATTCTTCTGCATTTCTTTTAACAGCTGAGTAGTATTCCATTGTATATATGTATCAGAGCTTTTGTATCCATTCATTCATCAATGGACATCTAGGTTGCTTCCATGTTCTAGCTATTGTATAGAGAGCTGCAATGAACATTGGGGTACAGGTGCTTCTTTCAGTTTTGATTTCATCAGGATATAAGCCTAATAGTGGGATTGCTGGGTCATATGGTGCTTCTATTTTTAGTTTTTTAAGGAATCTCCATACTGTCTTCTATAGAGGCTGTACA